>JAECWK010000015.1:6297500-7795000 GCA_018150405.1 Drosophila varians
CCCTAATGGTGTCTATAAGATGTCCGCTTGTTATGCAACTCTGTATACTTTTTCGGATATTGGAAACGCTCTAAGCGAAAGACGTAGGCTAATTCAAATCAGTCCAAAATGGCAATTAAAGAATTCGCTTTAACGACCCCAGACAGTCTAAATTTCCCGGTGCTAGTTATTATCTAAGACTTAATAAATTTTCCTTAGCTTAATCTATTGTTAGTCGCGTTTTAAAAGTTTTTATTTACAAGTTTAATCGAATTTAGTGTCTCCTCAAGCTCACAATTATAGAATCTTAATCAAAAAATTGACAATGTAAGATTTTGAAATAAAATATATAAAAATTAGCAAAGATTTTTATAAATTTTAAAACTTTATATGTGGTTTTGCACATTTTAAATTTTACTCAGCTGTAGAAAATATAATATAGTCGTGTCTACATACATATAATCGTTACATGCATTTTTGGAATATTTCTGAAAATAGATTCTATTGCAACAGCCGACTAGGACAATGGGGTAAAAAAATCCACGATTCCAATTTTTACGAACTAAATACTAGGCCGCAGATGAACCATTAAAAGCGATTATACCCAGACCTTGTTAAACAAGTCCATAAACGAGTCGTAGATCATGAAGGTGATGCCCACGTCCAGACAAACGCGGCCCAGACGCGGCACTGTGCCCTTGTAGAAGGCGGCAGGACCCTCATTCTTTAGGATCTGCATCGCGCAGTCGGCGGTGTTCTTATATTTGGCCGCCTCCAGGCCCTGCATTCTCGTCTTTACTACATCTAGTGGCGTGTTGCCAAACACAGAGGCAGCGCCGGCAATGGCACCGAACGCACCTACAACTAACTTGGGCACCGGCTTCTTGGGATCATCGCCCTTGTAAACATCTTTCAGAGTCTCCAATACATAGAACCTAATTGCCTGGTTTGAACCCTGTTTCAGAATTGTAGCCGTCAGACCCTTGTAGATGCCACCGATTCCCTCGGACTTTATGATCTCTCCCACACCGTGTACGAATCCTCTGAACTTTGGATTGGCACTGCGCTGGTCGTTGATGAATTTCACCTTAATTGTTTCCATGGGCGTGACGGCTACAACCGCTTCGCACACACCCGCCCCCAAACCGCACAGCATTTTGCCGGTACCGCTCAGCTGCCCCTTTGAGTCCTGAATCCTTGACTTAAATGCCTCGAAAGCGCCGAATCTGGAAGATAAAGATGGTAGGTTAATAGGGGTTTAAGTAATAGAAAAGGGAAGGAAGTTGAAAAATGTCCTCTAAACTATTGTCTTTTCTAATATATTTATGTACATTTTTATGTTTCTACATTTTTTTTTTAAGATTAGGAAAAATAAGGCAACTGATAACGCACTGCCAGACGTTCTGATAAGAAAATTGCCATTTTGTGGCAAATTAGAAATAGTTTTATGGGTCACAGCAATGTTTATAAAATAAAATAAATTATAACCGATTACTTAAATCCATTAATCATTTTTAAAAAAATAAAATATAGTCTAAATTAATTAACAAAATCCCCCTTTAAAAAAAAGTATACTGAATCTCTTATTGGATTCTAATTTATAGTCAAAGAAATAAATGCTTGATATTTTCTTACCTTGTGGCAGATTTAGGAATACTTCCATAAAGAAGCACACTGAGACCTCGATAGAGGCCAAAGAAGCCACGCTCCTGGACCGTTTTCTTGACGCAGTCGAAGATACCGTTGTACTTCTTGGCTGTTCCCTTTTCGTCAAGCTGCAACTGTGTCTTGACGAATTCGGTGGGGTAGGTTATGCAGATTTCGATGCCGCCAGTAATTCCTCCGGCTACGATGCCCTTCAGGCCCATCGTACCGGTTCCTGCTGCCGCCGCTCCCTTATCCGCCATCCAGGGACGGAGAAGGTAAGGGCTTTGTATCCGGCGATCCATGCTGGTCAAGGGGGTGGGTGTGAGTGTTCAGTTAGCTGCAGAGATAAGGATCATGTATAAGATATTGGTATCCAAAGTGAAAACATCTAAAATCTATTTATAATACCCTTGTTGATCATGGGAAGCCTACACTGAATAGGTGAGTCTTGTGTGGGTGCATATTCCGAAACTTTATTTTTAAAAAACCACACATTTTCAAAGAGCAAAGTCTTGTTTTGCTTTACGTCACACGAAATATGAAAGTTCAATTGCTATTTACTTGGCAAAAGTACTCTTAGATTCTTGGATTCAAAAACAAAAGTTTTCAGAGATACGAATATCTTAGATCTAAGATATTTTAAAGATAGAAAGATACATATGATTCATTCATTCGCTTTCTTGGGGTATTCAAAGACATCCAAGAACTAGAATTTACTCTGGATTCCAGTTTGTGCCAAAGAAAGAAGAATCCTCCTCTCCGATGGTAATTTCCAGTCGATTAGTATAATCAATGACTATGACTTGGACGATTCCGCCACGCACACCCATTTATCGCCCAAAATTTCACCTTGAGGACAAGGTTCAAAACAAAACTACGAATGAAGAATTGTTAAACAAACACACAAACTCTGTTAGAAAATCTTTCCAATGATTACTTAAGATCGGGTGATATACTATAGTCAATGTCTGGCGATTGGGCATGTGGGAGAGGTACAATATCAGCTGTCGAGTTGGGTTCGCTCTTTGCACTTGACAACTTTGAATTGTTATAGGGTAGGTTATGTAACTTTTGCATGACCATAAATTTTAGTTCATAATTATTCATTGCTCGTGCTTTCTTTTGTTTAATCCACACTTCCCGTATCGGACTGGAAATCACGATAAACATAAACAATGACTGCTGATAAGTTTGCGCTGGAAAGTTTAACGACTTCCATTCACACACGAACCATTAAACACCCACACATTTTCTATCTCACTTGGATGCATCCAATTTTTATCATTGATGGGGGGAATGCAGACTGATAATATTCCCTTTTTTTTTAACTACTTACTTAGATATAAATGCAAAAAATAGACTAATTAATTTTGTGGAATGCCGAGAAGCAGCAGCGGTGGCGGAGAAAGAGACAGTGACTGGGAATTGGGAACTGCGATCAACCTCGACGGGTCCGGCACACGGAGAACTAAAAAAAATTCCAATTTCCAATCGGGGAGCGAAAGCTAAGAGCTCCAACAGTCGGCGTTTTGTAAACAACCGCTCTGCACTCAAGAAAATAATAATAGTAACTAATATTGGAAAAACTATAGCAAAAGAATTCTTCCTAAAGGGGAGTATAGATATCCCACTATTATCAATTTAAATACAATGTATATTAATTTAAAAGAATAGTCGAATTTTTTTGAGTGCCTGGAGCTGGATCCCCTCTAATCAAGGTGTGGGGGGCAGGCCCCCGAGAGCGAAGCGAGAGAGCAAGCCCCAAAAGTAATAGCGATGGCGTGATACGTAGTTCTGCTGACACCGCAGTGGGGATCCCTTTTCTCTTTTACTCTTACTCTCTAATCAGAAACCCGTTTGACCAGCAACAAAACAACAGGCAAGCTTTCGACTGGAAAGGCATTTGGACATGGAAAGCCAAACGTTTGACTTTGTTTAAACATTTAGAGGACGCCGGAAAGTAGGCACACTTTTCCAACGCGACTACACAACTGGAACACACCCACACCACCCAGAACGGACCCGCAACATTGTATTATATCCAGCTTATCAGTCCAGTTTAGGTGCTCTATAAAACCTAATCGATATACGTATTTGCTATCTTGGGGTAATTTATAAACCTTTTAATTGCCCAACTTAACGGTCTACTTTTTAACAGTTGACGCAACTTGAAACCATATTTATGCGGATAATATATGTATTACTAACAAAGCCGGCAAACGTTGAATGATAACTGAAGCCCGGCGGAAAGGTAAGTACGCCGGAGCTGCCAACTCTCCGGCGAAAAGAAATGCGCCTGCGCCAGCCCCCGCTTCACAAAGATGCCGCCCCCACTTGTAGGACTCGGACAAACTTACTGACCCCCACGCCTGGGTCGCACACGTCATTCTCAATTGCAGCTCGAGTCACGAAAAATTGGCACAGGAAACGAGTGGGAGAATTAACCAAGTACAGTGGAATATTTTCCCTATTAATGTGCGAAAAAATTTCAGTATCTTTGTAATATAAAATGTTGTAATAAGCTTATTATTTTAGCTAATAGTCTGATCACAAATCAAGCCAAAAATATAAGTTCCCAAAATTTATGAATAACGGCTATAAATATGTCCAGAAACTTCCTAAATCGCAAAAGGTGTTTTGTTACCCATTCATACTTACATTGTAAACAAATTTAGAGAAAAGGTCAAAAACATAAAAAAACAAAAACTAGTATAGGTACAACACGAACATTTCAGAAAAAACTGACAACATTTTCCATGTTATCCTATAGGGATATTGAAAGGCTCCCAAAAAAAAAGCAAAAGGTTTTTAAAGCACTTTAGTGTTTTGGTTTATTCAAATGCATTTGGAATTTTGCGCCACAGTACACCTCTAAAGTGTGTACGGGTGCGATTATAAATATTATATTTTAGGCGTGCTGCTCCTTTGGGTTTAGTTTAGTTTACTGTTAGTCAATAACAATAGTGGCTGAGTTAGTTACGATGCAAAGTAGTCGTATGATTATAGTTATAGATCAGTCAAGCTCCTGGAGCTCTTAGACGGCCTTGTAGGTGCGCACGCTCTTCACGCTGCCAATGGTGAGGGTCTGCAAGGTGGGCGGAAAAGGTGTGAGGATCAGGAAGATTTTGGAGTATAGATGTGAGACTTACAGTAATCAGCTCGCTGTCGGTGAACTCGCGGACAATGGTCGAGGGCTTGTCGCCCTTCTGCTCCTGCGTCAGCTTGTTGCCCTCCAGGGTGATGATGCTCTTCACCTTGCGTCCGTCCAGGGTCTCCTCGTCGAACTCCTCGCCCAGCTTGAAGCTGATCGCCGAGGTCTTGAAGGTGGAGGTGGTGGTCAGGGTGTAGGTGTCACCCTCCTGGGTCACCTCGACGGTGGGGCTGACGCTGTTGCCAGCCTTGCGCATGATCATGCCGACGCCTGCGAAACGAAAAAGGAAGCGAAAAGTCATAAATCAAAAAATGCTGCACATATGTAATTCAATTAGCCCATTAAACTTCGGCTCCCAGCAGCAGCCACAATGCAAATCGTATTATATTTAATTGAAATTAATAAAGTTCCCTGCAGACATCGCTGGAACGTCAAAAGTCGAGCTCAAGGTTAACGAACAACAATGCGGGCTTATCAATTGTCCCGGCCCTCTGAATAAAAATCAAGCCGGACAGCAACAGCATCTTATCGCCGTAATGCACTCCACTCGCAATAAAATGTGGACCCTCCCAAAGAAAAAATGTATCAGTATGAGGATTTATAAAAATCTAAAATTATCCCCAAAAAGTCATAGTCTCCATCGTTTTGACCTGTTTTATTGGGGGACATTGTATATTCATCAAACCATCAAGTGGGCCAATCAATTATGTTCAATTATGTATGGGCCACCGGAGACCCCACGGAAATGTCGTGTTTCTTGTCCAGCCTCTTGAGTCAAGTGTCAACTGACGTTGCTCCATAAGTTCCCACTCATGGGAACCCAGCAACTGTACCGCAGATCGATTCCCACATATGTATATATGCACTTGATGGGTCCCGGAATCGGGAACCTTGAATAGATTAGCTGGCCTAGCCTGCAATCGCCAACAACTTTGGCCAATGATAGGGCCGCTGCGACAGCCCAAAGTGCAAAATCCGCAATCGCCGCCCAATTATCGTGCCCAATGCCATAAACCAAATAGTTTATCGCATTTATATATACGACGTGTACCCCGATAGCTGATAACCACGGACGACAGAGTGATTGCGATGGGGGTAGGTGATTGTTTGGGTTTGAAAATTGAGATCTACGTGGCGCTGGGATGGAGTCTAGCATTAAAACCGAAACCGCAAGGGTATATATGCGAAAGATTCTGGTGAACCCGGGCCTAGTAAACAGATCCGTTCAAAGCGGCGCGGCATCTCCGGATCAAGATTCAGAAGCGTCTAGACTCTCGACCCTATTGATCACTAAAGATTTATTTTTAAGTATCGAAGGGTAAATTATTATAATTGTTACATTGAATTTCGTACTATTCTGTTTAGACTCTAGAGTCTAGACTGTTGAGGTCAAAGATCGCCAAAACAAAAGTTAATGGCCCGAAGCGCGAGCAAAGTTCATCTGCAAACTTTCCCCGAAAATATATCAAACTGTATGTATGGGGACACCACCTGTCGCAAAAGCTGTTTCATGATGATCCCATGAAAAGCAAACAAACCTAAACACAAACATACATATGTATGTTAAGTAATAAAAAATTTGTGACTCAAAGTGGGGCTAAAGTACACACTTCAATTAATTAGTTTTTAAGTTTATTGTGCCCCAAAGATAAGCTTTTACCGTATTTTTTTGCCCCACTAAGTCGCAACGGTAAGTTGGAAAAAGGAAGTACATATATCTGAATTGGAGCACGTTTTTTCTCCACTTTGCCATCTATTGATTTTCATCTCACACACAAATGCACTCACCCAGCGCCCATGTGCATAAAATGCCGGCCGGCTAAAATTGGTGGCGTGTTTTCGGCTTTTCCCTTTCTCCCAAACTTTTTTTCCGCAAGTTTGTCAGACTTTTCGCGGAAGAACGAGTTGATTGCGGTTTTTTTTTTTAACACTCACCCAGTTCCTTCATGTACTCATCGAAGTTCTCGGACTTCTCCAGCTTGTACTTCTTGCCGATGAAAGACATTTTCTTTTTAAAAATTTAAAATTAGCGGGCTGCACGAGGGTCTCAAACGAGTTTCACACTTTTTGGAGCAGTTGGCGATTGGGGAATCGTTTTTATACAGCCTCTAAGACCCAAGACCTCCCCCTGCCCGACGTAAGCTTAGCCTTGTCCACCCTGTGTTCTCTCGAAGTCACCCTATGCGAAAGCTTTTGCCGGCTTCTTTTTAAAGAAAGGCATTGCCAACCGCGAGACAGTTTTTACACACTGGGAAAAATTACAATACCTAATACTCAAAAACGATTTATTAATTATTATTAAAAAATATCTGAAGTTATGACAATAAGATTATTTTTTTAGCTTGTGTCTATAAATTTAAGTGGGTACAATATTAGAATTCTTCGCAGTGCATTTATAAATCGCATCACACACATTCTCATCTCTCTTTTTACTTAGTTTCTTTTATTTTGCATTCTTTATGATGTCTGAGAATAAGCGGAAACATTTAATGATGTGACATCGATTTGGAGATCATCTTACCAGATGCAAAACCCACTCAAGTACAGTACCCAAGGGTGGGATCGCTGACGCAAAATTCTGCAAACTTTTACAATCTGACAAAAAGCTATCTCCAAAACTTTTTGGCTTGAATATTAACGGTCCTATGTATGCAGGGCTGTATAACCACCGCACATTGGCCCCTTGCCGTATTATGACCCCCGTATAATGGGCCAGACGTGACAGTCAGATAGCCAGCCCACCACACCAGCCCCTCTTTCACCTTGGCGTGATCAATTAACTGCAGCCGTAATTGACTCAAAGGTACCGGCCTAACAACGGACGCGACAACTAAATTGCAATGGGTCTTCTCAAAACAGTATAGAACCATCAAGTAGATTGCAAATTAAACAAATTTTGCATAATGCGAAAAATATAATATCACCTCAATCTACTTACATTTTAGTTTTCAAAATATGTTGCAGTATAAGTTTATATATTACGTTTAACATAAATGTTTAGAGAGTTTTTACTGTCTTGCACCACTTGTCCAAATTGGAGGCATTCATCTATGGGTCAGTGCTACCATTAAAACTGTCACCGGAATTTCAACACAATATCATGCCAGAGTTTATAAATAGGTTTCATCACCATTTGTTGCACATTTGTGTGTATTTCTTTTGAATTCCGGCTGTGAATGTTAATCTAATCGAGGACTTCCTTCCATCCAATGCAATATTTAAATTATCCACGATCTACAAAAACTTGCCCCACTTGCCACTCCCCTCATATGATCCCACCTTTATCTTGCAATTTCATTTGTTGCTTACTCTTATCTTATTAATTCAATAAGGAACCCAAACTACACCTCCCCTCTTAAGCTCTTTTCTGTACATCAATAAATGATAAAAAAAAAGCTTTAAAGCAAGTTTTCATCTTAAATACATACATGGTATGAACTTTTTTTAATTTAAATTAAATCCATTAATGTTTTAGAACAATTTAAGCATAAATCTAAACAATCATATAAAAAAATGCAAAAGAAAGTAAACTAAAAGCATACTATTTTTTCATAAATATCTTTTTATCACATAACCGAGAAGAATTCTTTTGGTTGCTTGCTTTTAGGCTTTACAGATGTGAATATTACAGAAATTTTAGAATTTCTATAGAGTTGTTGAATCTTTTAAGCCGAATCCCTTGCTAAATAATAAAAAGAGCGGTTTAAATCAAATTGTATGTTTAGACAGTAGATATTTATTCACAATTATATTATTCTGTCACTAGACCTAACAGACTTTCTAATTTTAAATATATGATGTCTCGCTTAGTTTAGATTTAGAATTTCAGTTATTTGAAAGCTTATTAAATCGCTTTCGTTCCATTTGGAGTCTGCTACGCTATCCTCTTGAATAAAAGTTGCGGTTTTCTGTTTTGGTTTCTTAGAGGATCTCTGACTTTTCGAGATAGAACGAGTGTTTCGAGTTACTGTTCTGGTGGCATTGCAGGAAATGGGCTTTTGGGACGCAAAGGAATCGTCCGTTTCCTGGTTTTCCTTCCCAATTATATCCCTTAGCTTGGCCAAGACGGAATATAGAATCTTTAGACGCTTTACAATGCGTTTGGGATCCACAGGAATTGTCAGGCTAGTTATAGCCTGGCACTCCCGCAGGATAATGATAAAGTCGCCGTAAACCCTCTTTCCAGCTTCACTTAGTCCTGCGTAGTTAACGGGTAACCGAAAGTGGTCAACCAAAACGCTGCCCATTTGTATGATTAACTTTATGTGGCTCTTCTCCTGGACATGGACACTCTCGCCCAACATATCCAAAAAGTTGTTGATCAAGGAGTAACTGTCAATAATCTCATGGATTACGTTCTTGAATATCAAGAGTTCCTCGTTAAAATGCTGTTCCAGGATATCAGCATATTTTTCAGAGGCAGTGGAGCTTGGCACTTGGAGGGCAGGAACAATGCAGGCATCGAGGGATTCCAAGGAAGCCAAGCAACTCCTAACGATGGTCTTAGTCTTAATATCCTGCGAGAATGCTATGGCCAGCACTCCAATCTGCTGAATTCGGTCCATGTTAGTATCAAAAGCAGTTATCAGCTCCGTAGCATCATCAGAATCGGATTGCAGGGCGTCTTTAAGTTTTTTAACCGGATTGTTCTCCAGTTCAATCCAACTGGCAAAGAGCAGATGCAAAAGAGCCTCGTTGAGAAAGGATTCTAGAGAGTAGAGAGCACGCTCTAAGGAAAGGGCTTCCAGCTTGCGGTGACCATTATTGGGATCACCTGCGTCCTCGTGAAAGATGGCACATTCCCCAAGTAAAGTCTCACACAGAGCCGACAGAGCCTTCTTGTCCGATTTAATGGCTACGTTTGCAAAGGCCAAGGCATGGCGTACAATGTGGTTCACAATGCTGGCCAGTTGATAGCCCTCCTCGTCCTCTTCAATTCCCAAACAGCTGTTATCGTTTTCATTTAGTTTTTCCAAATAATTCTCCAGGTGGTCCAGGGCCAGGTCCAGCAGCTCCACAAACGAGTGATCCTCCAGTTTTTTCGGCTCGTCCGGATGCAGCGAAAGCTGTGTCAACGACTCTAATAACCGACGGAGGCACCAATCCATGCGATCGAGGAAATGATGGTGCGACATTAGGGAAGCCTCTACATTGATGGCCCTCTCCAAGTGGGTGATGCAGGTTACCACCTGGGTCAGGCATAGAAATATAGTTTCTACTTCCAGGCTGTCACCGCTTTCCAGCGGCCATCGCGGAGAAATCTCTGGTAATTTCCCTTTGAGTTCGCTGGCAAAGTCCAGAAAAGTGGCACAGAATTCGTTTAGCCAGCCCAGGTTGCACGTCCCTTCAGCAATCAGCTCACTGCACGAATTTAATTGAGTCAGCAAAGAATCCATCTTCCGCAAAATGCTTTCAACACTTGAAACTTAACTTTTCGACTAACCATAGCATGGAAAAGTATTCGACTTATATAGGATATAATGCAGGTAGACAAGCCACATGCGGTTGAAACATCTGCTTTATGATCCTTTAGTTCGAAATCCGCGTTTTAATCCGCGGTGTTACCTGATAAATTCCCGGAAACTAAGTACAGTTCTTACATTATTTTCGGAACGATGGAATTTCTCGAAAACCAAATCAAGTAACATGAATGTAGGTATTATTAGTAATGCATAGTAAGATATATTTATTGTAATGATACATATGCCTTGTTACTTAGATTAAACTATAAAAACAATATCCTACAGTGGGCTCTGTGAAAATTCGGAGACTCCTTTGTCTAATTAAGTTTAACCTGTTCGTGAACTCGCTTATGAACTTTTAAAGTGTACTTGTCCACAAAGGACTTCTCGCATTCAGTGCAGGGATATCGCGGCCTATCTGTTTGATGGGTACGCAGGTGGTGCTTATAGGTTCGCTTGGTCTTGAATTGCTGATGGCAAACCTCGCAGATAAGGGCATTCTCCTCGGCATCGTGCCGCATAAGGTGGTTATACATGAGCCAAGACAACGAAAATCGCTCGCCACACTTATCGCATTGGTATTTCTTTTTATCCCAGTGCACCTCCATGTGCCGCAGTACGTTCCGTTTATGTGAAAACTTTTTGTCGCAGTAGCGGCACTCCAGCTCGGTCTTGCCTTCGTGTAGATTCATGTGAAGGTCCAATACTTCGTCATCTTTAAACTTTAACCCACAGACATTGCAAGTTGCATCATCACTGTTCTGGCATTTATCGGTCTTGATGTGTCGGTCCAGAATTTCTTGGCTGGAAAACATTTCGCCGCATATCTGGCAAGGGTAATCTACGGCTTCCAGGTAGTCGTCCTCAGAGGACGTGTTGCTTTCCTCGACTTCACTAAATTGAAAGTCATCCATAACTTCCTCCGTTAAAAATTCTTCTTCCTTGATTTCTTCATCTTGGTCATTATCCTCCATATAGGACGATGTGTTGGGACTATTTAGGTTTCTTGGCGGATGGATAATCTTGAATGCCGGAACCTGCACCCGACCCTTGGCGACGTCTGGCTTTCCCACTAACTTTCCTGCGCCTTTTCCACTTTTTCCCTGCCGACATCCTAGAAGGGCATCTGCAATTTGGCGCTGCACCTGTACAAGATTCCTAACAAGCCGATCGTAATTGAACAGATACTCAAGGCAATCCCTGCACGCTGCGGAGGTGGGCTGCAGCTCCAACTGTTGGTTAATGATCTTTTCAAAGTATTTAAGTATATCCTTGATGGGCTTGAAGGTCCCTGGCACAATGCATCCTAAAAAGTTCCCACACATTAGACTTTTTCCACGGTAGTGGTACACAAACCCACCTTCGATAAGCTGAAAGACTCCCACAGATTTGACTTTGCCGCAAACAAAGCAAAATGGACGCGAAGAGCTCATATCGTCGCTTTGAGATCAAAAACTATGTTTAAACAATTTAAATTGTGTATATTTGTTGTGAATATTCACTAAATTAATTGCGGTGTGACCAAAAGAGTAAAATTCAAAAATACTTGAAACGGTGTCGACAATAATAGCTTTTTGCACACATACTTTTTTAAGGTAATTAATGGCATTTGTATTTAATGTCAAAGATATTTTAAATATATATTTTTTGCTGAATTTATTTTTTCTTTTATATAAAAAAATGCATGCCTCAATTATTTAGCTTGAAAATAGCTAAATTAGCTCTTGGTATTCCATTGGAAAACTGGTCACACCGTTATGCTAAAGTCTGCGTTATTTGCGAAATTGCCGGTCGGTAAGGAATTTAGTGACTTTTAAGGGATTTTTTTGCGAAAATATAATGGTTAATTATGCTTTAAACCTTTCGCAGGATTACACATAATAAGGAAAATGTCCGCAGAAGCTCTGGCAGCCGTGCCACTGGTGAATATCAGCGATGAGGGAATATTCAAGTATATCCAAATCGTCGTAAAGAATGGTGGCGATTCTTCTAAAACGGTGGTGCGAGGCTTCGCAGACTGCACATGGCATGGTATTTATTTAAGTTTCTTTGCCTATACGAATACAATTAAATAATTATTTAATTGGTTCAGCTGACATTTTCGACAGAGAAGAGCAGATCTTTGCTAAATCGGGTCTGAAGGCCGAGTGCCCAGGTGGTGGGCGAATCGAGCACAACCCTGAAAAGAAGTACCTCAAAGTCTATGGTTACTCCCAGGTAAGTACTTTTTAAGATTATAATATTGTTAATATAATCCTTTATATTTCACCCATTTAGGGCTTCGGTAAAGCGGACCACGCCGAAAGCAAAAAGATCCTGGAAACTAAATACCCAGACTACACGATCGAAATCTCTGATGACGGATACTAGTTTCTATGGTTTAAATAAAGAAAACTCGCAAATGAAAGCTGGCTTTGATCCACTGGGCCATGAGATTTAGTATTTGAGTATTTATATTCCTGGGGAAAATCATTCGAGCAGTGACTGTGCTGCTGTTCACACTCCACTTTTTGATTCAAAATTGTTCAAAATTAGTCCAAATTGTATCAAGTTAAGATGAAATATCTACGTTCTGTAAACCTTCTTCCACAATGCCTTAACACATTTAGTAAGATTCAACTAAACTGAATGGAGAAAACAGCAATTGAGTTTCTTTTCAATAATTTTAGACAGATTTTATTCTGCGGATTTGACTAGCCTAGTAGGAATACCTAGAGTAAAAATTTCTGAGGGCCGTGTACGTTATTTGTTACTTTTGGTTCATAATCACGGCTTCACTGGTTTCGGAAGGACCATCGTTCGTGGGGGCGATGTAGCGGACCATTGTGAGTTGTTTAATAACTCTTTATGGCATAAAATGAAACCATTTTATTTCAGTGGATATTTTTGATCAAACACTAGAAGAGATGGAACCGATAGGGATCTGTGCCAAAAGTTTAGGCGGTGGAATGATCAAAATGGACAAGGCCAAAAAAAGGATTACCATTTATGGCAGAAGCAAGGTAAGGTTATTGTGGAGCTTTAAGACGAATCCGTTCCAAAATTGGAGTTTTTATAGAACTTTGGTGGTGCTGACCATAACAGGACAAGAAATATTCTTCAATCATGGACCCCTTATAGGGATTTTAAAATTATAGTTGGCTAAATTGTCGTATATTTTTATGTTTATATTTTCAATGAATAAAAATCAATTAACAGAAGAAATCTGGACATTCCTTTGTAATTTATTTATTATACATTTGATGAGCTATGTTTTAGGATTATATAAGCACAATCATTTGAATGTTTTGAATCAGGGGACGATCATGATTATAAGAAGAGTTTGAATTACAATTAAAGAAATAAAAGGAGCCCTATTGTTTCCTCGTATGGCAAAAGAAACTGGCGGAAAATTGGAGGATAATTCTAAGATTTTTGCTTAAGATTAAAACCCTACAAATACAGGAACTGAAATGGGCACTTAGGTTTTTCATTTTAAAGGATCAAATGGGCCCTGACATTTGTGTCAAAATTTAAAACCTAGACTCTAGCTGATGCTATGAAATAGTTCAGTTGACCTAGAGCTGTGCTGTTGTTCAGACATTCTTTTTGGAATTCAAAATCTAAATTGTAGAGATCAAAATGAAAGTATCAATGCAACATTTTAAAATTATAAATCCTCTGTCGCAAATTATCCTGCCCGTCGCTAAGCAGTACAGTACAGCGAGGGTTAACGCTTTACTTCTGAATGTGCCAAGAGTACAAATCTCGTCTGGAAAAAACAATTACCTTTTGCTGATGATACATTTGCACGGAAAAACTCGCTACGGCAGGACGATCATTCGTGGAGCCAACTCAAAATCCCATGGTTGGTACAATTTTCTTATTTTACCCTATGAATTTCGTAAAAATACTATTTGCAGAGGAGATTTATGAGGAAGTCTTGGAAAAGATGGAAGATATTGGCATATGCACCAAAGCCCTGGGTGGTGGATTTATAACCAACAAAGAGAAATCTAAAAAAATAAGAATCTACGGTTGCTGTAAGGTTAGTGGTGTTTTTCTTTTGGTTTGATTGACTTTTAATATAATTCAATGGTATACAGACATTCGGCGAAGCTCCTCACGACAGAACCAAGGATATTTTACTAGCTTGGACTAAATTTAAAGACTTTAATATAACGGTTTCGAAGTACAAGCAATAATGTATTCAACTTTTAAAATAAAGTCAGCATAGTTATGTCAAATGAAAAGGTATAATTTAATGGCAAGGTTTTTCACAATAAAAAAAATCTTGGACAATTTTCTGTAATTCAGTGGGAAACCGTTAACATAGTATAATTTGTTGATCATTCATATAGAAAGCGGGAAGTTTTTAGGACTCTCCAGTGGCATATCATGTTTCGCTGTCAGTTCCACCCACTCTCAAATTGTCGCGCCGTTGCTCAATAAAACTATCGAGTTTTTCCCATCCCTAGTCGATAAACGCTCGCATGTTGTAAATAAAAAATTGTCAGAAAATGAACTGCTGCATTTGCCAATTTTCTGTGCGAGCCCCAAAGAATATTCATATTGAAACAGTGGGCCAGCCGCCGGTGCTCATCAGCGAGCTGGTCCTGCAATGCACCAAGGGCACGGACTACGTGCTCACCGAGGAAGCCTCGACCATTTGCAAGAAGTGCTGCGAGAAGCTCACCAGGTACCACAAGTCCATTCAGATAGCACGCAAGCTGCGCCAGGAGATCCTGGAACTCATTAATAGTCCATTCATGGGCAAGCAGTCGCCGATAAAGGATGAATCGAAGGATGATCAAATTCTCAAGTTTGATGGGAATATTGAAGTAGTCGACGCCGAAGCTGTGGAGGAGGAGGATGTGGTCACAGTGGTGGACCCTGGAAACCTTGAGCAGGGGGACGAGGAGGAGCAAACATTTATTGTCAAGGAATCGGATAGCGCGGGAGAGGAAGAACTTCACTCTGTGGATCTAGAATTAGATATTGATAACGAGATCATTATTAACGAGGGCATTGAGGAGCAGGAAGCGGAGCTGCTTGAGTCCCAGGAAAAGGTCATTGAAGAAGATTCCTTTTTTAAGGACGACACCATGAGTGACTTTGATGATCAGCTGGACGGTACAATAGAATATATAATATCGGATGTTGACGGCCATGGCGATGGGGAATACCAGGAACAGGATGCCGATAGCTCGGGGGAGTATACTGTAAACATCCAGTGCCCCAGCTGCCCAGAGAAGTTCACCAGTCGGCGTGGGTACAATGCTCACACCAAACGCGAACACTTTCCCGGTTATGTCTGTGATCAGTGCGGAAAGACGCTTCAGTCCTATTCCGGGTTTATTGGACATCTGCAGAACCACGAGCCTGTGAAACAATTTGCCTGCCCCGTGTGCCCGGAACGTTTTAGCCGTAAATTCCGTCTAAAACATCACATGGCATGGCACAGCGGCGAGACGCCGTATCAGTGCGAAGTCTGTTCCAAGAGATTTGTTCACAAGGTGGCCCTCTACAAGCACAAGATGATCCACGACAACGAGACTAAGCGGTTAGAGTGCCAAGTGTGTGGCTTCAAGACTCGCACCAAGGCGCATCTGGAACGACATACACGCTCCCATACCGGAGACAAACCCTTCGCCTGCCCCGTGTGCAATAAACGCTTCTCACAGATGTACAACATGAAGGCACATTTAAGGGAGCACGAGAGCCCAGGCACGAATCGCCATCGACGCTTCCACTGCCCGAAATGTACCCACACGTTTATTAACGAACAGAACTACGTAAGCCACGTGCAGCGCGACGATTGTACGGCGACTTAACAGACGAATAGGAATAGTGTTTAGATTAATTAATTATTTTTCGGAGCTTTAAACAACCTTTTACAAATGACAGCATCATCAGCACGATATCATGCTCACACCATCTATAGCAATGAAAGAAGTACACAACATTATTACTTTCTATCCATGTACTTTTTTTATTAAATCTATATGCATTTTGCTCACAAATAAAATATGTTTGATATAATAAATTTATCCGTTATTTGCATATTTCTGCGGTTATTTCAGTTTTCTTAAAAAAATATGTATAGTATGTATGTATTAACTTATTTGAATAAATCAATCAATCGATCAATTGGACTGATCTGATCTTTCCCAGAAATGAAATGTGCCTAATGGTAGATCGGTAGATGCAATTGACGCAATTACAATACATTGTATAAATACATAAATGTTAGGTGTATGTTTTTTGTGTATGCTGTGTGTTTATAGATTATACAAAAATAAAACAGATTTTCTTTTGATTTTTTGTCGAGTTGAATAGAACTTTGTTAATATCATTATATCATCATAAAATGCACATTACAAAAATATTAACAAAATTTATTGCAGGCAGTCCGTAGTTAGTATAAAGTAACAAACAAATCCCAATCAAGGAAAACCCATAAACCTTAATTAATTAGGTTTTTTCATTTTTTTTTATCGTTTCTGTATTTGTTTTTGTGCCGTTTCAAATAATCTCTGCCCCACCCCCTCTGAAACTATTCCACGGGACTAAAATGCATATCGGACGCTGAATTTATGGCTTTCAACAAAAACGGGATATAATCGCAAAGGGATTGCTCGAGTTTCTCTAGTAGCTCCAAATAGTCGGCCTGGATTTACGATTTTCCTTTTAAATTGATCAGTTTGTTGTACAGAAAAATACATTGTTATCGCCGCAGAGAGTAGTATTTGATGCTGACAAAAGCCCTAATCGCTTTTGATTTTCAGAAATAGCTTCTCCAGTTATTAGCTCTAAGATGCGTACACTTGGTGCCTTCGTTCTTCCCTCCCTCTACATTTTGTATTAGCGCGTGCATCAGTGCACCAAGTCACACTCACGATTGGCCTTAATACAAAATCTACACTAAATGCTTAAATATTAATCGGATGGCTTGACAAGACCCATCGCTTTGTCTCCGAATAGGGGCAGTATGTCGGAGTCGTTAACAATCTCTTCCTGAATCACTGGACTGTCCGGATCCTCGCAGTGCGTCTTGAAGAAGAACCTTTAAATACGGCATTTGGTTAGCCTGAAGATTTGTTTAATTATTAAAAAGTATTTGATAATTACCTAAAGTGACCTCTTCTAGGCAGATAGTCCTTGAACTGACGTAGGGTTGGCTGAGTACCGGGTATTTTTATTCTGTACGGAACGGGCTCGTCGCAGAACGAGAACACCACTATCGTCTCCGGCGGCTTGGCCGGCAGAGGCGGTGGCGCCGCTGTAGACTGCAGTTGCACCTGATGTGAAAGCTGATGTTGGTGGGGCAAACTCATGCTTCCGCCACTGCTGCTGCCGCTGAAGGAAGCCAGAGGCTGTTGCATCGGCGTTTGGCCATATCGACGAGAGCGCCGCGGCTCGTCTTCCAGTCTTCTTTTCGCTTCCTCCAGTTTTGAGGCCGTGCTTGAGCCGGATCGAGAGCTTTTCAAAAGAATGAGTTGCAATATTTTATTAAATTAGTTTTTATAATCACTTACCTCGTATCTTTGTACTTGGTAACAGTGTCGGCCGAGAACATGCTAATCCCACTATCTGTGTTCATGGAAGGCCATTTGTTTGTCAATTTCCTCGAGCAGGAACTGTGATCCGGCATGGATTTCGAGTGCTTCATAGAGTGTCCACCTGTTGGCCAATTTAATATTAAACTTATGCATTTAGGCTTTTCCATTTTGAACTTACTCAAGCTCATAGCTCCATCGCTGACCATTCCGGAGTCGTGGGTGGCTGTGCGCCTTCGTGATGGGATGGGCGGGCAGGGCGACATTGTGCCTGGAGACCGATGTGGGGTTTGGTCTTTCCACACCCGCGACACATGCTGGTCCAGAATGTCTTGGTCGTTGTCTTCGTCCAGTGCAAACTTCTCCCGTATTGCCTCGGCAAAGGCACGATCACTGGCGCTGGATCTTTCGTTGGTTAGCAATGCAGCTCCAGGATTTCTCTGCAAAAAGAAATAGTTTGAACTTACACATTTTTTAAACTAATAACTCTTTACTTACTTCGCGGGCACGTTCTTCCAGGTCTCGCTTTCGTTTCACTTCCTCTAGCTTGGGTATCAGCAGAGCCACTAGTTCATCCTCCTTCAATGGCCGGTGCTCGTTTGAATGTAATCGTTGTGTGCGAGGTATTACCTAAAAACAGATAAATATTGAATTAAAGGCGAAAGGATTTTTTTTTTTCATTTGTTACCTGAAAGGTGTTGGTCTCCTTATTCGCCATTGCACTCTGGCGTATCGCCTTGCTCTCCGTGGAGCTATGTCTGCGTTGTATATAAGGACGACCATCCCTGAAAAGATTTAAATAATTAGTCAGGCCGACTATTTTCTCCACTAATGTTTCCGCAGCTGAATCTGGTACTACCGTTCCGGGCCATTGGCATCGCTACTCACATTGAACAACTAGAGAGCGACATGGTGTCGGAGTCGGTGCGTCCGCCGGAGCTAACGCTGGCCCTCTCCGAATCGACCCGCGAATTGGGCACATAGGAGGTGTTGGTGCTCGCAGTGTATACATAACCGTGGGCACTAATCGCATGCAGATCGTTTCGATTTTGGGTTCAGGATATATAGAGTGTCCATGCAATGTTGCCCAAAAAGTCAATGTGTGTGCGGGGAATCGTCAAGATCCACAAACAAAAATGTTTAAACAAACAAGGAGAACGCAATGTATTTTCATCGAGTCAGTGGCGTATCATATGTACAATGGTCCAAATGAATATTTTTTGTGGGAGTGGCATGTGTTTTTATGTAGTTTATGCAGGTGGGTTCGTATTTTGTTTTACGTGCGTGTTTCATGTAAAAAATATATGTAAATAAAGTAAAAGAAACAAAAGTAACAAATTAGGAGTTAATCACAAAAATCTTTGATAATATTAAAATAATAGCTTAAGAAAACATAACAAGGTAATGGATCTTCTGATGTACAAATATGTGGATCTTCAAAAATCAAATCATCTATCTATCGAGTGCTATTTTATCCTCGTCCAATATCCTTATATACATACACTATCCTACGCTACTTTAGCATTTTAATTGTTAATAACTATAGATGAAAATATACGACTTACCCGGGAGGTCGGATTTCCAGTCTTCTTTTCTGAGTTGCTATTAGTAGGTCCCGTGTTAATCGCATCGGGTAGTCGGGCGCACGAGCTCCGCCTCCAGAGCCACCGCCTCCTTCCTGCATCTGCACCTTCTCGAAGTCGTCGCAGAGCGACAGCACCGAATCCTCATGCAGCGTGGGCAGCGTGGAGCTGCGGGGCAGTGTGTCGGTGGCACTGATGGACCCGCTCGAGCTGGCCGAGGTCGAGGGACCGTACACACTGCCGCTGGCACTACATGTGCCAGCTGGCGGCCCGCTCACGCTGCTCACCGGCAGATTGATAAAGGCACCCGGCGGCACCAGCTGCTGCTGCTGCTTGACAGTAGTCGTCGCTGGGATGGCAGAAGCTCCCGCTCCTGCGAGACTACTGCCACAACTTCCGCCACTCCCACTGCTGCCGGCACTTCCCGAACCCGTTGCGCCACTACTGTTGCATCGTTCATGCAGCGCTGACATTTGCTGGATGTACTGGATGTACATTTCGGAGCAGAGAAACGTAGGGTAGATGTTGTCGCGGATCGTAACCTCCACATGATGCTGCATCGGATCAAAGATGTGTGGACTGAGCGGCATGTCGGGATTCGACTTGATCGCCTTGATCTGGGCACGCAGGTCATCGGAGATGGACAGCTGACTCTTGCGCAGGAATCTGGGGAATGCCTTAATAGGATTTTTGTTCCAGCGCGTTTAAGTCCTTCACTTACCTGTAGATAGCACCGATAATCTGTTTCACCTTCTCCGGGTCCGTTTGCTGCTTAAGGCCCTCGCAGGCAAAGTAAAAGTTGAGGTGGTCATTGTAGGCTGGCGCCTCCTCCTCGACATACTTTTTGAAAAGCTCGACCCCATCACGATCCTCCAGCAGGTGGTTTAGTGTTCGGGCCCAGTTCAGGTAGGATGGCGGTGAATTCTTCGAGGTCTCTGCTACCCCTTCGGTCATCTGGTAAAACCACAAATTATACAAAAGGTAATTTATAAATTGGGTAAGTATTACCTTTTTAACACGGCTCTCTTCTCCGGGTACTGGTGGTCGTGGCC
Source organism: Drosophila varians (assembly GCA_018150405.1). Lineage (NCBI taxonomy): Eukaryota > Metazoa > Arthropoda > Insecta > Diptera > Drosophilidae > Drosophila > Drosophila varians. Next base: position 6,317,913 of record JAECWK010000015.1, read on the forward strand.
CACTACACTCATTATCATCATGTTTCCGGTGTCCCGATGGATGGCCACTCATGCCACTCTAAATTGGCTTCCCAGGACGAGCGATCGCTGCCAAATATTTACCTATTCCTATGCTAATATTTACCAATTACGATTAACGAACGTGTTTCCTCGATTTCAAATCACAAACGCCCGTATTTTACAAATAGCTGGGACATGGAAGATGCGCTCGTTTGCGAATTTGGAAGGCAATTAGACAAGGCCTGAAATTAAAAGAAAAAGATTGCCCATATATGTAAATCTTAAATGAACGTTTTCAATATTTAATATAAATAATTATTCACATCAGTCGAACTACTTTATGTTACGAAAAGGTTATTTTTTAAATTAAATGTCTATATAAAATGTAAATAGTTTTTTGCCTCATCAAGAATTTATTTTAGTCCTTTGGTTTTGGCCTAACTCCACTCATCCTAAGATTTGTGTGGCCTAGTTTTGAGGGTTTCAATTTCCATTGCAATCAACTCGAAGAGTCCATATCAGGCAAACGTAATTGGAATTTTAATGGGAATCCTCTTTCAAGGATACTAAGCTGAATGACCAGTTTGCGGCGCTTCAATGGCAGGCTAGCGGCAGTTCCTTTTTCATTCTTTCTTATCAAACTAGAAGGGTCGGGGCGCACGCAAAACTCTCAAAACACAATGCGGAATCGAACGGCGGCCATTTTGAGGGCGCTTTTGATTGGTTGACGATATCGACCAATGCAGGAGCGAGAGTTCGGGGCGCAAAGGACAATAATCCATTATGTACAAAATTTGAACACGAAATACGCACACACACACTCAGACCAACATGAACACAGCCTCTTTTACGTCCTTATGGCAAGAATGGTGGTGAGGACGAATCTGGAGCTGTCTGACGCGTTTGAGAGCGGGCACAAACTAGAAAGTAAGCTCACATCGCGCTTTTTGGTAAATCAAAAATATTCCCTTTTCTTCGTTTTTCATTTCGGCATCCCTTTTCTTTTTGGAAGCTGCCCCAAGATAGCGATGGCAATTTGGCCTGGGATATAGGAAGGACATTTTACTTTATATAATATAGAGCCTTAGAATTTATAATCTTAAAATGGTGAAAGTATAACTTTAAAGCTTTTAAAAAAATGTATTTTAGATTTAGTATTCAAGTAAGAATCTATTTAATGGTTCTAAAATTAAAAAATTACTTTTTTATCAATGGGAAAGGAAATTTTTATAAATTTTACAATTGGTTGGCACTTTTAACTTGAGAGTAGTATTTCTTTTTTTATGACATACAATACTTTTATTTTTTTTTGTACAAATCTATAATAATAATGGAATGGTTTACAATTTTTTTAATTCGAAAGTAACATATAAATTTATTTGAAAATTTTAGAGACCTTTTAGCCGCTTTATTCAAAGGACACTTCTTGGCTTCTGATTTTTTGGCCAACACTAAATCAGACGAATGCCGACAACAGAGCAACGACAGCTACACCAACAATAAGGCACAAAGGACATGAACAACTGGCGGGGACGACAATGAACAGGGAGCTCGCGGAGAAGCGGGTTTGGTTGGAGCTTGGCCTGAACAGCACTTCCCTGCCAGCCATGACTTACAAACAAACATACATACTGGCGCAATGATAAAAGGGGATGAACGGTATGGCTCTTGTTGGTATTTGTTGTTTTAGTTTGCCGGGCCAGGACACAAAACGAAAGCGATAGCGCCGCCGGAGAGCCAAGGAAATTCATCAAAACGCCATTTGCATAGCACTCCATTACGGCGAAAAGAACAAAGAAAGGCACAATTAAAACGCTGTAACGTCAAAGGACCTAGAACAAGCTGAAAAGGGACACGCCAGCTCGAGAGGACATGCCTCTCCCAACACTTGACGTCCAAATCTCTCCCACGGCTATGGCAAAAATATAAAGACACAGACAAAAGCCAAGACTAATGCAAAGGGAAATCAGCGGCTCCCTAGTGCATCTCAGCGTCTTTGCATCCTGCGCATCTCAGGATTAATAAGTGCCGGCGAGGGCCTCTTGGCGTAACATCAAAGACTTGGCCCGAATCTAAAGGCTTAATTGCTACTAAAAGCGCCACACGGCTACTTGTATTGCGTAAACAAAGAAAGAAAGTTATTCCTTTTGGTTTTTGAGACACATAATTTTTTTATAGTTGTTATTACAAAGTGGAAAGCCTTTCGAAAGAAAGAAAATTCTTAATGAGTTAAAGGTCGTTACTAATATAAAAACACTTAAATTTCGAGTAACTTTATATATATACATATATACATTTGTACCAAAACGTTACTACTTTTATTTATGAAATCATTGTTTTAGCTTAAGTAGAAAATAAATAAAAAATAAATGTTGGGTTCAAAGAATAGTTATTGAAATTCCTGTTAAATAAATCACATGAATCGCAACTCATCACAAGATTAATAAAATCAATTAATCATGCATCATTTGCAAAGATTGTAACATTTATTAAATAAACTATTCTAAACTTCATCCTCAATCTTAGTTATCAAGATTTTATATATTTTTATACGTAATTGGTTATCACAAAATAGAAAAAGGACTATGCCGTCGGTTTTTAACAATGTAAACACAAAAACATTAGTAAATATAAATCCGTCGGTTAAAAGCTCTTAATTTCCATTTAAAATAAACTAAAAAATACATAAAGGACGACCTCTTAGAAAGTACCCTGAATCTCCAACCTATGAAACCGCTGACTATTCTATTTGATTGCTTATGAAGAACCGTTGTGTTGGATTTATGAAATAATTAAAGATATCCTTATTGATTTTAGATGTGAGCGCTGAGGCGAACACCGAAAAACAACAATGGGACGGGAGTAGACCCTCTCGAGGGCAGATTATTATTTTTCTATCCCTATTGGATTGCGCACGCATCGCAGGATAATTCCCATTCTTTTCAAGTTATGAGTTCTGATGATTGACAGGTAAGTCTAGCGTAAGATGAGGGCTTTGCTTAGATGCCGGAGGCAACTGCAGCTACTGTTTCCCTGAAAACGGTTGCCCAGGTACCCGCGAAGGTCCATCCATCGCAGCAGTTGCGGCATTTAAAGACTAGCTCATCCCAAGCCAGGTGACACACAAAAACTTACATTCACAACAGGTTGTTCACTTCGTGACTACACCGACCTTTCAGATTACTGTCGCCACTAATTGTTGACAAAATCTTTGCCACGAGCTGCGGAGCACAAATGATGCGGTGACAAGGCGTTGACGAGTGGAAAGTCAAACTGAACGACAACACCGAATCCTCGATCCTGCGTTGACAGCGATTTTTTAGTGATTTCACCCTGCCTGGCACGTATGTATCGGCTTATGTGCGCCCATGCCGAAGTGGCAGAGTATATACATCTTTTCGGGGTTGCCTACCCGGCCCTTCCCCTGGGAAATGGCAATTGCACCCGCACCCGTATCCGTATCCGTATCCTAGTCCATTCACAATTGTTGCATGCGGACATCCCACCACGCGCTTACATCGTTTATATACGGATATCGAACTTAATTGACGAGCTTAAGAAGCTGGGAGCCGCAATGGGGCTGCACACACAGAAAAAAATTATGATAGAATCACAGTTTCTGAATATTTAGAAAATCAAAGAAAAGGTTGCTAAAAGTTTTTAATGCAAATTGATAAGAAAGCCGATGACCGTAAACCGTAAAGTTTAGGGACTATAATTAGTCCATTGGATATTGAACTAATAGGGCAAACATTCAGACTTCGTTTTGGATGCAGATTGAAAGAAGATCAATCTATAAAATGATGAAGCACATAGTAAAGCTTTGTTGAAATGTTTTACTGCAAATTATTGTGATTTTTTTTTCTGTAATGTATTAGATCTAATAGGACATTTCGATCAGTAGCCCCTGCTATATAAAGCTTTAAAGCAGGCAGTATAAATCAGTCTAAAGTTAGTTATATGTTTACCCCTTAAGTATCGAATGCTATTTGTTAAAAAAAAAAATATTTCTACGTCATATTATATTAGTCAGATGCATTTGCAAATTATTGGCAGAAGTTTCATTCTCGAACACCTTATTTAAGGAAGTTTTTTCCATTCTTGGCTTAAAAAGAAAAATAAAAAACAATATTTCTAACTGTGTTGCTCCTACGAGTTCCCGACCAGCTGTTGATGGCCAGCACTAGCAGCCAGTAGGTCCTGGACGAGGAGCAGAAGCCGCAACGGGGACGACCTCCAAACATAATGATGCTTCATGTACATTGTACAACAACTCGTACAAGAGATGTTCTTTTCAAAGTGTCCGTGGATGTGGCGGAGCGAGCGAGATGGCATCCGGCGAATAGGAGTCATTGTGTGTGCAACCAATATGCGCAGGTCCAGACCCAGTCCCCAGTCTGCAAACTTCGGTCCATATCCTGGTTTACTGTTACCAGACCCCCTGAATCAGAAGACCATCACATCCTTATTGTACATAAACAGAGCAGCGTTCGCTGCTTTTTTTCTTTTTTAATTTTAATTCAAACGTAAAGGGGATGAGTAAGGGTTGGGCCTGAGTACTCAAACTCTTTCCGAATTCCAACCCCACTGAGCACAGATTTCCTCCCTTTCTAAAGAGCCACCACCAACTAAAAACAAATGTGGAAATTATTTTCGAATAAGTTGGAAAACAATACAGGGAGGGAGGGGCGATAAACAACATCCAGAACCGGCGGCAGCCTCATTTGTTTCTAATGAGGTTAAGACCGCCATTGCTGCCAACTGAATGAACTGAACTGGCGTCTGATGTCGGTCTAGACTGGCAGCGAACTGGGGGAAACTACCACTGCCTGTGCCACTAGTACTGCCGGGTATTGCCGAAGGTCAATAGTGGCACTTTGTGTACGGAAAAGTTGCAAGCAAAGTTAATCACGGAAACACTAACTTTTCAGGTGCAATGCCCACTGCAAGGCCAACCAAATCGGTGTGAATGGAACGGAAGTTTATTTATCTACCAGCATTAAAGGATTCGGATGGCAATCCTCACATATGGAAACATTTGACGACTCTGGTAAGAGTGGAAATGATCCTTCTTTGTCCATAGGAAAACAAACTGATTTTATTACCAATGTTAATAATAAACAGTGATTTGTGAGAAACTAATTTTGGGAAAACATAAATTTTTATCCTTTATAACATCATTTATTACCTACAACTACAAAGCCTTTTAAACAGGGTGCTATTAGAAATAAAACTTTTAGACTACTTATATTAAAGGAGTTTTCATAAAACTTATAACAAGTACAAGCCAAAAAATTAATTATTATTAAATACGTGGAAAGAATATACTCACATATGTAATTTTCATAAAAATTCAACGAGAAAATTAGGGAAAGTTAAAATTCCAGTAGTTTCTGAAAAGAGATAAAAGAAAATTAAATGATTTTCAAATTTTTCAAATTTTTATCCATACTAAAAATGCCGATAAAGCAATTACTACAGCAAAATATTTAACAGTGCATTCAATTCAAACAGAAAAATTTGCATCTATTATTAATCAAATCTATAATACAAATATCTTTCAAATATGCAAAAATTATTTATTTCCCCCCCAATAGTATTTGTACTTTAAAGAAAATCCTGGAAATTCCTCAACCACAAAACCATTTTACAATAACCCTTACATTTCGAATTGGGGGAGAAAAATATTTTTCACACGAGTGCTTCTATTTTACGCCAAATAAATATAAAGAATGCGTCTTTTACGAGATAAAAGGAAGGGAATACTAACCGAATAAACTCAATTGAGAAATGACCTACGTTTGATAGGACATAAAACCAAATTGTTCCGAATCCTTTCAGATTGTATTAAAGTTATTTTTTTAGAAACTTCGATTCTTAGCTCATCGATACTTATTGGCGTGTAATTCAATTTAATTCCTATTTGTGTAACTTATATTACAAGTGATGTAGTACATGCAGTACCTGAAATAGTATTAAAAACACAAGAATTTAGTGGTTGCCGTACTGAAGGATATCTACAGAATTTAAGAATTTCTTCCTTTACTCCTTTATTTTGATCAAAGGCCAGTGTTAAGAAAAAAGTGTTATCTGATTAACATACACTTAAATATCTTTATAACTTTGAAAAATTGAAGAGCTTTATAATGGAGGAACTAATTTGCTTGGGATCAGACAGATAAACTACGATTTAGAGTACTTTAAGGGATACTCTAAAAAGGACTGGGACTACTTGATATTTATTTTGCGTTCAGATCAAATATTAACCGATCACAAAGTAAAACAGACTTTTAGAAACAAATAATAGGGATTTGACAAACTATTTTCTTTTACAAATTAATATAGTTTTTAACTTTATCTAATAGAAACGTATCCAGAAACTGATCCCAATATGTTTTGGGTAAACTTAACTACCATAACAGTATTTTTATTAGTTCTAAACAATCTGCAACAGACTTCTACTAGTAATCGGTGATTATAGTCCTTCGTCTTCCTTGTTATCTACCTATCTTTTCGAATACAGTTCGTCAAACTATATTTAAAATATGGATAATGACTTTATACAAAAAGCTTCCTGCATTGGATGGCTTGGAGTGCTTAGTGGTTATAACCCTTAGCTGATTCTATTTCGTGGATTCCAATTTATCAATAAGAAATTCATAAGAAGGCTGGCGGCAAACTGGATGGAGACAAGAGCTGAGTTATTATACATTCGCCCTAGAAAGTCAATACTAATACTTACCCTTAGATTCGTGTATGTTTTGCTTCGATCAACTCAATTTTGATAATAGACAGGTCCTGGCGAAATCCTGGCGGCCTGAACACTGGTCATAAACGGCGGTGACGAGGTGGGTTTGGACGGGAGTAATTTGATTGTAGCTTTAATGGCTGGACGCTTCGATTCTGACTCTGATTCTAGTTCTGATTCCGATAACGAACGTGACGAGGATGCTTTCATTTTGATTTGTATGCTCAACGAGGGATAAGTAACTAACAATTGATGGCAGATTGCACGAATTGTGGAAGGACGACAAGTCGAGAGTTCAACCAACAAACAAACGCAAACGTAAACGTAAACAACAAAATGCGGTTAACAAGGCGCAGGCACAGCGATCGGGGATACGGATAATGGGCACCGAATTAAATGCTAAACAACGCCGAAGTCGAGCAGCACCAGTTCCTTATCCCAATCCTTTGATCGGATACGGGCCAGGAGGTTACTCTAGCATAACTCCGGCGATTCGGACGATAGGCGTTCTATACAGGCGTTTGGCAGGAGTCATCCTCGTCCTTTGGCAACTCTGGTCTCTGCATTCCCTTCCTTGGCCAGAAATGCACGAAAGCACAGCCTCCTAAAGCATTTTTATCCAGCTTCTAGGTCGCAAACTGGTAAATTTTGGACTCCAATCAACACTTAACTACTTTGGGGCATTCAAACACAAAATTCTTTTCCGTCTGCTGCTTCTTTTATTTTGTGTATTTTATGCCTCCGCCGCGACCCTCTGCCTTTTGATTTTCATGGACGTAACGTTGCGATTTCGTTGTGCTAATCGATGGGGGCGACTTCCTTAAACGCGGACACTTTCAGTGCACCCCGGCACTGCTAATTGTGTGATAAATAATACGTTTATTTAATGGCAAAACAAAATGTACATAGTTCACAAATGTTCACGGCGAGACGAACGATTACACGCTAGAGTTGCAAGCTAGATTATCGATTGCCCGATATCTGGTAACACTGCGATTGAGACGGCACAAGGTGGATATATTTTTAATTTATATATTTCGTACTGATTTTATAAACACAGAAAAAAATATATCTTCTGAGTACCGGAAATTTGTTAATCTTCATTTTTTCTTATCTATGGCTTGGCTTAATATATGTGTTTGTGGAACTGACTTAAGGCAAGTTCATGACTGTGGGGCCATTGAAGCAGTAGTCACTAAGGGTTTCTTGTTTAAAAATGCTTTTATTTTATTTAAAATATTTAAAAAAATAAAAAAAATTTAAAAATAATAGCTGTTTAAATAAATATGCATATATTTTTGGTTGTTAACCTGGCTATTAAGGTGAAAATTAAGATACTCACCACAGTATCTTTGAGGCGGTATGGCAACGCTAAATAATAATATGTTATCGGATTTATGGTAACATTAAGTATTCCCGCCTCTGATAGCATCCTACCGCAAATCGCAATTTATTCTATCTGGTGAAATTAGCAACAATTGCAAACATAATATTCAATATTCAATAATATGGGATACGCATCTTTATCCACGGGAATGATTGCTGTGAGTAATTGATTCTGTGGGCCCAAGCATGTCCTGAATTACCTTCTCTATTCCGTACAGCGTATCATGCACGGCGAGGATGTGTCCAAGCCGGTGCTTCAGATTCTGGCCATCAAAAAGATTAACAGCAATGCCGACTCCGAGCGTTATCGTATTCTGATCTCCGATGGCAAGTACTTTAATAGCTATGCCATGTTGGCCAGCCAGCTAAACGAGATGCAGCACAAAGGCCAGCTTGAAGAGTTTACCATTGTGCAGCTAGACAAGTATGTGACCTCCATGGTTGGCAAGGACGGAGCAGGAAAGTAAGTGCGGTTTTTCGTTGCTCCGATGACTGCCAGGACTAACAAACTTCTTTTCAGACGCGTTCTTATCATTTCCGAGCTGACGGTCCTGAATCCCGGAGCCGAAGTCAAGGCTAAAATCGGAGAGCCTGTTACCTACGAAAACGCTTCAAAACAGGACCTGGCTGCCAAGCCAACAGCGCCACCTGCAGCTGCTGCCAAAAAAGAACCGGCCCACAACAATAACAACAACAATAACATAACCATGAATGCATCGGTCAACGCAGGAATGACTCATCCCATTTCCAGTTTGAGTCCTTACCAGAACAAATGGGTTATCAAGGCTCGCGTAACATCCAAGACGGCAATCCGCACCTGGAGCAATGCCCGTGGCGAGGGCAAGCTTTTCAGCATGGATCTAATGGACGAATCGGGTGAGATTCGGGCCACAGCATTTAAAGAGCAGTGCGACAAGTTTTACGACTTAATCCAGGTCGATAGCGTCTACTACTTTTCCAAATGCCAGTTGAAACCGGCAAACAAACAGTATTCCCAGCTGGACAATGCCTACGAAATGACTTTCACGGGCGAAACAATTGTTCAGCTGTGCGAAGATGCCGATGATGGTGCCATTCCAGACATTAAGTATAACCTGGTGCCCATTTCCGAGGTGTCTGGCATGGAGAACAAGGCGGCGGTTGATACGATTGGTATCTGCAAGGAGGTCGGTGAGCTGCAGGCCTTCGTTTCGCGCACCACCAATAAGGAGTTTAAAAAGCGAGATCTCACCTTAGTGGATATGAGCAACTCGGCCATAAATTTGACCCTTTGGGGCGATGATGCAGTCAACTTTGACGGCCACGTGCAGCCCGTTATCCTGGTCAAGGGAACACGTATCAACGAATTCAATGGCGGCAAAAGCCTTAGCCTTGGCGGCGGATCTATTATGAAGATTAACCCGGACATCCCGGAGGCTCATAAGCTGCGCGGTTGGTTCGACAACGGTGGTGGTGATAGCATTGCCAATATGGTGTCTGCTCGAACTGGCGGGGGCAACTTTTCCACCGATTGGATGACATTTAAAGATGCAAGGGAACGCAACCTTGGTGGCGGTGATAAGCCGGACTATTTCCAGTGCAAGGCTGTTATTCACATAGTTAAGCAGGAAAACGCATTTTATCGCGCCTGCCCGCAAACCGATTGCAACAAGAAGGTGGTCGATGAGGGCAACGACCAGTACCGCTGCGAACGCTGTAACGCTCTCTATCCCAACTTCAAATACCGCCTGCTGGTTAATGTGAGTATTTTCCTGATGAGAATCTAGTCCAAATTGTATTCCTAAAATATTATCACTTTTCAGATGAGCATTGGAGACTGGACCTCTAATCGTTGGGTTACCTGCTTCAATGAAATCGGCGAGCAACTGCTTGGTCACACATCCCAGGAAGTGGGCGAGGCCCTGGAGAATGACGCCGCTAAGGCGGAGCCGATGTTCTCGTCCCTGAACTTTACCTCTCACATCTTCAAGCTTCGGTGCAAGAATGAGGTTTATGGCGACACGACTCGCAACAAGCTCACCGTGCAGTCTGCTGCCCCCATCAACCACAAGGAGTACAACAAGTATCTGCTTAAGGAGCTGAAAGAGCTGACCGGCATCGGCTCCTCCAACTAATTCCCATGTGCAGTGCACTCACACATCCATATACAGCTATGAAATACTTGAATGATAAGTTAAGCATTAAATTATACATGTTATATTATTTCAATTTGTAAATCTTTGAATTGGCCGCGTAAAATGCAAAATTTCAAAGGCATGGGGACAAATTTTATTAATGTTCCGTAAAATGTTCCGTTTACGATCTTTTCCAATATCTTTCTAAGGAAGAAACCGCCCAGTTTTTCACAAGCCACTTTAAGAAAAAATATAACCAATTTTGTTTGAAACCTTTTATAAGTCTTTTATATGAAGTCGCAAAATATTCCTTGGGAATGGTTAAACACCGGAAGTAGTTGCTCCGCAAAAAAAAACGCTTCACAGTAAGTATATATTATTTATTTACAAAGAGATTAGGGCAGGTTGGCACCTTGGTAATGCGTTTCAAATATGATGCATAAGCATTGGTAATGCAACGCAGACATTGATCGGATAGGATTTCGTGATAACTGGTAATCCCCGACTGAGCAAGCGTATAAAACTGTCTCCTTGAACTTCTAAGAATTAGTCGTTGCAGGTCTATCGTTAATACGAGTTGCATAGAAAAAGCCAGCGTTTGCTCTTCAACATCAATTTGTTTGAAACGGATAAACAAAAGGTAAGTAAATAATTAATGCAATTTTAATTAATTGAACTATGAGAAATCGATCTAATCTGTAATATTTAATCTTTATATTCGAACAATACAATCCGGATTTTCTTTCTTTTATAGAGTCTTTTTATAGAATCTACAATATAGATTCTTCTCTACTCTTGAAAGCTTTTGAGCATTTGTAAAGCTTAGATATACTCGAAATAATAAAAACAAGTATAAGAGATTGAGAGTAACCTGTTTAAGAATTTTGATGAAGTAAGAAACTATATATTACTGCATAATATTTAGTTTAGTTTGTAATAAATTTTTTTATTTATTTATTTTTGGGTTTTCCAATAGATAATATATATTTTTGAAAGCTTCGTCAGCACAAACCATCTCTTAAAGTAGCCGCCCAGGAAATTAGTTCTGTGTTTGAAAATGAGCTCCTTAAAAGTAATTATTAATGTGCCAAGCATTTAAGCTCTTATTTAATTTACATATTTTTTTTTAATTTCAGAAATGGGAAGCAGTTAGGGGCCTGTCATTGGCTACGGAACCAGAATCCTCCTTTATTATTGCACGTGTCACCCACAAAACTGAAATTGTTCCCTACGATAATATACAAGTCGGGACAGTTTTCCTTTTGTACTTGCGGGATGAATCTGGTGAAATAATTGCCACCGTTTTCAACGAATTGTGCAATTATTTTTTCGACCAAATTCACGTTGACCAAGTGTATCTCTTTTCGGACTTTAAGGTGACCACGACGACAAATGACTTCACTTTGGTGCCTCATTCCTACAACATAAACTTCACCCCAAGTACCCAGGCAGTGATTAGTGAATCCAGTTTAAGGTGCTTTCCTAAAATAAAGTACAATCTCAAAGGAATTTCTGTGATTCACGGCATGCCGGATGGGGAACCCATCGACACCATTGGCATTTGCACCAAAGTCAGCGATTTGTATAACCGAGGAGGCCATAATATCCGTGAAATTGAACTAATGGACTATGATGATTATGATGGAGTGATAACGCTAAACTTGTGGGAAAAGGCGGCCGAAGACTTTGATGGTCTTGTCGATGATATCATTCTAGTTAAAGGAACGCGTCTTCGGAAGCATAATCAAGAAAAAAAAATTAACTTTGGCTGGTACTCCCACATGGTAATAAATCCAAATCTACCAAAAGCAAAAGAACTTCGTGAATGGGTCGAAAATATTTAAGTTTTTATGTCCTCCCACCCGCATTGTAACGTTTTAGAAACCTTTCCGAATTTTTTCCTTTGAAAACTATAAAACTATCTTTTCATTGCGTAATGTTTCTGGAGCCTTGCGGAACATTTCAGAAACATTACGGATTCATTTCACCAAATTTCGAAACCTTACTGAAACATTTCAAAAACATTGCAAACATTTTTTTTGAAGATGTTACCGAACTACTTTCATTATTAATGAAGTCATGGCATTTTTTACTGAAAAAGACTCCCTAACCAAGTTAAAATCATATAAGTGTCTTTTGACCAAAATTTATAGATATTAGACACTTTTTGCAAATATTTTATCCAATTTTTATCCGATTTCAAAAAGGATTATCATGTATGAAACAGGAACTTATTCCGCTTTTTTTGATGGTACCCCTTTCCTAAATTGCGAAAAATCGAAAAAATATTTGTTGTTCGATTTTCAAAACTTTTTGATGCAGATTGAAGGGGATTAAAGCCCTGATTCATAAATGCAATTCGCTTTATAAATCGGATCAAAAGTGGATAAGCAGAAATATAAAAAAAAAAAAAAAATGCTACTAAGAACTCGTTATTAGGTTAGGTTAGGTTATGTCGTACGTTATTGATAACTGTAAGACACTTTTGTGCAAATAATGTATATAATTTTCATCAGATTTGAAAAATTATTAGCTTTTACGAAGGAATTCATTCTTCTTCGATCTACATCGTTTGAAACATCAGGTTCACAGCTGATGAAAGGAAATTAAAGCTCTGATTTTATCAAACTTTTGTTGCAACGTTTCTGAAATGTTTTGGAATGTTTTTGTAACGTTACATGCCGGGTGGGCTGTTTATTCCTTTTCTTATAAATGCTCTAATATGCTTGATTTTAGAAATATAACCATTGTGGAGGCAGATTTTTGTTGAAACAAACGATATTTTATTTTCGAGAAATACTTGTACAATAAACAATAAATAAATAGTAAAAAGTATTAAGATTAATCGCCCAAAACCAATAGCACTTGGCAGAGGGACTTAACTAGAAAATATCCACTTGCGGGGCTAGGAAGGATTATAACTAAAAGGCGTTCGCCAGCAAAGGAGCCGCCACAGGAGGTGATAAGCCTGCACAGAGACAAAAATAATACAATACCCATTTAAAGTTTAAAAAGTTATTTTTTTGATTCAAATAATTGTATCCCATTTATCATCACCCTTCGTTAATTTTTATACACAAATTGTAAACTTAATTGGCAGTAATTTAAATTCGAAAAATTAGACATATTTGTGATATTTTTTCTCTCTGTGCAGGAGACTACCGACTTGAGCAAGGGACTTGACTACGTACGGCTAACCGACCAGAGACGCTCGATCGTGAACACTTAACCTAGATCTCAGATAGCGTTGGGATGGGCTCTGGGGCCTAGTTGGACAGCTGCTGCTCCCCCTCCGCGGGCACCACGTGCTCGTGATCCTCCTTGGTGGCCAGACTCAGGCTTCTTTCCTCCTCCTCGCGCTGCTCTGCCCGCTTGGCCTGCTCTTGACGCCGGACCACGCCCTCCATCGACTCCCGCAGGCTGTCCACGTCAAGGGCGTTTTCGTCCTTGTCGCCATCCTGCTCCTTTCTTTGCCCCCCGGCAAACTTGGAGAAGTAGGTAAGTGACTTCATCAACTGGTAGCTCTTCGAGATGGGAATGTTGGAGTCATAAACACTGGTGCTAGAGCTGCAGTCGACGTAGAACCACCAGTTGCACTTCAGGATAGTCTGGTCGAAGAGTGTGTTCTCCGGACAGAGGAAGGACTTGCGCACCATTCCATCATCGGTGAGAGCGCACACATGGAAGACCTACAAAAAGGATTAGGATTATTTTAATACATTTTTAAAGGAAGTTTTTTTTTGAGATATTAATGCCTACCATACATCCCAGATCTGTATCGGCGTAGAGTCCTGGGAAATGCTTTTGTTTGGCGCAGGAGAAGCTTGTGGGTGGAAGGTCTACTTTGGACTTAAAGTTGTCATCGAAGTTCTTGTCATAGCCCACGGGGTAGTACTCCTTGGGGGCATTCATTACCTAAAAGGCAGTGCATATTTTATAATCATAATTATCATCAATATGTTTTCCCATTTAAAGGGGAAAACTTTCCATTTCTTTGGCATTCAATAACTTGCTTGCTCTACCCACCTTGGACACTTTGTGCTCCGCCATCGACTTGGGCGGACGTGGAGTGGTTGTCGTGGTGGTGGTGGTCGTCGTAGTGGTCGTTGTCTTCACCGTCGAGGTGCGCATAAACTCCTCCCTCAGCTTGGCCGCCAGCTGGGCCCGGTGCTCCGCCTTCAATTGCTGTTCCCGCACATAAATCGCATGCTTAATGGTCTCCACACTAACATTTGCTGCGGCGGCCAGTTCCTCAATGGTTACATCCTTCAGGTCGAACTTGGGCTCTTCGAACTGCAGATAATTGGGATGACTGGCCACAGTCCGGTGCTCCTTGCCCACGTTGGCAATGCGGGCAATGGACTCGGGCATCGCCTGGAATACGGGAACAGCCACAGGCTGCGAGACAACCGGATTGGCAACGTGGAAGGTGCGATTCGAGTGCTAAATGGGAGGAAGAGTTAAAGATTTTATAAATATTTCATTAATTTTAGCTCATTGTTGTAATCCAATAAATTTTAAACAATAAATAAATAACAAAGCTCCATTTTTGTCCCAAGATTCGTGATTCCGCGATTTCTTGATTTCCTAAGCAGATCTTTAATTTAATTTACATATTTGATCAGGTAGAACTTGGAAGCTGAAGTATGGAGTTTTAAATTTGCATCTTACCGGTTTGTCGATCGTTGCCACAAGCTTGTTGTTGACACTGACCCTGGGTTCCGTGGTGTCCACGGCAACTCGCCGCTCAGCCGTGGTCGGGGCAGGCGCAACTGGGGCCAGCTTCTGGGGAATGGGCCGGAAAGCTGGAACTCCTAATGGCAATGGTCGCGCCTCGGTCATGAGCTGGGCCTGCTGTTGTTGTTGCTGCTGCTGCTGCAGGAGCAGCAATTGTTTAAGCTTAAGTTGCTGTTGGAGCTGTTTCTGTTGCAGTTGCTGCTGCAACTGTTGCTGCTGCTGGAGTTGCTGCTGTTGCACTTGCTGCAGATTGTAGGGCGCCGCTCCGGTAGAGCGTGAACTGATGCGTTTCTCCGGCAAAGGGTGCTGAACTGGGGGACTTGCCTACCATGTAATATTTACCATCAATAAACATTAAAGCATATCACATTTGCCCACTCACCTGCTGCTGGTTGGAGGGCAGCACGCCCACCATTTCAGGGGGCGCTCCATTCTTATAGCTAATGGCACGCCGGCGATCGGGCTCCACATTGCCGAGCGATTCCGGAAAGCCCAGCTCGTCGCCCAGGCTGAAACCTGCAAAAGTGGCAAAAGGTTTTTGGTCAACTTGGGCCCCATCAATCACTTCAAACGTGGCCAAGGGTTGGGCAATGATGTGTTAATTAATGGCTTTTGTTTTTTGTATTGGTTTTGTTTTGTTCCCTTCACGTGGTCGAGGTAAGTTAATCCACCGCACAAGGGTTTATCAAAGGCTTATGATCTATTCGGTTTGTATTTACAGATGACCTAGTAGGATATTTTTGATAGAAACGGGGCTCAATGGGCAAGGTTTTTGCATAACTTGGCGTTAATTGTTTTAACTTTAAACTGTTGACTAATTTTGAATCGATTTAATCTACAAATCAGTGCAGTGGTTTTTATATTTATGGGTGCTATTATTAAAAGAATCTTCTAAGTGATTTCCCTCTGCAAATAAACTAAACGAATTTGGAATACTAATCCTAACAACCTGAATTCCGCGTCCCTGATATATGAACTACAGGTCAAAATTTCGAAGTCGAACTCGGACTTGGTCTGCTTCTCCGATCAGGTGCTCTACTTTGGACTTGTTGTTACCACTGACATTGGCATTATTGCATTAATGAATTACTTAATCGCCGGTCGAGGTACGGTCGAGTTTTGGGTTCAGCCGAAGTTCGATTACTCGACCAATTAGTTGCACTTGAAAATTGGTTGCCTTGACTTGACCTCAACCTATTTCGATGGATTTCGACTATTTACACTGAAGATGTGAAGGTGGAACGATGATAATGTTACGGGGATGATAGAATAGTAGTTGAGAGATTTACCTAAACCGAAATGGGCCTTTAGGCCACCCAAATTTCGGACACGAAACAGTCCAGACTTTTTGAAGTTACAATCGAGTATGAAACCAAAATCGGAGTTTAAAACACACGTCCCGCAAGCCAATCCTATAAATAAAGAATAGAAAAAGCAAACACAGAATAGGATAGTTCTTTTATATAATACAAAAGTAAACGTTTAAAATTAGTACAAAAAGGGTCACACATTTTATGGATAGTTGGGTTTTCGGGGGAACGGCGAGGAGGGCTTCTGTGTTGTTTTTTCTTTAGATCTAAACCAAAACCAAAACTTATGTTAGTCTACACACCAAAGTATTATTAATTGGTTAAAATGGGAGGGGCTGAAGCTTTTTTCGCTTATGTTAGATCACATTTTAGCGTTGGCATAAATTAATCAAAATTTTATCACAGTCAAGCAACGAGTTATTTCCTCTTCATTGAAAATCGGCGTAAAGCCCGCACCGAATCCAATGTCTTGATTGATGGGAGGATGGCCCGGTTATATATCTGATCCGAAGCGTGGAATGTGTTTTTTAATATCTGCCATCAGTCACATGGAGGTGGGACCGCAGAATGTCCCACATTCGATTGGAGCTGAGAAGATGGCCCACCATCCAACCGCAAGTGGTAATAAAACCGAGCCACAAGCATTCTCGCAGCGATCTTTAACTTGGCCAAAATCGATTAACCGTTCCGTGACCAAACCCATTATGGAACTCCACATATTATATTACTTCCTCGTGAACTATGGACCATTCGTTTACAAATATCTCAAAAGTTTGTTAACATTTATTAAGAGCAACTTTTGTGACCTGAACAAAGTTGGAAGACTTCAATTCAAATTGCGCGCGTCTTGAGTTCAAATTAAATTGTTAGCGAGTCAAGTGGGACATGTAATACGAGTTTCAAATGGATTCTTTCAAAATGTCCCCTCCTCTGAGCCCCCCAGTGATCTATGGTTTATCCGGCCGGCGAATGCATAGAGTCGCATTCAAAACCGATTCTAAGGCGGCTAATGGCAGGCCATTATGGCCCAGTGGCGCATGTGGCCAATTGTGGTAATCGTTTTACCCATTACAGTGCGACAAAAAAGTATATATTTCATTAGCTTTATATGGAAGGTAATTGTGTTTTCTACTTTTAGAAGTCAAACTCTAACCGATTTCTTTAATCATGATCCTTTAATCCTTTACTTTAGGGGTATGTATTAATCGTTTAACAATATTAGTTTTTTTCTCAAGTGTCTTGTCGCTACGGGTCAGGTTGGAGTCGCGAGTCCAACACTTTGGTTTGCTAGTTCAAGGAAAATGGAGCTGGTTTTATAACCGCCCGCCTAATGGAGTGTCAGCATGGCAAGGCAATGTTTGGCCATCTCCCCGGGGATCAGAGTGCTCACCACTCTGACCACATCGGTCACTTCCTCCTCATCCTCGGGTTAATTACTTTGTATGCCCCTTCCCCCTCTCAGGCGCAATCTCTCCTGATACTCGATTGAACTTTTACTTTGATGAATTTGCATTACGCATTCTTCAAGTGGGCGCGCAGTTATTTTAATTACGCCTGCTAATGGTCAGTTCGACGATAAATTGGCCAAGGGAAACCGGCAATTAGGAAGGGAAAACTCTACGCAAATACCAGAGAGTAGTATGGATGGACTTCGGGTTATAGACGGGGGAATACTATATATTCAACGACATTTTGCAGTTAGTCACAGGCGATCGACGAGCGCTTTCTCTCATCTCATCTCGCGTATGAAATGCCAGTTGCTGCGGCTTTACGACCATTTTTTTTCCTTTATATTTTAGCTGGCATCTGCAGCCAGCAAGTGGTCAAATAGAAATTCAAACTAAACAAATAATGAGGCATAAATATGCACGTGGGACAGGCAGTGCCGGTATAGACAAGTCATCGACATCGACGTCGACCATCAATGTTTAGTTACTTTACTTTCCTCAGAGTCCACACACATCCGATTTTATTTGGTTTTTTTCTCCGCTTCCAAAGACCAAAGTCTAGTTAGCACCTTTCGGCTGCGAAAGTGGGTCATCTCGTATCAAAAACATTGATATTAATTGCTCTCTGCGGAGGCTGGTGGAATAGAAACAGAAATCGAAACTGAAACCAAAACTGAAACTGAAACTGAAACTGGCTTGCCATGCTCAGTGTTAATTCAATTTGATGATCTTCCATGGCAGCGGCAAATGCAAATATCTTGTATACATTATCAGACATCATATTGCCTAGACCCTCCATTCATTGGTGACCAAACCTTAACCCAAACCTCTATAAAACAACGCCTCTCTAAGTGGTTTCCCTTTTTATATTCTGCACTCGTATTTAGAGGCTTGGGCATTCCATTGTTGGCAAAATGTTTTACGGTCAATCTTTTTATCTCATTTTCAATGATTTTTGCACGGGGACGGAGATGGAGACGAGCACGGAACGAAGGCCCTTTGGGCGACAACCTTTCGCTTTTTTTTGTTTTATCAGGCTGATTCAGAGAAACTTTCCATTTCTTTTTAGGGGTAACCTTAATTTACATAGGGTTCTCATCATAAGTAGCTGCCTATTTATGGCTAAGATTTAAATAAATATTGTCTTTAATCAAAGGCATCCATGGCCCCAAGAGTTCTTATCCCATTAAAGGCAGTAAAAAAAAAACAAACTTTGTACCTTTGACCTTGCCCTGTGCGTTAAATAAGCAATCCAAAATGAAACCATTATCGCACAGCTTCAGGGGAGATTGCGTTGGATCGGCTTAGATTGTCAAAATGGCCACAAAGAGCGTGGCTTGTCTTATTCCGCTCGCCGGTTAATTATGTTAATTGAACGATGGTCTTGACAGTGAGCGATAGGCCCAACAAAAGAGCCCCAGCTGACAAAAATATTTGACAAAGCCACTTCAAGCCATCGAATTAAATTGCAATTTGAGCGAGTGTGTGTGTGTGTGTGTGTTTTGGGGAGTGCGTGTGGCTAACAAAAATAATCAGACAGACGACTGGCAGACTGGCAGAGTGGCAAAGTGGCAACAACAAAGGTGTGGAATGGAATGCAAGACACCGAGATAGCCCAAAAGCGGTGCAGCATCTTTCAGCCCCATTTGAACTGGTGAACCGAAGGTCTTACGTGAGCGGGTTGCGTGCTCGGAAATGGTGAACCAAACACTTGACAAGAGCTACAAAACATATGTATAGTATGTGAAGATGATCTCAGACAATAGGGGCGATAATAACGCCTTAATTTATTCCTAATTGCAAACAAAACGAGGCAGATGCTGCAGCTGCCAAAAGGGAAAGGACAGGACTCTTGTGTGGGAAACAGCCCCACCGGAAATCTCTTTATGCACTGAAACAAATCGTAAAGATACAGCTCTTAGCCTTGATTACCTCAAATATTTCTGAACTATGTTTGGATTTATAACTTTAAACTAAGTTAAGCAACCACATTGCAACATTATAGCCCCTCATGTAAGTAACATTTTGTTTGCCTAGAATTAATAAACAAATATTTATATTTCTCCAAGTGTAACGCTGCCTGGTTGCCTTTCACTTTGCAAAAAAACTCCGACCCGAAGAGCCTTTTACTTATTGACCAATTGTATGACAATGCAATTTCTCTCACTTATGATTTTTAGTACTTTTTGACCCCATTGCAGTTGCAGCGAAGCAGCCTTTGGATGCACCCCAGCTAAAAGTGTTTGAACACAAACTGTTTTTTGCCAAAAACCATAATTAGCAATGTTTATTTGGCACATGGGATGCACATATATTCAGTATGTTGCCATTAGCTATCACTTTTGACCAGGAAGGGCCAGAAGTATTGCATAAAGCCCCCGAAATAGCATCGGCCCCGGAATGTGGGTTATATAAAAACACAGACACAGTCACAGACAGAGTAACAGAAACAGAAACGACTGAAGATGCCTCCAAAGCGCTGCGTCATTGACCACAAAACAGAAATTGAGGCTCCAAAATGTGAGGGAAAAGAAAAGAAAACACAAAAGGGGCAGAAACATCGACGCATCTCAATGTGTTCGGATACAAATCGGCGTGGTATTGATGAATCATGGACCACGATTGCCGGACACTGCTAGTGGCTGGCTTTTATGAAGCCATCAATGGGAACATGAAAAGATTTGGGCTGGGCAATGTCTGTGCATATTTGGACAATACGCTGCTCGACTTCAGTACCTTCTGGCTTCACGCTTCACTTCTTTTTGGGCAGGCAAAGGTCAGCAAACATGGGTTAAATATTATGCAAATTAGGCGACACAAATTGCCGAAATTAACACCAAGCAATCTGGTTAGTTTTTAGACTTACTGGTGGTCTGAACTTGACCGATATTCTGACACATCCGGCCGTAGCCATGGATCGTAACACTCAATCATCTCCAGCATGAGGAATCGTAGAGCGAAGGCCAGCCGGGCTAATTTATGGCTGGCCAATTTGCAAATTAATTGAGTGGTGAACGGTCGGTAAATGGGCAAAGTAGTCCCTCCGAAAAAGTGTCCGCCTTTAACTCAGACAAACTCCATTTTTGTTCTTAATGAGTTGCACTCTGCTTCAGGTCAAGAATGCTTCATGGGCACCATGACTAACCCAAAATCAATCCGGTTTCGGATTGGCAAGGTTTTGCCAAAGCAAACGGCAATAAAGACGGAGATCCAAGCCAAACGTGAATCCATATAAAAAGCGATGCCAATAAACTGCAGCCACAGATTGGAGGCAAATGTTTGTAGATATATGTTAAGATAAGATTGTAAGGCTTTTGGCACTCTTTTCTCTATGACTTGAAAGATTGTCAATTAACGTAAAGAAAATATAAGAATCAACTAGTCTGGATTGGTTATAATTGAGGCGACCGATTGGCCAATTGTTGGCCACGAGCCTCGATTGCATTTGGCCAACTGTCAAGAGAATCATCTTAGCCTGGTTGCAACCTGTTTTGAATCTTACGCTTACGTATTACGGCACATCCAGGTGTTAAAATCACTTTGGCCGTAAAAGACTTAAGACACAAACTCGGTTTCAAGAAAGTTCGTCGCTCAAGTCATTTGATGTATTGCCATTCATTTACCAGTTGACAACCCGTATCAGTTTAACATCAGCCAGACATTCGTGAAAAGTTATAATTGAATTTAAAAACAATATAATTATTATTATAAGTTCTGGCCATAAAAGACTTACTCGAAACTCGAATTTAAGAAAGTCATTTGATTTAGAATCTACTTATGAGATAATTTTGTTTGCCAGAATAAGTTCAACATTAGCCCGACACTCGGGACAAACAATTATTTAGTTTAGTTACAAAAACTACTTTTTATAAAACTCTGTATTATAAAAACTCGAATTCAAGAAAGTTCGTCGCTTAAGTCATTTGTTTCCTCTTCGTATTTTTTGCCAGCTGACAACCAAAATCAATTAAACATTAGCCCGACACCCGTAAAAAGCAATTATTAAATTTTAAAACGAAAAACAACTTTTTTAAAAATGACAACAATAAATAAAAGTGCATTAATCTACTCACTGGCTGCCTGCATGATGAGAAAACCAATCACAAAAAAGTTCATTTTCGCCACTTTTTTCTGGAACGAATTTTCAAAGATTTTCCTCGATTTTGGAGTTGAAAATTGAGATGATTTGTTGTTTTCGTCGGAAGCTATAGGCGTGTAATTTTGTTTCTTTCCGATTTTCTTCGCTCACAAACACAGACACAAACTCACCGAACGGCTGCAAAAGAAAACTGAGGAAAACACAATAAACTTTTATTATCGTTATGTTCGCCAGTCGCGACTCGTGCCGCAGATCGGAAGCGGATAGTTGATTTAATTAAATTTAATGAACTTATTATTTTTATCAATTATTTTTAGCTGGTCCCGGTTGTAGGAAAGCGGCGAAGAAAACACTCAAAATACAATGATAAATAAAAACCAAAAATAAAACCGGTAAGCACAAGAAACGCAAATGAGCGGGGTAAACACTCTCACTCTCTCTTTCCGCGGTAAAAGTGAAGATCTGGGCGGTGGGAGGCGCCGACGCGACTGAGATGCGCCGATAATCGTGCGAGGCGTGCGTAGGCGCCAGCAGAGGCAGCGGCAAAAGAAGAGGCAGTGGCAGTGGCAGAAGCGGCCAACTTTTATATTTTCATATCGACCAATAACGGCAAAAAAAATAATAATGGAAGCAAACATATTATGAAACTCTGACTCAATCACTATTCGTGAAGTTCCCCCTCAAAAATATCTGATAAAGTTTGAATTTACAACGGAAATTAGTCTGTTTTTCGGAAAAACGTTTTCCATTTAATGACACCTCTGCGTATACGTAATATTTTGAATGAAAAGATTAAAATCGAAATTGAACGTTTTCTATTACCTAAAGTTGAAGATTGAGGTAAAAATCGGTCTTGCCACTGTGTCATTATTTAATGAATCAATATTTTTGAATGTAATGATACGCCAGCGCATAAATTTGGAACAACTTAATAGACTTTGCTTTCCAATTTGAATTATATTGCAACCGGTAATTTTGTATATGGAGTCAAATCTTTATACATTTTTGTATAATTTTATTAAATAGCTTTTCAAATTATTAAGTGATATCGATTTCTTCGAAAATATATCTATAAACAATACAGTTTATCTCATTCAATGTTAGCTCATATATGGAAATTACTTCAAAATAAGATTTTTCGAACTGAAAATCTCGAATTTCCCCAATTTCTTTCTAAGCCATTCTAGGTGTAGATGTAATATTATTATTATTTGGCATGATCTTGGCCATCTCCGGTGGCGGCACATCCGCCAATAGCCTGACATACCACATGCCAAAACTCCTTCGCTGCCCTCTTGAGCATAACAACCACTTTCCAATTGCCCCGACGCTTTGGTTTGTTGGTCAGCGCTCCATAATTTCCTCGGCTGTCTCTCACTTGCGTCTATTGTCAGTGTCAACCGTTACTGTAGTTGACTACTATATGGCTGGCAATATAGCTATTGGCGGCGAAGGCGGCTGCGCACATGCCAACTACCAGCCACGCCCCCATACCAAAAACGAAACGACAGCACCGCCATGGCACGTTTAAAACACCAAAAACAATAACAACAGTTCTGGTTCGTTTTGAAACTGGCAGCATAGGTAAAAGTTGTTTTCGATACGGCTTAATTTCGTTAGCTCTCTTGGCCGCGTTAATTTTTCGCCCGAAATTAGCGCAAATTCAACTTTTATACACACACCAAGACCATTAGCACTGCCTTTAATCAATGTTAACCAAATTAAGCACTCGATTTAATTTTGTAATTTTACACAGGCCGTTAATATGTTCGACTATCGCCTTGGCTTGAGTGGCTCTGGCTTAAATTGTATTGCCAAAGCGAAACGCTAGCGACTTACAATCTGCAACGAGCGCGTTCACCTGGCCAGGTGCGAAACTTAACTTGTTACTTGGGCGCGCGGCCAACGACTGAATCGCATTTGGAATTGGAGTTGGTATCGCGGCAAGCTGAAGAAACCCCAAACGAGCGCCACTAAATCAGCCATGGAGACTCGGATGGAGACTCTCTCTTTCGCTTGGCAGCACTGGCCCCACTGCTGATAACTGTAAATGAGACGGCCAAAATATCTTAAGGCCAAATAGGGGGGAGACTTCTACATGCTCCTGCGAATCTCTAAGGATATTATTATCTATAGATATTTTAGCAACAACATAGTCTTGTTAAAATATTCAGCATAATAAAATACATATCTTATAATATAAAAATTATAAATATATGTATACCTATGTTTTTTCTTTGTGTACCTTAACTAATCTCATTAGACCTCGGAACATTTTCAATCCTGTATTTAGTTACTGAACAAATACTCCACATTTTCCTCTAGTTTTCCAAAGAGAAATGTATATCTTAGAATATTCTGCGTTACTGAGCCTTTTATTTATTGGACAAATTAGGTGCAATGAGTTTGCAAATATGGTTCCGATTCCGAAGTCCTATGCCGCCTCAACTTCCGAACTTCAGAAACTCCTTAAAGTTGAAGATGAGCTGGTGGAGAACCTAAGTGGCTACGTGGAGAAACTAAAAGGGAAGTTCAACTTAGTAGAAAAGTATGGAACCGTTACCAAGAATCAATTAACAATCATATTAAACTCAAATCTCATCCCGCCAACAGATCCCTAACAAATTTAAAAGCTAAGCACAGCCACATGAATATGGATTACGAAACTTACTTGGGGAATCCTTTAAACAGCTTCAGTTTAATCTATCGACTTAGTGCATGTTGGATGAAGTGGGTTGAATACGCCTCAAAAGCCCAAAGCGCAGAATTGGGTGTGTATTAAATTTAATATTTGTAACGATTTTAACTATTTAAGATATGACCCCAAGTGAAGGCTATACTTTTATTGACAACAATTGTTATAATGATTCTAAGCAACGGATTTAAGAAGATTCTTTCAATTCAGAACATATCGGTCACGCCCATCGCATGCGGATTCTGCTACCAACATCCTTGGATTTACAAATGGCGTCCCGTGGCATCGATGAGCTAATGTCCTTTTACAAACTAAAACCTGAAGAACTAACGGTTGGTAACTTGGCAGGATACGTACGCCCAGAGTAAGTTAAAATAAAAAAGTAATCTAAAATTTGTATTATTTTTGGGTTCTAGAACAGCTTTATCGTCTCTTGACTGTTACGCTCTTGGGGAGTTTTGCATTCAAATTCAAAAGGATAAAGTGGCCGAGGCCTGGTTTAACGAATCCCTTAGGCAATTTAAGGAAAATAATTATATTTACAGTGTTAATGACTTCAGCAGGAATACCGTACAAAAGTCATGGGGAGAACTTTTAATTAAAAATCGGCAGTACGGCTCTGGTTTCGACCTTCTCCTTCAGAACTCACAATCCAGTAGTGAGGATCTTGTTCATAAACATTATGAAGTACTTTTCGCAACACAGAAATTCTGTGGTGGGAAATTTCAACAGACCTATCACCTACATTGCCGCTACAATAGCTCTACAACACCATTTTTAAAGATTGCCCCACTGAAGATGGAAGAGATGAGCTCTGATCCCTATATGGTCGTCTATCATGATGTGATTTATGAGAACGAGATCGATTGGTTGTTGAATGCCACCGATTTTAAGACGTCCCTTGTGGGTGAAAGCCAGATCTCAACATTTAGAACCTCGCAGGATGTGCCTCTCGACGAGTTTAGGGGAAAAGTGATGACAAATATTGAGAATCGAGTAAAAGATATGACAGGATTGCACTTGGAAGGTTCTGACAGTTCGATGCTAATTAACTACGGAATTGGTGGAACCTATCTGCTGCATGATGATTTTCATGCCTACTCGGATTCTGTAAGGGGGCATGCAAATAAAATAATATTACTTTTTTATAAGAAAACTAATTTCAGATTCGACTGGTTAGGGGAGAACGCATAGTCACCGTTTTGCTCTATGTAAGCTTCCTCGTTTTATAAGGATTTCTAACCGCATCTAAAATCATTTACAGCTAGGGGATGTTGAATTGGGTGGATCAACAATATTTCCTCAACTCAACATATCCATAACGCCCAAAAAAGGATCGGCTGTCGTTTGGTATAACCTCCACAACTCCGGAGACTTGCATCAAAAAACCACGCATTCCGCCTGCCCGGTGGTAGCTGGTTCCAAATATGGTAATTCTTATTGAGAACCTTTAAAAAATAACTTTACAATATTTACTTCCAGTCGTTACCAAGTGGATAAACGAACGCGCACAAACATTCATCACTCCTTGCATGAAGAATTCCAACATCCATAGTTGATGTGGAAATGTGTCCCCTTAATTAAATCCTTTAAGAATAACCAATATGAAAAATCTATTCAAGGTATACAAATAAAGCGGATTCCTTTAATATCACGCAAACTGTTCACTTAAAGCCATTTTATCCATCTATTAGCTAGAACCCACACGGGTGAGGCGATATTTTTGGACTGCATAGTGCGCCCCCTCCTCGGAGGTTAGCTGATTCTTATACTTCTCCAACACGAAAGGATTTTCTACTGCATTCAGACTGTCCTTTAGGAAACCGAAGTGCACAATGGCATTTGGAACAAAGTTAAGCTCCAGGAGTGTCTCATCCGAAGGGAGTATTTTTTTCGGTGGAATAGTGAATAGGCTGAACTTTTCGCCAGGATTTACTAGAAACTCTCGAACAAAATCCTCCACCTTTGACAACGGTTCGTGTGGCTTGAACATGCCCTGAAGTACAAAGCGATCTGGAAACTGAATTCGCAGTACGCAGTCCTTGTACTGATTTAGCTTTGCCAACATCATCTTTTGGCGCTCCAGCTCCCGGAGCTTGGCCGTGAGTAGTGGAGCATCATCGTCACCGGTTGAGGTGCGTTTTAGGTCACGAAGCACCATCTTTAAGTCGTTGACAGTTAGATCAAAAAACGAGTCCGGCAAATCATCGGCCTGCTTCTTTGACTCATCCAGCGAGAAAAGAACTGCTTGCCGTGGGCCAATTACGTGGACCACTGGCGGTGGCCGTCCGGAGTTATCCTCACTCTCGTTCTCCTGCTTCTTCCGCCCCGGCGGATGATGAAGCGAGTACCCAGATCCACTGCCCCAGTCGTATTTTGGTGCTTCAGGCTGCAGCTCTTGCTGTTGCTCGGTTTTCTCGGAAGACCCGGCAGTATCGTTTTCAGCGGTGGCATTGTCGTCGGGGGCCGTACGTTTTAGATTTTTAATCATGTTACTAGTTAAAGCAAAGCCACCGCCTCCTCCACTTGCGGCCATCGCCGACCGCGATGTGCTAGGTTGTTCGTCATCGACTGAGGCCTTGGCTTTAACCTCAGGCGGCTTGTATACATTTGCCTGCGTCTTTAGATCCTCAGGCTTCTTATCTATTAGTCGCATCATGGCACGACCCTCAAGAATACCCAGAGACTTGAGGGTGGTCTTCTTCATTTGCTCCTCACCAATTACCTCGCTGCGCATGTATATGATAATTGGACTCTCGTAACCTTTGACCTGCGACTCGCAGAGCTTATGAACCACCATCCAGACGGTGTCATTAGGGGAAAAGTCTCCTTGGGCACGAGAGCCATCACCCAGCTGGACACATACGACCACATTGCTCAAAACTCTCCGCTTCTCCGTGGGCTCCATCTCCAATACACAGTTGTTGGGCAAGCCGCTGAATCGAAATTGTTGTGTCAAACTAACCGGCTTGTTGTGGAACTTAAGGCAGTGTTCCTCGCTGTCGAAGCCATGCTTGGCACATGCCGTTTCCAAGATCTCCAGCAACGTCATGTTCGCAGACACACTTACATTCTGTCGCCGGCCATTTGGAAGCAGCACTGTGACGCGCTTATCCATCGATTCAGTTTGCCCCTGCAATGTTTAGTGTTAGTATTTAAAATACAAATAAGGCAACTGCGAATCCAACCTTTTTTGACGTTTAATAATATGCTAAGCTGGATGCAGGACTCCAGTTGGGGTTCTGCCAGTTGATAAGCTTAAAGTTCCGGCAGCGTATTGTTTACTGCGTGACTTTTAATATTTTGTTATCGATATTTTTGGAGATGGGCGCAATTGAATTTTTAAAGGGGGAACCATGTCTTTATACAAATATTTTACTAAAGCATTTAGCCATTCTTATTGGCTTATATTCATTATTTTTAATTGAATAACTAAATTAAATTTAATAAAACAATAAATACCCGTCCATCACTGATCGTGAGCGACTTTTCAAGAATCAGCATCTCTAAAGCTTGGTCTGATAACAGAAGATCGCACATACTCTTCACACGCAATTAACTAAACAGTTTAAGGATTATTGCATTTGTTATACCATAGAATGTATGCAAGACTGCTGCGTAGCTTTGGAGCAAATGCCAGGTAATAAGGCCGATTCAAACTCTATTGACATTCAAAAGAATCAACAGGTTCAACAGACACCACCGATTACATAAACATTTTGTTTTTGTTTTCAACAGGTGCTTTGCCACAGAAGCCACACCAAAGGTGCGTCCGATCAACAAGATCCTCATATCCAATCGTGGCGAAATCGCCTGCAGAGTGATCCGAACTGCTCGAAAATTGGGCGTTCGCACGGTGGCCGTGTTCTCCGATCCAGATGAGAAGAGTCTGCACACCCAACTGGCAGATGAGGCTTACCGCGTAGGCGAGGCCGCCTCCTCTGCCTCGTACCTACGAGGAGAGCACATCCTGGAAATTGCTAAGAAATCGGGTGCCCAGGCCATTCATCCGGGCTATGGCTTCCTTTCGGAGTCGGTGGAATTTGCAGAGCTTTGCCAGCGTGAAGGTGTCATCTTTATGGGACCTCCCAGTTCCGCCATCCGCGACATGGGTATAAAAAGTACAAGCAAGGCCATTATGGCCGCTGCCGGAGTACCAATTATCAATGGCTACCACGGTGAAGATCAATCTGATGAATGCCTTCAGAGGGAAGCAAAACTCATTGGTTTTCCCTTGATGATCAAGGCCGTGCGTGGAGGCGGAGGCAAGGGCATGCGCATCGCCGAGAAGCCGGAGGACTTTCTGACGGCTCTTAACTCGGCACGCACAGAATCGCAGAAGTCCTTTGGGGATAGCTCTGTTCTTTTAGAACGATATGTCCGATCGCCGCGGCATGTCGAAGTGCAGGTCTTTGCTGATCAGTACGGCGATGCTGTATATCTTTGGGAGCGCGACTGTTCCGTCCAGCGCCGCCATCAAAAAATCATTGAAGAGGCACCAGCGGTAGGTCAGTAATTGTTTTAGAAAGCTTCCTAATTAACTTACTTCATTTCATAGCCTGGTCTAACGGAGGAACTACGCCGTGAGCTAGGCGAGGCCGCTGTACGCGCTGCTAAGGCTGTTGGCTACGTTGGAGCAGGAACAGTAGAGTTTATTCTTGACAAGGAGGATCTTTCCTTCCACTTTATGGAAATGAACACCCGCCTGCAAGTTGAGCATCCTATTTCGGAGATGATTACAGGCACCGATCTGGTCGAATGGCAGATACGTATCGCTGCTGGTGAACGTTTGCCACTGACACAGGAGCAAATAACCCGCCATGGTCATGCATTTGAGGCTCGCATATATGCGGAAAATCCCCGGGGAGGCTTTCTGCCCGGAGCCGGACCCTTGCGTTACCTATCGACCCCTCAGCCCAGTAGCGAGGTCCGTGTGGAAACAGGTGTCCGCGAGGGTGACGAAGTGTCTGTCCACTATGATCCCATGATTGCTAAACTGGTGGTGTGGGGCGAAAACCGGTCTCAGGCTCTTAACTCCCTAATTGCTCGGTTGCGGGAGTATCATGTAAGTTTTTCTTGCAATAATAGCATTTTTAGATTTTATTAAGTTATTTAATTATCTTTTTAGATCTCTGGTCTAGACACAAACATCAACTTCCTCATAGACTTGGCTTCGCATCCAGAGTTTCAGTTGGCCAATGTCCACACGGGCTTTATTGATGAACACTTCGATAGCCTCTTTCCGCCAATCGTGATCAGTCAGGAACAGGTGAGTCAAGCTGCCCTGGCCCTGGTATTCAATGAGCTTCAAGCAGCATTGAGCAATAGCAATGGTAGCCTAGATCCATTTTCCGCTGCTGCTAACACACGTCTTAACTATGCCTTGATCCGGACGTATAACTTGAGAGCCAACGATAAAGGTTTGGAATGCTTAAATTTTAACAAAAAAGCTGAATTAGACTTACACCTATTATATTTACAGTCTATTCCATTGCTGTTAAATACGATGGCGAAGATGTCCAAGTCCAGGTGGACAACGGCAGTTGGCAGGTGATTAATGCCCAGAGGGTCGAAGATGGTGGGCGTCTGAAGATACGTGCAAACATTGACAACAGCATCTCCACTTACAATTCCAATATTGATGGATCTTCTGTTAGCTTGTTCCTTGAGGTAAGCTTAATTTTTTATCAACAAATAGTAAATTGTAAAATTATTGATTTGGTTCTGTTATTTCGTTAGAGCGGCAAGGTGGACTTTGAATTGGTTCAACCCAAGTTCTTGAGCGCCCAAGTTGATCAGTTGGGAGGTGGTGGCTCCCACGTGGTTGCTCCGATGCCAGGAGTACTCGAAAAGGTTTTGGTAAAGCCAGGTGATCAGGTCAAGAAGGGCGATAGCCTGGCCGTGCTAATTGGTAAGTTGATCGAAAAAAGTATTATTTAATAATAATCTAAAACGCAAAATGAAATCCCCTTCTTAGCCATGAAAATGGAGCACATATTGAAGGCACCAAAGGATGCCACTGTAAAGTCTATTGGCGGAGCCGAAGGAGATAACGTGGCAAAGGGGGCCGCAGTAATCACATTCGTAGACGAAGAGGCTACCAAGTAGAACGTGTTACACCTCCCTTTCGTACCACAGATTTTGTTGCATTTATCTACAAAGAAATTATTTCAGGGATAACCATGTGCATTTGTTAGAGTTAAGCTTAAGAACCTATCCATCTAATGGAATCTTGTTGTATTTTGTCCCCTGTTTTAAACTGATTAACTTAAATATGAAACACTGAATTATAATATAACCAACGTTTGTGGTTTTAAAAAAATCTTTTATTCGTTCAAGTTTTTTTTTGAATTTGAATGGATGTATAAGATTTATTCAGTTTCTCGAACACACACATTTCCTAAATGTGATTTATAATTTATGAATACAAAATTTCTTTAAATTGAGTTCCGTACATAATTTTGTTTATGAGTTCATTGAGAGATTGTTTTTGAATGCTTGTTTGAAGAAATTAAAACCGGAAACTGATTCAATTTAAATGACGTTGCGCTGTTTGCTTACAATTCGCTTTTATTTTGCAACTTAAAACATAATAATTTAATAAATGTTTAACAAATTTCACTTAATACAAAACACTAATCAATTAAAAATATATATATATATACTTAGTATAAACATAATCAAGTTTCCTTTATGCTCGTTTTGCTTTAGTCCATTTTGCTTTGAGTTTATACTTGTTCTGTTTTTTTTTTATTTATTTATATTTTTTTTTTTTTGATTTAGCATCCTTTTAACTTGATTTACGCATTTGAAATATGATTATGGAAACAGTTTCAGGCGAGTACTGAGTACTGAAGATGCAATTTGGTTTCTTGCCCTAATTCTTACATTCAGCCGATTTTGTTTCGATTAGTTTCCCTAGAATCGTATCTATATTTTCTTTTGTTTTGATTTTTTTTTTATTATTATTATTATAATTTTGTTTATCGGTTAGTATTAGTTAATGTTGCTCGGCTTCAATACGTAATACATCATTTATATACTATATAAATACAATTATATGGTACTTTAAACGTGCAACTTAACGCATCTTAGTATTTATGAGTGTGTTTCTTTGTTTGCGTTCATGTATGATGCAAGTGGGTGTTTTTTTTATATTATAATTTTTTTTCTTGTTTTTTTTTTTTGTATTGGGTAATTTGTGTTTTTTTTAAGGTGTCTGTATCTGTATATGTTGTTAAGGTAATTGTAAAGTTCGATATCTATTAAACACCTTTGCTGGTACTTGTACATACCCTCCTCTCGTTTCTCTCGATTCTTGACTTGCGACTGTGACAGTTCAGCATCGAACCGCTTTTAATATATGTTCTCTATTTGTTTATATCTACGGATTCCCTTCTATGATCGCTCTCATTACTCATTTAAGTCTCGTTTTTGACGGCGGGAGCCCCACTTAGTTAAACACCTGTCCACGCCGTTCTCATTGTCAGGCTGCTTATGTAATTCACTTAACGCTATGGATGCTCATAAGTTGCTGCTCTTGTTAGGTTGCGATTATACTCTTTCATTGCAAAGAACTTTCTTCATCTCTGGATTTAGATTAGGTTTTTCTCTGTTCCGGTTGTCGGTGCTGTTGTTGCCACCGTAACTGCAACTGATGTTGTTGAAGTTGTCGTTGCCAGCTGCGTGGTCGCCTCGGAGGAGTCGGGCGCCGCATCCTCGGCACTTCCTTTATTACTTTCTAGCTTTTTTGCTGTCATACTGTAGTTTTTGGGATATCTCTGGGAACAAAAAACATGGCAATTAGTGTTAATTTTTCTACGAAACATCACTTAATTGTGAGTGCTGAGTCAGCGTCTGCGTGCCAGGTAAGCAGTAATCGCAATCTTGCATTTGGGTGTTATCAAACAGGTCATATACGGCATTAATTTGCTTATTTACACGCCAGTTCTTTAAAATATACCTCATTTATTAGCTAATCCGTAAATAAATCTTTTTGGAACAAACTGAAAATATGTATGACCCGTTTGATAGTTTTTGAGTGTTAACGGGTGTTGTTGATAGATTCCTTGGTATATTTTGTGGTGAGCAGAGTAAGCTTGCTTAGTAGTAAACTAAAGGGAAAGCTAAAAGGAGACAAAACAGATCCAGGCGTGGCAGGTGCATCTGGTGCCGGGAGACTGTGCCATCAGAAGACTTGGACGCAACAAACACAAATAAATGGCTCAAATGAAACAACTCTAACTAACTTGGCGGCAAATCAAATCAAGCGGCTTGAGGAACTCTTGCTAATATCACCACGTGGTTGCTGCTGCTGCGGTTGCTGCTGGTCGAGTGGCTGCTGCTTGGGCTGCAGATGCAGGCTGAGCTGTTGCTGGTGAGCCTGCAATTGTTGTTGCTTCAGCTTGAGTTGCTGCTCCGACGGCAACTGGTGTTGGTGAAACAGTACTGGCGGCAGTTTGCCTCCCTTTGACCGACTTCGAACGCCCTGCACATGTATTTTTATTTTTTTTGTGTGGGAAAACAACGAAAAAAATCAAAACACCGCAAAAGAAACCACAACATTTTTGTGTCGGGTAATACAAAAAAATATTGGAGTTAGAAGAAAACCATATTGTCGGCATCAGCTTCGGAACCCGAAACTTTAAATACCTTTAAAGAGTTTAAAATTCTCTGCAAAAGTATAACCACCACATAGGAAGTGATAGAATAGATAGTATTGGCTTTGGAGTGTGTCTTTTGTGTGTACTGCTTGGCAGGCGTCTAGAAGGATCCCTCGAATGTGGACACACTTACTCAACAGAGGAATGTTGCCCTAGGAAGGTGAATGCTTAGTTACCTTTTTGGCCTTGATTTCCATTTGGTCCAAACGATTGGTCAGCCCATTTATTGACTCTCCGGTTGTCGTCTCCTGAGCGCTGCTTTCCGTCTCGCTGTTTGCACCACTGCCCGCTGTAGCCGTTGTTGTGGTTGTGGTTGCAGGTGTTGTAGCTGTATACACTCCAAAGAGCTGTCGCGATAGCCGGGGTATTGCATTGCTATCCGCTCGAGCTGTCCAAGCGCCAGATGAAGGACTGCTGGTGGTTGCAGGCTTTACATCACCAGCCAATATAGGGACTCCAGTTAAGCCTTCCTGCGTTTCTACAGGCTGTGCGACTGGGTCTGCTTTGTTTTCGTCTAGATTGGACTCCAAATCAGACTCGTTGTTTTCCTCCTGATCCTGCAGTTATGAAATTAATCTTAAGAATATTTTCATTAAATTGAAATAAATTACAAACCGTTTTCTCGCTTATTTCATCTGGACAGAGTTCGTAAGCCATGGTCCACGTATTTTTAGCCGACTGCGATCGCTCCAGCATATATCCGTTTGTGTTGTCGTTGCTTTGAGCCGGCGGCGACCATGAGTAGGAGTTGTATTGACAGCCGATTCCCCGCTGCCTTTCCAGCTCGTCCTGCAGCCACTCAACAGCAACGCTCCAGTGACGGCTGATAGTGGCGTTCGTATTGAGCATTTGTAGAGCAATCGGGGACTTATGGAACAACTGCGTCAAGCATTTGATTATTTGGTATGCCCGTTTCTGATAGTGCGTTTTTGCACGCTGAATTGTATCCAAAAGCCCCTCGCGTTCCTCCGCCACTCCATTGAGAGCATTGTGGATGCGGTGATGCTGCCACGAATCGTCAATCAGCAGGATGTTCAGTAACAGGTCCGTATGGTGGCGCATATCGTGGCAGTAGGCAAAACCGCACTGCCACAGCAATTCTGTAAGTACGGCACGAGAAAAGTGAGGGTTCTCCCAGCTGCAATATTGAAGCAGCTTTAGGCCTTCGTCGCCGACGTTTGTGTCTTCGATAACCTTCTTGATGTAGCTGCAACAATACCAATACATGAAATATAATATTGGTTCATGATTAATAAGAAAACATTTACCCAGTGCGATTGAAAAGAAGGTCCATGCACTCGGTAGACAGTGGTGTTAGCTCCTCCTGCGAAACTGTTGCATCCTTGAACGGATTCGGTAGTGGTCGGGCATTTTGGTTGGAGCTTTGACACTTCTCGCTAACATCGCTGCAACGCACCAAGTGCGAAACCACCTGATGGAGTTTGCTAAACTCTGGGTACTGATATTTAATGGCCGGACCGGGGCCATCGTCAAGGGCAACTTGAATAAACTGCAACGGGACGTTGAGCTGCAAGTACACAATATTTTGTAAATGTCGCCTAAAATTGATTCGAATATTTCTCACTTTCAACAACTGCTGCTTTTCACGAGTGCCCAGTCCAACATACATGCTGAATAGGCTGAAGTAGTGTGGCAGATGTTTACCATAGTCGGCTGCTTCGGATTTTAGGAGCCGCAGCACGCTGATAAGCACTTGCTCACAAAGATTGGCGCCATCGAACCCGGGCAATGGCTCATCGTGAATGGCAAAGTGACAGAAGAACACTACCAGCTTAACAAACACGGTACGTACTTCCGGCGACGGTGCCATTAGAATATATTCTCCCAAGCGTGAGGGAGGCGATAGCAGGGCATGATTGGCAAACCACTTTCGCACCAGTGCGGAGGAACGTATGTGATGTGAGAGTGTGTCGTACCTACAAAGGAATATATATATTAATTTTTTTTTTATTAAAATAATGAAACACGAAACACTCACCATTCAATGACGGGACCCCGCAATGACTTCTTCGTTCGGAAACCAGTGTGAAACAGGAACTGCGATGCCAATTGTACCCCCAAAAGGGAAAGCTCTTCGGCGGCGGGTGTCTGTAAAAAAAAAAAAAAAAAAAAAAAAAAACAATCACCTTACAAAATGCCCAAGCGACAATTCTAATCAAAAACTTACGATCTTATCGCTCCGCGCAGACGGGATATTGCAGCTGACCAGCTTCTTAATGAAGTTGAAGAACTCCACAGAGAATATGCTACGTGAGTGTAGAAACCGTATATTTTGGTGGCTGCAAAAGGGTATATTAATTATATATAAATATGTTTATATGTTTCAAATGTATAACTCACCGTACGCTACGTTCGATGGGTTTGGGCAGGGGCAGGACCATGTTTCGGCTTTCTGTTAGCGACAGTTGCTCCACACTTGGCTCAAATTGCACGGGATTCTGGTCACAACGCGTATAAAATAGCATATAGGCGTTCCACCAGCGTTTCTGTCGGCGATATTGCATTCGTTTCAGATTGTTATCGTAAATCTCGCCCATGTAGTCGCCACCAAAGCATTGTGCCTTCATTTCCTCGTCCTCGTGCATTTTGCACTCTGTTACCTCGCCATCGTCAAACTTGTACCATTGGCATTTACCATTCGCTGGGTTTCTGGGGATAAATCACATTTAAATTTCGATTATTCTCTGATTTTTTTGGGATTACTAAGAAACTTACTTGGAGAGTATGTAGCTGAAGTAGTGACCACCGGAGGCCTGCCCACTGTGTACCACAATGCCGGTGAGTTCGTATTTTGTTGTTTCAACGTTTGTTTGACAATTATCACCCACCTCCACCACTTCGCCCTCTAGCTTAGCTAGGCCAGACACTAAAAAATAGTATTCATTTAGTTATTGTCTGTCTCAACTTCATTTGAAACTCACCTGTGTAGGGCTCCATATCCAGAATACGCGGAAATTCAAAATAATCATTAAATTTAATCGCGCAGACACGCTCGTAGTCGTATTCAAAGCGCTTCAGTTGTATGGCTAACACGGGTGGCAGCTTTTTCACACATAGCCGCTTAACTGTAACTACCTGTAAGGATTATAGGATTAATATCGCAGAATATTAAGGGATCCCTAAAACACATTACTTTTTTATCACATTTATCACAATGGTATGCATCGGCTCCCTCAAGCAGCTCCCCTTTGACGTACTGCTCTAGAGATTCGGTTAATGAGCTATGATTCCTAATATCGACACTAAATACACTAAATGGTTCCTCTTTGGAGTAGCGATGGGGGCACTCTTGGCAGATCTTCTGGTCACTGAAAGAGCCACCCAGCGTGGCGTTCATCAGCTGGGCATGGCCAAGGGCCTTTAATCCTTCGTCGAGGCTTTCGAACAGGGACATAAAGAACTCTACAGCGTCCTGCTGCTCCCGCAAATTTACTGGTTCTCCTTGCAGTCTATTGGGATAAATGAAATTACTTGCAAAGGGTTTCAAAAATGTATTTTTTTTTTAAACTTACTTAAAATGCGTCCAGAGCCCACGGGGAACGTAAAACTGCAGAGCGCTGTGACCAAGGTGCGCGAATATGGCCTGCACGTGCTTTAGAATAACCACATGATAGTTTTTCCGCACATCGTGCGACCCATCCTCGCCAGCGCCTGACGATGAGGACGACGACGAAGAGAAGGAGACTAGTGCAGCGGCGGGTCCCGAGAAGAGGGCTGGTCCCAGACCGCCGCCCGTCAAATCCGAATCCCCGCTGAAGTCCTCGCCATCGTTGGTGGCAGCACCGTGGGCTCGCAGAATGCCCACTCGCACAGCTGGCACCATATAGAGCTGCTGTAGAACCGAGTTCATGTAGCAGGTGGCCCCGGCATTCTTTAGGCCACAGAAGCCCTTTGTTGGCCTGGCGCCCACCGGCGGCAGATAGTCCCATTCGCGTAACGGATCCGTGTCTAAAGAATGGAGAAACTTACTATTTATTTAATATTTAAAAACCAAAAGATAACTTACCCGTGCAAACAAAATCGATGAGTGTATTAGTGAGTAGCTTCATATTAGGAACACAGAGCTGGCACAAGGCAATGAGGAGATCGCAGGCGGCGGCAATCGTGTGCGGACTACGGCACACAGGCGGCGGAACAGTGTCCTGCCTAAGGCTGCCGTGTCGGCGTAAATGCAGGAATTCGCGAGATGCCGTAAAGAGAAAGTCGTCGATCAGTTCGTGGATGAGCTCATTGAGCTGGGCCTTTGAGTCCGGAACTAGGAAGAACATCAGTTCCTTGGCCAAACATAAATGGCCTTCGAGTAGCTCCTCATGCACCTGTGTGTCGCCGGTGGCCCGAACATTCTCCCTGATGCGCTGCAGCCACTTGATCTCATCGCCCAGCAGTCCCTCGCCGATTTGCAAAGGCCAGTTGTAGATGCAACCGTAGGACAAAGTGCGACACAGCATAGAAAAGAACTCTGCGCAAGTGGCCTCATATTGGGGAACCAGAGTTTTCAAAGCTCCCACCAACAGATTAACCATGTAAACGAATGGCCGTCGGTCGCCGGCACAGTATGTGGAGGCCAAAAACAGCTGCTCCGAAGCAACCTGCCGCACGTGTCGTAACGGATTCTTGAGCACGATTGATGTGATGAACTTTGGCCAGTTCGCATCGCTGCTTAAAGCCTCGTTGGCACTCGGATTTAGTATGAACGAAATGGTTAGCACTTCCAACGCCTCTTTGCACATGCTAAAGTCCTGGCCATCGGGCACGATCACCTCGTCCTCGAAGTCTCCGCCAGAGCTGCTGCCGCTGCCCAGGGCCTGAAGGTTTCCGCATGACGAGGCCCAAGCCAGCTGCACCACAGCCTTAATGGTGGAGATGTCTGGACAAGACCACTGCAATGTGGTGCTGAATAGAGTGCGGCAGCGCTCACCCTCCGGGGTGGCTGACAGCATCTCTCGGGCCAGCATCACCGCCAACTTGGCAGAGATGGCCCGCAAAGTGCCTTGCGAGCTGTTTGGCATCGTCGAGAAGTTTTGCTTCAAGATATCCACCTGTGAACGGGCTCCATTATCCATGTCGCAAATCATGGGTTCATCGCCAACACGTGACAGGACACTTCCCACGATGTAAAGGAACAATTTTGCCAAACGCAAAACGCATTGGAACGAAGCACGTTTCGTATGCATGTCTGCACTGGGCAGGAAATTGTTCTTGGTAAGAAGTTCCAGGACAAAATGCGCGCAGCCCGAATGCATCCAAGCAGACTGAACCTGAAGAGCAGCCTCGCCCAGGGGATCCAAAGCAGGAATCAGGAGTCCATGCAGCACACTCAAGTTGTACAAAACCTGAGCTGGTGTCGGGTGTAGAAACATCTGCTCCGGTGTGCAATTTTCCTAACAAAAAATCAAAGATTTGGGTTATTAGGATCTTCCACCCAAATATATAAATATTACCTCTTCGGTTTCACTGGATGTTTGGTCACCTAAATTCAGCTTTTCCTCCTCTTCTTTAGGGGTCTTTTCGCCTACAGTGACAGCAGCAATCGCTGCCTTGGGCACCCGACACATAATCTGAAGCTGTCGCATCGTCTGGCGGTCGCAAGGCAGCAAATGAAGCAGCACCTTGGCACTGTCCCTTAGTCGGCCATGTTCTAGATCGCTCCCAAGCTGATAAAGCTTCAGAAAGAACTCCGTGTATTGGTAGTTCTGCGAAATGATTACCCCTGGCAAAGTGCTCTCCGATTCAACGCGCTGCATATCCGGGCATGGACGAGGTGGCGATCCGGTGCTCGAGTCACTCGAGGAATCGGGACTGCTGGCCAAACCAGTGCCCACTGGCGTTAATTTGGCGGTGAGAATCATCTTGTCGCGGATGGTGTACTGGTAAAGCGGATTAATCTCGTCAGAGACCTCAATCATCTCGCCATTGGTGTAGAAGAGATCAACCTTGATGTTGGCCGTGGATGTGCCCTTGATCCGTTTAAGGAGGCTCCTCTTGAACGCGGCCATTGTTTCGTTGCTATGCGTCACAATCTCCAAATCGTCGATGGGCCTTCCTGGAGTCTGGAAGCGTATGTACAGAATGGTATTCTTGCCGCGCGTAACCCGACTTAGCGGCAGGTGAACCCGATCGCCACTATAGGAGCGGTCGCACTCCTTCACGTACTCCTGCAGCACCTTAAGTATGCGACACATTTTCTCTGCTTCAATAAAGCGCATCTTGGCATCCTTCGACTCGTCATTGGCGTTGTCCGACTGATCGGGCGCCTCTAGCTCGTCCTGCAGCTGCGTCTTACCGAGGATCATTATATTCCCATAATGGTTACGTAGGCGCGAGCAACACTCGCCGATGAACATCTCATGAAACTCGGCAATGTTCTCCTGCAAACGCGGACTAAGTGCGGTCGATACCTCTTTCAATAGATCAATTGCCTTACCGGCAATGTCTTCACCGCCTGTCGTAATCACTCGCCATAGGTAATCCTTGCCAATTAGATCCTCGTTGTCCAGAATATAGCCCCTATGTATAGCTTTCAGTTTGTCCTCCTTGGAGTTCACTGCCTTGAAGAAACGCTCGAAGCATTTGATTCCGCTTTCGGTAAGCAAGTGTGGATCTAATTGAAGGATGTTGTTCTCGAAGAAGTCCTTGTTGATGCCGGGATCTAGGTCGGGCTCCTCGCCCATTAGCTTGCCGAACCAGCGGAAGCACTCTTCACGATCCGCCGGAAAGACGGCATTCACCGCAAGACAATGCCAGATCTGTTTGGCCTGATCCGCACACAGCCACAACTGCCCGTCCTTGAGTAGGAACTTGAGGAACTCCAGTCTCTCAGCAATCTGAGCATGATGCGGAAATCTTCCGTCGATCAGGATAGTTGCTGGATCCAGTCCAGGAGTTTCGGCCACCATTTGACGCACCTTTTCCATGTAGGCCGTCAGACTGTTGGTCACAAGGATAACCAGAGTGTAATCGTTTTGCAACCGCTCAATGACCTGCTGCCGATTCGTTCCCGTTTGCGTGCGCGGAGCATGATTTGGAGTGGTGTCATACAGACAGCAAATATCCCGGATGAGACGCAAGGCTGGCAGCACCCAGCTGTCTCCTGATTTTAGTTCGCCCACGCACTTATCCAGCCAGATAGTCTTTTGTGCATCCCGCTCTTGAGAGCAGCTGTAGTCTAGGATCTTTACGTGGGCACCCAGAGCTTGATCCAGCACCTCAGGCGGCACCTCCTGGCTATGTGCCAATGTCCAGAAGAGTTTCAGTACCTTCTGGGCCATCACTCCATTCTTGTCGTCCTCGGCCAATCGCCGAATAAGTTCTAGGAGCCGTTCCCTTTGCCTCTTGTTAGCGGTGGTCATGCTAGCCTAAAAAATGTATTGAAAATAAATAAAATTATTATGTTAAAATGCTGCTGCATGATGTAAATTATTTGACTAATTCGTACCTGGAACGCTTCAAAGAGATGGTCTAGCTGCTCTGGTGTGAAGTCCCACGCCAGCTTCGCTAGCAGATCGTGTACGTTCTTCACAATCGCCTCGTGTTTTCCTGCCTGCGCCCTCCAAACTGCATCCAGATCGTCGAGCGTCAGAGCCTGCTCCTTGATAAGGAAGCGGATGATCTTCTCCAGCTTTTCAACGTATTGGGGCTGGTGCAGGGAATCCTTAAGCACAATACCCAGCACATCCGAGGACTTAATCCACTGAGCCATTCGCTCGGCGGTCAGCCAGTCCATCTCGTCCTCTGGCATGCAATGCGGGAGGGGCTGCGAGCGGTGTGAGTAGTAGGCCACAGAGGAGAGCACTTTATTGATCTCGTTGAGGGCGTTCATTTTTCCGTTGAAGCTCGACACCTGAAGTAGGCGCAGGATCATCTTCAGCCTAAACATTTCCAGATCACGAATCAGTTCCTCCTGACCTGTTAAGCGGCTGGCTAGGAACCGTGCCGACTTCACAATGCCATTGATGTAGTCATTTCGACCTTCGGGCTTGACTTCGCGCTTTAATTCTTCGTCTGTAAAGCTGTCTAGTAGGTCCAGAACTACATTCCATGTGGGCATGAAATACTTGGCGATGGTGGCAGGTGTTAGCAGCTCATAGCACTGCCCAAAGGGTCTTAGTAGACTGTGGATAAGTGCGAGTGTCAGGCGGTTGTCCTGACCATCACTAGCTTCCTTGGCAGTGGGCTTGTTTTGGTTTCGCTTTAGCAGCTCTAGCCCACTATTGAATCGCTCCAGAAGATTGTCGAAGCCGCCAAGCTGGCCAAAGCGATTGATGAGATCTACCAGCCAGCCGCGCGCACTTTTCGGTTCAGGTGGCGGCTTGGCGAACATTTTATTGCTATCTAGGGGTCCCCAGATGGCGTCTGGAGTGGCAAAACAAACTGGATGACGGGCTGCATTAAAAGTGTTGAATTTATTTTCCGGGTCGAAGACGATCGCCAGCAGATCCAGCAGGTATGGGTTATCGCGTTGCATATGTATGGCGATCAAGTGAAGTAGTTTGCCGCAGGACACCAGGATGCAGTGATGGATGTTAAATTTCCACGAGTTCACGGCCTCATCGGTGAGGATTTTGGCAAACGATGTTGTCAATCCATTGCGGTAAAACTCCACGCACGGCTCACAGTTGTGGTCGACACCTGGACGGCAAAAAAAAATATTATATTTAATTTGAAAAATGATTTTAAGTCATTCTTACCAGCCTGAGTCAGTTCAATTGCGGCGTTTAAGAGAACCTCTAGCTCCTGCTCTGGCAGCACAGGCACCACCCACCGAGGATTGGAAATCTTTTGGGTCAGCATGCGTAACTTGGCCGTGGGAAATGACGATATCAGCTTTTCCGGAGACCTACAAGGTTCAGAACATTTCTAAATCATAATAGAATTTAACAAAATCTTTCCAAATTGAACTGCTGTCTGGATTTGTTGCATTTTTCTGAGACTTAGTTCCCTGGCTTGTAATATGATGTTTTCTATTATTAGATAGTAAAAGTAAATACATTA
Source organism: Drosophila varians (assembly GCA_018150405.1). Lineage (NCBI taxonomy): Eukaryota > Metazoa > Arthropoda > Insecta > Diptera > Drosophilidae > Drosophila > Drosophila varians. The sequence goes on from JAECWK010000015.1 coordinate 6,360,125, forward strand.
ACATATTTGGTGTAGAAGTTTTCAAATGAAATTAAAGGTTTTAAACACACATACAGTGAGGGAAAGTAAATGATAACATGTTATTGCCTCATTGTTGGACATCGCTATCACGTTTTTGCTCACACATAAACTTTGATATTCGCCGTTTTGCTTGTAATTGAATTTAGATGGTTCTGGCGAACTCAGGTGACGACACCTCCCGAATTAGCTTGGCCAAAATCAGCTGGCTGCATTGCTTGCTTTTGCAAACTATCCTCTAATCGCTGCTAGCATAGTCTAACAAATTATTGCGGCTACTTGAGGACGGAGGAGCCCAGCCCTGGACAAACAAAGAATGCAAGTAGAAGAGGCAACTGCGCAAAAGTAAACACACCAACGCTAGAAGTTGGATTTGGATCCGTGAGGGTACATAGGTAGCTAGGTGGTTGGGCGTCCAAGAGGGTGTATACACACACCCCAAAAAGTCGGCAAACAGCTGCTAATTAAGTGCAATAAACTACGCACTAAAGCTGCGCGCTAATTGGGCCTCGTCATGCAACCTTTTACGCTCTTGCGCCAAGGAGTACGAATCTGGGACTCTACTTACACTAGTGTCGCGGTGCTGTCTACGCTACTCGCCGAAGAAGAGGCCACTATATCGGTGGATTCGGTGCTTCTGTTGACCACCTGCGTCTGTTGCTCCTGGTTGCTGCTGCTAGTACTGCTGCTGCCTTCTTGGCCCCCGCCAACGCCTCCAACGATGCTCGATGTGGTGGTGACTGTTCCTGATCCCATACTCTGCGCCGGACTCGTCGTGGTGGTAGTTGCTGTGGTGCTCGTGCTGGTGCTGGTCGATGTGCTGCCCGGCTGACCGCCGGCTTGCCTGCGCGTGTCGAACGTCATTGTAACAATGTCCTCCTCTCCAGCTAGTGCGACTTCTTCGTCGTTGTCGTAATCCTGAACAGTAAATTAGTGGAAACCGGAGCTTAGAGTTCGAGGTGGCGGCGCAGGACCCCTAGTGTTAGGTGTGTTAGTAATCCTACAGCAGTCTGCAACTGGGCGGCTTTTATCCTTTTGTTGTTTCGTATTTTTGGCTTTTGGTTGTTCCTGGGTTATGGCAGTTGTAAAGTGTCCGGTGTTGAAATAGCGAGATGTGGGGAGTTGCCAGTTGTCTGTTCGTCGTGTTGTGGTTGCTGTTTTGCTGTTTTGAGGCACTGTTGGTCGGCGACTCCTGGCGCTCCCTGTCTCCCTAGCTGTCCCGTCTCACTCGTTCAATCTTATTGTCCTTTTTTCAATAAGAACTGGCTCCTTTAAGTTTACATATTCCTGCTCGGCGGCCGCAGTTTGCAAAAATCTATAAACTGCAACGAAGAGCGAAAAAGGCAAAGAAGCAAATAAATACAGGCGCACAAGGGAGACCGAAAAAAGCACTCGCATACACACACATATACTGATATGCACGCACCATCGGTGAGTGTGTTTGTGTGAAAAAGCCAAAGTATGTGTTGGGTAGCTTCTGGGTTGGAATATGAAAAATCAATATTATTTAATAGACGGGGGCAGCAAGCGCCAATGCTCCAAAAGTACACACACTTACACACACACCCACCGACCACCCTCTCTCACCCACATTCGCACAAACTGGCCGTGTCTATGAATTTAATTTAATGTTGTTTTTGTTTTACTCTATGCTCTCCGTTCTTATTTATTTATTGTTATTTTTTTCTTTTAGTCAAACAAAGAACATTTTTCTCCCCAAAATTACATCACGTAGCTATCCTGCTCTCTTTCTCCACCCGTGTCCCGTCTTTTGCTCTCTCCACCCGGCAACATCCTTTTGCGGAATGCGGTCGGTGGGTGGCGAAAGTGGCGGGGCGGGGAATGGGGCGTGTGACGGTTAAAAGCGAAAATTTTGAAAAATAGCTACGCATATAGACCTTTTTACAGGAAGTGGACTTTCAAACATTAGCTTCTTCCACAAAAATTAAAAATTAAATCAATTGTGGTGGACCCTTTGGGGGCACACTCTGAGGTTCTTTGACCTGCGCCTGCACTAGTCGGACACTTCCCTTTTAGAGTTCTGGAAGCTAACGGAAGTCACTCAAGGACGGGGGAGCCAGTGCGGCTTTTTATTATTTTTTTCGCCGTTCTTCTGTTTTTCACTTCCACGCACACACACTTAAACACGATCAGAAACAGTCTCACACACACCCGCAAATATTTATTTGCGAATCGAATGAGCGACACACACAACTCACCAAAAATTTTCACTTTATCTTTCCCGTTGCACGGAATTTTCGAATTGGACTCGATTTTAAGCTGCAGACTCACAGTTTCATAGTTGCGCACTCTAAACTTATCGGCATCTATTATTTTGCGAATTTTTTTCTGCCCAGATTTGCGAAATGGCGTCTGCGTTTTTCCGAATAACTGCCTGACCGCCGGGGGCTGCGTGTAGTGTGCTGCGTGGCGGGGGCGGCGGGGTGCAACTGCCACGGCTGGATTATGTTCGCTTTTAGTGCAATATTTCGTTAATTAATTATATTTTAGTTACTTCTTTTGGGTTGTGCAGCAGTGTGACCGCTTATGACCCGATAAAAATTGCCTCCCGGCTGCAGTGTGGCAGCAAATCCAGGAAAATTTATTATCGGTTTCATTCCTTTATCGATATGTGCGACCAGCTGTTGTGTGCAGCTGTTGCAATACCTGGTCCCTCTGATAACTAACAAAAAAAAAACAACAGAACCTATCCGAGACGCTCTTGTAGCGTAAAAACAATATAAAATAAATTTATTTAATGTACGACGCTCTGGAACGATGCCCGGGCGCCTACTGTGGTCGTTCGCTGCTGGAAAATGACACCTGGAGCAGCTGTGGGGTTTGCCCTCGTGGGTCCAGGGTAATTTCGGTTATTTGCTTTGTCCCATTTGACTATTGTTTTTAATTTGACCAATAATATTTATCTGAAGGTGAACGAGAGTTATGCTTGCTCCCCGTGCCGCGATGAATTGACCACTTACTCCTGGCTCTATTTGGGTTTTATGACCATGTTGCCCCTGATGATGCACTGCTTCTTTATTGACATGGATGCCAAAGATCGCAAGTAAGCCTGTTTCTTTGGTTCTCCTGGTAATGCAATTGAGAAAACATATCAATTTGGCAGATTCTCCCGGAAGCAACTCATATTAACAGCCAGCGCTTTTGTCGAGGTGACCCTGTCCGCTATTCTGGCGACTCTGCTCATGGAGCCTATGTGGGAACTCCGGTTGTACGCTTGTGAGGTGCGCAAGCTCACTGACTGGTACACGTTGTTCTATAATCCCAGTCCCAACTATGAGACCAGGGTCTACTGCACCCAGGAAGCAGTTTATCCATTGTAAGTCTCCACTAAAAATCTCATTTGACATATGAATAATCTTTAACCTCGTTTCAGGCAAACCATTGTATTGGTATTCTATTTTCTGTGTCTGGTAAATATGTTCTTTATCCGCCCTTTGATTAGCAAGTTGACAGATGTGGGCGGCAAAGGCAAGGCGCCTATCTATTCTGCTCTTTACTTTTTACCGCTCCTAACTTTTATTCATGCCATAGGTTGCGGACTTATTTGTGAGTATTTCCAATCAAGTGACGTAGCTTTTCTAAAATAGAAGTATTGCACCGAGTATTAAAATGTCATTATACATTTCAGATTACACTTTTCCATACCTAAGCGTGGCCATTTCTATGGTGGCCAATGCCATTCACTATTCTCTTAAGCTTGACCAAACATTAAAGTCTCTCGTCTGCTCATCCGTGTGGGAATTGAAGAATGTTGTCATCATCAGTAAGTTTAAACTCTTCCAAGAGAAAATTATAAACATTTGTTTTCTTTTGTATTAGCTGTCCATTGGCTGCTATTGGCGTATGGCATCGCATCGCTGAACTATCATTATGCATTTTTGTGCCTAGTGCCCTTCCCTACGTTCTTCTACATTCTGACAGTTCGCTTCACAGATCCAGGAGAGTTCCGGGAACTAGAGAGGAGTTGATGCGGTGACGTTCAAATGCAGATCTTCCATGCCCGTGGCACTAGACGATCGACTGTTGTTATTTATGTGTAGTGTACGCGTCATTTAATTTATGAATACTTCGTGTGTAGCTGATATGCCTGATCGGTCTGATCCACATATTTCAAATTAAAAATTAGTCTTGTAGTAATCTTAAAAATCCTCATTCTATTTCTTGTAGTCGTACACATCAAATTCACCTATTCATCGATCTTTTTGTTATAATTATATTTCACATTATATTTCAATTATACACATATAGTAATATTAAATACAAATCATCAGTTTCCCATCTCTAAAATAGTTTTTACACAATATATATTGCTACATATTGAATTTGGATGCCGCTCTACGTTCACATTCAGATCCTTCGTTCCACACGACGTCCCTCGACAGTCGTGTTTCAGTATGTGTATGAGTTTCGGGCGCATCTTAGTCGTCTTTGTGGTCATCGTCGTTATATTTTCATATAGTATACCGTAGAAAATAACAAAATCAAGGATAGAAGGCAGCGGATTAATAGCCGGAGTTAAATTTAAAATCGATACCATCCAGACAGTAAAAAAGTGTAATGAACGCAAGCTAGTTTGGATTCATTTTTCGTTTTTTTTTCTCTTCATTTTTTTTTTTGGAGGGATGGAGGATTTTCGCTGCTGTTGTTTGGAGTGGCGTTTAATTCCCTAGGGCATCTATTCAGCTGTTGTTCGGTCACTTCCGCTTGATGACTTGTTGCGTTCTTCGAGGAACTTTAAGCGGCGCTTCCTAAGTTCGCTCAATTCTGAAGAGTTCTCGTCGATGTCTGCTTCGGAAATTGCCAGACTTACTGTCTCTGTGGCCGTCGAGGGCTCATCATCCTCATCCGCCCCTAAGTCCTCAATAGTTACCTTCTCTGCTCCAGCTACTGTGGGTACAGACGTCGAAATTATCTGGTGATTTTCGAGCTGGGCCCTGGCCGAAGCCGAAGTGCTTGGCTTGTCATAAACGGCTGGTCCAGGAGCTTCTTCTCGGGTTGAATTCGCCACCGGAGTCCCGGTTGCTGGCGGTACAACAGGAAGCTGTAAACGCGCTGCCAAATTCTGGTACTGACTCATCATAATTCCTGCCGAATCCAACATTAGATTTATGTTGCGCAGCAACTAAAAAATAACATTTTTGTATTCAAATTGTTGATTTTAAAAAATCCAGCACAACCTACCTTTAGACGCTGCTCGATATTCTCACGCTGATGTCCTTCCATGGCACGTAGTTCATCGTCGGTGAACTTGGCCAGATCTAGGGGCATTGGCGGTGGCGGAAGAAGAGGGGGGGAAAAGTAGGCAAAAGCAGTTGGTGGCAACATGAAGGGCGACATCATTGGCATGACCGGTGCCATGGGAGGAGGTACTCCAGGGACTCCCGCCAGGTTTGGCAATCCATTTTGCAGACCATCTGTACGAAAAGGCTATAATTTCCTCATAAAAATATTACACCTTTAACTTACTGGTTTCGCTAAAGATTTCCGCAAAGGATGGCGCAGGTGCATTTGATCCAGCAACTGGGATATTACCGCGCCCCTGGATTCCATCGGCAGCTGGAGCTGGAGCAGGCGTAGCACCCGCTGGCTGAGCACCAGCGGCGACGGGTCCTAGATTTCCAGCAACAGCAGCGGCAGCATCTTCCCCAGCCCGCGGCATAGCTGTGGAATTAACGGCCGGTGTGCGCAAGATATTAAGGCGACAGGTGGGACACGTTTGCTGACGCTGAAACCACGAACGGAGGCACGTGGTATGAAAGATGTGACCGCAAGGCAGTTTTTTAGAATGATTAATCATGTCCTCGCGGCAGATAATGCATATGTTGTCCGATTGGCGTAGCTCCTCGGGTGTGGCATCCGGATACAAAGTGTTCATGTTGCGGATGGCGCGTCGCGACATAATGACATCGTTCAGTGCTTTACGGAAGTTACGAATGGTGAAGAACATGGGTCGGAATACAAACATGGGCAGGGCATAGATCTTTGCCATAATTACGACGAAAAGCAGGTACAACACAACCTTAATTAGACCAATTACAAGCTCTGTATAAAGCAGGAACACTGCCTTGTTTTCCCATGGTGTGTCGGTGCGCATTTCGGCGGCATGCAGGACATACTTAATGGCCGTGCTGGCAATCACGGTCAACAGGATGGCATATTCAAAGCCAAACACTAGCTGTACGCTAGGCCCCCTTACCAGAGTCGAATTGTAGGCGTGCATTAGCAGAACGTAGTCCAAGATGCCCAGCATCGTCAGGAGGCTGCCCACACGGATATGAAAAAGCCAGCCGAGTACTGGAGAACGTTCCATCTGTGTGGATAAGATAGGACATTAAAGTGAAAGACTGGATTGAAATATAGGTAGGTAGGTACTTACAAAGTCCACACGCTCTTCGGCTAGCCAATGGAATGATTTGAGAAATAGCAGCACTGTAAACAAAGCCACGAATCGCGGATTGAAGTCATCTCGAAATACGGTGAAAGCCAGACAGGTCTCCGTGAGAGCATACCAGAAGCGCTCCAAAAGATGCTCGAATTCAGCGGCACGAAGTGTTCCCAGAAAAATCTGTAACAGTGGATACACTAGTAAATAATTATATTTTTGGGGAAACTGGCTAAGAATATGTCACCTTGCGCAGTAGCTTTCCAAACATGAAGACTATCACAAAGAACTGTATGTAGATGACCTGTAAAATGGAAAATGTTTACACTTGGATTAGACCATATAACATATCTGACTACTCACCGCCATAGAGGCGTTTGACTTGGTGATGTAAACAACAGCCGGATAGAACTGCTGCTTTTGGTAGTAGGCATTCCCGATCACCGCGCTGGTCAGCGCCATGCAAACGGACGAAATTAGCAGCTGCATTGTGGAGCTGCTGGTCGCAAGGGCCGCCAGCTGGCTGATGGACTCTAAGAAGATGTTAATGTTGGCCGGGTGGTACGCTCGTGTCCCCCCGTCCGTCTACATATGCCTTGTGGGGTTCAAGTGCAGGTTCACTTTCCAGTTTTGGAGTCTCTTTAGGCAGCGGGCAGAATAAAATTAACTGAGGGGAAGTTTATAGGGAACTCTCAAAATGTAGCCTAATCTCTCGTTGACACTGAAATTTAGGCGAGTTTTGTTAGTCGAACAAGCTTTGTTTGCTTTGCCATCGATATTTTCTAATCTAGAAACGGAATTCAAAAGCTGTTCGGGCGTATTAATATTTTTATTTTTAATGAATTACACGTAGTACGTACCTACGGTTCAGAGTTGTCATTGGTCAAGCAATGAGACGAGTTGGCAGATCTGATTAATTCAAAGTTTTCCAACACTAAACTAAAACATAGGGATGTACTAAAGTTATGAACTAGTTTTTAAAAGAATCATATTACCGATTATAAGATTATTAACTGACAACAAATAAATAGAACGTTCAATTTAATGTACTATTTGTCTACCCTTTTTCGTTTATTTTACTTATTCAATGGTTTAACTGCTTAAAAGTATGCAACAAAATAAACCAATTTAATTGTTTCACAACTGATAACGGTATTTCTTACAACGGTTTAAAAAAAATCAATTTAAAATATGTTTTTGTTTATTTATGATTAAAGGTTCCATTTTTGTTATTATTTAAGACAAAAGAATATTTCATTACCATTCATCAACCTATTAAATATTTCACCCAATAAACAATTGTTTTTTCTTGATATGATCAAAGATTTAACATTGGTTTGGCTAATCTAGGCATGCACCAACCTTTTCCTTCTTCCCCTGATCTCTTCATTGGCTCTGCCATGGCCAACTCGTGTCGTTAAGACCTCTCAACAGCAAACCTAATTAACTCATTTAGACCCTCTCGTAAAACCATTTATATTTTCTGTTTTGCCACTTTACGCATTTGGCACAACAGATACAGAAAAACATAACAAAATGAGACACACAATGGGGCATCTCCATGGCCAGAAAGAAGATGAGCTGACCGTGCAAAATCGTGGCATAATTAAGGTGGCTAAATCGGGCTCCCCACGGCTCCTTCATCGCCCCTATCATCGATCTCTGATTGGCCATTCTCCCCCTGCCGGGTTGCGCATTTGAACTTTTACTTTCGGCTCAGATCGTCACGAGAATGGAGCTCCATGCGTCTACATGGCGGCTGGATCAAGTGGATATACTGGTCAGCCTGACTGGAGATGTTGCACAAGGCCCCTGCGGAACAACTGAGCAGGATGGAAGCTGGGTTTTGCATAAGCTAACCGTTTGGTTAGCACCCAAAGGCTAAAGTTGGCTAGCAGAATAGCCAACATGGGATATGTGTTTGTTTTTTGCGGAAAACCAACTTGGACTTGCCTGGCCGCAGACACGGCAGCGTCATCGACACCAGGCTAAGGCAGATCCCCACCAGACTTGGGTGAAAACGTGTCGCGGCAATTTTCCATTCAACGATGGCTTTTCCATGCACGCGGTTACATCTTTTGATGCACTTGTCAAAATAACTCAAATAATTATAAAAAATAAATAAATAAGTTGTACAAAACTGAATTCTTAGAGTTTTAAACTTAAAATATAATTAAAGCAAAAAATTGTTTATAATTTTTCTCTGTTTTTTTTATAGTTTTTTGCGTTATGCTTTTGCCCATTTTTATGGGCTTGCATTGCACATGCACTGCATTTGCTCCACCACCTCCTCGGCCCCACCCGCCGGCATGTCTGCTCATCTGCCCACTTGCTCCCACCTCCGTGGCAGTTCCTCGGCCAGTCCCCAGCACCGATCCCGCTTCACCCGCTGGAGGTAGCGCTGGGCTGCCTGGTCTCGGTCTCCGCGCTTGACTTACATAAAGCTGGGAGCACCTCGTCGGACTCGCACTCCAAAAACCCGTTTTGTCCGCTTCGAGGAAACGAAAGAAGCGTCACTTTGGCCCAGGCGGAGATGTAAAAACTTTGGGGAAGTTGCTGATAAATTGGCTGCTTTTTGGCCATGTTTATAAAGTTATATATTTTGGTTTTAAATAATTAATATTCTTCGTGGGTGACACTTGTATTTGTCGTATGCGTAATACTTGGTACAAAAATAATTGAAATTTTTGACTTTAATACTTTGATTTGCATTTTTTTGATTCTATTTTCGATTATGATTTATAAAGATATATGACTACCCTTTGAAAACTCATAGATTTATTCGGAATATAACCGAAAATAGTCATCACTGGATGAGGTTGTGGTTTGGCCATTACAGCCGGTGGTTATGGCTATGAGAGTGCATCTACTACCAATTGCTACTAGTGGGGGCTCCCTGGCCGCCCGGCTCTTCTGCGTTGGCGCCTTATGTAATCTTCCACTCCGCCCCGCCGGCTTGGAGTCGCGACGGTGTGGTTGAGCCTGCGCCCTGGGCATTAAACCAACAAAACGACAAACCAGCCAACCGGGCAAACATTTAGTGGACTCGTCTTCATCAGCGCAGCAATTATCATTTTTGTCGTACGAGTGGCTCGCACGATATTCTCCCACTGTCATCAATAGGCCGGAATAATCAGCTTTTTGTAGCGACATCAGCCTCATATTCGACTGTGAAAAATGGCCACCTCTTTATCATTAATCATGTACGCATTTTTTTATTGCAAATCCCAGCTGCAGAGCTGCAGAGGCCTCCATGGCGATTAGCACATAGCACCTGAAGAGATCAAACGATTGGGTCTTTCAAAAAAAAGAAGAAGGTTGCTAATATTACGTATGCGCCATGTAGAAATCGTAGATCTAAGAGAGGGTATTCAAATTAAAGCCTGGTACAATATTCTTTACTCTTATTTACAATTTAAATATAGATTACGGTATTCAATCTAAAAGATAAAACGTAATCTAAAAGATTTACAGGAAAACTTTAAAACCGCATGGAATCGAGTTCAAATTCGCCAATGCCTTTTAGGGCGGGGACGTTGCCCCCCCACAAAGTAAATAAAATAAAACTCATTGCAAAATTCAAATCGAAGACGTCTCGAACTTAATCTCGATAGCAAACGAGGCTTTTGCGAATTCGATTTGAAAATTTTAAGCGCGTCTGCCCGTTGGCAGCTTTTTTGCTTTATGAGGGGGATTTTATTTCTATTTCGTCTTGTTTTGCTTTGTTTTGTTTTGCTATTGCTGGCCCAATTATAGTGTCATAACAATTACGCCGCCAGATGCATAATGAGTTTCTTCAAAAAGGCTGGGACTGAGAAAAAAATAAAATAGCGAGACCCAAAGCCGCGAAAACCAAGAGCCAAAGCCGTCACTGTCCGAAGTTGACCTAGTGCCAGACGTGTTAATGATGGATCTGTTCAGATAGGCCACGCTATATAATAAAGCGGGGCATTAAGATTGCAAAAAAAACTGAGTAAAAATAGCATACGGGCCGCGGGGGCAGACATGAACCCAGAAAAAACAGAAGAAGTAAAATATAATAGCCTATAAAATTAAATGAAAAACAAACTCCCACTATAGGGAATTAAAAAAAATTATATTCTATTTAGAAAAAGTGGATTATTTCCACACTTTATAAACTGAAATAAATAAAAGCTCCAAGAAAATATTCACCAAGTTTTATGATACTCATTTTTTTAGGCCTGGCCAACCAAGGCTTAATAAAGAAGTTTTAATTCAATTTACAAGGACTTCCTTTTTTCAGGTCAATTTGTTTTGGCCCGTCGTGCATGTGACCTTTTCCCGTTACTCCAATTACACGGCTGAAAGTAGAGTCCGACAAAAAAGTGAATTACGCCATCAATGGGTGAGAGACCTTCGCCGAACAACTCTAGGGTACGGATACAGATACAACTGCCACGACGGTGACCACAATAAACCAAATTAACAGTTCCAGCGACAGTGGCAGCCACAGCCACAGCCACAAAACACAGCCGATCAAAACAAATCCGAGCCACGAAAAATGATTTAGCGCACTGTCATTGAGGCAAAAGCTGGTGTTGCTGCCTCCACCACCGTGCAGTGTTAAGTGTTGACTTTCATCTCATCGCTGCCTCCCTCCCCAGAGCCACCATCGAAAGCCAGCCAAGAGCCAACCAAAACTCCAATTGCAGATCGTGCCCCAACGCAGGGAGACACGCAACGCCGCAACGCTGGCCAACCAAGACCCCCAAGTCCAAGTCCTTCACTTTGGAGCGTGAAGGTTTCCGATAAGCAGAGGCGCCCTTAGTGCACTTGCAAAAAAACATATACCTTTTTGTTGGTATTTAAAGAAAACATTTTATAAAAAATGTCGAAGCTTTAAAAAAAAACATTTGAAAACTTCTCAAACTTCCAGGTTTTCTTAGTTCTTAAAGGAATTAAATATTTAACGACTTTTTTCAAATATACAGATACATATTTTAAAAAAGATAATTATTTATAAATACAAACCATTTATAAATAGGCAGAGCTTCAGAAGAAACCACCTAAACTTCCCCAATCTCTTAGGGTTTGTAGTTTCTTGATGGTATTACTTGAAATATTTTAAACAAATAGTTTTACAAGTTAAGCCTTTGTTTTATACATTATAGAAGTTACAAGAAAACATATTATTTTCTATATTTTAACCGAAAACGTATTTAAATATTTTAATTTTGAACACTGTAACCCCTTACTGACGTTTTTGAAACTGCAATTGGAAAACAACTCCGCGAAAGTGTGTGTGCTGAGATGTAAATAAACCTCATTTACTCCAATTTACCGCCAGTCCGATTCAGTTTCATTTTCTGTCGATTGTGGTCGTCTTCCCTTTCGTTGTGTATATTTTTTATTTAATGACACCTTTCCAGCTCCGTAGCCACAGGTGAGCTGCTCAGGTGAAGAGCCGATCGAAACGCGCTGACATAATGGGCACAGCATGGGCACAGCCATGGCTCCCTGGCGGGACTTCTTTCACTTTGGCCAGAATGGGGACAGATTTCTGGTTTCTGGTCAGATCTTTCGAGGTCAGAAGGGTCTTATGTAACCCCAAATCCCTTTGTGATTCATTCCCCTACCCTTCCGTAGTTGCCAATGTGAATTTCATTTTAATTGGCGGTTTCGATTTGACCCTGGAAGAATCTCTTTTTTGAGTTTAAAAACTTAAGGTGTATAGTTTAGGAAATTTCTGAATTTAGTTGAGGTAAGGTTATAGCTTTGGAAAACAATAATTCACTTATCAATAATAAAATAAGATGCATTCTTTATAGACAATAGTCTATTTAAAAACCAAAAAGGAGTTTAAAGATCATTTAAAGTATTTTGATCTTCTCTAAAAAGCATCACTCATTAAAAAACATCTTAAAGTCCTTAAGTTTACGATAATAATATATATATTATATCCTTTATTAAAACAAAAACGTTTTGTTGGGGTGCTGCTTTTTACATTTGTTTGCATATTTAAATTAAACTTGGCTACATGGGAAACCCAAATTATAGGCCTTGTACGACCAGAGCCCTACTGCTCCACTTCCAGATCATGGTTAGTTAGTATTTGTAGGGCCGTGTTCGCCCCACCTTCTCCTGTCTTTCCCGGCACTCAGCTTGTTTTTCCCAGCACATTTCGTAATCTTCGTGCCCCATGTGACGCGCTGATGTTGATGAATGTAGCTGGGCCCGGGCTGCGATTTACCCACAATTGAAAATGCAACTGCAACTGCAACTGCAACGTTGGGCAACGGGAAATGCGAAATCCAAAAGGCCGTTTCGTCATGCCACGAAAAGGAACCATCCCTCATGGCCAAAACAAATATATATCTATAGAGATGTATATGTATGGGTTTGGAAGCCCATGATTGTCCTGGGCTGTCCAAAAATCTTGTCTTGTTTTTTGATTTTTTTTTTTTTTTTAACTTTGAAATCAATCGCGATGGTGGCGGTGGGAAAATTGACTTCCTGGTCTGGTCCATGTCGCGAATCGAAGGAAAGTGCCAAAGAAAATCTCAAATACCAAAATCGTTAGCGACATTTTATTTTTTCGGCCTTTTCGTTTTTTGTTTCGTCGTTTTTGTGAGTTTTCATTTGGAAATTTTTGTTTTATTGTGAGAAGCAGACGAAAAAACAAATGCAAGTCGCTGCTCGGAAACAAGTTGAAGACAAAGCTTTTGGCCATAATGATGTTGTTTGCCGAATGGGTCGCCCGAAGACCACCACATCGAGCGGGTATAAAGAGTGGCTCTGCTGGCCAGGGAGATGCATTCAGTCGCTGGTTCCCCACTCGATAGCAACCACATTCACTTACTCCACTCTACTCTACTCAACTTTCCCCCCAAACAACACTCTCACACACAACTCGTCGCTATGAACTCCTTCTCAGTGGTAAGTACATCCCAAGACTTGGACAGGATAATACGCAAAACTGCCGCCCAGATGAACACGTAGAAAAAGGATATTTTTGGATATTTAAACGGATTAAAAAAATACTTAAAGTAACAAATAACAGAGGAGTTTCTTCCTCAAATCACCTTTTGAAAACTCTTCAATAATTCCAAAAGTTTTAAAAATCTTTTGTTGATTTTTCAATCCAATAAATTAATAATTAATCCATTCAATATTCACTTCCAGTTCTTAGTGTTCGCTCTGGCCGCTTTGGCTGCCGCAGAGCCGCCATCTGGCTATAACTATCCCCGCGGAGGAGGCGGTGGCGGCGGATTTGGAGGCGGCTTCGGCGGTGGATTCGGAGGCGGCTCCTCCTTCGGTGGCGGCGGCGGCGGCGGTGGTGGCGGTGGCTACCAGGCCGTCAGCGGCGGATTCCAGACCTCCGAGGGACAGAACGTGGATCCCCAGCTGCTGGAGCAGGTGCGTCAGATCCTGCTGAACGAGGAGAGCAAGCAGGGAGGCGGCGGCGGCGGTGGTGGTGGTGGCGGCGGCGGTGGCTACCCGAGCGGTCCCTCCACTAGCTACGGACCCCCGTCCACCAGCTACGGAGCACCCGGAATCGGAGGCGGTGGCGGCCGTGTGGTCGGCATTGATCTTGAGGGTGTCCGCCAGGCTATCCAGGTGGCCCAGTTCGCCCAGCAGAGCACCCAGGCTGGCGGTGGCGGCGGTGGCTACCCCAGCGCCCCCTCGGGATCGTATGGTGCCCCATCCAGGCCCTCGGGCAGCTACGGAGCGCCCTTCTAGATCAGGTCTCACATCCAATGGAATCAAACACACTTTGCTGCCAAAAATGAACACCGACGAGAAAAGAACATACCATGGACAGAAAACGAAAGGACGACAACACCCAACACCCATCCCGAGAGCTATTTGGGTATCCTGGACCTAGTAGAAACGAGAGATCCGGAGTGAAATGATGTGATGTGATCGTTTCTCCTCTCAACATCCTATCCAAAAACTCAGCGACTGCAAAATCCCAAAATCACTCCAAACTCCAAACCCCAACCTCCTTAGACCCCAAAAAACTTGACTCTGTCTCGAATTTCGGCTCGTACCCTCAATGCAAATTCGAATCGAATTCGGGTAATTCGTTTTTGGATTCTTTTTGTAATCTTTGTAAATAGTTTTCTCCACACTACACCACAAATACAAGAAAAAACTGAAAACGAAAGCCACAACACACAAGATCCAGACACAACAACATCCAGATGGAAGGAAAAAAAACACCCCAGACAGTGTTATAACGCATTATTAGCTCGTAAGTGTTTTTATTTTATATGAAACAAACAAAGAAACAACAAAAAAAATATGAAAATAATAAAAAAAATAGTAAATTTTGTCACCGTTAAATGATTTGATTGTTTTTACTTAAAAAAAGGGTTCCAATGATATGGGGAATTCAATGTTTATACAACTTGTAATATTGTAGTGGATCTAATGACCCCATTTCTATGATCCTCCAAAATACTCGACAATCGCCTAATGACAATCCAATATAAGGGGTACGAGACCCATTCCAATTAAACGAGTTCGTAGCTCTCCAAAAATCGAGTTGTCACTTGGCCTTATGTGAGTTTATAAAATACCAAGTCAAGCATCTTCAAAAAATCCTTTCACTTTTCAACCTCTATGATGTGGTAGCTGTAACCCCAAGCCTAGTTATTTTTATTACACTGAGAAAAAAGGGAAGGGACTCTTAGGGACTACAGGTAATATCGTATAGAAAGAAATATATTTTTTGTAGCCCTTGAAACTGTAGTCTTTAAACTCGAAAATATTCCAATTATTACCTTTACATTTCATTATTATAACAAATTATATTTCCCAGTGTACTGAGCCAACTCTCATCATCAATGGCTGTCGTGCAAGTGCCCGAAATGGATGACGATGTCGAAGATGGAGATGAAGATGGGGATGGGGATGGTGGACTGGAGCCGGAGGGGTGCTCATTACGCCAAGATTGCGACAGATGCTGTTGCAGATACAACATACCTTGGGGTCAGGGGTGAGGGCTGGGGGCTGTGGGCTGCCGTCTGCGGAGGGGAATGATGGGACGATGGACATCCCAGCTGTGGCCAAAGTTGCAGCTTGGCGTTGGAAGCTCGGAGCTGAAGTTGCAGCCACTTAACCAACATTCGGCATCATTAACATTACCCATTGCCCAATTGAATGCGTGCCGAAGTGGCCATCCATGTGGCCACATTTGGAGGTGCCCCCGAATAGACCAAGATGCATTACGATTACAGCATTGCTGCCACCACAAGTATGTTCATAAAACAGGCCATCACTTTAAATAATAAATCTTACATGTAACTTTATCAAAAATTATGAATAATAATGTTTTAAGTGTAGGTCTCATTCTATTATATAAATGAATAATTTTAATTTCAATTCAAGAGGAGGAGATTTTTAATTGTCTGAGATATAGGTTTGCATAGTCGCCAACAAATGTCCTGGAAAGTAATTATCTTAGTTAGTAATTAGTAAAGGATTATCTATTCAATCCTTAAAATATAAGATAGTTTTTTATTTCCATTTTAATCAAACCCCTTTTTTGAAAACCCATTTCATCTTATGATGAAATTAAAAACTAAATAGCCACGTAGATTAAAAACGTAGTCCCCTTTAAATGGTTAAATTGTTTAAAATAAAAAGACCAAACTGACACGTCATTGCTTACTGAAAACTTTTCGATGCCAGATAGTGAAGCTGTTATCCTAGAAGCTATTATACTTAATGGCGTGCAATTCAGATAAAAATGGGAAAACCCAAACAAAAATATATTATTCCGATACGGCGGAGGCGGAGATTAAGTAGCGTCTTTGAGAATAAAATATAAGAACCTTACCGGTGGCGCGGTGCCCTTAATCGCGATTTTCCGCCGCAGCAGCTAGGATCCTGCCGACAATGGCGTCCTTTTCAAACGCGTCCTTAGTGGCCACTGTGGCCAAGGTGATTCCGGATTCCCAGTTCATTTTCAACTCCACGGACTATTTTGTATTGGCCCTGATGCTGAGTATCTCCGCCGCAATCGGAGTTTATTTCGGATTCTTTGCCAAGGGCGAGGACACCACGGAGGAGTACCTGATGGGTGGCAAGCGGATGAAGACCATTCCCATTGCCATTTCCCTGGTGGCCAGCCAACTGTCTGCCATCTCCATTATGACCATCCCCGCGGAGATGTATGCCTACGGAATAAATTGGTTCTTCAACGTGGTCTGTATGCTGCTCGTGGTCCCGATTTTGAACTACGTGGTGATTCCAGTATTCTACAACAACAACATTACCAACTGCTACGAGGTGGGATTCCAAAGCATTGTGTTATCCTGGAATCTGCTATACAATATTTTCTATATTCGTAGTACCTGGAGATGCGTTTCAGCCGTAAAGTTCGAGTCATGCAGACTTTAATTTTCATTGGAACATATTTTTTTATGCTCCCTATTTTTATTTTTGTCCCCTCGTTGGCATTTTCTCAAGGTAATCCAATATAAATCCATATAATATTTTAGTTATTATTAATTTTTATATTTCCACTTGCAGTTACTGGCTTCAATGTCCACTTTATAAACATAATGGTCTGTGGCATCTGTGTGTTTTATACAATGCTTGTAAGTTACTTTAAAAAAAATTGTTTTTCCTTTATTTATTAAATATTTATTATATAATCAAGGGAGGCATAAAAGCTGTGGTCTGGACGGATGTGATTCAAGCAGCTATAATGGTGATATCCGTGATTTTGGTGGGAATTTTGGGAGCCCATCGAATGGGTGGCATTTCCGAAGTCCTTCGAATCGCTGGAGAGGGTGGACGCCTGGATGTAAAGTGAGTTTCTGAAAATATTCCATCAACAAAAGCATTGATTAATAAATTATTTTAGTTTCGAATTTGATATATCCACACGAGCCACTTTCTGGAATATTTTCATTTCCGCCACAATTCTTTGGGTGGGAAATGCTGGACTAAACCAAAGCTGTGTCCAGCGAATAGTGTCTCTTCCTTCCTTGTCCCATGCCAGAAGGTTGGTATATCTACTATATATTCTCTTATAAATTAAATATTTAATTGTTTTCAGATCCTTGGTCATCTTCGGACTGGGATTCATACTCATTATGTTCTTCAATTGCTTTACTGGCATTGTAATGTACTCCCGTTTCCACGACTGCGATCCTATGGCAAATGGCCAAGTGTCCAAACTGGACAAGATGGTGCCCTACTTCGTCCAGGACACTGTGGGCCACCTCTGGGGTATGCCGGGTATCTTCATGTCCTGCGTGTTCAGTGCCGCCTTGAGTACCCTGTCCGCTAGCATTAACTCCCTGGGCGGAGTGGTCTACTTTGATTACATCAAACCACATATCAACCACACCGAACACAAGGCCAATGTGATCATGAAAATCTTTGTGATTATTGCGGGAATCCACTGTATATTGGGAGGCATGGTGGTCGATAATTTCAGTTCCATCTTCCAGGTAGTCTACTCCATTGTCGGGGTGAGCTTTGGCGCCAACGGTGGGGTGTTCCTGCTAGGAATGTTGGTTCCCAGGGTTCATGGAAAGGTATCTTTAAATCAGAACATTTTCTCAATTTGTACCATAATAATAAGATCTTTATCCTTTCAGGCTGCTCTAAGTGGAGGATTGGCCAGTATTGCCTCGATAATCTCCATTGTTATCCTGAGTTGGGGACGCAACCAATATGAACCGTTAAGCCAAACCACCGAAGGATGTCCTGCCCTTTTATTAAACACAACACTCTCAACGGATGCGTTGGAATTACCTTTCAAGGATGGGAGCACCAGCATCCTAGATCTCTCCTTCAATTGGTACGTGGCCGTGGGCTTCGTCATCACTTGGTTGGTGGCCATTCCTCTGAGCTTTATCCTCAAGGATGAGCCAGACGCCAAACTGGATCCCAAGCTACTTTCCCCAGTGATCCGTCCATTCTTCACCTACGAACTGACCAAAATGGAGGAGCCCCGCGAAATTAATTTGGAAATATTGGAGAAAAATGTTGGATAATTATGTAAACAATATAGATAAATTGTAGAATAAATAAATGAATAAATAATTATAACAAATGTTGTTGCTAAGAGGTGCTCTGATATTATAAATATTTTTTCTTTAATAGAAAATCATTGTAATATTACATAGTTTATTTTCGAATAATGAAATTGTTAGACCTCCGTAAAAATACAAATATTGGATTAGCTTTTAGCTCAAGTTATCAAAAGCATTTAAAAGCTTAGCAGCATAGAATAATAAAACAACTATTTACATGAGTAAACACCCGTTTATTTTCCTACCCCAATTTAAAAGTTCCATCGTAAAAGATCCACAAAATACTTGGGACTGTAAAGTGGGTCCTAAAAGTTGAAAACCTCCTCTCGGGCTAATCCCAGGCCTCAGACTTCGGATTCTCCGCACGTGAACTGCTCCAGCGATGACTGGCAACTGGCCCGGATGAGTTGGCCATTTCTGGGACGTAGGATGGGATAGTAAAGATGATATCAATAAGTCAACAACTCAGGAGACTAGCGGATGACAATGAAAACAATGAATGAGATGAGTCCGGACTCCGGATCGAGTTATCTCCGCCTAAGCCGGTGCAATGTCAGGAGCTCTTATCGGGCTCTCAGCGGCGAGAGCTGCGAGTCCGGCGGAGAATTGACAGCGGGGTCTTAAGATCCTAGCAGATAATAGATAATAGCCTGTCATCCAGATAAGAGTCCGTGGGGCGTAAGAGCGCCGTCAATAGATTAAATTTAGCGCAGGTAATTTCGAAGATAAATTCGCCTGATGCCAGGGTCTTATATAAAGACTGCCGGTCCGTAGAATCGCTCTTAATAGTTTTTCTCCGCCGACGGAGTCTAAGCCGGAAAGTTCTAGAGCGAAAGTGGCCCACGAGTGCATCATTGATTTGTGAAACGTGTAAATCCCTAGAGGATCCTTCCGAAAATGGCATCCCTTTTGAATGCCACCTTAGGGGCGACAAATGTCACCGCAGCTCCCGATTCCCAGTTCATATTCAGTTCCACGGATTACATTGTTTTTTCTTTGATGCTGAGCATCTCCGCCGCAATCGGAGTTTATTTCGGATTCTTTGCCAAGGGCGAGGACACCACGGAGGAGTACCTGATGGGTGGCAAGCGGATGAAGACCATTCCCATTGCCATTTCCCTGGTGGCCAGCCAACTGTCCGCCATCTCCATTATGACCATCCCCGCGGAGATGTATGGCTTTGGTGTGAATTGGTTCTTCAACGTGGTTTGCATGGTGGTTGTGGTTCCCCTTCTGAATTACGTGGTGATTCCTGTCTTCTACAACAACAACATCACCAACTGCCTCGAGGTGACCCATAGGATATGGATTATATAAGGAATATTTTAGTTAATAATTATATTTCGGTTTTTAGTATCTGGAAATGCGCTTCTCCCGGAAGGTGCGCGTCCTAATGACTTTCATTTTCATCTCGACCATGTTCTTTATGCTTCCCATCTTCATATTTCTGCCTTCCCTGGCCTTCTCGCAGGGTAAGCTATTTTTTTGTTAATTTAAGGATTTTAACTAAGAGTGTGTTCTATTTTTTAGTCACTGGTTACAATGTGCACATCATAAACACTATCGTGTGTGGAATCTGTGTCTTTTATACAATGTTTGTAAGTTTAAACGTGGAAAGGCCATAAAGATATTATTTTATTTAATTATTTTAAACCCTAATCGTTTCTAGGGCGGCATCAAGGCGGTGGTCTGGACGGATGTCATCCAGGCAGCCATCATGATGTTTTCCGTGATCCTGGTGGGCCTGATGGGCGCCAATCGAGTGGGCGGCATCTCCGAGGTATTCCGCATTGCCGGGGAAGGAGGTCGCCTGGATGTTAAGTACGATTCCCTATTAAATATCCTTAAAATCTATTATAATTTCTTAAAATTTCTGCAGCTTTAACTTCGATCCGACCACAAGGTCCACCATTTGGAATATCTTCAGCTCGGCCACCATCATGTGGGCGGGATACGTGGGGCTGAACCAGAGTTGCGTCCAGCGAATTGTGTCCGTGCCCTCGCTGGGACATGCCAGAAGGTCCCTAGTCCTCTTCGGCATTGGTTTCATCATCATCATGTTCTTCAATTGCTTCACTGGCGTTGTGATGTACGCTCGATTCCATGCCTGTGATCCCATCAAAGCCGGTCAGGTATCCAAAGTGGACAAAATGGTTCCCTACTTCGTGCAGGACACGGTGGGGCATCTCTGGGGCATGCCGGGTGTCTTCATATCCTGCGTGTTCAGTGCTGCCTTGAGTACCCTGTCCGCCAGCATTAACTCCCTCGGCGGAGTGGTCTACTTTGATTACATCAAACCGCATATCCATCACACCGAGCACAAGGCCAATGTGATCATGAAGTGCTTCGTCCTTTTCTCGGGAATCTACTGCGTTTTCGGAGGTAGGATGGTGGAGAAGTTCAACTCCATCCTGCAGGTGATCTATTCGATTGGCGGAGTAAGCTTTGGAGCCAACTGTGCTGTCTTCTTCCTGGGCATGCTGATCCCCAAAGCTCATGGCAAGGTATGTTTCATATTTCATTTATTTCTGAGGACTTTGATTAATAATATAATCCTGTATAGGCTGCCCTAAGTGGAATCCTTGTCAGTATTGCCTGCATGGCCACGGTTGTGATCCTCAGCTGGGGTCGCAACCACTACGACACTTTGCCTAAACACACAGAAGGATGTCCTGCAGGACTAATTAATGCCACCTTCACCACGGAAGCACCTTCGTATTCTCTTCTGAGTTCAACAACAGAGGCGTCGCCAAAAGATGAGGGATTCAGCATCTTAGACCTGTCCTTCAACTGGTATGTGGTCGTGGGCTTTGCCATCACCTGGCTGGTGGCCATTCCCCTGAGCTATGTCCTCAAGAGTAAATCCAAGCTGGATCCCAAGCTCCTCTCCCCCGTGGTCCAGCCATTTGTCAACTACCATCCGACGCGCGTGGAGGAGCCCTTCGAACTGAAATTGGAGAAACCCGAAAAGGCCTGAGGACCAGGGGATTATTAACCATAAGATATGCTTTATAAGCATTGTGGGTGGTATAAAGATATTTCTAAGATAGACAGTCTTACCTCTATAAACGAAATCAGAAAGAGTCACATAACAAATAACCTAGCTCGTAAAATTTTAAAATGTTAAAGGTCTTCTTTTATGAAATATGTAAACATTATAAAGTCTGCTACAAATAAAATTCAATCTTGTAAATCCTAGACTTTTCGTAGAAGTATTACCTGATATATGATGTGGCCCCAGCCAGAAAAACCTGAAAAATTCCAGACTGATTGGGGTTGTCTGCAGAGAACTTGGACATCATCTTATCTATATAATCATTAAAAAACCACAAACATTATATCTAGGTGCGTCAAGACAGACTAAAAAAAAACTAAAAACGTTATTGTCTGATCTAAAAAAAAAAGAAGAGATGCTTTGATATGAAACATCAGGTTACTCTATGGGACAAACGATCTCGGAGACAGAATCGTATATTGCAAAACTTGCTAAACAAAAAAAAAAAATTATAATAAGTTCTTATCTCGGACATTGGCAAATATTTGGATCGTAATCGGTGTTAAGCTTTTTACACACTCTGGCAAAGGGTCGTATAAATGCTGCCACGCCCCCAGCCACGAACCCTAGGACTCCAGAGTGTTTGCTTGTGTCAAAAAAATGTTAAATTATGCGAAAATAAACACTGAAAATGGAAAGTTTCAACAGAAGTGGTATATAGACATTTTCGAAGAAGCAACACCATGTGATGGATGATCCGTCTTCTGGGCATGATTATACAATACTCCGTCTAAGGAACCCGCGGAGGAAGTAATCGGGGCTTCCACATTAGGTGTCATGATGACACCTATTTTAGGCACACGGCTGAAATAAATTATATTAATATCATAAGATGGGTTGGACCTAAAAGATTACTTCCCGGATTAATGAAATTAACTTTTTACGGACTTTAAACTTTTGCAGATTGTTAACGCTTTAAACCTTAACAAGGGGAAGTATAGTTAATGTTTTTATTGGATCAAGGTAGTGTTGCTTAGTTTTTAACTATCATAAGATGTATATTATATATCGATATCTGTTTTGCATCTGTCCAGATAAACATTGGACTGTTTGGAAATATAAACCTATCAGTAAATGCCAATAACAGATCCTAGCTCCGGAGATAGAAACCTGTTCTTTTAACAAAACGGAAAAGAGTATTCATCACTTCGGATATCTTACAGCTGAGAGTTTTCCAAACAGAGTTGGCATACAAAGTTTTTTAGTTCAAGTTCTTCGTCTAACACCCATATACCATCCCTTCAGCCCCTCCGGAAAAGGAAAAGGGGAGGCGATGCGGGGGCGCGAGAACCAGAGGCCAGGTAAACAAATAATACAATATAAGAGCGGCATGCCGGACAGATAAGTGGAAGCGCTAAGCCCTCGGATGATATACGGGGGCAACACCAAGTTCAGATAAGGAGGCGGCTCCGCTGGGAGTCGTTGTGATATTTAAGTACAAACCAGGCCAGGGTAGCCTCAAGTTTTGGCCCAGCATCCGTGCCATATGCACGCGCCAAAGGAACAATTCCAAAGAAAACATTAACTTGAAATCCCTGCAAGGATGTCCAGTGCCAGTGCAATGGCTAGTGCCGTTCCGGCCGCATCGCAGGATCTGAGATTTGCCATTACGGATTATGTGGTTTTTATTGTCATGTTGAGCGCCTCGGCGGGCATCGGAGTCTACTTTGGTTTCTTCTCCAAATCGAAGAACACCACGGAGGAGTATCTGCGGGGTGGCAAAAAGATGCAGACCCTGCCCATTGCCATATCCTTGGTGGCCAGGTGAGAATATCCATTTCCTAGCAGATTTTAACAGGTTTCCGTCACATTTAATCTTTATTGTCGAATTATAAAAATGGGTTTACGTCAACTGGGTACTTGGAATAACTCAAGGATATGTAACGGAAAGGAAGCAAAACTTTAATTAATAATATTTTTCCTCTTTTCCAGTCAGTTGTCTGGCATTGCCATCATGTCCATTCCCGCCGAGAGCTATACCTATGGGTTTAATTACATCTTTGTGGTCCTATCTATGGTGGTTGTGGTTCCCATTTTAATCTATATTATAGTGCCCGTTTTCTATGAAAATAATGTGTCCAACTGCTACGAGGTTAGTCAAACGACTACAAGTTAATATACTTTAATTATAACTAATTACTTTGTTAATTACAAAGTACCTGGAAATGAGATTTAACAAGCGCACCCGCCAATTGGTGACCGCCACCTTTGTGATGAACTCGTTTTTAATGTTACCTGTTTACATGTTTATACCCTCCTTGGCCTTTTCCCAAGGTAAGTGGCCTATTTTATCCTTAAATATTTATATTTTTTTCATTAATTTTCAGTAACCGGAATAAACATCCATCTGATCAACATAATGGTCTCCTCCATTTGCATCTTCTACACCATGTTGGGTGGAATCAAGGCGGTGGTCTGGACCGATGTGGTCCAGGGTAGCATCATGCTACTTTCCGTTGTATCCGTGGGAGTTTTAGGCACCATCCGCACTGGGGGCATATCCACTGTTGTGGACTACGCCTCTCAAGGCGGCAGGCTTAACTTTGAGTAGGATTCGCAAACTTTTTTTATGTTGTTTTTTTTTTTTGTAAAAATATCTATTTACTTAGCTTCCGGTTGGACCCACGTATTCGTATGACCTTCTGGAGTGCCACCATGGGAGGCATCTTCATGTGGACAGGCCACATTGGATTGAATCAAAGTTGTGTCCAAAGAATTGTCTCCCTTCCCTCGTATTTCCACGCCAAGAAGTAGGTATTCCAATATAAATAATCTCCAAATAAATGATTAAACTATTGTTTAAAGGTCCTTGATTATTGCTGGCCTTGGCTTCCTGATCATCTGTTTGCTGAATACAGTATCGGGTATCATTATGTTTGCGAGATATTTCGGTTGCGATCCCATCCTGGCTGGAGTAAGTATTACTTAAATATTTAACTTCCGAGTAAACTCATTCTATTGTTTGTCCTGTTTTTAGTTGGTCAGCAAGCCGGATAAAATGATGCCCTTCTTTGTCCAGGACATCATGGGTCATCTGACTGGAATGCCTGGAGTTTTTATCTCCTGTGTCTTCAGTGCTGCCCTGAGCTCCCTTTCGGCCACCCTGAACTCCCTGGCTGGGGTGATGTACTTCGACTATATTAAGCCCTGGATCCGGCACACAGAGGCCACGGCCAACTGGTCCATGAAGATCATAGTGGTGGTGATGGGTGGCTACTGCATCCTCGGTGGCTTTATGGTGCAGAACTTCAACTCCATCCTGCAGACGGTGGTCACCATTACGGGCATCAACACGGGAGCTGTTGTGGGCGTCTTCCTCCTGGGGATGTTTGTGCCACGCTGCAATGCCAAGACTGCGGTGTCCAGTATTATCTTCAGTGTAATCGCCATGGTGTGGATTATTGCCAATGGTCAGCTAAACCACAAGTCCGGCCTCATCAAATACGAAGTCCTCCCAAATAGCTTGGATCAGTGCGAAGCTCGTGGACTGGACATTATATCAGCTGCCATGTGAGTAACCCAAACATGGTAATTAAATATTTTCCTAATTTTAATATTTTCCTCTTTAGTAACAAGACGGACTTTACTCCAGTCACTGCGAAGCCCCCGTCAGGATTACCAGTGACCACCGCCTTCGACAGCAACAGGGACTTCTCCCTCTACGACATCTCCTTCTACTGGTACAAAGTTCTGGGAACCTTTCTGATCTTCTTATGGGCAGTGCCCATGAGCTTTGTATGGCGTCCAGATGAAACCGAGAAACAGAATCCCAAGCTTTATTCTCCGTTTGTCAGAAAGTTCCTAACGCATCCGCGGGCAGAACAGCAATTGGAGGAGGTTCCTCTGAGAGGAGCAAAAATTAGAGAAATTCCAGATCTTCAGATTGATCCGAAGGGGAAGGAAAAGGAAGGAAGTCTCGAACACTAAGTTCTTTTATGTTAATTAATTGAATTTATGCGGAAATATAAACGTTGTGATTCACTAAGCCAACCAAGTTTAATTTATTCCTTCTAAATATGAAAAGTATAGTTAATAACATTCCAGGAATAACCTTTATGGATCTTCACAAGTGTACTCTCAGCATCCAAGGAATGCCCTCAAATGTAGGCAGCATTTTTTTTCTAATTTCTTTATGGTAGAAGAGGTTCTTAATAAAATCATTTTAATATGTATAATCAAGAAATTTTCAGGAAAACTATTAAATTTATTTATCTATAACAGTTTTTGTGGGTTGAATCTAAAAATCTCAAGAAGAAGCTTTAATCCCAAACTCTAAAACCTTTATTTAAATGTAACCTTATATCCCTCTTAAGCTATGATTGTTAAGATATTGTTTCCACCACGCCGGTGCCCATTTGCCCGGCCTCGAGGTGATTGTACCGGGAGCCAATTTGATTCAATTACCATGTCGTCACCGTGGATGCCCGGGAAAGACTGTCAGACAACCAGCCACAGGTCCATAAAGATAATTTATCATAGCGATAATATCCATGTTCAACCCATCTATCTATTTGCGTACTACGTCTGTTCACTTAATCTATCTTATTAAAACCAGCCTGCCAGTTAGTAAACCCATAAACCCGAAGAGCTTACATGAATTGTCATATTCGCTCCAAACCTTGTGAAATTAATCAAATCACGCTCGAGCCCCCTTTTTTTGAGGAAATCATTACCTAGCGATAACCTTGCGATAATATCCCATGTTTAGTATCCCGGGATAGTAATTTATTTAATTAAACGTAGATTAATGAGACCGTTAGCATATTGGGTGCGTTTTCCGCCTCTATGGATAAAAGCTTCCATGGTCCTGACCGTTTCAGCTCTTATCTTTGCGATTGTGGTAGTTTTCTTGAGAAAAATATATATTTAAGTGCTTTGGAGGTAGTGGAAAAATTCCTAATGAATCAGCTTTATTTTAAGGGATTATACAGATGAAAAGAATTCATTAATTATGTAGACAAAATGGCGTCAACATTATTTTGAAATGTTTCATATGATATGTAAATGATTTATCCTGGGATAAACCAAAATATTAATAGCTAGGACTATTTATGATGGATCCTAGGGAACTTGGTAATGATAATGGATGAGCAAAAGTAGTATGGATTAATGCAAACCCTTTTCCAATCCGTAATTTGTGAAGCATCCTTAACTTACAACTTTTAAGTTAAAAGTAAAACCAATTTCATCATCAAAGTTAAACGGTCCAGAGGGTAACTGAAGGTCTTATTTCTATTCAAATTATTTTTAGACTCCCAGATGCGTGCGACGACCGTAGAACTTTGAGATCTCAGTTTATGACTTTTATGATCTACGTCAGAGGAAAGGGATATAAATTCTATTATATCCAAAGTTTACTTAAAAAAAGGAGTTTGCCAACCAAAGATAATACTCAAAGGACATCACAATCCTCGTAAGAATTACTTTAAATAAAGATGAAACTCTTGGAAAGACTATTGGAAGTTCGGATGAAACTGGTTAAGTTAGTCTTTTTTCTGTAAGGCAGATAAGTAGCACTCCTGATTTACGAGGTGGCTGCTCCATTTACGACGCACCCAGACAGGCACAGATATCGTGACAAGATAAGCGAGGAGATCGCTACTTAAGACGGGTGTCCATACCGAACTTCACAAGTGTGCTCCCAGCATCCGGACGTATAGCTCCCTGGGTTTCCCGTCTCACACCATCCTTGTCACGTTACTTTAGTACAGACTCTGGGATCTGGAAAAGGATATCCTAAAGATGGCGAGCACAGCCAGCGTCTTGGCCAGTACGGTGGCCACAGCCGCAGCGGACACCAATGGAGGATCTTCGGTTTAGCATAACGGACTACGTGGTCTTCACCCTAATGCTGAGTGCCTCTGCCGGAATAGGAGTATACTTCGGGTTCTTCTCAAAGGCCAAGAACACCACCGAGGAGTATCTGCAGGGTGGCAAGAAGATGCCCACTTTTCCGGTGGCCGTTTCCCTTGTGTCGAGGTGAGTCTTCTTCCAATCTTTCCAATAAATTTCCATGTCGTCACTACGAATCCCGAGACAGTTTCAAGATAATGATACAACCAACCCGAACCCAGTAGTATATTCTTATCTGCCGCGTAAAACCAGCACACGCCAGTTAGTGGAGTCCATAAAACCTGGCCCCTCAGCTTAGTTGACAGATGCCTATTTAACCTTTTCAAGTACATTTTAAATCGAGCCCCCTTTTAGTGGTAAAATTATAATATTTGTCTATTGTTATATTATAGTCAGCTTTCCGGGGTAGCCATGATGTCTATTCCGGCGGAAAGCTACGCTTTCGGATTCAACATCATATTCGTGATGCTGGCCATGATCTTCGCCATACCCATCCTCGTCTATGTAATTGTTCCGGTCTTTTATGAGAATGGTGTTTCCAACTGCTATGAGGTGAGTGGATATAGGGATATATTTCATATTATTTATTTAATAATTTATTAAATTCTAGTACCTTGAGATGCGTTTCAGCAAGCGAGCCCGCCAACTGGTGACCATCACCTTCGTCATTAACCAATTCCTGATGCTTCCCGTATTTATGTTTGTCCCTGCTCTGGCCTTTTCCCAAGGTATAATGAAAATTGATTTTAATCACACGGTTGGCAGTGGCATAATTAAAATTCATTTTCATTTGCAGTCACGGGATACAATATTCATCTCATCAACACGGTGGTCTCCTCGGTCTGTGTCTTCTACACGATGCTGGGGGGGATTAAAGCCGTCGTCTGGACAGATGTTGTGCAAGGTGGTGTCATGCTGCTCTCCGTGATTCTGGTGGCCGTTCTGGGCACCCTGAATACTGGTGGCTTGAGCACAGTCCTTGAAAATGCCTCCGAAGGTGGACGTTTTGATTTCAAGTGAGTTTCTTTAATTATTTTTTATTTTTAAAAGGGATTAATTATATTTTTTGGTTAGTTTCTCTTTGGATCCCCGGCTGCGAATCACATTCTGGAGTGGAATGTTCAGTGGCCTGCTCATGTGGACGGGCAAAGTGGGCTTGGACCAGAGCTGTGTCCAGAGAATCGTGTCCCTGCCTTCCTACAACCATGCCAAAAGGTTAGCCCTGGTCTTAGATAAATATCTTGAGAATTCTCTAACCCTTCGTATCTTTATTGCAGATGCCTGGTTATGGCTGGGATTGGCTTCCTGCTTATTATGATTTTTACCTGCTTCGCGGGCATCATCATGTTTGCCTACTATTACGGGTGCGATCCCATTCAGGCTGGGGTAAGATACTAATCTAAATATTAAATAA
This sequence comes from Drosophila varians, assembly GCA_018150405.1. NCBI lineage: Eukaryota > Metazoa > Arthropoda > Insecta > Diptera > Drosophilidae > Drosophila > Drosophila varians. Next base: position 6,388,885 of record JAECWK010000015.1, read on the forward strand.
GTCTGGCAAATAGTACAAATAACTAGTTACGTAGTCACAATTGATCCTAAACTAAATTACCATCTTCTCCCTCTTTTTTATTCGCAGCTGGTCAGCAAACCCGACAAACTAATGCCCTTCTTCATTCAGGACATCATGGGTCATCTGATGGGCATGCCAGGCGTCTTTATCTCCTGTGTATTCAGCGCCTCACTCAGCTCCCTCTCGGCCAACTTGAACTCCTTCGCCGGGGTGGTGTACTTTGATTACATCAAGCCCCACATCAGACACACAGAGGCCCGGGCAAACGGGGCCATGAAGATAGTGATCGTGGCAATGGGAGCCTATTGCATTGCGGGCGGTTTGGTGGTCCAAAACTTCAACTCTATCATCCAGACTATGTGGACAATCACGGGCATCAATACGGGAGCTGTTGTGGGAGTCTTCCTGCTCGGAATGTTTGTGCCTCGCTGCAATGCCAAAGTTGCGGTGACAGGCATCGCCTTCAGTGTCCTGACCATGCTGTGGATCATCTTCAATGGCCAGTTGAACTTCAAGGCGGGGCTCATTCGATATGACACCCTGCCAAACGGTTTGGACAAGTGTGAAGCTCGTGACTTCCAGGTCATTTTGAGAGCCATGTAAGTTAAAATGAAATCAAAAAAGGTTTCTCCTAATTCAATTATTACATTTTGCCGTAGAAACAACAATCTCACCCAGCCGCTGACCACTCCAGCCCCTTCACTAGATGCCCCCAAGGCAATAACCACTGCATTTGACAGTGACCGCGACTTTTCCATTTATGACGTCTCCTTTTATTGGTACAAAGTGATGGGTGCCATCCTGGTCTTTGCCTGGGCCATTCCCATGAGCTATGTGTGGCCCACGGACAAGGATGAGAAACAGAACCCCAAGCTGTATTCACCTTTCGTCAGGAACTTACTAAACCCATCGAGTCCCACTCTCGAGCTGGAGGAGCTGCCGCTAAAGGCACCGCTACCCGACGACGAAATCAAGAATAAGGAAAACGGCATTGAAAGAGATGCATAAAAACCATCCCATTTGTAAATTACATTTCATTAGGATAGCATTACAATTAAGAATTATTATCAGAGGCATGTGATTGTAAATAGAATGCAATCGAAAGGAGATCAGAGCGTAAAAAGCTCAGTATTTAAATAAAATGACCAAGAAAAACAAACCAGTGCAAAAACCTTTGTGTTCTCTTGTATTTTTTTAAGATTTATTTACAAAAGAATATTTAAATGAAGAATGCCTTATACAGAAGAAAAGCTACATACAAAAACGGTCTGACTGATCATTTCAGTTGCAACAGCTTCCAAAACTAATATACGCTTTTGCTGTATTTATATTTATTTTATATTATACGAATTTGTGTGTGTTTCTCCTTGAAATTTTTCATTGAAAAAGTTTACGCTTTATTTTAGCATGTATTTCAGAATTCAGTTAGGAGTAATCGCCTGAATGGACATTTTAGCTAGTACAACAGTTTCCAATGGTTCGTGCGTAATCACCGATTGCAAATCGGCCCTTGGTTATACGTTAAAACTAAATGCTTCAAATAAAACTTGTTTGAAATACAAAAATATTCAAAAAGAAGGTAAGGTATGCATAGAGACGTATCTTAATAGCCGCGGAGCTTTCATATTGCGTTACGATGGGTTAAAATCTTCTTTTCGCATTTTTAGTTTACTTAGATGTTGTTTTTGTTTTAAGTTTTGTCCAATTGGGTTTACAATTTAGAGATATTAGTGTCTTACAATTTAAAAACATCTATTTTACATACATTCCGACAATGTATAATTTGTTTCATTCCAATTTGATTAATTATACACATACTTTTTATATTAAGATGCAATTTTACAATCTGTCTGTGTATCTTTTGGGAAGAGGGCGGGTGGGGTGGGTGTTGGGGCTGAGAACCAAAAATACTCTATTTTGTTTTGTTTTTGTTTTGAATGTCTGTTCAATTGACGCGCACAGTGCAACATTGAAAATCCAGCATCGATTGCGGCCTATGTCGTCTCTCGTGTCAACCAAATACTGGAAGACACGGACTATCATCAAATTGAAGTGGTTGTTGAGTACGAAATTAAAGTAGTCAATTGTAAAAAAAATAAGAATAACAGTATTTGGGGTTTGGATTAAAGACGGGGAACTCTTAAATATTTGCGTCTCATTAGCCACATCCTCGCCCAGCTGGCGGGCGGGCTGAAGATATTTTTGTACACATCCTCAAACGCATTACAGTTGTTGGTTGTCCATCGGTGGAACGATCGGTCTAGTTACAGACCTTTGGCGCTGCATCCTCAGCAACTTCGGAACTATTGACGATCTTGGGCTCACCTGTAAAAGAGTAAGATTAATAATAAGATCGGTCTTATTCGTTCGTGTTTCTACTAACCATTTACATTGGGTTCTTTGTTGATTTCACTTATGACCGGCGCTTCTTTTAGGGGACTCTCCGTCACCGCAGCACTGGCATCGGATTCCACCGCCACTACGGGCTTGCTGACATCATTAATGGCGGGGGTGGCAGAAACCTCGATGGCAATAGACGTGGCATTCTCATCCGTTGTGCTTTCAGGCTCCTTAGACTCAGCGGAACTTTCAACCACCTTGGGCTCTTCACTGCTGTCCGCTTCCTTGATCTCAGCTGCGGGTGGGCTAACTTCCTTGAGCTCCGCTGACTTGACTGTGCTCTCAGCTTCCTTGGTTTCTACAACGGGCACTTCTGGAACAACTTCTTTGGCCTCAGTGGCCACCTCATCCACAGTATTATTGCTGGCATCTGCAGACTCCGCCGCGACTACCGATTCGGCCACTGATTCAGCAGCAACTTCCTCTGCAGCTGGTGTTTCAACTTGAGCGGTGTCCGAACTGCCCTTCGAACTCGCATCCACTTCCATTGGTTCTGGAGTGGGTTCCTTGGCCGGTTCAACTAGATCGTTTGGCTTTTCCGCAACAGGAATGGCTGGTTCGGCCTTCTCCTCTGTTTTTTCTTCAACGGCTGCAGGTACTGCCGCCGGTTCTGAAGGTGTGGCAGCGGGAGACTCTTCATCCACCTCCATTGCGGCGGGTTCAGACTCAACAGAAGCAGGAGTGTCTTTAGTAGCACCGTTCTCAGCAGTATCGTTTGTTTTTGGTGCGTCTACAGACTTAGAAGCCACCACATCTGCTGTCTCTGGCTCTTCAGGGCTTTGTTTGGCTTCATCCACGTGGTTTTGCTTCTCCTCTGCCACTGCTGGTAACTCTCCCACAGCATCAGGTTGATCAGCGGCTGGTTTGGCATCTGTTTCCTTGGTTTCCTTGATATCCTCTACCTTTTTAACCTCCTCAACAACAGCCTTTTCTTCTTTAACCGGCTCTTCTGCCTTTTTCACCTCCTTCTTTTCCTTTTTGGCAGCGGTCTAAAAAAGTTGTTTACACTTCAATTAAACGCATTCGAAGATGTTATTAGTGGCGTATTTACCTTTCCCTTTGCTGGTGTCTGTACCTTCTCCGGCTCTGGCTCTGGCTCCTCGCCACCCACATCCAGCTTGCGCGCCCCGCGTCCCTTGGCACCTCCACTAGCCTTGGTGGTCGATGCTGGTGATGTGCGTGCTTTTTTGCTAGGCGGCGGCGTCACTGTTTCGGCGACCCGTGTCGGGGTCCCGCGAGTACTGGATCGCGTGCGTCGGCCTCCCTCCAGCTCTAAACTGCCTCCCATTGTCCGTACCAGTTCCTCGCTTTCCCGCTGTGCCCGTTCAATGAATGACCGGCGTTTCGGAGTGCGCTTCTGCAATAATAGAAGTATGTGTGATCTTGTTAAAACTAAAATTTAATAAATTAAATGTTTTAAAATTTAAATTCCACCATAGCGAATATGCACTGTACTCCTCCTTCTGTCTCTCTCAAGCACAGTTAACCGATTCAACTTCTATCCCAATTTCAAAGCGTAAACAATTGGGAAGCAAGACAAATCCTAAATAGCTAACGATCGGTTGATCGGTAGTCCGCAACAAAAAAAAATTACAATCGAATCTAGAGCACAACGTATGACAGTATTGTCAGAAACTAACAGAAACCGAGGCTGTAGCATTAAAAAGTAAACGCAAACACAGTGTTTGTGCCAGTGTATGACAAAGTACAGCAAACAACAAAAAGTCGAAAAGGGAACAAGCAAAAATAAAAACAAACGAGATGCGGCAGCGGCAAAACGTGAGCCCAAAAGAAAAGCGCCGATTGCCTCTTTTTTCGAGCGAGTAATACACACGTATACAGACACATACACCACCGATGGCTTCAGGGGGGGGGAAGTTGAAAATGGAAACGAAAAAGCGCGCGCACACGAGGGTGTCGCGGAAATGGAAAAATAAACGTAAATAGAAAAGTGGCGATAAAACAAAATTGGATATGCACTAAAATTGTATTCCATATACAGGCGTAAACAGTAAGGGGCATTTTGGAAAAATACCACAGATAATTTGGCCTGTATAGGTACGCCTGTGTGCGTTATCGCTTTGCTGTTAATTGTCACTAAATATGTAAGCTACTTACGGGTGTTTTTTTCTCATCCAATGACGTCCCTTCTTCCGACGCCGGCACCGACTCCGGCTTTTGATCTATGGTAGCCTCCGACATTGTTCAGTTGCAGTCGCTAATTATGCTGGTCCACTGATTGCGAAATATCTGAATTTAAAACGCTATCGACTGGCGGTGGCGAGTTTATTCGACTCTGCGTCCCACGCTCCACTCCACTCCTCTCCACGCACACAATTACAGGTAACTCAACACACACGCCACGCAGGGCATACCGTGAACGCGCAACTTTTACAAATGCGTTTGCAAGCACTTGCCTTAAAAGTAACCGGTCTTTTTTTGTGGTTTGAAAGCCACAATACGCTTAGACGAGTATTGCTAAATTTTATAGGCGTGAATGCGTTTTCTTTATGCAGTTTTTCTTGTTTCTTTATCGCGCCTTGCCGTTGGTAAACGTAACTCAACTGCTTCTTCCTGGGTAGTGCTGCACAATGGCGGCGCGGCCTTTTTATCGGTGTTGCCAACATGTGGGCCATCGCTGTGAATGGCAAAGTGTAAAATAAACTTAACTTTCATTGTTATTAATATAGAAATACGTTTTGTAATTATGATGTATAAAAATTGAATTTTTAACTAATTAAATAAAGTTTTCAAATCCAATTTATTTATTAAAGTCTACCGGCTCATCGAAATCAGTGTTAGAAAACGCCACCACACGGTTCCCACGCGGCTTTGTAATTTACTTTATTTATAAATCTGCTTAAGTACAAAATGGTCTCCCAGGAGCAAATTCAGGCCATTGGAGGAGTCCTGAACAATAAGGACCGGCCCCTTAAAGAGCGTTTTAGGGCTCTATTTACTCTGAAGAACATCGGAGGAGGAACAGCGATCGAAGCCATTAGTAAAGCTTTTGACGACGATTCCGCTCTGCTTAAACATGAATTGGCCTACTGTTTGGGCCAAATGCAGGATACCAAAGCCCTGGACATACTCACCAAGGTGCTAAAGGACACAACGCAAGAGCCAATGGTGCGACACGAGGCGGCAGAGGCCATGGGAGCAATCGGCCACCCAGACGTGCTGCCCATTTTGGAGGAATACAAAAAGGATTCCGTCGTGGAGGTGGCCGAAACATGTGCGATTGCTCTTGACCGCGTGCAATGGCTTCAAAGTGGTCAGAAGGTGGATGACAATAATCCATATGCCTCCGTTGACCCTTCGCCACCAGCTTCAGGAGAAAAAACAGTTGTGGAATTGAAAGCCATCTATTTGGATGCCAAGCAAAGCTTATTCGATCGCTACAGGGCTATGTTCAGCTTACGGAATCTGCGCACCGAAGAAAGCGTTCTTGCGCTGGCCGAGGGATTAAAGGACTCATCCGCCCTCTTCCGACATGAGGTGGCTTTCGTACTTGGACAATTACAGGAACCCTGCAGCATTCCCTATCTTCAGGAGAACCTTGAAGACCGTTTGGAGAACGAAATGGTGCGTCACGAGTGCGCCGAAGCCTTGGGCGCAATTGCCACCGAGGACTGCATTCAGATCCTGAATCGTTACGCGGAGGACGACAAGCGAGTGGTCAAGGAAAGTTGCATCATCGCCTTGGACATGTGTGAATATGAGAACAGTCCTGAGTTTCAGTACGCTGATGGTTTGACTAAACTGGATGGGACTAAATGATTATCATAACTTATTTGCATATTCTATAACTGTATATATAACTTGTAAATTCTTATTGTTTTTGTCACGTAGTTTGATAGCGGAGATCTAATCTTATCGGCCTATAAAAGAAATCGGAACGTGACTTAGCTGGAGTATTTTTTCTGGAGATTTTTCTAATGGATTTTAATTTTAAATCCTATGTATACAATTGTATATGCTCGGTGACTATATTATAGCTTTAGAATTGACGGTACTCCTTTATTAACTAGCCAAAAAAGCTACCATGAATTAAGTTTAATTGACCAAAATAAAGTTTTAAAATAACGGCCTGCAACGGTTGACTTAATTTGGAGTTTGTTTAGGAGTGGTGGCAACCCTGTCGCTGAGTCACAGGCGGCCTTTGTAAATAAATACAACAAAGCACGCGAATCTCAGCCGGCTGTTAACTATTCCAATAAAATATCTGTGACTCATACTAAATATTTCATTGCTGGATACAATTAACTTCAGTCGAGATCCCAATAGAGCCGCAGAAGCACAGAAATGGCTGATCCACGCATTCGCCAATTGGTAATAAAAACGGGAGTCGTCAAGCGTTTGGCCAAGGAGAAGACCGTCTATGAAAAAGAGGTCCGTACAGAAAGGACACGTTTGGAAAAGTTTAAAACAGAGGGAGCTGATGAGCATGTGCTTCGCAAGCAAGAGGAGGTCATTCAGGAATGTGAGATGATGGTTCCGGACTCTAAAAGAAGGTATTTGACTAAGGTTATAGTATGTTCACGAAAAGGAGTTTAATATATGGATTTTCAGACTGAAAAGGGAGTTTGAGACATTACAGAAGTTCCTCGAAGATGAGGAGGATCTTAAAGAATCGGAGGAGTACACCAAGGCCGCAGAAGTTATAAGTGATGCCAAAACTGTCTTGGGATTGTAAATTCAATCCACATTCCCTCTCAAGCATTTATAACCTATTAATTTTTACCTCAATTTCCTGTTTGCTGCCGGGCAGTCGTAAATTAAAAGTATTTGATACAACTTTTAATACTAAAATGAATAATCTTTGAGTTAAAATTTGAAAATAAACTAATTTTACCAAAACATAAACATCTGTGTTTATCAAGTGCTTAACAACACTGGTTACAAGAAAATGACTGAGAAAGGTGTGAAATTAAGCAAAGTTAAACAAAATATAGCCAATGTATTGAATAATTTAGAGCAATTAGAGGACCTTAGTCATGCCCAGCCAACGGAATTTGATAAGCGAAAGGCGGAAGAGCTACAGCGACGCACAGCAACCCTGCTGGATGCACTTGATCAAGTGGATGCCCAAAAAATAGCCGGCATAACTATACATAAAAAACGCAGGCATCGGCTAGATAAGCAAAGAAAGAAGCAACGTAGATTGGAAGCCAAGAAGTCAAAAGATTTAAGGATAATAAATGAAATTACAATTGAACGCGAGGCTGCTCCAAAAAATATAAAACCGGCTCAACACATTTGCCTAAAAAAGCGTCAGGATGCAGCATCGATTCTACACACATTTGATCTTCTGGAGAAGTTGTGTGAATCCCGAGGCGAAGACAAGACCGCCTTGAGTCAGAAACTCTCCCACATGCGACATGTATGGAAAAGAGTTCAACAAGAATGCGAAAGTGACAGCATCCATAGTACTGGTAAGATGTCCAGTATAGCTGCCCAATGGGACTGTGTATTATTTGGAGAAGGTACCAAAAAATGTAAGGAACCAAAAAGAACCTTCCTGGAGCACCGGTGAGATTATACTCAACGTACTAAACTTACAAACAAACTTAATTTATTGCTTGTTTTAAGAACCATATGGGATTCTTATATAAGCCAAAGGAAAGGAGGATCCTGTATACCCCGTGGATGGGTGCTACCTCCTCTAAGTCCAACGGATTCGTGGATCCAGTACAAAACAAATTTAAACTCAAATCTTAAAATAGAATCTGTAGGCAGACATGTCAAAATTAAATCTGAACCACCACAAAGCTGAATAAAACGAATTTAATCTCTAAACTATTCCCTAATTAGATTAATAATTGGTCTAGTAACTATGGCTTTAAAGCTTGTGCAAATTTGTATATACACATATCTATAGTTCCCCATTTTCTACGCTACAGAAATAGATCCCCTTGAAACAGCACAATGGAAAAGGGAATTAATTAAGATTCTGGATAGACTATGAGAGTCCACTTCTAGGTCAATACATCAATAAATTACATAAGAATTTAGTAAAAAAAAAAAAAACATTCTTCTCTCTAATAAGTAGTATGGTGTGGAATTTTATTTCTTTTAAAGAATCTCTGTATTTAAATAAGGTTGAGAGATTGGGTCATGCGAACTCTGTATTTATTCGTAAACCCAGTTGGTGGCAGCTGGGGTCCAGCTGACCAGCTCCTTCTCAGTGAACCACAGACCGATCTCCTTCTCGGCGGACTCGACGGCATCAGATCCGTGGATGATGTTGCGTCCGACCTGGATGCAGAAGTCTCCACGGATGGTACCGGGCAGGGAGTCGGCGGGGTTGGTGGCGCCGAGCATCTGACGGCCGGTTTTGACCACATTCAGACCCTCCCAGACCATGGGGACCACTGGGCCGGAGTTCATGTAGTTGACCAATCCTGGGAAGAAGGGGCGGCTGGAAAGATCAGCATAGTGCTTCTCCAGCAGCTCCTTCGAGGCCTGTTGTGAATACAAAATAGAAGGGGTTACAGTGTTATCATTTAATTGCTTCTATGACCTCCACATGTCAAAGCTAATGACGCCTGCACTGCCATCCGGCATTTGAGGTTAGATCCGAAGATAACCCCTCGTGCAATGGCGGCGTCGGCTATTGATTTTGTCTTAATCAAATTAATGCTTACCCAGGTGAACTTCAGGGCGACTAGCTTGAAGCCCTTCTGCTCGAAGCGCTCAATGATCTTGCCGACGAGTCCACGCTGGACGCCATCAGGCTTAACCATGATAAAAGTACGCTCCTTGTTGGCCATTGCTACGGAAATTATGGAGAAGAGTGCCAAAATGGATCCCAACATTTGCAGCCTCATGTGTGCCCGTCGTTGTACGATGAAAATACCAAAATACTGGGAACCGGCACAATGATTTCCTAATCTCCCATTAGACAGTCACATTGTTCTAAGCGTTCAAAATGTTTCTTACTCTTTGAGAGTTTAACAAAAACTATTATTATATTTATTATATTCCATACAAATGAATTTAACCAACCTGGTTCTGCGCCATTCTCTACAATGACCCCGGAACGAACTGCTCGCCTTGAATGTTACCCAACACTAAATTTTAATTTAAATCTTAATTCAAATAAAATAAAAATATTTAACACTAAAATCTTGAAATTGATTAATTATTAAAAGAACTATAATACACAAGAGTTTTGGAGAATAACTCTGTTTCCCAATGTATATCTTCCAAATAGAAAAGTATAAAAGGCCAAAGTTTTTGGTATTTTACGGTTAAGCTTCCTTTATTTTTCTCATCATTTAAAAGATCTTTTATTAAGCAACATGTTCTGTATGTATGAATTGTTGTGGTGACGGTTACAATTGTTTACGATTCATATAAATTCTGAGTGTAAAAATGTAACGTGTATTTTACGATGGTTATGGGGCAATGACAAGTGGTTAACGTATTTAATGTAGCATGCAAATGCGAAATGAGGCTGGATCAACATTTAAAATGTTTTCAAAAACCGCATGATTATGTGTATAATTGTTGATTTTTTTTTAATACTTCTTAAGCATTTGTCTTTTGGTTTCAAGAGAAATTTTGAATTCATCGCGAATGTAGTCTTTTTGTGATTTTTTTTATGGTTTTTGGAGTGTATGGTTTAAAACTAAATTCGGAAATTACATCATATAATAGATTTTAAATCGAATGCCTTCGACCAGACTTATCAAAAGTATAAAAAGTGTTTAAAATCCATTCGAGACAGGTGGATGATCACGACAGAATGTGTGGGTGTGGCTGCTAATCAAGTGTAAAGTTAGTTAGATGAGTATATATATATATATATATCGAAGAGGCGCAGATGGCTACAGCTCGGGCTGTGCTCCAATGAATCCTGTCGACAATTCCCACGACGATGACCTCCTGGGTTTCCTGCGGAAGGACTTGCGATGGCGATACAAGTTGAGATAGATGCAGTAGACTACCAGAGTGAAGGCGATTAAAACTGAAGAACCTGGGAGCTGGACAGATTCCGGCTGTATTCTACCGCACTTTTCTTCGCTAATTGTATATTTGGTTATCATGTATTGTAGTATCTGCTCGATTTTGTATAATATCTGTATCTGCGGCCAGCAGATAATAGTAGTAATTGGTGTATTAGTTGCCACAGAGCAAGGGTTTGCTTTTGATCGTCGAGTGGATATTATAAATTTGACATGTGTGAGTGATGCTGTTGTTGTTCTTGTTGCTCTAGCCGTCTGCTTTTCTAGTTGGGATCGAGTGATGTTGATGGTGATGTTGCCATTGCTGTTGCTGTTGCTTAAGTTCTGCTGGCACCCTAGTTATTTCTTCTTCTGTGCCTTCTCAGCGGCTTTTGTTACCTTGCCCGAGGTAGTCTCTTTAAAGTTAACAGACTTGATAACGCCAACGGCCACAGTTTGACGCATGTCGCGCACAGCGAAGCGCCCCAGCGGTGGAAACTCCTGGAAGCTCTCGACACACAGTGGCTTGCTAGGGACCAACAGGATAATGGCCGCGTCGCCCGACTTGATGGCCTTTGGCTCCGTCTCGGTGGTCTTGCCTGTACGACGGTCGCACTTCTCCTTGATCTCGGCAAACTTGCAGGCAATGTGAGCCGTGTGGCAATCCAAAACGGGAGTATAGCCATTAGCAATCTGGCCAGGATGGTTCAGGACAATCACCTACATATAAAAGATAACCCATATTTAAAGCAGTTAATAAAATGGGTAAAGAAATCTAGGCAATACCCACCTGAGCGGTAAAATCAGCAGCCCCCCGTGGTGGATTATTCTTGGAATCACCGGCCACATACCCACGCCGAAGCTCCTTCACCGAGACGTTCTTGACGTTGAAGCCGACGTTGTCGCCGGGCATTGCCTCGGTTAGAGCCTCGTGATGCATCTCGACGGACTTTACCTCAGTGACCAGGTTGACCGGGGCAAAGTTGACAACCATGCCTGCGATTTAAGTGGGTAGAGAAACAAATTTATATAGGTCTTCCATAAGGCCAGACATATAATAGAAACAGGAATGAGAATACTCATATTGCCGGGGTGCAAGGTGGTGGGAGTGCTTCGTTCTCATTTCGGAGACGTTCGTTTAATAATGCATACATGCGCAAGGATTCGTCGCGAGCTTCGGTAGGAGACGACATCGGCGGTGGCGACACCCACTCACTGACACCACCCTCCAGCGACCCAAATTCCCAAAGAGCAAGGAAAGCACCACAAAAGCACACGAAAGGTCAAAAAACTAAAAACTAATGACAAAAAATGGTCACTTACCTGGCTTTAAGATACCTGTCTCCACTCGGCCAACGGGTACCGTTCCGATACCGCCAATCTTGTAGACATCCTGGAGTGGCAGACGCAGCGGCTTGTCGGTGGGGCGCTGTGGCGGCAGGATCGCGTCCAGCGCATCGATCAGGCACTTGCCCTCAGCCTTGCCCTCCTTGCGCTCCACGGTCCATCCCTTGAACCAGGGCATCTTTTCGGAGGCCTCCAGCATGTTGTCGCCGTGCCAGCCAGAAATCGGTACGAAAGCGACCGAAGCCGGGTTGTAGCCGATCTTCTTGATGTAAGAGGAGACCTCTTTCTTGATTTCCTCGTAGCGGGCCTCGCTGTACGGCGGCTCAGTCGAGTCCATCTTGTTGACGCCGACGATCAGCTGCTTCACTCCCAGCGTAAAGGCCAGCAAGGCGTGCTCTCGGGTCTGGCCGTTCTTCGAGATGCCAGCTTCGAACTCACCGGTACCGGCGGCAACAATCAGCACTGCACAATCGGCCTGGGAGGTGCCGGTGATCATGTTCTTGATGAAATCCCTGTGGCCGGGGGCATCGATGATGGTCACATAGTACTTGGCCGTCTCGAACTTCCACAAAGCGATGTCGATAGTGATACCACGCTCCCGCTCGGCCTTCAGCTTGTCGAGCACCCAGGCATACTTGAAGGAGCCCTTGCCCATCTCCTGGGCCTCCTTCTCGAACTTCTCGATTGTACGCTTGTCGATGCCACCACATTTGTAGATCAAGTGGCCGGTGGTGGTAGACTTGCCGGAATCCACATGGCCAATGACCACAATATTGATATGGATCTTCTCTTTGCCCATCGTGAAGTGCTTGGTCTCAACGAGAGTTTTGTATTTTTAGTAAATGCTAAAGGAGGCAAAGGGGTGTAGATTCTATGAGTATTTCAACTGAAAATTGTGGGCTTTAATGGCAGACGTTAATATGTATGCTGTGGGTGTGGGTCATGTCATTGTGGTATAGACACCAAAATCATGTTGTAGTCATACTTTGATGCACATACTATCATGCACCCGAAAAAATATGTCACAATTCTATATTGTGACTATAACAAAATTGTGAACAAAATATAGCAAACTTATTATAATATTTAAATCTTCTCAACAGTAGAGTAACCTTTTTTTTAATTACTTGTAAAACATTTGATGGAACTTTTTGTTAAGTAACATTAAAACCTGGTCTGATTGACACATTTCGAAATTTTTGAGCCGGATTCCCCCCTTTATTCAGAAGTACATTTTCGGTGTTAAAACTCACCTGTTTTTTACGGTTTAACTAAAAAGCTGAAAGCTGATTTTTTATAAAAGCCTCACAAAGCGACTGGACGCTATAACCTGGAAAGATTGTGAAAAAAAATCCACAATTTTAGCCACAGAATTGATTTTCTTAATCCTTAGCCCGTACTCTAGACCCGGACAACGAGAAAGTCGGCTGAAGACTAATGGTGGTATCTACGTTTTTTGGTTGCCCTGCACCGGACGAAAAATCAATATACGACGAGCCCCAGACGGGAAACGAACAGTACGCGCACAGTCCGCGAATCGGAGAATGCACTCTCCGGGCAGACGATTAACCCCAAACCCGGACAAACACGGAAAACATTGTGCCAGTCCAGGAGGGAGAAAGCTGCCGGCCGGCTTCTCAGAGGCGATTTTATTGCTGGACTTTTTTCGGTGGAAAGCACTTGCAATATTGAATGAATAGGGCTTTTTAAAAATATAGAATACTAAAGATACATATATTTCTAATAATTGCATTGATGAAAATTGGCACTTGATATTGACACATTTAAACAAAAATTTTTTGATTAGCCTATTGTTAATTAACTAAGTATTGGACTATAACTTGCAGTTTCCTGCAGATATGGTGAAAGAATGAAATCAATGGAATGATGACGCCTTAAAACCAGCAGCATCGGCATGCGCCAGAAAATTCGCGATTCCAAAGGGTGAAATTCGCTAAAACAGGAGAACAGGAGAGAGTCTGGCCTGGTGTGTAGAAATGGCCGCGTATTGCACTTGCTCTTCTTCAATAAATCTGCATTGGGAGGAAATGAGAGGCGAAGGAAAGCCTCACACACACAACTGAAGGGCGTAGTGATTTATTTTTTACCCTAGTGACAAATTTTACTTGCAGAATTTTCCCCACATGTTATTTTTAAATCTCTGCCTGCATTGAAGTGCAAATCGAAAGAAAAGACTTATGTACATATGTGTGTATAAATAATTTGGCAGCCAAATCGCTCATACATGCAACAACTAAAATACAAACTGACAGCGAATCTGCACAGCATGTGTGCAATAATTTTGACATTTTTAAGAAAAATTCCAAAAAAGTTTACCACAGGAGCGTGGGAAAGGCAGAAACATGAATAATCACGTCCTCTCTGACACGAGCACACGAAGACATGCACATGTGTATGCACTTTTTTGCTAGCCGCCATTTTGAAATTTTCGCAATGCAGTTTTAAAGTTGTTTCATTTTCTCGAAATGTGAGACTCCTCGAGACACAGGAGGTCCAATTTCTAAAGTTACGGTTTACATGGGTCCTATTTCCGCTGTGAACTGCATTATTTCCGCGGGGCTATTATGCAAAATGTCATGAGACACCGGCCGGCACTGCACACACACACCGAAGCACTGTCTTAAATTTCCCAATAAAACCGAAATTACACTTTTTCACAAAAGGAAAATGTCTTTAAATTATCTAAAATGCTTACAGCTTTGTAATTTCCCAGCGAATTAACTCTTGAAAAATCAATTGTTGCCTTCAATTATTTTTTGAGGATTTTGTAAGAGCCTGGCCAAGAGCTTTAGGAGCTCGCGTCCACTTACCTGCAAACCAGAAACGGAAAAGGGCCGAAAGGCGGAAAAGTGTTGCAAGCAAACGGTCGTGCGATGCACTTCGTGAAAAAGCACGAAGTAGTGTTGCAAAAATGTTCGCTTAAATTTAGACTGCTATTCTAAAGGGATTTATCTGTTAAACTACAATGTTTTCATTATTATAATTAATAATTAATGCTTTCAAAACACATTCACATTTTTCTAACTTCTGCAGCTAATGTTGGAAGAAAATAAGAATATTCGATAACTACGCAATTTTTTAGATCACCCGCTTTTTTTAAATCGATTTTCAATAAAACTACCTATTATAATTAATGTTCAAATAATTCAGAAGTAGCGGTAGTTTCCCCAACTTAGACTATGTTGCGATTAAAGGACGAGGAAAATAAAAGGCCGGCACAGAATAATGATTGGAAATTACCTATGTTAACAATGAATATTCTTTTACTTTACCAAAAATCTCATTACCTCTAATTAAAGATTTACGCGTTTTGTTTAAAGGCATTTAATAAAAGCTAGACCTTATACTTAGTAATATATGAATGCAAATAATATTACATTATACGTAAAAGTATTCATTTCCATTCACTGTCCGACTCGTATTCCTCCCAATTCGGCTTCACGCCCACTGGCAGTTTCTTTTGCTCCAAATAAACGTTGAATTGCTCCGGAATGGCCATAAATCTGCGAATTTTGAGTCGGAACTGTCTCCAAGTGCACTGACCGTAGTTGCGGCGATCAGTGACCATTGCTTTATAGTTGAATTTGTGTTTGTTGAGAAAATAGGTGAGGTCCTTAACGACACCCTTGGGTAATCTGCAGATAGATAAATGGTTAGCCTTTTGTTGTATGGAGATGCTTTAACTGCTTGCCTAAATTCCGGGTCAGCTCGTTCGCTAGCCAGTTGCTCTAGTTCTTGGACTACATGGCCTCGCTTGGGTCCCTCCTCCACAGGTGCTTTCTTGATACCGAGAGCCCTTAGCTCATCCTCGTCCAGATCCTCCTCAATGAAACCATTGACAACCTTGGCCGCCTGCAGACGATTTTGTTTGTAGCTGGGAATCGCAATGGTCTTGTTGGGGTCCTTGGCCAAACCCATTTCGCTGAAGTTGGTGCCTACACGCTGGCCCTCTTCCCATAATTTCTTTAGTCGTGGGCTGGAAGATTTATTTTCCAAAGGTTTGTTTAGTATGTTTTATTATTTACATATGTATTTCTGGTTATTAAATAATAAAAAGAAAATACGAATTTATTTATTTTTCAAATATAGCCTACAAACCAAACTATGAAACCCCTTATCCGAACTTACTCCTTTATTTTGCCAGTGGAACTGCGAGTTTTATTGAGGGTCTTGCGGTTAACACTGTACCGATAACGCTTGCGTGCATGATTCTTTCGAATCTTCATGGTTAAACTATAAAATTAATAAATTCCAAACAGCAAGAAACCAAAACAATCGCACGTGTTGCCAGCTGTGAGAGTTGCCAGATTGCGAAGTCTTATCAACGATAACTTAAAAATTCATTAGATATTTCGATGGTTTTCGCAGTTAATTTTGTGTGGATATTTTAAATCTAGAAATTAAAATATTTTCTTCTCAGAATCCCGAATGTTTTTATAACATTATAAAGAAGTTTAGACGTGTTCCATAGACTTGGAAAAGTATATGGTACACCAAAATTACACATCACTATCGATATGTCGATAAGGATTTGGCCAAAACACAGATCAACGACGCTTTCTACCCGGCACTTGTTTGCTTTTGCTTTTAATATTTAAAATACAATTCCTTCCACTATAAGTCACCTAATAAGATGCGCGACGAGATATTGGACCCCAGCAACCTGGTCAAGAACCGGGAGATCCTCTACCGCCTGATGATCAGGTAAGTTGGCGTATTATCTACAGGTCCCTCTTTAATTGTATTGTTATTCCCCAGCCAACTGATGTACGATGGACTAGAAAAGTTCGCCATGGAGCTGTCTATGTTGGTCAAAGCGGATCAGTGTGCTCCAAGCGAGCGCCTCTTGCACGTGATGATAGCCGGAATGCAGACACTTGGGGATAAGGACAAGACACCTACCGATGATGTTCTCCCCGGCATCGATCTTGAATTCGAGCCGGAGGCGTCAGCCTTGGCACCAGAGCCGCATTCCTACGAAACCGCCTACGTAACTTCGCATAAGCAGGCTTGTCGAGCTGGTGCCTTCAGCTTTGATGGTTCGCTTGTGGCCACTGGCAGTGTGGATGCAAGTATTAAGATTCTGGACGTGGAACGAATGTTGGCTAAATCGGCTCCCGAAGACATTGAGCCGGGGCGCGAACAACAGGGCCATCCTGTCATACGAACTTTGTACGATCACACCGATGAGGTTTCCTACTTGGAATTCCATCCCAAAGAGCACATCCTCGCCTCAGCCTCGCGGGATGGAACTGTGAAACTTTTTGACATTGCCAAGCCGTCTGTTAAGAAGGCCCACAAGGTGTTTACTGATTGCGAGCCTGTTTTGTGTTTGTCCTTCCATCCCACCGGTGATTACGTGGCCATTGGTACGGAACACAATGTTCTCAGGGTCTACGATGTCCATACTGCCCAGTGCTTTGTGAGCGCAATACCGTCGCAGCAACATAAGGCCGGCGTTACCTGCGTGAAGTATTCTCCCACAGCCAAGCTATACGCCACGGGAAGTTACGACGGAGACATCAAGGTGTGGGACGGCATTAGCGGAAGGTGCATTAATACTATTGCCGAAGCCCATGGCGGAGCGGCCATTTGCTCGTTGGAGTTTACTCGAAATGGAAAGGTTAGCAAAACCATTTTACCAATTAAATCTATAGATTTTTGATGGGATCTTTAATATTTTGCAGTACCTACTATCTTCCGGTATGGACTCTTTGGTTTATTTGTGGGAACTGTGCACCAGCCGACCCATTCAGACGTACACTGGAGCAGGAACAACAGGAAAGCAGGAGCATCACACGGAGGCAGTGTTTAACCACACCGAGGATTATGTTCTCTTCCCTGATGAGGCGACCACGTCGCTGTGTTCATGGAATTCACGTAATGGCTGTCGATTGACCCTGAACTCCCTGGGTCACAATGGTCCAGTTCGATATATCACCCACTCCCCAAATGCCCCTGCCTTTCTCACCTGCTCAGATGACTTCCGCGCACGCTTTTGGTATAGACGTGCCAACAATCAGTAAAGTAAGCAAGCCTAACATACGGTCATTTGAAAATAAACTTTTTAAGGAACTGAATATTAATTTAACTAAAATTCTCTTTATTGAACATGCTTATGTACTTTCTTTTTTTAATTTATTCATATTCTAGATGTCGCAACTTAAACGTATAATGATTGAGCGCAATGTGTGTTAAGTTGTTGCGTTAAGTAAACTGTTTGAAATCGTAATACATAATACCAGATTGGGATTCCGTATAAATATCAGTTAATTTCTTCACTGGAAGTCCGTTGCGCATTTTGTTGTACATTGGAGCATTCATTGATTGCCTTAAAAATTACACCTTATCGCTAGTTAAGTAGACGTTAATTAAGTTTACAACATTTTGTTGGGCCGCAGAACCTTGCCATCGGATTTCTAAGCGAGTCGCCAACTCATTTTGATAATTGCACAAATAGCCAATACATTTGATTTCAGCTTGTTGCCAAGGAAATGAACAAAACATTATACTACAGACTGTGAGTATTAAACAAACCTATATTTAATACATTTATATATATATATATATATATATATCCATAGCTATATACAACAAAAACAAAAATGCTAGGTTCAAACGAGGGTCTAAATAAAAAAAGGTTCAACAAAATCACAAAAAAGAAATGAAAGTTCCAAGTGCTTGTCTGCTCTACCTAGATCCTAGAGACTTCAATTAATTAAAGATCAAGTAGGCGGCCAGTCCATTGCATAAAATTAAAGCCGAAAGTCGTTAAAGTTCACTGAACTGTGTGCGTTAACTCTAAGGAAACTTAAAACTTACAGTAATAATTATAAATATTAGTTTTACTTATGAAAAAGGCTTTCTGGACGGAGCACGTATTAGAATTAATATTGCTTACGTGGGTACATTAACTAATGTAACTAGTTTCCATTTAATTTAACTAACAAAATTTGAGTCTGATGTTCATTTGTTGAGTGCGACAATTGCTTATCCGTATCTTGTATCTCGTAATATCCCCTAAAGTTAGTGTTAAAGTATTCTACAGTTCAGACCTCGAATTAAGGTAAAAGGTTGTTGTGCGCTACTCTAGTTTCCTTCCAAGTCTTTACGTTGCTGTTTGTGCGGTGGTGGCCAGTGCCAAGGACTTGCCCTCCGCCACCGCACAGGTTGCCGGTGGCGTGGGTGGCGGCGATGGCGATGGTGAGATCTGTATCTCGTTCTTGATAATAACGTCGTGTTGCAGGCTCAGCATGGCGGCTGCAGCAGCCGCTGGATTGGAGGCATCATAGCCACCATCACTCAATTCTGCCTCCTGGTCGGGTTCCTCGAGTTCACCTTGCTCTAGTTTCACATCTGGCAGCAGAAGCGAGTTCTCTTGGCTATCGAAGGAGGCGTTCTGCTGGTCCTGCTGCTCCTGCCGTTCCATTCGCTCTTGTTGCTCCAGATGCTCCGCCAGCTGGCGCTGATACTGGGCCTGCTCCTGTTGCTGCTGCTGATAAATGGACGCGTGCATATCCCCAGCAGCCGCTGCACTTATCAAATACTTCAGTGGACTAAAGGCCCCCAAATCTTTGGGTGGCGTAAAGTTCTCGTGCGTCATCTTTAAATGGTTCTTCATCTTGTCCGGCCGCGAGAACTCCTTGGAGCACACTGGGCATGGGAACACCTTGCGGTGCTTGCCTTCGTGATACAAGAAAGCATGTCGCTGGAAGCTGTACTTGTTCTTGAAGGTCTTCTGCATGTTCTCTTTGGCGCACTCAGTGCACCGGTAGACACCTTCCACCACACTGGCGTACCGAAACAGGTCCAAGCCTCTCACGGACATCTCTGTCAGGTGCTCAGCCTGGTCATCAATGGTGGACTGAGCCTTGCGACGCACCCTTCTCCGTTGAATGGGTCGTTTGGCTCCCTTTTTACCACTTCTTGGTGTAGAAGTAGCTGGTGGCACTGGTTGCTGTTCCGCGGCGGGAGTTTCCTCAGCTGGTGACTTCATCTCAGAGTCTGGGCATTCGAATCCAGGCAGACCAGCGTTTTCATCGGCCAAGGTCAAAAGGTCGTGATCGTGTTCATCGCTGTTGTCCTGTTGCTCCTTGAGGGACATAAAACTCATGTCATCGTCCAAAAACTGACCAGCACCAGAGGGCGACTCTTGTTGCTGGTGCATATAAGGATTATTGGCTGCCAAGTGGAGCTGGTGGAGGAGCTGGTGGTGCAAGTTCCCGCTGCTGTTGGTAGCCTGGGCAGCCTGCTGTTCGGCTGCTGCCGTGGCCAAGGATTGAAGTCCACTGCAAGCGTTTCCATCCTCCTGATTGTTTTTCTGCACCTCTATGGATTTCTCCTCAATATTCAAGGCTGGAATGGGGGCCACAGCGACTGTGAGTCTGCTAGGGGGCGGAACCTCGGGATCCTTGGCCCCGCCACGTAGTTGCTGTTTGAGCAGCGAATTGCTATTGGCTCCACTTCCCTGCTTAATTTTTACCTTTGATTTGGACGGAGTTTGTGGTTGTGGCTGAGTGCTAGGTGATGTGGAATTAACGGCGCGAATCTTCAGACCCAAAATGGTGGGAAGATGAATTGGGGCAGTGTCTCGATTATCGCTAATTTCCAGCAGAGGAGAGGACTCCGGAGCCGAGGTGTTGGGACTGGTGTTTGCTGTGGTGACCGTGGTGGAGATAAAGGTGGAACAGGAGCCGAAGAGACGCTGGGAGAGCTCCGAAGTTGCCTGGGCTGTAGATCCTAAATTGAAATAAATTTCAAGAAAAATATTAAATATATTTAATTGTTGATATATGAAATCTGAAGCCACAAATATATTTTAAAACCATCGACATTCTAGATTAAATAAAAACAATCAATTTTGTGTTCCAGAACTGATTTTGTTTGTTTAATTTGCATTGTGTATTTTATTTTTCTTCTGTTGGTCAGTTTTAAACGATAATATATAAATGTTCTGCTTGATTAATATTGCGTGTGATTCACTAATTTTTAATTATATTTAAAGTATATTTTATATCGTAACGTATCTAATTAGCTAATTTAGCTGCTTAGCTAATTTTAACGGAAACCATGTTTACCAACAATTCCAGACAATTTTCTCATTTTCGAATGCAAGTATACCGTTCCTGCATTTTGGAAAGATCTGGTGAAATATATGTACATATATATCTCATATTTTTCTTTGGGCATCAAAGCATGACTCTCTCTATATATAAGAATATATAACTTTATATATATATCTGTTTGAATATTTTTCTCGTTAAGATTTCGAGAATTGGACATTTTGTTTTTGAAAGCGAGAAAATTGCTGAAGGTTTTAGTTCTTTGAATGCAAAAATATATATAAAACATATTTATATAAAAAAGTAGACTAAAAATAAAGTAAATATAGTACAAACAATGTATTGATTGTTTAAAATTAACGCCAAAAGAGAAGTGGTGGAAGATTGGGTGGAAATATTTGCGATGGTCGTTATAGGGAGTGTGTGTTTTGGGAGACGGCGGCTTACTAACTAAATTGCACTAGCTACCACTAAATAAAGAATTAAAAACAAAAATTATTAAATAAATTAGCGTACGCAGCTTGTTTATTATTTGATTGCGCTTAATTTTGTTTCACTTATTTTTTTGTTGTCAGTTTTTCTCGTGCAGCTTTCGGTTTCTCAATTATTTTGTTTATTTTTTAATTCCTAGTTCTTGAATTGCAACACATTTGAACGTTTTACATGACTTGAGGAATAATGAGTTAATTAAATTGCGTATTTTTAACCTTTTTTATATGGGTTTTCGTATTGTTTTTTTGTTTTATTGGAGATCGTTTTGCTTTAACAACAATGTTCTTCTGATTTCTATTGGCTGCTTTCCTTATTGTTGTGTTGGATTTCAACTGCATTTTGTTTAGGTTTTGTTTTTGATTTTCATTTCTTTGGCGATAATTTAAGCCTCCGATATACAACATAAATCGTTTAATAAATTGATAAATTAGGTTTACTTTATGCTCGTTAATATTACTTTTATCATTACAATTATTATTGTTGCTGTTACTATTTGTAATTATTACAATTGATTAATGATCGACACATTTTGCTCCGATTTTGATTCGCCGAAACATTTGCAATCTTTCGTCGAATCTCACGGATCTTCAGATTAAGTGCGGATATTCAAGGGATTGTGTGGTTGTTGTGGTTGTGGGTGTGGGGTGTGTGTGCTTTTGGGAGGGGGAATGCGGGTACTGGGGGTACTACTACCAGTAGACCTCGGCCCAGACACGGATTTAACTTTTAACTAGCTTCATTTGAAGGCAACAAGGTAGATTTGCGCTCCCTCTCGCATGATTAACAAATAATTGATTTTCCATCTCCATCCGATCTTAGATTTCTGCTCCTAATATTAGATAGTATTAACTTTAGCGTATAGAACATAGTGATAATGATAAATTAATTAATAGAACTACAGTCTAGATATACCATTCAATGTTTATAGATATTTTTTGTTTTTTTCGTTTTATAATTATACATAACATATGTATGTGTATCTGTGTGTATATATAGTTTAATTATCTAAAAGTGCAGGTTTAGTTTCGGTTGTTTTTTATTTTGAGTGTAACCCCCATTAAATCCGGATACACTTTACTTAATAAGGCCGCTCTGGTGTCCAATAGTTAACTTAAATGGATAGTTATATTGAAATTTCAGCCATTAATACATACGAGTGTATGTACATATTTAATTTTGCGTCTTGGACTACTGATCCGATATGGTTTGTAGGATTAGAAAAGCATTGTGTTCTGATCGGGTTTTTCTTAAGCCTAAGTTTTGGGCTCACAAAACGAAAATTCAGGTCGGAAAATTATTTTAATTGAAATAATTGCACAACATAAAAATGGGGTTGAGGCCACCTAAGTTGCTGGCTCTGGAGATTTCCATGTTGCCGGCGGGCATGATCGATTATATAAAAAAATTAAATAATAGTCAAAGCCAAGTATAAAAACTAAAAAACAAAATCAACAAAAAAATCTACTTTAACTGCTTAAGCAATCCTTCCGCAAACGAAAAAATATCCCGAGGAGCGCCTGGCGCTTCTATGCTTATTCTGGACTCCTTTTCATTGTTTCTTTTTGTTTTTTGTCAAACCTCCACATTGGTCTGTTTTCTGTTTGTTTTTTGTGTTGGAGAGATTACTGCGCCGCTGCGGCGGGAGCTGCTGGAGTAGTGGCCGCTGGCAGCGGCCCCAGAGACCCGCTCGACGAGGACGTTGATGAGGAGGAGGAGGTGGAAAGAGCATTGCTGGTGGCTGGCAGCGATTGATTCGAATTCTGGCCACTCAGATCCGGTGGCGGTGGCGTCGAACCCGCTGACATGGTTATCGCTTGTCCGCCCAAAGTCGCTGTCACACTAGCCAAAGCGGTGGAGGGATTTTCGATTTTGTGGATGATCTTTACGTGCGCCGTCATGTTGTCCTTGCGCGTAAACTCCTTAAGGCAGAACGGACACGGGTACACTTTCACGTTCCGCTTGTGCGAGGTCACATAGTGCCGGCAGAAGTTGCTGATGTGCGTGTAGACACGCGAACAGACCTTGCACCGGTACGTGTGCTCGCCCTCTTTGGTGCAGTAATCCCGAACGGAGCCCTCCGCCTCGCCCTCGCCCACATTGCTGCTCAGGTTTAGCTTGGTCTTCACCGACGGAGTTCCGACTCCGGAGCTCAGATTCGGCGTACTGCCACTCAATGAGCCCGCTTTGAACTTGAAGCCATCGTTGCTATTGTACAGATCGAGGTATTCCTGGCTGGTAAACACCGGCTTAACATCGCCGTTTTGTTTGCTCAACTTGGCCCGCTTTTGGACGCGCGCCTTGGGTGTTCCTGGCAGCGAAGACGATGCCGGCGACACCAACGGCGTTGAGGCAGCATTGACCTTTCCAATGGGCGTCAGCTTCGGTATGCTAACCATGCTCTTCACCTGTGCTCCTCCCGCGGCTATTCCGAGTATGTTTAGCTTAATGCCTCCGCTGGCAGCCGCTGCTTCCGCTTGGTGCTTTCGCTGGGCAGCAATGAGAAATGCCTGTTGACGTGCCTGTTCGTTGAGGTGCTGGTTTCCGTCTGTCTGATCTTGCGTTGGTGAGCTGTTTTCCGTCAACGGGTTGTACTTGAATTCCACAGGCTCATCGTATTCATCTAGCATCAGTTGAGGTTCCATGTAAGAGGTGTCCATTGCGTCGCCGTCGCTATCGTTGCCATCTAAAAAATTTATTCAAAAGTTAAACAATTGTCTCTTTAGTAAGATTACTTTGTTTATACTGGCACTGATATTGTACAAAGTCAAAAATGATTTCAAGGAAATTAGACATATGTATTTTTTCCTAATTATTTTTTGTTTTACAAATATCAGGCGTATAAACTTAGTAAATGTGATAATGTGATTCAAAATGTGTGCAGGATGTATGCAAGAGAAAGGCAAAACACATGACGCGGGCGAGTGAGAAAAGAGTTTCAAATCGGATCGGAAAAGCTATAGGGATTTCAAGCCATTTTTCAACGCGTTGCGAGTTTGAAATGTTTCCTTTTTTCTTATTCAACAGTTTTTCAGTTTGACATACTTTTTGTTTATTGGTTGTTTTCATTGCATTTTGTATGATTTCGAGAAGGAGAGATGAACGGAAATGGACAACAGAGATCAGCATTTCATTGTGGGTTTATGGTCATGAGAAGTGGCGAATTTCTTTCATGTTTTCTTGAGGTATTCTGGAGATTGTTACTGACATGTTTGTGGCGCGGTAAATTTTGAAAAAGTTTTTGATTCAATCTTGTTTTAATTTTTGTTATTTTCTTTATCACGTCGGCCATGAATCCCTGTGAGCTCAACCCGATTCTCAACTTCACAATTAATCTCTTCGTCAGCTTGTGGATTTGCATTTCTTGGGCATCAAACTGCTTTAGCTGGTTGTTGGGGACACTCACCTGCCGACGGTGGATGCTGAACTGATGCCTCAAACATTCACTTAACAATTTATTGTATTTCGCACTTTTTTTTTTTTTTTTTGCAATATCACTACCGACCCGCGAGTTATTGGTTTTTATCAATTGTCTACTATTTGAAATGCGTAAAATCCCTTTTAGCTTTTCCGATATTCGCAGATGAGATTTGTCGAATGTGGTTTATGTACTTCAGCCTGGCTCTGTATTGGATTGAGTTGGTTTTTTTGCTGGGTGCACATGATTGACTTAATAATGATTGATATTGGTTGATGGTGCATTGACTTAGGGCTAGGTAAATGATCTTACAACTAAAGCAAATTCAAAATGGCACTGAAAGACTTACCGGAAGTGCTGTTGTCCTCTTGCTGGCTGGCAACTCGATGATCCTTTGCGTTCTTTGATCGTTTTGAGGGAAGAGAATCGTGGCTTTCCTAAAGGAGGATGGGAAGAATAGGTTAGAGTACTTTCTAGCTGATTCATTAATTCGTGTAACTCACATTTAAATCATCATTGTGGCCTCCATCGTGCTGATTGTCGTCAGAGCCATCATCATTGCCGGAGTAGGAATCGTTGCCCAGTTTGCCATTGCCCATATCGGAGTCGTTCATCATATTGTCCCGCTCGAAATCGTCGTAGTCGTTGCCGGTGCCATTCGAACTACCGGACAGTTTGCGGGGCCTGCCACGTTTCCGTTTTGGCATCAGGGCTGAGCTGAGCAGCGACGGCTGCACCGGCAGGGCGGGAGTGTTTCCGGCTGTGGCGGCGCTGGCCAGCAGGCCGCCGCCCTGCGCACGATTCCGCTGTGGCACCAGGTAAGGCTGGATGCGCTGCAGTTGGGGGGGAGTAGGCGTATTCTCGGAGCCGGCTGCCCCGGCCCCAGTGCCTGCCGCCGCTCCAGCTGCCGCCGGCGAGGGTTTGTCGTCATTGACCTCGGTGAGGCCCTTGATGCGCAGGCTCTCGGCCACGCGCAGGAATGCAGTGAGTCGCTCCTGGTCCACGGACACTTCGCCCCTGTACATAAAATCCAGCAGGGATTTCATGTCCGAATAAGGCACGTCTTTCAATATGACAATCGGATGTTTTTCCGGATGGTTTACAAACAGTGCATTAAAGTAGGGACTGCAAGCGGATAGCACCATCTAAAGATTGCAAATTTTAAATGATATTAATTTTAAATATATTTTTAAGTATGTATAGTAGTTGGACTCACCTTGTGTGCTTTTAGGTATTGACCCTCGACGGCCAGCGTCACATCTGTGAAGGTTTCTGCGTGGAGTAGCTGATCGAAAACGGACAGCAAGTTGCTCTGATGGTTGTTCCACCGCAAGCAGAATCGTTGGGATGCCATCTTCATTTGGAGGCCGTGGTTGCGTCAATAAGCGGTCTGTGAGTGTGTGCGATTGCGTTTTATGTCCTCATGCAATTGGATTGTGGTCGTGATTTGGAATTCGGGTTCATCTAAGGTCCTTCGAATATCCTGGCCTGGGATTCTCCTTGCTGCCTGACAGTTGTTAGGAGCCGTCAAAGCATATATTCCAGGGCGTACTGTAATCGAAGGAAACACCAAGATTAAAACTAAAGTTCTTTCGTAGGAATTAGTATGGCGAAATTGTTGACAGTTTTCAACACTCCTCGAAATACATAACACGAATGCATACCAGCGAAATACTAAATACTATTTTTTTGATTCAGAACTATGAATGATCTCCTGCATTCCCCGAAAAGTTGGAATCCTGGAAAGCGGACGGCGCTGCCAGCGTTCAATTAAACGCTCAGTCAGAATTTAATTTAAGAGGCGACCCAAAGGGTCAACTGTGCACATTATGCAGGCTGACGAAGAAAAATAAATGAGAAAATCTAAATGGAAATTTCAAATGTGTTTCAAATGGCCGAGCAACAACAATAAGGGGCACACGCACTGCAGCCATTGGAGAAAGGGAAAGAGAGAGTATCCAAATGGGACGACACGACGACAGCCTGTGACTGTGTGAGTGGGTATGTGTGTGTGTGGGACTTGGAAACTTGCCAAAGGGTGTGGAATTAGAAGGAGAGAAAACTAATTAAAGCGCAAAAAAGGCAACAGGCACGTAGCGCAACGGAATGAAAAATTTTACAAGGCTTTCATTTCACAATAAAAAAGAAACATCACACGCGACACTGGAAACTGGAACTCTTCGAAACTAAAATTGGGCGGGAGTTCCAGGAAATGGTCGTGAGAAGTCACGAAATTCGTGGTGCGTTATCACTTTCTGTGATCCCCGTATGTAATATGTATGTACACTTTCGAGAATCCCAACAAAAAATCCTTGTCTCGTAGACTCATTTCGAAACCACGCTTCCTCTTGCTTCCTCCACTTGCTAAATATTTGCGCTCGCTTTCTTATCTTATCGCCGCTGCCCGCTGCTGCTTTGTACACTTAATTGGAAATCATTCCCGGCCCCACGAAAAATTCCCGTCTTCCTGGCACAGTCTCCACTTCACTTTTCTTTTACAGCGTCTTTAATTTTGTTGATTTTTTTCAGTTTCTGTTTTCTGTTTTTTCCACGCTTCCATATTGTTGTCTATGCTTTGCATTTTTCGTTTGTTTGCAATTGTTATTGTTTTTATGCACTTGTTCAAATCAATTGAGGAGCCGCACCATTCAATCGGAGGAAAAAGAGAGAGCGTGATCTCCCACAAAACACACACACACTGCCACACCAAACAGTTATTAGAAAAGCTTAGCGAAAAAGCTTTTTTCGCCTGCCAAAAGAGCAGATCGCACAAAAACGGCCAATATATATGTTTTATTTGTGTCCGGTTTACTAAAAACCGCAGTTTATTTTTTCCAAGGTACACGTTTTTATTACTTAATGTTTTTTTTACCGATGGCTGTTGGTTTAAAAACGCGGTTGGCCCAAGAGGAGCAAAGCTGACACGTCCTCACTCGGGAAACACTGTTGCTGTTATAGTATGAAACACAAATGTGATAAGAATTTATTCGAAAGTCCCTGCGATCCTCCCTTTTCTCCTTCGTGTAGAGACGGCAGGGGAGAGAGTGGAGAGAGAGAGAGAGGAGTCAAAGTCCTCGGCGCAGGAAGCCGACTGCGCAGTCACACACACAAACAACCACAACACTGCGCCTGATAAGAGTGGATGTTTTTTAGGGGTGGGCGGCAATCGTTTCGAAGATCACTTTACAGCCCCAGAACACATGCGCTTATTTTTACACCCCCTTCAGTCAAACACCAATGTGCCTGTGTGGGTAAAAGGGACAAGAGATTAAGTGCGAGCGAGAGGGCTGTTTCTGGGGGCTGACTTCATTGCGAGTCCTAAATTACTAGACACCAGATTTTCTTTACTTGTTGCCAAGTCATTTTTATGACTATGTTCCTTTATTTGCCTAGCATGTGTGTCTAATTCTTCGTTTATACCAAAATTCACATCCCGGCACTTTAAACCATTTATTTTATATACATTTTCAGGGAGTTGGCAGTAGTTATATCGAAATTACTAGGCACCTTTTTTCACTCGCTGTAAGCTTGCTTCCTTTGCACTTTTTTCTTATTTAATTTTAACTTGTGGAAATTTTCACAACTCGGCAGAAGAAGAGAGGTGCGCGCGCGTGGGGCGGAGGAGAAAAGAGAGAGGGGTCCGCACGAACGAAGCGATGAGCTCTCTTTTGCGACCGTCTCGATTGACACAAAAAAAACGAATGCTGAATGACTGACTGGGCCCGATCCTCGGGCGATCGGGCTCCCCAGTTCCAAGCTCCGTCGACGTCGCTGCCGACGCTGCTTCTTCTTTCCCACACATACACACGCGCTAGCAGCAATCCTACATCCGTTGCTCTCCCAAAAGGAATGGCCGCTCGCATATACACGGACACGAACAGGCGATTTTGGAGACTTTTTCGACGAGTCCCCAAGTCTCCACAGATGCGAGAAAGAGAGCAGGAGAGCAGGAAAGAGCGAGAGGGCATGAGTGAGAGAGAGAACCCTCTGCTTGGCGCTCTGCGTCGCTGCTTGCGCCTTTGACTTTTTGAATTTTTAATTTCCTTTGCACGCGACGAGGTGGAGGTGGGGTGGGGCGTGGCGCGGCGCGGCGCGGCTGGCCGGGAAACGAAACGGGGTTAAAAAGAAAAACGCGCTAGTAAAAAAGCTAGGAACAACCACTACCACCAACAATAGCAACAGTTTGATGATTTGTTTTTCTCTCGACAACTGTTTTGTGGTTGTTGTAAGGGCAACAGGCGGCGGCTTTTTGGGTTGGGCTGGTTTTATTGGGGTTTGGCCCCAGCCCCAGAGCCCCAGCCCCACCATCCAGTCCCAGTTTCAGTCACAACCCCAGTCTTGGCTTTTCAGCTCTTTGGTTTTTCCAGGGGGCCGCTGAAATTGGAAAAACATGTGGAAACTCGAGCCAGCAACGCAGGCGTGCTTTGTCAGTGGGATACACAGTGGAGCTTGTCTAACTTGAACCTTGATGTAACAAAGTAATGCTAACAATCATTTTGGGATACCATTTTTGGATCCCTTTCCCAGTGAAACATTAAAATTTCAAAAGAGTCCTTTCATAATCCTTACAAGGATATGATGTCCTTTTGCGTGCCTTTTTGTTAGATTTCCTCTAGGATACATTTTGCCAAAGAAGACACCCAAACTAAAGAAGGAGCCTCTGTGTGTGGAGCCCCAGAGCCAAGGGATTACGTAAGCGGGCTGTAAATTCTACAAGTGGAGTGGCTCAAGTTGATTGGGAATCCTAAGCAGCGAGCTTTGTACAAAGTTCCCTCTCTCTATATCGCTTCATTGTTGTTTAGTTTTATCCTACACACCTTGGTTTTTTTTTGTTTTTGTTGTTGTTGTTGTCTATTATTAACTGGCTGAAGGCGTAACGGCAACAAAAACAACAACAACCAACTAACCTGACCACCCCGCACCCCTGCAACGGAAACGATCGTTTCGCCTAATAGGCTCTCACACAGATACACACCAATACAGATGCAGCATAGAGCTCCCCACAGCCCAGGTGAAATAGCAACAAAACATACAATAAGGTAGTCACTGAATCGTAAATTCCTGTTGCTGGCTCGGCGTCGACGACGACGTCGCTGCCACTGTTGTTGTTTGCCTTGCCCTATTGCGTGTTGTTGGTAGTGGATGTGGATGTGTTTTTTTTTATTCAGTCTGCTTAATTTTTTTTTCCACTTTTGAGTGGCTTTTGTGGAGCTTTGCCTGGGATCGGAACTCTGACTCTGACTCTGAATCTGAATCCGAGTTGCACGGGGGAAAATACGTAGGTTTAAAGATCATACTCGGATATCTATCTATAAGATCCAAATCTATCTATATACTTTGCAGCAACAACGATAGGATACTCGTCTAGATACAACACTTTCAAGTCTACATCCATAGCTTAGGGTAGTTCAAATATTATTAACTGGCTACTGTCCCAAAAATTTTATGATCCATAAAACATTTCTAAATGTCCTAGGATTCTTTATCGTAATTTATGTTTAGAGATGCAGAGCTCTAATGGTCTGCGGTTGGGACTTCTCCATTGTTTTTGCCGTTCTACTTAGTCGCTGTTCTAATATACATACATACAAATACTAACCGCTGTATCTACGCTCTATGACTTCCTCTCTCCAATCCATGGGGAGTTCCATGGGGGGAGGCTGCTCTCCTGTTTGGGGTTTTATCAGCGAAAAAAAAAAATGTTACAACAATACCTTCGTGGATGTGTGCGAGCCGTAGAGCCGCAGAGCCGCAGAGGTTGGGAAGTATAATCGGTGACAGGGCTCACAAATTAACGACGTTTCCTCCTCATCCTCTTCCTCCACCACCGACAATGATGATTTCGAAATTTTCGGCTGGGAGTGAAACGGAATTTTTACATTTGATGGAGGAAGACGCGTTTGAAAAGTGAGGATGGGCAATTATAATGAATGATTTTCTCATAGTTCATATGGGAATTTAGAGAAACTTTATAGGGCCGCAACGATCCTAGAAAATATCTAGTAGATTCACTGTATCTGGTAGATTGGAGAGCTACCGTAGATCGGATCTAGGAGTCTACTCTTGGTTATTATTTTTAGGTCATCCATATCCTGGTAGATGAAAGAGCCACTCCAATCGAAACACAAAAATCTAGGATTGTAATCTTAGTCATATATTTATTTTTAGGCCTCCCTTCGATAGTTGCCAAGTCCATGTCTGAGCCTCAGTGGTTGCCAATTGTTACTTAATATCTTGGGCTTAAAGTAGGTTTCTGGCTCTGGCCAAGTTGGTTGTTGATGTTGTTTCGGTGGATGTGGTTGATGTGTCTGTCGTCTGGCGGGGGACATGTTTTCAGCGCTTTTGTGTGTGTATGGATGGGAGTGTGTGCGTGACACTTGGCACATGTGGCCCACTCAATCAGCGCCCCCGCAACACAAAAAGCTAAGCCACCGAAAAGCAACAGAGCCTGGTATTGCGGCAGATATGTACATGCGTGTGTGCCTTTCCAGCGCACCGCCTCCGCCGACCTGCAGATCGCCAAGATGAGAGGCAGGGTGGCAGGAATGGACGATCAGGCGGGTGGGGATGGTCGCTTTTGGGCTCTGTTTGATTTCCTCTAACGCTATTTAATGTGTAAACACCGAAAGCCACTGAATGAGTTGGCCTAAAGAGAGAGAGAAGCGCCAAAGAGCGGGGCACCCAAGACGGTATGGGTGAGTATCTGTGTTGATGACTGACTAACTGAGTAACTGCTGCTAGCTATGTGGCCGGATTCTGGTGTTCCGTCGCCGTCAACAGCGGAACAGGTATCGCAGGTTGGCACCAAACACATGTGCCGACCACTTTGCCGATCCCTCCGCTACCCCTGCCCCATCTAAGCCCCTTCTAGCTAGCCAGCCTACCTTCCTGCCGCCGATCGCCTGGTCTATAAATTGAAACCTCCCAAGTCCCTCCTTGTTCTACACTTGGAAAAGCACTTGGTGCTGTATTTTAAAATAACTAAAACCTATTGAAGGATAACTTGGAGTGTTTTTTCTCAGTGTCCGATTCTTCTATTGCCTTCCCCCCATTTCCGCCCTTGGCATCGCCAGTGGAAGCTCGGCTCTTTGTACTTTGCTTACATGCATAACTTTTCCTCTCGACTTTCTTCTGGGCCTGGCTCCACCGCTCTTCTCTGGCCACCAATTCTTCTAGCTTCGTTTTCTAGCGACGGACGACGTCTGGTTGTCATAAAGTCCCGTTGTTGTTTTTGTTGGGGCTGCCTGCCAGTGCCACTGCCGCTTCTCCGATGGGTTTCTAGCTCTTTCTCGCTTTTGCGCCTTTGTTCGCCAAGTGTAAAATTCCTTTGCACGTAGGCACCCAAAAGAAAAAGCTTGGCTCTAAAGCATAACAAAAAGCTGAAAAAAATGAAAACGCAAGCTAACAAAAAAAATAAAAATAAAAAAAGGTTAGCAGCCAAGCACGTATCCAAAGAGAAGGGGGTTTTCTGTTTTCGGGGGGCAAAAGGGGTCGGGCCGAAAAGGGGCTCAAGGGAAGGGGCCGTGGGCCGCTGTCAATGCCACACATACACACACTCTGAGGAACAACACACACACACTAGGACTCTGAAGTCCCCCTCATAGGTTTTCAAAATTGTCATTCAAGTGTAACCGGGCCTGGCTTTGGACTTTTTTCAACCCACACCCACAGCAAATGTTGGCAAAACGCATATGTATACAGGTATATGAATAATTTCATTCATAGAGAAATTTAATAATAGATACGGTATGGTGGAATCCCCCCGTGCCATGGAAATATTTCCGATCATTACGGAGATTTTTCGAAAACATTTGCCTCCTAACTATTTTAAAATAGTTTACTTAAAAAGTCCATGTTATTGCTTTTATCTTCCACCATTAATCGGCCATCCCCTCGACGGTTCAATGGTTATTAATTGTTTGTTTGCATATCTACTTGCTGTTATCTTGGAAAGTATAAATAAATCGATTGATTGGTAAACTAATATATTGCCATTTCGAAAAGATTTAGTGTTTAAAGAACAAACCTGAACCTGAATACTATTTATTTGATTCCTGTTTCTTATATATGTGTCTTTCTGTTATAAATAATGAAGGCCACAAGCCATTCCAAGGATTTATGAAAAAACTGGTATTTAACGATATCGAAATTGAATTTTTGTGCGTGTAACAGCATCGAATAGATTCCCACAAAATATCTGTAGTACAAAAAAACCCCATTTGAGTCGGTAGATGTATTCGTTCCCGATCATATAAGGCAAACATTTGCGGAGGAGTGAACAAAATCAACAGCACTCGGCTCTTCAGCTTGTCGGGGGAGTCGAAACAGGAAGGGATCGGAGGCGTTTGGGGCTCCATTGGGGACAGGGTTCTCGGTGGGAGCGGGGGGAAAACTAGTTGCCCTCGCTGGGTGAGCTCACCCGGCGATTGGCGGGATTTGGAGAAGCTGGAAAACTACGACTGATTTGTGTCCATTGTTAGATGAAACTGAATTTGTTTTAATTATTATCTTAGCATCTGTATTTCTCTATTCAAAAGGGATTTCAAATCTTTTCTGTAATATCTTCCTTTAATATCGAATTGTCGTTTCTTTTCGATTCTAATATCATTTTTTTTTAACAACTCATGGCCTCACCCTATCAGGGCGTCTCCTCTTGACAATTGTTGATGTCGCCTGCCCCTGTGACAACACCCCTTTCCCTTCTTCTAGGCGGATGTCAGCATTATTGATCTATGCATTTGTTTTTGTTGCCGCTGCTTCACGCCTCGGCCCACACAAAACGGCCCCCTAGCAATTTGCCCTCGCCGTCGCGGAGAGCTTTTTATGGCGGTGTCCTTAATTTAGACATTCGAAATGCGGGTCAGCGGCAGACGGGGAAAGTTCCGAAGCATTCGAGTTCTCCAGCGAACTGACACACTTGGATGGCCACTCGACAAGGCAGCAACCAAACCAGCCAGCCATCCATCCATCTATCCGCACTCCAGATGGCCATCGTGTAGCCACCAGAAACCCTCAAAAATGTCATAAAACAAAATTTGGAAGAGTATTTTATATCCTAGAGATGAACTTATAAGTTATTCCATTGTTATCCTTTTTCTCTTAAAGGCTTTCAAATTACCAATTCATTTATGAATCAATCTGTCTTTGATCTTCATTATTTGGTATTGTATTAAAAAGGATATAAATGTCCTTTATATACAGATTTGTTTACTTTCACTCAAAAATCGTTTAGGGAAAAACTTTGTGAGCCATTATAACATTTAAAACTACACGCATTTTTTGTCAGTGTTCTTTCCTGCCATACCCCTGTATATTTGTAGTTGTCTTAACCGCATTTCGCTGATAAGACGGCCAAAGGAAGTTTCTATATGATAGCTGTGTGTACATTTTATACATTGGGACATGCCAGATAAAAGGCACCAGCTCCGAGGCCTTTCGACTCATGAGTCAAGTGTGTCCCATTGCCCTACGAGAAAATTTTGGAATCTGACTCTCCAAAAAAAGCTTTCTCCTTCCTTTTTGGCGATAAGAAACCTCGCAGAGAGTATCCAAAATAGTGAGTATTATTATTTGGGGAAACGCCGGCATTCTCAGAGAGGAACCCCAAACACCTTGGCACATGTGTTTCGGTTTTTTGAAATAACGATGAAAGGAAACGATTATTTTAGAATCAGGATCATGTTCTTGGAAACTTGAAGGAATAAAATTTCTACAATTATTTGTGGCGAATTTATTCTTCCAAAAGGGGGTGGTGGGTGTGGGGGCGTTCTTCCTGGCGCCGCTGCTAATGGAATTCGGATATTTGGTCGGATATTTTTAAACTGACCCAAATGTAGTATCCAGCCAGCGATCCTCTGACGAAACTTTTTAGAAACAGCTGCGACCGACCATACGGCATATCCCCACACAAATTCCCAAGTACAACGCCACCACCCTCGCCTAGATGCATTTATCTAAAATGAGCCCCCAAAAGAGGAATAGAGAGAAACGAAGAAAGAAGGAGAGTGCCTCCCGAGGATCGCTCGGATAGCCTCAGATTGCCTTGTTCGTCTGGCAACAGCCACAAACAAAGGAAACGATAGCCAAAGACTGAAGAGGAAGAATTGGCAAAAAAAGAAACCTCTTGGAGATTGTCGAGGCTTTACCCTATAACTAGGTTTTGGGTTTCTCTAAAGGAAGTATAAATATTACTCATTGATAACATAAATAGATAGCGATTATAAATAGATTTATTAAAGTTAATATTTAAAATTAAAAAGAAAAAGAAATTCTACTTTAGAAAATCCTTTTTTCTCAATCTCATCTCCTTTTCTCAGCTTATCTTGGCCCTTTTCTTCAATGTACCTATACTCCCTGTCCTCGATCTTTATCAAGGGGTATTCCAAGAAAAAGCACGCAGTGTGTGCTGCTTTCTCCTCGTGCGTTTTGGGGCCTCGGCCCCAAGGCTCTGCCGCTGCCGCTGCCAGTGTTGACGTAGACGTCGACGTCGACGTCTCTACTGCGTGCATATTTCAGTTTACAATTTTTTTCATCGTTTTCCTTGCTGCTCTCCTGGCACTGTAATTGTGTGCGTGTTGCGCCGTTGATAATGCTGTGGGTGTGTGTGTGTGTGTGTGGCATCCCTCCACCTGGCCTCCACCACCTCCCCAATCTGCTCCCCACCCACCAGGGCCCGCTCAATTAAGCTTATCGCGCACGGTCCGTCCATGTGCGTGAGTGCCTCTGTGTGTTTGTCTTTTGGTACTGGTATCCGTGCGCGTTGGGGATATGGGCTTGTTGGCTTTTTTAGAGGTGACTTTTCTTGTCTGCGCTCCTTGGAGGCTACGAGGAAAATATCTCTGCCACCCCCAGTGCCCCTTTGGCCAGTGTATCTGTGAGTGTGTTTGTTCGCCTGGTTGGGGCCGTGTGCAAATGGCCCCAACAGCAGCAACGGCCGCAATCGAAAAATCCTCTTTGAGAGGATTAAAATATACACAGCTTTTTTCTTATT
Organism: Drosophila varians; assembly: GCA_018150405.1. NCBI lineage: Eukaryota > Metazoa > Arthropoda > Insecta > Diptera > Drosophilidae > Drosophila > Drosophila varians. The sequence goes on from JAECWK010000015.1 coordinate 6,424,582, forward strand.
GTCATGTGCTCTTTACTCGCCTGCGAAGCACCGCACAGTGGAGCAAAGATAACAATCAGCAGGAAAAAGGATAGTCCTTAGATTGGCCAAAAATTAATAACTCTATACTTGAAATCAATTTTTTATGAGTAAAGCTTTAAGTATTCTTTTTGCCTGATGGTTGCCCTTTTTATAATTTTTATTATCCTTGCTCTTAATGCAGCTATTAGATAATTTTCCTAAGGATCTTCAAGATTCCTAATTTCATAGAATGTAGGATTTACTGTAGGATTTACTGCCAGTCCCATGGGAGCTCCACTGTTATCCCCCATCCGGCCATCGGCAAATCGCCATTCGGGGTCCCACAAACGGACAATGTCCCCTGCCAAAGCTTAAGGGTAGCCAGCGGCAGCGACTAAAACTGCGACGTTGGCAGCGCCGCTTTCAATTACATTTCATTTGCATTTTCAGTGTGTTTATTCCGTTTCGCTTATGCTGCCTTTTTCCCCACAAACACTCGCAAACGGAAGCATATTTGCAGCCTTAAGTCGGATGCCTGGCCATCCGTTCTCCTTTCTGCATTTCACTGCCCCTTTTGCCGGAGAATGGAAAATAGGAAACCACAGGCGTCGAATAGGGAATAGGTGTGTATGCGTTTGTTTCTGTGTGGGGACGAGTGGCCTTTTTAGGCAGGCAGGCCGCCACAGGGCGTATACTTGACGCGGACATTGAGCTGCGTCGGCAGCGACGCCGCCGTCGTTAATTGAATTAAAGTGTCAATATGTGTTCATGCCTGTATTTTACATTCATATACATATATATATATGTATGTTTTCAGAGCTAAAGGCTTAAAAAACAACTAAAGATAAAAGTGCAACCAGCAGGCGGAAATTGTGAAATCAACTGAGCACGTGTATATGGCTTTAAAGTCTTAACGTATCCTTTAGACAGGTGATGGTTTGGAAATATCTTTAGCAAAAAAACTTGGAAATGGCTCCGAACTTTCACTAACTCACTTCTATACCGTAGAAATGGTCCAAGAAATCAAAAATTTCCGACAACGGGAACTATATCCGGGGTACAAAGGGTCAATACTGCCTTCTGGGTTCTGTCTTTCGCTCTGTTTTGGCCCATTCTCTTTTCGCGATGGTTTCTGCCAGAGTTACAAAACATATTTTGGTCACTGACCTCTTCTGTTTTTTATTTTTTTGTTGATTCCTCGCTTTTTTTTTGCTGACTTTTGAGCTGTTTTTGTTTGTGTTCCACTTTTGAATTTAGGTTTTTGCAGTAGTCGAAGTTTTTCTGCAGATTGCTAATTAAAAAAGGAGATATATGGCAAGTACATAAGCGGGTTGTGCATTATCAGGATGAAAAATCGGAGCAGACGCTATCCGCAGGGCAAAGCCCACCGAAATACCGCGAATTCCTCGAGAGCCGATCGAAGGCACGTCAGGTGATAAAATCAGAAATGCACTCTGTAAAAAGTTTTAAAAAGCGCCGTAAGCCAGGAGTGTGGAGTAACTTCATAAACGAATCATATTGAATACGTTGAGGAATATGCCAGACAAAAACAGGCATTTCTTTAGCCTTGCAGCTGACATTTGCAAATGAAATGGGTAAATAAAAAATCGTTTTAAATAACAATAATTATAAAGAGTATTGTGCGCTGCTGTACAGAACTTTGTTCCGAGAAATTTATTGACAAAAAATGTGTCAGGAAACGGGAAAGAAAAGGAAGAATGTCTATATATTATTATATCAGTTTTTATTGTATACATATATCTTTAATTATTTCATGTTTTCTTCCATAAACTATAATATATTAGGTTGTTTTTAGTTAAGAATCAAATAATATTGGAATCAAGCGAAAATAGAGAGAAGAAAATGCACAGAGAGGGAGCGCTCTCAAATATTGCGTATACGCCGCATGGACTTTTACTTATTCGATTTTGTTTTGGGTTTTACCGAAAAGCAACAACAAACTTTCCGATCTGATCAGAGAGTGTTAGTCATTTCTCTTTTCTGCTGCTTTTACCAATGGTGTCTTAACTGTTTCGATCGCCGGCTGAATAACAGTTATAATTTGAGCATAATTTTAACTGAGCGCAAGGTGCCTGTGATTGTGTGCAATCAAACAAAACAAAAAAAAGCTTTCAGACCAAGTTGGAGGCAATATAAGAGAGCTGGTGTTGTTTCTCTTGTCGTTTCATTAACAAAACAACCGCAAAATTTATGTGTGATCAGAGACTTGGCATTCGTTTCCTTTTTGCGCCAATGCAAAATAATAATTCATGAATATTGTTGTGGCGGCTACTATGTAGGTATGTGAAGTGGGTTAACAGAAAAAAGAGCAGAAACAAATAACAAATAACACACCAAAACAAAAACAAATGCAGATCAGAGACGGTGATTGGACTTGGGCTCAGATCTTAAATGGGATTTGCATAATTGAATCTGTGGCTTGGCACAGGTGCAAGCCCGGCCAGGGTTACCTCACCACCCCAAAGGAGGTTTTTCTATTGCATATATCTGAGAAATATCAAAAATATTTTCATTGTAGAAAACCTTTAACTATTTCTTACGCGACTTATCAATGTTGGTATTATAATTTTTCATGCGTTTTACTCTCACATCACTCACACACTCATTCGCTCATTCATTCACTTACTCAATCTTACACTCACTCAATGATTTCATTCAGAAAATTGCTTGGGGGATCGCATGTGGACACCGCATGGAAATCGAAATGTTCCATCCACTGGAGGCGTCTGGAAGCCACTGGAAGGCTACCCGAAAGGGGTGCGGCAATGGCGACTGGATATGGATGTGGATGTCGACGTGGATGTGGAAGTGGGGGATAAAAAAAGGAAATGGGCGACTGAAAATGACAGAGATCACTGAAGCACGACCGACAAATAAGCGGCGGACGGACGTATCTATGTATCTAGTATCTGGTATCTAGTGCGGTGGCGCATTACTCCCCATGTATCTGGACATGTGCCTGTGTATCTGTCGGATACTAAATGTGCCTGGGTGCCTGCCCTCGCTAGCCTTTCTAATAAGCGTAAACTTTGCACGCGTATACATATATCGGTGTAACCACACAGATACTCACAATGGAGATTGTTAGAATAAAATCCAACTATTCTAGATTCTAGAATCTAGATTCAAGATGGAGGTAATAAAATATGATTTCTTATTTCTTATTATTTATTTTTGGGGCAAGGCCCTTAGAGTTGACTCCTGTTGTGACCTTTTCGAAAATCCCAAGAAATTCGAAGAGAAACTGAAACTTACCAATTCTTAGAAGATTCTTAGTAATCCGTTTTGAGGTTTGTTTTGCGAAAAGCTTGCAACACTTGAGCACTTTTTTGTTGTTGTTGTTGTAGTTGTTGTGTGGCTTGTTTTTGTTTTCGATTGCTGGTGGTTACACGTAATTGGCAAAAGAAACGAAGCACGAAGCAAAAAGGCAAAAATAGGGGCAACAAAACAGCTGAGGAAACGCCGCGCACGAACCTCCAATCAGAACTGAATCGGCAGGGATGTTGACAGCGACGCAGAAGCCGTACGGGCGTATACGTATTTTGTCCCTGAGCTGAGGCCCCAACGCTCTGCCACGAATCGAGCCGAAGCGGTGCCGAAGTCGAGGAATCCGACTGAGAGCTTTGATCACGAAACACGAACTGAGCTGGGAATACGGAATATGTGGGAATGGTAGTGCTGGCAATGGCTGATGGTAATGGAAATGGGATTGAGATTGAGACCAGTGGGCGGTATGGGGGTTTTTTTTTAGTTGCCTTATTGTTTTTTATTTTATTTTTTGTTTTGTTTTGCGTTTCACATGACTCTCTCGCTTGCACTGGCAGGGGGCGCAAAAAACGCAAGTGGATGTGGACGGACGAGCGGATGAAATGGAATGGCACGTAGCCCCATCGTTCGAGTTGCTCCAAATGGCAAGCCCCAAGCAGCGCAGTCGCCGCCGGCAGCGCCAGAGAGCCCCAACTTGGCATTTCGACTGCGCAGCGGCGCTGCGTTGGCGCTCTGCCCTTACGCGAGAGCAGGCTCTCCACTGATAAGCTGGTGTTGAGGCCAAGTCTCCTTTTCGGCTCTCTCTCCGTCTCTCTTGGCTGTGACCTGGCTGCTGCTGCTGCACCTCGGCCCCCAACACCGCCCACCACCCCACCACCTTGCCCCCCGCCCAACACTGGCTTGCTGCATCAGCGTATTACGAAATATGACAACAATGCAGTTTGGTCGTCCTCGTTTTCGTTCTGCCGACGAAGCGGCTTCTTTTTCTTCCTCTGCCACTGCTCGTGGCTTCACCACAAGCGATTCTTCTTTCGGAGCTGAATAAGGGTGGCTGCGACTTGTTTATTTCTCTTCGCAGCACTTGCAAATTGATTGCATTTTAACAAAGTTCTGCCTTGGCTAAAAATAGTTGCTCTCCCACAAGGGGGAGGTGGGTGGTTGGTGGCTTGCTATCGAGGGGCGTGGCGGAGAATTTCCCGGCACTCGGCACTCGGCGCTCGGCGCATTCCAGTGCAGCAAAATCAGCGGTAACTAATTCCAAATGCCATCCATTACGGCAAACTGGTTTGATCAGAAAAGCGTGCCGGCTCTGCTCGACTCTCCCACTTCCACCTTCTCTTGCTCCAACCCGCCCCCTGGCCCTTTCGCGCTTCTAACTGAAACCGAAATGATTCGATATTTTCCCCAATGGCACCTACTAGGTCTTGGCTAATTGTTTCTGGGCTTACCCTGTACACCGCAAATAATTATTATGAAAATATATGAAACAGGCTTATAGAATCTTTAGAACAATTTTTCCAGTGCATCATGGCATATTCAACCCACTGGACGACCGCCCTTCTGAACCCAAGCGGTGGGAGTGGGTCGCACTTTGGGTAACCCCAAGTCGAGGGGCGTTACCCCAACTCAAAGAGGGTCTGGCTCGATTATTTGAAGCAATTTAAAGTATCATTAGTGTTGCATGGGAAAGATCGTCAATCACAGCAGACGGGCTTACAAGAGATACATATGTATGTATGGGAAGAGTTCCCAGCAGACGATACTATCTTTGGAGTTCTTTGACCTAAGGATAGTGTGGCGATAAGATTTCTTATCTTAAGGTCTCTAGGGAACTACACGAAGTAACAGATATATCCTTAAATGGGTTCAGAATACCCCAAACAAGAATACGTTTTTAAAAAACAAATATCTTTAAATAGACAGATAATGAAGTAGATTCTTGTCGTGAGTCACCAGGGCAGTGATTCAGCAGGGCTATCGCGTAGTGCATCCCTCCGTTCCCAGCTCTTGCCTCCCTCTTGGCCATTTGTATTGCCTTGCGAAACGCGGCTAGTCCCCAAGGGGTAATTTGCACACATGGACACAGTATAGTACGTGTATCTGTTAGATACTCGGTTAGCTAAGCCCTCTCGCCGGCTGGCTCTCCGCTTTGGGTAGTGCCCGAAGTACGGATCCGGGGCCTCGCGATCAACAGGTTTGATCCGATCTGGCCGCCAGCCAAGCCAGGCCATGTAGTAACCTGGCTTGGATTTTTTCCCGCTATTCAAAGTGCCACAACTCAAATAAATTAATTGCTTAATTGTTGTTGCTGCCGCATTAAAGGCACTATGTGAGATGAAATTTACTTTTAATTAAGAAAACTCTCCCGAGGAACTCTCCAGAATGGAGAAAGAGAAAACCCAGATGGTTCTGGGTTTTTTCATGGTTGACCTTAAAAGCTAGACTTCGATTTTGGATAACTTATTTTCTATTTGAAAGGATTTAATAAGTTAAGACATAGACAGTCGTTAAGCCAGTAACCAAGTATAGATTTTCAGCCCTTTCAACCTTCAAAGCTGCCTGTGCGTGGGGGGTTTTCCTCAGGTGTATGGGTTATTCTATTTTATTAGACCAAAGTCGTGTACTTTGTTAGCCAAAGTCTGAGCGAGTGAAACGCGTTCTGCGTGGGATTCTCTAAGGCGATGATGGCTGTGTTTTGGTTGGCTGTTATTTGGGTTTTGGCCGATTCTAAAACTGGTTTTCCACTTGGCCAACTTGCCCATCAAGGAGTCGCCACGAAACGAAATCGAATGGCAGTTGAATAATACGAACCGTAAAAAAAGTAAACAGCCAACAAATAACTAAATTGCGCATACCATTTGAATAATTAAGCTTAGAGTGTTTAGAGTCTCGCCTGTTTAGAGTCGCAGGTATCCCATAAATTCGTATACATACGTATACGTTCTTGTTGTAGATGATCAAGTCAGGGATTCTCCAATATTAGAAATTCCTAAGCTCGCTTGACCTGAATTCCTAGCCCGTTATTTCCCAGGGAAAACGAGTCAAAAGCAACGAAGGAAATCATCCATTTCCCGCCTTTATGTGAAGCCAACTCATCTTCCCACTCAATCGGCGGCGGGTCTTGATTTCATAATCGAAACGAAAGTTGAGCTGACGGTGTTTCGAAATCTGTTACTCGGGTTTCTAGTTTGGCTTTTCCAAAGGGATCCATCCATCTATCTATCTATCCATCCTCATGCAGCCCAACACCGATACAGGGACGGATGCAATTGTATCTGTGAGTGAGCTTGCCCGAGCCGAGTCCCCGTCGAATTCGGATTTCATTAAAATATATGTTGCCCTTTTCCAAGCTCTAACGCTCTAACGGGATCCGAACCCAGACGGAACCACTTACAGAGCGAGCTGCCGCTATCTCCTTCTCCCTTTCCCGCTCCCAGTGTATCTGTATCTGAACCTTGATGTATTTTCTCACACTCCGATCTGGAAAACGAGGAACGCCAGCGGGCTGGAGCCGGCTGGAGCCATAAAGAAAAGCTGACTCGAAAAAGGGGAAGTTGGGAAGGAAAAGAAGACTGGAATAGGGAAGTATACGGTAAGCTAACGAAGAATTAGGAGATTTGGGAGAAGAGAAGATTTTTCCGTGAGGCAGCATCTTCACTTTTTTTTTTTCATATGTTTGAACCTTTAATGGTTGGGTCAGTCGTCTAATGTATTCAAGTTTTTTAATGGGCTTAGAATGGTTTTTCTTTTCGAAGCTTTGTGCGAAGGTTCTTCAAGGACTACACAGATTTTAAGATTTCTGGGTCTTTGAAGAAAAAAGTATACTATATGGAATCTATTCTTAATACATTCCTTTATTGATTTACAGATATTTTCAATGACAAAAATTGTAAATTTCCTTTTTTGTGATAATTGTGAACCAACTCAAGACGCCGCCTCCTATCCACTTCATAATTGGGGGAATGGACAAGAATAGAAGTTGAGAAAACCCAAGACACCAGCGGCAACAGTCATAATTACGAGGTTAACCTTAAGAGTTGACACAAATCCGGGCCAGAGCCGAAACAGTCGAGGTACAGCGGCCTCTGTCACTCGTTCCCAGCAATTAACTTCGAATGACACCAAATGCCACCGAGGCACGCCACCAACCTACCAACCAACCCACCAACTAACCAACCATCCACTTGGCGAATATAACTATATATTCATGTGTGTGTCTGTCCATATATCCACCAGAAAGTCGGTCCAAGTAAAGCCGCACCACCACGCCGCCCACGCCGCCCGGATCGCAATTGCAAGTGAACGGCAACTTTGATGCCGCCCACAAAGCGACAAAGTTTCCAATACTCTAATCAAAGGGTATCTTTATTACTTTGTAAAGATTCTTTTTTATTTTTTCAATGAATATTCAATTAAAAAAGTAAAACCTATTTAATATTTGTAGTTTCAGTTGTGTTATAGACTGCTAAGAAGAAGTATACCATCTATACAATAATATCATACACCATAATCTTTCTCACTTGAAACTAAGAGTCTCAACTTTATATTTCTCATGAAAAGAGCATTCCAATATTCGTATTACCGTCTAAATATTTTCAATTTATTGGGACTGTTGTTGTTTTGTTGCCTTTGACGATGTTTATGTTGTTGATGATGCCTGTGGATGCTGATGATCGGAGCTGACTTTGGGCATGGGCAGTATGCGGCCCATTTGATCAGCGTTCGCCTAGCATTCCATCGATTTTGTACGTAGGACTAATGGCCAGGCGAAAATTGGAGAGATACTCTCAGTTCTGTAGCGCTAGAGAGGTGTATCTTGGAGATATCTCACTCTCATAGATACTTGAAAGTTCCCAGCTGTGAACTGCAATCATAAGACTGTGAGAGTCTATCAAAAAGTTCTTGAGAGGACAGCTTAGAAATAAATCCGACTGAAATACTCTGATCTATTGTTCAAATTTTTTAGAAAGTATCATTTATTGGGACTACCTTTTAAGGTAGCTTTAAACCGTTCGGGAAATATTTCTTCAAGTGCAACATTTTGCCTCCAGGCACCCTCTAGCCGCCGCCACCTTCCACTCCAAGCCTCTATGATCTTTGTGGCTCATTCAATTCAAATAGCTCGTGATTTCGTAAGCCCGCTTTTGTTGTTGCCTGTTGGGAGCTGGTTGCCGCTGCTGCGCCGCAGCGGATTCGAGGCCATTGAGAGACAACTGCAAGTGCGACTTTGGCTGCAGTTAGACGCCATCGTTAAGAGATTTTCAGCATTTTTCTCCATCTCCATCTCCACACCAAGTCGTCGCCATCTCCGTCGCCATCGCCATCGCCAGCGCCATGGTTTTTTTTTGTATGGCGTGATGACCTTGAGCCGCTCATTTCAACCAAAGTGCTTCTGTGTTGGCCAAGTTGCTGTCCAAGCATGTGTGTGTCTGTTTGTTTGTTCGTTAGTGGTTGCCCAGTTCCAGTTACTTTTGGCCAGGTTACTATATCTATTCTCTCGCTCGCCATTTAAATCCAAAATAAACGAATACTATTAATGAATCCTTCTCTAATATTAACGTGTTAACGTGTTGTTAAAGTATGATCCTGGCAACGATTAGTTATTATAGACTTTGAATTAATTAATTACTACATCTAAGATACTTTCAATGGGAGCTCCAAATTCCAGATTGTCAAAAAAGTTTAGCCCTTTTCGCTTAAGAAGGTCGTTGAGGGTCCTGTAACATTTTATCAATCAGAAATACGATTTTTATTTCTTAAATCTGTTCAATCATATCTACATTCCTTAAAGTTTCATTCAAAGTTTTGACATTTACATCCAAAAATTTGTTCATTATGGCAATCTACGATTTGGTTTTCTTTTGTTTCCTATTAATCGTGAGTGAATTTCTTTCATTGGATAACTATTTCCTCGAAACGATATTTCCAGATCATCAGCATAAGAGGATTCCTGGCTGTTCCTATGCCTGTTCTTACGGATTCCTATTTAATAACAAATTCGGATTCCCTAATGAACAGGCCCAGTGAACAGCCTATCCTGCCACTATCTTTATTTTCAAACTCCCCGAGAGTAGATCCAGGAATCGATGACAACAATGGCATAGGCAATGGCTCCGGCGAGGACTCTGTTACTGAAGAGGAACAACATTGTGATGAGCTCTTTGGTCGTGGAACCACTACAGCGGGATCTGGTCGGTGGACTTCTAGTTTTCTTGTTATTCTGGGTCTTCTATCAAATTGTTTTTGTCTCATATAATAATTAAAAATTAATAGTAAATATTTCTAGACTCTTTTTTCGATATTTGTCCTTGTAGGGGGCAATATTTATGTATATCATCGATTAAATAGATTCTAATTAGAATTTTCCTTTATTCCAAAAACTTTTTAATAACTTAAAGTATTGGTATAAAAGTAGAAGTTTTAATAATTTATTTAAAGAATTAAAATAAGAAACCCCTGCCACAAAACTCTCTTCTAACTTTTCTGCTGTCTCAGTTCGTTTTTTTGTGCGTTTCGCGAAATTGTCACAACCCATGGATGACCCAATTACCTGCCAGGGTGTTCTTGGCTCTTGGCTCTCAAACACATGCAGCCACTGCCCCCGGGAAGGGGCATTTCAATGGGGGCCCGGTCTTGGTTTACCAGGGGGTTTTTCGCCGGTTTACGTTTACTGAGTTAGCAAGAAATGCCTTCAATGTTGCAACTGCAGCGCTTCGTGCACTCACATTATTTATATATAAACTCATGTATATATATACATATATATATATATGTATATGGCTAAAGTCAAGCGAAGCGAATTTCGCAAATAATTGGAGCAGTTTGCCAACGCTCACGTTTTGGGCAAGGTAACACTTTGCCAAGGTAAAGACACCTCCATATGGGTACAAAAAATGATCCAAGGGACCGAAAAATACACCCAGTGTCACGCTGATTCTAAAGGCAAAAACCATCCAATCGATACTTGATACTTGATTCTCCTTATCGGGGGAAAGGAGGGGAGGATGGGAATGAGTCCTGTTGGCGATTAGTAGCCTCGATAAGACAAATCAATACTTGATAAGCGTCCTGGGCCTGGGACAGAGTGTCCCCATACAATTTTTATCGCCACAAAGGAGTTCAGGAGTTTATCTGCACTGTGAGAAACATATTCAAATAATAAGGATTCGAAAGGATCACAGAGCATTTAAGTAAAAATATTAAAGTTTTAAATTGAAAGTATCTAAACTGAAGTCTTAGTCACATTCTAAATACTCTTAAAAAAATGATTACCATTTTAAGAACAGTGTAAACCCAAAAACTGTTTACTTTATTCGCACATCCTGGCCCTTTTCGATCGCTGATATGACTCACGGCTACGATTAATCATAAACAAAAAAAAGGAACAACAACAAATAAATAAATATTGTGCGTATCTTTAAATATTTGTATCGATAACCGAGAATGGCCGAGAGGTCCTAAAAGGGACGCCGAGGAATATGTACGACATTATCAGTGCATTTTCTGGGGGCGTTGACCAGGCTGGCTCAAGGTTCCTTATCAGTGGCAATGGCTCTGGGATGGCAGGGGTGGATGGGAAGCTAAACGACCGCCACAAGTCTGGGACATTGTCCGATGATGACTTTAAAATCCTACCGGACCGGACCGTCGAGGGGCGGAAGACCCGCAGAGGCTTATCACAAGACCGACCGACCATCCGACGAGCGTAAATAATACAATGTCCGTAGGGCGCAAGGAAATCCCGGACAAGGGGGTGTAGGGGCGTAGTGTAGGAGTTTTCCCTCCGCCAGGGAAAAGCAAGGAAAATGCTGGAGAAAAACGTGCCATAGGCCAAGGGGCAAAACTAACAGAAGGGAAAGGCAAATAGAGAAGCAAACCTTTAGTGCATTCGCCTTTCCGCGGAAAATGGAAGTCGAAGCCAGGAGCTTATTGCACTGGAAAGTGAAAATAAATAAAAAACATAAATATATTTCCATTCCCAATGATCCCTCGAAAAGGGATCATTGCGTTTCCATGGGAAAATGCTGTAAGGAAAGCCCCTTTGCCAAAACCCAATAATTACTTTCAATTAAAAACTCGTACAATCTGTTGTGTAAAAGTCTCTCTCTTTTTTTGTTGTTGTTAATTCTGCGGGTAAAGGATCCCCGCTTCGTGCCCAGAAGCGGATGAATTGATTGCCTTAATTGAGGTCGATGAGGCTGAATTCAATTGGGAAGGTCCCGTTCCATCCACCAAAATAATCGGCAACGACCACGCGCCGGTCGCATGTTGGTCGCCGGAAATTATGCAGGATCGCGGATGCTACCGATTCGGTAGGACTCGACTACCTCTTCATGTGGGCAGGATCGATTTCCTTGGGAACGAATTGAATTAAACATTATTAGTGGAATGGGAAAAGTCACATCAATTTATTAATTTAATTTTAAATTTATGTTTTTTTCTTACTTTTTGTATAAAGGTTTTGAGTTAAGGTTAAAAAAATAGAAATTTTAGGAGCAATGGCTTAGGTTTTTATTATATACCATATCCCTTAGTGGTCTCCAATATGTTCTCCATTTAAAAATAATTAATTCTGTTGCATCCTTATCCAGAGTTCAATGATCTCTGAGAAAAAAAATTATCCAAAGAAGAAATCACATGGAAAGGGCAAGGAGCAAACAAAGCCACAATAGACAATAGGAAAAATAAAGGAAATTAATGGAAGGGGTCCGGAGAAGAATAGGATACCTAATGCGAGAAAGGCAGAAAGGCTCAAAGTCAATGGAGTTGCCAGGAATTGAATTGAAGGCAGCAAGGACGCTTGCCGATCATGTGGTTCGAATTCGAAATCATTCTCGATTCTCGAGGAGATGTGCGTGCTGCGATACGCGTGTGTTCCGAGAATAGCAAACAGGACCCGCCCACGCCCATGCCCACGGCAGAGTCCTTTTTTGGGAAATATGAGCCACAAGGATTTTCAAAGCCAGCCTCTAGTTGGTGTTGAGTAATTTGTGCGTTGCTGAGATAAAATCTGTTAAGCGGTTAACAAACATAAACAATCGCTACGGGGGTGGATAAGATCCCAAATACACTGAGAAAAATAATTGAAAAGTTACTAAATAAAAAATATTATATAGAAATTAATTATATTTGTTTAATTTTTATGAGAAATATTCAAAAGAGTAAAAGATTTTAAAAGATTTTATATCCTATTTTCCCATACTCTTGAAAAAAATGAATGTTTAAAGTGTTAATGCCAAGATTTAACCCCTGGTGTGCGATGGCGGCGGGGGTGTGGAATTGGTAGCTCCTTCTGGTCGTATGCTGGCGGTCTATTTTCGTCCTCCGCATCGTGACACTTAAGGCTCTATGTGGGTCTGAATCCTTGACGGGGTGACCTTCCCCTATTTTAGGGGGTAAGTTCCACGCCTCGGCTATTTCTGGCAAAGTGAGGGCGCTTGTCAATCTTTATTACGATTTCCATACATACACGAATTAAGGATCGGAGAGGCAAGTACCCGCAGGACAATTGCCTGATTGAAAGTTCCCACATGGGATAGAATATTCGAATCTCCGGCAATCACTTAACTTTTTTTCTTTTGTAAATGACTAATGAACCGTCAGTGATAAATTAATGCTTTTCAATATTCAAGGAGGGACTGAGAATAGATTTTCTTTCTAGAGATTTTCAATTAATTTCCCATTAGGATGCCAATCTTTTAAAATAGAATTTGAATTTGTTCGATTGTCTATTTTTATGCAAAATAGTCAAGTAGGTAAGGAGCGAATTCCTGCGCCTTTGTCTATCCCCACGCTGCCGCTGCCAGATACACAAAGAAACAAATTGCATTTTTATCTATTTTCTATTTTTACTTGGAAAATGCCAAGATCGCGGGGCGGCAAAGAGGCAATGCGGAGGATTATAAGGCTGAGGCAGGCGCAACATCGTTGCCGGCGAGGCGCGGGTTTCCTTCCTGCTTTTGCCGCACAAATAGCTGTAATAATAAAACCGATCTCTCCCCAGTCCCATTCCCAGTCCCAGTCCCGATCCCGATCCCAGTCCCTGTTTCTGTTGCCTGTTTATGGTTTGGAGGCTGTAGGATGCGACAAGAAAAGCCGGAAAAACTCCTTGGCCGCGCACACAGTTGCCAAGGGACACACACACACACAGCTACACCGACTCATAGATACAACGAGGCTGCACATTGCCGCCGTTCGTTGTCCTATCTTAAGAGCAGAGATCATGCAGCCTCTCCCGTCAGCCAGGGATGTCCGTTTGGCCTTTTCCTCATTTGTTTTTCTTTTTTATAAGGTTTAAGGAACAATCAGATAATGAAAAGTCTTTACAGGAAAAATTTTCATACTCTCAGAAAGAATTAGAAAAGTTATTGATAGTCCTTCATCAATAAATTTATCATTTTCAATAGTATCTCATACAGGTTTGTCACAGGATGGACCATATCTTTAGGGATTTGCTTCCTATTATTACTGAAAATTTTCAAAGTTTTTTACCATTCCCTATCTCCCAAGAATGGTCTTTAAGGATATTTATTTAAATACTAATAATAGATTAATTTAATTATTATTTTTTTTAATGGAAAATGTAAATTTTAGGACCCAACTACCCATAAAACGAAAAACCAAGTAAGATTATTCTAAAATACTTTAACACTTATGACTTCCAACAAGATTATCCAAATTTTTAGCTACTTTCTGTGAATCCTTTGGATGCGGGCATCTCTAGTGCCTGCGCCTGCTATTGTGGCGTTGCCTGGCCGAGTTCAATGAACTGGCGTCACCTCTTGGGGCAGCGCCTTGCCTATGCAACGGCTCTGCCAACGTCTCAGCCAGCCCCGACTGCCTCGGCTGCCTCGGCTGCCCCGACAGGCAGTGCCACACAATCCTTTTTCTTTGGACTTTTCTTATTGCACCCTTCACTTGATCTCTGGTGATCTTTTCTTGCCTCCATCCCAGCTGGATGCGGAATGTTGGATGCTGCTCGTGTGTTGCTGTGCTGTGTGTTTCGCCTGTGAGCTGGAAAGATGGAGAGCTGATCGCGCCCAAAGGAGCCGCGCAGGAGTCCAATCTCAAGGGTTCCAAACGCGATGCAGATCTGTGTGGCTGGGGGCTTTGGATTTCAGTTCGGTTCGTGTGGCTCGGTTCGGTTGGGGAAATGTAAACAACGCCGTCATAATAATATCTGTCAGGGCTCTCAAGGCTGGATGCCTTGGTGGCCGGATGGGGGGGCATGTGTATCCCTTTCGCTTCTCCTGTTTTTTATATTTTTCTTTGGAATGCGACGCTTGTTTACTCAAATGTATATTTGATCTTCAGCTGGGGTACATTTTCCCTTCGCTTCTCGCCCCTTCATGTTTCCAAATGGAAGTGCACTTGTGTTTATCTCGAAAGGATTTTTCAAGGAATCACCCAGGGCCAGTCCTCGGTCGTTTTTTTTTTTTGCTGATTCTTGTCGATTTCTCGGCACTCTTGGGGATCGTTTTGATTATGTTGGGGTACAGGCTGCACGTCTTAGGGTGTTGTGGATTTTTATTAAATAATATTAAAGGCTTTTCTAGGATATACATTTCAAAACAATTATACATAAATATAAATTCTATATGCACAAGTTTTTACATCCAAAAATTATTAAAACTCACTCGATTACAAGTTTTTCATAAACATTCGTCAATTAGTTTTCAAAATCTTTTATAATTCGTGGAATAAATCCTTAATAAATATTTTTTCCTGTTTCTTCTCAAACCAAAGAGAATCCAGAAGCCAGGATTCTTTACAGTTTTAAAAAAATACCAAAAACTTAAAACAATTCCTTACTCGCCCTGTCGAAGATCAATCAAAGTCGTGTCCTTGAGGGAAACAATGTAGCCAAGCATGGCTTTCGAAAAGGTCCCCACACAGGGTCCCAGGTACAGTCAGAACAAAGCGTGCCTCGCAAGGATCGTCCACGACCAAAAGTCAGTAAACACAAAAGGAGAAGAAACAAATCCAAACAGAAAGCAAGGAAGACGAGGGGCGCACTGGGGGTTGGGAATGAGAGAAGGCGAATGGGATGGGGAAGGAACCTTCGTGTCCTCCATCCTACATGCACGTACGCTCCCCGGCCGATTGGCGATTATTCATGACTTTATGGACTGGGTAGCAGGACATTAAAATTGCTTTTACGCCAACTCATCGGCCAGAGGATCAAACTGGTTCTCTGGTCCGCTTTGTATGCCACTCACAGTCGTCGGATTCGGACTCGGATTCAGATTCACATCGATATTCGAGGAGTCGGCGAGGAGTGCCGGTTAGTTGGCGAGGGTCCCTGTCCACACAGTGTAAAGTCAACAGTCCTCAGACCTCAGTCCTCGGTCCTCTGAGCCGCTCCTTGGGAGCTGGAATCTGGTGAAACCAGTTTGGCCCGCTGCGGTCGCACTCCTCGGCCTTCTACCTGTTGGACGTTCGCCTCGCCTCGCGGATCCCACGAAAAAAGGGATACAACCAGTACATCTGACAGATATGTTTATCCAATCTCTCTTCCCTGTAGTGGTGTCGGTGTGTGTTTGTATTTGTATATGGAACGTTGTTTGCCTTTTGACGCAATCCTTTCGTCCTCGCCACCATTGCATCTTGTTGCACGTTCCTTTTTGTCGATCCCAGCAATCATGGGGGTTCCACTTTCGTTTCTCTCCTTGTTAATTTTTCGGTTTTTCGGGTTTCTTATTTTTATTTTTTTTTTGTTGCTTTTGTTTTCCCTGGGATTTTTGGGCTCTGTTTATTTTCGGGTTTTTGTGTACAGTTTCGAAAGTCGATAATGGGGGGGCAGCTCGACTTGGGTTGCAAGTGGAGCATTGAAAAAAGGTCAAACGAATGACGAGACAATCCTTTTTTACAGGAATAGAAAGCCAGTAAACTGGTTACTTTTATCCTTGACAAAAGTTATATAGGTAGAAGGGATTCCAAATATATTGGTTTCTTTAGATCCTTTCATCCACATTTTTTGGCTATATTGTTCCTTCGTGATTAGTATATAGAATCTGATGGATTTTCCGTAGATCCTTTTCTCTAGACCCTATCCCCACACTTTAACTTCTTTATACTTAAGATTTTCTTGTTGCATTACCATATTTCTGGAATTTGTCAACTCTGCTCATTGCCGGCGACTGCGTGCTGTGAATAATAAGTTGAATGAGATTCTTAACTTGAAAATGTGCATAAAAAGTTCCTCTTTTTGTGAAGTGGGTCTGGGCATGGTTATGGGTATGGATCTTGGTCTGGGTCTGGGACTGGGGTCTGGAGCTTGGTCCATTCTTGGAGAAAGGCACTTGAACTGAACTCTTTTTTTTTTTTTTGTTGCTGTTTCTTCTTTTTATATTTATTTTATTTTATTTCATATTTTTCTTGCTACTGGAAGTATGAGCTGCGTCTTCACCAGCTTTTGTATTGTTACGGGAAAATTGTGCGCATGCGTAAATGCGATCAAAAGAAGTGGATGGCAGAAGGCAAGATGGCAAAAGGCAGAAGGCAAAAGGCAGGAGGCAAAAGGCAGTTGGCAGGGAAAATCGCCGACCACAGCAGGAAAAACAGAGCAAAAGGCCGCGGAAAAAAAAAATGTAGGAAAATATTGTGTGAAAAGTCGGTTTGAGGAGTTCAATGCCCAAGCTCATGCCAGAGGAGGTGACGCTCGGTTAATGAAGGGTCTGGGTCTCCCAGATCTCTTTGGTGTTCTCTGGATTCTCCATTTCCCAGTTTTCCCCCATTTTCTCGCTGTTTTAGGTAAGTGGGAAGCTTCGGCTTTGGCTTCACCTGTTGGCAGGCCAAGTTCTCAGGATCGTCGCCTGGGAAAGCACTTAAATGGTTATTCATGCCCAGCTTAGCTTTCCTCCAGCCAAGGAAATTGTCTTTGGCTCTTGATCTGTCCATTGCGGTTTTCTCCGGGGCCTCTAACTTTGGCTGCAGGAAGCTGGGACCGACCACAATCTTGGCCTGGTCCGTATACGTAATTTGCCAGACTAAGAAGGAACTTTTAAGCAAACCACATTCGTGCACTCAAAAGAAAGGTTTTATTTGGTTGTCTATAGATTTTTTTTTAAAATCTGGTTATTGTGTTAAGAGGCTACAGATATCCTTTTATGTTTGTGATGAATTGTATAGATTTGTTTTATAAATCTTTATTTTCTTTTAGATTTCTTCTAGTGTGACTTTGTCTAGGCTGTGTCAGGCATCTGTTGCTGTTGCAAATTGCTGAAGGAAACGCACGAGTGCCGCAGGAGAGAGTCACCAGCAAACGGCAACAGCAACAGCAACAGCAACATCAACACTACCTACTAGCAACTAGCAACATTAGCAACAGTTGCTCTCTTTTGGTTCATTCAACTCGTCAGATACACGAGAGCCTTCCTCCAACTGGGGGGGATACATGGGATGCATAGATGCATAGATGGATGAATGAATGGACGTATAGATGGATAGTTCTGTTTCTGTTTCAGTTTCTAGCTGCTTGGCTGATTGCAGTTGGCAGAGCTGCAACTGCCACTTCAACAGCAGCAACTGTTGCTGCAACTGGGAGGTATGACCACACCACATGCCAATGCCGAAGCCGAATCCGAATCCGAAGCAGAACCAGAGTCAGAGCCACAGCCAGAGAGGACTTGGATATACCAGTGGCCCCTGTTTTGGCCTCAAATTGCAAAAGCCAAAAGCATGTTTTACAAATGGATTTCATGTTCAGTGCGTTATGTTTCTTGGAAAGGATTTCTTTGGCCAGTGCTTGTCATGGCCATGTCTGGTCGTCCGGTTGCGAAATTAACTCAGATGAAATGAAATGAAATGCGACAAGAGTCGTAAACATTTGCGGCATTCAAATGCTCAATGAGACGTTGTCGTTGACATGTCGCTTTCCGAAAAGGGCTAAAAGTACAAATAAAACTCCATCTTCCTTGGAAATGCAGAGACGCACACACATTTCTTATCCTTGGTGGTCATATCCAGGTCAAATGCATGTCAAAGTCATTAAAATGAAACGATGCCGAGTATCTGGGCTTCCGAATCTGGACGCCAGGCAAACCCAACACAAGGAGTGACTGCAATAAAATGCAATCAAAAATGAAGAAACAATTTTATGGTTTTCCCACAAAATGTTTTATGTATCAGGAACTACGATGGGTTAATGGACGAAATGCCCTTTTCGCTCTGCCTTATATATAATGTTCAAAGGAAATGTTTTTTTTAAAGCGATAAAACGATAAGGACTGGGCCTACATCCTCCGGAATAATTCCCAAAATTCATTGATGTAAGAAATTCAATTCAATTAAAGATTTTAAATTCAAAGGGAAGCTGTCTGTGGAGTTACAGAAAGGAGTCAAGATATATATTTTACATTTTAAGGATAAAGTTTTTTTTTTTTAATTAAAAGTAAGTAGCTCAAAGTTTTATACTGCCTCTATAAAAACCATTACAATTTATACATTCCCCCAAAAGAATCCTTTTGGCATACCCTTCCCCGCAAATTTATTTAAGCTTAATCATTGCCTTATAAAAGCGAAACGCACTGTATGCAAATTAAAGAGAATGGCAATCAAAAATTCAACTCCCGTTCGTCAGGATTGATCGCCCCAACTCATCGGATGACATATTATTTAGCAAATTGAAAATATTTTTCACGTTACAATTACTTCTTTCACCTCCCCTTCCTGGAACGTTTCTCCTTGATCTTTTTTATTCCTTTTTCACCCTCAAAGCCCCCCAAAGTCAGGCGAAAGGGATCGCCTTTATTGCCGAGGTTGTTGTTTTGTTTTATTCTGCGGGCTTTCGAGTTGCTGTTTTTATTTTTTTGTTGCTTTCTGGGTTGGGCCCCACTGCACACACATTGGAATGCAAATCACAAAGGGGAAGGGGCGTGGGGAGGCAGAAGGCCATAAAAGTATCCTCACAGAAACCCACACCAGCTTACACTGAATGGAGAGAGAAGCACCAGAAGAGAATAAATAACTTTGCAAAGATCCCCCTTCGTGGCATTTGCGAGGTGGATACACACGGCTGACTCTGGGACTCAAGCAGTGCTCCTCGCGATCCCTAGTCGATCCTCGAAGTCCCAGTCCCACTTCCAGTCCCAGTCCCATTCCAGGCCAACTCAGTGACTGCACCCTGTGGCGGATCAAGGCGGCACGTCCTCGACTGGGTAGATTTCCTGCTCCCTATGCCGCACTCCCTGCCTCCTATCCATTCTTATTTCTTTGCTTTCAAGTACTTGGGATTTTAAAAGCACTGAAAAAAATTATTTTTCTTATTTTTTATTTATAAAGATTGAAACACATTTCATAAAAATAATATTCATTATAATATAAAAGGTTAAATAGTTTCTCAAATACTTAATATTGTCTTTTCTCTAAATTTTTTACAGTGCATCCTGCCCAGCCCCAATGGTCCACCCCCTTCCGCACGCCGCCCCTGGCTGAGTGGCTTAAAGTGGCGCAACAGATAATGAAAGTCAATGTCTGCGCAAGGGTACAGGATACGCTGTTTGCTCGTTTCTCCATCCCTTCGGTCCCCCTTCTGCCTCCCCCATCCCCCACCAGTCTCTTCCAGAAGACAAAGAGCTGGCTTTGTGATCGCAATTCTTCTTGGAAAGGGGGTGGCTCGGGACTGAGGGCGGGGTGGCCGGCAGCGTTTCGTGTTTTGCTGTAATTCCCTACAATCTCCACCGCATCCACTCTTTTTTCCCCCATTTTCTTGTAATTACATTGAGGTCCTGGATCCTGTATCCTGATTCGTTGCCCGAACATTATCCCATTATTTGCCTGTAATGGCCAGGTGTTTGTGTCAACGTCTTCTCGTCTATTTGAAGAGGATCCTCAACCCTCGGGATACATAAATATCAAATTGTATCTAAATGCGAAGGCGATTGATCCTGGCGGGTCCTGAATCCTGAATCGGAACGTGGGAGAATGGAGTAACGTAAAAGTTGTTCCCCCTTCTCGGGGACGAAAGATTTTGAAGTGTGTGCGTTTGTGAGAAAGAGTTGCAGGCCAAAGTCGAAGGATAACCGAAAGCCGACGTCAAGGGCCATTAAGCCGGGAGGGAGGGAGCAAGGGAGTCGAGCAAAGAAATCAAAATAAAAATTTAATTTTAAATTTGTTCCCCCGCCAACGAAGCCTTCATGGGAAAAATACGTATTCCATTCGATTCCCTCAAAACCAGTTGAGCCTGTCGGACGCCCTGTGATTGCATTTCCAACCTTTATTTTTTTGTTGTTTTTTTTTTTTCCAGAGGGAGGGTGAAAGTTGTTGCTTGTTTGGCTCTGGCCAGCCAACTTGTTGATGTTTTCGATAATGGCCAGGACTTGGCACAGCCACAGGTGCAAAAGGGTCCTGCAGGACATTGTAGGGGTTGCGATCGCGGCCAAAGGAGCGTGAAAATTATGCAACATTCTGTGGGAAGCAGCGCGCCAAGGCAACCATTTCGGCGTTTCACGGTAATTTCACGGATCTCACGGATCCTGGCTTCTGGACACGCCACTAACTTGGTTCACACGAAGGTCAGCTTAAGACCAAACAGCCATGTCACATCCGATCTCGTGGGGTGAGTAGGGGGGAGACCAAGAAAGAGCTGGATTTCCGGATTTGAGGGTCCAAAAAGGGCCAATAGTTCCCCAACAGTGCCACAAAGCAATGTCATTAGCCATGTTACACTTGAAGAAAAGACGGATATTGAAATAGATATTATAAATATTTTTAAATTTAACTTAATTCTTAATTGAGGATCTCTTTTCGATGTCCAGAGTCTGTTTGAGGCAATCATTTCCCATAAAAGTATAAAAAATCGTATTTTTTTTCAGTGTTTCCACCTGGCATTAGAAGCTGCTGACATTAGACTGTGACTGACGTTGATTGTGCTGCGGAAGTTCCCACCAGACCAGGCCAGGCCAGGCCAAGCCAGACCATGATTATGACGCAACACAAATTTTTGGGACAGTTGCAGGTGAGTCGAGCCGGGAAGTTGGGGGAACTCTTGGGAGTCCGGAGTCTGGAGAACTGTCCGTTGCGAGCTTCGCACGGGACGCTAATTAAAAAGGAATTTCTTGGCTTCTCGGCTTGGCATTCTCTTTTTTTCTTTTTGTGTATTTACAACCCGGCAACGTCAATTAGAAATGAGGGTCGGGGGTGAGCCAAAGGGGCGAACGGGCTGGCAATCAGGAGAGTGCTAATTTAGTAATCACAAGTCAGTCGCAAGCCGGGCCAGCCAGCTAGAAAGTATCTGTAAGAACCGGTTGTCAAGGGGTCCTCAAAAGCAAAACGATAAGCTCCGAGATTTGAGCTCCGAGATCCGGAGATCTCTGGCTGAGGCTCTAGTTGCTGCCACGCCCTTTCTCTAACGGTGGAAAGGTGTGAAATTGTTGTTGCTCTTGATTGGATATCTGTGTTGGATCAGGTGGCACTGCCACTCGCCCAGCTTGACGCCGTGAGATCACAATTGATCCTCCCCAAGATCCCCGTCTCAGTCCCGGGGTAAGTCGGCGTAATAATTTAGAAATCTTTTGTTGGCCAGATCGAATCCAAAGCTACAGGCTCTGCGATCCCTTCCAACCAGTCATCATCAGGTGCCCTTTTGTATCTTTGAGATACTCTATTGTGCCCGGAATGGTTTCTGTGTGTGAAAAGTCATTTTTTGTTCTTCTGTACAGCAATTAATGGGGGAAAACATTGTGTGTTTGGTTTGGAGTTCCTTTTGGGAAGAAAGGAGGAACAGCCAGGACTTTTTAACTTATTTATCAAATGACTCAATAAAGAGATAAATTGATGTCCTTTCCCATGGAGTTTCATGCCTTTGTGTCTATGAAATTTATGAATAAAGTCATTTTTTAACTGTGACTGTTATCTGGATTCCCCAAGCTTATCCTGGTTTAACTTGGGATCTAAACACCCTAGGGTCTAGCCCCTTTATCCCTTTTTTCCCCTGATATCTCTGGATATCAAGTGGTTAAGGCACATCACTCATTTCCAGGGACCCGGGACTCAACTTCACATGCTGAAGAGCAGAGTAACTTCGGGATGGCAAACAAAGCATTAATATTCCTCAAAATGGGACAAGGGAATCCTAAACTAATTTACAACACGTGTAATCGCTCGGAGGTCGCTGACCGATCGCGTTCGCGTTTACGTTACCATTCTCATTCCTATTCCAATTCCTATTCCTTTTCCTATTCCCATTCGGATTCTTGGACTTGGACTTATTCCCATTCGCGTTCCTGTTCCAGGCCAAAGGCAAACATCTTTTCTAACCGCCTAGATTGACAATCGAGATTGAAACGCTCACACATACCATCAAAGAGAAAGATACTCAGATACAAAACGTAACGTGGAACCGACTGGAGTGGAGGATGGAAACGAGGCGGCCGAGCGTGAAAAGGTAAGGAATCGCGTCCAAAGCGAGAGGGAGAAAGGAGCCTACGGACAAATAGAGGCACGAAAGCAAGTAAAACGAAACCCAGGCAATGGAATTGTAAATAGCAATAAGTGTACCCTGGAAGGGGGTTGTCGGGATCGGTGCGGTGCCGTGCGTGGGGGTTGGGGATCTAGGTAGAGGAATAGGGTAGCGTCATAAATAATATTGTTTACACAAATGGTTTACGGCGATGAGCAGCATTGACTCCTGTTCGATGGCCGAAGCACTGACCCCGCCGCCTCGTTCTCGTATCCATCCACTCTTCATTTTCAGCCTTAATTTTGGGTCAACGGTTCCTACGCATCCGCGGCTAAAAATAGCCACGATGAGCTCAAGACTGTTGTTTACTACAAAAGTGATAAACACGAAAAAGTCCCAGGCTCGCCGGGCAGGAGAAATCTCACTTCCAGTTAAGCCTATTGTGCGGATACTGAAAGAAAAATATATGAATTTCCATAAAGCTAAAAATTGCAAAAGTTTAATATTTCAAATAGATAAAGATACAATTTCAAAGATACAGATATTGTATCTCAAATTCTTACCCTTTTGGAATAGGATTTTTCTTAGAGTGTAATCATGATGGGAGTGCGTGCCTCCAAGGGAGGTCGCAGGTGGGCTGATGGCGGAGGGGGGCTTGGGGGTAGGCTGCAAAAGGGGAGCAGGCTTTAAGCCAAAACAACAACAGGTAGAAATCAAATAGAAAACGGAATAGACGAAGAGGCAACAAGGCGAGTGGAGGAAACAGCTCCAGTGGGGCAGCGCTGTGACTGAGCGGTGGCAGCATAATGAGGCAGCAGGCACACGCACACACCCAAAACGGAGCTAGGCAGGCACACACAGATACTCGGATACACGCGAGCGGAGCTCGGTTTGTCTATGTTCCAAGGCATTTCGAGTTTCATTTTATGTTTTGACCCCTTTTAAGTTCAAGAACCCTTTTCCTCACAACGTCGCACGCACACATCTCCGCCGAGAAGCCCTCGGTGGCGTGGAGCTCTCTCCTAGTCTCCAAAAAATGAGCAGGCGCGTGGGGCTTAATGGGCCTTCTTGGGGCGATGGAGAGACTTCGGCTCGGCTCGGCAAGGCATGGCATCAGTTGGCTCCACCAACACCACCGAAGACCTGGGAAGAGAGCCCCATTCTCTCCAAGCGAAAAGCTCAGCTCAGTGGAGACTTGGGGAGCCCGACCAGACCAGGGATTGTTATTGTTTTGACGTTGAATGTTTTTTTTTATCTTTCTGGCCTTTGGGGTTGTTGTTGCAGTCGCTGCCGCTGTTGCTGCTGCTGCCTCGGCCACTGCTGACGACGCTGCCACCGCCTGGGCGCAACAAGTGTATTCGACTTTTGATTTATGCCTGCGGATTGCTCGGGCGGTCCGATCTCAAAATCGAGGCACTGAGCGGAATTATTAATTGATTGATGAACACTAATTATGTTAATTGGTTAATGAAATGCAATGTGTCAAGCGCAGAGCTCGTGTCTCAATTCGGATAGGCGGAGAAAAGTGGGAGAATTTCTTCCTTAACTTCCTCTCTTCCGAAAGAGCTTTTTACAGTTGCAATATCAGCGAGCTTGAGCCTTGGCTTAAAAACTGAAAATCTCAAAGTGAGATACTTTTTAGATACTTCTGGAATCTAGATACATATACAGAAGCCATACTGAATTTTCCTCCTATATGTATATACATATTTATTGTACTTGCCAGGTACCAGGTTGGCCAATGACTCATTCAGGAGAAAAAGCTCTTGGGGGAGCCAAGTGCTTTTGGGGAAAGCGATCTCGAAGGGCGTTGTCTGCGATGCCTGCTGATGTCATTGGGACACGGTGGGTTTGGGAGCCAATCCCCAAATGTATCTGGCGTATCTGAATCTATTACGAATAAACAGTTACATCCTCCGCACCAAGCCCAGAGACACAAAACCACCAACACAGTGCCACAATCAACAGCTGTCTGAAACAACAACAAAAAAAAACCGTTCATGGTCATTGTGCCATAAATGGCAAACGAAACGAAATTGAAATTAAGCAAATGAGTGGGAAACCAGACTTTGAAGCAACAAAGGAGAAGAACTTAGAGGCAATAGCAGCAACCAGCCACCAGCAACACCAACAGCAACATCAGCAGCAACAATCGGCAGCAACAGGCAGCAGCAACTTCGGAAAACAAGTTGATAAAAGTCGAGGCCCAAAAGCCCGAATCCACTAGACGACAAACGAAGGCGGATGCGCACCTAGAAGCCGCCAAATGAGGAACTCTAGCGGATGCTGTGCCTCTTCAACTGGGCCAAAATCAAAGCAACTTCAACGGCATCGTTGATCGTTGCGAGAACACACTAAAAAAAACCTGAAGTCAGGAAATCCGCTTCACATTTACAATAACGTCTGTAAAGTCATATTATCCTAACAAATGGGTTTTATTATTTAAAAAATGGACTAGATTCTACTTTAGTATAATTCCTGAATCTAGACCTTTTTTTTTGAGTGTAAAGACTTAGTCAGACTGGGTTGGCGTTGGCCCACATGTCCCACGCTTCCATTTAAACAAACACACAGCCTTCCAAGCTTACCTTCCAAGCTGCTAACGGTACCTTTACGCAATCCCAAGACAAGAATGTGGCACACAGGAGAGAAATCCAAGGTTCGGGGGAGAGAGTGCCGGAGAAAGGGTTTTCTTTCAAATCAACGGGTATCATAAAAATAAATAAAAATAAAAATCCCCAACGCTTTCAAACATAAAGAGCGAAAAACCAAGTGGAGGAGGCCCAGGAGAAAGGTGGTGAAGGTAAGTGGTGAAGGGAGCGGATCAGGCTACGCATGTAAATGGGCCTGGCATGTAAAGTTTGCTTTCCACTTTTGGGCCAAAGCTTCAGGTGCGTTGGCTGGCAAGCGGACAAGGCTGTTTTGGGGCTTTGGAATTGGGAGTGCGTTCATTGGTTCGCTGAAGTACCCATGCCACCCAGCCCCTTCCCTTTCCCTCCCTCCCCCTTTTGTGCTCCACCCTACATTCCATAAAATCCAACACCCTGCCTGCAGCAAGTGCAACAGGTTCGTAAATAACCATCAAGTTGCGGGCGTAGCTGCGGGCCAAAGTCCTAAACGCGGCTCGGGTTTCAGGGCATCGATTAACAAGTCTACACAGAGGGAAAAAGGCTGGGAAAATTTTGGAGGGCATAAGGATTTATATGGAAGTTGATACAGAACTTGGGGGACCTTGACACCTAACCTAGATTTTTTTCTGGAAGACTTAGAATATCTGGTGGTCCTTTGTAATCCTTATTTATAAACTGTTTTGATTGGCTGTCCAAGGATATTCCAGGAGAAGATTCCTAACTTAAATTTCCCTTATTTTTTAGTCAGTGTTTCAGCAGGTTATGGCCTTAAAGCCAACAAAACAATAACAAGGCCCGAAGAAAGCCCATCGCTCAAGTTGGAATGAAATCCAGACTCGCGACCCAGCCGTACGCATTTGAAGCGTTTTAACTGTTTACTGTTACGACTCTCGAAAGCGAAGATCGCTTCTTCGCCGCTATTCGCCACCATGGTCTTTGGTCTGCGGTCTTCGGTCTGCAGTCTTCAGTCTTCGGCCACCGCTCGTACCGTTCTTCTCTTTCCTCTCTCCTCTCCCCGGTTCAACGACCGAAAAACGGACAGAGCCCTCCACGTCCCCCTAAATCCGTACGTCCGTCCGTTTGTCCGATTGTCCATTTGTCCGTCGGTCCGTACATTTTGCGGCCCCTTCTTTGGAGCGGTTCTTCCTGACTGCCCTGCCTTTTCTTCTGGTTCGCCTGCTGGTTGGTCTAGCTTTCTATTGTGTCTGATGATTGCCCAAAAAGAAACGAAAAGACAAAAAAGACGCTCGTGGGTTTTAACCCTATGAAAAATTCTGGGAATAGAAATGAGAATGGACACCCCATCTCCCTCTCACTCCCTCTCGCTGCTACAGGTGGTGGAGGGAGTGAGATAGGGCCAGCGATGGTTTCTTCGGTTTTGCTGAGGATTAATAATGAGACGATCTGTTGCCGAAAATGTCCAGAGAGAAAGAGCTGTGGAGATTCTTGGATACCCCCGGTGCAACACGGTCATTGACTTTCTAATTGTGGCCAAAGGGATAGGCGAACTGTGTGGGATTCCTATACTACGATTAATGTCTTTCTTCGCTCTCCAATTCTTCTGAAGAATTCTCATAAAAAGTCCTCCACTCGCAGGAGATCAATTATAAGTCGATCAAGAGGTTCTTCCCTTTAAAGCCCTCGAAAGTTGTTTTTTTATAACTATTATTTGTGGACTATTTAGATAAGTAATATAAATCCAAAGGAGTTGCTGGTCAATAAATAAATTCCTAAAGTCCATGCCAAACCGAAAGGCAACTCATTGAAATGTATGCAGCAAAGTCCGTCATTAAAATCATGAACCAAACCAATAAAATCGCTTGACAAATTATGCAACCACCTGAGTGATTTTAGGTGACGAATCATGGGAAAATGTCAACACAGACCAGGGTCCAAAAGGGGGTAGAGTAACAGGTTCACGCACAGTGCACCAGACAAATCCAGTCGAGGGATCGTAAATAAGCCACCGTAACGCCCTTGCCTAGGAGAGCTCATTAAAATTCCATGTGAAAATAGCCACTAAAACTATTTTGATTTTACTTAAACCAAGGGAAAACCTTTAACGAAAGGTTTTCTTAAACAATTTACTAAAGGGATATGGTTAATAGATTGCAGACTTTAGTATTACATAGCTTGAGAAGGATATCTGCAATATTTATTTTCATATATTTCTCTGATTTTTTTCCTTAATAAGCTTTTCTTTTCTGATTTTCCATTAATAGTACGTAGGGATCTTTGAATTGTGTGAGCCTCCCCCAAATACAAAAGGTTATAATTGTAATTATTCACCCCTCGCATTCATGTTAAGGCATTTCCGTTTCCCTTTTGTCCCGTTTCCACTTCCGAGTCCCGCACCCACAAAAAAAAAATGTAATTGTCAAACGTTCACCCCCGAGTCGGAACATGTAGGACGGAATGCTGACCCTCGCAACCAAGTGTCCGGAAATGAGATGCAAATATTATGTGGGACTCGGACCGGGCGGGAACCGATCCCCGGATCCTTCAGGGGCCACCCCATCACACAGTTGACTTGCCTTGTCCAAGGAGTTGCGTCCATGAGGGTTGCTCATCCGCCAGACAGCTCTATATGAGATATATAAGTTGGAATATATGTGAAGACGATCCTCCAGCTCCCAGCAGGAGGGTAAGAAAATTGTCTTGGCCTTGTGCACGTGCGTTTTCCACGGCACCAGGAAAATAATGAAAATCGCATTGGTTGAGTGCGCTTCCAGCGCATAATTTTGTACCCTAGATCATGTTTATCAGGTCTTACCATCTAGGCTGCCATTTAGTGGAAATTATGCAAAGTTTGGGATGGTCTATGTGTAAGGCTGAGGTGCGGTCCCTAAGAATTTCGTTTTTCCTGGGAATTGTTTTCTTGCAAGAGCATAAAGTTTATGAATAAAATGCTCATCATAAAATATAATTTATAAAACGGAACCAGATCTTTTAAAAGTCCTCTAATCTAATCTTGAATAGCTACAGGTTGTTTTTCTTTCTCTGATATACATATCGCCCATTCAAGAGATTAATTAAGTGTAAAGACCCCTTTAATCTGGGTCGCCCTTTACTGAAAATCAATTAATTTCCATTTCTTTAGAGCTCATCTGCCAGCAGGAATTTTTACAGATCGATGTAGGTCAACTGATTCGTAATTGCAAGCACATGTCTCTGAAAACTTGCGACTCGTAACTACTCCCACCACTCGGATCTAACACAAGTCCGGCTGGATGTCTTTGGATTACGAGATTAAGAGATTTCGAAAGGAAAAATAAAAAAAAAAAAGCTGGGAGCGAGTGTCTTACAATTTATCATCCTCGCAGCAAGTCAGAGCTGGGATGCCCCTGATCCGAGAGATCGTCCGCCAGCTAGGCGCAAATCATCTGAGAGACCGGGTTCAGTGAACCCCGTCCGGGAAAAGATTCAATTTCCCATCTCCCTCTATCTGTGTCCCTCGTATCTTCTCTTTTGTGTGTGGGGACGAAGACAAGGCGAAAGCGTAAAATGCTACAATGTTAATGGGTGCCACAGACGTCGCAGCTGGAGGAGCTGGAGGTGCCGGAGGAGCCGGAGGAGCCACAGAGCTCCCGAGGAGGAGCTTGTGACGCGTGTCTATCGGGGCAGAGATCTAAAAAGATAGATAGAGGGACAGGGGCAACTACTTTCCCCAGCAAAGCTCCTCCAGTGATTTCTAGACAAACGAAAACTATTCTAGATGGGTGAGCACATTGACATGACACGAAAAAGTGGATTTCTATCAAGGATTGGGGAATAAACATTTAAAATTTAAAACAAAGGAAAACATTTTAAAGAGAATATATTTAATATTTTTAATAATTAAAATATGAGACAATTCCACTCCCTTTTCAAGAAAAATTCCTTCTCAACCACTCAACTTTTTCTCCAGTGTAAATTCCTCTCCAGAACTTCCTTTCTTGTGCTTTCTCTTCTGATCTCATTTGATTTCACCATCCGGCCGAGGGACTCTCCTCTTCTTCCAGCGTCTCGTTTCCCATTATAATGTGGTCCTTGAAGTCAAGTGCTCGCTTCCTTTCCCCTTTCAAGAATTGCTTTCTTTAAGGCAGTGCAAGAGAGCTGGCAGGAAATATTGAATTAATAATTATGTAGATAGGAGCTCTTGATATGTGCATATTTTTACGATGCACTGTTACCTTTTGCCTGCCACTAATTAGGGCGCGGCGCATCTTCTTGCCACAACGGTCGCGATCTCCTCAAGCGAGTCCTAGCAGGTTGTTTTTTTTTTTGGGTTATACGTCCAGCAAGGAAGCCACCCTCGGATGACAACATTTAGATGGCCAAACGATCACTTCACACTAGACAAGCACACGAAAATAAAAGGAAGAAACAGGCCTCGGAACAACCACTGAGATTCCACCACCATTACCGACCGGGACTTACCTGTATCCGAATTGTAACGTCTGTCTGGCGGAGGGTTGCTAGACCTTCTAATTATCATTCCTTAATATTTATTCAGCGGAGGGTTCAGGTGTCGTCGTCAAAGTCAGAGCCGGAATCATCATCAGGTGCTTGGCTGCTTGCTTGGCTGTTGAATTTCTTATTCGTTTCCACTGGCTTAAGGATTTTTTTGACGCACGACTGAGCTCAGAAAAAAAGGAAAGAAAGAAAAAGGAAGATTCCTTTGTTCGGAGTGCTCGGTTCGTGACCCTCCTGCTCCTTCTCCGGCTCCTGATCATTTTTTCCCTGAGCGCGTTAATGCTTTTGTATTTTGAGTCCCTTTGTATGATCGCCGGAGTGGATGGATGGATGGATGGGTCGGTCGGTCGGTGGTGTTGGATGGACGGGCTTTGTCTGGCATTCACTTGGAACTGACTTTGCTTGGCTTTTCAAGGGGCAATCAGGGCTGGCAGCACTTGGGCAAATATCTGATGGATTCCCAAAAGGAATATAAAAAAGAGCCGAGGCCACTTTTGACTCAATTATTTTTCAGAGTGCATTTCTGAGCAACAACCCTCGGAATTTGGATGGTTTGTGCGGCATCCTGTTGCTTGCTGTTGCATGAAACAGGATGCCAACGAGCGTGTAATGCACAGTTAGCCCCGCACCCTGTCCCATCCGCCCTTCCTCCCTTCCGTCCAAAAAAGCAAAAGGCAACCCACAGGCCACCCACCCCCGCCAAAGTGCATTCAACTGTTGCTGCCTGATTTCCAATTTGAATGTTTTCCAAAGGAAGCGATAATTGGATGGATATTGCAGTTGATTCCTTTTCCTGTTCAGCTGGGAACTGAAGCAATTTAATGGACTTCCAACTTTTAGTCATTTCCCTAGGCAAATGTTGCATTCAAGGTTGCCAAGCCTCTAAAAAACTTCCCATTGCCGGCTCGCAACCGATACAAAAACTGAAAACAAAACAAAAAGGTGCAAAAAAGACCAAACAAATCAAAATCAATTTGTCAAGCGACACTTGCCACCTTAAATAAAAGTGGGCAACAGCCAACAACAACAACAATAGCAACAACAACAATAACAACAAACGGCTAAAAAAAGACATTCGAACGGCAATCAGAAATCAAAACAAAAACCGCTAAAAACAAGACAGGAAAGCCAACTTCATGAGAAGTCGCAGCCTAAATACTCTTGCCGTTGAGTTTCCATTTCTATTGTTGGCCAAGATGGACAGTAATGTTGTCTATTGGCTGAAATTTTCGCCAACATAGCAGCCATTTCAGCCATTTGGCAACGGTATACGGGGCGTATACTTTATATTGGTTTATATTCAATATTACGGATCCGCTTCAAATGTTTTTGTGCCATAAATTTGGAACTGATGATCATATTTTTTGGAAAAGTTCACTTACTTTCGAGTTAACAAATCGAAAACAAAATGCAAGCCAGGATCCTACTTTATTCTCAATTTTGTGAAGTTTTAAGGGAATATTCCGGCCAATCCGCATCCGATTTTGAAACGGAATGTCTCATCTGAATCAGGCTTTTAATATACGTTGATCTGTACTTTAAGAATAAAAAAATAAAATACAAAAAAATTTCCCGATTTTTGAAAATTTTAATGATTCATCCGATTTTGAAACGGAATGTCTCGTCTGAATCAGGATTTTAATATACGTTGATCTACACTTAAAGATTAAAAAAAGAAAATTTAAAAAAATTTTACCGATTTTTGAAAATTTTAATTTCCTAAATTGCAAAAAGTCGAAAATATTTTTTTTGTTCGCTATTTTAATTCTTTTGACCCAAATTAAGCAGAATTAAGCCCTCATTCGAAAGTGGTATGCCATTTCAAAATCGGTTGGGAAATGGCCAAAATATTCATCTTTAAATGAGTCAAAACTTCAGTTTTTGCCTCGAATATCAATTCAATGGCCAAGCTCTATTATTAATCCATTAAATTTTGTAATAAACATAAAAATATCAACAAATTTCAAAAAGCATAGCCCCAAAAGAAAACTTTACAATATATCCTTTTAAAAATACAATTTTTATTCTCTTTTTATTTACAGGTAGGCGTATTTTTTATGTCCTGAAAGAGTGAAGATGTTAAGCCTTCTGTCGCCTTTGGAGGTAGATTTTATTCAGCTGTTTGCAGGATCAAACCACGATGTCCAGGATAACTCTGCCCTTCTTCGTTCTTCTTTACGTGCCAGGACTAACCATCAGGACTCCACCAACAACCAATTAAAAACACCAGTTCTCTCATTTTTATTAAAGTTTATTACAGTGGTTTTTTCTTAAACATGTTAAATTAACATATACAATTGTATAATTATTATGTTATGTTAATATTATGAATAAAATTTTCAAATAAACATTCATATTTAATAATCAATGCGACATCTTCTTAAAAATAATATAAAATGTTATGTTTAAATGTAATATTTTGTTATAAATAATAAATCTATTACAGTATCAGTTGCGTCACGATGCTTCCTGCTTCATTGTGTCGCAGGACATCACTGTTTTGGCAACACCGGTACAAGGACCCGTACACTTATCAGGTCAAACGGCTGCAATCCTGAAAAATAAAAAAAAAAGGAATAAAATATAATAAATATGCATGTTTTAAAAGAGTGTTTTAGGTATGTTTGTAAATAAACTAAAGTCAGTTTCCAAAATCGATAGATGTTTCTATTGTCATTTAATTCGTTTTACACGATTGGCCAAAATTATAATACCCAATGCAAGGGTATAAAAAGACCTACACAAAATAAAATACAAAGAGAAAAAAAGAAATAACACAAAAAAGGCGCGCATGCGCAAAACGAGTTTCACGAAAAACACAAAAGCTGCGAAATGGAGAACAATCGAAGCTTTCTGAGCCGGCGAACGACATGCGCGTGGTTGGAGCTACCTCAACCCAAACCCCTAATTTCCTATGTTAGGAGAAAGGCCGGATTAAAGGGTGGCAGTTACCACACTTGAAAATAATAAGTGAAATCCTCTTTGAACAAAACACTTTAAAGTTTAAAAACTATTCATTGCTTAATTCCTTTAAAAAGAACATTTTTGACAACACATTTTATTTCTTGGCCTTTTTTTCCTGCCTGCAGACATGAATCAGGGCGATTGAAATGAGCCAACCAAGCCGGACAGGATCAGGACTCCCCGACAAGGGGAATCGGGGTGTTGCAAAAGGGGCGGAGGAGAATGGGTGGAGTGGGGGACAATATGCAAATTGTTGTAAGTCGACGCGACAACTTCATTTGTTCAACGGAGCTCTGGCGGCCAACGGAAACGGCAACCGTTGGACGAGACAGAGATTGGGTTCGAGGAGTGGCACGAACCGACGGGGCGTCGGGAGGCAGTGGGCATGGAAATGGGAAGTTGATGCACGTCGTTGGCCAAATTGAGGTTAAGTAATGCAGTCAAATGCGTGAAAAATGGCAAGAGAACAAATAACAACCACAGCAACTCCACTACCAGAACCCATGCAACAAAAAAAAAATAAATAAATAAAAGAAAAGAAACAGAAACAGAAAAATCTGGGCTGAAACTGGGCAGGGCCAAAGGAGGACAAGAGTCGATGCCAAAGAGCTAAGCCCAAAAATGGCGAATACATCGTAGGACTCGGTGCGTGACGGCAACATAAAACGAGCCCACCGAACACCAAACGATGTTGTCACCACGAGAAACCCCACTGCCACCAGCCATCATCGACATCGTGGCCAAAAACCTGATCCCCGATTAGCATGCAGGCATTCCTGCGATTGATTTTTTTGGGTCACCATTGCGAAAATTGATGTCTGTCTGTCAGTTGTGGATAGGTTGAAGCGTTAGTACACTTGGAAACCACTTTTTAAACTTTTACTTTATTTAGCATTTTATACATATTTAGTAAGATTTAGGTTTAGATCCAAGAATAAGGTCAATAGGGATTATAAAAACATTCTTTATTAAGGAATAAAATAAACATTGTTTGTAGGAGTTAGGAATCCGATGGATTCATTCTAGAAACAATTATTATTTAAGAAGTATATAATAAATTTTAAGGAACTATAAATTTTTAATCAAATACTTTGTGTTTAGTGCACATAACCCCTTGATCTCCATACCGAACTTTGATTCGACTTTGGATTTTTGGGATGGATAATTAATTGTTGTTTAGCCACCTAGTTTGACACTCGAGGCTGACACGACGACACCTGCCGCCCCAGGCAGGCCAAAACCGAGGCGCAACACCCCTTCTCCTTTGATCGTCTTTTAGGCTACCCCCAAAACACCGAATAGAAAAACTCCTCTGGCCAAGAAACTGGTTGCCATTGGCAGTAAACATTTGTCGTTGTTTGCAGTTTGCTGTTTGCCGTTTGCTCTTTGCACACGGCTTCTAATCCGTTTGGAATTTCAGACACGCCAAAGCGGCGCACCGGCTGTTTTAACTGAGTGGAGCATGCCACTGGTGCACTGGAAGAATATTTGTTAATAATCCTTTTTTCAGGTTGTAACTCATATATTGTAAGCGCTAAACAAGTTGCAAAACCAATCATAACTTTTATATAATCTTTTCAAGGATTTATATCAAAAATCTGGATCCTAAAATCAATCATGTTTCTGAGTGAATACCCACAGGCTGCCTGCCTGCTTGGTTGTCCACTTCGATGCCATGGTTTGGCTTGGTTTTCTAGCTGGTTGGTTGCCTGGCTGGCTGGCTGGTGTCTGCCGTTGGCAAAATGTCAAGTGTCTGCCGCGGAAATGAGGCCGTTGCGGCAACTAGACTTGGTAGGAGAAGACGAAGTTGCAGGTTGCATTGCAACCACTTGAGGATTTAGCCGGCGAGGAACTCGTAACTGTTGTGACATCTTATTCAGCTGAAGGAAGCCGTGAGATTTATACAATTATTGCGAAACTGATTATGGAATTTTGAGTCTAACCAAATATTTATGGAAAAATTTCTACTAAGGCTATGCGAAGTTTCCTCATTGAAAAGCAAAGATTTTTTAAAAAAGGTAAAGTAATAAGTATTTTAAATGTATAAAGATTGTTTCATTAAGATTTTTCATCAATTTATTCATTTCAATCACAATAATCTTGTAAATATTTAGCAAAAACTCAAATTAAGTATACGCCATGTATGCACAATTTTAAAAACACAGTATACGCCTCGTGTGCCAATTTTGACAGTCACTTATTTCACCTAGCGATAAGCTCCATTTGTGGAATATGAAAAGCTTAATTTCCTTTCGCCAGTCAAGCATCACATGTCGGATTTGATGAAGGAGCCAAAATCTTTTGATCGGCTGGAGCACATGCCATGCGAAGTAATAACAGGCCACTCGTCATGGACCGCCCGCCCAATCACTTGATCACATGTTATGCAATACCCCAGAAAGAGAGGAGAGAAAAAAAGTAATAATAACAATAATAATAATAGCCGTTTGTCAGAAAACAGCCTGGATGGAAAAGTAAAGTGAAATGAACCGATGACGATGATGGCCGAACGAAAGCCAGTTGTGAGTTTTCCTCCGAAGTGGGGGGCAGGAGGAGAATCAAGTCTGCGTTTCGGCTAGCCAGCACATGCCAGCTACTTCCCCCCAATTTCCCCGATCTTCCCGACGATATGCCCGATTTCCCACTACCAATCCCGATCCCATCCCGAGAGCACTTGAAATTGCATGCCGAATTTGCACAGTCAGCCAGACGGCCAGACGGCCAGACGGCCAGCTGGCCAGTCAGCCAACCAGTTTCACTTGCGAAAGCCAACAGCTTCCATTTCCATTTCATTCG
Organism: Drosophila varians; assembly: GCA_018150405.1. Classification (NCBI taxonomy): domain Eukaryota; kingdom Metazoa; phylum Arthropoda; class Insecta; order Diptera; family Drosophilidae; genus Drosophila; species Drosophila varians. The sequence continues at coordinate 6,460,114 of JAECWK010000015.1, forward strand.
AGAGTCGACCGCCGATAGCTGGAAACGCTTTTCGGGCCAAATAGCGCGCTTAAATTAATAGTAAATCCAAAAATGAAGGAAGCCGATCTGGAGGATCAATATGCCCGATTCCCGGAGATCAAGCGATCAGAAGTCCAGAAGTTCCTGGAATGGATTCACGCCCAGCCGCATATCTCGAAACAATTCTCGGAGGGGGAGGCCCTCCACTTCCTCCACGCCTGCCGATCCAGCATGGAGGTGGCCAAACAGGTGCTGGACATCAATCTCACTGCCCGCACCCACTTGGAGGAGTTCTTTGTGAATTTGGACTGCGAGCGCCCGGAAATAAGAAAGGCCATGAAAACAGTGTAAGTTAAAGTCCTTAAAGTCAAAGGATTATAGCTTTTCTATAACTTCTATATCCATGCAGATCCATTGTTCCCCTGCCTGGTGTAACTCCGGAAGGATATCGAGTTATAGTTGCCAAACTGGACGATTTGAATACCTCAAACTATAACTTTGCGGATATTATGAAATTGTAAGTAATCAAAGGACAATAAATACACTGAGATAAATTGTAATGCCTCTCAAAATACAAAGTCAGTGAAAGTATAAATAAGATTCACACTCGTAAATGTTACGGCTCATAAATACTCCGAGAAATATAAAAACTAATAGCCTTTACTTTTATTTTTGCTTCAAGAAGTTAGATGTATTTCTTTCACTTTTAAAAAATAGTTCCCACAGTTCTGACATAAGAAATTATACGTACATATATGTACTAAAAAATAAGCAAGTTAAGTATAGTAGTTATATACGATTTTTGCAAACACCGGTTCAACTTTAATATTAATGGCTGACAATAATAGCCGTGTCGGTTTTGCGCTATTTGCACGTCATATTCGTGGCGTGATTATGACAAGGCTTAAACCAGCATTGGGAGGTACTAAGGTTCCAAGCTAAAACCTCCAACTAAATACAATACACGCACACGAGGTTTCTCAATTCCGGATATGGGGCTAAGCTGGTGAGATACTTTGCCTTAATCCAGACAGACGTTCGCAGTCATCATTATAATCTGCTGTATAATGGTTGACAATTAAGATTAAACAATTAAACACGTAAATATTAATAAACATGTCCACTTGGACAGGCAAGGGTGTAACTCAGGGATGATCTTTACTCAAAACAATACTAATTTATTTCAGATACTGCATGATATTCGACTTTTGGATGTACGAGGACGGCATTCAGCCAGGACATGTAATCGTTATTGATCTAAAAGGCTGCTCCTTGGGTCACGTGGCTCGCATTGGCCTCTTGCAGATGAAAAAGTTCCTATACTATCTACAGGCAAGGAATCAACGATATAATTATATCATATATTATAATATTTACGTTTCTCAGGAAGCTGCTGCCATCCGACTGATTGGCTTTCACTTTATAAATATTGTGCCCTTCATGGATAAAATCCTGGCCCTGATGACCCCCTTTATGAAGAAGGAGTTGACCAGCGTCCTTCATGTGCACAGCGACTTGAATGATTTCTACAAGTTTGTACCACAACAAATGCTGCCCAAGGATTACGGCGGAGATGAGGACCCTGCCAGCCTATCAAAAGGTGGATTGCCACAAAATAAACACAATTTCTTGTTACATTATTATTATTTACAGATATTTATTACAAAAAACTTTTGGACAATCGTAAGGAAATGCTCGAATTCGAGACTCGCCACCAGGTGAATGAGAAACTGAGACCAGGAAAGGCCAAAAACGTTTCAGATCTGTTCGGTATTGAAGGAAACTTTAAAAAGTTAGACATTGATTGAGAAAGTTGGTTTCTTTCAATTTAGGGAAAATTAATGTTGTTTCACAGGTGGTTTGATAGTAAAATAAAATTTGTATGGTGATTCAAACATATCTTCAAATGTATTTTGCTCTTGTTTCTGTTGCAGCTTTGCTTTTAATATACAAAAGGTGTGTGTATGTAAAGGATGTTCGATGATAGAAAAAATGTACATCATGCCTTAAATGAAAAATTAGATGACTGCATGGAGCTACTATTTGCAAATTCCATCTCATGGTTTTAAACGTTACTTACATTCTATTCGATTAAATTACGATAAAATCAGATAAATGAAAAAGAGTTACGATATATATATTCATGATTATATATACCAACATCTATGCATATACGTTTATAACTATTATTGTAAGTTTAGATATCTTTATACATAAAACTTCGTCTTTCAGTGTCAATCATCTTAGAAACTGATGCTCTGTGAGCAAATTAAATAAAATAGCAGCGCTTCTGGGATTTGGATTAATTCGTGAATTTTCTGCATTCTGATCAAATAAAAAAAAAAATAATTGATTCTGAGTTTCTCTGGAATATCAAAGATACTATTTTCCTGAATACAGGCAGTCTTTCCAGGTGGTAAATCCTCCTTCATGTTTTTGATGATTCAAAGCATTCACGGTTTAAACACTTGATTCATTTGATTGTGTAGCATGCCCTGTGAACTATGAGTGTTGTTCCCCATGTTCATTTGCCGCATTCGGTTGTTGTTCTTCCCTGAACTGCGCCCTGTGCCCTTGGTTGATTGCTTTGGATGCGGTGGCTCTATCATGTTGTAGGGGGGATTGGTGTTTACATTCATGGGTAACTGAAAAGACAACATCTTTATAAATATAATGAAATTGGCAGTAAAACAATCTACTTACAGGTATGTTATAGCGCTGAACTGGACCGGACTGCGGACTCGACTTTGGATTAAAGCTCATGGCATTTCGATGCGCCGGCATTAGATTGGCCATATGGTTGCCCTGCGCTGAAGAGGAAACCATCATGGCATTCATGTTGCTATTATTCGTATTATTTATGATTGGCGAAGCCGTAACAGTGGTGCCTATATTGCTGACCACCGGACGCAGGAAGGTGGAGGAGGGCAGCTTGAGAACTGCCTCCTGATTGGATTGATTCATCATAGGTATCATGGGTGGCCATTTCTTAGCACCAGGTCCGCTGACAGCAGGTCCTGGTGCTGGAACAGACACATTTCGAATGATCTGTGAACTGGGATTTGGTGTGACACTTGTATTGGGTGATGTTGTGGTTGTCATCGGTGTCTTGGATTTGGATCGCATGGATTCCATACCCACAGCCTGTATTGGAGCAGGGTGAGTTGGTGGATTCAGCTGCATGTTAGCCGTTTGGCCACACGAGGTCGAGTGCTTGGCCCAGTGCATCTGCTGGCAGGGATAGTCACAGTACGAAGTGTTCCAACAGCAATAAAGTTGCGCCTCACGCATGCAATTGGCACACCACTGCTTCTTTTTGGCCTCCTCCACAGCCCGCATTCTTTCCAGGGTACTCTGCTGGCGAAGTTCGTTGATTGTCCGCTTGTTCTCCAGCTCTATTGTCTTGCGCATTTCTGATAACATCATTTCGTGGGTGCGTTGCATGTCCGTCAGCTGACGATCATAATGCTGCTTCAGGCGCTCGTTCTCCAACAAAAGTCCGGCGATACGAGCTTGGAGCACGCTCTGTTCGCCGGAGCCCATGTCGCTGAGTGTGTCCTCGATAACAGAAATAAAGTAATCCGTAATCTAAAAAATAATAAAATCACATTCTAGTTAGACCCTCCATCATTACATAAATGAACATGTGTTAGTTACCTTATGGGCATTCTCCTTAAGTTTCCTCGAAACTGGTCCTGCTTGTGAGGGATAGATCTGGGAGCCATCCGACTGTAATGGACCACATGGACGAGCTACCAACTTGGGCGGACCAGAGCGCAAGAAAATCTCACTTAACGCCGTGGCCATACCCGGAGTTATGGGATCATTCGTGTTCGAATCGGCAACCGCACTTTCGCTTGGCAATCCATTTAGAACATTAGCCAAAATCCCGCTCTGTTCTGAACTGGCTGATGTGGTCGTAGCAGTGGAGGTCGCAAGTCCACTTAAGCCTGCCAGTGGCGGTGGCATAGATGTGTTGCTGCTGCTGGGAAGATTTGTCGCAGAAGTTGGTGTATTTTGCAGCGTGCTTTTGGAAACGGCCCTTAGGGGAGGAACCGGTATTGTCATGGAATTGTTTGGATTGCAGTTGGATGTTTGCTCCACTGGTATAACCACCATATTGGATCGGAGCAAACTGGAAGCTGTAGCTGGTGCTGCACTTGGAGGTGAATTCGAATTGGATATGCGTTCGCCTTTCGGCCTAAACTGATGGGGAGCAGGGGATTTCACTTTTGGTGACATCTGTGGTGGTGCCGATGCTGGCTTGCTCATCCCATGAAGTCCAGTGGGCTTGGGCGATGCAGACGGGGAGGGGGATGCGGTGGGGAAAGGCGCAGTTGTCGCAGAAGACTGAGCAGAAAATGACGTAGGACCAAGGGCTGGCGTTGTTTGCGCAGATTGTGGAGCTGAACGACGTTTGGATGTAGAATCTGTGGCTTTGCCACTGTGCTTTTGGCTTATTCTTTGAATGGTCGTGTCGCCCACGAAACGCACTAGCTCTTCAGTGGCTGGTGAATCCTCTCGAATCGGTTGGATAATGGTTTCCGATCGGTGTGGCAAGGTAGCTGGCGGTGGCATCGGTAGCGGCATGGGTATCGTTTCCGATCTTTGACTAACAGCTGCCCGTTGGTTTTGCTGATCTGTTTCCATTTCCTCCTCGCTGAGAACCTCCTCCTTAATTTTGATTGCTTCCGGCACTTGGTTTACAACTGTTTGAGAGGGAGCAGGTGGATCTGTTGCTGCCACTGGAGGCTCTGGAGGTGGTGGTGGTGGTGGTGGTGCCGGTGGTGCCGGTGGAGCAGTGATCCTTTGCTGTTTTAGCAGTATATCCTCCTGAGCTTGCTGCTGTGCAAGTTGCTCTGTTAAATTATGAGGGGTTTCGGTCCTCCCTTCAGCATCTTCCTCCTCAGGCTCTGACATTACTTCCGTTTTGATTTCAACAAACGGAATCACCTTTTTGATTAGTTGCTGCTGCTGTCGCTCAACTTCTGATTGGGCTTGAGTTTTTTCTTGGGATTTACTCTTAGCCTCCGTTGAGTTTGTTGCCGGGTTAACTGTTGGAGGAGGAGCTGGAGGTGGGGCCGGTGGAAGAACAGGTGGAGGGGCAGTTGCAACAGCTGGAGATTCTTCGGCGGACGCTTGCTGTTGCTGCTGCTCACGTGGAATCTTGGTGATGGTAACCCCCTGGCGTCGTTTCACCAACTCCACAACGGAAACAACTGAAGCTGGAGTAGCCTGCTTTGCGTGGTCTTGAAATGATACTTCCTTTTCCTGCAGCTGCTCCTTAGGTTTCAAAGTCTCGTTATTCGTTTCTGGTTTCTCCTCCAAGTCCCTGTCCAACTCCTTGTCGTACTGTTTTTTGGCATGCTTGATTTTCTTTTTGTGGTCGCTGGATTCACTAGTGCAACTAGCATCGCTTAGGGAATGTTTACGCTTAGTGGCCCCCGACTCTGAAGCATCAATGGGTGCGTTGGCTGTGGTTTTGGTAGCTAGCGATTTCCGCTTGAGAAGAACCTTGCATCGCGAATCACTGAGGGACTCACCGGATCTGGGTATGACCTCATAGTTGCTGCTCTTATGCTTCGGATGATCACTTGATGCTGCTATTGCAATTGGTGCAACTTCCGTTTCCAACGCCTTCTTGGCCGGGCTACTGGATTGATCGGACTCGTTTCCCGACTCCGTTGTTTTATTCTTTTTAACAATGGACAATTTGTCGCCCGCTGTCTTGCGGATGAGAAATTGCAGGGGAGTTTTATTAGCAGGTTCTAATTCCCGACCAATGGCCGCATAAACGCCAGGCATCATTTGTTCCAGCTGCTGCTGCTCCTCCACCGGGTCGTAAGGGGTTCGATATGGGGCGTAATTGAAAGCTCCTATCTTACGTTTTATGTGCTCTATATGCACCTCTACCTCGTGTACACATTCGGCCAAATCTCTCGCCGATCTTCGACTGGTTTGGGTGTTTGGGTTTTGAGCGGAATACAAGAAGCAATCTTTCACGGGCACAAAGGCCCGATCGTGTTTGCCAAAAAATCGCACATTAACCAACGATGGATTAGTTGATCCCATGGCCTTGGCTGGCCAGTACGGGAATCCTTTCAGCTTGGCCCAAAGCAGAAGATGCGGATGTCGGCAGACCTTGACGAACCATTCATCGCTGGAGTTGGCGTTCAAATAGCATTCCGGGCAGGTATCGATTTCGTTCGCCTCCTGACGGCAAACCTTTACCACTGCCTTTGAGGCTTGCTCCACTTTGGCATCTACGGAAAACAGATTGTTTATTATATTGAAACAATATATAGATGCTCTATAAGTAGCCAACTCACCGCCGCCGTCCAAGATGAGGGCATTGTGCTGGATCCACTTGACCTCTCCAAGAAACTCATCGGTGTTCTGGAAGGCTCCATTACGGATTTTCTCCGCCAGAGTTTCAAAGCTCACCGGATTAACGAAATACTTTTTGTACCTCTGCGGGAACAGTTCTTGCGGGGAACGGAGCTTGTGGGCCTGTGGGGGAAGCAGTTTGGGAGGATTTAGTCAGTGTTGTGAATTCGCCGCAAAGCGAGGAGAGCCAACCACCACCAGTGCCTATCGTTCGCAAACAAGTTTGCCCGTGTTTCCCTGCGGTACACCAAACCAAACACATTTTGTACATACACGGATGGATGCGAATGGGGAGGCAAATGAAAAAAAATTAATGGTATCTGTTGTGCGGCCCCTGCCGTCTTCCTGTTTCGTACTCGAGCCATGGTCTCCAGTGGAGACCACAAATGGGCAATTGTCTATAGTAAATAGCACAAAAAGTACGCAAAGTAAATACAGCTGGGGTCATAATAATAGTAGTTTATAATTACTTTAACTTTACAATTTTGTTTTAAAGTTAATTTAATTTTTGATTTATTGGAAGGAAACTATTTTAGCTAATCTATAAAACCCTCATTAATATTTCTTTGACCTCATCTGTTTACATAAACATGTCCAGTCTGCTGGTCTTTTGTAAATGTTTTTAATGCTTCGAGCTAAGCAGACGGCGATAACATTAAACTAATTAATTTATTTATTTTCGTACCCACACATTTCAGCACATCTAACGAGCGATAATATCAAGAATTTATGGGTATTATGTCGCTTTTTAGAAAGCTATCTAAAATTGCTACTTTGTGGAATGCAAAAAAGTCCTAAAATCTTTGCCTTAATCATTGCTGGGGATACTTGAAGATAAATTAAATTGATTATTAAAAATAATGACGTAATCATTACAAAACTACTAGAGGCTTAAAAAACAAGATAGAGACGGTAATATCTATATTGATCTCTTAAGTTTTAGAAGAATAAGGTAAGAAAGGGGAAAAGTTTAAGCCCATAAACCTTATTTTTCCTGTGCATGAAACCCTCACCAACTCAGAAAGACAAGCAAATGCCTCGGGCCAACGACTTCCAGATAAGTGAATGGAGAGAAGCAAGCCACGTGGGTCGTAAAATGCTCAGACCTAAGTCCATGCAGTTGAGTTGGAGCCTGAAGGGTCAAGGGAATCTTGTTGGCCATGTGGAAATGTAATTCAATAGTCTGTAAGGTAAACCAGCGAGAAATTTCAGGTATCTATCAGCTACAAATATGTAGGCTCGCAGAGCGAGAGAATAAAGATACGTGGACTGAAATGCAAACGAGTGGAGGCGACAAAGAGCGCAGAAACCCAGCAACATGTTCTATACAATTAACGTCAAAATAATGGCACAAAATGCCACCCCCATTATACGTGCTAAATTGAACCTTATGGTCACGGTGTACATTGGAAAAGGTATTAAATTACATGGAAGGTACAAACTTTCTCTCAGAGGTTTTCAGGCCATTAAAAGATGTTCAACTAAGTGAATTAGATGAGCAGTAAGAATTCTCATTAGTTAGTAGGTTGGCTTATATTTCTGGCCGTTTTTGTAGACCCATACAGGTACAAGATGTGTCGCGAAATATTTCGCAACAATTTGAATCAGACACCAAGCGAATGAATGCCACATAAAGAATTTTCAATGGCAAACGAGATACACTACAAATAGAATTGATGGCCTGGTCAAATCCCCGCAATCTCAGCATAATCACTCACCCCGCGCACATGCTTCATGCGCTCCAGGGCGAAGGAGAGCAGCTGGCTCAGCAAATCCGTGGAGACATCGTTGCGCCGCAGTCTGCATAAAGAATGGGGAACATCAAACAATGGCTCAAATTATGGAGCTAGGAATATAGGGAGCTAACGTCACCTCTTCGGTGCCGCCTCTATCAACTGGCATTCTGGGCATTTCCAGGAGGAGTCAAACTTGGTGGTAGCGGGTCGCACGCAGTAGGAGTGAAAAGAGCGCAAACACTTGGAGCAGGGTTGCATCTTTCCGCTTTCGCGGCACTTCCAGCAAAAGGGATCCCAGCCGTTCTAGAGAAAAGAAAAAAAAGGAAATTATATAAATAATATAGTGTATAAAATCAAAATTAGTACTCACCATTGGGGGTTCTTGCCACATGATTCGCAATCTCTGTATAGCCTCTTCCTCCGGAACTTTTTCGGCAGCGGAAGCTGTAGTCTTTGACTCGCTGGTATCCGAGAACAGGGAGTTATGCGCCTCAAGCTCTCCACTTGGCCAGTCGTTATCAGGATCCAATTCTCCCGACGTGTTAAGGACCATCTCCGAATCTGGGTTGTCGTTCATGACGCTTTCGAGGAAGGCATGGTGCTTTTTGGCAAACTCTTCATTCTCGCTGCGCATGTTGCTCCTCCGAGATGTTCGCTCGTCGTTGCTCCAACTGTTACTCAGCGATAGGGTCTTGCTGCGGGATCGGAAGCGTTCGATTAAGTGGTCCGGCGGCATGCTGTTGCTGTCCTCGGCGTTCAGATCGGTTAGCCGTTCGCCTTCGTCGAAAGCCATAGAACGCCCTCGCACTCTGCCAATCTTTCTAACCATGCCTGTTACTTCATCCTGGTGCCACTCATCGTCGGAATCACAATTGGGAGCTGGAATACTCTTACTCCGTTTAATAGTGCGTTTTGTAGGCTTTCCCACCTTTTTAATGGTCGAGTTTAAGCTGCGGGACAGTTCTCCGTGCTGGACGAGATTCGTGGGCGCATAGCGTGACTTCCTCCGCTTTAACTTGGATCCGTCGATAACGAAGTTGGATAGCACTTCGGATTCAATGTGAGATCGTTGCAGTGCCACCATCTCTTTGGGCACCTTGGACTGGGACTTATTGCTCGGAGTGGAAGTGCTGACCTTCATCAGTTTCATAGTCAGGGAGGATCCCACATTGATATTGGAAGGACTCGAACTAGAGGAGTTGCTGCTGGCATTGGCTGATCTTGGCGGGGCACTGACCACATACTTTTGCCGCTTGCTGGGCATGCTAGCCGGCTCCAAATGGCTATCAGTCTGGTTATCCATATGGCCATCCAGCATCTGTGGTTGCGGACTCTGAATGGCGGAGAGAGCTTCGTAGTCTGGCCGGGGAATGGATTTTATGCTGTCCCCGGTGCTATCGGCGCTGTCGTTGCTTTCCATACTAAACGGCTGAACCTGGAAAGATGATGCTGATAATACGGGAAATGCAAAAACTAAACCAGAACCCTGGCATACAAGTTGTTGTGACGAATTCAACAAATGGCAAATCTATGAATAAATGCAAAAGTGTCACGATATCGTGCGTGTTTCTCTTTTTTTATACTATTTTCGTTTGGGTACATATATGAGCTTGATTTATATTCTTATATAATTGGTTTTGTTTAAGGAAAATTAACCAGAAACGTGGGACGTAAGAAATCATATATTAAAATCTTGAAGGAGCTTGAAACGAAGCGGCTTTTTAAATGGACACATTTCATATCACAGAAAGGATGTGTAAGAAATGTCCTGTGTTTTCCAAGGGTAGATATAGCATCTGAAAGACGACCAAGTGCCTAAGGCCAATATTAGCTAGGGAATATTAACGTCGGAATATTGAATTTTATTTGCTTTCACGGGTTTTTTTGTTGGTTTTGTTTTTGCGTCACCTGCGCCAACTTCAGCGAGAGGCAATGGCAATCGTTGCTTCCGCAGATAGCGTTCCTCACCCACCTGGCTCCGAAAATCGCGAGAGGGAAGCCTCACCGTAGCAGGCATTTCACAAACATTTCAGCAATTAGGTCAATACAGGAAACAGGAGCTATTTCGGGTAGCCTTGAGCTGTCATATTCAGTAGACGCTGCCGAAGATGCACGTCTGGTTTCTGGTGCTTCTGCTGGTCTGCTGCTGCAAGAAAAAATGTGCGCACGTTAAAATCTATGTTTGTGTTATTCTGCATTCGCAGCTGGCGTGGGGCAAAAGGGGAGCGGAAAAGGGAACATGACCGAAAGGGGGTCTCCGGGAGATCGGGAGTAGAAGCAAACGAGAACAGGGAGACGGGCGTGCTTGGTCTTACCAATATATCCGCTTGTTGGTCGGCCCAACAATGTGTCACCAGCGAGTAGCTTTTGGGCTCTTCCTCCTGCTACCCCAGAGGTATCTTCCGAAGATGATAGTCTTTTATTTTCTTGATGTAACGCACCTTTTGGTTTAATTGATGGTTTCGGAAAATTGGCGCAGCTGCTAATGCTGGTCAAATCGGCTTCGACATCTTTGCGAAAACATGGAACGATGGTGTGTGAAACGTAGGCGGGCTTTTGATTTTTAAACGCCCTCTTGCTTAAGTTTATTGTTAATCAATAAAGTTAATCATTATACGTTTTATTTTTGTTAAATTGGTTTTTTTTTTTTAAATTTCAACAATGACAACAAAATCTTTTGCTTCAGCAAGTTCTAGTGTGACCGACAATTACTATGCGAAAAATACACAATACTGGCATTCGCCGCAAATCTTTCTCTTCGCCTTGCTTGTTGCTCTCATTTCGCCACTATTTTGAATTTGTTTATATATTACCGTTAATTGCAATTAATTAAATAATTAAAGCCAACAAGTGGCCATTTTTATATTTTCTTAAAATAAAAGTGTTGGAAGAACGATTACTAGAAAATATTTTAATATTTTTAAACTTAAATAAATTTAAATGAATATTATTTGTTTGATTGATTTGATAATTTTTAGGACTTAATTAAGTAAAAATTTAGTTTGACAAGGTTTCCTAAAGCATAAGCATTTAATCAGCATAAAAATATGTGAGGCAATGCATCGAATTTGAAATTAAATTTGAATCCCTTTAGTTGGATTTTATTAGCACAAACTCACTCAGATTGGTAATAAAAAATGATTATTTATTAATGTGACATAGAAAGGCTTTAAAATTTACTACGAGTTTGGGATTTAACGCTCCAACTCATTAGGGGCTATAAAAATAAATCAGGTAATGTGAAAATGGCTTAGTAGTGGAAAATGGAAAGTGGCCACTGGCCATATGCATCATCATTTTGGATAATTAAGTTGGCTTTAATTCCGATGATCTCTCTCTAATTTGGTCTTCGAGTATAATGAGGCAAATAATGTCCGAAAATGCAGAGCCATTTGCATGAATTTATAATGGTGGAAATAACCTTGAAACTACCATAAATCATTGGGCAGCTTCACCAAAAATCTTTTTATGGCAATTTGAGAAGTTTAATTAAAATTAAAAGGCTCCGCCAAACAAGCTGGACTCGGACTAAAAACACCTCCCCGCCTAGATATAACCCTGCTGGCAGGTAAACAAGTTATGAATCCCATTACATAAACCATTTCCCAGGCTGACAATCCCCACAAAATGGCTGGAAACGGGCGAAGGTGGCCAGGTGGTAAAGGGATGGGATGGGATGGGATAGGATGGAAGCCCAAGGACTTCGGAATGGTTGAACTTCTACAAACGGTTTTCATATATTCATGGCAAATTATAATGCTGCGCGGGGATAAAATGCGACGAAGAAAGACAAAAGTTGGCCCATTCATAAGGGTCACACTCGGGCGGGCAGACATGGCATGGCCATCCAGCCCACCCACGCCTCCTTTATTTTATCTTACCTTGCCGCCCACTTAACCCCGAGCCATTATCCTCGAACCTTCGGCTTTCAAAATAGCGACAATGTCGAAAGCACTCATCCTCCTCGTCCTGGCCATTTGGCCACGTGTAAACATGCATCTCCATATATCAATAAATTGAGATTACTTACATAATTTGTATTCCAAAATCCAAAAAACTGTTAAAAAAGTTGCCTTGGCCCCTTTTTCATATGATTGCCCCCAAAATGTGTGTGTGGTGTGTGTGTGTGTGTTGGAGTACACGAGTACATTGTGGAAAAGTTTTCCTTTTTTTCTTTTTTTTTGGTTCGAGTTCGAGTGAGATTGGTTGGGGAGTTTTCCTCGGGGAGCAATTCGGTTAATATTCTGAACATAAATTTGCAAAGGAACCACTTTAATCAATGGCCAGGTAGGAGCCAGGTAGGGGTCTGGTAGCAGGGGGGCCATCAGGGATAGGGCTATTGGATCAAAGGTCCCCGCCCTTTGCCACAGATCGGAGGTGCAATGCACCATCAAGCAGGGATATTGATTTGCCGGCAGCACAACAGGACAATGGCATTGTTGAAAGGATATTAATGAATTGGACAATAGTTTTTGAGTTCCTTCATTTGAGGTGTAATATTTTCACCAATTTTTATAATTAATTTATCTTCTGTTTCTATAAACTTTTACCTTAAAATCAAATATTTACCATTTGCTGTATATTTTTTAAAAAAATTTCTACTACAGATGTAACTTTCCCACATCCTAAATAATTTTGTAAACAATTCAAACTTTTTGATAATTTTTACTTAAACATTTAAACAGTATTTGTGTTTTAAATTCTCATAATTTCTCATCACTGGCTGCAGGCATAAATTGTCGAGCACTCGACTATCCGTGGGGTGTCCGATTCCGATTCCGAGTCCGAGTCCGGGTCTGGAGAGTCCCGGACATTGTTTGTTTTGCCAGCGGAAAGGAAAATGGAAATAGAAACGGGAACTGAATCAGAAAAAGAGATGGGGGGAGATAGAGACCGGGAAAAAACCGGGAGACCCGACCGGGATGCCCGTTCATAACCCATATTCAATTTCATTTTGCAGATCTCGCGCTGCAGGCGGCAGTTTTAGTGGCATCCACCCAGGCGTCGAGAGCATTTTGAAGAGCCTCCGGCTTAGCCAACTTGCATAATCACTGCCATGGTTCTCGCAATTTATAGAAAGCTTTGTGGGCACCTGAGTCACGAGCTCTTGGCCATTCGCAATCTCCCACTACCACATTCTGCCACCTTTCACTCCCAATCCCACTGACCAATTATTGAGCCGTTGCCAAATGCAAGGGCATAAAATGAGCGCACATATTGCCGGGACGAGCTGCGTGGGAAATCGGATAGCAAGGATCCGTAACGAAGCGAATGAGGCGGTGGGCCGGAGACGCCATAGGAGCTGGGAAGTTGGCATTAGACTCTGAGGCGAGGGCGGTGGGAAAAGACGCAAAAACAAGAGCAATAACTGTTTGGCAAACAGATTTATTTTTATGCCAAAATCTACAGGAGCGGATTTTCCATTTCCCTGAACAGAGACTAATTTGTTTTTAATCACACGGGTATTTCCTAATATTTATTATTATATGGTAAACAATATTAGAGGACAAATTGTTGAGGCTTTAAAGAAGTTTAAAAAATACTAATCAGTATAAAGTATTATGGTATAAATGTTTTATATTCCTATAATTTCAACTTTTTTGTTAATTTTTATATTACTCATACGCAGTGTTGCCCTAGAATTGCTTTGTCCTACTTTTGGCAATTATAGCTTTTCCGTAGGCAGTTTAAATGAAAGCAAAACCTGGTTAGGGAAGAGATTTCCTTTTCCCGGAGCTGAAACGCCCTTCATAATCCCTTCTTTGGAATTTGGAGCAACTTAATTGTCCACTAAAAGGCGTGCAGACCGCTCCTGGCTTTCCATTTTTTTGTTCTTGGTCTCGCTCAGTGCCTGCACAAATATTGGTTTCCAACTTTCATTGCCAATGCGGTGAGGTGCGGCGTCTATGGAGCCTGGTGGCTGGTCGAAAGCAGAAAAGGCCTGCGCCTGATGCTCCTGGCTTGCAGCCCCTTGGCCACTGACTAGGGGCTACAGGCTACAGCTCGCTGGCTCCTGATGATGCTACATTAAGTGCATGTTTTGACTGCACCGCATCCTCGACTCGATTCCAACCACAGACAGCCCGGCCCACACACGTCACGAAGCGTTGGAGTCGTGTGGGCGGTAGGGCGATGCATGGCATGGTGGGCCGCGCGGGTGCAGTGCATCATTTTTGCATTAGAAAAGTGCAGGGCCATGAAAACTGTAAATAACCTGAAACACAAGACTAAGAGCCTGGGCAGAATCCCTATGGCTGTGCTGCGGGGGCAGCCGCAAATTATGCTTGTCAAAAATGAATGTTGCAAACGTAACAGAACGTAGAAAGTGCACTAACAAAAACATACTGTGAACTTTGGATCATTCCATTCATGTAATTGGAACACCATAATCCAAGTTAATAAGGTATAGTGTACATAATTCTTTCTGAAAAATTAATGAGCTTATAGCACTGAAGCTTTCGCTCAGTGCATGAGCGTGTGGGCGGGCGGTCTGCCAGGAAAAGCCACAAAATGAAAGAGCAAAACGGGCGGGGGAAGGTGGAAGAAGCGAGGACGAGGTCGCTGCTAGAAAATCGCAGCAGTTTGCGGTTGTCGTCATCGCCGTACGTGCTCGATGCGTGCCAATCCCTCGGGGTCCACACATCCTCATCCACAACCTCATCCTCTCGCCATACAAATCCTCGAATTTCAGCCGCCCATCGCCCCCCCTCCAAATGGTCGATGGCAAACGCCTCGAAGTCAGGCTCGTTCTTGGTCTCGCTCTGATTCGGATTCTCTGGCTGCTCTGGGTTCTTGGTGGTTTTTGGTTTTTGGCCCCATACCCGGTAACAGCGGAAGCTGCTAACGCCGAAACGGACGCTGACGTGGCTGCTGACGCAGATGCAGTGGCAACTTTTGACTAAATGTGCTCTGAACGCATTAGGATGAAAATGTTATTACAGTTAGTGATGCTCTATGGGGGATACACCAGGATAAAATAATAATAAGACCCATATTATTATTTATAAATAAATCAAACCAATCGAAATATTTTGAAGAATCGAAATTTTGAACTAAAAATATTCTAATTATTTTTCTGCATTCTTGTTCTCGCAGTGCACGTGCTCCGCAGTCATTATTGAAGCATTTGTAAGGTGACGCCCTTTGGGAAACGGAGATTAGGCGCGGAAATGCTGCAAATGTTCGCTCGCTTATCGCCAGCAAACATTTCCAAATGGCTATGGCAAAAAGTCGGAAATTTGATATGCCAAAAACCGTTTACGATCAACAAGTGATAGGAGGAGCAGTCAGGGGCACTGGCAAATTATGCAGATTGCCTGAAAAGGACATTCACCAGGGGGAGGGGGGGGAGGGGGAGGGGGAGGGGGAAGGGGGCGATGGAGGCACTAGGATATTGAGGAAGTTGGCTGCAATGTTTGGCGAGAACTTTCCATCAAGTGCGCAGGAAGAGACATTGATTTGACTGCAGCAAACTTTTCCATTATGGAAATGTCATCGAATCGATTTCGTCCTTTTTTTTTCTTCCTGTGATTTCGTTTTGTTTTTGATGGCGCGAGCCTGTAATGACGTTAAATGCTAAATGAGCAAATGCGAAAAGGGTATTGCAGCCTGGTAATATTCCACATACGCCCTGTTGGCCCAATCCCATTCGATTGAATACGCCATCCTGTTTTGGTTTTATTAAATTTATTCATATTTCTCTTTGTGTTTGTCTGTTACTCGTATTATTATGGCAATAATAATAATTATTATTATTCCATCTATTTAAATATAGTGTGTAATAAAGCTTGACAATCTATTAATGCTATTACAATGTATTCTCGGTTATATTGTTCGTTAAATGTTCACTTGTTTGTCTCGTGTCCTGTTCGATTTTTCCGCTCTGTCATGTTTGTTTTCCGTCCCGATTCCGTGTGTCCTGTCGACAACTGTATTCGATGTCAAATGTCGGGATGTTTTGTATTTATAAATGCGTATACAAGTATACTTGTTTATGTGCATGTGTCCTTTCCTCTTCCCTTATATATGGTATATATATATTTTTTTTATATATTTTTACTTTTAGTTTTTTGCCTAGTGATGGATTTATAGGTGTATGTGTGTGTGTGTGTGTGTGGGTGGTAGAAATTTGGCTAATTTCAGCATTCAATGGAATTCAAGTTAAAATACAATACGCTTGGTTTAATGATATCGTACAAAATTCGTTACTACTATTCATCATTCGAGTTTAATTTACTTTTGTCGCATTCATAAAAAGTTAATTTGTCTCTTTTGACAATCTGGCTTGTCGCTCGCTCGCTCTCTCTCTCTCTCTCTCTTTCTATGGATACCACACGCCCCAACAGATTCAGTCGACCGCGAATTCAGATACAGATACAGATGCGAAATTTACGCGAATCTGCGACCGAACTGTGCGTGCGTACTTTCCATTTGCATTCAAGCAGAGTAATTAAAATTATAGTTACATTTCCCATTTCCCCTGCCCGGTTACGAGCTTCGGGGGGGAATGGAAAACGTAGTTAAAAGCATAGTTTAAATTTTCTCTAGTTACCATAGTAGGAGAAGGGACTCCCCTACCATTCCTCTATTTGTCTTTGTTCTGGCGTTTTCTGGCGGTTTTTATCTGGTTTTAATTAGTTAAAACGATTTAAAATGAATAAAATATTGGGACTGTCTGCGGCATCGCGTGGGCATCTCCCTACTATGATGTAATTAAAATAATCTATGTACAAGTTAATCAACGCTTCCATCAAAAACCATTAGAGCGGACAAATAATACTTTGATTGAATCATTTCGAATTGCGCTGTCAAAAATAAGGTACGCAGTTTTGGGGGAGGGACTAGATTGTTTTTGCTGTTGGCTGTTTACTGTTTACTGTTTACCGTTTGATGTCCTTTGTCCTGTCGTGGCAAATTTGCGTGGGCTCAGTTCATAAAACCAAAATACAAAAATCCCTTTGCTTGCCACTCGACGGCACACATTGAACAAAACCAGCAACACACACAGCCACGGCAAAGGCAATAAAATCAAATGAAAAGGTTGAAAGTGGAAAGTGGAAAGGTTGGGGAAAGGCGTGGAAACAGGAAAAGAGGAGTAGGAGGAGGAGGCGTAGTTACAGGAATCGGAGGCCATGTCGGAAAAATCTCATACAAAGTTGTGCAAATATTTGCCTGCATACTTTACCATAATTATTATAGTAATTCATTACATTCATGTGTTTAATTATTCCATACACACACGTGCTGGGCCAATGCATTCATCATTCAGTCATTCAGACTGGGGTATGGGATGGGTATGGGGCGTGGTCGTGTAAGTGAAATTTATCGTGTACTTATATTGACTTCTATAGCTTACATTTACATTATCAAGCTCGAATTTGAAACTTTCTACAGACACAAAAAATTAAATTCATTTCATGCGGTCCTTGTTCTTTTATAATCTCCCTCTCTCTTTTTGTTTTGCTTTTAAATATATGTTTTTATACATGTATAGATCTTGGTAAATGCTTACATACATATTTGTATATTCAAGTAAATGTACATAAGATATAAACATCGATATAGACCGCATTTCAAATTGAAGTGTATTTATGTTTCATTTCTTTCTACATTTTGATTACACACAAGTACATGCATACATACACAGGTTTTGTATATAGTTTATATACCATATATGTATATATAATTTTATTTCCATAATTTAGTTAGATTCAGCTTTTGGTCTACTTGCAGGATCTTGTGTTTGAGATGTCAAAAGTGAGGGGCACCAAATTCAGTATTCTAGGATAGAAATGGATAAGATGTACATATTTAAAGATTGACTAAATCATAGGTACTAGGTGTTTGGATTCTACGCTTACATAATCAAAACTGATTCCAACAGGACTAAACAATCGCATGAGGATAACAGGCTAAAAACAGATACAGTACGAGTATTTTTTAAAAACATTTTGGCACGACTCGATGCTATGATATTAGTTAAATCTATGCATATGCGATTTTCAATGATTAAAAATTATTTTGATTTAAAAGTCCTTAATGCAGTTAGGAATTCATTTACATATGTACAAGTGAGGAACTATGGTAGTGTCTGAATGGCTAAAAACTATATATGTATGCATAAAGTATTTTATATCCCCTTCACATCGATGATGATTACATGATAGTACGAATACGATAGTAGGTGTCTAGTGTTATCTCCTATCCGTCCAACCCATTCTAAGTCAAAACTAATCCTATTCAGTGTCTGATCTCTTAAACGTAACACTAGCACCCCAGAAGCAGTTTGTTTTTGTTTTTTTTTATGTCTAAGACCTGGCCAGCTACATATATGACCTTTGAATCGTACTATACACCTTAATAAGATCAGTTTTGGTCGCTATACCTTCTAGAATATACCGCTCTATAGCTCGTTAAATGTACAGAGTTTACGTTGGACAACTATCGATTGCTAGCTAGGAATGTTAGGGACTGTGTATGGAGATTTCTAATGGATTAAACACACATACATACATATATGCCTATAAGGATATCTAGTCTGTTAACGGTATCTAGTCTGAGAGTGCGATCCGAATGGAAAATAAATGTCTTATCCTTCTTTTGATTCAATGACAAAATCTTGTTAGGTTTGCATTTTGGTTTCGATTGTATTTAAGTCGGTTCGAGAATTAATTTTCAGTTTTTAAATAATATTTTTAGGTAATTAGCCAATGCTTAGATGAATACTTTGAGGAAGAAATACTTTTTTTTCGATTTTCATCAAATCATAAATAATATTTGTGAGTTGTTTAATTAAATTGAAAACCCTATTGATTCTGCTTGAATTGCTCTTCAGTTTTTTTTATATATTTTCCCTTTTCTTCTCGTTTATTATTAATTTCGAGGGATTTTTGTGGCAGTCAATAGATTGGGTTTTGGTTTATACTCTCGAATATGTGTTTGCAATCAAAGCACTCGTTTCTCAAAACTGATATGAACCAAACGATTGCCAAGGATTTCATGTGGAGGCTGGGCTGGAGGGGCTGGGGGCACGAATCTATTGACCTATTTACACCTGGGTACCGTAATACTAGAGCGATACAAATTCGCCAGGTCCGCCGCCCTTATCCTGCCCCTGAGCAGCGTCCTGCTGCTGTTGTTGCTGTTGGTGCGAATGATCCTGCGCGTCCTTGATGCCACTCGGCTGTTTCTCCGACTCGTTGAAGAGCGTCTCGTTCTCGTAGCTCTCCTCCTCCGGCAAGGAGAGTGTGGAACCTCCCAGTCCCCCGCTGGCCGTGATCCTTCGTCCCATGTTGTCGTACTTGGGGTAGGCGGAGCTGTCGAGCGGTCGCAGGGGCGTCACCTCGATGGGGGGCGTTTGGCAGGCGGTGGGCGGTGGCGGGACTTGGTTGATGCAACTGGCACAGGTGGCGGCCGAAACGCTGGGACTCGGGTGGTGGCACTGCACCACCGTGGACACGGCAGGCGGTGGCGGCGGAGGCGGCAGTTCCATGGCATTGCTATGGTATGCCGCCTGATGGGGATCGTAGCCACTCGTGTCCAGGTTGTAGGTCACGATTTCATCATGGGGATAGAGTCCCGACTGCTGCTGGTGTTGCATTTGCTGGTGCAGGTGCTGCTGTTGTTGCAAGTGTTGCACCTGTTGCTGCTGCTGCTGTTGCAGGTGCTGCACCTGCTGTTGCTGTTGCTGCTGTTGCAGGGACGAGTCCTTCTTGAGGATGCCCCTCCTGGCGGTGTTTCTGGGCAGTGTGGCAAACTGCCCCGACTCTGGCACTGCCACCGCCCCAGCTCCAGTCTCCTGCACATCCTGCATCCTCTTGGGGATGTTCAGCAAATCCGGATACATATTCAAGTCGGCACCATCCAGCATATCCTGCGTGACGGACACCCGAATGAATATGTTACCGCCAAAGGCAGGATTCGGTACGATATTTGAACAGAATTCGGGTGGCGGCGGAAACACGCCCACGTTCAGGGGAAACTCTTCGGATATCTGAGCGGGATGTGTGTGGGCGTGACCGGCCATCGAGGTGGGCACACTTATCATGCCACATGTCGGGTCCTTGACGGTCATCAGCTGCTGCCTCAGATGGGGCAGGGTGCCCTGCTGGCCGCCCTGTTGTTGTTGCTGCTGCTGCTGCGGCTGTTGCTGTTGTTGCACCAACATGCTGCCGTGCCCCAGCCCGGAGCGGTGGTTCTCCACCGCATGGATCTCGATCTGGTTGAAGCCCATACCCGCCGAGTCCGCCTTGTTCATGCCAATGGACGTGGGCTGGTTGTCGATGCCGTAGCTGTCCCCTCGGTCATTTGTCGTGGTGGTGACACTGGAGTCCAGCAGCTTCTTCTCCTGATCGTTAAAACTCACACTGGACTTAACGCCAGCCTTGTTGGCGTGTCGATGCTGCCTTGTTGTGCGTTTGCACAGGCACACCACGAACGAGATGGAGATCAGGAGGAATACCGTGCCAAAGATGCCCATGATGAGGCCAAAGTACCAAAAGGTCTCCGGCGTCTTTTCCAGGACATGCTGCACGATCTCGCTCAGGTAGATGCTTATATTCTGGGTCATGCTGCCGATGGCATTGGTGCCCGTGCAGGCGTACGTTCCCGCATCCAGGCTTGTCACGTTGAAGACTGTCAGATTGCTCCACAGCTTGTCTGAGGATATGCTCTCCGAGTCGAACAGGACATTGTCGTTGTCCAGAATCTTGCCGTTCAGCTCCCAGGCCACTTCCGGCAGGGGATCCCCGTAGACCAGGCAACTGAAGGTGGTATTGCTGCCAATGTCGATGTTTTGCACCTCCTCATTGTTGAAGATCTCCACCCTGGGTGGACAGCCGAAGAGCTCTTCGTCAACGCTGTCCCAGGTGCGATCCTTCTGCGCCGGGGGTCCCTTGCATACCAGGCTCACGGAACTCAGGCGACTGTTGACATACCAGCCCCGGAATTTGCGCAGCTTGCAGTTGCACTGCCAGGGATTCTCCTCTAGCGATAGCGTCTTCAAGTTGGCCATGTGCTGAAAGACATACTCGCTCAGGCTCTCCAGGAGATTGTTCTTCAGGTTGAGGAACTCCAGCAGGTTGAGATTGGCCAGCGACATGGGATCTATGTAGGAGATCAGGCAGTCGTGCATGTCCAGAGTTCGCAGGTGCGGCAGAATGGGAAACTGATAGGCTGCCAGTCTTTTAAGGGGATTCCCGTTCAAGTAAAGTATCCTCAGCCGGTCGTTGCCCATGAAGGTGTCCTTGTCGAGCATCTCCAGCTTGTTGTCCGACAGGTCGATCTCCACCAGTATTTTGAGATTGCGAAAGGACTCTTTGTGTATGTACTGAACCTCCGATTTCTTGAGGTATATTCGTTGCAGATTCAGCAGCCCCAGGGCGGAGAACTCCTCCCTGTTGAGATATGGAATGTGGTTGTCGTTCAGCACCAGCACCTGCAGCTCCGTGCTCAACGTATTCGGAATGGTGGTCAGTTGCAGGGAGCTGCAGATGGCCGACTTCTTGCCATTGGTCCACTTGCAGGTGCAGTTGGAGGCACAGCTCTGCGACCAGTCATCCGCCAAGGACCAGGCCACCAGGCTCAAAACTAGCCAGAAAACTGAAAAGATTAGTGGGATAAATAAATATTTGTTAAAATAATATCCTTTGATTTAAGTTTATTTATTATTCTTTTAATATGTTGGATTCGAAATATATTATTTGTAGATTTCCATTTTCAGAGTGTTGCCAGAAAGAGATTTAAAATGAGTTGTCCTTAAATGTTTTTCTTGTTCTGGTTGACCTTTACACCGGAAACACTTACATCAAACATGAAAAACTTAATGAATAATTAAATGCAAGTTCCCCGTGGTGGACAAAAAAAAAAAGAAAAAGGGAATATACATAGGTATTTGTGGGGACAGGAAACTCACCTGGCAGGACCTTGAGGGTTTTGCCCCTGCGGCACTCCATGCTGGACATATGGCTTCCGTACGGCGTTCCTTTTGGCTACGGATTTTGCTCGCGACCCTGGCAATTGATGACCCTAAATGGCTTTGGCTGATTCGATTGCCATGTTTCACATCATGTTGCCGCCGCCAGCAAAAAGGTCTCCATTACTCCACATTACTCAGCACTTTGGCCACACTTCGGCACTATTGATTTTGCTGATTTTATTTTTTATTTTCTGCCTTGTCCTCGAGTCCTTCAGTTCTTTTTTACTTTACTTGCTCTTTTTTGTTTGGTTTTCGTCTTGCCTCTTTTGCAGCTGTTGCTACTGATGGTGGTGGAGGCGGAGGTGGAGGTGGCGGTCCTGCTATCCTTTTAAAAATCTTAAATCTGCAAAATGTAAAAGAGAATCCGGTATTAGCGTTAGCAACCAACAATGCCCATTGTAGTTGTGTAGTTTTAGTTTTTGTTCCCACTGCCATTTAGCCCGCCCGCCTGCCTGCCTGCCCCACACACTTGCCCCATTTGTAATCTCTGTTTACCGGGTTTGGCTTTGGCCTTTTGAATAGAGTGGGTCCGAGAGTGGGACAACGACTGCGACTGGATCTGGGTGGGGGTCGGGAGCTGAGGCTTTAAAATCGGCTTTCAACAACATTTTGTAATTTGTTGTACGACGTCCAGCAGGGGACAGGACAACAAAGCGCCAAAGAAGTCGAGCCCGCAGGGGCACCGGCGGAGGACTCAACCGGACTCAAACACAGGGCATTCCCAAACTCATTCTCATTCTTATTCCCATTTTCATTGGCATTGGCATCTCCACATCTCGGCATCGGCTTTGGCATCGGCATCTTTACAAAATCAGCATCAATAGCCTGTCGAATGCTTTTTACTTTTGTACTTTCTTCTCCCCCCTTGGCTCCCAACCTTTAGCCTCGACTTTTTTGTTTGTACTTCCTTTGAGTCGGCCAGGACCTCTCCCCGACCTGAACAGAAAAAAAAGACAGCCACACAAGAGTGGTTTTAGAATGGCTGGAAAATTAGCTCCACAGTCTTGGTTTTCAAATTCCAAAACAATATATATTGCAGCTCGTGTGGAAATTAATATTTTTTTCTTTGTAGCTTTATTTAAAATAAAAACACTTCTATGAATTCAAATTATTTCTCTATGGTTTAATGGTACATTTAATATACTTTTTATTAAAATATTGTTTTATTTTCTGTGTAATTCCCTCCACGAATGCAAAAGTAATTTAAGTCAACGGAAAACGCCTAATTTCACACAGTCTACACCGCACTTACTGTTGCCAAACTTGGTCCACGTTTGCCGTAAGCTTTTCAGCATCTCTTAATGCCCCTCCACGAACAAAGGCAGCACCACCCACATCGCCTAACCCCCGGGACCAGATGAATCCGCTGCGAAAAGTAAGGCAAACTGAGAGATACGGACAGACAATGAAAACGTAAAAAGCTCAAAAGGTTCATTTGTCAATTTGCCATTTGAATTTGTATTTGAAAATTCACTTGGCCGCTTTTGCGCTTTGTCCTGCAGCCATTTACCCACCCCATCACCCTGCCATCCACCATTGACACCCACAGTCACAGCTCCTCGTCCTTTCCCAGATAGGACGACCCACAAAGCCGGGCCAAGCCTTGGCAGCCTCAATTTCTGGTCCTCCTCCTCGTCGTCGCTGGCAATGCGGATAATATTTCCTGTGCCAGTGCAGCAGCAGTTGGCATGTTGCAATTGCTGACTCTGCCTCAGAGTCGGGTCTTCCCTCCATTTCTCCCATATACCAATCGTCGACAGTTATATTTTTGCTACTCTATGACAAGCTAGGAAGAGGAGTGGGGAGGCAGGAGATTGGGGCAGGGCACTCTTGGCTGCAACCGCATCGCATCGGCACTCACAGGTTCGTTGATATTCATAAATGTGGCACAGTGGACCAAAAATGCAAAGCTAATATGGATGGCCAATTGCCAAATCGAGGCCAAAAGCGCCAGCCAAAAGCGCGCAACAATATTAAAAAAATATTATGGAAGAATATGTTGCAAATAGAAAGGGAGAAGACGAACTGACTGCAGCCGCAAGTCGTAAAGCAAATCAATTAACTGATGCCACCCAGAGCAGAGATGATGGCCCAAAAAGATAGAAACTTTGGGGCTTTGGCTCTTCAGCAGATGCCTGGCACTGGCAGGACTCGCAAGGAGTCTGCTGAAATGACTTGTGATCACAGGACCTGCAAACACAAAACTAGGCAATTTCCAATTTCGTTTTCGAATACCATTCTAGATAATCTTCTCCAAATTGATTTTGTTTGGCATCATTTTCATAGACCTGCCTGCCGGGTGCAACAGGGCGTATGCGCAATTCCACATATTGACTTTTAGTTTAATTAGCCAGACTTAATAAAGTAAATACATTTTAATGAAAGTTATCCGATTAAAAGTTGTATTAAACACTCAAATTTACTTAACAAGATGCAGCAGAAAGTAACAAAATCCCCTCTCGGCAAATTATTCATATTTAAATCCATTCAATTGAATGGAAAATGAAAATATTTGCACTGCCTAGTATTTATTTATGGTAAATGCAAAGAATTGATTAAATCATCGGTACCATGTTCATGCTTTCAAATTAATTATGAATATTTCATTGCTGCGCTTAATCCTGGATGGAGCCGAAAATGCACACCTTTGTCCAAAAATCTGAGAGACAATCCATTACCTCCTCAGCCATTACCTAACACCGTGGCCGAGCAAATAAATGGGAATTTTTAGCATTAATTTTGTTTGGCTTCCTTTTTTTGTTGGATTTTCTTAATTTTCGCCTCGGTTTTGTTCTTTTTGTTGGTAATATTCAATTCCATTTGACAATTGGAATTCAATTTGAATTTTTTGGCTTGCGGAAAAGTTAACTAAATTTCCGCCCCCGCAGTGCGACCACGCCTGGCTCATTTGTAAAACTTCATCAAATGTAATTGTCGGAAAACAGCAAAAAGTCCTTGTCCAGGACTAACAATTGAAGGCCATGCTCCGTGCTGCATTACCAAATTAAAAACAAAAACTAAACTAACTTTTCAGCGTTTTTTTTCTTCTTTTATTTTAAATTTTTTATGCTTTTTCCGAGCTTAACTTTTCTTCGTTTGCCTTCATGGGCCACGGTGCGTAAAAATGGACGTAGAAATGGGGGTTTATTTCCCAGTATTTTTCGCAGAACATTAAAATTTTATTTGTTTGCCTTTTTTTTAAATGGTCGCATTAGTCTTATGACCCAAATTTTGGATTTTTATATTTTATTTTGCAGTAAACTTGTTTTTTATAAACTTTTCGGTGTTTACTTAAAAATTTATAAATATTTTATAATGAAATAAGCTTTTAAAATCGAATGCATCTAATGCAAAGGAAAATTCATTAATTTAATGGAATATTTGTCCCATAAAATATATAAAAACTTAAATATGAATTTCAAAACTGATTAGTTTTATTTTAATTTCAATAAAGGTCCTTCAGGGGACCCCCGTTTGCAGAAGCCCCTGGTGGTATGCAAATGGTTCTTTGCCGCCTGGCTGCGCACTTTTCCTGCTCTCCGCCACGCCCCCATCCTTAGTCGACCCCCCGCCATTGTTTTGCTGTTGCATAAGCACGTGCGAATGTGCGTGCAAATGCAAATGGCGATAGAAAACTTTTTAAATTGAGCAAACATTAACAAAAAGGCAAATTCAGAAGTGGTTGTTGCTTGGCCAGGAGGAGCTGGGGGCGTGGGAGCTGTAGCTGAGGCAGGGGCAGTGGCAGTGGCAGTGGCAGGGGCTAAGGCATGGGCTGGGGGCAGTGGCACTTGCAACAGCAGGTTGCTCTTATCGCCTGTCATCGGGCTGCTGCCTGCTGGCCTATTTGTTTTGTTCCTTGTTAAGACTTTTGCCAATCTTTCAAGGACAGCAACCAAAGTGTAAATAGCAAACTTTTCTCCTTGGGATAAAGGCCGGAAGATGGCAGCGCCAGAGGCATCCCCACCCAGCTAGGACGTGCAACAAATCCGCACATAATCGGAAAATGTCACAGAAAAAACAAGCGAAATTAATGGCACTTGTCCCGCCGCCAGGCCAAGATTAGATGCCTCTGACGTTGGCCGTGTTGAGTTTTATTGCCGCACGGAAATGGTTTTCATAAATACACAAAACTCCGCAAACAACCCGCCAGTGGAAGCAGGACGGCGTCAACGAGTGAGTGAGACATGGACACTTATTATAGTAGACGGGGGATACAGTGGGGGTTACAGTGGGAAACAGTGGGGGGCAATGCAATTATCTGGGGGCCAGAGTGCAAGTGCAGCGTTGTACGTGCGAGAAACGGAGAAACAGGACATTCGCCTTAGCCAAGAAACGAAAGAAGAGGAAGCCGGGTGGGTGCCCCGGAGGGCTGGAGAAGATATACGGCGGAGATGTACAACCGAGAAGGACACAAACATGTGCCTTGGTCCTGCGTTGACGGAGTGCCAGCAAATGCAATTGTTATTGTTTGTCGTGGCCTTCGCCATTCGGAGCAACATAAATTTATCATGAGCTCTGCTGTGCGAGAACACTTACGAAAAATATTTAAAAAAAAAAATATAAGAAAACAACAGCCATGAGGTCTCATTTAAAAAAATACAGACAAACGCAGATGTTTAAAATCTTTTGAAGGAAAGACTTGAATATTAATAGAAATTAAAAGGTTTCTTGCTGTGGATTAGTTTTAGGTTTTCTGCTAAAGAGTCCTGTTTTTCCTTTTGAGCTTTAAGAATTAAATTTATTAAATATTTAGCTATTATATTAAACAAGTTCTTAACTATTTTTAATAAATCTTTCTTAATCTTTCATTTCATGATAAACAATAAACTCTTAATTACACATTAAAAAACCTTTTTCCCCATCGATTTACAAACAAAATTGTTATCTCTGTAGCCTGGGATCAAGTGACTTCCCTTAACCAGCCACTATCTCGCGTAACATTGGAGTGGGAACAATAGGTTAGATTGTTGCTGTGTGGCAATCAATAAAGTCCTTAATCCGTAATCACCCAACTGCAAGGCTACCACCTGCAAGGATAACTCGGACCTAAACACACACCGAATTGGAATTGTGATGCTCCGATATATATATTATTGGGAATAGTAGAGTCCCAGAACTATTGTCTCAACCGGCAGGCGTCTAATTTCCACTCCAAGGGCTCTAATCAAGGCGAGAGCCTGCAATTGAAATGAACCATAATTGGCTTTCGCATCAGCAGCAGCAGCAGCAGTGGCAGGAGCAGTGGCAACAGCAGTGGCAGGAGCAGTGG
Source organism: Drosophila varians (assembly GCA_018150405.1). Classification (NCBI taxonomy): domain Eukaryota; kingdom Metazoa; phylum Arthropoda; class Insecta; order Diptera; family Drosophilidae; genus Drosophila; species Drosophila varians. The sequence goes on from JAECWK010000015.1 coordinate 6,487,481, forward strand.
CAGGCTTTCAAAAGAAGCCCCCCATTCATTATATTTTCAGTTTTATTTCAGTTTCAAATCAACTCGAATGCAACAGTGCGTGCAAACAGTTATTTCACAGCAAGCCAACAATAGCAAGTAGCCGACCCGTTGGCTTCATTGGAAATGTAGCAATGAGAAGGAAATCGAAATTGATTGAATTGACTCACCGAGTATTTACGTTTTTAAACAAGCTTGTCATCCAATTATTTGTTGAATTAATTGGAAATTAACAATGAAATTGTTATGTAATTGGGTGTGTGTAATGTTGGTTGTAACTTTTGTTTGTTTATTGCAAAATGTAACTTTAATAGGGAAATGGTAAGAATTATGTGTTTGTAAGGATAACAGAGAATATTATAAGAAAAGGTTTCTCTTCTACCTATTTAATATTTATTTAAATAAAATAAGCTTTCAATTAATTTACTTTTGGGAAAGACTATTACTTAGCTTAAACAATATATATATATATTTTTTTAAGCAAGTTACGATCCTTTTTATTCAAGCACAACCAATAAGCCGCAATTGGTTGTTTGTTTGGGAATTGAAACTGTCAAGCCGAGAGCATCATTTACCAGCTTTTTTGAAAAAGTGCTGGAAATGAGAGTATCTCAATTTCGGTGTTAACCGCAAATCAACATTTCGCAGAATGTCGTATGGTTGTTGGCCCCGTTGTTGGCTGTCAGAGCTTACAATTGTTTGCCATCGTTGTCATCGTCGTATTCGGTCCTCGTCCCAGTACTCGTCCTGGTTCTGGTCCTGGTCCTGGTGGTTTTGCTGCAATTCCGTTTTGGGCAGCAGCTGTACCTATAACTCGACTTGTTTTTGCTGTTGCGGCAGCTGCGCATGCTGGTATGGTCTTGGCAGCTTTACAACTGCAAGACCATTTGAGTTGATGCCACCAAGCCGAGTGAGAAGAGTGGAGCTTGAAGCCAGACATCATAGACGTCATTGTTGTTGCTCCGTGGATGGGGTTATGGGATTTGTTGTTGGCGGTGTTGTTGCCGGTTGGCGACGCCAGCGACATGACCTCAGCATACAATTTTTGGGGGGTATTCCCCGGATTTGTATGCGTACGGCCATGTCCTGTATACATATGTATGTATGCAGAGCACTGAGCCCTCAGCTCTCTGGAAGCCTTCAGTATATTTGTGTAGAACCGCAGAATGCCACACACTCACACACACGCACAGATGGATGACAGGGCACCAGGATGCAGGACAGTTCTGATGCTGATGATAACTATGGTGACGAGGTGGTGGCAATGGTAGTGGCGACGGCGATGGCTTCTGTTTATATTTTGCCCAGGACCACAATCAAAAGGAGGTTTTAGCAACAGGAGCAGGAGCACGAGCCAGGACAATTACAATGCAAACAATACGGAAACGGTAAGGAGCAACAGAAACGCAGGAAATGGTCTGAAGAAACGTAGAAGATGCAACAGCACAGCCCTGCCCCAGAAGCCGCAGTGATGCCAGCTTTTAGTTTACACAAAGTTGCCTTTTCTTAAACAAAAGCGATTAGCTGAATAAAAATGTGATGGGATTGTTAATAAAGTACGGGATAAACGTCGGGAAACTCTATACATTTCCTTATTTTTTATATTTAGGAATTCCTTTACTCCGATATTCAACTTTAATCTAAGAAGGTAAAGAAACCCCAGAGCCATCACCACTGCAGCGTTAACGGCTTTTAAAAGAAGAATGCAAGGAATGGGGGGACGGAAGGTGATGGAAGGAACACTGTGTCCCGGCAGATAAGAAAGGATGAGGCTGGCGATCTATTATCGCAGCAGTAAAGCAGCCCAGCCCAGGACAGCACAGCATAGCACAGCCACATCCTGCTGCGTTCATTGAGAGAAGTGTGTTAAGTAAACAGAGTCCAGGATCTGCTACGGCAGCTCCTGCAGCTCCTAGAGCTCCACCAGCTTCTGCTGCTCCTGCATCTGGAACAACAATGCCTTGAATAACCAAAAAGGATGTTGACTTGCCGTTTGTTAAAAGGAACTGCAGCTATTCCGTTCGCATATACTCATATATTCATTTACTTGGATGCCGCCAGATGCTGCCATTCTGTGGGTCCTGTATGTCCTGTGTGCCGTCCCTAAATTAGTTGCACCCCGGCACGCCGCATGCCCCCTTCCCTCTTCAACCCGGAACTATTTACCCCGCCCACTCCGAACGCCCCGACGGCCCCCAAAAAAAAAAAAAAAACCCATTCGAAACTCAAGCTCTCCGCAACCGCAGCCTCTGAATGCGGCCAAAGCAATGCGGAAGAATATTAAGCGGTTTTTAAGCGCCTGCATATTAAAAAGGATACAGAAAGGATGCTCCAAGGCAGAGACAGTAGCTAAAGGGTCAGTGATGCCAGCTTGGCCTCAATCGTGGGAATACATTTTTGTTAAAAGTGTATTAGAAATATACAAAAAATAAAATACAAATGGGATTTTAAATATTCTTATACTTAGCTTCCTAATTAGTTATTCAAGGACCTTTTATTTAGAGAATAATGTCCTTATTGTTAGCATCACTGAATGCTGTAAAGGCTTAACGAAAACAACAGAGAAACGTAAAGGACATTCGAAGTGGCATTCCCCTGGTGGCTGGCCGTTTGCTTCCTTGGATCATTTGGCGATTTGCAAATTACCAAACAAAATGCCTGAGCACCAGGACGATGTGGCAGGGCAAGGACGATTGTGTGGAAAGTTTTGCAGCTCCAACATTTTTATTTAACTTTTATTTCTCTTTTTATGCGCCGGTCTTTGCTTTTGCTTTTGCTTTCGCCTAATACGTCCATTGGGTGCTCGATTTAGTACATATTTGAAATGGAAAACGGGGATTGCCATCCACTCCTGGGCCCCCCTTCTGGTTCTTCCTGATAAAGTAACCCTTTCTTGTGTAACACTCGAATCAACCGACACCTTTTGTTTTTCCGAATATCCTTTCTACTCCAGCATGTCCTTGTGTTTGTTAGTGTGTGTGTGTGTGTTGTGTAATTAAGTCACATTCGCCACGGCCCACAATGGGTGACATTGCCGGCTTTAATGAGTCACAAAACGGTTTTATGTGTCAAACGTTTGAAAATCCATTCGTCGATTGCGAGTGCAATGAAAGTAATAAGACCAGTCAGGGGGAAAAACTGGATGGGCGGGTGGCTGTCTCTGGGTATTGAGAGCCTAGAATAATAAGGACGATAATCGTGAGGATGATGATGATGTTGGTGGTGGGGCATGGCCTGACAAAGGGTTCATTTAACAGCTAATTAAATGTTTAATCGGATATCTCACTCTCGGATGGCAAATAAAAGTCAATTCGAGCTTTTTGCAAAAAAAAAATACGCTTCGTTTCGAAATCAACTCGTTAATCTTTGTGTTACACATCTGCTCCTGAATGGTCAAAGGGTTATGCATTTTAAATATTAAATTTCAGGATATCCAACTCTTCAAAAAAAGGCAGCAACTCAAATTTCATTTTAATTTAAAGGCAAAGTTTAGGAAGATGGTATTATCCTTAAAGGCATGTGTTAGTATTTACTCTGCTTAGTTAAATATCTAGACATTTATGGATACCTTGAAGTTACCATCATTCGAGAATATTATCCAGTTTCGGGGACCCCGAGGGCACTTTAATTACTCGATGTCCGTTTCAAATGATTCCCACTTCTTTTTGGCTTCTTTAAGCATCGACAACTTGTGTTAATTACTTGCCAGCAAAGTGCAAAGCAACTAACCCAATTAGGATTGGAAAAGGCCAGACACACCGACAAATATACAGCAGAACCAGGACCAGAGCACCGAACACCGAACACCGAGTGGCAACGAGATGGTCAGAAAATTGAGATTGAGTCTAAGTGGGAATGGCCGGGCCAGAAAGCAATAAACATCAACTTTGAGCTTTGATGAAATCCGCGAAATGGCGAACCGGAGCAGGAGGAATAAGAGGGGCAGAAGCAGGGGGAGAAGGAGGAGGAGGAGGAGTAGGAGGAGGTCAAAAGTAAGCAAATTACTTCCAGGGAAAAATTGTCCAGTTTGCAGACCCCCTGTATCCCTGGATAGTGAATGGCTTTGGCTTCATTTCGGATTCAGTTTTTTGTTACTACAATCGCTGAATTTATTTTCGGACAGGGGGGATATCCTGCAGCTTTATGAATTGCCAAATCTTTATTCAGCAAATTCCCCCTCTTTGTCACAAACACACACACAGACACAGACACAGACTAACAGGTTCCAGGTTCTCGTCCTGATCCAACAATTAGACTCCGGGTTATATTCACAAATTTTCAATGGCCTCCGAAAGTTGTCCAAGTTTCAAGTTCCTAAGAAAAGGATTTGTAAGACGCTTGGAAATTAGCTTATAAATACGCAATCTTAGCCCGGGCACTCGCAGTCACATCTTTGCCTATGAAAAGGAAGGTGGGGAGAGTAGGGTAGTCCTTCATCCTATGCCCATGCCCATGCCCATGCCCATGCCCAAGTCCGGAACCCAATCTGAATCCCAATGGAACCATGGCGAAGGACAACAGAACGACACTGACGCAGTTGCTGCATTTTTCATGGGCTGTGCAAAATAAATTAGTGAAAGCTGTAAATATGATGAACTGCTGTTGCTGATGCTGTTGGTCCTGGCTCGTTGCTCCTTGTTTCTTCTTCCCAGCTTCTATGTTTTCAAGCCATCCGTGTCCTGGACCCAGTTTCGCTCAAGCGACAAACTTGCCAAAGTTTTGTTGGTCGCCAGCGGCGCGCATTTTCAACATCTGAAGCTGAAACTGAATCTGAAGCAGAGGCTGAAAAGCTGAAGTGGGTGGGCTACACTGGAAAAAATACTCCCTGATTAAATCTTTTTTCAACCAATTTAAATATTAGGATATCCTGCAAGACTGCTACCTTTCCAGTTTTTCAGGCTCTTAAAGAAATCTAAAACCAATTAGGAATTTCTTTAAAAAGTCTACTTTTTTCCCGTGTATTGATGAATGATGGCATCTTTTTCGCCACCCCCCCTTGCAGCATCCGCCCCATGCATTTGTAGCCGCTTTAGTTTAGTTTGATTCAGTTAGTAGTTTTAAGAGTTAAGTAGTTTTCAAAAGTTTTATGAATTATTAAGAGGATTTTCGAGTTTTACGCTAGCCTTTCATTTTCGCTTTCAGCTCCTGCCAGCTTCCTGCCCCAAAATCCCGACCACTCTGCTTCCCAGGACACCCCCTCCCCTCCCAATTTGGAGCCAAAAAAAAAAAAAAGAAAAGAGTGTTTGTCAGCCTTTTCCGCCGTCGTTTGCCATTTTTGGCGTTTGCCTGAAAAGCTGTCGAAATATTTTGCAGATTTTTTAATTTTTTATACCGTATTTCCACACTGATGATGCTATTGTTGTTTTTGTTGTCCCTCTTGTTGTTGCCACTGCCACCGGCTCTGTTGATGATGATGATGATGATGATGGGGAGGCTGCCTGCCTGCCTGCCTGCTAGCGATGTAAGCAAACATTGACTGGCCAGCCCTTCTCCATCCCATCATCGCTTTACATTTTTGTCCCCGCCCCGAAAATTAAATACATTTTACTGTCAATAAAATTATAAATGCAAATTATAATTTTCTACTGCCTTTTCGGACACTGGGCGTTCACAACAATTAGCCAGTTTCTCCTCCTCCTCTCCTCCGGACTCTGGACTCTGAAATTTTCCGGCTGCTGCTGCTGCGGCTGCTGCTGCTTTGCGGAGATAATACGGCCGAAAACTCTTTGCCACGGCGTGGCACTGATTGTGACGTCAATGACCAAATTAAAACTTTAACGTGTCGCACAGCAGAAGGGTTTCTGGGCATTCCTGATGTGGCACTGGGCGCTGGTTTTGGGTCTGGGTTGGGTGGTCTTAGGGGTGGCTTAGATGGCCTGGGTGGATTATTTTGGGAGGGGCTGGCGCTGACATTCTTATAGCCCGACAAATTCAAACCTAGTTAATTACTCCGATGGAAATACATTAACTATTTGGTAAATTCTCAGAATATTTATATAAAAGGCAAAGTATTCCGGGAATCTATTTGTTTAATTAAAATTTGATTTGTTTCTGAAATATGTAATGTACCCTTAAGAAATCAAGGAAGCTTCATAAACTCTACCTGGGTTTCCACTTTAGTTTCGCGCTAAAAAGTTTTCCCATCAAAAGGAGTAGGCAGCCAGGACATCATCACTCGATGTTGGAAGTGAAGTGTGCTGGTGGTCGGTCGGCTGGCTGCTAAGGATGTTGGCATGTTAATTCACTTTGCAAATTGTTGCGATGTCTGGTTATACTCGGTTATATAGCCCATATACGTCTATTTATTTTATTCGGAAAGTGTGTGAGTGGAACGCTAATTTTGCTTCGACTAGGTGGTGGCATGGTATTGGGGCAAACTTTGTTGATTTGCTAAGTGAAACTTCGATTATACAGACAGCTCTTAGTGGGTTCATTTGGTTCATTTGGTTGGCTTTTTTTCTCCTCGCAATTTTCGGCGTTTTCGTTTTCCCATTTCGCCGGCAAGGGCCCCAGGAATATAAACTTTCGCCACGTAACATTTGTTATGCTCTATTTCTTTGCAAAGCAATTACCGACCCACATATCCCAGACAAATAAACAGAAACCAACAACAAGCAGCAGCAAAAACCGTCGGCCAAACATGCGGCTCCTATGCCTATGCATACACACAAAAAAAAAACTGTTCAAATTATAGACACAATTTTATTTGCCTTTTAATCTCTTAGCTACAAGGTATGAGATATGTACTTGCCCGACAAACTTTCAATCAAAATTATATGGAGGTAAAAAATGATGAACATAGCTGCAAAAAAGATATCATACTTTGTGGCACTTTTGCCGTGTAACAGGGTGAAAAAAAATGGGGGAAATGGGGTAGTAACAAGGGTGTGGGGGTGGGGGTGGACTACCATAGACGTGCATAAATGGATTCGGGCGCACAAAAAGCGGGTGGCAAAGGTTCACCCAAGAGGGGGAAGGGAGGGTCGCCTGAGGTTAAAGCTGTGGAAAGTGAGTGTGCCTCTAAATGAATCGCACTTATCACGTATACGTAGTGTGGCACGGGGTATGGGGTACGGGGTTAGGGGTATGGGGTCTCGAGTCTCGAGTACAGTGCTGCCTGGCATGGTGCGATAATGAATGCAAGTTAAGGCAAAATAAAATTAACTTTAGTTGGCAATTAATTAGTGAGGCCAGACGCTTCGAGGCGAGCAAAATTGTTTTAACATGAGCAGGAAGTTGTTATTCCTTGATGAATTCCATGCAAAAAAAAAAAAGTGAAAGTTTCAATGGAAGCCAAGTAGAGTGAACTAAACATGGAAGTGAAAGTAATTTAGAAAATATTTCCAAGCCATAAGCACATTAAAATATAATAGAGCCCACAGTTGACACTGTATAGTGGTCGCTACTATCATTTTCTAGCATCAGACCCCGAAAAATTATTACCACGTAAAATTTGACCAAGTTTTGTTGCATTTGTTGCGTTTCTGAATAAATAATCGATAACTTTTACGCAACAGCACCGAAACAAGCCACCATCGACAGCCGAAAGGGGATTGAGGACAATGGGCCAGATATATTGGGTGGGAATCGAGGGGTCCAAGGGCTGGGGGCTGGTAGCTGGGGGCTGGGGGAGTGGGTGATTTGCACAGGCGGAGGCCAAGTAAATTTGCAGAGCGAAAAACAAATTTATAAGCGCATTAAACGAGCGCGTGTAGTTCTCGTGATTTGTGAGCAAAACGGGGAACCACCGCCGAAAAGCAAAAAAGGGGTCTCGGATAACAGGGAAAGGGTCGGATGCTATAGGATGGGATGGTTGGGGTGGGGTGGGGTGTTTGGGGAATTAAGGGTGGAGGTTACGGCGAACAAGTGAGGTCGTGGCCGATGCCAGAGTACAAAAGTGCTTACCAAGCGCTTAGCGATTAATCAGTTTGCCAACAGCGAAAAACGGCCCGAATGGCGATAGTGCAGTTGGAGAAATGTTAGCTTTGACAAAATATATTTATAAACTATTTTAAAACAAAGTTATTAGCCATGAGTCGGTAACTGTAGCCCTAAAAATACTTTGCAGCTTTGGAGCTAGAATTATATAAAGTACTCAAAAAGTTTTCCTTTTTATTCAAATACTTTACTAATTATTATTCTTAATCCCCCATTTATTAATCAATCAATCAATTAAAAAATAAATGCATTCATTATACGCTTATCCATAATCTAACCAAATGCATATATAGTTTAATTGAATAAATAATAATTAAATATTAAAACAGAGTCCATTTTTTGTGGTGTATCATGACCAAGTTTAAAGAGATGTTTGACTAAAGCTGGCATGTTGAGGGGGTGGCAAAGGTTCTCAGAACTTTTGAGTCCTTGAGCTGCGCCTCCAAGGAGCATCGACCACAGGAGCTCGTGAAGGTAAATGAAAACCGCGAACTACGAAACTAAACTGGAAACTGGGAACTCGGAACTGAGAACTGAGAACCGAGAACTGTACCTCCGCTTCTGGCTTCATTGCTGCACTAACGCCGTTTTGGTGGCTAATTAAGTCAATTATGCACTTAAGGCTTCAAGTGGCGTGCGGCACCAATGGAGGCCAGCCAAGCCCCACAGACATGGCTGTGCCACAAGCAGCGCCTGTGCTCCTGCAGCAACACCAACCAACGTCAGCCGTTGCAGTCATTTAAACATCAAAGCTCGTCACGCTCAAGTCTTTGACATGGCCCAGCTACCTCCCCGCCGACCGCTTCTTGATTCATTTTTTTTTTCCTTCTTCCTTTTTTTAATAATAAAATGAGCTCCGCTGTGGAAATAACTCATACGCACCGTATGCCGCGCTGCTCGCCATACATCAACGGGTCGAGAAGGGGGGAGGACGCTGAAGACGGAAGGAAGCGTTGCTTTTGTTGGTGGTGTTGGTTATTGTTGGCGTAAGGACGTGTTACTTACACTTGCCTTATGTATTTAAAGGCTGATACATATGTAATATGTAACAAGATATATATAACCAACCGGTATGTAAGTACAAGGCTAGCAGCTTCATGTAACCAACATCCTATGGGTCTGTGTGTATTTTGGTGAATGTGTGTGTGTGTGTGTGTGTGTTGTAGCTGCTGTGTGGCAGGCACGAGAAACGATTTATCTCAATTTACATACTAAATGACAGGCAGAGCGGCTCATGCATTCCTTTTCGTGACTGTCGAAGGATCCCCGTCTCCCGTCACCCGTCTCCGACGGCCAGCAGCCAACAACCAACAGACAACAACCAAGAGCCGACACCCGACATCCGACAGCCACGTCCTTGTACTCCTCGTGCTGCTGATGGTGGTCCAAACCAAGCCATCAGGCACAATGGGCAGAAGATTGGTAAATGAGGCATAAACATTGATTTTCAGTTTAAGTAAACACTTAATTGAGTAAAAGTTGAGTGGATATATGCCTGCACCACGTCGCCGGAAAGAAGGCGCAAAAATCGTTTAATTATTCAGTGGAAACAAAGTGACCGGCCTCTGGAATCATACTTTTTTAATCAATCTCATCATTCTTTGATGGAAACCCGATAGCTTTCACCAATGCCATCAAAAATGGAATTGAATATCTCTTGAAATGACCAATTCCTCCTCAATCATTTGTTTCTTTTCCTCCTTTTTTTTTGGTCGTTTGGCTACAAATTCAAATCCTAATTGCTTTTAATGAATGGCATTTCGTGGGAGAGAAAATACTAAATTATTTAATAGGCTAAAGTTTAATCATTAATTTGAAATCTATATTGTATTTGGAAAATAAATTAACCCCGTATAATAATGAATTGCATATTAATTAAAACCATTAAACAGCAGGTATGCAAACCTTTGTGTGTTTTGTTTATTAATTTATGAAGCGAGTTTCGCGGTAATTGAATTAATTATAATAAATTCGCATACAAAGCATTGGCGGAGTTACACATCCCACTGTACAACGCCAACGCCTCCCAACGATTCCGCATCACTTGTCAGTCCCATATAATGTAATGAAGGCGTTCGATGAAACAAAAATGCAAAATTTCAAAGACGTAAAAACGAGGATGAGGCAGCAGACATCCTATGAAAGTAGGCTTTTTTTTTTGGTGGGGGGCGGAGTGATAGAGGTGACAGTGGAGAAGGAAGCTCGAATGGGAAGGATGAGGAGGGTCCCATTCTCCACCGACAGCTGTTTTAGGCCTTGACGAGGAACGCGTCCTGAAAGCAATTACTTTATGCCACAACCACACAATCACTCACTCGGGCGGACCTTTTCCGAAAACCAAAACCCACTAATTCAATTGGTTTATGTGGAAATCAAGAAAATTAAATCCGAATAGAAGCCCAAGTGTCAAGGGCTATTAAAATGCTCAAGGAAGTTTAAAATTCATTTATATTTCTATTCTTAGATGGTAACTTGCTTGAGGTATCTTGTCATTGGTCTCCCAAAAGGGAATATTTTGTAGAACTTATTAATATATTTTCTATAATTTAGATGAAAGACCTGCCAAAATATTTTGTATAAAATTTTTAATATGTGATTACACCTTTTCGGAATTCCTTCTAAATCAGAATATAAAGGAGGTGTCTATTAGGTCCTTTGATTTCCTTCCCAATGCCAGGTATTATTTTTCGATAGGTATTTTGTAATAGTGTTGCTAGGAAACCACCTGTATGTCAAGGAAGGCTTTCATTTAATCGCCTTGCTTCCATCTCGAATTTCCCACACAGTTGAGGTTCACCCAAAAGGACACACACCTCCCTCACTGGCACCCACACCCAATAAGGACCAAAAAGAAGTCGCAGATTGTGCCCCAATCCCAGCTAAGCGGCTTCGGATCGTTCATTTGTCGCCACCGGAGAGAAATATTGTAATTCCCCCGGCGATGCAGCACGCACATGACTTTTTAATAAATATTAAACAGTGAACGCAATGTTAAAAAAAAAAAGTATATAAACGCCACCAGACAAAAGGACAATCGGTGGGCGGTGGTGGGAGGTAGAGGGTATTTGTTGAAGCGTTGACATGACGCCTGGCGAAATATTAAATTACGATAATAAAATATTGAACAAAGATTGTTTTGTTCCACTTTTGAAAAGCCAGAGTCCTGCGGTTCGCTTTGGTTTTGGTTAGGGCTTTTCGGTTTCGGTTTTTTTTTTGTTTTTTCGGGCGGTATGCGCCTTTGGTTTCGTTCTCGCTTTTTGGTATTTTTGACAAATGTTTTTGGGCAGAGTACAGTTATTGTTTTGCCCAGGCCGTCCTTGGGAATTGGGGGCTCCCCCTTCCCCCCCACTTATGTGGTAATATAACGGTCTTTTACTATGAAATTTTCCCCTCGTCTGGGGTTATGTTCGACGTTCCCCTGCGGCGCTTTTGTAAGTTATATATATTTATTTTTACAAAAGAGGAGCAAAGTTGCGTAAATTATTGCTAACGGAGGCGTGAGTGGGCGGTTCGGTCCCGCCTCCTGGCCTGCCTACTTCACCTACCACCCTCCCATCTCGCATCTCCCCTTTCACCTAGCCACCCCGCCTTGTCCGTTTCTAAACAATTCAAGGCGCCTTTCTTCGGTTGTGTTTCGTTTTTTTTTTTTTTTTTTTTTTTGTTGAGGCGGCCGCCTTTTGTGTATTTGAACTTGGCAGTGCGTTAAATTGTAAAGGCCGCACAAATAATACGCACAAACGTACACACAAAACACATAGCATTGTTAGGGGCAGAGTTGGAATTTAGTAAGCTAATCCCTGAAAGTCTTCAAGAGATTTCGCCAGATTACAGGCAAATGCGAATCGAAGTGACTTCCACGTGGGTGGCTGGAGGCTGGAGTCTGGAGGCTGGAGCCTGGTGGTTGGGGATGAGGTGGCTAAAAATACACACACTGTGACCCGTACTAGATCATTTTAATTTGGCATTTGATTAGGCACGTGTTCGCATCGGAATCAGCTTAAGGACTTGGCCAACTATACTCTATCCATCCTCATTGTCTGCCTCTATTTGCCGTGTCAACGCAGAGGTAATGTCCCCAGCATCCCAAACACAAGCCAAAGACAAAGCGGAGAAAGTAGGGGGCGGGAAGCTGGGAGACAAGGCAGCACGGCCAAAGCAATTGCAAATACTCCCCGGCTATATGAATATTTATGAGCGTGTTTTGCGACTGCTTAAGACACTCAACTAGCGGCGGCGATGGAGTGGTATCCGCAGGACGCGTGGCAGGAGGATTGGAGTGCAGCGAAAAAGCGAATACACTTAGCAAGTCAGGAGATCTGGGAAAATGACGGAAATAATAGAAAACTGTGGAATTTTCTGCAAGTGTATTATGTAAAAACAGACTGGGGAGTCGTTAGACCCTTGGATCCTCCCTTAGACAGGTTTAAAGAGTGCACCCCGTAGCTTAAGCAGAACCACTTCTGGCCAAGCCAGTGGAAGGAATGAAAATGGCTTAAACCATTTACCAAAGCTACTTAGGGTCCTTGCTAAATTGCCAGCCATGAAAATGAAACTCCATTGTTTTCCCATTCGCCATTGTTTGATTATTATTATTATGCGTTAGTGTGTGTGTGTGTGTGTGTGTGTTCTCGGAAAATATACCCAATATCCTGGCTAGTGGATGGACAAATATGATGACCGGGAACGGCTCCTGCTTGGAGTCCGGCTGTGGGTCCTGGCTCTGGCCACTTGATTGTCTTTGCCCAAGCAAAACAAGCAAACAATCGAAACTATCAACACGTTTAGCCAATCGGGCCAGTTGCTTCATTGTCCTTAGTGGCCTTGGCAGCCTTGGCAGCTCTATCTCCAGCCGTATCTCTATCTGTAATTAGTTGACTTCCTCGAATTAGTTTTAAGGTGATTAAATTTAATGGCATCCACTGGCGTCTCGAATATATTTACCGCACGAATGCAATTACCCCAATGGCCAAGCAGCCAAGACAACAAATCAGCAATTAAGCCACAGCCATTGCCATTGCCATTGCCTTCGCCGTCGCCATCGCCCACGCTCGCCACCTGCCACATGCCACCTGTCACCACATCCGCCTCCACACCCGCATCCGCATTCGCATCCGTACTTTCTGTACCTTCCCACCCACTTGCCACCAATCCCGCCAACCCGCCAGCCCAGTTCGGGACTTGATGCTGACGTTAATGACCGCCAATAAAATGCGTGCTCAAGTGGCAGGAAACCGCCTCGAGGCCGTAGCCGTAGCCGTAGTCGAAGCCGAAGGAACTCCTTTGCCAGCAATTAATGTCAAAGTCAATATGCCTTATCGCGCCGTTAAATGGAAAGGGTATTATAATAAAATAAATAACGCAAAAATCAGCAAGGGCTAAAATTAAATCGAACATCAACAATCTGTGGCGAAACAACAAGGCAAACAATCAGCGCGGAGCCAAGGATAAAGGAGACACCGCGAAGGGCACTCCACGAGGACCCTCCATCCGTCTATCCATTTACACGGCAAACAAACTTCCTTTGCAGGACATACAAATTAATCAATTTTATGTTTTAATAAAACATCTGAGGATACTAAAATGCTTTAAAAACGATAGAAATTTTAAGAGTCTTAAGAGTTTGATTAGGAATGTGTTTCATCAGTGTAACTTATTTCTCTCTTTTTGGTTGCAGACGGAATCAGACGGAATCAACGAGCCATCCAGCAACTTGGTTATCCATTCCATCGGCGTCTTGCCATCTTGAAAGTCGGAGCGCCGGGAGCGGGGTTTCTTGGTGCTTTTTTGGAGTGCAGCTCGTTAGGCACGAACGAGCAGAGCAGCAGCAGGAAAACCGCGGGGAAGGCGCTGAAAGGACACAACCGCCGCCGACACCCAGCAAACGGGCGCATCTTAAATGCCAATTTCAGAAGCTGCATTTTCCACACTCCAAGATGGACGGTCTAATTGTTTGAATACTAATTGCCCCAAAAGATTTTCTATCTGGATGCTTAAATGGAAATAATTATGGGGCACGACCTAATAAGCTTGAAGGAAACTCTAAATAACGTCCAATTATAATGAAACATGTTTACTAAATTATAGACGAAGAAAGAAGCCATTTAAAATATGTCTTTACTTTTGGGTGTGGAATGGACTTTTTAAAAAAAACTTTCTGGAAATATATAAACCATTATAATCCTGTCATATCAACATGTTGCTCCATTTAGAGTTACGTATCTATGCAACTCTTATTCTATTTTTATATCAAAACGATTTAAAGATTATTGGTATACCATTATTATTTTGTCTCCCCTGCGAAAGGTTATAGAATTTCTCGCAGTGGATCATTCGTCGTCGCCCTCCTTGTAGGGCTGTCCGTCAAAAAGCCAATCTGCTCAACACTTTGTTTGCCGCCGCCATTGTCGATGCTGTCGACCCCAATTCGCAGAGCCCCTTGTAACGCTTACATTGCCATACATACATATATATACAGAAATATATATATATATACTTACAAAGCTACGTCTTTGGAGCGTGCTACCACCCCCCTGACCTGCCTGACCCCCCTGGCCCAACCGCCACTTAAGCTCCCTTCAGACCTGAACCGCATCTTTGGTGGATTTTTAATACATAGCATATCTTTATGCAAACAAGGGCGAAAGGACCTCGAAATCGCGGGGATCAAGGGGGGTGCAGGACAGGACAACGGACTGTCAGCTGGTAACAGGTAATCTCCTGCCACGATGGCGGCCGCGAATAACTCAAGGCAGCTCACGTAAATTTTAAGTTTCGTCATTAAGATTATTGGACTAAGAAAAATTTGGTCAATGCATGCACGGAATTTTTCATGAAGGGACGACGCCAAGCAATCAACAGTAGGTGGAATAATCGGGGGGCAGGTAAGGCAGTCGGGATCGATGAAATATAATCAGGATACAAATTGATGAGGGCAGACAAAGAGATAATTTAAATGAAGGTCAATGAAAAAAGTAAATGGTTTCGAGTTGGCACTTCTTTTGCACTTTTTATGCCACTAATTGAATCTTCTATTTATGTAAAAATATTATTTTTAATTAATTTTGTTGATAAATAGCAACAATCTTTTTTTTTCGGGGCCCTCCTAGTATTATCCTTTCGCATTGTGCATTCACCAGCGAACACGGACACGTGTCCCGTTAACCTTTCATGGCCATCATTCCATCAAGCTGAAAAAAAGAGAGAAAAAGTGTGTAATAAAAAGGTCCTGTTGGCCCAGCTAACTTCCACCGAAGAAAGAAAACCCCGTTCTTGGGTAACTTTCTCTAAATTCTTTCATACGTTTGCTGGTTTTTTATTTTTCTTTTCTCATCTATACACATTGCTTTGGCTCTTGTTGAGGTTCGTTGCTCGTTTTCTTACTTTGTGTGTAAGCAAATTGCCCAATTTTGTTCCCTTTTGGCCTGGCCTGGCCTGGCCTGCCATCCTTAGTTGGGATTCCTTTGCCTTTGGCCGAGGTTATCAACGCATTATCTCCGTAAAAAGGAGTGCAGTTGGAAATTGTTATGGCAGGGAGAAAGAGAAACTGAAACAGCAGCTAAATAAGCGCGAAAAGAATACCATACACCAGCACACACACTCGGAAAGCGGATGGGCACAAAGTGGAAAAAGGAACCGACAGGATAATGGGAGATGGGGCTAGCCAGGAGCTCTAGTCTCTTTGGCCGAGTGGGGTTTTGGGTGAAAAGCAATAATCTAACATTTCAGCACATTTTACAGTTCACTGAATTAAATAAAGAAACTTTGAGCTCACAAACGCATACACACACACATATGAGCAAACACACATAGGATAACACACTCACACACTTGCACACACACACACAGATTAAAACCTATGAGCATAAAGCTTGCCGCTGTCTACATGGCGTATGCGTATTTTCACATCCTTGGATCTTCTTTTTCTCGTATACCCTGAACAAAAGTATTACAAGTTTCAGGCAAGATTTAAATATTCTTTGATTATTAATTATTTGTTTTAAATGCCTGTGGGCGCCTAGCCCATTGTTCCACATAAAAACTTGGACCTTTGCATTATAATTAATATGTATGATTTGGAAATTAATATTATAAATGCAAATACGAGAAATCGCTAAAGGTGAAATACAATTGTAATCATAAAAGAGCCGATTGCCGTGAGAAATGTATTTTCTACGTGAGTTCGTCATTTAATTAATGTAAAAGGCAAAACCTAAAAACATATCTTGGGGGGGGGTTGGGAATTAATTACAACTTGAAATTTACAACACTTCAATTAATCTTGAATGGGAAATGTCTAAATTTAGAAATATACCTTTTTCGATCCATTGTGGGACCTTCTGGCAGGGCATTTCATATTATGGCCCCATGTTTCTCCAGCTAATGCTGCCCCATCTGAACGAATGTTTCCACAAAACTCAAACCGAACTCAGCCCGAAAGACAGACGGACGCTCCTTCGCCAGAAGCTTCAGCAAGCGTCAGCAAGGACTTTCAGGACCTTGCTGAGTGACTACGTCGAAGCCGGAGCAAGCAAAGCAATTTTTATGGAAACAGAATTCTACAGGAGGAGCGCAAAATAAATGCCGCGTTATGGGACCCAAGTTTCCTAGCTCAACTCGCTGCCACTGGGGCAAGGGCACAAAAAACGAGGCAGCAAAGGAAACACCAAAAGGGAAAAAACTGCTGAGCTAACGATGTGTGATTTTTCTGTATGGCTTGCTGATGGCAGCGGGCGGATATGCGGCGGAGGCGACAATTGGGCTGGGGTTAGGGCGTTCTTCCTTTTTTGTTTTTTTTTTTTTTGGTTTCGGGTTTGAGCTTGGGATGGGCATAAAAAAATAATAATAAATGAAAGTGTTGGCGCTGGCTCGTGGTACGTGTAATAACATTCAAGTGCGCCAAGTTTAATCTTTCAAAATGCTTATGCACAAAAAATAAGCTATACCGCCGGGCCGGGTCGACTGGGACGATGGAGTGTCAGCAGGCGAAAAGTAATGTGGAAAAAAAAATAATAATAAGCCAAGGCAAAAGCGGGAAAAAAAAGTAATGCGAGGGTAATTTACGTTTAGAGCCTGCAAAATTATTCAAATTAAAATTGTAAGTATTCTAACGCGTCGCAGGCATCTGCGGCCCACCAGCTGCGGTGCGCTCCAGGAGCGACAAAATACACTGCAACAAAATGGAAACATGTCTGGCATAGCAAAAGCTTTCCAAATATCACTCATACGCCATGTTATCAAAAAATAATGAAAGGGAGACCATCAAAATTTTGAGATTTAAATGTGAACCATGACCTGTAAATGACTCATACGACACGTGGTCCGTCTAGGATCCGGCTATCCTCCCACGCAGGATTTGATTAATATGAAAATAAACTGTCAGATCTGAGAAACATCCATTACACATCAAAAGACCTCGTTTAACAGGCCAAGAGGGGCCATGACCTTCAATTTTAAATCGAAATCTAATTCCAAACACGTATCCATGCATATTTTTTTCAATGCACGAAAAAGGAGAGGGAGAAAGGGCGATGGAAGAGAAAGAGACGGCGGCAAGAGCGCTGACCCAGCGCTGTGTTAAATTAGCTGGGACACTTAATTTCTGTTGACGCGCACATTTTTCTATGGAAATTAACGCTAAATAATTTTTTGGATTCGCCAGCGAATCGTTCAGGTAGCAGACCAAAACGAAAGACGAAGGACGAAGCGCAGCCTCCCCGCTACAGTATCCTTGAATTCTCTCACTTCTTTAGCTCGCCATTTGCTTTCGGCTTAGGCATTCGGAGTTGGCAATTAGGCCCGGGGTGTTTGAATTAGTTTCGTGTTTTAATGAGTTTCATAACTTTTTGGTTCCGTTGTAAATTTTGCAAGGGCCTTCAAAACACACATAAAAAGATGCGTGCGACGGTTAAAACGATTCGGTTTGGGGCAGTGGTTGGGGGTATATCCTTGGGATGGGATGGGTGTGACTAGCGACAAAACGTCGGAGCAAATTTTCATGTTACTGGTGAATCGTGAGCCAGCCCTCGGGTGGATTTATTTATGTATGTATTTGTTAGCTATAGCCAGTTGACATAAGCGAAAGCAAAGTGGCAAAAGGCAACATGAAAAATGCTTTAAATCTTCTCGAATGGGTCGGCGGAGGCGGAGGCGGAGGTCAGGTCCCAGATGTGTGTCTGTGTGTATGCTAATGATATTTTAAAAGAGCTTTCACTGTGTCATGTTGGGTGTGTGTGGCAAAGTGAAAAATTATTTATGTTGCCTACTTATTGGGGCATGCAAATGCGCATTGTTATGCAAACTGGTTTCTAAATTCCGTCCATAAATTGAATTATCCAGCCAATCGGTATTGCAATCCAATATTCATTCGATCAAACTATCGAACAGCGATTGTCCTCCCGCATCCACAAATTTGCCATGTAATATTTAAAGGACCTCTAATTAATTAAACATCACAGTATCCAAAAAAAAACGCGCGTGACAGGACACTCACTCTCTATCTCTCTCTCTCTCTCTCTCTCTAAAAAAAAGGGAGAAAAAATACCAATGACAAATGGGGCTCGTTGTTAAATATTTGCAGGAAAACCCTTTTTTCCGGCATAAACGAAATGAACAAAAAAGCGGAAAAACACCAAGCATTTCTATCTCTTTTGCACACACCATTTATTTCGTTTACACTCCCGCATCGCCTCCTTTGGCCCCGCCCCCTTTCCTTTTCTTTCTCTTTTCTCTTTGTTTGTAGTCACCATTCAACTGTAATTACTTAGGTAGACCCGATCCGCAGCGATACGGAATATAAGCCTCTTTTGCACTGAGCCGCCGACAGAGAAAGAAAAACTTTGAATTTTCTTTTAATTTTTCATTGTTAAATTGCCATTTCAAAGGGGGGTATGGTCGGCATGTGCAAGGATGCGCCAAAAAGGACTAAAAAGCAAACCAAAGCAAAACAGAAAACCCAGAAAAAAAGACAAACAAATTGAAACTTTACACAGTTGGCAAAAGTTGAGCCGAGCAAATCAAACCAGAGCAAAGGCAGTGAAACCCGAAAGGGTTAACAAATTTGCAACATTTTGTGCCGGCTCATGAAATGGGAACCGATTTTGATGTAGGTCAGGTCGAGATACCCGCCAGCTGGGCAGGATTTAACCAAATTTAATAAACCCCGTCCGTATCCAAGTCTGTGAAGGTCTGTGAAAACAATTTGGCATTTATAACTGCAAAGAAAACTCATTAGAAGAAGTCTGCAAAATGTTTGCCAAAATATAATAAATATCCGTGAAACTTTTGCAAACATTTTCGATTTTATTGCGGCCCGAATAACCGCGAAAAGCTGAAAATAATTTAATAAGCCCGAGCTGTATATATTCCAAATTTCACAAAAGACCAATTATGTGGGGCTTTGGAAAATATGCATATTCAAATATTCTAATTCCTGGCGTTTTTTGCATAGGAATTTATTTGCTAAATTTATGTACAAATTGAGAATAATAGTGTAAATACAGAAACCATAAATATAGTTGTTAACCACTGAACTTTGTAGTACTTTGTTTGCCCTTTTACCTTAAACACAATTTTTTGTTGAGAAAAATTGAACAATGTTTATCCGAAATTAAATGAAGCTCCGAAAAAAATGTGAAACATAAAACAATTAGGCTTCCCGAACAAAAAGCGAACAAATAAGGGAAAAATTTCGATTCCGGAATAAAAAACTAGTCAAATAATATGGAGATAAATAAATAAATATCAAACCTTGGACAAATAGTACATAGTTGTGAACAATCAAAGCCAATGTATCTGACGTTTCGGTAGGTCAGCTCTGGACCAAAATGAAAATCATCTAGAGAAATGGCACAGCTGCGTTACATTTTGGCCCTTAAATGTTGGTCGAAAGGGCCACTTTTTCATTGCTTAAAATTGTACGTAAAAGCCATTAAGAACAGCCATGGATGGAAATGCTCGTACAATCTAGACAAAATCTTGCAAAATAAATGTGGAGGGAAATAAATAAATATCAAACCATAAATAAATAAAAGTTGTGAACAAGCAAATGCCCTGTCCACCGTCCACCATCCACCATCCACCGTCAGTTGGCAAACATGTCCGAGAGCATTTACAACTCCGGCGCGGCGTTGGTTCTACCAGCAAAAGATACAAGATACAAGATACACACGTCACCATCGGCTTTATGTACTCGCTCGCACTCGTATAGTTGTGGTCGGTGGACTGGGACACAGACTGGGGCTGGGGCACGCCCCTTTCGGCGATTGCCACTGAGAAACAAAAATCAATATGTTGATTTGAACTTTCCTTTCAGTTCTTCCCCCTTTTTTTCCCATTTTTTCTGTCGTTTTTTTTTTTTTGGTTTGCCCAGAAAGTTTTGCGCCAAGGAATTATCAATTTTTTCTTTGTTGGCTGCTTGTCTTTCTGTTTTGGCCAACTTCAAAACCGAATAAAAAGAAAATTTAAAACGGAACGAAGACAAGGCAAAAGCTGCCATTATCTGCTTACATATTCATGTGTATATATGTATGTGTGGTATATATGTATTTCGATACATAAGCGGATATTTTTGACACTTCAAAAATTGGAATATCTCAAGAACCAGGACGACAGGCGTACAAAATGCCCTGCGTAATTTTTCATGACTCTCGCCCACTTTGGTGAATAAGATAAAGTAAAAAAAAAAGGAGCGAAGCCCCATCTGGGACCTCAGAGGATACTCGTACCACTCAAAATCGTAGCAGATTGAGCTGTTGAGCCTGGGGAGAGGGCGAAAGGAAGGATGGCGGCGTAGGAACCAGCATGACAACTGAGCCTGCTCCTTTATCGCATCTCCGTATTTTGTGTTTGTGTGCGGCCTGCCACTTTTTTTTTATATTATTTGGCAAATATCGATAAGGACTGGGGAGCCGATAGGAAAGATTCGCCCAGTGAAAGCCCTGCCATCTCAGTGTCATTCTGTATGTCTTTCCTACTTCGTTTTCCCCATATTTGGCGACAGTAAATGTTTGCTAAATATCCTCAGTAAATACTTGGCAGCTTATGTGGGTGTTCCATACCCATCCAAACACACACACACCCAAACACAATCATTCGCACATAAATAAAATAAATAAATAAGTATCTTGTACAGTGAAAATCATGACTTACTTACAGGATTCAACAGTTGTAGCTAGGGCCTATGGAAAAAGGTCCTGAAAGGA
Source organism: Drosophila varians (assembly GCA_018150405.1). Taxonomy (NCBI): domain Eukaryota; kingdom Metazoa; phylum Arthropoda; class Insecta; order Diptera; family Drosophilidae; genus Drosophila; species Drosophila varians. Next base: position 6,508,636 of record JAECWK010000015.1, read on the forward strand.
AAAAGAGCATAAGAAAATAATATTTATCATTGAAATTTACTCCTAATATAGGAGAAAAATAGTTTATAGTCCTAATAAGTAAGATATCCCCCAACGAAATATTTTTTTTAAATATATCCTTCAGCAAGAGCATTCACTGTACTCCATTTGTTGTTGCCTGAAAGTCTGACAGCAGTAAGTACATGCAAATAACGCACTTTAAAGCTCGTCGGGGACCGAGAGCATTATTAATGAATTTATGTATTCGTAATCACATCCGATGTCCTCCAAATCATGACTGGCTATACGGAATCTCAGATCTGCTGGGCTTACCCAAGATATTGGGTTTTATGTTTATGTTTTTCCCTTGCTACATGCGCCTTTCATTAGTTTCTATTTCAGTGGCTGGCAATTCAATCAAGTTGATCAGTTTTCAATATTAGGGCTATATATATTTTCCTGGCTCTGTCTTGGGTCCGTCTCTCTGCATTTCTGTAGTATCCTTATTGCTGTGCTGGATGGCAGTAAAGTAAATTTAGTTAACCAACCATAAAAAATTGTGTGCGCAAATGTGGGTGAGTGCTATGGCCACTGCCACCGCCCCATCCTGCCACATTCATTCATCCTATGTTCTGGTTATGGTGCCCGGCCCCGGTTCTGCCATTCACACATATTACGTATACGACACATACGACATAGTTGGGCCAAAAGTTGATGATGTGGTTATAGTTGTTGCTGCCACCACTCTGCTGCTCATTAGAGCCGCGTTCGCGCCGAAAAATCTGTAACACATAAAAGTATGCAACATGAAATGTGCTAACGACAGGACCACACGGAAAAAAATAGCTATGAATCTTTGGCTTCTTGTGGCTTGGCGGCGTGGTTAAGGTGCTTAAAACTTTAAGCCGAAAACCGGAATAGTTTCGCAATTTTAACGACATAATACATATTTGGTTAGTTTTTCAGTCTTTATAGATTTTTCGTTCTGTGCTGAATCGAAAGAGAAAGCCAGAGTACTGCCGGGTGATTTCCAGATATTATCGGGAAAGTTATTGGCGGACAGCGTCAGAAGTTAAGAGTCTCGGGGTAGTGGGGTAGTGGAGTATTGGAGTGGGTGGCGGTGAGCTAAGCATTAAATTTATGAATCCACTGCCAAGTGTCTTTTGCCACTTGGTGGCTCATAACTCGAAGTCGGCTTAGCGTCCGGGCCAGTAACCAGTATCCCGCATCCCGTATCCGGTAACCAAGGCGACTGCGGCTTGGACAGGAAGTTACGTGACTCGTGGGTATAAGTCCAAGCTGCATTTTACCTTATTTGCTTGGGCTTCGTCGGCCAACCCCAGGCTAATGGCTAAAGTGAAAATGAAAATGAAAGAAGGTGGCAAAACAGTAGGACAAAGTGATAAATACTGGCTCAAATAGGAACGAAGTGGTCGGCAAAAATTTACATTATCACGCGAGGCGAGAGCTGAGCTGAACTCCTGGACCAGGCCTGGCCTGGCCTGGACAATATAGTTATGCAAATAGCGCAGTGTGGCGCTGCCTGAGACACCAGACATAAATTGCGTATACGCAGCGTATACCACCAGACACATTGATATAAATTCATATTCAAATGTCCTGGCGTCCTGGCCAAGGAGCAGTCGAAACGGAATAAGAGCCAAAAACATTTGCACAACATTTTAGATATACTCGCGTTTGCGTGTGTGTCTCCGGCAAATTAAGGCGTGCCAAAGGAAAAAGGACAAAAGGCTCTGGTAAATAGCGGAAAATGTTAAACGACCGAGCGACCGAACGACCGAGAGACCGGCTCCCATCGACGTCGGAGGTACGCAAATTGATATTTTTCTACAACATGCAAATAACACAAGTAATGCGAGTGCAAAGGGGATGCCACAGGGGCATGGGGCATGGGGCACGAAGGTTAAGCAAATAAATGATCTGATAAGACAACAACAAACGTTAAAATTTATGCATGCCAACTAAAGGACACACACACACACACACACACGCATACACACCGGAAGGAAGGCAAGGGAAAGAAGAAGAGAAAAAGAGAAGAAGCGGCCACGTGTAGGATGCTGTGGAAAAATGAAATAAAGTTAAACAGGATATTTCAACATTCGCACAACACAACAGAAGCAACAGCAAACAAAACAACTGAAAGTAAAAGCTAACGAGGGGCGGCGAATGCTACGACATTGCCCGGGTGTATGGGGTACGGGGTATGGGGTATGGGCGTGGGCGTGGCAAGGACGTTGCCAGGACACATTCCGATTCGGTGTGTTAAAATGTAATAGCAACGTTAATGAACACGAACGCAGTCGCATTCGCAGTGGAAATGGTCACATAAAAAAGGCAACGATTTGCCCCGGTCTTCTCCCCATGATTTCACTTTTTTTTCTTCTTTTTTAGCTTTGGGTATGGGCTTAGGTATGTGTGGGAGGGCGTCGCTCCTCCCATCCCCTTTTTTTACCCCGTCCCACAGGTTGCGGTTGTAAAACACACGCATACACACACAGACTGACTGAAGGACAGAGATGCCGCACATTAGCAGGCGGCAGCAAAAAGTTGGGAAAAGCGCAGGAAGTGTGCGGATGAGAGCAAAACAAATCTCAGCCACGCACGTCTTTGGCAGCCTCGTGTACCTTCCTACCCACCCCCAGGCCACCCTCCAATCCCTACAATCCCTGCACACACTACACCCCGCGACGTTGTACCAACTTTGGCCACAACTCCACCCAATCGTCGTTCGTTTTCTTTGTTGTCTCCCCAAAAAAATTCCAATTGCGCTGTCGCTGTTCGTCGTTGTCATCGTCGCTGTTTTTGCACTGAGAAAAAAACTCCTGACTCATCTTTCGTTTTTTACTATTATAAAGATTCAAAGTTTTATAACAAGGATAAACTCTAACCCAAACCTACTCTTTTGGGATAAATTAATTGCTATCCTGCTTCAGATTAATCATAAATCAATATTTTTATTTTTTTTAATTGCCTATCAATTGTTTTCAAGTTCTAGGGAGAATTCATACAATTCGGGATTAATTTTAATTGCTTTCCAGTTGCAAAGGTCAAGGTGGGTTTGTTTTTAAGAGTGTCTGGCCAATGCAGACTGCTGGCTCCGACTCCCTCTCCGTGCACGGATCACGACGATTCCAGCAGGACTCGCGTACAATCGTCGCCTGATGCTGCCAGGCATGTCACCACGCTGGTGATGCGTGAACAGTCGCAGTCAGTGATTGAATCACAGGCTATCCGCCGTATTAATGGAATTGGAATTAAGTTGGAAAAAAACTCATCTCCATGATTCAAAATGGATGTAAAGATGGCACTTCCTTTAACGCACTTTAAAAACTGCAACTTTTGGACCTTTGCCACCTGAATATATGCGATTTAGCTTTGGTTGCCCTTCAGTTCTCCCCCTTCTTTTCCCTCCTCTGATGAGGAGGCTTTTAAGGAAAGCGCAACAAAAGAAGCTTATGAGATTATAAACCCATGTACTTCGATTTATACTTTGTTTTTTGCACCACCTGCCATGAGAGTGTACAGTGTCCTTGGTAACCTTCAGCTTAATAGTTGCATGAAATCCACATCCTCGGCACACAAGGGTTCCAATTAACCGCAAGGGCGAAATGCGAGCAATTATAAACCTATTCCAGTTTAGCTCAATCACTCTTTGCTCCATCACTGTGGATATCCTGGCACAGACAAAGCGAGATGTGCCGATAGTGGGGGAAAGAGATGGGAGGAGGAAAAGGCAGAAGAAAGCAGGTGAGTGGGATTTTGGGTTGCGCCACTCAATGAGGTATTTTACACCATTTGGTTGGCGTTTGATGAGCATCTCGTGCGCGACACTTTGGCTCTATAAGGTGTCGTCACCTCACCCCCCCTTTATTCATTTACCCGCACTTCAGTGGGTAAGTCCCCCAAGGATCCAAGGAATCCAAGGATCTTAGCTTGTTGCTACTCACATAAACATTGAAGCTTACAACGCCCGGAGACGTTTTTATGTCATCCGATCCGTTAACGAATTTTCCAATAGGCCATTCGCCGGCTGCTCAATTTTCCGGGCCCGAATTACCAAATTGGATGTTCGGTTCGGGGTTAAGCATCGGCAGGCAATTTATGAATACCTTAATACGGTTTATAGTCGAAATATTTACCTACCAAAAACACAAACCGAAATACGAGAACATCTCAACGAAAAAAAAAAAAAGTAAAGGCTGGCAGAATGGCATCCTGGCATTCTGGCATCGTAGCAGCCCGGGCAGATGGAGATGTCGATGTCCTCGGTTTTTACGGAGGCAGGGCAATGAAAATAAGTGACATTAAGCAGATGAAGCAGCCTGGACAACGTTGCCAGGGGCTCCAAATGGTGGATGGTGGATTGTGGATGGAGGGTGGTGGATGGTGGATGGTGGGTAGGAGGACCTGCCAGAGACCAGAGCATAAAATATTAAACGGAAAACCTTCGTAATTAAAGTGAAATGAATTTAAGTACGCAAATTGAACGCTGAGGAAGTCAAGAGTCGGGCTCTGTGAGGGATGCGATGTCCCGATGTCCTCGCTTGTGTGGCTTTCAGTTTGTTCTACACTCACAGAAACGTTTTTTTTTTCAAATAGAATTTGAAGGTATATGTAGGTAAAAATTAAGGGTCATAGTCTTAAGAATGGGGCTAAAACATTTCATTGGAAAAAGAAACCTACTTATTCACACATTTAAAATCTACACGAATTTCCCCCAAGTGTAATTACTGTTGATGCCAAATTGAAAGAGTGAAGAGTAGCGAGGGAGGCCGAAGTGACAGGACCTGAACACGAGTATTCGTATAATTAAGTGGTCACCAAGCCCCAGCGTCCAGGAAGCCACTCGAATTTACCAATCTGAGCTTTGGCTTTGAAGTGTGTTTCGCTTTATGCACACTCCAGGATTAAATATATGCATTAACACACCCACTCTCCAGTCCAGTCCAGTCCTGCCAGCTGTGTGTAGAGCATTTTTTTTATTCCGTGACTAATTAAAATGCAGTTAAGTATTTATTTTCTCATAATTGAGGTGGCCGGTTGGAAGAGTCAAGTTGGTCGCAAAGCCAGAGGAACAGATGGCCAATTAATTTCGAGTACACACTTCCGTATGCCGAACGATGAAGCTCGTCAAGTGCCATCATATGGTTGAGTTTAGAACGAATGTGGTTCCATTGATATACAACAACTTGGCCACTTGGCCAGATAGCTTCTCTCCAAACTGATTTAAAGAGAAATTCAAGCAAGTGTGCTAATTATGGGATTTGATTTAACGCTTCTTTGAATTTGTCTAGGATGAGTCCGAGGACTGCCAGACAAAACAGAGATAAGAAAGTTCTGATGAAATTTCATTAATTAGACGAGACCGTCACTAAATGATTGATTTGTGTGTAAACATGTATGAATGGGATTAATCAATTAACTGATTTCCATTTAGACGGGCATTGATTCATCTCCGAAATCGAAGGGTGCCCACGCCGCCATTCGATCCATTTCCCCCGCCAGAGTCCTGGGTCCTGGGTCAATTGGGGTAATTTAGCGACCTGCAAATTAGGGATATGGGAGTAACCCTTTTAACGGACAAATAAGATAACACAACACACACATACGCACAGTCTCGGGCATGTCCTTTGTCTAAGGACTAGGAAAAGTTATCGCAGCCATTGGCAAATTGTCGCCATCATTTGGTGGAGCAGGAGAATGGGTTGCTCTCTGGTGGAGACACCAAATTGTAGCTGCGGGTAACTTGAGTAGCCATTTCCACTCATTCGCATTCACATTCCCATTCCCATTCCCATTCACATTCGCATTCGTAGTGGCAGTGGCCCCCGCCCATTTTCCCCCGTTTTGCCACTTCAACTGCGGTTTCATTAGCCGCGGTCTGTGTCAACTGTTGTTGTTTCTCATGGCTCATGCCTCATGCCTCATGCGGCATGCTACTACTACTGCTTGGCTCCCTCTAATTTCGTTAAGTTTCGTTGCCACAACAGGAAACCATTCCAGAATGTTAGTGTGTGTGCCAGTATGTGCCACAATTTTTTCACATCCGCTGTTAATGCCTCCCCAGTCGAGTAACGAAGTTTTTGAGGGTCCCTGCACTAAACATAATTATTGGTATAAATAAGTTTATTTAAACTACAACTTTAATCACACTTTTAATATTTTAATTAAATCAATTTAAATATATTCTCCTCATTTGAGTTCCCTTTGCCACTTTAAGTTTAAACGATTTGCGAAAACTATTTCTCAAAGTGTTTATGGATCCTGCACCCTAAACATCGCCTCCTCTCTTTCTTTGACCGTCGCCCCGTCTCTTTCTGCAGCCACTGTTGCCGTCAAATGCAATTAACAAAACACGCTCCTAGCATAAAGTCATTAGTTATTCCATTTCATGAATATCCTTCCCGCAATTCGAACGCTTCGCTGAATAAGTTGGGAAGTGTGGGTGCTTTTGTGTGTGAATGGTGGAGACAGCTTGGAGCATACGGAGCTATTGTAAGCATATATATACTGTTTATATGATTGTACATATGTTAAAGCCCTAACCGTTGACCAGAATCCCGAGTCCAAGGTCCACAGCAAATGTACATAACAATATTATTTTGGTGGATTTTCCACAAAACGGCCGTCAGCATCAACCATGTGGACCATGCTTAAACGACACCAGCATCGCCAGCCACCCACCTTGGCCAGCCCACTTGGTTAGCCCAGTTGGAGCAAGCCGCCCATTGAAGAACCCCTGCAACCATTTGTAGTCCCAACTAAATTGCCATTCAATGTTGTACACCGTCATTGGTGTTCGTTGTCCGGCGTCACGTTGTTTGCTTTCACCTCAAGCCAAGTTTGCGAATGTTTCCTGCACCTCCCACGCCCCACTTGGGGCCACCCAGCCTCCCCAGGCAAGGCCCCTGCCAGGACTCGCCCAACCTCGTACCCCTGTCAGCCGGAAAGCGTGTACGCCGGATAAACTTTTCGGCATGAGTTCTTATGGGCAAAAATGGTTTTTCAATACTCAAAGATTTATGAGTCTATGAATCTTGTACATATCCACAAGCATGCGAGCTTCCTAGGGCTCTGTTTGGACCCTATAGTGTGTGTTGGTGTGGCGACATGAAATACTGGCACCCCCGTCCCTCAGCCCTTCCGCTTAGCATAATCCTAGAAGGCAATCCCATCCAGCAACAGAGCCACTGGAGCAGCAGAAGAGCCACGCCAGAAGAGACCAAAAGCAAACACCACAAATTAGTCGGCATAAAAGACGAACCAGCGTTAAATGGATAAGAAAAAAGAAGAGTTACACCTTGAAAAAAACTCAGGTATATATCCCCAGAAGAAAGACTCCTTATATTTTCCACCTCGCTTAGCCGTTAACTATTAATTCCTTTAGTTTCTTCTCCTCCAATTAAAAATCCCTTAAAGTAGCATCTAAAAGTAACCAAACTATGGCTTTTTAGTCCTGAGATCCTGTTTCTATAATTTTTTGCCGTGCCAACCAAACCACAACAACAAATAGAAATCAAGGGAAATTCTTTTGGCATGTTGGCAAAGTTTTCCATTTCATTTTTCTTCTTTTGGCTTTTTTTTCGAAATTTTTATTTGGTATCTGGAAGTGGATTTTTGGAAAAACTTGGGGGCAGCTGCCACGTGAAACATGAATCAACACAGAAAGTCCTCAAAAGTTCCTGGGGATGATTTAATTAGAATTCTTGAAGATGTCACCCAGGGCTATGCCTCAGTCTGGGTTCTGGTCTACTTGCCTAGGCGCAGGCCTGGTCCTGGGCAACGTTTAATTATGAAATTTCCAAGGTGGAAAGTTGGTAAGTTGGCAAGGTGACTGGAAACGGGGGGTACGCAATCTAGCCCCCACCTCAAGGTATTTTGTGGTAGATTAGCCAAGGTTCAATGTGTTGAATGCGGCGGCGGGGTTAGGCATCCCGATTGGTGTCAGGCGGGTGTTGGTTGGGTGTCGGGTTTCGGGTGTCGGATGCTGGCAACGATGTGATAAGTTAATTCAAATTAAATTTTAATTTCATAGGATAAAGTTGCCTTCGACGAGATTGGCGTTGCCATTGCCTTTGCCTTTGCCTTTGCCTATGACTTTGCGGGGAATCACAAGCCCATGAGATCGATATGAAAATGAAAATTTTTATGGGTTGTCGGATGGCATACCCAGTCAGGAGAGGCCAATCAAAATGAAAAAGTCCCCTGGGTCTATTAGCAAAATCATTTCAGTTTCCTTTTAATGGCAAACTCACATGTCATGGTGCCAAGCGAGAAAACTCATTTATACATTATGTATACGCCATGTTGAACAAACAAGATTTCAATCTTGGGGGCCTTGGGGTGGCTGCTCACGGGTTTCATGGCCCATACAATCGTGTTAATTGCCATTCGATAGCAAGTCTCTGTATGTATCCTCTCAATTTTCTTCCATCCCAGACAAAAGGTATGGCCCAGGAAGTCCAAACCCTCGAACAATCGGAAATCCCAACTCTACCTTCGAGTGCTACACCAATTTTAATTATACAAATGTAAATGTAAACGAATCCCAGATCCGGACGGATTATAAATTTCTTGAGATATTTCATTGGTTGATGTCATCACTACAAGTCTACATAATCAGCTTTGGAATCTTGTTATAATTTTAACAACAATTGCAGAAACCAATCCGGTGGCCATCCAATCAAACTTAAATCTGTTCGTTAAATGGCCGACGGCACCCGTGGCGCCATTAACTATGCAAATAATGTGCGGGATATAGACAAAATCGCAACAAGATTAATGTTTATTGATTTTTCCGGCCAGTGATAATTTGTTACCACACCAAATTGGCCAAAAGAACCCGGTCTCGGTGCCGGTCCCGGTCCCGGTCTGGCCCAGCGGTCTGGTCGCTGAGTGAATGTGATTTTTCTGGCTTACTTTTCTATTTCTTTGCAAAGCCATTCTAAGAATTTGATAAGCCCCTTCTGGAATTTTGTCTCCTCATACCCCATGCCCCATGCCTCATACCCGATACCCCATACCCCATACCCCAGGCGGAGCCAAAAGTTTTTGTGGGTATTTGCATTATTAAGTACTCGCACCCCTCCAGCCTCCAGCTTTACCGATTTGACGGTTGATGGGAAATGGAAAATGCGAAATGTAAAATGGGCAATGGGCTCCAGGCTCATGCCTGGAGGATGGCTGATGATGGGTCGGTCATCTATTGAGCTAAAGGTGTCACAATACCGGGATTTGCTTATCAGACATCAAAGAATACCTTGCGGTGGTATCTTCCACCTGGGCGTCCGGTTGCCATTGCAACCCATCACCAATAAAATGGGAAAGCGATGGGGCCAAGTCCTCGGCAAGCTTAGAAACTTGAAAATTTTTAGCTCTAGCTCGTTTAGGTTTACACAAAGGTTCTTCTTGAATTGTTTGTTTAGTTTCCCCACCTGGTTTTGCTCGTTTACCATTTCTGCATATTAATTAAAGCAAAACTTTTCAAGAATGTGAGAATTATCAAAAACATAGCTTTGTTTTGATAACTTCTTAGGTTAGAAATGCCCTTTTCTGTTTTCTCTTTTTAAACTAGAAAATATGTAATATTTTTACATGCAAGTTATTTTATTAGTATAGAATAAAAATAAAATTTTTTTTGCGAGTTCATGGAAAAATTTGTTTTAATGGCATAGGAATTGGATATTTGAGTATTTTATTTATTTGGATTAGATTCAAAGATGCCAAGCGCTTTTGTCTTGTTTTCTCTTCAATATTATGCATTTTATTGTGTCTGAATGATCCAATTTAATTTCAAGAGTCTGGAAATATTCTATTTCGTAGTTCAGACAATTTATTGAGAGGAAATTAAACATTTTTAAGCAGTTACTTGAAAACTTTGTTCATTTATTAGGAACCCAAAAAGTTGGGCCTCTCAATTGATTTTTAGGTTATTGAAAGGAAATTAATAGGATCTCCTTTTTTTCTGTCTAATGGTCCTTAATTCATCAACCTCTGTATAAAATAACTTAAAAGAAAACGACTTTTTTTGATGAAAACGAAAAAGGAAGGCTAACTTGACGAAAGCTCAAAAAGAATGGAAATGTGTTAAGAAGGGTCCATAAGACAGACGGGTGCTTCCTAGAATTTTTTTGTATATGTAGATGGACAAAGTTAAGGCTTACCGGGGGAAATGGATGCCTTAGGGTAATGGTTCTGGGGGAGGGGAGCATTACCTGGATTTGCTTATCAAAACTTCAAAGGGCACTTGTTCCCGCAGGAAGAAACCGAAAGTCCTAGTGCTAAGTAAACATCTAAGCTTTGTCAACATTACGCCACTTATGCAGATATTTACTGTTTGTTCCATTTCGCTGAAATTAGCTGGAAGTGAAAACGAAAACGAAACCGAGACCCAAACTAAATGAATATCGAACAAAATGGAGAAACAAAAGCCCGAACACAAAACAGAACCAGACCCGGCCAGACCGAAGTCAACCTACTTTTTGGGGCGCAACAGACTACGACAAAGCTGGGCCAAAACACTCTCTGCACAGGAAAAAAATCTATTGCGAATTTTATTTTATAATGCCAATATATTAATTGCCTAATAATCTTTAAATGTTAAGCAACTTAATTTATATACGATTACAAGAGTCACTAAACATTTAGATGTAATATTTTAAGCTCTTAAGTGGGGTTTATGGATTGTAAATTCGCAGACACAGGATAATAAGCTTTATAGTAATAGTTTAAATAGTTGTATAGTATTGGTGTTTACTTTAGACCCCCACCCCAGGACAAAAAAAGTAACCCCAACTAATGTATGGTCTTTGAAAGCTCAGCAAACAAATACCAGTTTATCCTTTAATATTTATGCCACATTCTATATAAACCCATTAATGAAAACTGACAGTTCCAAATTAACATACGGATATTGATGGGCGATTGCGTTGTTTTTGTTTCCGTGTATACACGTACATATGTACATATATGTACAATACATTTGGTATGCGCCCAGATGAGAATGGGTTTTCGGGTGGAATGGTGGGGTCCATGGGGGCCGGAGCCGTATATATGGGGGACAATTGGGCGCCCTGCGGCGGATTATTGAATTTTCCAGCGTTCTCCACTGACACTTGGCGCCTAATACTCCATACCGCTTACCTTTCTCTTTGTCGTCCTGCTGTTGCTCTTCGTCCTTCGTCCGTCGTCCTGGAGCGTCCTAGAGCGCCTGTTTCACTAGCGTTGCCTTAAAATTCCTTTCGAATTTCGCATAATTTACATATCTCCGAGATTCCTCGGCCACAACAGGCCAAATGCATTAAACACAAAGGATATTTTTTCAGCGTTGTGTGTTGGTGATTGTGTGTGTGCGAGTGTGTGTGTGTGTGTGTGTGTGCAGCATCCACAGACAACGCGATGTATACCCGATGTTTGCCTACTTTTTTGGGCAAAATTCGTTTTATTGGCTGGAAGGACCCAATTTTTGTGTCGTTAAACGAAAAAATCAAAAACGCCGCGCGTGTCACTCGGTCAAAACGCACCGCCTTATCCAGTGATTTGATGACACCCACGCACTTGCAACACGCGACACACGATACCGGGGTCGATTGAGGGGGGGCTATGGTGGCGCAAGGATATACACATGTATTATGTATATAAAGAGAAGTATATAGGGCCAGGATTTTAGACGCAGTGACAGTCGACAGGCGACAGTAACCAAGATGAATGTCAATAAAAATGATTTTGCTATCCACTGCAGTTTTGATGGGATTTGCCTTTTTTTATTTCACCCTTCGTCGCTCTCTTCACTTTTTTAGTTTTCTGCTTTTTTATTTTTTTGTTGTTCGGTCTGTTCCGAGTTACTGTGATTTAATTACAATTCGTAGACGAACGGCAGAGGGTTTTTTGCTTTCGCACTTGCCACGCGAAAAATCCGTACTGAAGATACAGATAGGAATCCGCTGGTCAACATCCATCTCGCAGCATGGATGCTGCGCAGTACATGGCAGACGGTGGCAGGACATTGCGCCTGCGCACGAAGTCCCACGAAGTTAGCCGAAGTACAATTTACTCATTTTCACCGTTTTTTTGTGAGTCGGAGAGACGTCATGTACCGTTACCGGTTCGGGGCCCCGCTTTCTCTCTAAAACTCTCTTCTCGTGGACCAGAGCTTGGCTTGTTGGAATGCCATAAAAAAGGAAACGTTAGAATGAAATGAAAATGTAGCATAATTTATGACTGCATCGTCTTTTAAATAATTGCACACACACACACACTCATCTAAAAACCTGCACAGACATTTGCTTACGTTTTAAAATTTAAATATTTACATTCACTCCATTCACCTGCCCTCCCCCCCACCGCCTCCCACTTCGGTCTAATAGCCACATAAATATTTCATTTTTGTTGCTTTTTAAACATTTGCCAAAATTGGTTAAAGGTCAATGGTGTTTGGAGCTCTTAAAAAAGCAAACAACAGTCGATAAAATGATTAGAGAAGATTTATGGTAAGCTAGCAAGGAAAATATTTACAGAGACAATGAAAAATAACTGTTAAGTTGTCTACCGAAAACAAACTAATAAAAAACACAAGAGCTCTTGAGAATTTAAAACTTGGTAACTCAGATTAACATAAATAAATGCAAAATACATTACAATCAATTTGGAATAAGGGCTCTTATAGAAACTTTTTAAAAACACAAACTTAAATTTTGTAATGTATACTTTAATTTATTAAATATTAAGCCATATAATTCCACCCTTTTCTACTCAAAGCACTACTATTTGGCATAATTTATTAATGGATACACTTTTAACTTAAATACGATTCCACAGTTTTAAATTAATGAAGATTATGACAATATTGAACCGGATCAGTTAATGTTGCCTTCAAAAGAAAGAGTCGCAATTGTCATCAGCGCTTGGTGGACCTGTTAAAACTAAGAGATTGTGATCTTGTCATATTCTAGTTGAGAAACGCAATGTTTTAGAGAGAATCTGGTTGCTGGGCCTAAAGCTCCACATTGTTCAGATTTGAGCCTGAGGATGTGGGCAAGTCGACGTCGCTTGGTGGCACAAACGTGCCCATGGTGAACACACTCTCCTGTTTGGCGCTCAGCTTAAGCATCTCGGACTTTAGCTTGTCCAGAATGGCATAGTTCGGCTGATTCACTGCAGCCTTACTTTGCAGTACTGTGATCTCCTGTTCCTCCAACTTCTTTTCCTTGAATGTTTTAATCGAGTTGTTGCCATAAAGACGCAACAGCGAGCCCCAAGTTTGGATGTGAGGATGCAAAATCTAAAACTGTTAAATGCTAAAAAGGGTCATTTATTGGATGGAATTATCACTTACCTGCAAGATTGCCTGGGAGGCCAGCTGCTTGCCCTCGCGTTTGTTACGACAAACCACTTTAGCCGTGTGTTTTCCCACTGTCATTGTAAACTCGTTTTTGTTGTTCGCCGTGCGATTGATCTCCTGGCTGATCTGGACATCGCTACCGTAGTTACGCTGCAAGCAAGTCACAAGGATGGCGTTGGGCGAAGGCTCCGTAGTCTTGTTGCAAAACTCAGTTACCCGAGGATCCTCAATACGAATATCATCGAAAACCTAAATTCGATCAAATAGATAAGATAGGCTATAAAATGTTAGCCTCTAAACTTACAGACAAATCACTTTGGGCTTTCTTGGCAGTTCCGCTCTTTTGATCCTTGTTATTTCCGGTTATCTTGTCCTTCACATCGGGAATAAGTATCTCCAGCGTTATGCGCGCTGCCTCAGACTTGGCCTGTTTCTTGCTAGTTCCAAAACCTGTCCCATACTTCAGATTCTTCACCGACACAGTGGCCGAGTAGGGTGTGGCAGCATTTTGCAGCTCCTTGAACTCATAGGTGGGCTGCGTCTTTAGAGCGTGCTGCACATACTCGTGCAGTATGCAAACATAACTCTTGCCATTCGGGTTCATGATCCATTCTCTTCGACCTCGCGGATTTGTGGATCCCTCACCAGCCGCCGCCAGAATAGGGAATTTAATTAGTTTCGTGCCATCAGGCAAAGTTGGGCGCTGGATGTTCTTAATATGCTTTCGGTTTTTGGTGAATTTTCGACGAGCATTCCAACTACGAAAGCGTAGGACTCGAATCACCTTGAATTTAAATAGCTTCTGGCAATAGGAGTTCAACTGTTCCGGCGTCACCGACTCCTTCTGCGTGTTTTCGTTAACGGTTACGATTTTGGCACCCGGCATCAGAGCAGTCAATGCGTCAGGCTGGGATTGGGGATCAGTGTTTGCTTCAGTGTTCTCTTTGCCTTCCACTTGCATGGGTTCACCATCTGCCGGAGGAACACTGCCGGCTGTTGCTCTCGTGAAGGGACATACACCATCTGCCGGGGGCGCATCCTGTTTTTGCTGCTCCGCTTCAGATTCCTCGTCCAAGGCTCTTCGGTAGTTAAGGCAGGGAATGGCCCCCAGAGGCACGGCGTGCTTTCGCGCGCTACCGGTTCCCAGAAAGTAAGGCCTAGAAGCGCAACAAACCCTAGATTTCCGATGCAAGAATAGCGGCATGCCGCTGTTGTGGGTCACCTGAACCCATCCCTCCGGCAATACTTCAAAATGGTTATGACGCTTCTCTAAAATAATTGGAAAGTTAGTTTTTATAAAATGGAAATTAGTTAAATGGGAGCCCTTACCATCCAGCACTGTTTTAAAACGTTGTTCGTATTTGGGACGCTTGGACTCTCGCAGCTCATCCGGCAACTTTTCATCCAGCAGATTTTCGATCTCCTCATCATCGAAATCAGAGGAGTCATATTCATCACCTTCGCCATCAGCCGCCTCCTCCTCCTCGTCGCCACCTTCTCCTTCGCCTTCTCCAAACCTGCTGCCCGTCTGCTTTTCACTGGCGTCGTCTGGTGGGATTGTTGATTTTGGTGGTTGCCATGTAAGTAGAGACAATTGCTGTTTAGATAAGCCGTTTGTTTATTAGATATGAGAGAAAAATAGGAAATCTGATTCTTCAAATCCGAAGATTTTATAGATACATAATTCTTGAGCACCGAATTAATACCTGATTTGGATGGCCAGGCCATTCGGATAATGGGTATCATGCGCATGGTGCTACACCATAGGAAAACCTGTAACCTGCCGCTGAACTGGACAAGCGTGAACTGAGGCTGGCACTTCATGGTTTCCCTGGGCGATGAATTACCTTTTATCAGCCTCCAATATTTGAAGAATGATAACGCCCCGAGATGCCAAGATAAGCAATACGCGTGGGGTTGGCTTTTCCTCACTCACCTGACTCATCCTCATCGCTGTTGGAACCCACTTCGTCCAGAACCTGAAACTGTCGCAGCTGCTGGTCTATGGGCTCACTCTGGCGCTCATTGTCACGATTTTGGCGCATCTCCTCGATGGCGCTCAACGAGAAGCCGGCCACTTTTAGCTCCTGCTCCTCGTCCTCCAGCCGGGGACGCTTGCGATCCGGTCCAGCATCAGTTACGGTGGAGCTCTCCATTTGGGGAAACAATGTGCTTATCAGATGGGTGAAGGGGCAAGCTGGAATGGACTAAACAATAGTTGCCTCGGGGCCAATCTCGCCAATAACCAATACTGAGAGCATCCAACGACTTGCAATTGATTTCTCATTGGAAGTGCCACATTGGTTAGACCAGAATCGCCCGCCGTATAACTTTTCTGCCACTGAACACGATGCTTCCTTTTACGGTGGTTTGTTGCTTTCGGCTTACTCTTTAGCGATGGATTTTGTCGCAGTGGATCAGCACAAAACGCCAAAGCAAAAGTGGCCGCTCCAATTTATTACCGGTGGCATGAGTTACTTTTAAGGAACAAAACAAAACGAACACCACATGCAGAATTTCTTGCAAAATGATGCCACACTGATGGTCGCATAAATAAGCACTTCTATTTGGTGGTGCCGGTGTAGCTTTTTTCCGGCAAATTGTTTCAATGTTTTAATATACAATGAATGGAGCATTTTAAAAAACCAATCATAAGTTTCTACATTTTATAGCAATGTTTAAAGCTTAAAATTGCTTTCTTATTTGTTTTAGGTCCCTCGAAAACGATAGGACCATTTTCGATAAACAAAAATACCATATTACTGAGACTGACACAATATGGTCACTTTACCGGCCCCATATTCCAATAAGAAGCCTGCAAAAAAGTAAACAATGGCGTCTGATTGGAAAATAAACATGCACTAAAAAAACGTAGCATACTTTTATTTATAAAAAATAGTCAAAGGATATAGTAAAGATAAAACAAAATGTAATATAACCAAGCAATAAAAAATATATAAATGCAGTTGGTGGGCACACAGCCATTTTAAACAAACTCTTGATCCTCCGTCTAAAAGTATTGCAACCTAAGACAATTATATCAACTCCACAATCAAGTCTTACCAGAGTAACTTTAATCAAATGGCTGCACTCTTGCTCGATAATAACCTAAAAAAAATTAATTGCTTTGAGGACAAAATATTCTTTAGTCAGAAACGTACCTCACAGATCCGAGGGGAAAGACCAGTACGGTACCCGATTATATGAAGAGGCAGCGATCGAAAATTGGGCACACCCATTAGACTATTCCTTCTTAGAAAACCGAGCACAAAAAGTGGAACATCGTTTTTTAAATCAATGCAATCGGTTACATAGATAACACTTAAAGATTTCATTTTACAAATTAGTACCCTAAAACACCAAACGTGCATAAGAACAGGAGAAGTAATTGACAGAGTTTTAAGATTTGGCATGTCAAGGATTACTTGCAAAATCTCCCAAGTGGGTTTGTTCAAATTTAACATCGTTATATTCTCTAAGTTAGTAATTTGGTGAGCATGTTCCAATTTTAGGGGCGATCCAATCCGTAAAAATTTCAATACATATGGCCGTAAGGTTGTTAGTTCGCCAAACAAATTATCGTCGCAATACGTACTAAAGTTTTCCAAATCCAGATTCTTAAGTTTTGGCAGGAAGGCCAGTAACTCGAAGTTAGCTATACACTCGGTGTCTATGGCTAGATCAACCAATTCCCTCATATATAGAGCAATCTGTGCGATACTTTCATATACCTTGTGCTGCAGGCAGAGGATAAGGTGGCGTACATTCTCCAGATAAATGCAAAGAGGCGCTACATAAATGCTGCAATATATAGTTTCTACTCTTGGATCCCTATTTTTGTTTTTCAAAAACTCCGATCTTGTCTCTCTGGTATCCGTTATGGACAATATGTTCATCTTGTGACCGTTTAGTTGAAAAAAAAACTCGATCTCCGTCTGCGTCCATTTATTGACTGGTTCGTGCCAGTGAAAAGTGACAAAGTCCCTGCGATGTACCATTTCGTAGATGTCACGGAAACGACGGCTAGTGAAGGCGAAATTGCACTGGCTGCGCCTGTCCATGAACAGAAAGATACTCAAAAGGCAATCGTTTGGTAGATCACATAAGCCCTTTAACGTCAGCAACGACATGCTGTCACACAAAACTCTCCACACCAACTGCCCTTACACAATTTAATACTTCAAATCTAACTTACATACTATTCTAGGCTAGGCTTATCCTCAGGGAATTTGATTTATTTCTGATTCAATCATCAGAACGGTCTCCACGTCCAAGTCCGGAGGTTTGGTTGTTCCCACTTCCGGCATACTTAAATTCTGGGCGTGGGCCTTGGATCGGAAATGAGCCAACAGGTGAGAGCGGCGAATAAACGACACTTTGCAGGATTCACAACTAAGAAATGTATGATTTGAATGGTACAATCAAAAAAAACCGCAAGAACTCACTGGAACGAGCGGACTCCTGTGTGACTAAGCATGTGTGTACGCAGTTTCCCACTCACGGCAAAGCTTTTATCACATTCAGAACATTTGTATGGCCTAATAGATGTGTGGCGACTGAAATAAAAAAAAGATTAACATTCCATTTAATAGGTTGTACACAAATGACTTACATGCGCTCATGTTGGATGCGTCCACTTGCGTTATTGAAGGACATCTCGCAATACTGACATTGATACGGTCGCTCACCAGTGTGCATCACCTGGTGTCGTCGCAG
This sequence comes from Drosophila varians, assembly GCA_018150405.1. NCBI lineage: Eukaryota > Metazoa > Arthropoda > Insecta > Diptera > Drosophilidae > Drosophila > Drosophila varians. The sequence goes on from JAECWK010000015.1 coordinate 6,526,694, forward strand.
CAAGTGAGGTGTGTAGAACCTTTGGGGAACATTCGGGGCAAGGGAATCTTTTGACGCCGGTATGCCGGAGCAGGTGAATCTTGAAGTTGCTGGGACAAGAAAAGTGTTTACCACATTGTTCACAAATACAGTCCCTCTTTCGCCGTTCTCGCTTCATGGCCACTGTTTCTTCTTCCGTGAGTTTATCCCACTCAATGCGGGGTTGGTACTTTTCCTGATTGTCCGCAAATTTCACAGACGTTAACAGGGAAAGTTGTTTTTCTTGTATCTCCTGAAACTCCTCATCCACCAGACTCATATCTAAAGACTGATTCTCTTCCAACCGATACTCCTGTGCCTCCTCCTCTTGAGCCTGTTCCTCCTCCAAGTGTACCTCCTCCAGAAACTGGACATCCTGATCTTCAACGACTTCAAACTGAACCACTTCCTGATTCACGGAAGCTTCTTCCAAAGGCGTACATGCTCCGGTTTCGTTAATATCGAGGGATTGTAGTGCAACCACCACATTGGGATTACTTTGGAGAGTTTTCTGGGTTAAAATGACTCGCTCTCTGAAGCGGATTGCTTCTCGCAGGGCAACTTCGCATGGTCCGCAAATGCAGGTGGGGAAATCGGAGCTCCCCAGTAACTGAAAAAAAAACCAACGGAATACGGTTTGAAAATATGCAATTCGAGTCGCAGGCTCCTAACGCATCAGACAAGTCTGAACGTGCCAGAGGCCCTATGTGTAAAACTCACGAACAATCCCGTTAGAGCTTGGATCTGGTGGAGCATTACGGCGTCGGGATCCTGGAAAAGGTCCTTGGGAGTTGAACAATAGATAAACTTACCGCAAGCACGGCAATTTCTCGACATTTCCTCACAATTCCTTCGTAATTTATAGAGTTGCCAGATCTTTAAAAATAAACATAAACAAAAATCATATGGTCAAATAAACAGATGTGATATTGTTTTTAAAATATTGTTCAAATTTGATTAATTAGGTAAAGGTATTTAGTAAAAATAATTGATTTATAAATCTTTACGATAGCTCTTTCAATTCTAGAGCAAGCTTAGATCAACATAATCAAAACATAAGCACCTACTCTTGTGGGATGCGGCTGAATGAAAAAACAAAAATACTTGGACGGCGGATTGTCCTTGTTCCATATGAAGCCCGGCACGTCCCCAAATACCACAAATGGATGAGCAACGAGGAACTCAGGCAATTAACTGCCTCTGAGCAACTCAGTTTGGAGGAGGAGTACCAGATGCAAAAGAGTTGGCGCGAGGACACTGACAAGCTAACCTTCATCATTCTGGATGCGGAAGCCTACTCCCTGGATCAGGACGAAATCGCAGCCATGGTGGGTGACACCAATCTCTTCCTGCATCCGGATCCAGACACTGGTCAACAAGTGGCCGAGGCTGAGATCATGATTGCCGAGCCAGCGGCAAGAGGCAAGGGTTTGGGACGCGAGGCCATGCTAATGATGCTTAAATACGCAGAGTCCCAATCGCAGTTTAAGCTGGATAAGTTCGAGGTGAAGATCGACATGGATAACACCACGTCCCTGCATTTATTTGAAAGTTTCCAGTTTGTTGAGACACGTCGAGTGGAGGTGTTTCACGAGGTCACCCTGGAGCGACCGATTACTCCACAATGGACTAGCTGGCTAGACGAGCAAGTTGATCTAAGACTCGAGGTCTATTAGAATGTCTTATATGGATTATATATTGATTCTTAGTCATCTACAAAAATATACAAAAAGATCTGTTACATTGTTTATGCTCTGTTTATTACACTTATGTTACATCTACTTATTTTGCTTGCCCTATTTATGTTGCATTTTACATCATATGTATGTATTTATGTGTGCATCAATGTTTTATATTTTGTTTCGCTTGTTGGCTTAGCTTGGATGATTGTAATGCTGTGTATGCTTCTTGTCGTGATTGGCGTGGCAGGAAATGGGCAATGAGCATATCGATTGCCGCTTGTCAACTATAAGATAATCGTGCGTCTCTTCCTCCGTCTCAGTGCCAGAGGATGAATATAATATATAGTACATAAATCTAGATACTTAGGTGCTTTACAGCTGCGTACTTAAAACTGTTCACTTATTTCAATTTTTTATAAAAATCATTATTAAATAATCAAAGGCAAACTATAATCATATTCAGAATTGCAAATTATAAACTGAAAATCCGCTTCATAGCTGCTGGCCAAACTACATATAATCATGCATTGCGGGCCGATTTAAATATGTATGTGCATTAGCTTCTGCTGGTGTTTAGGTGGCCGCTCTTGGGCCATCAATGGGCATGGCATGAAGCACTTCGTCCAAAAGCTGCAGGGCTCGATGGAGATGTACTTCGATCCAGCAGGGAGTCTCCTTAATCGACTGCCTCGGATAATCAGGTCCCCAGCCCTTTACAAAGCTCAGACGCAGGATGCAGAGCCGGCGCAAATCGTCCACACCAATGCCAGCTGCCGCCGTAATGCCTATAATTAAAATATATATTTAGTTTTATTTTTAGTAAAAAAATAATCATATTTCGTACTTCTTCCGCCTCCACCCATCTGCTGGTTAGCCACTCCAGCCACGGCAGCCGCCTGAGCTGCAGCCGCTGCCTGGGCATTTGTGGCCAGTGAGTGCATTTGTTGGTGGCACTGGCGCAGATCAAATACCTGGAAGGTCGAGCAAAATTCTATAAGCAATTCTATAAAAACACAATTAAAATAATCTTGCCTTTATGCACGCCGCCGGATAAATCTTGTGCACGGCATCGCCAGGCGTCCGACCCGCCTCACGATCCAGGTAATAGCTTTGTACGAACACAGAGTTGTCGCTAAGACAGCGCAACCAAACATCGCCCTCTCCACGCAGGTCCAACTGGACGCCCTTGCCAATGTGTAGCCTACAGGAAAAAAACAAAATTCAAATAAAACAATCGTAAACTTTATAGGAATCCCCTAACCTGGCGCGTTCCGATTGCTCGGTCCGATGGACGTTGCTGAGGGCCCCTAGGCAGAAGCGATTGCCACCGGATGGGTCCACATAGCCGTCTATGATAACATTTGGCTTGGCCGAGGGCACCTTGAACGTCTCGCCCACCTGAGTATCTAGTTCAAAATATGCAATGGAGCACCAGTACTCAGGCGGCGGTTGGCGCGAAAGCAGACGCGGTTGTTGTTGCTGCTGGGATTGCTGCTGCGGCGGGGTTTGTTGCGGAGATCCTAATTCGCCCGGTATTGATGTATTCCCTATAAATATACATACATCTTGTTATTAATGTTCCAAAGAGTCAGTAAATAAGATCGCTTACAAAAGGCACCCGGCAATGAACGAGGATCAGGAGGCTGCATAGACTGCGTATAGCTAAGGGTATTGGGACCTGCCCAAGTCTGAGCTGCTCCAGTTCCGCCGGTGGTCTGAGCTCCACCAGCAGTGGGATTAGCCTGCACTCCAGCCGCTGGTTGTTGTTGCTGCTGTGAGGAAGGCGGGGCTGCTCCGAAAACACTGCCTCCACCCCCTGGGCCCGCTCCAGCTGATCCTGGTTGCGAGACATAGCCATTCTGCTGGGCATGCACGGGTTGTGGAACCGCACCTCCTGCAGCAGCAGAGCCCTGCATTGGATTTCCAGTAGGTGGTGGGCCATAGTACTGGCCTCCATTTCCGGCTCCACCGCTTGCGTTTACACCACCATTTGGTACGCCGCCCGGTGGCTGTTGCTGCTGTTGTTGCTGTTGCTGCTGCATGGCCAGAGCGGAGGCGGGATCTGTGGGTGAGTTGGTCTGAGTATGGTGCACCCCATTGCCTTGGGGATTCTGAGCCTGCTGAGGCGGCGGTGGCGGGGCCATTACAGGACCTGCATTCATGGGGCCAGACATGCCCGGCATTCCATGAGGTACAGCTGTAAAAGGGAATCATAAAAGCAATTAGTTTCTATCATGAGTAAATGATTACAAAACTAAAAAAGAATATTAACAGATACTAAAATATAACCAAATAATAACTCTTACAAAGCGTGTGGGCAGCACCCTGGGGTTGGGATTGAGGCGTCTGCTGGGGCTGTTGCTGCTGAGAGGGCGGCGGGGGTTGCTGCTGGGACTGTTGCTGTTGTTGTTGCTGCGGGGGCTGGCCAAGCCGCGGTGGCGGTGGCACCATCCATGAACTTCGCGATCCAACAACACCATCGGGCGGCTCAATTTTTGGTATTGTTCGCCCGGTGGGGAACATTGCACTCATGGGGTTGCCGTCACCAACTACCCGACATAATAGAATAAAAACCAACCAAAAAAATAAACAAAAGCAATAAAATAAATACAAGTAATTTAAGAAATGATAAAATAATAGAAAATATTGGCTTTTGCAGAATATCATACCATATTCCGCTGGTCCTTGGGAATAGCCATAGCCTGGGCCCACCATCTGCGTCGGGTGGTGCTGTATTGTGCCGATATCATTGCCATCAATGTCCATGCCTCCAACCAAGGGGCCCGCTGAGTATTCATCCTTCACCAGGCGACTGGGGCCGGACTGTAGACTAAGGCCGGACAGATCTATGCCCGGAGAGACGACGCGCTCATAGTGGTAGGGATTCACGCACACAGAGTCACACTTGAGATCAAAGGCAAAGGCACAGTATTTGACGTGCTTCAGCTCATTCTTGTGGAGATCCGGCCAGCGCCAAATCCGGGCGTAGATCACATGCGGAAACCCTTTGCGACCAGCGACCTAAACGAAAAGATAAGAAAATTATTAATGACTAATATAATTCCACTAAAGTTCTTCATTTATTCGTTTTGATTAAACCGAATGTCCATAAAGCTGCTGAAAACCGAAAGTTTAGCGCGCAAGCAAACAAAGCCGGGCACTCATCTTTGATAAGACAAGCACGTTAAGTATTAGAGACCTGAGTCACCCCTTCGTCTGGGAATCCAAATCCATCTCACCTGCAGGCGACCGTCGAGTGTTCGCTGAATGGTCACGCACTTGCTGGGGTGTGCCCCGTTCGTGGTAATGGCCGTGATCAGTGAGTCCAGTTCGTCGCGCTTCTCCTTCAGCTTCTTCACCAACGATTCAATAGCCCGCTTGGCGAATCCCTCGCTTTCACCGCCCTGCCGATGGCACATCAGGGAGTGGACAATGCTCAAGCATGCGTCCGCCGATGTGGGTGCGTTTGAGGGCGGTGGGGGTGGCATCTGCACCATGTCCCGGACAATTACTACAAAACAAAGGATATGATTATTTGGAAAGTGAAAAATTAGAAGGCACTTACTGTCCTGGGGAGCTACGGCGCCGTACATGTGGGCAGGCGGTCCTGCCCCGGGTCCGCCCATGCCAAAGTCCTGGGCAATGCCCAGGCCCCCGCGTGCATGGGCATCCACTGCGGCGTAGTTGCTGTCGCCTTGTCCGCAACCTGTAACCCTTAACCGTGGCACACGGCTATTCTCCGCGCCGGAAAACTATGGCACCAAAACACAAAGGCGGCGGGCACGCGAATACGAGCACAAAACAAACCGCGAACAGCAAACTCCGGGCTCTATCAGTGTGTTTGTGTGGTGTCTGGGGGGGGTGTTCCGCACGCAGACAGGCGCACAGTTTATCTTGAACTCCCACCAAGTTGGCGTAATTACAGCACTGGCTGCTGCTTGGCTGTTCGGCTGCTTTTCCTTGCGAAAACTCTCCTCCTCCTTCTACCTCCTCAAAGACCCTTTCTCTGCGTTCCTTACCAACCAAACTGGCGCACACATTCACACAATCGGGCGAACACACACACACTGCAACTGGCAAGACTCCGACTGTTTGTTTATTTGGTTTTCGGCCACCTTTTAGTTGATACCTCGACAACTTTCATTATTTGTACTATGGGCGCTCATCGAGAACGGCGTAGAACACGATTTTCCACAAAATCCAATCCAGTTTTCCACCCAATTTGCCTTTAGTGCTCTTTCTCTTTCTCTTTTCTTGGTGATGAAGCTAAGGAACTTTTCAACACTGTCAGGGATGGGAAACATGGCCGCTAGCCACAGGGGGAACCATAGAAACTGGGCTGCTTTGGCCACACTTCCCAGTTCTCGAAAAATTATTTGAGAATAAGTTTATTTTATTTTTTTCGGAAAAAAAGAGGAAGCGCAGATACTGATCAGAACGCAGAGGCATCCGGGTAAGTGAAATTAAGATGTTTGTTGCTTCATTCATGGATTTCGATCAGAGTTCAATGCGTAAAACGATATTTTTGGCCGGTGGAATCAATCGCCACGCGTTTTTTTTCCACATGCATATGTATGTGTTTCTGTGAGCTGGTGAAATGCACTATTGAAAAAACTATTTCCTCAATTATAAAAGATATTTTAATAATTGCTACATATATCTGATAATCAACATTCCATAAGATTAGGCAACTCCAACTGTGACAGGTTGTTGTTGCCGACAAGTTCTAGAAGTGACGGCCCTGAAATAGCTCCACCCTCCTTCCACTTTCTTCCCTCCCCTCCCAGAAAAGCACTTGGCAACAGTCATGAATTTCCCTTTCGCTGGAAAATGATTTTTCCTATTATGTGAAACATCTTAATTAATTAGTCTTTAAACATTATCGTTATTGCGTCTTTGATTGTTTAATCTTATCAAGATCTTAATAAGAAATTACGTAGTAGGTATTTGAGTTGTTTAATCAACAGATTGGCCTTGACTTTGGCTGCAAAATAAATGGACAAATTTTTCTTTAATCGAGTTTCATAAATTCATCTATGAAATATTTCATTAGAATATTCAATAGCCGAAAATACTATGGTTCCAAAACCACTGGGAGATCTATTTATTGTACAAAACAATAATAAAACCCATCTGTAAACACAAAACTTCTCCGAGTTTTCAAAGAACATTTTTCAAATATAAATTCCTTTTTTCGTATATTTCGCGGGCAATTTATCGATAAGATTTAACCTATTAGATTCAAACCACCTTTTTTGTTATGGTAACACATTCGTAAAAGCTAAAAATTTTCAAGCAGTCTGAATATTTTTATGCTTTTTAATGTTGTAAATTTACAATCTAGCCTCTAGTTACTTCAAATTTAGGAAAATATGTTAGACCAACATGTACCTAACTTGTACCTAAGTTTTGGTGTTGAAAAATATAGGAATTATTGTTACGAAGCTAAGTATTATCGATATACGATAGTTTAGCGAAGAATCGATAATAGATATTCGACATCCCCGATTCTTACAATCACAACAGAAAAAAAAACAGAGCGAGAAGTACCGTTTTCAGACCGAGCGCGAGTGTGTTTTGTATGTGTGGATAGAAATAGAAATTTTAGTTTTTTCTGCAAGAAAAGGAATCGCGATTCGGTGACCGTTTATTGCAATGTACAAGGCCTAGTTAAAGCTGCAAGTGAACTGAACTGGACAATAACTAAGATGCGCAGCTGATGGAGAAAAGCCCCGAGCACTTTTTGCCTGGTGTGTGTGGGAAAAATCGATCCGCCAAAGCCAAACGGGAAAATTGAAGAGAAATGCCAGCCTAACAACACCGAGTTCCAATTGTGATACAAACCGCAGTACAAATTAGTTAACGTAGCTTAAATGGCAATCGACAAGGTTTTATAGCGAACTATACAGCGTTGAAAAAGACCAACAACTGCAACAACAACTATTCACTTATTCTAAAGTGCAATAAGAAGGCCAAAATTCGTTATTAAATAAAAGTTCATCTCAACATTCCTGCGCAACATAAAAACAACAAAATGGCTGTAATAACGTAAGCAAAATATTTAATTAATTTTAGATCCTATTGAGCAAGAAACGTCGACCAATTGCAAATGAAATCAAGGTCTTGAAAATTTGTTGGGGGTTTCGCCTCTTGTGTTTCAGCAACAAAGTGCATCAGATGATTTTGTTTGTTTGCCAAGGAAATAAAAAAAAACGGAAAATAAAAGATTAAGGAATACATACAGAATTTGTTATATACTTTCGTACATGAAGAAACAATTTACGTGTTTGTTCCACTCTCAGTTCGTTTCACAGCTGTTTGGCTTGGCCTTTGTGTGTGTGCGACTGCGAGAGAGGGAGTTTTTGGGGTCCGCTATTCATAGGTCGCTGCTTAGAGAGCGAGCGAGAAGGAATGATGGTGGGTTGGGGAACTATGCTGGGTTTTAGTGTATTGGTGTATGTGGGGCTGTGCTTTTTATGCAAGCTGTACAACATAGCATCAACATAATAAGTCCCATTTGTTGGGCAACCTATTTCTCTAAAATCCCAAACACAAATAGGCTAGAAAACATATTATAATTCTGATTGCCTCCCCCTATTCGCATGCAAGTATTACTTCCAATTTCACGTCAATTGTTTTACTTGACGCCCCATTTCTCGCCCCCACCCTCTTTGTGGGTTCTCCCCACAATCAGCCAGCGTTTCAGTTGCCACCGTTCCGCTCGAAACACACAAACTGCGACTGCAAACAAAGGCTTGTGAGTGTGTGGCGTTCCCATTTGGATTTTGCTTCACGTATACACCCATACCACTAAAACGCTTCGATTTTTACAAGTGTTTGCGTGCGAGACTTGAAATTGCGTCAGCCAAAATATAAAACACTCAGTAAAACTGCCTGTTTTTGTTTCCCAAAAGCCTTTTGCTTAATATCAGAAGCAACTTGTTTCCGAAAAACACAATTAACAAGTGTTGGCTCTTTTTTGTTTTTGTTTTTGTATTTTCGCTGAGCTCCTTTGCCTGATTTCACCTTCAGGCGTTTTATTTTGTTTTCTGGGTCATATTTGTTGATTTCAATTTGTTGCGCAGCCGTACAAACCGAAACGCTGCCAACAGACACCCAAAATTGCTTAATTTGTTGATTTTCATATTTTCCATAGCCTCCAAAAAATTCAACAAACATACATATATACTGACAATCATAAAATAAACCCCACACTCGCATACTAATGAGAATTTTGGTTTTCTGGGCTTATGTTGGTGTTTCTTGTGTTGCCTTCTTTCGCCTTTTGGTACCGTTGTTTTATTTATTCTTCTTCACACTTGTTTACATCCAAGAAAAAAAAATGAATAGTCTTTGTGGCCTCATCTTCTATTTGCCTCCTCCCTTTAGGGGACTCTGCCTCTTGGTGGTCAAGATCACTTCCCTAATCCCTAAGCGCTTCAAACCCTCCACAGACTTCAAAATCTAATTATTCCTCGAATTTGAGTTAGTCACTATCTTTGGATGGGATTACCTTTCAATTAAGAAAAAATCCACAAACACTGTCTCGAAATTCGTCTGCTCTCTACCTGTTTTCTTCAATTTCAGTCTGCCATGAAATTTGTGCGTCTGCAAAATGCAAACGATGAGACTGAGACCAAAGTGAAATTTAATGCCAAAACGAAATTCACTCTCTTGACAACAGCTGACAAACCTGAATGGCATATCCCAAATGTGCTTCCCAGGGAGCCATCCAATCCAAAAGCCACCCAGGAAAAGCACTCAACTGAACCAATTTCAACCCTCCCCTTCCGGGATATAATCCCCTGATTTTCAGCTCGTGCCAAGCCAGCGACTTTTCGAGTCCCACCCCTTTTTAAGCCCCCCTCCAAACAGTTTTTGTGTCTAATTTAATTTTATGAGGAGGTGACGAAAATATTCCAATATTCCCAGGTGCAGCTGCTATGGACTCTCTTAAGTTTTTGCACTGCAGCTGCTCTTTGGTGGCATTTCTATGGGTTTTTGTTCCAACGACAATGGCGATAAGATCGAATTGCTTTATCGAGCCTGCCGCTTACGTCATGGAATGTTACGAAATGTCCTCAACCCTCAGCCACCGATAAGCGAATCCCTTGGGATCCAGTGGGAGTTGCAATCAGATATCAGGTACATTAAGCTAGTTATCTAAATGTCAGCTCAAAACCTTGTATATCGTAATGTAGAACAGTAATTGAAGAGCTGCGATAGGTAATATTTACTAGTTTTAGGTGCATGAGTATGAGTCACTTCACAGCCCTTACCAAACCCTGTACCTTCCACAATCTGCAAATACCCAGTTACATGAACGATGTTTACGATTGTTTAATTTCGGACTACAAAGTCCACTCCAGTTCCGTGCGATTAGCACTGGGTTATCATTTCCCATTTGGGCACGCTCCTCAAGTCGCTCACACTCGCCCATTCAGAGACTGGAGGGAGGTATGTCACGTTCAGTCCACGTCAGGGAAATTCTTTAACTGCATTTCCGTTGATAATGAAAAGTCCGAGGGGGTTTTAGGTGCACTTAGCAGTTTGCCAAATGCGTCGATAAGGCGGGCCAATGCAAATCATTGGCAGTCCATTGACAGTTAGGCGAGACGCCTGATAGACTGATAGTGGTTTTGAACTCATAAAATTCAAAACTAGCCTAGCCGTAGAAAAACAAACGAAGACACAAGACAAAGCGGGCGCGGCAAAGGTCGATCGCCCGATAGTTCCTATTCCTGTTCTCGGGTACAATACCCTCTGATCGTTTCCCCTATTTCTCCTTCTTTCCATTGTCTTTCGTTTAAGGTTTATATCTTTTGTTTAGGTTTGGATATCAGGAGATAAATTTCCCTTAGCCACATGCCATGGCAGCTGCTGCGCCTGCGCTCTCCATCTTTTTGGTATTTCATTATATTTCACTCCAGCCACTTGTGTGTTGAGTCATTATTTAAATTCTGGTCCTTTCATCGGGGTGGAATTAAAGTTTCCTGGGGTTGCTTGCAACTCAGAGCCACCCTTAAACTGGCTGGGCAATTTCCTCCTTCCGCTAATTATGGCCAACGACAAAGTCACAGTTCCTTGGCACCTCTTTCACACCACAGTCGAAAGGTACCTTTTAGTGTAGGGTGGAAAAAAACTTCTTTTAGGTGGTTCAGGTTGTTAGGGACACTAGAGGATGTGTCTTCAAGAAAGACAATTTTATTTGGCGCTAAAATATGGTTTTGGATACGGAAATTTCGAAAATTCCAAACTTAGACCCAACCTCCTCCAATTCTCTGGCCAAAACAGGTCTTCCTATCTCTGAACCTCTCATTTTTTCACGTCTTTCCACTCTCTCCCAGTCTGTCATTTGTTGACCTTCATCGCATCAACGAAAATCAGTCGATGACGATGATAAATGTATAAACCGTTCGTCCGACAGCCACTCAAAGCAAAAAAAAAAATAAATAAATGGAATGAAAAGCAAAGCGTACAAATTAAAAACAATTGCCTTCTCTCTCTTTGACAACGATCATCTGTTCGTAAAGAAAAATATTTAGCTTTTAGTTTACGACACAAAAAGTCGCTTTCGTTTTTTGGAAAACGCATCTTGGCTGGCACACCTTGGCTTGGGCTTTGCGCTGGACGCTTTCAATTGCAGTTCCTCTTTAAATTTGTTTGCCTAGATAAAGACAAAACAGAGAACCCACGAAAATATTTCACACCTGTCCGCCAGCCGCCACTATCCCCACCTTCCGCCTGTTACGAAAACAGGCAAAAAGTGAAATTTTTTCTGTTGCTTTTTTTCGAATAAAGACATTTTTTTTAAAACTACATTAAAAATATGGCCTAGTGCTTTGGCGCACACCGATACTTCAGATACTTTCGACTGTATGCGTACGTGCTTTGCGTCAGCAGCGCGTCTAAACACAAAAGAAACAACTGGTGGAACACTAAGAAATAATGTAGTTGAGGAATTTGTTGTACATAAAGTATATATCGAATGGTCTCTTATATATATTTACCTCAACTGCAGTGGACCAGAAAACCTTGGCTAAGATCAAAAGAGCGATAACTTTTTGTTTGCCACAAGATTTTTAGTTGATTTTTCGATAAAAAAAAACAATTCTGTTATCTGTACGAAATGTTTGGCGAACCATCTAATCTTAAAGATTTTACAACTTTTTCCTATCTCTAGATAGCTGCTCTTAACTATACATTTTTGACTGTGCATACTTTCATTATGCTACGCCCCTCTTTGTTATGCTTTTATCCATTGTATTTTCTGAAACGCGCCAGGGCGTAAAAGTTGAACTTTGACCACCTTTGGGCTACCGTTATCAGTCTTTCGAAAGAAGCTCATTTTTTTTTTTTTTTTTTTTTTTTTAGATATTTTTTGAACCTTTTAAAGCTGAAAACTTACACCATTTTTATTTCATGCTTACTCAGCAGCTATGAAGTTTGAAATAATATGTGTGGATTTCCCCTTCGCCCCCTTGAAACGAGTTTTTTGTGGGCGGACGACCTTGAATTGCGGGCCCAAAGCTAGTTTGCTTCGGTTATTGTTGGTTGTTTTGATCTGAAGTTTTATAAATAGAATCGACTACCTACCTTAAAACGGAAGTCTTTTTGGCTAAGTTAATCAAAGACTGCAAAAGTATTTCGTGGGTCATTTTCAATGACACCACTCCCCGACGTTTCCCAGTCCCAATGCGTCACATAACCCGCATCTGATTCACGGCGGTATTTATGTTGACAATCGAAAGATGATTCAGGGTGCGGTCACTCTTTTTCACTGACCTGATTTAGCCATTAAAAGCCAGAGTCATCAAAATTGGACAGAGGTCCAAATTCTCAAACTTGAGAAGAAATTCCAGTTTCAGGGTCTTACCTTAGAGCGAAAGATATTGGCAAAACTATTTGTAGGAATACTTTCCAAGCGTATAATTTGAATTAACTTGAATTGCTTAGTGTTGAGAATATAAATTGTTTGCTTCAGTTTCACATTTCGTTGTTAATTTTATCCGCTGTTTGTTTTGCTAAACACCAGCCTTGTTTATCTGGTTAGCCATGAAGCAGGCTAAACGCTTTAAATTGCGGTTATTTTCGTATGTAGATTGAGGACAATGGCTTGCATTTTAAAACCGAACCTTTGGCGCCACTTTATCGGGGACGAAACTCGACCCGAGCTCCTTGCATCTATAAATATAGATCCCTTGTCCATTGCCAGCTACTTGGGATTTTCTCTTTTTTTTCGGTTTCAAACCGACTGGCTGAAATAATAACATCTGGAGGCAATTGTCGGGGCTTTATTTACGCTAGCTATTTCCAACTTGGTGGAGTGTTTGGGTTTTGTTTGTGCTTGCTTAGTTTATGTCATCTATCATCTAAATGTTTATACAAAGTGAAGTTTTTGTTTTGGTTTCCGCAACAAGAGAAAGCATAAAGGCAGCAGCAGCCACCGCCACCGCCACCCATCTCTTCAGATTACACATTCCCATAGCTATTTTTTCTGGCTGAATAAAACTAGCACAAAATGGCGCTTTCAATAATGTTTGTTCAAGTGTCGGTATGTAGATTTTTGTATATCTTTGTTCAAGTTTTAATCGCTGGCTTTTGGGACACAACCCAACCCCCTTCTGTCTGGCGGAAGTGTCAACAATATGATATGGAAGCACTTGGAATCTGAAGTTGAAACCTATCAATTTCTAGTTGTTTATATTGTTTGCTCAAGATTAGGAATTGTTTTGAATATTTATATATAATATGGTGCATAATTCTTTTCATGATTTGACATAAATAAGTATCTCGATCTATTTACGTGGTTTGCCTTGAGGCGCTACATGAGTCCCACTCAGCCCCCTTCCTCTATAAAACTGTACAGCCTTGTAACCGCGCGATTTGAATAAAAATGTGTCAGTCTCTGAGGTCGCCGAGTCGATTTGAGTTGAACACTGCTCAAAATAAAACAAATTCCAATGCCACTGTGCTTATTGCCTAATTAAACATTTTGACATTGCAGTTTAGTCCACTGTGCAGGTGATTATTATCCCGTTCCATCGCCCCAAAAGTTCGTTAAACGCATTGAACAAAAATAATTTCGAAATCCAAATAAAAAAAAAACAGACAAGTGCATTGCACTTTCCATAATACGTGTAATTAATTTGCATGCAATCCAACACCATTAAAAACCCTTATTTTGAAACAATGTAATAATATTTTAATTTCGAAACCAACTTTTGCAGCGTGTAAGTTTTATTTGAATTTAGCAAACCGAAAAGAAAAAAACAATCATAAATTAAATCTGCTTTGCGCAAGAGTTTATTATCGTGAAAAGCACTGAGCGAACACATAATAAACCATTATTTTTAGGCGCTTTGCACAGAAATTCATTTGGCTTTTGAATTTCTGAAGATACTTTTCATTTGATTAGCGCGACAAGAAGTCGATCAGCGTACGCCAGACAAATAAAATCCGAATCGATAACCAATTTTTGGATATCTTTGGCTTGTCCTTTGGTACACTGCACACAATTTTGTCGTCGCTTAATAACTTAAATCATTGTTGAGGGTGTTTCATTTGTTTGCTGTTTGCAAATCGTTGAAAGAATTGCATTAAGGTCACTGAACTGCTAAAATTATTCATTTAGCCAGAGTCGAAGGAAGTATCGATCTCTGAGTTCTGCGACCGGTGTGTGCATTACAAGTAGCAAACAGAATCATTTTATTTTCGGTGGCGTTTCCACACAGAGTCCTTGTAACTCTTCGAATCGCAAGTGTTTTCCCTTTCATACTACACAATCGCAAAACTCAAGCTGTAGATTGAGAGCATCCCTGAGATACTCGCTGATATCGGCCCACAATTTGGTTGGGAAGTCTGAGATTTGCGTTAAGCTGAAAATAAAATCAAACAATTGTGCAAGGACTGTGAGAACGAAAGGACGAACACTTCTTCTTTCCACTTCTCTTCCTTGCGTGATATATTTGGTTGAGGCCTAGTTTTCTTTTGCAATTTCTTCGACACTTTTTCTTTCTTGACTCCTTGCGAGTTGTCTGCGAAAGTGTTGTGTTTAATCTTTAATTTGCAATCCCACAAAAAAAAAAAAAACCATATAAAAACACAGGTACTAGGCCAGCCCTCACAATGTCTGTCCCTGTACGCTACTCTGCTGCCGCCGAATACGCCGCCGACGTTGATTGTGAGTTGGAGCAACAGGAGCAAGAGCGATTGCAATTGCAGCTGCAACAGCAGTACCAGTACGAGCAATACCAGCAGTACCAGTATCAACGGGAGCAGGATATCGCCTACTATTGCCAGTTGCAGGCGGCGCGGCAGCAGGAGCAGTTGATGCAGCAGAGGACATCGATGTCGTCGTCGGTTATGCCCGGACTCGCTTTGCCCCAGAACATCAGCACCACCACCATTGGATCCGAAAACGAAAACAGCCACACCGAAATCATCATGGACGCCAACAGCATCAATGCCATCCTGGTCGATGACGAGCAGCCCTCGACTTCGGCCCAGGCGGCAGCCGCTGCTGCTGCAGCTTCATCGTCGTCGGTCGCTGGTGGAACAGCCGGTGGTGCTGGTGCAGGTGCAGCTGGGGGCGAGCTATCGTCCAATGGCATTAACCACAATGCAGAGATGCCAACTGATTGGATGAGGATTGCGGTCGGGGGCCGGTATGGGACACCGGGTGCTGCTGGCTTGGAATATCAGAAGTACGATCAACAACAACAACAACAGCTAAAGGAGGAGGAGGAAGCAGGCGCCGTCGGCGGAGCAGGGACCACCAACACCAACGAGTCCAAGAAATTGGAGGAACTGCACGGTCTTAGCTCCGATGAGTTGTACGAGACCCTCAAGGAGTACGACGCTCTGCAGGACAAATACCACACGGTTCTGTTACTGCCCAAGGAATCAAGGGTAAGTCTTGAATTTCCTCTTTCTCCTTAAATATCAATAAAATATACGTTGGTTTAGCGCGAAGTGACTGCTGGAGGACGAGATGGATCTGCTTACGTACTGCGTTGCCTGAAAATGTGGTACGAGCTGCCATCCGATGTCCTGTTTTCGGCCATGAGCCTAGTGGACCGTTTCTTGGACCGCATGGCCGTCAAGCCGAAGCACATGGCCTGCATGAGTGTTGCCTCCTTCCATCTGGCCATCAAGCAGCTGGACTTGAAGCCCATACCCGCCGAGGATCTGGTTACAATATCTCAGGTGGGTTTCTACATAGCCTCTTTCTCTGGGAAAGTATTAGGTTTAATTTAATATTGTTTTTAGTGTGGTTGTACCGCTGGCGATCTGGAACGCATGGCCGGAGTGATCGCCAACAAGCTGGGCGTCCAAATGGGACATGCACCAATCACTTCCGTGAGCTACCTGCGCATCTATTATGCCCTCTTCCGCAATTTGGCGAAGGAGATCGGCGGCGACTTCTTCAAGTTCTACCAGCAGCTGATCAAGCTGGAGGAGCTCGAGAATCGTCTGGAGATCCTGCTGTGCGATGTGAAGACTACAGTGATTACGCCCTCGACGCTGGCTTTGGTGCTCATCTGCCTGCACCTGGATTTCCACATCAAGGAGTCGTACACCCGCGGTAGTCCCGAGCTGAAGCACGTATTCGAGTACATTCTCTTCCTGCAGCAGTACATGAGGGTGAGTTTTTTGGGACTCTAAAACAGGAAGTTGGAGCATCCACTAATTTATTGTGTTGTTACAGATTCCCGATCGCGTTTTCACCTGCGGCTTCAGCATTGTTTCGGGCATTCTGTCCCACTACAACGGGCAGAACAAGGCGCCCTACAAGCAGCGGCTTGTCTGGAAGTTGTCCAGTCGCACGCTGCGTGTCCTGCGCCCGATCAATCGATTCTCATCAGACCTGCCCACCATTGAGGAAGGCATCTCCAACGCCCTCGACGATGGCCTCCGATCAAGGTGAGTTTTAGGGAAATAAAAACTGTCCATTAGTGTAATAGACCAAAACAAATAGTGGGGCATTGGGATTCATTCTTTATTTTTATTTTTAGTGACATTTTGTTTTTGTAGAGAAACTACGCGTGTGTATAATCTCGAATGTAAGCAAATGTGTCGATGACGATCAGAACATTTTGGCGTAAACAAGTTTCTAGAATATTAGCGATTCCATTATCAGCAACAACAACACAATTGTCATGAGACTGGTTGGCTCGGCCACTTTTCGGCTCCGCGGCGTGTCCGCCCTCCTTCCCCTTTAAACCGCCTCCGCCCATCAATTTATATTCCTACCTATTTGTTTTTTTTTATTTTCGTGGGCTGGTTTTTTTTGTTGGTTTTTTTTTATTCTATTTTGTCGACAACAATCTTATCGGAGCCAAATACCCGCTAGACACAAAAACAAAAACATGGGCATTTATATACCTTTGAATGAGCCATCCGGCGGAATACATAGCATAGCAGTTATGTATATATCCGTTTATTATATAGAACCAGCTGTTGTCCGTCCTTGAATTCTCACATTGAACTTAGAATGCATATTCAATGTCACTCAAGAAATTGCTTCTTCCAAGGTCCCTTGCTTTCTTTCCCTCAATTACTATCTTATCGCTGATGTTGTTCTAGAAGTAAGATGTTTTTGGGGGACTTAGTCATAAACTCCTTAGAGTTCAATGCACCATTCGACAACGAACTTAGTTTGGGCTGCACCTGAGCAAAGGCTTGCCAATTTATCAGCTGATTTTAGCTTGCGTTCACCTGGTTAATTAGCTTTGCGATTGTTAGACCCGATCCAAGGTTGATAAGGGGAATTTCATTTGAGTATCAAAAATGTAACCCAATTTTTTTCTCTTACAGAACTGAGAGTATTAGCTCCGAGGAGGAAGAGGACTGGCCAACTTCACCTATTATTCCAATTTTCGAACAATGTTAGTACCCAGCGGCAGCCAGCTGAAGCAAGGACAACGGCTAAAACTGGAGCAGCGGACATCAGAAGCAGCAACCAGGAGGCGCCCGCACGGCACACACCAAATAGTTCGCCCCGGATCCCCATCAATCCTTCAGGCAAGAAACATATCCCAAACGGAAGCAGAAACCTATCTACCAGATACCTGGAGGATCAGATCAGGATAATCGCATGAGTAACAAGGACGCATTTGTGTGTGTGTCTGTGAGAGCGTTCCGTGTGTGTGGTTGAGTTAGTGTGTGTATATTTTGCTAAGGTGCATCATAATTATATTGGCATATATGCATTTGGCAGCGCTGGTTCTAACATTTAAGAAAAACTTGAAGTATATGGATGCGAAGGGGTGGAGTGTGAACATAAATAACATCCATTTCCTTCCCCCTTTTCGAAGAAATTGCCAGATAGTAGCGCCGAATGGCGAGTGAGGCAAACTATTTTTTCAATTTATTTGCGGCAGACAAAAAAATACGTGAAAAAAAATCAAAAGCAAAAAAAAAAGTTTAAAAAAAAAATACAAAACGAATGCTGCGGACCATCATACAAAAGATTGATGCCGTTCCGGATCATTATTCGAGATCAGTGAGAGAGAGAATATGATTTAAGAATTGCGAACCCACAGCCGAGAATCCGAACATCTGGAATGGGACAGCAATTTTTTGTTGGTTGCGCTTAAAACCGTAAAAAAAATTCAAAAAAACAACAAACAAAAAGGAAAAAATCATTTTCAATCAGACCGCCTAATTAGTTGTTAACACTTTATGTTCTCCATGTTTGTTCTGCTCTTATCAGTTATGTAAAATCCCCAAATCAATGGACCCAAAAAAAAAACTACAACAAAAATCATAAAAACTTAAAAAAAAAAGTACAAACTTCTCTATGTTTAGACCGACCTAAAAGATAAGCAAAAAAAAATCCAAACAAAAAAACAAGGTCGAATCAGATTAATCAGTAATTTTAGCCGCGCTCAAAAACAATATAAAAACCACAGAAAAACTAAAGTATAATTCGCTGCCTATATTGACTAAGAACTCTTAACAATAATAATTAAATCCACAATATTGTAGTGTGTGTCTAGTAGATTTTCCTCTGAATATAACAAATCAGAAAAGCTAACAAAAAGCAAAATCAATTTTCCGCCCTATGAAAACATCAGCAAATGCAAAATAAAACGCAAACCTATCATTACTGTACGATGCTAAGTAAATTTGTTAATATTATACATTTCTTTATTGATCCATCAATTAACCTTTCGTTGAATTGAAATGCTCGATTCTGGGTAAAACACGGTGATCCTCTTTTACATTTTACCATCTATATATATACACGAACGAAATTCTTCTTTTTTGTTAAATAATATTATTTAATTTATTAAAAAATTGTAAAGAAAAAACAATCGATTCTTATGTTCTACTGTATAGTAAATACCACTTAAAATTTAATTTAAAAACAACCAGCGATCAATCCGCAGCTGCTAATACAAGACAACCAAAACGACAATTCAAATTGATGCGCGGCAAACTTTGAGCAGAAATTATGATGCAACATTTAGCAAGATGTACAGAAGTTAAGCAGAAAAGTTGATTAGAAAGAGTGTGAGTGAGTGGAGAGCATAGAAAAAACAAAAAAAAAAAAAAAAAACAATTACACAACTACCGCAGAGCATAAAAAACAATTTGAAATTTCACAAAATTCAAAAATATTTTTCTTTTTTTAAATTTAACCCGTTGATGAACTTTCGAGTGTTTGGCATCAACATTGTGCAAAAATGATCCCCGGCCTCTGGGGATCGACTCTTTGTCTGTAAATTTAAATAAAAATGCGCTTGCCATTGTGCTCACCACAATGGCAGACACTTTTCATGGAATATTTACAACAATTGTCCGGTTTTTTATTTTAACTTGTGCAGTTAACTCCAACAGTAGTTGCAGTCCCTCTGGCCAGATGCAGATCAGATCAATCGAGCAGCCTCCAGCAGCGACTCCAGCGAAATGTGAGTACCACGATTTCCATATCATGGTAAATGTGTAAATAAAAACAAGGTCAACTTGCTGTAAATATTCTTTCTTACTTTTATCTTAAACTTTAAACTTTGTGCAATAGAAGCGTAACTTTATTTACAATTTTTCCCCACAACCGCTTGCAAGCCACATAAGTTTTTGTAATTAAGACCGAAATATTGTAAACACAGTCGAACGCTGAAAACTAAACTAAACAACTATCTTTAAGCGAGGGAGAAAAATGTGTTCAATTGCTTGGCAAGTGATGCGAGAGAAACAAAAATTAAACAAAGTGAATATTTTAAACTAATGTAACTTTTAGTAAGAGCGAATTGACAAATAAGCTAGAGGTGAAAGCGAAAAAAAAATATTCATTGAGAGGTGGTCTATAGCTAAGCTTTTTTCTACAAACTGCCACACCCGCCACCATTGGTGGGCTGAAATTTCGAAAAGAATACATTTTGTATTCAATATTTTTACCTACTAGCAAATTTTACATTGTATTTAACGCGGAGTTAGTTAAATATTTGCAAAGAATAACATCAAAACGGAATGAAACAAGAAGAAAAGTTAAGAAAATCTCAATTATTGTATAAAACATGTATAATTTTAGTGTTTATTTGATGAATCATTTCCCATCGTGAGAAGTTTGAGCTTAATTTGTGTGACAGAATTGGTTGAGGTTATTTTGTAGCCGTAGGATTAGTTACGATGCGAAATGAATTCAATTGTACATTATAAATCACTCATTTTAATTTATTCGAAATTACAACATGTAATTAGATTCTACTTTAGGCGTCCAAAATCATTCTTAAGCAAATGGATCATTGTGTAAAGGAAAGGATGAAACAAGTTGTCTAACGGCAACTGAAAATCGTGATTTAAATCATTGTACACACATTACAACAAATAAATGGAAAAAAAAAGTATTATTAAATGGTATAGGATAAATGTTTTCTTTTTGTGGTGGCTTGTTTTCTAAATTACAAAAAATATGTAGAACAATAGAAATATCTTTTGGGACTTGCGCGTTTTAGAAATAAGTAAATATATAATAATAACGGGTTTTTTCTCAACATGTCGTTTTTATAAGTGTGACCATTTCGTGATTAAGTGGGACCGCTGGGTATTATTATATTTTACTTTATTCTGACAGTTGATATCGATATATCGATTATGAAATCGACCTTTTTGTCACCACTACCGCACATAACCTCCCTTTTCTAAATAATTTTTGTGCTGTGTACACGTGTTCTCCACAATGGCACCCGTCGAGAAAGCTAAAAAGGTCGCCAAATCGGCCAAAAAGGGCAAGAAGGCCCCTCTGAACTCCTACCTGAAGGGAGGCATCCTGCGTTACTCCAAGGCCCAGGTAAAAACCAGTGAAAACCCGTGGAATCTAGCCAACTTGCGGTGTGACGCCTCCGTACCAGAAGCGTCAAAAAGCATGGTTCACCTAGTGCTCCCTTGATGCAATGAAAGAAATATTGTTTATGGATCAAGGATGCACTTTTGGGTTTACTTGCTTCGTGTTTCTACCTTGCATAAATTGTTTACTCTTGGTTTTGCAAGATCCCATCAAGTGCATCAGACGTTTATGATTGCATGTGGGTATCTCTTTTAAAAGCAATTAATAAACGAAAAGGTGTTGAACCTCGTACTTATTAGTCGAGCCGTTTAAGTAGCGCTGTCTTATATTCCGTTTAATAATGAAATATACTCATCAACTTTTTTTTTATTTTAGATGTACAAGCGCCGCGCCTTGTACCGGCTGAAGGATAAGAAGAGCCCCGTGGTCCAGAAGGTTAAGGTGCCCATCAAGAAGGTCAAGAAGATCGGAGGCCCCAAGAACGGTGGTGAGCGTACTGTTTACCTGCGCAAGTCCAAGGCCCAGTACCCCACCAAGACCTTCGTCAAGAAGCGCCCCTCCAAGGCCAACTTCAGCGAGCACAAGCGCAACACCCGCAGGAACCTGAAGCCCGGTACCGTGCTGATCCTGCTGGCTGGTCGTCACCAGGGCAAGCGTGTGGTTCTGCTGAAGGTTCTCGCTTCCGGCCTGCTGCTGGTCACCGGACCTTTCGCCCTCAACTCGTGCCCACTGCGTCGCGTTTCCCAGCGCTACGTGATCGGCACCTCGTCGAAGGTGGATCTGGGTACCTTCAAGGTGCCCGAGCATCTGAACGACGCTTACTTCCGTCGCCTTAAGGCCAAGAAGGACAAGAAGAGCGGCGAGGCCGATATCTTCGCAGCCAAGAAGGAGCGTTTCGTGCCCAACGAGCAGCGCAAAAAGGATCAGAAGGAGGTCGATTCCGCTCTGCTGAAGGCCATCAAGGCCCATCCCGAGGGCAAGTTCTTTGCCAAGTACTTGCAGAACATGTTCGCCCTGCACTCCTCCCAATACCCTCACCGCATGCGCTTTTGAGCGGTTTTGGGTTGAAGAACTTCAGTTTAAGGATTTTTCTAAAAACAAACACTGTACAAGCGCGAGCTGGTTAGACAAACATGATTTGTAAAATAAATCTTACAAAGCGGAAAACTGTAAACGGCACCTATGTTGTGGATTTTTCTTAAATGCCTTCCAGTTGGGGTTACCCCAATCTTTCAAAGCAAAAAGACTTATTTTAATAACATCTTTAACAGTTTATTAACTTATTTTTGACTACAATTTGTTTTCTCTTTACATTTTTTTTGTTTACGGTAAATAGGATAGGAATTATATAGACAGCTCATTTATTAACAAATAGGTTTAAAACGGAATATTTATTGACCCTTACTAATCACCACAGGACTTATTTTCGCCTTTCGTAATTAGGCATTTGCTTTTGCTGCCGCCTCTTTGGTTTTCTCCTTGGGCTTGGGGTAATCTGGCTGAAGATCGAGAGCGGCCAACAGTTTTCTCCGTCCGTGGACGTACCAGAGCATCTCCCGATAAGTTCGTGGTAGGACTTCGTCGAGTATTCTATCCGCCTTGTATGTTAGATAAAAAATATTCGTCGTCTGGACCGCGCCACTTACATCCCAAATTTGTGCCACAGTCATCAGTTGGAGATAGTTTTGGGCCGTATAAACGACATGGGCCGTTAGTTGTAGAAAGGATGTCACTTCCACAGCCTGCATGAAACTGATATCCGAGATGCATTTGAGAAGGGGTCGGCCACCTTGATATAAGCTAGCCTGAATGAATGAAATCTCTAGGGCCTGACGCATCAGGTAGCCACCAAAAATAGTATTCTGGGCGTTCCTGTTTTCGGGGAACGGTGCAATCATTGTCGACTGCGAGGAGTCCTCCATCCATCGACATCGGGAAGGCAGCTCCCTCTTATTTAAATCCATGCCATTAGGTGGGGTAGTCCGCTTGAGAATCTCGTACATTATTGCCTGTTCGTGCTCTCTTGGAGGTGAATTGAAGACAGATTCCTTCATGCGACTTCGGCGTTCTTTTTGCCTCCTATCCGCCTCCTTCCATATTTCCTTCTCAATGTCGTCACCCGGCTTAAGAGGATTCACAGGTGCCGGACCGGTGTTGGTAGCATTCCGAGCAACCATCAGGAATATGGCTTTCGTCATATCAACCATCTCGTCATAAGCCTTCTGGCGGACAAAGATTGTGATCTCCATCGAACTGGTACCCGTCCACGTTATGTTTCCACATAAGAGAATATCTTGGTTCACTTTTAAGCGTTCCAGATTCGCGAATTCCACTTTGTCCACAAGTAGTGTGACGAATGTATATGGCAAAGGAACGCCCTCGGGGTGGTTAGGTAACTTGACATGTCGGTGGCACATCCAAACAGCGAACATGTCCAGCTCCTCCATGATTCGACCCAATCTTACCCTGCCAAGGTGATTTACATACCGCTCCCGAATTTGCTCGCTCTGGCTCAGTGGTATAATAGCTGTGGAGTGTGAATCCAACATGGTTCTGGGCTCCAAATCCTCCCGCTTCGGCTGATATTCCAAGAGATGATCTCGGGATTTTGGTATGGTATGATAGCCAACGTCCACCCCAGATTGCTCACGAATAGTGCGAATGACTGAGAGAAGCCATAATTCTTTGTCTATCCAAGTACCCGATGAACTATCACTTCACACTTACCATCATCCATTGTCCCGGAGATATGATCCGAGGTTACTACTGGTCCCGTTTTGTAGCCTCGCCAGGTGCGCGTCTGCTGGCACGCGGACCAGCTAAAACTACAGTTTATTGCATTGCACCCTTTGCCCCTGGCTACTATTGTTCCCAGTCCACGTGCCACCAGACGCAGCATCTTTTTGGGCTAATTTTTGCTAGATGGAGCTAAGCCTGTTGCTTTATATTGTAGATAGAAAATTGTTGAATTCCTAATACGTAATACAGCACAGTTGGATCGGACCAGCATCGAGTGTTGGCACTTGGACTACACTCGCGAGAATGACACTTGTCATCGAAATCGGAACAGTCAGAGAGCCAGTCAATGTAAATCACCTGTCCAAGCGGTTAGACTTAACAAATTTCTCTTCTCTATCTGTTCGCAATCTAATCTCTTTGGTCTGCGATTGGCAAGATGAATAGTGGCCAAGAGTGGAAAACTTTTGGGAAGAATGATACAAAAAATTCTGAAAATGTTCAAATAAGAAAATGGAATCCCATCACTTTACATTTTTAAATAATTTTTATTCATGTCATCAAACACTGTAACTTTAAGACTTTATAAACATTTAGGTATTGAAATAGATTTAAGTCACATTTAAATGTAGTAAACATTTGGGATTACATTGACACTCGCATAAATACAGAATAGATCGTTATTAGTTAAAGCTTTAATAGTTGGCTCTAGTTAGTTGCATTCTTTAGTTTCAGAAAAACTGTTAATATCATTGTGTTTTAGCCTCTGATTAATAAAATATTAACTACTTTATTTTGAAGGCCTGCAAGCTTGGAACTTGCGGCGTCCCTGGATATACCACATAGTTTCATGGTACGAACGTGGCAGAACTTCGGTGACCTTGTCAGGAGAGGAGAAGGTGTAGTAGAAAGTATTGGTGGTCACCTGGTTGCCCGCATGAGGGTCTAGCACATCCGCCACGGTCATTATTTGAACATAGTTGTCCTTGGTATACACTACGTAGGCTGTCATCTTGATGAAACTGTCCACACTCACCGGCTTCTCAAAACTAATATCCGAGATGTGCTCCAGTTTGGGACGTGTTTTGCAGTAAAGACATGCAGCTGCCCAGCTAATCTCCAAGGCACTGCGCATTAGAAAGCCTCCAAAGACTCGATTGTGGTGATTCCTATGCTCCGGGAACGAAGGAATCGTGCTCATCTGAAAGGAGTCCTCCATCCATTGGCAGTTGGGTGGCAAAATACGTTTGTTAAGCTCCAATGTGTTGGTTGGTGTAGTTCGTTGATACAATTCGTACATAAGAGTTTGCTCCGGATCATTAGGCTCGACTTTGAAAACTGATTGGGCACAAAGAATCTGGCGCCGTTTTTTCCTATCTGCGCCACCCGCCAGAATCACCTTCTCCTCCTCGTTGGCAGGGTGTATCGGATTCACTGGCGCCGCCGACGTATTGGTAGCATTTCTGGCAGCCATCAAAAACAGAGCTCGGGTTAGTTTCTCATACCTTCCGCCTACCAATTGCTCCAGCCAGACAACTACCTCGATGGAACTCGTGCCCACCCAGGAGACATGACCGGATAAACGGATGTCCTGCGTGCCCGAGGCAAGGATGTTTGTAAAATCGATACGGTCCACTAGAATTGTCACAAAGGTGTAGGGCAAGTGGACACCTTCTGGTAGATTTGGCAACTTTAGATGCTTGTGGCAACACCAAGCTGAAAATAATTTTAAACAAAGTGATTAGAATATACGAATAAAAATCAAATAAATATAAAAACCAGCGAACATATCCATGTCCTCGAGGAGCCTTCCCATGCGCACGTTTCCCAGATAGGTAACATACTTGTCCTGTAGGACACGATCCGTGCTCAGAGGAATAATAGCCGAGGTGAACGAATCCTGCATTGTACGTGGCGGCAAATCCTCCAGTTTGGGTTGGTATTTCAAAAGATGTTCCCTGGATTTGGGTTGTGGGTTATAGCCAGGTTCCAGTCCCAAGCGTGTCATCATTCCCTGTTTCACTATAAAGGGTTTCTCATTGTTAATGATGTTCAAGACGATTCGAATTACTCACCTTCGGCCATTGTCCCGGATTCATTGGGCACGGCAGATTGTTTAATATGAGTTGGAGGTGAATAATGACGCCTTGTAGAAAGGAGTGACAGTACAATCAGAATAAAAATTAATTTCAAGAATTCTAAGTTCTCCTGAGAAAGTCACTTACCTGGAGGCCGCCCAGGCAATGGTAGCCTGTTTAGTGGCTACTTCCATAAACATCCTGCTCTTCATTAAGCTAAAGCACTTTTGTGCTCCCAAAATTGATCGCAACATTTTAACTTTTGTTATATTTTTAAATACTTTAAAGTTTTGCGTCCGCGATTTTTTTAATAACGATACGAAGTCAGCTGGATGTGGAAACAGCTGATTGATACAGTGGGCTAAATCAGACAAGTTTAGCAATCAATTATATTAAATATTATTATACCCGCGTTTTAATTTACACACAAAAAGATTGATACAAATTTCGAGTATTTCTAGACTTGCATTTTAATTAGGGTTTGTTACAAATTTATTCGAAATATCCCACTGTTTTGGGTTACTGATGAATAGCAATGACGTCATCATTTTGGTGGCTTGTACTAATTAGAGATAACAGTTATGTTTATGGTGTTAATCACTATAAACTAATCACCTATAATTGATTTTTGCAAATACACTAAAATACAAACCAAATTACATATTAGCAAAATTTTTTATTTTTTTTATTTTTTTTTAAACTAGTTTATTAATAATCTTAACTATTTTTAAGTAAACTGCCGTTTAATTCCAATGAAATGTTAAAGGCAATAATTAAACAACCTTTTTATATTTACATTTGATTTGAATTTTAACATTATAATATTGAAAGTTTTTGAATATATAGTTACAATTTGGATAGGACGTTTATAGAAAAAACTTGTATTATTTTATACACTCATTTTAGGTATACTAATCATTTTATTTCGAAGGCCTACAGGCCTCGAATTTGCGGCGACCCTGGATATACCACATGGTTTCATGATAGGATCGAGGGAGAACTTCGGTAACCGTATAGGGAGAGGAGAATATGACGAAGAAGGTATTGGAAGTCGCCTGTTTGCCCGTAAGGGGGTTGATAACATCAGCCACGGTCATTAGTTGGATGAAGTTTTGCTTGGTATACACCACGTAGGCTGTCATCTTGATGAAACTGTTCACACTTACCGGCTTCTGAAAGCTAATATCCGAGATGTGCTCCAGTTTGGGATGCGCTTTACAATAGAGGTATACAGCTGTCCAGCTAATTTCTAAGGCAAGGCGCATTAGAAAACCGCCAAAGACCCGGTTGTGGTTATTCCTGTTCTCCGGGAATGAAGGAATCGTGCTTGTTTGAAAAGATTCCTCCATCCATTGACAATTGGGTGGCAGGATATGCTTGTTAAGCTCCAAAGTATTGTTCGGAGTGGTCCTCTGGTATAGTTCGTACATAAGAGATTGCTCCTCATTATTAGGCTCGGTTTTTAAAACCGATTGAGCACTAAGGAGTTGGCGCTGTTTCTTTCTATCTGCCCCACCAGCCAGGATCTTTGCCTCCTCCTCGTTGCCAGGGTGTATGGGATTTGCTGGTGCGGCCGACGTATTGGTGGCATTTCTGGCAGCCATCAAGAACAGAGCTCGGGTTAACTTCTCGTAATTTTCGTTCATCTTTTGCTCCAACCAGACCACCACCTCGATGGAACTGGTGCCCACCCACGAGACATGACCGGATAAGCGGATGTCCTGCGTGGCGGTGGCAACGACATTTGTGAAATCAATCCGGTCTACCAGAATTGTCACAAAGGCGTAGGGCAAGGGCACGTCTGTCGGATGGTTGGGCAACTTCACGTGCTTGTGGCAGCACCAAGCTGTAGATCATTTTGGGAAAATTTAGTTATACCACTCTTAAAATTCATAAAAACTTACCAGCAAAAATATCCATATCCTCCAGGAGGCGTCCCATTCGTACAGATCCCAGATAGGTAACATACTGGTCCTGCAGCACAAGATCCGTACTCAAAGGAATAATAGCGGACGTGAATGAATCTTGCATCGTACGTGGCGGCAAATCCTCCATTTTGGGCATGTATTTCAAAAGATGTTCCCTCGATTTGGGCGTTGGGTTATAGCCATGCTCCACTCCCAAGCGTTCCATCATTAACTTCTTGACTATAAACATTTTCTCATTGATAATTAAGAATGATTTAAAGGATAATTCTTAAAACCCACTTTCGTCCATTGTTCCAGCTTCTTTAGGACCCGCAGATGAATCAATATGATGCGTAGAATATTGACGCCTATTTGTAAAGCTGTTGCATCTTATTAAAAAAAAAATATTTCCTCAAATCTAAGGGTGCAAGAGAAATTCACTCACCAGGAAGCCGCCCAAACAATACTTTCACCGTTAGTAGTCATCTTCGGGAGGATTCTGTTCTGCAAAAAGCTCCAGTACTTTTGTGCTCCCTCAAGTGATAACATTTTATTTATTTTTATTTGGAATTTTAATCATCTAGCATGCAAATTTTATTATTCATACTTAGAAATATAGTTTGTTAAAGATAATAAGTGTATTTGTAGAACGGCCCAGATTGTAGTACGTTATATCCTTAGACTGGTCTCTATAATGTTAATAAAAAACTTTTTAAATTTTAACTTTAAGTAACTATAAAAAAAAAAAAAATCATCGCAATATCTTACAACCGCAAAATATGTAATTTCGGGACTTTCATAGAGAAAAGGGAAGTAAAAACATAAAATTTACGAATAATTGACAAATTACAACAGGCCCTCTAACCACTAGAACCACTAGAGGGTTGAATTATTATACTAAATAATTAAAACTTTAAAAATTTTGTTAAAAAGTTTGGTTTGAAAACACATACCCCTGACTATAATTTTAAATATTATAGTCTTTTGATAGTTTTAGCTTCTTAAAATATATTCAAAGAAAAATTATATATAATTGTATAATTTATATATATTCAAGAAAAATATATTAAGTGAACGTATTTTTAATATATTTACAAATTATTTATTCATTAATATTTTTAAATTTTTAATTCCTTTAACGCAAAGTTTAGAACCACTGGAAGCAGGCCAGCATCTTCCAGGTTTAGGATCTGTTGACGTAAGTTCTCGACCGGACGTGATAATATTTTCTACAAAATTATTGTTGAATAGATTTTGAAGAAAGAGAATAAATGAAATGTCCTACCTTTTTAATTTCCAGTCTCTGTTCAGAGCTCTGGCAGAAACTAAGCAGAGCTGCTGCCATGTGTGGTCGTTGGATAGCGACACAGTGTTCCGCAAACTGAACCAAGTTAAGGGAATGCACCACTGGACACCCTTGCAGACGGAGTAGGGTCTTGTGCAGCTGCTCTTCCTGTGCAAAAGAGCGTGTTTGAACAGCGTTCTTCAACGGATGACATAGAACAAAGTCCCAGGCTTGGGCCAAACCATCCAAGTGCAGCAAGTGTGGCCGACAGCTTAGCACATCCAATAGGGCATTCAGTTCGTCCACCATATGAAACATGACCATGCGTTTAAGGATCCCATTCCAGATTTTGGGTAAATGAATGTCAAAGCCCAGGCAAATGTTTGCCATCACCTCTAAGGATAAGGGGTTCTGAGCATTTCGCTGCCAGATCATTTTCAGGATCTCGATCTTGTCACAGTGGTCATCGGAGAACTTTTCAAGATTCGACTTGTATCCTAGAGCCTTGAGCTCATGTACGCATTTAATGCTAATAAACTGCCGCTGGCTAATTGTGTTGGTAAAGGAATTACTGCCGTCGTTGAGTTTTGAATAGCATTCGTACATCTGCAGCTGAGTGGAGGTGTTTACAGAGCCTCCTTTGAAGATCACTCCCACAAGGAACTTAACCGCCTCAGCCTTTGGCCAACTATCAAGGATGTAAAAAGCTCTGCTTACATTTTCGCTAGCATCCTGGCTACTTACAGTATCGCCACCGTTTGCTTGTTCTGTCCAATGCTGTTCCTCCATTAAGGTTTCTTCAAGCATGGTGCCATCTGCGGTCTCCATGGTTACCGAAAGCCATTTCTGCAGCAGCCTGTACTGGATGGTGTCCAAACACAGATCGTGGAGCTTAGCAATCTCCTTGACCAGGCCATTTATGTCCACTTTGCTGGATGTCAGAATCAATTCGTGATGATACAAGCTGTAAATTAGCTCAATGGGATTCTCAATCAAACACATCAGCTTCTCATCCGTTAGACCATAAATGTTAAGTAGGTGCTGAGTCTTCTGGATGGGGTACCTTCGCTTAACCTTGGCCACCTGTTCCTGGCATTTGCTGTCAGTAATTAACTCGCCCTTTTCTTTTACGAATTTCCAGCACTCATAGTGCGCCTCCACTTGGTCGGCCCCATCACGGGCATAGTTTGCCACAAAATACAAAATTAAGAATGCCTTGTTGGGATTTCGTACTTTCTCCACCAAGCGCAGGATCGATTTGAGGAATGCGTTGTTTGTGGGGTGCAAGCTCCACGACTCAGACTCACTCTTTGACTTGTACTCTATGGAATTCTTTACTGCCGACATGCAGAAATAGTCACAGTTCTGTGAACTGTCTTTGGAGCCCTTCAGTGCCGTGTACATTTGGATCAATGGAAACCAGCTTTGGCAATTGTCCACATTTAGTTCGCTATCTAGAATATCCTTGAGAGGCTGTTCAACAATAGCTTTGAAGGGCAAACGGTAACGTGAAATCTTGGGTAGTACACCATTTTCCTTTTGCGATTTAAGCCACATGTCCGTCTCCATTTGACCCGGACGACTGCGTCGCCTGCTGATCATTTTGTGACGCAGAAAATGCAAAATGTTGGTCCAGATCTCCATTTCCTTCGGAGCAGAATTAAAGAACATCAAGATGTTAACTACGCACATGTACAGCTCATAGAAATAGATGTTTATCTCTTCGATAAAAAGCTTCAATTTGGATGTGAGAAGCTCCACATTCTTAATTTCGTTAATGTACGGCTGGCACATGTCTCGCATTTCTTGGGCGCTGCTCAAGACGACAAGCTCCTCTTCATCAAAGGTATCCCGCTTGACTTCGAATCGCAACTCCTGGGAACTCAAGATACTTAGTATCTGGGTGACAAGAATGCGTTGATAGTCTAGACCAAAATCCTTGCTCATGCGCTCCAACAGCTGTACATCAAGTTGCTTATTGTGAAACTGCTTCAGCAGGTCCTCTATATTGTCCATGTCGGCATTAAATTTTCCCTTTATTCTAGGATCTTGTTGACAAAACTCCAAATAGTAGAACAGTTTTAGGCGTCTAAGATAAGGTCGAAAATAAATATTCAGATTAGTTTAAATTGCGTTCAAATAACTTACTTTGCACGTAACAATTTCACATTGTCCATGTCCTCCATGTGCTCACTATACATGGCGGACAAAGTCAAGAAGTTAATCTTTTGTAGGTCTGTTTTTACTTCTGTGGAAAGCTTTTCTAGCAAGGCGAGTGCCTCCCTGTCGGAAACCAGCATGGTAAAGAGCTCTATAAAATTGGCTTCCTTGTTGCCAATCGCATTACGGAATATGCGACGCAACTGAAGCGTAATAAAGCCCTCATTGATAATTCTTTTTTTTCGGCAGTTGTACTTTTGGTACTCCAGCAAATACTGTGACATCACGTACCATACATCGTGTTCCTTGGCTTTTGTGAGGTATTCCAGCGACAGAAAGAAGTCAGCACGCGCGTTTTCGATATCAGATTTAATGTTCTCCGCTAAAGCCTGACGCATTTGCATCAGCAACGAGTTGCTCGGCTCCGCTTCGATTATCATGAGCAGCATGGTCCGGGCCAGGAATTTCACAATTGGCAATTGACCGCCAATGTTTTTCTATAAAATACATACAGCTCAAATCGACTGTTGTTTAATAAAATTAAATATTCACCTTATGCTGTATTTGTTGCACCGGCTGCACTTCAACCTCGTCGAACATGGAAACGGAATAGCGCTTTTTTGAAGTGGTTGACTGCACAGGCTTAACATCAATACTGTCGTTCAGTGCACTGGAGAAGTTTATGGTAGTTTCCCCGAGAGCCACCGTAGTTCCGTCGAGGGCGCGACAGATGTGTTCGTTCACGGCCTGTTCTTTCCCGTCGTAGTGTTGCTTGATGGCATCCACTGAATAGTGTATCACTGCAACACGAATATACATTATGAGCTCTACAAGATCTCGGCGACGGTTCCTCTGATGGAGTAAAGCCGAGTTGAGCAAGTCGTAGGCCAGTGGAAAGCTCAAAGGATCGCTTTCAGATATTAATTGCATCGAAGAAGGATTGTCTAAAGAAAACAACAAGAGTTAAAAAAGCTCATCGTTTAGTTAATATTAATAAACGCACCCTGATTACTGCCTCTGGCAGAGCCGATTTGCTGAACTAGAAGCTCAACGGCTAGATTGATAAAGTTCTCGACATTAGATGGCTCGCAGTCTATAAACTGTACCACATGGTAGGCCAGGGCACAACTCAATGGTAGACATCCAATCCGTTCACAAATACGATGCAAGCCAAAAACTGGAGATAGATTAAGGGCTGTGCATAGCTCACTATTTTGACTTGCAATAAACGCGGATACATTTAAAGATGCCTGCGAACGTTCGATAACACGTTCGATGCCCTCGTCCAGAAGCTCATGACGTCTTCTTAAAGGTACTAGCTCGCCGCTGCAGCTCAGCTTGATATCGAAATTATGTCTCAATTGGAAGCAATGCTTGATCATGAGGTAACGTCGTTCATAAACAGTATCGGCTTGGGGTAAAAACAGCTTGAAAAGCTCGAGTACATTTTGGTACTCTTGCTTCTTGGAATCATTAACGAATGCGACAGAAGAGCTACTCTCGAGGATTGTTGCAAAAAGTTCCACCACATCCACACAGTGCTTGGAGTTCTTAGTGTCACCAGAAAGGGACTTGAAAAACTCGTAGGCAGATTCAATTTGTCCCCGCCGTGCCATCTGGTAGCAGCAGTTAAAATTAGCACTGATCGAGATATCCGGCGCTGCTTTGGTTAGAGTGCGGATGTCCTCTAACATATCCGGAAGATCCATCTTTACTATACGCATCATGAACTTCTCGAGGTTAATATCAGCTGAACTATCAGCTGGCCAGCCATATTTCACCTTCATAATCTTGATTACTTGAATTTCATACTCGGCGTTTATCTTCATGGCCAGGGGGTGGGTAGAATTTCGAAAGCGAATCAGTGGACCTAATGAGTCTGGCCATGGAACTGGGGCATTTTGCAGAACGGACAAAGCGCACTCCAAACGACTGTCCTCGTTGTGAAGAAGATCAATGCAAGCCATCGCTCGCTCCAGCCAATTACTGGAGGACTGCCGACTGGCCACCAATTGGCCTATGTACTGCTTAATTACTTCCAGCGGCTGACGACCCTTTTCTTGAAAGATAGGATACATAAAGTTCTCCACCAGGTGCCTCAGTTTATCTAATTGGACGTGCTGTAGAATGCTAAGAGCAGTGGCGTCGATGGTGTCTTGCATATAGTTGTCCAACGTGAAACTCATATTATAATTTGTTTTCAGCACGGATAGATCTTGTAGAGCGTTTACCAACTCCCGCAGTTTGCCAACGTTGCGCTCCTGTTGGCGACGCACGTCTCTTTAAAAATAAATTAATCTATCGCATTAAAAAAAAAATTTAAGGCATTCAATTTAGCACTTACGAGTATGTGAATTGAATTTCCTCGAAAATCTCAAGGATTTTGGTGGAGAACTCTAATCCAATGTCCGGCCAGTGGGGACTGTATTGAAGTTTACGTGTCATCTCAATGCTCCAGTCCGTGATAAAAGGCATGATACTGGGATGAGTGTTGCTGACCAACGGAGTGAATTGCCGCAGCCACTGCACCATGTTAAACGGTTTCGTATTTCCCGGAATATATCCCAGTAGCATGCGAAGATCGTTTTCGCTCACCAACGGAAGTATGCTACTAGAGTGACGCTTCCAGATCAGACAGGCCGTTGGCATATCCGTGTTAAACAACGATTTCACCATACGAACCAGATTACTGTCGTAAATAAACTTCTGCCAGTCTGTGTTGCACTCGTAGGGATCTATTATTCCTAAGGTTTTAAGCCGATGCAGTTGCTCGTCAATTTGCAACATATCTTGTTCATCATCCTGAAAAAAATTGTATTATTGTATTTCATTATTGTATTTCATTACATAATTATATATATTATAAAAATGCACCTCAAAATTCAAGCGCTTTTGTATTTCCCGAAGGTAACGTTCCAAGATTTGACGAGAACT
The DNA here is from genome assembly GCA_018150405.1 of Drosophila varians. Classification (NCBI taxonomy): domain Eukaryota; kingdom Metazoa; phylum Arthropoda; class Insecta; order Diptera; family Drosophilidae; genus Drosophila; species Drosophila varians. The sequence goes on from JAECWK010000015.1 coordinate 6,560,788, forward strand.
CAAGTTAATCATGCGATGATTCTTAAAAAATGATTTACACTCAATCTGGTTCATTAACTGGAGTAAGCTTTGAAACTTTTTATCCACATCGGAAGCTTCAATCTGATGATTTGAATTGCACAGTTCGACCAGAAGACGTTTTGCCTTGGCTTCATAGATGGGCTGCAGACACAGCTCGAATTGCATACCAAACTCCTAAAAATATTCGAAATAGAATAAGATTTCCATCTCAATCTGAAATAAGATTTTCATTACCTCTGCCTCCTCCAGGCGACCTTTCGCTATTAGCTTTTTAAAACGATCACTTGGATCCGTTTCAGATACCAGCATCATTTGTACCATTTCAGGTAAGTTATTTTGGTTTAGTTGATGGGCAGCCAAATAGTACAAATTGACAGCGCACTTAGGTTGACGAACCAACCAAGAATGGTCGGGTACATCCACCTCGTTTTTGCATTTCAATGCTGAAAGAAAATAATTGAACAGTTAATATTTCAAATATAAACGTAACATAATCAAAAACATATCTTACATGGATACTCCACAATTTTAATAAAGCGCCCTTCCGATGTTGCCTTTTGTAAGAATTAGCAACTCTACGTTTTCTTCATTAGACTCCATTACCAGAAGGTCCTCGATAAGAAGGGCTTCGCTTTCTGAGGTCTGACGCACATGGAATGTGCGCGTGAAAGGACAAATTTCCAGAATATGACCAGAGCTGGTAAGAGCGATTCTAAAGCAGACAGGATATAAAACTCGTTAACATTAGGAAATCTGATAAACCTACATATAGTGTTCGAGGTTGAAGATTTGCTTAAGGCAGCCAAAGTGCGGAGGCAGACTAATACGGGTTACATCGATCGATGATGTCTTGAAATTCATTGTATTTTGGTCTCCAGAAATGACAAGTGCATGATTGGTGCCGTCATCTTCGGGATTGTTTTGAGCACTGATATGAACGGCGGAACGGTGGTTGAGCAGTACGGTACAGTCCACATTGGCCAGGGATCTACCCTTTGAGATTCTCTGAATAGTGACATCATCTAGAATTGCCTTTTCACAGGCAATGGTTTCGTTTTCATTGACCGTAATATTGCACACCGATTCCAAAGTCGCCTCATCTATGTCACTTAGACTAAAATGGATCAAATGAGTAAAATAAATTATGGAATTAATCTAAGTAGTTTTAAAGTTAATATTCAGTAAGGTATCTATACCAAAGACATCACAAACATTTTAAACAAAGCAAAGCAATGGCTTTGTGACATCCTACCCAATAGTTGTTCCTTTCAACGAACCTGTAAATGCTTCCATTCTTGCAGGAGAAGTAGAATCGATGGTCCAGCTGGTGAATGTTTCGGAAAGTGCCACCCGAAAGAGTCACATCGTCCAGGTTGACACATACGCTGAACAGAAGCAGACCCTTAATGTACACTCCATGTACTTCGCCATCGCTAAGCCCACAGACAATAAGATTTCCGCTGGCGGATATGGCAATCGCCTCGATCGCTGCCCCAAAGCTAAGACAGCTGCACTTGGCCACCAACTCATCCTCGAGTAACAAGAGGCTTTTGTCAATGGCAATCGCCATTTTTCCGCATTGCACAGAGGCATTGACCTCAGGATATTTCTCGACCTAATGTATGAAAACATCCATGATTAATAACTGTTGTTTTATATGCTTGATAAGTATTGTTTTTTTTGTTTAAACAGTATGCATACCTCCTCGTCGCTGCTGATTTGGAAAAGTGACCGCGAAGAGAACACATTGGAAATGGTCTCATCCTCCAGCGCCGAGGCTTCAAAGTTGTTCCACATAATAACAAATCGTTGTCTATTGTATGGGAAAAATTCGCTAAGTTTCAAACTACCAGCGCCAAATAAGAAGCGTCACCCTTCTGCAGATGGGCGATAAGTCAAAGGTTATCGCCTATCGATCCGCAAAAAATAAACAGTAAACTTAACGGAAACAACTTATGCTCATATTTAAAATATTTTCGTAATTTTACTGCTTTTAAAAACAAGGGGATGCCTTTAAGTTTTATTTATTCTTCTATTTGAAAGATTTGTTTTTATTTCTGATGTCGCGGCCACTCTGGTCACACAGTCGTCCACTGGAATTCCGGCAATTCGCTTTTCGCTCCAAAACGGTCACACTGGCGAACTTGCCATGAAAATTATTTATATTTCGCTTCTCCGCACACGCAAAAATTTGGCAAAATAAACAAAGGTTATCGTGCGGTTGCTAAATAACGAATTTGTGCACCGCCCGGCCGGATACCATTGTGTGTGTAGCGGAAAAACGCGCGTGGTCGCCCTCCTCGATCCGCTCATTAAAAGTTGATGCTGCACCAGCACCAGCAGCAGCAGCGGCCATCAACAAAAAGATATCCGACTTGCAGCCAACTGGAAGCGGGAAACTGAATTTCGCAGTGAAAAACGCATGCAAACCGTTCGAAATGAATGCCAAATACATAAATAAATAAACGCAACAACCGAGTAGTGCATTGCAATTAAGGGAAAACGCAGCGATTTGCTACCGCGGTGGTGCGAAAAGGACATAAAATCACTGGAAAGAAGAAGAGTACGAGTGTGCCAGAAAGTTTGAAAAGCAGATAAATTAATCCAAAACTTAGCAAGGAATGGTGATAGTGAGTTAAAAGTTATAAACAAAGAAGCGAGGGCGATATTTATTGGTTACTAAAAAGCGGCGGCAGGTGCTTGGCGCTTTTAAAACGAGACAACACGACGCTCAGCGCTGAGTGGCCATCGTAGAGTTGCCAACCTGAAAAGAAGTGAGTTGCCATCCATTCTGCGGAAAGTGTTTACTAGATTTCGCAAACGAGGCTTCTCTAAAAAACAAACGTTTCGATCAATATTGAACGAAATCCCAGAGGGTTAGTATTCTATTCAGCGAAGAAAAGATCATCATTTGATTTAGTTCATGTTTTTTCAGTACATATTTGGTCGGAGGCCCGAAATTACCGCTTGGCTAAGATTGTTTACAGCAGATTCACGGATGAGAACCTTCTTTAAATCAGAATCGTTTCCAGATAATCAGAAATGGTAATGAAATAGTAAGGTAAATATTTAGTTTTTGTAAAATAATATAATTATTTTATATTGTTCTTTCCTATTTTTATTTTCTTAGGGCCTCGACGGCGGCCAGTGAAACTGTTATCAAAAGTGTTTCACAAAAGACTCGTAGTCTGTTAACTTAGAACCCAAAGTTGTCGGGAGATGATTGGGTAAGCTCTTGACTTTAATGGACAACAATCAGAAACTTATTTTTTTTGCTTAGCTCTCCTAGGCCTACAACACTTTGGCCGACGCAAGCCGCGCCAAGTGGATAACCCGAAAACATCGAAAAACCACCGACTTGTCTTACCAAATAGACATCTGCGAAGGTTCCACAAACCCCGGAATCTATATCTCTCTTCAAAGAAACTGAACCCACCCTTCTTCACCAGCGTCGAGATCTCCAACGAGGGATTGGCGACGCCGCTCATAACAGAATTTCTTGCGCCCCGTAGTAAAAAAAAAAGCTGCCACCATTCGGAAAAAAAATACCTCGAATATGACCCACAATCTCGGTATGGCGCCATATCGTTTGCCGGGTCCAGCAGGAGGATTGTGTCCACCTGACTTCAAACCGCCACCGCCATCGGATATCATCTCGGCGCCGAGTAATCCGAAAAAGCGGCGGAAAACCTCCAATGCCAACAATGCGGCAGCGGCAGCGGCTGCGGCGGCTGCTGCAGCAGCTGCTGCTAACTCTATGCAACAGCAACAAGCGCCACCGACGCCGCAGGATCTGCTGCCACCTCCGCCGATGGGGGGTTTCGGAGATACCATCATTGCCTCAAATCCTTTTGACGACAGCCCCCAAGTTTCGGCCATGTCCAGCTCAGCAGCTGCAGCAATGGCAGCCATGAACCAAATGGGTGGCGGGCCCGGCGGAGGACCAGGAGGCCATTTTGGAGGCGGCGGCGGACATCCGCACTGGGAAGATCGCATGGGCATGGGTGGAGGACCACCTCCGCCGCCGCACATGCACCCGCACATGCATCCTCATCATCCAGGCGGTCCCATGGGTCATCCGCATGGCCCGCATCCGCACATGGGAGGCCCTCCGCCAATGCGGGGAATGAGTCCGATGCATCCGCATCAGATGGGACCAGGACCTGGCGTAGGACTGCCACCGCATATGAATCACGGAAGGCCGGGACCTGGAGGTCCTGGAGGCCCAGTACCAATGGGTAGTCCGATGGGTGGAATGGCCGGTATGGGCGGAATGAGCCCAATGGGTGGAATAGGTGGACCCAGCATATCACCTCACCACATGGGCATGGGCGGTCTGTCACCAATGGGCGGTGGACCCAATGGGCCCAATCCACGAGCAATGCAAGGTTCCCCGATGGGAGGTGTGCCTGGCCAGAATTCACCTATGAATTCGCTGCCCATGGGATCTCCGATGGGTAACCCAATGGGGAGCCCACTAGGGCCGCCTTCCGGCCCAGGGCCAGGGCCTGGACCTGGACCGGGATCGAACCAAGGAGCTCAACAACCGCAACAGCAACCACCTCCGCATCCACCGATGAACAACGGACAGATGGGTCCACCACCTTTGCATAGTCCGTTGGGCAATGGGCCCACTGGTCACGGGAGTCACATGCCAGGAGGACCAGGCCCGGGGCCAGGGCCTGGGTCAGGTGGCATCGTGGGACCCGGTGGAATTTCCCCTGCGCAAAATACTCCTGGGAATATGCTAGGCGGTAATAATCCCGGGGGCAATAACAACGGAAGCAATAATAATGGCAGCATCAACAATCAAAATCCTCATCTCTCACCGGCAGCTGGACGACTGCAGCCTAACGGACCGTCTGTCGGCTTAGCATCCTCCTCCGCATCTTCTATTCCCTCGCCCGCCGCTGGAGCAACGCCTTCGCTCACGCCCACATCGACGGCCACGTCGATGTCCACGTCAGTGCCTACATCCTCGCCAGCGCCGCCCGCCATGTCACCACACCATTCGCTGAATAGTGCCGGCCCGAGTCCAGGAATGCCCAATGCCGGACCCAGCCCGTTGCAATCGCCGGCGGGTCCGAATGGTCCCAATAATAGTACTAACAATAATAACGGACCTATGATGAACCCAAATGCAGTTCCTATGCAGCAGCAACAACAGCATATGGGCGGACCACCTGGCCAAGGGCCCGGTCCTGGCCCAGTGCCCGGAATGGGTATGAATCAGATGCTGCCGCCGCATCCCCCGCATCCACAAATGATGAATCACACACATCCTCACCCACACCATCATCCTGGTGGACCGCCTCCCCCTCACATGATGGGAGGTCCAGGTGGACCTAGCCCAGGAATGCATGGATGTCCGGGTGGGATGCCGCCGCACATGGGAGGTGGACCCAATCCACACATGATGGGAGGACCGCATGGAAATGCTGGTCCACACATGGGTCACGGCCATATGGGAGGCATTCCCGGCCCAGGACCAGGTCCCGGAGGCATGAACGGACCTCCACACCCGCACATGCCACCCCACCACGTCGGACACCCGCATCACCATCACAATCCGATGGGCGGGCCTGGACCAGGGCCAAATATGTTTGGGGGAGGAGGGGGTGGCGGAGTATCAATGGGTCCAGGCGGTCCGATGGGAAACATGGGACCGATGGGCCCAGGTGGACCTATGGGAGGGCCAATGGGCGTAGGGCCCAAGCCGATGACCATGGGAGGCGGAAAAATGTATCCGCCGGGGCAACCGATGGTCTTTAATCCGCAGAACCCAAATGCGCCACCCATTTACCCTTGTGGCATGTGCCATAAGGAAGTGAACGACAACGATGAGGCCGTTTTCTGTGAATCCGGATGCAATTTTTTCTTTCACAGGTTAGTCGGTTGATTCATCTTATATCACCATTTTCTAATTGATTTAATTTGTGTATTTTAGAACGTGCGTCGGCCTCACAGAGGCAGCCTTCCAAATGCTCAATAAGGAGGTGTTTGCCGAATGGTGCTGCGACAAATGCGTGTCTTCCAAGCATATTCCCTGGGTCAAGTTCAAGTGTTGAAGCTGGCAGCAGAAATGCAAGGAATCGGTAGTCCCTGAGGAACCAATAAATCAAACGCCACCACCACCAGCTAGCACTCACTCACTGTATAAAATATCCAAGAAATAACTGTATCTTAAATGTAAGACATAAGCTGCTCAATAGTCAAGACCCCGATCCCTCTCCTCCTAAACTGCTACCATCAACCCTATACCAGTAAGCGATCCACTAAAGTGCCGGAGCAGTGTTGTGACTTTCAGCTCCGGGCTTCCGGCCCACTCGCGTCATCCTCTCCTGAAATTAACAAGATGGAAAAGCAAAAGTAAACTTTAACGAAAAGTGTAAACGAAATATGTTAATTGTAAAATACTTTTAGTATGTATGTATGCCAGTATGTGAAGTTATCAAACACAGGACAAGCGGAAACAATGCTAAGGAATCTAGTTTGTATTATAAAGCAAAATTTGATGAAATTATGTAAGCGCTAAAAGTAGACCGTTCGAGATTTCATATGTATATCTCCATTCGAATACTCGGCGCTTGCCAGGAAACTGAAGTGCATGCAATTACACACAAAAATAATAAAAATACAAAACAGAGCCACACAGACAACCACTCGTAATTATATGAATAAAATATATCTAATGACATATTCAACACATTTGAGGATGAGTATAGAAATTGTAACGAAATGAAATTATCATTGTGAAATTGCTGCGAACTGCGTGAATGTGTTATTTGTTATTACCACCCTATTTTATTTTTATATATTTGCGTGAGTTTTACATTTTAAATAAATTATAACAAAAGGCGAGATTTGATGCTTGATTGTCACGTTTGTCATGATACAGTTTTTACAAAAAATATTCAATATAGAAAGAATCCGACGAATTGAACGGAAGAATCAATTGCGAACAAAAAGCACAAGAAATTATGAATTCACGCGAGAGAGATGATGTAATTTAAGACGAATGTTGAAAACGCAGCGAAAATAAACGATTTAAACAAAAATTGTATAAATAGGAAAAACAAAAAATTACTTTAGGTTACTGAAACTTTAAGTTATTTATAATTAAATAAAAATATATTATAAAATAAATCATGCGTCGCGAGCTCTAATTTTTGGCAAAATATTATATATGCCCATTAATTGTTGGAAGTGAAACTATATTTTAGGCTCGGGTTGCATTGCATATACATTTATTTCAATTTTTTTCATACTTAAGCTAAATGCACAGGCTAATCGGAGCATAAACATATACATTATTTATCAATGGATGCATCGCAGAAGTCACCTAAAACTTTTTGGAAATGGGCAGTAACAAATGATCAATGTTGCACATGCCGAATCTTGGGCAAAGGGGATAAAATTATTATAGAGACAATCACTTAATGATAAAAATTATATTTTGATTAAGTGTAGTTTTCTCTGTTTGTTAGTGGATGTTTAGATTATTTTGGCAGCACGCAAGAACCATATAAGACTCCTGCATGGCTCGCTGTCTTATCCAATGGCCGCCGTTATTAGCTCGGCCACGTCCTGATCTGTGCTGCGAACGGTCAGATTCAGCGTTACACCCTCAGAAAGTGCTAACTTGGCTCGGACAAGAACTTCTGCTCCGCCTCTGAAAGTACCTGTAAAAATCATATTTCAAGTATTTAGTTTTTATTTTGTTTATATAGATTTAAAATTTACCTGAACAGAAAAGCGTGTGTAGGTGCGTGCCCTCAGGTACCTTCTCAGATAGGTTAGCTGCTCCTAATCCCAGTATTTTAACTATTGTATTGACTGCATCTTGCAATGTGGTGACCGCTGATAATACAAAAGTGTCCTCGGCTTGTAGCCATTCTGAAAAATATCAATTATAGTTTAAAAATTGTTGAAAGGCAATAATGTTTTGTAAGTTTTACCTTCGCTGTCAGCAGCGTCCCATGCCACTTGGAAGTTATTCTTTTTCGTCTTTTGTATCTGGTCGGCTACCGTGATTTCCAAATCCTCCAGCATGTAATCATCATCGTAGCCCTCATCGGAATCAGGTTCGCCGGTGTTCGGATCGCAGTCTTTGACCACAAATCTCAAAGTAGCTCCAAACGTGGCTGAAAAAATATAATATTTAGTTTGCAGTTTAGGGTGAAAGATTTTTTAACTGACCTATAGAACTGGCCGCATCGGGTGGGAACTCCACAATGACAAACGTCGTCTGTAATTCGTTATATGGTAGTTTTGGGCACGGAATGACTGCCCGAGCTATGAAACCTTCGGGCAGCGTGAGCTCCACCCGCACGTTCTCCAAAAACTGATCAGACAATGTGTTTAGGCAATCAAACTGGAAGACCACGTGCTGCCCAAAGATGTGTTTGATGCACTGCACTGTGTATTCTGTTTCACTTTCCGTGAGCTGGATAGGAGCGGTGCTGCGATGAATGGGTCCCAGAACTTGGATGCCAGGTAACTGGGCCAATCGAGCTGCACTCTCCTCCTCGCGCGTTATCTTAGGCGGCCGTGGAGCACTGCTCGTAACCAACATCACATCGCTGGGAACCTCCGCCTTGACGATCGCAGCCTTGGGCACAATTGAAATGTCGAAACGTGTCTCCAAATCGCCATTCAAGTGCTCATAAAGCGATTTTTCGAGCAGAGCCAAAGAGCAGTTCTCCCTTTCAATAATGTAGTTTTTGTAAAGCTCTGGCTTCTCAGAGTTCAAGATGCGTAGGTAATAGGTGGCTCGGTCCCTGACTTCATCATCCGGATCCATCTGACAGCGACCGAGCAAGACCAAAATATTACCCAGTAGTGCCGGACATGAGGCGCCAAACTGGGCCAATGCCGTGACCGCAGCAGCCCGCACAATTGGGCTCTCCAGGATAACACGGTTGTAGATAAACCTGATGTACTTTGAAGGTGTGGCGGCAAATGGACCTTCCTTTCCAAGGAGATGGAGAATCCGCACTGCCAGAGAAACGTGCTCGCAATCCTCAATAAACTCGCACAAATGCGACAAGCCAGATTCCTTGGCATCCACATTTTCCTCTATTATAGTAATTATTGTGTCCACAATGGAGGTTTTGTACTCCAATCCACCTTCCTCTCGAAGCATGCCGCTAAGGAAGTTCATAAGCACAGTATGCTTCCGCGGATACTTGGTGCACAATGCACATATGGCTTGGACAACCACCACCTTGAATTCATCGGAAATTTCGGCTACGAAGGTGGAAATTTGTTTCATTAAACGCTCCACCGAAGATTCTGCGCCGGTTTTTAGCAAGGTTGTAATGGCCAAAGTGGCCACTGACCTATTAGAGTCTGTGATCAATCCCTCCAAATCCAGATTGCAAGTGGTCACCGCGGCAGGATGCGTCATGGCAACCTTGTTAAGCGTTCGCACAGCAGCAAAGCGAAGCGTGGCCTTGGGCGAGCTGCAGAAAAGCTGAAGAATCGAAAAGGCCGGCGACAACATCCTGGGATTTGTGTTCTTCAAATTGACAATAGCATGAGCAGCCTCGTAGATCACCATCTCGCTCTTGTGACGCAGGCACGATTCTATGAACGTGAATAGCGGTGAATCGGAGAGTTCCTCGGCGGGAATGTCCTCCTCTTCGATCAGTTTACAAGCAATGCGGATCTAGAACAAAATAAATGCATTAAAAACATTACATTGCATCAGATTTAAACAATGACTCACCAGCATGCACACTGCATAAGGGCTTTTCAGGGAGCCACGTGTTAGCTTGTTGACCAACTTGGAAACAGCTAGCCGGTCAGACTTGCGAATATGGTACAGCAGACCAAGGGCATGGTACTGTACCATGATGTTGTCGCTGTTAAGAGCTTCCTGGGCCTCGTTGGCCCATCGCTTGACCACCTCGCCGGAAGTGCTGGCCAATCGCAGGGAGCTGACCAGAGCTGCACAGGAAACGGCAGCGTTCTTGTCTACGATACACTGCTTCATGTAGCGTTCCACAGCCTGCAGCATAGTGTTATCTGTAATGCTGCAGAGGGCACGAATGGCGGCTGCCCTGTAAAGGTCCTCCTTGCCGGTCATGTCCTTTGTTAGCGAACTGGTGACGATGATCACGTCCTCTGCAATGGAGCTCAGCTCCTTGATGCCGAGGTAGACCATACGGCGCAACACCACATCCTTAGACTGAAAAAGCTTCGTCATAGCGAAGAAGCAATCTGTAGCCTCGCGCGCCACAAGCTGTTCGCCTTGGTTAATTAGATAAAGGATCTTTGTGAGGATGTGAATGCACTTGCGGGCGTTCACCGGCGTTTCGTTGAATGTCCGCGTCTCCTGCAGCACCGACGTCTTCTCCAGATTCTGGTACGCATTGCTCGGGCCTGTCGGGTTGGATTGGGATGATCGATGTTGTTTTTTGATTGAAAAATAATTCATTTTCTCCGTAAGAACATTCGAAAATTTTAAGGCAACTCGGTACTTGTGGTTTTTTCGTTTTCTTTTCTCTGTGTTTTGGGGTTAGTGGGTGTGATTGTGATTGAGTGTGTGTGAGTGGGGGGTTAGTGTGCAAGTGTATATGCCTGTGTGCGAGAAGGAAACTGTCTTTGCCAGCGGAGCACCTTCCAGCAATTGGAGTTTTCTTTGCAATCCGGCTTTGAGTTTTAAGCCCCATTGGATATAGGTGCCAAATAGCTACTTACCGTCCTCCTCCTCATCTTTTTCGCGGCGGAACGAACCCATTATTGGTAAACTTTCGTTAAAAGCGTTGATAAAACAAATTAAATGCCTTTTCGGCTGCGCTTACACGTCACTTAGTTTACCCTGTTCACGGAGCGTTGCCACCGGGTTCTTAGCTCACCCAAGGGTGGCAGCCCTGCTCCTGTCTAACATCCGGCGGTTATACTTTTAGATATTTCATTTTATTATAAGCTCAGTGAAGTTATTCTTCTAAACTTATAATCATTATATAATCTAATTTTTTTTATAAAGCAGGCAGCACAACAGAATATAAATATATATTTTGCAATGATAACTTTTCTATTCTATTTTAAGGAAAATCTTAAAGTCAAGTCACTCTGAATGAGAATTAAAAGAAATCCTGTGACAGATGAAAACACGGAATTTACCAAATTAGTGTTCAGTTCTAAAAGACCCATTGGCATTAATTTATAGTCAATCGTGGACACTTGTAGCCAAAATGAATTGACAACTTGCTTGAAACGTATATCTGCATGTTGGAGATCAATACGTTGTAAAAGGTCTCCAGTTTTTCGAGTCTAAAAAACATTATAAATAATTAATTAAATATCCAAATATATATAGTACCCACCTCTCTCAGAGTTTGATTACTAATACGTGCCACCATTACGAGTTCCATAAAGGGAACTGACAAAAAGACCAAAAGGACTATGGCCAGATAAAGATCAAAGGGTTCCTCGTTGATGTAGTGGTCAGCAATAGCCATATACAGATTGTAAAACCCTAGTGTTATTCCAATAAGGTTCATCAACATAGATAGAACCATTGACCAGTCCGTAAAGCGTAGATACCCCTTGGAAAGGATGGCGCAGAAGCTGTATTTTTCGGCCAACTCATCCAATCCGTCTGCCAATTCACAAAAGCGTCGCATCCTGTAAAATGGTTTATGCAAGTCCATTTGGATGGGTTTTTGTAGCATGTTTGCTTCCTTGACGATGCCCTCTAGTTTTTGGTTAATAGCATTAACTACCACATCAGCAATTACCAGACCTCCAAAAAAGCAATTATTTATCTGATTTGCAACAATCACGGGCAGCATTGTTCTTGAAGTTGGAAAGCTTGTCCAATGAAACTCCGGGTGAGCCCTTTTTTGGTATAAAGTCAGAGCAATGTACTCTGTTAATGGACACACCAAGGTTTTAATTACGCTGTAGGCGAATGATTTTGTGACCAATTTCATGGAAATGTCCAGGGAATTTAGGATTTCAAAAAGGGGAACACTATTTTGAAAGCCAATAATCTCACTTGTCTTTTCCCATTGAGTGACATAATTAATTAAACAAACACATACGTTCATATAGCAATATATCTCAAGGGTTTGACTTTTGCTGAGCTGACCCATCGAAATCTCCTTATAGACATGCCATATATAATACGCTCCAAAAATGGTAGCTATTGTAACACAATAAGCTGTTACTAATTTTGAAAACACAAACTTCCTACGCCGAAAATCAAAACGGCCAAGATATAATCCAAATAGGATGTTTACAAAAATTATTGTATTCAGGCATATTAACACAAATTGACTGTGAACTTTGTACCACCGGAACCTAGTGGGGACTAGTCGCTGCCAGGCGAAAAGAAATTTACGTATTTTCCTTGGAAAGAGTAGCATTGCACTAAATTTTAGTGACTCAATTAAGCTTGGCACTGGTTTCCACGTACATAATGTCAGCTTAATTACCTGCTTATCGCAGATTAAATTATTCATTAAGAAATAGCTTTACACAAATCGATAATGAAACCACATACAGTGAATCTTTTTTGGTTCAATCATTAGGTTTTGATCTCATTTTGTTATCCTTAGCGGAATAAATTATTTAAAGCAGTGTTTCTGTTTCCGATTTGAGGTGTACTGCTTCTTAACTTATTACGGTCTTGGGTTTTCGAACAAAATTAGGAATATTTCTATACTTTTTTAATTGTCTTTTTAAGATATAGCTATGATTTTGTTTAAAAAAACTTAGATTAATAGATTAAATGTTTAAAATGTTATAATATAAAAAAGTACTTTTTATACACTGGCTTTTAAAACTTCTTGGACAAAATGTCTTGGAAAGAATAAAGAACACTTTGGAATTGATTTTTACTAATATTTAGTTTTTGGATTGAAATTCTTTTCTTAATTTAAATATTCGTTATCTGATTTAATAAATAAAGTTGTCCAGCACCGAAAGCAATAATTGAACTAGACGGTGCGCAGCACTGTGGTACATCCAGGGGTCTGGCAACGCTGGCCGCGAAATAAACTGGACGCGACGCAGATGAAAAAAGAAAACATTAATGCCAAAACCCGAGATAATGTACTCTGGACTCGTCGCCCATACACTTAAAGTGCAAAAACGCGTCGCCGGGTGTGCCCGTGAATATTCAAAGATGAAATAAAACCGTAGAACAGCTGAAAATAGCAGCGAAAAGCTCGCCAAACTGCGCCCACCTCCCCAGTCAGTGCTCCCCTTGTGCCCCACACCACTGGCAACGTCAGTAATTCAGCAATTTCTCCGGGGGCGCTCCGCTGGACAAATAGTGTTTGGGTTGGCGTGAGCGTATAAATAAATAGCAGCAAAAATAAGGCTAAAAATCTGAAAAAATCAGCAAATAGAAAGTGTATACAAACGCATATGTTCACCTGCCGCTGCCTGCAACTAAATGTATGTGCGTGTGTGCCTCAGTGAGTGTGTGTGTGTGAGCAATAGAGAACGCAAGGTGCAAAATGTTTACCAAAAAATCGCACGCGGATGTGAAGAAGTCGACGGCGAAGCTACAGGACTGCAAAAAGGACTCGGCTTCCAGATTGCGCCACCTCCGCATGATATTAGGTAAATTTTTCAAGAGCTCTCCAAGGTCCCGCGTTGGCGGTTTCATAATTTATTATTGCAATAACAATGAAACTGGTTGCTCATTTTGCTCTGGTATTCGTTTTCTTGTTTTGTATTATATTTTTTTTTTGGGCAGGTGGGCGTAGGTCCAACCATTTTTCCTCCACGGTCGCTAGCTCAATGACGTTCTGCCCACAGTCAACGGAACAAAAGTGGGGCTATCGCTATGGCTATGGCTTTGGTCATTTCCTGTTGGGCGCGAAAAAACCCCTGCTCCCCCCTTTTTCCCCCTTTTCTTGCATGCTCACCTGCGAAAAGTAGAGCTTTAATGTATGCAAAAACGGAAAAAAGATTAAAAAAACAAGCTACATACATTTCCTCCCGCTATGTGCCAAGCGAAAATGTGTGAAAAACGTTAAATGATAAACGAATCAACTAGTCGAGTCAAGACAGTATACATTCCCTAAGACGGACAAGCAGTTTGGGGAATAAGTAGTCCAGTGTTGTTCCTTAGATTTAGCAACAAGTGGACAACGCAAATCAAAGAAAATACATTCCTTTGGAACTTTGAGTAAATCCAATTATTTTGACTGTATTACCCAGCGATATGTACAGCAAGTAGTGGTTCGAGTGTTGATATGAGCAATCTTCTGCCCCCTTCTTCGCCATCTCGTTTCAGTGGCTTTCTTTTTGTGTCACTTCTCTGAACGATTTCCAACAGGTGCCCCTCGATACGGAGTAATAAATACACCTGTCTAACACCCTCCGGTATGGTTGCTATTGTTGTGACTTTGGTTCTTCTCTTTGTCCCTTGGCAAATTACACGCATTAGACATTCTTCCCAATGGCTGCGTTCCCAATTGTTGCTTTGTTATTGTTACTTTTTTACCTAGTTCATCTAAAAAACACCACACTGGAAAAATATTGCGTCAGAAATATGATTATAATATTGATAAATATGATTGATCATTGATTATTCTTTTCACAGAAAGCCTTTCTATCATTTATACCTCTTTAGTTTAATATAGTAAATATATTTGGTTTTTACTGTGTAGCTGTAGCAGTAGCAGTCATCATCTTCTTTGCGTTTGGCCTTCTGATAAACCGGTTTTAAAGGTTTCTTATTTTGCTTCTTCACTTTGTTTAGCTTTCTTTTGCTTTTTACTGCCTCTGCTGATGACAGCAAGCCGGCAAAAGCCGTCAACCCACCCACCGCCCCTCAGCCATCATTCTGAATCATCATAAACGCTGAGCACCCATCATAACGTGTTTTTTCTTAACTAAATGTTAATAGGTCTGGCCCCCACACTTTTTTGGCATTGTTGGGGATCGTCATGCGTGGCTTTCTATAAAGATAGGTTGGGAAATATTTGCTACTTGGATTGGAATTGCACTGTTATCAGTGAAAACCATATTGAAACCAGGTGGCTCGATTTGATGTCGCCGCCCTGCGTTTCGTCATTATCTTGGCTATTGCCCCCAAATCGTCTCAGTCTTATCGCAAATGCACAGGAAAAAAACTAGCATCCCAACCAGCAGATCCCTATTTACCAAAAACTAGATCTATAAAAAAAGTTTGTATTAAAAAATAATACGATATGCAATAATGTTTTATTTTAGTATTATAACTTTGATTTGCTGAATGCACTAACATTAATATAAATATATTTAATATCCTTTTTTTGTTACAGATAATGTGGAACTAGAAGAGTCCAAGTCGCTTTTTCGAGACCAACTACAGCCATGTCTATTTTATTCTCTACGACACCTTCATACAAGCAGAGGCGAATCTAAAACAGAAAGGTAATATAATTAAGGCCAAGATTTATTCATAAATATTGGTCCTTTAAACTTAATAAGATGTTTTAATGTACACTGTATAAATATTCAAGAGGCTTTCTTATATTTTGGAGACTATTTTTAAGTCGACGAGCTTTTTATGTTTGACCCATTTAATTTTGGCCATTTTGCTCGTATTTTTTGAGACGATTTATTTTCAACCAATTAAGAAAAGCAAACTGCGACGACATTTAAGCCCCATGTCTTGTTTAAGTTTCGTTTATCTTTATGCTTTGCTCCGTTGGATAGTAAAGATATTAGCTGAACGAAAACACAAACACGATATTCTAAATTGAACTCCTTTTCTATTCTTCAACCAAAATTTTTCTCTCTCTATTTTTTTTTTAAAACCTCCTAACTGGCAGAACTTCCGTTTCACATTGGTAAGTTTATGTGGTTTCTTAAAGACATTTTGAATTGACCATTGAATTGCATCCGCCTCCTCAGCCTCTGCGTCTTGCTTTTGGAATTAGTTTACTATTATCTCATGTCTTATGTCCATCTTCCATGCCTTCCGCTTTTCTCTATGTAAACGTCTTCGATTCTATGGCACCATCTGCTTGTATACACATATCTCCCTATTTCATTCTATTGTGCTTGTCCAGCCATTGGAATGCATCCTTAGTGCAATAAAAAGCTTGAAGAAATTTTAAAATTATTTAAACTCATAATAATTAAACTTTTCTCCTTTCAAAACAGTTCACAAGGCACATCGTGAAGAGTTAGACGGCTCGTTATGGCTGCTGGAAAAGATCCTGTGCCTGCTGCCAGAGCTACTAGCTCGACGATGGCAATGCCATTCCCTCAGTCGGATAATGGCCAAGCTGTTGCATTTGGGGAATTCCCCGAAACTAAGGCGCGAGGGTGTCAGGTGAGTTTTCTAGAAAATATGGAGAATTTTAATTGTAAAACTTATATTTTTTGCGTTTCCAGATATTTTCTTCTGTGGTACCAGACGCTGGGCGAAAATGCTCCAAATTATGTTCATGCAATGTATGCGGATCTAATTCCTGGTCTGATTGTTCCTCAGAAGGGAGTCACCGGACCAGATACAGAATTTAGTGCCTCGGACTTTCTCACTCATCCGAATATGAAGGCGGATGGAGGAATGGCCTCTGTATTTCATGACAACGCTTTCTCACATCCGGTGCAGAGCTCGGAGCTGGTAGCCTTGTTGCCGCCATCGTCTAGTGAAAAGTCGGCGCCACCAGATCCGCGTGATGGTCTGGAAGTGCTGCTAAACAGCATGGTGCACACGGCAGCGTGTCTGCGATGGCGTGACAATCGTGCTCAAAAGGATCACAAGGCTTTTGCGTTTTTGCTGCAGCGTTTTATGGACGTCTTCCTGCCCGTATTTTCACCCGGTTTCGATGCTACCTGCTCCATCTACAGTCCCCGTTTGGATATGCCGGTAATGCGCTCCATCAACAAGAAGGAGGAGGTCATGGCATCCTGCGTGGTAGTCCTGATAAACTGGGTTTCGCGATTCACACATGAGCGCCTTTTAAGCCATCGCTTGGACTGCACGCTGCACATTGAGGACGTGGACCACGTGCGTTTGTTGGGCTATCAGCAGGGCTTGATCGTTCGGGATGTGTTCTACGTCAGTCGCGAAAACATCAACTTTGTTCATGAGGTTTATCGTCAGGCTTTCCTGCTGAACTTCACTTCCAAGCCGCAGATCGAAGCTATTCGTACGGCCATAGCAGTTTATCGGGATTGGATGACAGGAGAGACTCCGCCGCCATTTTTACTAGAGCCAAATGACGATCCACCTCCTCAATCGACGGCGGGTGGAACTCCCAGAAGTCAGCGGTTGCGCACGCCTTCGTATGTGGGTGCCATGACAGGGTCGAAGGATCAGCTGGCCGTCCGAGCGGGAAGACAGAATGTATTGCAGGTAAGCAATAAACTACCAACGTATTAAAAACTACGTTATAATATTATTTTTATACTTTTAGGTGTTTGTAACAAACGCCGCCAATGTGTTCCTAGTGAACACGGCCAACCTAAACATTTGCTTTCCAACACGGACAAGAGCCTATCGTTCCACACCACTGGAGGAGCAAACGGAGATCTGCAAGAAGGTACTAAACGTATATCGCACCATGGTGATGAACACGGAAATGGACTCGCGCACCTGGGAACAGCTACTTCTTGTATTGCTTCAAGTAACATCGGTGGTACTGCATCAAAACAACCATCACGCCACGGCTAGTGGTGCCTCCAAGAGTGCCACTCTGGGAGGCATTTTGGGATCGGCTATATTTCAAACTCTTATTGTAACTTGGATACGGGCGCATACTAAAGTTCCTGTCAATGTCCAGCTGTGGGAGAAGTTCTTGAATGTCCTGCAGTCTTTGACGCATCGCGAGGAGCTCATCGTGGAGTGGAACAAAACGATCCAAACACTGACTAGGGTATTCTCCCGGTACACATATGGCATTAGTTTGCTAGATCTACCGCTGGATCGGGTGGCAGAGAGTCGAGCGGAGAAGAGAAGGCGCATAGGCAGCGTCTGGCAAGGATCCGGATCAAGTAATGCTGCAAACGGTGGTAATGCCGCCGCAGCTGCCATCTCTCAAAACAGGCAACGCGAATCACTGGCAGAGTCCAGCAGTAGTCGGTCGGAGGAGACATCAGCGCAGGTTCCGCTAACAAATCATTCCCGTCCCCACCACCAGCACTCACAGTCACAAGGAGGGCAGGGGACGCGACCCGTTCCCTTAACTCCCATGCTAAGCAGGAGCTACAGTGAAGGCAGTTTGGCTTCAGCAGCAAGGAACTCTAGGATACGAAGGCGTCGAGCAGCTACTCCAAAACCGAAGCCCCTTCAAGCGCCTCAGGTGACTGAGCATCGCAATCATGCCCAAGATTTGAGGAGGGCCATGTCCCTGGATTCGTTGTCCCGAAAGGGTGAGGAGGAGACGGACAGTTACCGCGAGGGTGACACCGAGAGTGGACCTGGATCACGAAGTCCTTCGCCGACAGCCAGCAGCGGAATCGAGGGAGGCTCTATAAAAGATGCCCAATTGCAAATTGATGCCAGCTTGGATGATGCGAATTCAGGAAGCTACGGAAGTGGCAGTAATTCTGGAAGCGTTTCCGGGCGCCGTTGCATCATTTTGGGTGGCTCAGCGGAGGGTTGGCATCCGGATTCCACCTCTATAATGTGGAAACGCATGCTTGGTGCGCTTGGAGATGTGAATCGCATTCCAAAACCGGAACTGCACGCTCAGGTGTTCATGCATTTGCTGGAGATGACTCAAAACTTGATCAAGATCAAGCAGAACCAGGGCATATCTACGGACAATCAAAGCACGCCGCCGCCGCCGACTTTGGTGCCACCAATAAGCATTGTGGCTCCTTGGTGTTATGGATCCCTGACGCTGGACAGTTCCTTCAAAAAGGGCAAGCTATGGGCACTGCAAATACTTTGTTCTTTGGCGATTCAGGGAGCTGTTGGAATGCAGCAACTACCATTGTTTTACCATGCTCTTCATCAGCTTTTAACTGGCGAGGATCGAGGTTTGATTTACGCAATACTCAAGCACTTGGAGGGTCCCAGACTGCTTAGTTTGCTGTTGCCGGGACACACTTTACTGCTTTTGGATTTGGTGCATGCGAGTGCTATATTGTTGACCTCCCTCGAGGTTTCCAGGAGCACTCCCAGAGCAGAGGTGGCCGCCCTCCTTGGGTCCCTGTTGTGCTATCCGTCCTCCTTGTTGCCACGCCCTGTGCTGCAGCCCTCACCGCAGAAATTCGATCTAATGGAGTGCCCCGATCTGCAGGATCACATCTTGAACATTGTGCTGAGATGCGCCAGACGAGAGCCTTCAGCCAAGGCACGATGTATAGCTCTCTCCCAGTTGGGCCAGTGGCTGCTTCTCAAACTTTCGCAACCCTGCTCGGGATCGTCGGCTTCCAGTCGGAGCAATTTGTTTCAGCAGGCAGTGCCACACCACAAGGATGTTCACCCAAAGGAGACGCTGATGTTCAATCCCCGCATAAAAGAGGTTCTCCAGGTTCTTCTACAGGCCCTTCAGTTCAAACATCACACAATTGCAATGGTAGCAGTAGATTCCTTGAAGCTCTGTGCCGAACGTGGTCGGCAACTGGCGGCTATCGAGAGGGTTCCCCAGCTTATAATCACGGCTCTATGCAAAGCCTTGGAAATCCAAAACGTATCCAAGCCCAAGGACTCTGATAAAGTGGTGCTTACTTCACTAATGCTATGCCTTGGTGAATTCTGCATGGCAATACCCGCTTCCTTAATGTTGGCTCCCTTTAATGAAAAAGGGGACACCTTAGTGCTCCAAGTTTTAAGGGTTCTGCTACAAGTGGCCTCGGGAGCACCCCGCCACGAAAGAGTCAAGTTAACCGCCGACGATGACTTCGATATGCACATTGCCCACGATGACTTGCAGGGCGATGGACGTTTACCTGAAGCCACCTATCAGACATCGGAAACCATCCAGGTCTGCATCACGGCCATCAAACTGTGCGCCAAAGCTGTGTCCATGCATCTTGTCACCCACATCGGCCACTTCCCAATGGGCATCGGAGCATCCCGCCTGAGTTCTATGGTGGAGGAGCAAGACGATATTGGCAGTTCTGGCTTTGGCGGTCAGGTGGAAGCTCGTCGCGACTCCGTGGAGCTACCTTCGGTGGTCAGTGCCCAAAATATGCAGCTTTTTATGCTAAATTCGGGTCTGGTGGCCAGTTTCATTGAGTTGCCAACTCTGAAGCTGCCCGGAGGAGGAATTACCGCCGGCTTAATCACTGCCGAGAAGCAGGTGAGGGTTTTGATGCGAGATCTAAACGGCAAAGCTTGCTGGGATGCCTCAATTCTTTACTCAGAGCCGCGAAAGTCAGAGGAATCGCCTCCAAGAACAATGCCAAAGATTTACCATCCTCAGCCGTTGGATTCCATGGTCTCGTCCATGGTGACGCATGAGTTACAGGCACCAAGACATACCTTGCGTCATCGGCCGGCCGGAGTGCTACCAGTTGCCAAGGACTTGGCACCTGACTTGGATCAATTGGACGATATGTTAGCCTACATAGGACACACAAGTCCGGAGTGTGTTGCTCCTACGGTGAGCCAATTGAATGCTCCCAGCAGCAGCCCCATAAGCGGAAATCAGGAGGCTCAGGCCATTTCGGTTATATTGAATCAACGCCTTCTTGAGCAGGAATACGTGACCCACTCGGCGCAGGCCCCTTCTCCAGCACTGCGGCACGCCAGCTCCAGTTCCTCGTTGCAGCAGCAGGATCAGAGATCAATCCACTCCGCAACGGCTTCCTTTGATTCCCTGCCCACTCGCACGGAGATGCCCTTCCAGTACTGCCGGCTACTTTTCTCACACTTGGGATTAGCTGGCTGGGAGCGACGTTCCCGGACGCATTTGCTTCAGAGAAGTGAGAAGCTCATGAGGGAATTGCGCAATGTAGACCTTCAAAAATGCCGGGAGACGCACAAAATGGCAGTGATTTATGTGGCCGCCGGCCAAGAGGATAAGGGAAGCATCCTGAGGAACACTAGTGGCAGTAGTACCTACGAAATGTTCGTTTCCGCTTTGGGTTGGGAGATCGATCTGGAGACGCACAATGGTTTCCTTGGAGGATTACCACGGCAGGGATGCGGGGCTACTGCACCCTATTATGCAACTCCTTTTTTGGAGGTTGTCTACCATGTGGCCACCAGAATGCCTTCGGACTCTTCGGAAGCCATTTTACTAAAAACGCGGCATCTGGGCAACGATGAAGTGCATATTGTGTGGAGCGAGCATCACCGGGACTACCGGCGGGACATCTTGCCCACCGAATTCTGCGATGTTCTCATTGTAGTCTATCCCCTGAGGAACGGTCTTTTCCGGGTAACAGTAAACAGGAAGCCTGAAGTGCCGTGGTTTGGTCCGCTGGCAAATGAAAGTGTGGTGAGCGGAGCCTGTTTGGCTACCTTGATCCGGGCCACCGCCATCAACGCCAGTCGAACGAAGCGTGCCGCCTTGCCACTTTACCAGCAATTGTGAGTATTTCATCTTACTTTTTTTAATTGATGAGGAACTAATATTAATTTTATTTTTAATGTAGCTACGAGGAGCGTAATCGATCACTGGATAGCGTATCGTCCAGATATAAGGAAAGCACCACATTTGAGGACTTTGCCAGTCGTATCTACAATCCCATGCCGCTTTCCACGCTGGGAACTTTAAGGGAGTCCAACGCCAGTAGTTCGGCAGCACCTTTGGCCTCGGCCCTTTTGGATCACAACCGGGCCTCCGTAAAAGGTATGTAATCTTACATATACATAGATCAATAAATACAATTTACTTAAATACTTTGCAGGATGGGTTCAGGCGTCTATTGATTCAGCGCCTGTAATGGGCATAGTACCATCCGCATCGGCAGGATCTACTGCGGCTATGGAGGCAGCCACCGGAATGTCCTCCGCTTCACCTCGCGGTCCCCGCAAACTGGGAGCCCCCTTTAAGAATGTGACCAAGAAACACTCGCTGCAACAAATCGTCGTTGGGGGCGGCGGTAGTGCCAGTGGGGACACACCGCCCGAGAGTCCGACATTGCCGCAGCGACGCTTTAAATAATACTTGTCCCTTTCCTCCTATTCCCGGTACTAACTCCACCCATTCCCTTGCAACCTAGCAATCGGGCCATTTATTAAGGCCAAGCTAGGCGGCCCGATTCGATGCAGAGAGTTCTAATGCAAACGAAAAGTATTGCGAAACACGTTTCCTCCCATCTTAGTTGTAATTAACTTTGGTTTCCAGCTTAGTCTAACTATTTTTGTATTTAACTATTTATTTTTGCTACGCCTAATCAAAACCTAATGCCTTCCTTCCGATTCCAAAATAACACTGTGTTGTAGATTCGTCGTCTTGCTTTTGCGAATTTTTTACTTAGTTACAATCATAATTTTTACGTATTTATTGATGAATGCGCTTTACCACAAAGCGTTTCCATGTTGCGTCCACTCACTAATTTGAAATTAATTAATCTATGCACTCAATTATGTTATTAATTATGTTCATGTAATTTACGAGTATTTAGTTAAAGAGCTTTAAGCATTCGAGTGCAAACCGATTATTCGCATTTAATCTATTTTGATCAGAGTGCTGCGCAAGAGCTTTGAAGCATCTGTTATTCATTATTATTATTATAATAGTTCTCTTTTATTTTTTTTTTTACGCTTCTCAACGAGATGAAAATTCATAGAATTCGAAATTCGTGTCAAGTGTTACGCACAAAATGCAAGAAAAATCAAAATTCGAACATAGATCCCACTATTTGCTCTGAACGTTTAAAGCAAAGGTCGGTCAACTACTAGTATTATGTAATCGAGCTCTATGTATAGGTATCCCTCGAATTAAGGTTCTCTATCCAATCCCCTGTCAAATGGCGATGGCAATCGTCAGTAGAAGCGCGAGATCAATCTGATAATGAGGAAAAACGAAAGAAAATGTGTAACTAACAATCGCCTTTTATTTGTGTGTATAAAATTATATTGTTAACGAATGATTAATTAACAAACAAGTCTAGGGATATTCTTCATTTGTATTTCACTGCGAATTGTTTCAACGAATTGATCAAATTGATAGATTTATATTTATATATATTTACACCAACATATGTTAATTTTGTATTTATGTAAAACGGGCAACCTTAAAGTTAATTGCAATGCCTTTTTGTTGCACAAATGTTTTATGAAATCTGTAGACTAATTAACACAATTAATCTTAAGGAAGTAAACATTTTTGTATAAAAAAATATAAAAAGAAAACAAAAAAACCAATAAATTGAAAAGCAAGTAAAGATACGTGAAATATGTAACTAACACCAAGTAAAAGCATTATATACAACCTAAATTTACAAATACGATTAAATGTGTAATTTCATTTACTAATTTATTTGAAAAACAATCGAGTATTTTTCGTATAATAAATAACATGAATTTCAAAGAGTTGATGTCCAGCGGGGTATTGTTTACATTTAAACATTGGGCCAGATGTTGTTAATATTTTGTAGTAATTAACAGGACACGCAATCGCTCTACTGACACTCATTACACGCAGGACCGGTGTCCCCAGGTGGCTTAGACATAGAGGCCAGTTTGTCAGAGGTCGTTGTCCTTACATTCTTTTCTGTTTTCTGTTTTTGGTGGCTTTTTATTTTAGGGGTGATTCCTACCCAACCCCTCTGGCACACACCCTCAACGAGGGACAAATTTATAGTCCTGTCTGGGGTCAGAGGTGGCTGGTTTTTTGTGCTTGTACTTATACTTTTTTTTTTTTAACTTATTTTATATTCATTTTTTTTACATTAAAAACTTAGACTTCGAAACTATATTTTAAAAGTAACATTGATTTTTTGTTTTAAGTTTCCTTAACTTAAAAATCTTGAATATATTCTTTTTTGAAATTTTCCTTAATTAGACTATCATGTAATAATGTGTTATAATAATGTTTTTCCAACGCCGTTTTTAAAGAAAACATATTTTTCAAACGAGTTCTTTTCCAAGGACCTTCCTTGCTGCATTTGAAATTTTGTTGATCCTTTTTAATACCTGTACCTATACCGTTACCACCTCTGCCAGGGATCTAAGCTACATGGCTTGATGTAACCACCAATACCAAATGACGCCATCGAATTTGAATTTTCTCCGGAGCAGCAACAGCAGCTAGCACAAATACCCCTAATGGCCTTTTCCCGCTTCGTTTGCTGACAGTTCTCGTCGAGCGTCCGTGCCGTGTGAACGTATAACCGTCTCCAATTCTCCGGTGGGTGAAGCTCTATCTTCGGGTAGTTTCTAAAAAATCTATTGCCAAGTCGCGAACTCCGACAAACTCAGATCCGAAAATGCGCACTCAAGTGCTGGGGTTCTGTATTGCCATTTTGCTAATTGTTTGCCTCATGTAAACAACAAAAGGAGGAAAACGCCGTAATTAGATGCGGGTGCCAAGTGGGCCGGATCAGAGATGGGGAGCCCAGGCCAGCGGATACGCCGGATTGGCGACAGTCTACAGATGCTAACGCGGGAGGCACGGCGCGAGGTGGTGCGATGTGAACGTAAGTTTATTTTGCAACATTCAAATAAAAATCGCGTATACGCCATGTGGGACATGGAAAGTTGCATCATCGGGAGTATCTATTCTTTATTCATGTTTCTCATTATCTCCGAATCTTGTTAAGGTTGTGTTTTTTAAGATGTTTAATATATCATATTTCATGGGATTTATCTTTAGCCTGTAACTCTGTAACAGATCCATTAGAATGATATTTGCATAACCGAGAGACGTCATCGCTAATTTCAATATTTGAACTATGACAAGATTTGTTTATTTATCTGTAGGTGGCCAAGACCGGCCTTATTATGACATGTGTGCGGTGGAAATGTGGAAATGGATTCATCGAAGCTCTGTAGGGCACAGAAATGTTTATTGCGTGCCAGAACCATAAAAACCAGTGGGAAAACTTATTATTATTGGGTGCTATATATAGTCTGTAAATAGTTTCTTGGGCAATAATTGAGTGACTAGGTCTTGACAAATAAGCTTTCTTAGTTATTAGGAAATAAATGTAAGCAGATATAACCCTTTGTTGGCAGATAAGTTATTTCTTTTAGATTAGAGTTATTTTTTATAACAATTTGATAAAGTACCAAAAAGCACTTCATTTATTCC
Source organism: Drosophila varians (assembly GCA_018150405.1). Classification (NCBI taxonomy): domain Eukaryota; kingdom Metazoa; phylum Arthropoda; class Insecta; order Diptera; family Drosophilidae; genus Drosophila; species Drosophila varians. The sequence continues at coordinate 6,585,930 of JAECWK010000015.1, forward strand.
GGTTAATTCATTTTCTAATATATTAAGAGCATGACTCTATTTAATTGTACCACTGAGAAATAATTGGAGTTTTATTAGGCTTTTAAATAATACCCTGGAGACCACAAATGGGAAAAGTTGTTGTTAGATGAAATTTAATTTTTGTTAAAGAACCTAAAAAGAAAAACCAGATGCATTTCAGACACGCGATTTGCGGCATATTCGACACAGACCACATACACTTATCCAAATGTCCTTAGAGAGCCTTTTGGCCGCTAATTAAATTCACCTTGGACGTGAAAAGGCGGCGCGTTCTTTCAAGGTCATCGCCGATAATTGCGGCCATGGCAACTGCCCAAAAACCGAAACAATGAGCATGGAAATAGAACAGGATTTTGGTCGTTATTTGAATAGGCTGGTTTATGTTGGTTTCTAAATAAGGACTCAAAAAAATTGATTGACAAAAATCAACAAATAGGTAAAAATAGAATTAAGTAATATTAGTCATTTTTAAAGTTAAATTTTTTTCTTGGGGTTTTCTCCAAGTACCACTTTAAATTTACCATTCAGGTACAAACAATGTACTTGAAAAACAATGGGCTGCCTTCCCACGCCCTTCCAAGCTGGCCTGTGAACAAAACAAAAAAACAAAAACAAACTATTTAAAAGAACCGAATCAAAACAAAAGCCCCAAACAAAAACATACATACCTCGGCAACCAGTTGCAAATTTTCAAAATCAAAACAAAACCGAAGAAGCCCTCTCTGGGGGACCCAAAAACTAAATAAAAACCAGAAAGAAAAACTAACTTTGTATGGAGACGAAGCTTATATACCCTTGCTATTAAATGAAATAAAGGTTTATATATTTAGGAGATATAGTATAGTTGATCAATTTGTATTGGAGTTTTTGAATTTTGAAAAAAGGTATTTTTTCAAAAACAGGAAAGATACTATATCTCTGTTAGAAATTTTAGTTAGAAGATATAGTCCCCTAAAAGTGTATAAAATAATAAACCTATAGATATTCGCTTTGATACGAATATTAAAGAGAAACCGAAATGGAGAGAGTATGTGAACTGGCTGGAGAATGGTGGCTTGGCTGCCAGTCGCCTCAGTGTCTGAGCAACAGTCACGAAAAGCGGACGGAACGAGAAATTCGTTTGGTTTTCGGATTTTGTTTTTTTTGGATGCGTGCCCGGGCTACGCGTGGTTTCACTTCCAATTCGGCGGCAATTAACTGAGTCTTCGGTTCGTCGTTTTATGCAAATGATTGATATCGAATCAGTGTAAATCACAACCATAAATGTCCAATCGAAAACTGAAACGTTCCATCTAACCTTGAGTGGCAGGAACCGTAAACCTAGGACGGATGTCACTTTTCCCAAACCGAAACCCACACCATGCCGCTGATTTTAAGCTATGGGTTAATTAGAATAGATGTTCGAGAATGAGTACAAAAAGGTGTTAATTCGGTGTCGTTACGTATACGTAATGTGGCATGGAAATAGGAATGGAAATTGAAATTAAAATCCGCAAAACAACAGTTTCGTGTGCCAAATGTGTAAACTGATAGCCTAAGTGTTTGAAATCCAATTCGAAGCTCGTTTCTCTTATTACCAAAAATATACACAAACCCACACACCCACACACCCACCCACCGGCCGTAATTTCAAATCAATTAATCTCAATTATACTGATCGCTCAAGTGAACTGAATCGAGGCGAAAATACAAAAATATATCTGAAACACCCACCAAAGTTTCACTGCTCCATTAATTTTTGACCCAACGCTGTTGGATTTCAGCTATATTTATATGATCCCCCCTGTTTATTGTTTTTGTAATAAATTTCCATGCATTATTCTTCATTGTTCCAACAGTTGACCACGATAAATATTCACTATTTTCCCCATAAAAAGCGCCTAAGCTAAACAAACGTGGACTAAAAACTATTTGAAGTCGTCTCATGGACAAAAAGACGTTTCAATTTGTTTAGAAATATGCGAAATATGTGATAATTATTCTATAAATAAAAAAGAGTAAAGGAAATCATATGATAAATACAACATTCGCGGAGAAAAAAATGTAAAAATGGAGCTGATAAAAAAATATAAACAGGGAAAGTTGACCACAAGCGATATACGCACCATTAACCGTACGTTACAAATTTTTGTATAAAAATATATTTTTAAATATCACTAAGGGCATACTCCCAGGGTGGCCCTCGAGGGCCTGAAGAAGGTTACACGCAAAAATAAACAAATATATAAAAATACCATTTAGAATTCTAAATTCCAAGCTATATATGACAGGCAATTGGTTGAATTTGAGGTGAACTGTCTCCTTCTATTGACAGAAAATGTTTGAGTCAATTAAAAGCATTTCACGAGTTAGTCCATCAGTCATGGACGTTGCTCCCAGGGGGCGCGTCTTTCAGCATTAATGAATATACATACATTCTCATATATATTTCAATATTTTGAAAATTTGCAGACGCCTGCCAAATAGATGGCAGGACAGTGGGTCAAATTTTTCCTATGCGTAAACTCTAGATAGTAATTTATGATCTTTAGTTTGGGCCACTCCTTGTTTAATTTGCTAAATTTAAAGCGCTATTTTATAGCGTCAATCGAGTCATTAAAGGTGCTAAATTGGCCTAAAGCCTTTAGGGTCAATGTGCTAATCCAAACGTTGTTCCAATTGCTTATAAAAATTTTCACACTTAGTTTTTTTTTTTTTTGCCACGTTGTTTGGCGTCCTGTTAATAAATATTCCAGTTTCTGTTTTTGTTTGGACCGATAAGTAGCGAAGAGTTTGTTTGAGGGGGCGAAATCCACAATACGCATACGCCATGTGGTTCCTGTTAATGGCATTAACAAATTAACTTAAGTGCAAAACTTCCGGGAATAGTCGCAGATGTAAACATGGCACTCTGCTGGGTTAATTGTTAACAAGTCATGAGGCATTTTAAACGTAAACTTCCGAAAATCTATTCAAAACATTCAAAACCTTTTTTAAACCTTAACTAGAAGCTTGATGTAGACAATGTAGAAAACTGTTAGTAATATTTATTTATAGTTTTTGTTTTGTAAATCTTTTGTCTCTTTTGAGCCATATTCCGCTATGAAAACCTGGCCAAAAGCGGCTAACGCCCCCCTGCCCCATCCCTTCCATCCGAAAAGATGAGCTAACGATTGTTAACTGAACGTCGTTGCTGAATGTTGTTTTCCGCACCCAAGCCCCAGAGATGAGAGCCGAAAAGGGGGGCGACTTGAGTCAAAATGATGTCATGCCACGGCGCTATGGCATGCCACTCTGCGGCAGATCATGCAACGCATAACCCCCAGTAAATCGCTCCGAAAATACTATATAAATTTTGTACCGATGGCTGAAAAAACATTTCGCTTAATGCGTTCAAAGCACTTGGGGCATGAAATTTGTGGTACCAGCTTGTGATCTATTCTCTCACACTATATATGCACATAAATGTGCGAATTAAGCGAATACTATAGAGACGAGTCCATTATGGACCATAAAACAGAATTGGTAATATAACATTTTCCTTCGTTATACCCAGGAAAATTCCCATTTCCGACTTTTATTATGCATCCCGAGCATACTCGTATATTTGCCAACGAATCTGTTTGTTGACTCTGTCCGGTGGCTTATTTTCTCTTTATTTTGGAACAATATGAATATTTGCATCAATTGAAATGAATTTATCGAGAGCCAGTCACGGAATCGGCGTCATCTGAAAATGTTTTGCTGGGGCTCGTTAGCCGAGCTCCCCAACATTTGCCATGATATCATGCCTTCGATATAAACTCGCACTTATGTATAAATAATATGTATATACTACATATCAAAGACCCGTTCACAGTTAGCTGATTCTTACAAAAAACAAACAAATTCAGCACCGAATATACATACCCAACAAGACAGCCATAAATTATCATACTGTTCACCTTCCAGTCTGAAGTTTGTAATTCATTGTTGGCAACAGTGCGTATACTTGATGTGCGGCTCCTTGCGAATCCATAAACTGGCAATTGTCTTTATATAGTAGTGTTGTCTATTTGCGAGCCATTAATTATAAATTCAAATTTGTCAGCGGTCCATTTGATATTTTTTATACTAAATTCATGATAGAAAAAGTTACATTCATGACTTCATTAATGTTTTGTTCATGGAGGGGAACTTTACGAAATAAAATTGATATTTTTTTTATAAATAATTGAACTTAAATGGGAATACCATAAACAAAATAACATAATTTAAATCACATTTATCAATTTTCTTATAGATATTGTAATATGTCTAATGGTATTCATTGCCATCTTCTCCATACTGTGGAACGTATCCTTGCACATGCTGTCGGGGGATCTGCACGAGGGAATCGTGAGTGCCAAATTAATCTTCCGGGAGCGAAACTTTGCCGTAATGGACGATTATAGCAAGGAAATCCTGCATCGGGACTTCCTAGCTGCCACCCAAAATGCTTATGGACAGAAGTATTCCGTGCAGGAAGTGACAACCAATTCGCTTGACAGCGAAAGCCGTAAGATATTACATTTTTTAAATGTTTTTAAGAAAAAAAAACAAAATAATGTTTTACAGAAAGTGCCAGGCCAATCTTTAAGATACCACATATCTACGAGTCGCTGGAAAACCGACCCAAGTTGGAAAGATTGATCGCAGATCAGAAAGTAGAGCAAGTCATAACCACCACTGCGGCGCCAACTCCAAAGATTGTGTTCAATGCCGAGGCAGATCGCCAGTTTCTGAGTACCAGTGAGTTCCCATTTATTTATAATTATTAGTTTTGACATTAAATTATTATGAATATTCTTAGGATCCCTTGATGCCCATGCCTCTTTTTGGAACCGGGGCATTGGTGCCCAGTTTGTTTATGCATTTCCTCTCATATCTGAGGTTGTGGCTATTATTTGGACAGCCATGTGTCTGATTTTCCAGACAGGCAGCAAGAAGTCCTCGTGAGTATTGGAATAATAAATGATTTAAATATTATTAATCATGAATCATATCACAGGGTCCTGCCTAAGCCCTGGCGCATTGTGGTGCCTTCGATAGTCATGTTCTCGGTGATGGGACTTGGAAGTGTTCTGTATACGATTCTGACCAATGGCCATTTAAAGCGATTGTGTGGACAATTGCGGGAGAATCTCACTAATCCCACGGCCATCAGCTGTGGGGATGCCATTGCCCTGCTGCGTCCCATCGTCCATGATCACAAGGTCTCCCACGATGCCTACCTGGATCTGTTCCGTTCCAGTTATGTGATTGTAATGGTTCTCTGGATTGTGGCCCTTTTTATTATGGTTCTGCGTTTCATCTTCGCCGTGGACTTTCAGCTGGTAGACATCGATGAGATGTTCGATCAGGGCAGAAATGGCCAAGTTTCCATTCAGCCAGTTTACACGGAGATCCAGCAGAAGAGTAGTCCGCAGCACCAGAAGCCAGCGCGACCCAAGTCGGAGGATGACTACCAAAGTGCCAGATCGCATATCAGTGACCTGGCGGTGCCACTTCTGGAGGTACAGAGTCAGTCCCAGATTCCGCCCTCAAACTTGGCCTAAGAACCTAAATTGGGCAAACAGATTCGCAATCTCAGGTTTATTTTTATACTACTTTAGGATTAGGATTAGTTTAAGGACAACTAACCCAATGTTTAGTATAAGTTTTAGAGGGCTGCGTAACAAAAGCTCTTACTAAAAGGATATTTAAATTATGTTTTTCAAGTAATCATAGTGAACTCGTGCCTCGAAATCAAAGTTAACTAAAGCATTATTTTAGGCGTAACCAGAAATTCAGTAAATTGTATTAAATTTTAAAGCCACTTAAACTTAAAATTCAAGATTTTTTATTTATAATTCAATAATCTAACCAATGATCAAAACAGTGCGAATGAAATACAAGTGTTGTGCAAACAAAACTTTATAGCAGTTTCATGGTAATTGTCTTGGTCTCCAAATAGTTGTCCAGACCATCCTTGCCCAGTTCCCTGCCGATTCCCGAGTGCTTATAGCCACCGAAGGGAGTGGAGGGCAGAACGGCATCATAGCAGTTGATCCACACGGATCCAGCATCCACATTGTTGGCGAATTTTAGGGCCTTGTTAATATCGTTGGTAATAACGCCGGCAGCCAGGCCGTATTGGACGTTGTTGGCCCGATCAATCATCTCCTCCAGGTTGCTAAATTTGAAAATGGATTGCACAGGCCCGAAGATCTAAAAAGGAAAATAATTAAATTAAAAAATATAATATTATTGTATTTAATCCCACCTCTTCTTGGGCAATCCTCATATCATCTTTCACATCGGAGAAAACTGTTGGCTCCAAAAAGAAACCCACATTGCCGATACGCTTGCCACCAGCCTGTAGCTTGGCCCCTTCCTTTTGGCCACTTTCAATATAGCCCAGGACCTTGGTCAGCGTTTCCTGATCGATCTGGGGGCCTTGCTGTACATTAGCCTCGAAGGGATTGCCCACCTTGCGGGCCTTGGCTTTGGCAGCAGCCTTAGCCACGAACTCGTCGTAGATTTTCTCGTGGACATAAGTGCGACTGCCGGCACAGCAGCTCTGGCCGTGATTGGAGAACAAGGCCTCGTGTGTGGTCTCCACGGCAAAATCAACTGGAAGGGATAATGGGTTAAACAAAGGAATATCCATTTAAAAATTCCTTATATTTACCATCTGCATCGTCGAAAACTACCACAGGACTCTTTCCTCCCAACTCAAGGGACACTCGTTTAAGATTCGATTTGGCTGCCGCTTCCATGACAATCCTGCCAATATCCACGGATCCAGTGAACGCCACCTTGGCGATATCGGGATGCTCACTGATGGCAGCTCCTGCCGTCGGTCCAAAACCATTGATCACGTTGATCACTCCAGCGGGGAAGCCGGCTTCCTTGGCCAGGGCGGCCATGTGGAGAGCCGTAAGAGGAGTCTGCTCCGCCGGCTTCATAATGATGGTGCAACCAACAGCCAGGGCAGGTCCCCACTTCCAGGCCAGCATTAGGAGTGGATAGTTCCAGGGAATAATCTGACCCACCACGCCCACGGGCTCCTTGCGGGTCATCGAGGTGAAGCCACCGGCAGGGATGGTGTCGCCAAAGAACTTGTCGGTCCAGCCGGCATAGTACTGCAGGGTAAGAATGGAGTAGGTGACATCGAAGAGGGCCTCTGGGTAGGGTTTGCCATTGTCCTGGGTCTCCAGGCTGGCCAGGAATTCCTTGTCCCGCTCCATCAGACCGCAGAGTCTAAAAAAGGACGTTTGTTTAGACAGATTTGGGATTTGTTGTTTGGAAAACTCACTTGTTCATCAGACTGGTGCGCTGCAAAGGACTCAGTTTGCGCCAATCGGAGTTGCGGTGGAAGGCCTTCTTGGCCGCAACCACAGCCAGGTCAACATCAGCCTTACAAATAATTAAAATTACACTTTTTTTCAATTAATTGTAATTAATTTGGGTTACCTTATCTCCCTCGGAGACCTTGATTATCTCCTTTGAAGTGGCCGGGTTGAAGGTGGCAAAGGTCTTGCCCGAAACGGAATCCACAAACTCATTGTTGATGAAAAGCTATAAAAAACATAAATAATTCTAAATATAAAATATATAAACATAGAAAAATTTTATTTAATTCCAACCTGACAATAATGGGGTTTACATTTTGGGAAACTGTGTTCGAATCGCAAACAATTTAAAACATTAAATCCCTGTCTTGATAGTAATCTGTTCAATTTATGCATTATTAAAGGCCCAGTTAGTAGGTTTTTCAAACAAGTTAACAAAGTTCTGATTGGCCCATTTCCATTTGAAGGCGGCACGCGAAACGTGTAAACAATGTAACTGAAAATGTAACTAATTCTGGTCACGATTCGAGAACAAAACGAAGCATTTGACAACAAAATGAAATAACATAGTTAGTCTTGTTAAAAACTATTATCGTTAATGGGTCATTGGTCGATAAGAAGGAACAAAGCTCTTGTAATCGTATAATTTTCAAGATAAAGTCATTTAGAGGAGATTTAATTGGCTTAAATGACAAGAATCTGATTGCTAAAGTGGATTAAGTACTGGGTATCTTGTATCTTTCCTTTAAAAAGAAGTTCCTTGCCTAGGAACATTTCAGACAAAAGTAGTAATACTTCAACATGTATTTTTCATTACCACATATGATCCGACCACTTCGAAAGCTCATTGAACCAAATGTATCAAAGTCTCATCCGTATCAAAACCTCCGTTGGACCCCTCAAATACTTTCTTATCAGCCTACGAGACCCCATAATTATTATGGCTTTACTTCTGCTGAATCTGTTTACTTAAAGTCAAACATCTGGTGATAACAAAAGCAAAACACCCTGTTTAAGTGTTAATATGTATGCTAAACGTTTGTAAATTGCGACACAAACAAGTTTGAAGTGTGCTTGTTTTTATTTGGAATACCAATCAAGTACAAGTATTCTGTGATTCTTAAACTCTGATTGTTTGGGCGTTGATATCAAAATGCACTTGGCAACAATGGAGTAAATAGGATTACTTACTTTGGTGTACTTGGGCTTGGCGTTGGGATCGGCCATATTGATGGATATATTTCTATATATTTATTTTTCCAACGAGACAAGAATTCGAGACCGGCTGGCTGTAGGTTGTCGCGAAACTGAAACTGCAAAGCCTTCCAGATGCCGCTTTTATAGGCCTTCTGATAATTTGCTATCAGTTTTTTGTTCTTGTTTTTTTCGCTTTGCTTGTGGTCCGGGCCTCTAAATTATCTCACATAAATGCCGGCCGGCTATATACCAGACAAGTAAATATTTTTATATGCACTCTACAATCGGAATGGGGACTATGGATTCTCAAAAACCATTTTTTTATTATTTTTGAGGCAGTTTTTTTCGTTTTTCAATATTGTTTTAACATCCTATTCAAATATATTATATTTTTTTCCTGATTTAGTATACAGTATCCAAGTGTCTATGGACTAAAAAATACATTTTTATTCCGTTTTAGTGACTTGTTTTATTATCAAATACTTTATAAACCTTGTTTCGTAAATAGCTTTGGTACGGGTTTTTGTCTTAACTTTTTGTTAAGTATATTGAGTATAAGGTTTGTGTCTTGACATTGTCTTATATTTAAAAGGGTGACTTTTATTGATGGTACAATTATTAATTATTTTAATATTTATGAGTAAGCTTATACATATTTTATGTGTAAATAAATTCTTAAAACTTTTAGAAACTCGTGGTTTTAATCAATGGTCTGCCATCATAGGTTTTAAGAGGAAAACTTTCGTATTTATAGGTGCGCTGAACCAGTCCATGATCCAGAAACTTCAGTTTAGTCAACGACTGTGCAATGTAATTACTGCGGGTGGAATTAAATAAAATATATTATTTAAAAATAAAAATGTCTGTTTTATGTAGAACAAACCTGTAATATTGGTAGTCGTAGCGAAGGTAACCGGAGAACGGCTGGAGCTCCAATCCATCTGGACATATTGGATTGCCATGGAGACTCAGATACTGAAGATTGGGAAATAGCCGCTTGATCAGTCGTATCGTTGATGGCAGGTCGCTGAACTGCAGACTCATTTTCACACTGATATTGTTTTACAAATACAAATATTAATTCTCACCTCATTTTTGTTGAGCATCAGGACCTCCAATTGGGGCAGAGGAGTCGTCAATGTCCTTAAATGCGCTTCATGCATGCGATTACTGTCCAGGACCAAGTGGCGCAGTTGCTCGAACTCTGGTAGCCAGGATAGGTCCTTTATACAGTTGTGGCTTAAGTCCAATAGCTCTATATGTCCCGAATGCTTTTGAACCAATTCCAGCGGCAATGTTTTTAAATTATTTTGCACCAAAATAAGCTTAACGCGTGGCAAATAGATACAAGTTGGAACTTATAATCTGGGTTAGATAATTTCCATTTACTTTACCTGACTATCATTGCTTTTGGGTGTTTGCATTTTCTTTAAATGGAGGGAACGGTAGGCAGATTTTGGAGTACCTTACCGGGGATCTTCTGGAGAAGCACTGAAGTCTCTGCCAGAATGCTTTTGTTTTTGTGTTGTCTTTAGTAACTTTGTTTTTTTGACTCTATAATAATTGTCAGGAGGGGTATATAGGTTGATAATATACTCGGGTTTAATTATATTTAGTTTTTTTTTATTATTTTGAAAATAATACATTTTATATACTTTGTTTGTATATTTTGGTCTATACTACTTGCTAGACCTATTGGTTAAGAGGTAATCATAAGACTAAAGTAAAAATTATAAAAATAACCTACTCCCCGATCTCTTTGTTTGTTTATTATTTTGTTTGGCTTCTGCAACGCTTTTTTTACGTTTTTCTTTTAATGCCTGAACTTATTCAAGGTAGAAGAAGAAAAAGAAGCAGAAGAAAGAGACTGCTGATAAGCTATCAGGCAAGCTGACATGTAGAGGGCGCCAGCCATCGACTATGATCGCACGTTAAGTATACGACAAGTGGTCACTCGGAGCCAAAGCAAAAGCGGCTCAAATTTTAGTAACGGCCATTTAAAGGCGAGTCCTTCGACTGGCTTTAACCTATTCAAATTGGTGGTATTGGTCAAGTGCAATGGTGCGCCCGGCTGGGGCGGGAGGGGGGCTCGATGGGAATCGTGTGATAAGTGCTCCACAATGGCAAAGTGCTGGTAAATACATTTTTAATTGCCAGCCTAGGCAAGCTGGCAAACAGAAATGACGGCCCACTGACTAAAGAGCCCAAAAAGAAGACAAAAAAATAAAGACCAAAGCGGCCTGACAAGCGAATTTGTTACTGGCCACAATGCGATTGACTGCAAATGGCTAACAAATTGCGAATGGTGGGTGTGAGGGAGGGAGGGAGGTAGGGAGGCTGGGTGGCTGGGCAAACTAGTGCCAAACAAAAGGAGATGACAGCGTAAATAAACAAAACGCAAGATACAAATTGCGGCTCACAGCGTTTAGCCGGGCACTTGGTTCAATGAAATCGAAACGTACGCACTCGGAGATACACAGATACAGATACAGAGGTGGGGGTCGCGTGTGCCTGGGTATCCACGAGATGCGAGGCGGTAAAAGTGATACCGATGTGATTAGGAGGGCAGCTTAGTTATCGGACAGCTGTCGGTAATGGCAAGCCTTTAACCCTACGCTGTTCAGCGACAAAAATGTTTGCCACTTGCCATTGTTCGTTAACCATGTTATTATTATTATATCGCCTGTAATGTTGTGTTGTGTCTCTATATATAGGCCTTTGATTGCCTCTGCGGATCAATGGGCATTATAATTCAATGTCAATATTTGGCCACATGTTCGACGCCATTGTGCCACGACTTTAACTCGAGGCCGGGGAAATTACCAACAAAATAAATATAGTTAAGGAATTTGCTTTGCCATAAAACCCATTTTATTGGTAACTGTAATTAAATTGTATTTTTACCAGCCACTTTGATGACTAATTCGCAGCACTTAGCCCTGCCTTCGGATGGATTTGGAACCATCCCTTGTATCCAATTACTTTCTAGACCAAAACCTGGTGTAAGCCTCATTAACATTGCCATAGAAACAACCCCACGGCAACCACCCAACCACCCACCCTTAACAACTAAAAGGTTCAAAAAAAGAGCTTTACTTGCTCCAATTTTAATTACAAAAAAAAAAAACCCAAACCCGAAGACTGCGTGGGCTGGGTAAAGGGACCTCGTTAATTCTGCCAAAATCGAATGACCTTGATGAGTGGTGCGAAAACATAGCACTCTGCCCCTGTTGTCTCTAATTAACGAAATAATCACCGATGCCGATGCCGATCCGCATAATCATCATCATTATGCTCCTCCGGGGGCAAGTTATTAACTCATTTAGCTGAACGATTTGTCAACGCTTTGGCCTGGCCTGGCCTGGCCTGGCCTGGCTTAGAGGAGGCTGCCACATTCATTTCCCATTTGTCATCATATTTTTGGATATGTGGGCTGAAGTGTTTAAATCTATAACATATATCTGCGACCTTTTTCTCAGACCATGATTTGCATTTTTCGCACTTTTATTTTTGTGTTTTTTTGCGGTAAAAGTAAAAAATACACTTACTTTGAAGTGAAATGAAATTAAAATGAATTTCCAAGAATTCGTTGAATAATTTGATGAGGAAGTGCGATTGATAAAAATTAAATTTGAGGTTTTTGGAGGGGGGAGTTTAATGCTTGTTTTGAAGACGAAATTTTATTGGTTATATTATGTAATTTGGCCTAAAATTATTTCTATTTTTAAACCTTTTGTGGTATCTTGTAGCCACTGAACCCACAAGACTCTTTCTAATTTCTTAACCTAGGCATTCTTCGGGTCTCAGTACCGCTATTGGCCAACTAATCGACTTTTGGCTTCACGTCTCAATGGCAAAAACCACGAAAAAGCTTCTGCCCCGTTTCGTGCCGGACTTCTTTCTCACTGTTGCTGTGCGTCGTGGCTCTTGAGTGCAACAAGTGGCAAGTCAAGTGGCGCATCCCCCCAACAACCTCGTCTATTTTTGGGCCGTTTTCCAATGAAAAAAACCCAAGACTCGCCGGCAATGTCAATGGTGTGGAGCGAAGGGCACCTGGCCAATGCCAAGAGACGGCTGGCAAAGGGTGAAGGGGCAAGAGATCGATGCGAATCGATGCGATGAATTATGGCCGGTCAGTGCTACTGCACTGTTGACCTAATTTTGTCCAATAATTTCGAATACTCGATGACACAATCAGCGGCATCTTTTTTTGGTGGCACGCAGTCTTTCTTTTATTTCGTTTTTTTTTCTCGTCAGGGATGCGAAGAAAAGAAAGTTTTTGAAGCATTATATACTGTGAATTATTGATTTTTAAAAATTTATTAATAATATTAAAGAAATATTTTCAAATAGAAACTTGTAAATGATTTGAATGATTTATTTTGATAAAAAGATTCTTTAGATTATATATTTTTATATAAGAGACCAAGAAAAAGTGAATTATTTATAGAAGAATATAAAATAAGTATAATTCCTCAATATTTAAATTTTTACTTAAAATATATTGTTAGTTTATTAATGGTTGGTTATCCCTGGATATGGATATCCCCGTATTTTATTTAAAGACTTGAGCCCTTTTGGGCCGCTGTCATGGGATGACTCTTCGGCTTCTTCATCGGTGGCCAAGTGCACCAATTTCCAATTTCCAATCGAATCGATCGGTGACGTAAAGCAACCTTGTTGCCATTATGATCGCCCCCCAGCTTCTCGTTGTTGATCGCATTGTTGCCCCGCCGTTGGTTGTTGTGGCGTTGTAGGTACATGTACTCGACATTTCTCCACCTCTCCTCTGGGGGCAGTGCGTCGGCTGCAATTACGATTAATGATTTTTGTGTGTGGACAGCAAGTGGACAAGTGTCTCGATTCGGTGCGTTGCCGGTTTATTTGCTTTTCAGTCTTTCCCCCAATCTCTGCCCCAAAATCCAATTAAAAAGAGCCTCTGCCTCTATTCACTTTATTTGGGTAGCTGCCGTTTTGTTTTATTTATTTATTGTTTCGACTCTGTTTCATTTCTGTCGTTTAATGTTTGGCTTCAATTTGAAAATTGATTTTGATTTTGATTTTGTTACGATTGTTTCGTAATTGTTGTCGTAGGTGTTGAAAGTGTTCACTGTTCACTGTTCACCGTCTGACAGTTTGTCCGGTAGAAGGTGGGCGGTGGGGAGGAAATTATTTAATGAGCTGGCCTTGAAAAGCCCTTCATTTTTGATTGTTATTCCTATTATTTAACTGATTTAAAGAGCCTATTTATAGATTTATTTGAAAATTGAATAATTAAGAATACATGATTTAAGTATTTTTATTGGATAGCTTTGAATGGGATTATTTATTCATTTTAAGGGAAATATAAAATATAACACCTACAATAAAATATTTGAGACCAAGCTTATCAAATGTTATTTATTGAATGGGATTTAATTTATTCAAAATCCTTACAATCATTTTTGGATAATACATTTCTTGTCCCTTATTAAACCATGACTATCTAGCTAGTCCTGTGAAAAAATGGATTATCTCACGTCTGGATTTCCGGGGAATTCCTTGACCCGGCTGGCTTTGGGTGGCTTTGGGTTCAAACCGGACCAGGAACAAGTTCCTCGAGGCGTCACATGAATGAAGTTCATCAATGGGACTCGGTCGAGTGGGCAATCGTGGGTCACTTTCGATTTCGAGGCATCGGCTTAAGAGCGCTCCAATTGTGAAAATAACACTTGGCGTACTCCACCGAAGGTTGCTGCTGCGGCTGCTGCCGCTGCTACTGCATCTCTCGGATACAAGATACAAGATACAATACACAAACTATGAGATACTTGTACAAGAGTGTTACACAAAACGTTTCAGAGCCCTGGGCGTTGATTCCGATTCCGTTCCGATTAAAGCTGGCCCCCACCTGTGAGCCGGGCTTAAATGTAAACTGTAGACCGTAAACGAACTGGATTTGCACTCCCATTTCAAATGCTCTAATTTCCCGCTGGTGAACATCAAAAGACACACGTGTCGTCGGACTCCTCTCCGTGCTTATGTATATCTCCTCCGTTGTGTTTTTTTGGCCAAGTTCAACCGCCTCTCTGCGGATCTCTTTCGATGCTTAATTAAATTCATTTTTTCCGTTTACCTTTTGTAATAAGATTTTGAGCACTCGGCGTCACATCGCACATCGCACATCGTCGAATCATATAAATTGGAGCCGCAGTGACCAACTCAGCATCAGTCGAGCATCGAGCTTCTCCATCACAGCTCCTCCACCATCGAGCCAAAGGATTACGGTCTTAGTTGAGCAGGAAGCGCCAAAGGGATTTCCGGTTTTCACATTTTCCACACACAGGGAGCATTCGCCATGCGTGTCTCGTCGCTGTACGTTGTTTGTGTCGCCTCCGTTCTGGTGGCCACCACCCTGGCCCGTCCGGAGCCACCATCGCCGTATGCCGCCTACCACGGATTACCCCAGCAGCAGAGCCAGCGGGCTTTGCCACTAAATGGTGAGTTAGAAAAGAATACCCAAGGATATGGATTCAATAAAATCGGTTTAAATAGATGGATTTTTAAGTGTCTCAGTTTCATTGATAAGAAAACGTTTAAAATATTCCAATAATTTATAAACTTTGGATCTTACAAATATTAAAATAGTTCAATAAAACTTCCCATTATTTCTAGCTCATCCCGTGGCCCCGCAAATCTACCAATCCCTGCCCCAGGAACAGTCCTTTGCCAACTTCGCGGCCCCCCAGCAGACCTACCTGCCCCCGCAGCCGCAGTTGCAGCAACAGCAGGATGTGATCGAGCCTGTGGCCCCGACTGCCGCCGCGGCTGAGCCCCTGAACCCCTACGACGACAGCTACAACATGGCCCACCGCCTGTCGGGAGTCCAGCATGCCAGTGGTTACAACAACGGCCCCCAGGAGACCAAGGTGCACAAACACATCTACGTCCATGTGCCGCCCAAGGACTTTGAGGAGGAGGATGCCATCCAGACCCGCGTCCACCATCAGCAGGGACCCAAGCAGAAGCACTACAAGATCGTCTTCATCAAGGCGCCATCTGCCCCAGCCATCCGTCCTCCAGTTGTGCCACCACCACCCCAGAACGAGGAGAAGACTCTGATCTACGTGCTGCACAAGAAGCCCGAGCAGGAGCAGGACATCGTTATCCCGACGCCACCACCCACCAAGCCATCCAAGCCTGAGGTCTACTTCATCAAGTACAAGACCAAGAAGGAGGAGGCTCCCGTCTACGGTCCCCCACCCGCCGAAATGGAGCCCCGCCAGGCCACCCACGAGGACTTCGCCCCGTTGGCTGAGGTGGCCGATGTTCTGCCCCCCACCACTCTGGCTCCGGAACCGGAAGTAGAGCAGCCCGCCGCCGTTTCCGTCCCATCTGCCATCTATGGCCCGCCCACGGCCGCTGCTTACACAGGCGAGGAGGTGCCCACCACCCTGTCCGCTCCTGCCAACCAGTACCTGCCCCCCGCCACCGCTCCTGCCGCCCTGGCCGCCGTCGAGGAGCCCATGATGGCGCCCATTGTGGTGGAGGAGCCGGAGCCCCAGCAGCAGCGCCAGGCCCATATCCCGGCCACCAGCTACGGTCCTCCCAACCGCTTCTTCCTCAAGAAGCTGAAGTGAGGAGCGCAATGTCGCACTGCCTTAGCCAATTTCACAGTTTTGTCATAGTCTAATGTTCATTGGAGGCACTGCCTCCGACTCCTCCCCCCGTGGTCCTCTTCCCAATTCACACATGCACACGAGCCACACACGCCACACACCTTCCACATGCACATCACGTTGTTTGTTCGTTTGTAAAACTTGTTAAATTTGTTTTATTAAAGATTATTTTAAAAAAAAATGTATTTGCGTTTTTATTTAGGTTTGTATGGATGACCACTCGTTGGTTTAAATATTTCAAATTAATATTAAATAAAATATTTATGACTTATTTTAATTAATACTTTTCTAGAGCCATTAATATAAACCGATTTCTAATTACTTTCTTTTAAACCCAATTAACAAGGAAAAAAATCTCTAGACCTTAGTTGTAAATTACCACTTTCTTGTTAACATGGCTAATGGCCTACTCCTGGATTAAATGGGAAGCCAAAGAGCGCAGCAACGAATTTCTCGTTTCAGTGATTTAATGATGGCCAAAGCTGGCCAAAATGATAATTGACCTTTCGGCTAAGACACGACCTTGCCAAATTTACAGCCTGCTTAATTGCGTTGCGTTTTGTTAATTTCTGCGGTCGGCCTACTGCGAATGCCTTTTCCTCATTGCTTCGTGGCCAAAACATCATAATAATGTATTGGTGGCAGGCAACTGGTAGCAGGCAACATGTTGCCAAGACTTTCCCGCCAAAACAAACCTTTCAGTTGTGTGCCTGCGCAGAGCTGTGGGCCAGGGCAACATGTTGGCCAACGTCCCGTCCCACAGGAGGCAGGCGGCAGGAGGCAGGAGTGCCGGGCCTCGGGCCTGGGGGCGCCTCGTGCCTGAGTTTCGTGGCTGATCAGTCGGTCGGGGATTTTCACAAAATTCAGTTCAGCACATTCAGTTGGCTTTCCGGGCTCGTTCGAGACGCAACGTTGGTGGGCGGGCTCCTTCACATTCAAGTTTTGCTTCGCGGTCTCCAAAATGGGTTTTGATAAACATATAAAAAACATTTAAAAATAAGCCCATTCAATTCAATTCGGTAAGCGACGGGCACGCGAGGCAATAAACAGTACACAAAAAAATATATATGAAAAGAAATTAAGAGCGAGAAAATAAAACAATCAACAATTAATAGACTGCTAAAAAGACTATTAAAAAGTGTGCGGACAACGTTGCGTATACGCAATCCCTAAATGGCAGTGAGTGTGCGGGGGAGTGCATAAAGTGCAAAAAGTGAGAATATATTCGCATTTACATCTGGCATTGACATTGACATTGTCATTGTCCATTTGCGCTCCACCACAGAACCGATTACCCTCCGATGCACCTCGCCAGGTGAGTTGTAATCCGATTTATTTACCTGCTAATCAGCTTGTCCTCACCACTGGCATCTGGCCTGTTAATTCTTTCCATTAGCATTCACCTGCGCTTCACACATTGCTTTTCTCCGGCATGAGTCTTTAGTTTCTATTCACATGACCAGACTTTACACGGCTACACTTTTATTGTCAATAAACGGATCAGAATTTATTCGAAAAATACTACCAGTGTCTTTGTGGGTGTCCTGTAGGTCCCAGAAGACCGTCACTCTTTCTGTCGTTTTGTGACCCTTTTCAAAATTATGATTAGAGTGGAAAGTTCTTAGCCAAGCTAGTTTAATATTCAGTGGATTAATGGATTAATTGTATTTTGCAAATATTGTTATTCAAAACTGTTACTCTTTAAACCAAGGCTTGTGATTATTCTCTAAAATTTCTAAAGCAAATTTCTAAAGAAAATACTGAAAGCCCTTGAAAATATATAAAAATAAACTATTACTGCCCTTATTTTTTTTCTAATAAATCAATATTTATAACCAATATCTGTCAAGGAGTCCAACCTTTAATCTTGGATATTAAAGGTAACTCAAAGTATTTCCTTCTTTAATCAATTCGTAATCAATTTGTGCTCATATTACATTATCCTTATCCCTCGCCGGAAATGTTATCAATCAGCAGTTTCTCGCAACAAAAGTAGCAAAAGTAGCTTAGTTGCAATTGAATGGCATAAGAAATATTCATCATACGCAGCGTTGTCCCAACCCTCCTCGTAAATAGTCCATGGAATGGTGTGTAGTTGGCTTATCCTCCAAGTTGGCCATCCATTTGCTTTTTTGTTGACAGTGGTGGTGCTTAATTATAAATTATGCAGCACGCAACAGCAACAGGAATTGAGTTGCCTTTTTTTATCCTGATGTGTGTGTTTTTTGTTGGACTTTGCAGAAGGTAAGCCAGTGTTTTGTCCTCAGCTTTAATTGTCTGGGTTCGACTGGGGAGAAGTTCCTAATTTTTTCGTTGTTGGAGCCTTTACTGTCGTGGCCCTTTTGGCCCTGTTGGCCCAGTTTATGTGTCGTTTTAATGCCAACGCGTGTCATGAGGCTCCCATCCATCGAGGGCGGAGATTTATTGCCTGCTTTGACTCGCTTTTATCTGTTTGCCGCTGCTCCGATGATGCCGATTTTTGTTTATTGATGCAGATTACAGAGAATACACTTACCGCTCACTGCCATTTGCATATGTTCCGAGGATAATCGGCGGGTGCTGCCAATATCAATATTGACACAGCCGCCACTTGGCCAACGCTCAAATAAACTCACCTAAAGGCGACTGTCGCTTCCCCATCGCTTTCGGCATCATGAAAAATCATAATAAACTCAATGTCAGGCCTTTGGAGCCCATCATTTTTTTTCGCTTACTCCTTAAATTTTATTTTTTTTGACATCGTCCTTTCAAAAGTGACTTCACAATTGCCCGCCACCCACTTGTCACGCCGATTTTATGTGATTTTTTCTGGCCTTTTCCAGTTTTATTCGAGAAAAAGTGAATTTATGAATTTAAATAGACTGGTTTATGCCAGAAGAGCTTAAAGGCACTCATGTTCTTGTTTTAAAATTTTCTCTACAGATTATTTATTCGAGGAATTTGTGATTATATAGATTTTTAGTTTGATTATTTTTTGGCCTTTGACAGAAACTTTTCGATGCGGAGATGACACGTTTTCCAATCAATCCATGGACAAACAACATTGATTAGTTTTCTGGTTTCAGTTGAAGGAGAAATAAAAACAAGAAGCCATATGTATTTCTTTGGATATTGGAGGGAATTAAATTTATTTTTGATGTACTACTTCTCTCAACAGTAAAGTAGCTTTGTGAACCAATTAGCACTGCCTATTGTTTATAAAACATTTCAATGGCTATGTATTTTTATCAGAAATTAGTTTTATTCTCTCTTCTCAGCCATTCAGAAAATCAAATTCGAAATTGGCACTTGTTTTGTGATGGCAGGAATTTTCACTTTATTTTTGCATAAATAGCTGAATGCGTGATTTAAAATTCCAGAGCTGTGCCTTCGGACTTCGGACAGACTTCGGCGGAGAATTTATCATGCATTTTTGTTTCGAAAAAGGCAAACTATTTATATTATTTTTTTTTAACTTCTTGGCTGTGTGTTTTTGCTTTACTTAAACTTGTTTTTCTTGAGTATTCTGCCATTGGTTGTTCGTCAAAGCACTTAGAATGCTGCCAAGAACATGCCAGATAACCGGAGCAACGATATGACAGCAACAAACTCAATTTGTTTATACTTAAAATACACACAAAACACAACACACCAGGGCGAAACTTTCAACCAGTTGACTGACTGAGGGATAACCAAATAGAATCTACAAAGTCCAAGTCCGTTGGTGTTTATAAAATTGAATTTGGGCGAATAGAGAATAGGGAACGTTAGGGGGGGGGGGGGGGGGAATGGGATTTTAAACAGGATTTGAATATAATACCGAAAAAACAATCTGCAAGATGCACTTGCATCCTTCAATGTAATATTAAAAATTCTTTGTCATAAACTTTGCACATCAACCGGGCTGAGAGCGAAAAAAAGTTTTTTTGTCATTCCGAAGACTTTTTTATTGCGCTTTCGATTCAAAAAGGATGGAGATTTATTCATGGCAGAATGTATTGGGTCTTGCCACGGCAATCTGACAGTCTGGTGTGAATTTTATGCAAATGATTTTATAAATAGCCGGAAAATAAATACTTTAGCACGGCAGGACGACATGCAACACAAGCGTATTCCATATTTTTTCAACCTTTAAGGAATCGCTCCCAGGGCACTATGCTGCAGGTCCTGTTGAATTATCCAAATAAGCTTCGAATTTGTACACAAGCGTCTTTGTCCTTCCTAAGTGATTCGGCGAATTCAAATTTCCTATCCACATTTTTTTGTGGGCATTGTTCCGTGGGTGCAAAAGGCGCAAAAGTGACTTGAAGTGTTCATGCATGTGGAAAGCCCAATCTGCTTGGGGCAACAATTTCACTTTTTTTCTTCCTCGTGCCCCACTGAATTCCTTTGTCCACACGTGCCGAAGCAGCCGAAACGATAATAAAATGTAATCAAAAATTAATTCAACCAAATTTGGCATTTTATGTGTGTGTTTCGCAATGCGGCTAAAAGGAGTTTGGGTGACTGGAGGCGGCGAGAAAGCCGGCTTTGCACTTGTCCTCCGCCGTGCGTTAATTTCCATGGAAGTTCAGCCAGGCCGAAAATAAAATTCCCCATACGACCCATCATTGGCCTTTGACATTGGCCGGCCGGCTCTGTGAATTATTTCAGCTGTTCCCTAATAGAAATGGAGCGCCTTCATTATGTGAGACAACTGGACCGCTTAAATGTCCTCCAAGTCCGTCTTTTGTGCTTATTAAATGCGAAAATGCACTGAAGGAATATTTCGTGACTATTTTTGGGAGTGGGAACGCTCTAGGACCTCAAACCAATATTAGATGGCATTTTAATTTTATTTCATTTGCCATTTTTTGCCATCCGCAAAGAAAATAAAAACTTCTCTTTAATGGAGGTCAATTCCCTGAGATGTGACAATTGCTGACCCACTTGGTGGCAGTATCATTAGCCCCGGTCAAAAGCGTTTTCCCTTTTTGTAGTTTGGTACCTTTAGGGCCATTTGGGATACGACCCACCAAGTACATTGGAGAATGCGTGTTTGAAATTTTTTGGCCAACAGTCGGGCAAAGAGTTTCTTTTGAACACCAAACAGAATATTTATTGCTACCAAAGTGGACGAATGCGATGTTTGCCCAACCCATGGGTCCAACCACAACACACGGCCTTTGTGGAAGGATTTCCTATTTTCATTTGTCGGAAAATCGGGGAAAATCGAGCGAAAACCCGAAAAAATGTTAACAACAATCCGTTAAAAGCAAAATCGTAACCGATTTGTGTTTTGATAAATTAACGCTCCTTGAGGGCTTAAAGGCTAAAGGCTTTAATGACGCCTCGTCGGCCTTTGGGGCAAAGTGAATAATGAGTCCTGAGCCGACTGGCAGATGATGGGCCATATGCTCCACCTCGTTGCCCCGCCCCGTCTTGCGCCCTTTGACCTTCACAAACAAAGGTAACAAATGCCCCGGGGGGATGGCTCTTAGTATGTTAATTCGTTAGTTGCTGCAGAAATTCGAGCGGAAACCCAGGCCCGAAAGGGTGATGGGAATATGGTAATCAGTTGACAAGAAAGTGTGAACTGAGGCATTCCCTTCTAATAGAATTTTTTTTGTACGGAAATCCTTTTGGGTTTACTGACAAGAACATGAGTCATTGTATCCACACTTCCCCCTCATTAGTAAAACATTTTAGTTTGTTGAGATAAAAACTTATCTTTCCACAATTATTCTAATGGAGTCGCTCTATAAAAGCAACTCCTCCGGTCTGAGAAAGAATTCATTTAAAAATGAGACTTCAACGCGTTTGGATATTTTGCCACGGTGAGCCAGGATATCACCACCAAAGGATACCCCAGAGACTAATTATTTCCGACCCGTCGTAGTGGTTTTAGTTTCCTTCGTTTCTCCCTCCTTGACGGGCTGCCTGGAGGGCTCCTTGGAAGCTGATCCCGAGGACTGTGCCAGCTATTTTCAATGCCTGGATGAGGAACCTCTACACACCAAATGTCCTGCCGGCACCTATTTCGAGGCTAACAACCACGTTTGCGTGGTGGATGAGCTGGAAATCTGTCCAGGATCTTCTGCAAGGACATGTATAGAGGGTCAGGTCGACCAGGATCCAGACAACTGCGCCGGATTTCTGGAGTGTGTGAACGGTGTGATTGTGAAAGAGACCTGCGCCAGTGGCAGCTACTTCAATACCATCCTTTCCCTCTGTGTGATGGACGAGAACGGGGTTTGTGGCAATGCCACGGATCAGTGTACGGAAGGCGAACTAACCGCCGATCCTCAGGATTGTGCCGGGTATTTGAACTGCGTCAATGGAAGACCAGAGTCCAAAAAGTGCCCCAGCGGCAGTTACTTCGAGCCCGTTTATAAAACCTGTATCGTAGACGCGAATGGTGTTTGTGTAGAACCGCCGGTCCTTTGCGTCGAAGGGGACGTGAAAGTGGATCCCAATAATTGTGCAGGATACTTGAAATGTGTGGACGGCGAACAATTGGAAGAACTATGCCCCACTGGCTCCTACTTCAATGTGCCACTGGAGTCGTGTGTGGTGGACATTGAGGGCGTTTGTCTCATGAGAAGTCTCAGAAACCTTTGTTCCAAATGAAAAATCTCAAGAAGTGGGTGGTAACAAAGAAATACTCGTACTTTAAATCACTTTCTAACCGAATTATCGATGGAAAAGACAAGCGATTCGACATGAATAATAAATAAGCTCTCCCGATAAGTTCCAAGCCAATAAATCAAATTAATTGGGGAGTAGCCATTTGGTTACTGGCTCTTTCCCCAAGTTCTTTATGGAAGCCTCTCCAGACCAGTGGTGACCAGCAAGTGATAATACGATAAGGAAACTTTTGTACTCGCCTCTACAATAAAGGCTGTCTCGGTTCTAATCAAACCCCATCTGGAACTGATTAGACAACAATTTGACGAGGATGTGGAAATCCGTCGGATGTGAGTCACTCCGGGTTTGGCCAAAGGAACATCAAAGAGAAGCAGGTTGGCAATTAAAAGCGAAAGGGTTCCCCCGCCTCTATCGTGTTTTTGACGTTGATTGGAAATGCGATATTGGTTGGGATTTTATTGAAAACTTTCCACGCACAACTTGCGGGGATTTTACGGAACTACGGAGTATTTTTGGAGGTTTATTTACTTCCCGACTTTGACGTTGACCACGAAAACATTGAAAATCACAATGTTTTTGGTGCTGCTGGGGGGTTTTTTGTCGTCACTGGGTGGTGCACTGGTGGTGGTGGTGGTGTCATTCGGTGGTGCACTGGTGGTGGACGTATCGGAGGCAATGGAGGTGGTAGTGGTAGGTTCCTCAGTGGTTGTGGTGACGGTTGGGGTCTCTGGCACCGGTTCCTCGGTTGTCGTGTCGTCTTCAGCTCCTCCGGTAGATTCTGTAGTCTCATCATCTCCAGCGTCAGTGGTCTCTTCTGGGGAAACAGTTGTCTCGTCATCTTCCGGAGTAGCTGTAGTTTCGTCTTCACCAGGGGAAGCTGTGGTCTCCTCACCCCTAGAACCTTCTGTAGTTTCGTCTTCACCAGGGGAAGTTGTGGTCTCCTCACCACTAGAACCTTCAGTAGTTTCGTCTTCGGGAGTAGCTGTGGTCTCCTCACCACTTGGACCTTCTGTAGTTTCGTCTTCACCAGGGGAAGTTGTGGTCTCCTCACCACTAGAACCTTCAGTAGTTTCGTCTTCGGGAGTAGCTGTGGTCTCCTCACCACTTGAACCTTCTGTAGTTTCGTCTTCACCAGGGGAAGTTGTGGTCTCCTCACCACTAGAACCTTCAGTAGTTTCGTCTTCGGGAGTAGCTGTGGTCTCCTCACCACTTGAACCTTCTGTAGTTTCGTCTTCACCAGGGGAAGTTGTGGTCTCCTCACCACTAGAACCTTCAGTAGTTTCGTCTTCGGGAGTAGCTGTGGTCTCCTCACCACTTGAACCTTCTGTAGTTTCGTCTTCTCCAGGGAAGTTTTTACCTAGAACCTTCAGTAGTTTCTGGAGTAGCTGTGGTCACTTCACCACTTGAACCTTCTGTAGTTTCTTCTTCTCCGGGAGAAGCTGTGGTCTCCTCACCTCTAGAACCTTCAGTAGTTTCTTCTCCGGGTAGCTGTGGTCTTACCACTTGTTCTGTAGTTTCGTCTTCACCAGGGAAAGTTGGGGTTTTCACCTTAGAACCTTCAGTAGTTTCCTCACCTTCAGGAGTAGCAGTAGTCTCCTCACCACTTGAACCTTCTTTTTCGTCTTCACCAGGGATGTGGTCTCCTCACCACTAGAACCTTCAGTAGTTTCGTCTTCGGGAGTAGCTGTGGTCTCCTCACCACTTGAACCTTCTGTAGTTTCGTCTTCTCCAGGAGCAGCTGTAGTTTCAGTATCAGTGGTCTCTTCTCCGCTTGAATCATCAGTAGTCTCTTCTCCACCAGGAGCAGCTGTGGTCTCCTCATCTCCTTCAGTAGTTTCTTCTCCTCCGGGAGCAGCAGTAGTGTCCTCATCACCTTCAGTAGTTTCCTCACCTTCAGGAGTAGCAGTAGTCTCCTCACCACTTGAACCCTCAGTAGTCTCTTCTCCTCCGGGAGCAGCTGTGGTCTCCTCATCTCCTTCAGTAGTTTCTTCTCCTCCGGGAGCAGCAGTAGTCTCCTCATCACCTTCAGTAGTTTCCTACTTAGGGTAAGTAGTCCTCCCACTTGAACCTCAGTAGTTCTCTCTCCTCCGGGAGCAGCAGTAGTGTCCTCATCACCTTCAGTAGTTTCCTCACCTTCAGGAGTAGCAGTAGTCTCCTCACCACTTGAACCCTCAGTAGTCTCTTCTCCTCCGGGAGTAGCAGTAGTCTCCCCACTACCTTCAGTAGTTTCCTCTCCTCCAGCAACAGTAGTATCTTCTCCTCCAGGGGTTACAGTGGTCTCCTCACCACCAGAACCCTCAGTGGTCTCCTCGTCCTTGGGAGTCGTAGTGACCTCTGGGGCAGCTGTGGTATCGGTCTGCTTCTGGCCAAAGCCGAATGGAGACTGCTTATTGACCGGAACGTAGAAGATTCCCTCGGCCACGATGATGTTGACGATGGCGCCCATCTGAATCGTGCTGAACTGATCTCCGCAAGAGTTCTTGTTGGCCTGCTGGTAGGACTCGCACCGCTTCGAGGGGAAGTTGTTCCAGAGGAGGGCCTCCGAGTAGTACAAGACAGCGCGGGTGTGGGAGCAACTGCCGGTTATATCGAAGCCACAGCCGGGCTGGGACTTGCCGCCGTTCATGTAGAAGTCCGCCTTGCCGATGGGCTTGGTGAAGCCCATGGTGCCGCCGTTGGTGTGAATGGCCTCCACATACTGGCCATCGTCGCTGGCCAGACGCTTCTCGGTGTTCGAATAACTGACCAGCGGGGAGGCGGGATCCAGGCCCACGACCTTGCCAACCTTTC
The DNA here is from genome assembly GCA_018150405.1 of Drosophila varians. Lineage (NCBI taxonomy): Eukaryota > Metazoa > Arthropoda > Insecta > Diptera > Drosophilidae > Drosophila > Drosophila varians. Next base: position 6,611,536 of record JAECWK010000015.1, read on the forward strand.
CAGTTTTCACATTTTTGCCCGTGAAGCCGGCCACATGGGCACCCAGGCTGAAGCCCACCACCTCCAAGGTGTCTAGGTTCAGGTTTCTGTTTTCCACAAGGAAGTCCACCAGATTGGCAATCTTCTTGCCAGCTCCCTTGGCTCCGGCCACGGAGGAGGCGTACTCCAAGGACCTTCCGCGGGCCCAGTCGACGGCAATCATGTTGTAGTCTCCATACTGGAACCAGGCATTGGCAATCCTCGTGTTTACACCATCCTTGTAGTTGGAGTTCCAGCCATGAATGGTGATCCTGTAAAGGACAATTGTTGGTTCATTGTTAATTTATGGAAAGGATAAACTTACCTGGTTGGATTGTTGGGGTTAAAGTTGGAGGCATCGATGGAGGCCTTCGTGGCCTTGATCTGCTGTCCATCGGTGGGATTCGTTCGGGTGTACAAATAGAACTTCACAGTGTTGGTGGATAGACGGCCTTCCATTTCCGTCTCGAAAGCAGCCACCTCGCGTTCGCCCTCCGACTTGGTGACCCATCGCCGACCGCCAATTATTTGGGGCACATACCAGCCATTGACGCCATGGACTCGCAGGGAGACCTCACTCACCGGCCAGGCACTTGCTGAAATGATTGTAAGATTTCCATTTTATTTCGTCCAAAAAGTCAGAATTTAGGGCCAAAGTACCTGCTGTCACGCAGGCCAAAACTAGAAGCCACAATCTCATCGCGAAAGTCGTACAGAAATGGCTTATTAATCGCACCTGTAGCTGCTATTTATACCATCTCCTCTTTGAATGGAAGAACCTGCGTAGCTACACGGAGTGATTAGATCGTTTCTAATCGCTTAGATTTAAATCCAGTGGCAAAAAGCTCGACACAGGTGTACTTGCGATGTCTAATTGGCTTTCCTGGAAGCCTTTTAAGTCCAATCATTCAGTAATTTTACCAAAAAACACTTAAAAGCAATTACATTTTGAGGGGTTTCTCTAAAGAGGAGACTTTAGTTTTGGGAATAAATTTGTCCTATTAAATTAAAATCAGACCATTTCGTTATGATTTAATAATATTATTAACATAGTGGCCTGACAAAAATAAATGATTCCAGAGTAGGAACTATTACTCAACATCTAATAAATGTTCAAAACACAAATCTATTATCTCTAAGGACTGAACTGTTTTTTTTAATAATTTTGTGGATTTGTATTTATTAAATGATCTTTTAAAGAACTAATTTCTTTAACCCTGGCTACCCTTATCAATTGACCCATTAAAGCTTTTTTCCATACAAATTGCTTTCGCTCACAGAGCTTTCACTCAATTTATTAAGTTGGCCAAAAAACTGGACTTAGTTGCCCATTCCGTAAGGGGCATCGCTACGGACGGGAACATAGTAGTCGCCGGCAACCATGTAGGCGTTGGAGGTGGCGCCCATGCGGACGGAGCTGTAGGTGCTGCCGCAGGTCTTGGCGACGGCCTCCTCGTAGTCACCGCACTTCATGGTGGGGAAGTTGTTCTGCTTGACGGACTCGGCGTAGTAGATGACGGAGCGGCTGTGGGCGCAGGATCCGGTCAGGTCGACGCCGCAGCCGGGCTGGCTCTTGCCGCCGTTGGGGTAGAAGGCGCCCTTGCCGATGGGCTTAAGGAAGCCGAGGGTGCCGCCGTTGGTCTGGATGGACTCCACGTACCAGGCATCGGTGGAGCTGAGACGCTTGTTGGGGGAGTCGTAGCTGAAGAGGGGCAGGGCGGGGTCCAGGCCGATGATGGTGTGCACCTGGCCGTTCTTCACGTTCTTGCCGGCATAGCCGGAAACGTGGGCGCCCAGGCTGTGACCGATGATCATGGTGTTGTCCAGGTTGAGTCCATGGTTGTTGCGCAGGAAGTTGATCAGATCGGCGACCTGCTCACCCACTCCGGGCACGGCCACCACGGAGGAGGCGTAGTCAACGGAACGGGCACGTCCCCAGTCGACGGCGATCATGTTCATGTCTCCGTGGGAGAACCAGGCATCGCGGACGCCGTAGTTGATGAAATCGTCCTTGCTGGAGGACCAGCCGTGGATGGTGAATCGGGTGGGGTTGTTGGGATTAAAGTGCGATCCGGAGATGGAGGAGGCGGTGGCCTTGATCTCCTGAGGATTGTTGCGGTTCGAGTGGGTGTACAGGTAGAAGGTCACAGGGTTGAGCACATTGCGTCCCTCAATGCGGCTGTTGGCCTCCAGGAAGGCCTCGGCCACCTCGCGGTCCATCCACTCCAGGCTGCCATCGATCTGGGGGACATACCAGCCATTCTCACCGTTCTCACGGATCTCAACGGCATGAGCTGGATGATGAAATTGAATTTATAATAATTTAAAGCATGAGCATGCCCCTTATCTCTCCACGATGGGGGAAATATAATCCCGTCGACTCACCCGCCAGGACACAGAAGGCCAGGGCCAAAAACAGTTTCATCATTGCGGCAAAGTCAACTTCAACTAACAATTTGGCGATGGCACGGAGTCGCCTTTATATGGGACAGCCGATGGTCCGATCGAATCTTCGACGCATTGGAGCACTCCACTCGAGATATGGCCAATGTATGGCCATTCGGACACTCGGACCATACCGCTCCGATAAGGATTTCGATGAAGGTGAATGGAGAAGGAGGATGAGGTTCGAGGAGCGGTGCATGTGTTCCGGCAATCTGGCCTAAGTAGAATGTCCATCTTGCGTTTAATTTGATTGAATTCGATTTGATATTTTTGGCCGCGTGGCCTTTTTCGAGTGTTTCACGTTTCAGATAGAGGCTGACGTCTTATTTAATCATCGTTATTATTATCTGCCAGTGGCCAGATACTTTATCAACTTGGTATTTTTAATCAATTCTTTGTTCGTTCATCAAAGGTACACTGCTATTTGAATATCTTATTAAATTTTGTAGCTCTTGATGATTTTTTTGGGCTTTGTTTCAAGGACATTTATCGAAAGGCACTCAATTCTTCAACTAAAGGATTTTTCAAATATCATTGTGAAATTTCCTAATCTTTGAGTGCTTGAAGCCAAAATGAGATCTGAAGATATTGTCCTTTAAGTGACAGCTTTGTCCATTCAAATACTCCATCACTGCGTCAATTCTTATCAATGGACACTGCCACTTCCATACTAAATATTATTCATATTGAAAGAAGATACTTTAAATAACTATTGATTAGAGTCCTAATCATGAATGGCATTTGAATACTGCGTACCAGGTGGGCCTTACGGAAAACACTTGGCCTTAATCACATTCGATGATTAGAGACCCCCCCAAAGCCCAATCTCTAGATAAATTGACAAAAAATATAACTGGAGAGACCCCCAGAAAACTCAATTTCTTTGATGAACTTTATATCTTTGCATTATTTATTATTATATATTTTTTGCCATTTCCTCTATTCAATTTTGCCAAATGGAGCCTTGTCATTCACGGGGACGTAAAAGTCCCCCGCGACCATGTAGGCGTTGGTGTCAGCGCCCATGCGGACGGAGCTGTAGGTGCTGCCGCACTCCTTAGCCACCGCCGCCTCGTAGTCCTTGCACTTGATGGTCCCGAAGTTGTCCTGGGTGACGGCTTCCACGTAGTAGGTCACGGATCGCTGGTGGGAGCAGGAGTTGTCCGTGGCAGAGCAGCCGGGCTGGGTCTTGCCTCCATTCGGGTAGAAGGCGCCCTTGCCGATGGGTTTAAGGAATCCCAGCCTGCCGCCGTTCGTCTGGATGGACTCCACGTAGAAGGCGTCCTCGGTGGAGAGACGCTTGTCGGGATTGTCGTAGCTGAACAGGGGCATGGCCGGATCCAGGCCAATAATGGTATGGACCCTTTTGTCGCCCACCGCCTTGCCAGCATAGCCGGCCACGTGGGAGCCCAGACTGTGCCCAATCACCTCCAGGGTGTCCAGGTTCAGGCCGTGATTGTCGTGCAGGTACTTGATCATCTCGCCCACCTTGGTCCCGGCTCCGGGAACAGCCATCACCGAGGTGGCGTACTCCACGGATATGGCCCGGGCCCAGTTGACCACAATCACATTGTAGTCGCCTCGGGAGAGCCAGGCCTTGGTGATTTTCACGTTCATGCTGTCCGTGTAGCGTCCCTTCCATCCGTGGATCACAAAGCGAGTGCCGTGATCCTTGTTGAAGTGCGATTCCTCCACGGAGGACTTTTCGGCTCTGATTTCTCTGCCCTCGGTGGGGTTTTCCTTGGTGTACAAATAGAAGGTAACATCGTTGGAGCGACCTTCGAGTGGTGTGCTTCTCAGCATTAGCTCCTCGGCCTCTTTCAAGTCCATCCACTCGAAGCTTCCATCCTCCCTTGGAACAAACCAACCGTTTTCGCCATTGACACGTTCCTCAATCGGCACAGCAATCACTGAGAGAAATAGTTAAATTAAATTTAATATTTTGGATTTTATTAGGACTCACCTGCTGTTGCCAGAAGAACCAAACAAACGATTACTTTCATTTTGGTATCTTAACCAAATAATGCCTAGAAAGGCCTCCATTTTAAGCTTTTATAGGCTGCACAGAGCACTTGAGGACCAGATCCTTATCGATATCCACAAACTGATAATATTTGGTAACGTGATCTTCAAACTAAATGGAAAATATGACACAATTGGATTTTTTAGCTTTATCTGATTAAAAACTATCAATTGTTTTGATAATTTAAATGTGAGTGGTTTGTTGTGGATTTATTAAAATACACTAAAAAATATTCTACCCCCTGTCAGAGTTTAAAAACATGTTTTAATCTCTTCCCGACAGATACATTATAAATACTTTTGGGTTTACTTAATCGAGTGCCTCAAAATCCCAACATACTTCAGTTTCGAGTGCTCTTTTCAAAAATGCTTCCACAGGTTATTGATATCGATGGGTTTCTATTTTGTTGCTGAGTGGTTGGATTGGTTTTTCAGGCGGGTGCAAAACAAAGGGTTCTTCAAAGATTACAAAATTAAGGATCTAGGGGGTTTTGTCCCCACAGATTGAGCAACAATTTTAAATATTCAAAAACAATAAAATTTTTTAAGGAAATGAGCACTTGAGCATTTTATTCAGAATTTTCGGACAAAAGGCCAATCTATTCGATCTTGCCGAAGGGAGCCTTGTCGTTCACGGGAACATAGAAGTCACCATCGACCATGTAGGCATTGGTGATGGCGCCCATGCGGACCGAGCTGTAGGTGCTGCCGCACTTCTTGGCCACGGCATCCTCGTAGTCGCCGCACTTGATGGTACCGAAGTTGTCCTCGGTGACGGCCTCGGCGTAGTAGGTGACGGAGCGTCCGTGGGAGCAGGATCCGGTGGCATCCAGACCGCATCCGGGCTGCTTCTTGCCGCCGTTGGGGTAGAAGGCACCCTTGCCGATGGGCTTCAGGAATCCCAGCTTGCCGCCGTTGGTCTGGATGGACTCGACGTAGTGGGCGTCGTCGGTGGAGAGGCGCTTGGCGGGCTTGTCGTAGCTGAAGAGGGGCAGGGCGGGGTCCAGACCCACAATGGTGTGGACGCGCTTATCGCCGACGGTCTTGCCAGCGTATCCGGCAACATGAGCTCCCAGACTGTGGCCAATCACCTCCAGGCTATCCAGGTTCAGGCCATGGTGTTCGTTCAAGTACTTGATCATCTCACCAACCTTGGCTCCGGCTCCGGGCACGGCCACCACGGAGGAGGCGTAGTCCACGGAACGGGCGCGGGCCCAGTCGACCACGATGATGTTGTAGTCGCCCTTGGAGAGCCAGGCCTTGGTGATGCGGGTGTTCATGTCGTCGGTGTACTTCTGGGTCCAGCCGTGGATCACGAAACGGGTGCCATGGTCCTTGTTGAAGTGGGATCCCTCAATGGAGCTGGCCTTGGCCTCGATCTTCTTGCCGTCTGTGGGGTTCGACTTGGTGTAGAGGTAGAAGTTGACGGCGTTGGTGCTGATGCGTCCTTCCATTTTGGCGGCGTTGTCCAGCATGTCCTCGGCATCCTTGATGGCCATCCACTCGAAGCTGCCATCGGCCTGGGGGACGTACCAGCCGTTCACGCCATTCACACGCTCCTCAATGGGCACGGCGCTGGCTGAAAGAGTTTAACTATCAGAGGGGTTTCGTTCTTTGGAGGTCCCTTTTCCTTGTTTAGGGACAGCACTCACCAGCGGCCAACAAAGCGGCTAAAACAACAAAGACCTTCATATTGGTGTTCTGATCCAATTGTGATGTTGAGGGCCATTTGTTCCGGCCTTTTATAGGAATCCAGTAATCGCCTTTTAATATCAATAAACACTTGACCAGTTTGACTGCCGTGCGAGCGATGAGATAGGACCGATACCATGATTAGAAAACGCCTTTGATAGCGAATACCTTTTCTCCTGCGTGGATGATAAGCGTGGAAATTCAAGAGTCGCCTATTCCTACTTGCATCACATTTTTGATAAGGCCCCTGAATGTCATGATCGTTAAAAGTGGGTGTGGTGGTGCTGTTAACTAGTTAGGGGAGGAGGCCAACTAAGAGTATGATTAAAATGTTATACAAATAAAGGTAACAATATTTTGAATAATAAAGAGGAGGAAAGAGAAAGAGGAGCCACAGTGCGTATGAGTAATATTAAAACAGAATATCAACAAACGTTTATATATCCTTAAAGTAACCAACTTCTTTTTGCAATTATTCGTTTGTTTTTATTTAATTTAATAAATCTGTAGTATATCCCTTATTTTAAAAAATATATTTATTTTTTAACACTGCGTATAAGTCATTAAAGAAATTGTTTATATTTTGTAACCTTAACAACATAGCAAAAGTGTATCAACAGAGCCATAAAAGTTGTTTATACTTTTGTTAGATTAACGCCACTAACGTTGCCTTATAAAATGGGATTATAAAATGTATAACACAATTATATAGACAAAGAAAAGGGGCATCACTATTAGAAATAAAAAGATTAATTGATTAACTTGTGTCCCCTTTGTTTTTAGATAAAAGGCCTCTCTTGTTTGTAATTTTATGGGAACTCCACTCGTGTTTGGAGTAAAAAAAGGTTAAAATACTTTAAGAAAGTGTTGGTTACAAGTCCCCCAATTGCTAATTGTAAAGACAACTTCCTTTTGTTTAACCCTTCATCAACCAAACCATTGTTGAGCAACGTTCTAAGGAATTATAGGAAATCCAGTCAGACCTACAGGAGCCATAAAGATAATTAAGTAATTAAACGATAACGGATTTTTAGCGCATTTTCAGACAATTCCAGTAAGAATTATGGCCATCATATAGGTTTTATGGTCCGATAAGGACACGTTCATTGATTGAAAGTCAAGGCGATGGGTTAACCCCGTTTCCGCAAGTGAATGAGTAAAAAATTTGAGTATTTTCTGTGTTTATTGCATTGCAGTTTAGTTAATCATGCCGAAGGGGGCCTTGCTGTTCACGGGCACATAGAAGTCACCGGCGACCATGTAGGCATTGGTATCAGCACCCATGCGGACGGAGCTGTAGGTGCTGCCGCACTCCTTGGCCACGGCGTTCTCGTAGTCGTTGCACTTGATGGTGCCGAAGTTGTCCTGCTCGACGGCCTCGGCGTAGTAGGTGGTGGAACGTCCGTGGGAGCAGGCTCCGGTCACGTCAGCGATGCAGCCGGGCTGGGTCTTGCCGCCGTTGGGGTAGAAGGCGCCCTTGCCGATGGGCTTCAGGAAGCCGAGGGTGCCGCCGTTGGTCTGGATGGACTCCACGTACCAGGCATCTTCCGAGTTGAGGCGCTTGTTGGGCTTGTTGTAGTTGAATAGGGGCAGGGCGGGGTCCAGACCCACAATGGTGTGCACCTGGCCGTCGGTGTTCTTGCCAGCGTATCCGGCGACATGGGCGCCGAGGCTGTGGCCGATGATGTACAGGTTGTCGAGGGACATGCCGCGGTAGTCCTTCAGGAAGTTGACCATGGCAGCAACCTTTTTGCCGGTCTTGGCCACGGCCATCACGGAGGTGGCGTAGTCCACGGAACGAGCACGGGCCCAGTCGACGACGATGATGTTGTAGTCACCCTTGGAGAGCCAGGCGTCGCGGATGTCCTTGTTCATGCTGTTCACGTAGCTCTGGGTCCAGCCGTGGATCACGAAGCGAGTGGGGTGAGCGGCGTTGAAGTTGGAGGCATCGATCGACTTGGCGGTGGTCTTGATGCTCTTTCCCTTGGTGGGGTTGGACTTGGTGTAGAGGTAGAAGCTGACAGGCACGGTGCTCAGTTCACGATCTTCCATGAGCTCCTGGGCGTCCATCCACTCCTCGGCGACGTCCATGTCGACCCACACGAAGGAGCCGTCTATCTGGGGAACGTACCAGCCGTTCTCCCCATTGACGCGCTCGGATTCCTCCAGAGCATAAGCCGAAGCTAGAATGGAAATAATTTATTAAAATTGCTTGTTGAAAAGGCCATTCATGGTGAATAAATCAATTTTTTATGGAACTCTAAAACTTACCGGCCAGGGCCACGAATGCCAAAAGAACAAAAGTCTTCATAGTGTAGTTGAAACCACAACTGATGGTCGGTCAGTTTGAAAGTCAGCTCTTTTATAGGTCCCATGGTGGCCAAGTTATCGGCGAGAGATTAGATCGGTTCTTCGTTTAGCTGACTGGGTGGTAGCCAGACATTTAAATTAATCAGGCCCCAATGCAGGACTTATTTTTTTAGGAATTCGGAATCTGATGGGAACTTTATCTATTGATTGCCTCTTGAATTGCGTCGACGATTTTCGGACAGATACTTGAAGAACTCTGCGCAATGCACGCAAGGAAATTCATGTTTATAGTACATTTACTTTTTTTTTTTTGTTTAACCAATAAGTAGTACTATCGATTACAAAGGGTGCGGCACTCGTGCTTCTTAATCTCCTGTAAGTCGGTTCGAGTATACTTAATAATACGTGTCATTAAATGGGCATTTAATTTCACACTTGAGGGCATTCCTACGCCTCGGGCTTTCCTTATCGTGTCCACCTCGGTGGAATGTAATCTTTGGCAGGGATTTATACCCATTACCTTAAAAAAAGATGGTAACCAACAGGTAACCGAAAGGCGCATTTTTTCACACCGGTCTCCTTGAAGAACAAATGGATTATCTTAATTAATCAATTTAATCGGAAGTTACAGCGCTTTAGAGTTGATTTAAAAGTGCGGTATACTTCCAGGCCGTTCTCTTTTTTATTTTTTTATGACCACTTAATTATCGTTGAGCCAACGATTAATTCAATTAATAACGCAAATATGAACACGACCACAACCGCCTACCATCCAGCTGGCAGGATCCTGGTTGCCTGGCATTGCCTTTGTGGACACAGGACCTCAGCAGGGGAGGCAGAGCAGGCGTAGGGGTAGGCGGAGGCAGAATCAATGAATATCTCGAATTAATAGCCATTTCAAAAGTGTCGCATTTCCCCTGGCACGTGCACCCATCCTGATCCTGATAAATGCTTTCTCGAACATTTGATTAAGCAAATTAAATGAAAACACAAGGCCGCCAGGCTAATTTGCATAGCCAATAGAGGATAGGTATCCGCAGGACTCGAATTGGCTCTTTGGTATCTAATTTTTGGGTGTTATGTCATCATAAATGCCCCGCAAATAAATAAAAAAAAATATTCCTAAATTTAAATCCTATTTAAGGGGAATCCGGCCACAAATCACTGGATTTTCTACATGTGGCTAAATATGTGAGTAGGGACCAGGCAATAAAATTCAATTTTACGCAGGAGCCGCAAAAAACAATAAACTTGTCAGCCCATAAATAAGGACAGGAGGAAAATAAAATTGCTGCTTTTTTTTTTTCAGGTGATTTTTTTCAATTGGGGTGCAGGCCGGGTGAAGGTCAAGAATTACTCTTATCTGGCTGGCGGTGTGCTCGAAAAAACTCTAAAAATATTTTATCGGGTGATTAACTGTATGAATCTGAAGTAGAGGCAGGAAACTTGGGGCTTCAGTCCAAACAGCTGCACCTACTCGGCTTGTCGTGCATGTCACACTCAAGGGCTAATTGGGCCACAAGGACACCAGGAAGCCACCCGTCGCGTTTGCCTATTTAAATACTGGTTGGTGGGTTAAGGCTGCGGCTGCTTCTGTGGGTGGCACTTCCTTCAACTACAATATGTCTCCACATAGATGTGGCTGCTGTTGACTTTGCCCCAGGAAAATGACGCTTGACGTTTGCTCATTAATTATAATTACAAACATGCCGCAGAAAGTGGCAAAATGATTGTGACAACAGGGCCAAAGATATTGCCAGTTGTGGTTAAGGTTGCACGGAAAAAAAGCTTTGCTACTTCATATAATATTTAAATAAAATATACAATAGGCTGAACATATTAATATATCGCAGTGTTTCAAAGTGGGACTACCCTTATATATAAGCCCGGCTAACAGCAAAATGGCTTGAAAATGTTCCGGTTTTGCCCGGAAAAGTAAACATTTTGTTGCAACATTCTGGGGTAGCTGGATACCAAACCTACTTGGCTTTTACTCACTGCATCGGGCCGGAGTTTCTATTTTCCGGTTGGCAAGCCTCAAACCCCCTGCTATGGAGGAGACACAAATTGGCCGGTGGAAATCCCGTGAAAATTTGTTGTAATCCGGGTTTTCTTTAAAAATATTTTTCTTGGGCTACCTTCTATTTGGGCTGAACTGAGTTCTTTGCTCCCCATTTTGTCATCGCTAGCCAGAAAATTGAATTTATGAAATACATTTTCGACAGGTCTGCCACCTGTTTTTTTTTTAACATTTTTTTTTATGAGGAAGCCTTTGTTGTGGGCTTCCACTTTTTACGCTTAGCCTAAAAGGCATCTAAACAAAATTACGCGCCAACTAAGCCCAAGAAATCTGATTTGAGGCCGTGTTTTTTGTTGGCCGGGAAAAGTCTAAGACGTTATTACATTTTCAATGGCGCGCCCATATATCCAGGGCTTGGCTTCCATTCTTGTACGTGATTTCTTGTCAATATTTTGCATTTTATTTTATTACCAGCATTATTTTCATGTTCCAGTCGGCTGCCAGGGCTGCCTTTCTATAGCCCAAGGCCTCGTATTCGTTCTGTTTTAATTTGGATTTGTTGCGTCGCTTTTCGCATTTTTCCACTTTTATTTTTTCTCATTTTATTTTATCAAGTGGTAGTGTGGTTTGGTACGTTTCCAATATCGAACACCGTATGCCTGCCCGGCATGTAATTATTTTGCGTGTTTTTGGCATTCAAGGCACATTTTTCCATGTCCTGTTCATACAAAATTGATGAGCTGTTCAATAATCAGGAGAGCCGAATGGGGCAAATTTTTTGATTACCTGCCGAATATGTTATGAGGCCGGAATTTCGTGGAATTTAGAGTACAATTAAATTCATTATTGGCTCTCCCTTAAAGCTAATATCCTTGCCAAATTCTTCAGTCGGAATTTTGTGCTGCCCGTTGTCACTTCGAGGCAAAAGGTTTGATCCATTTTCATAAATTGAATGACATTAATGAATAAATTCCCCAACTTTTAGCCGGAAATATACACCAAACGAGTCCCAAAATACCAATGTACGTAGGGCAAAACATTTTAAATAGGTTTCGTTATTTTCATGGATGGAAGGAGCTCTTTGGGGTCGAGGAATTTTTCAGGATAATTGATAAAAAATACGGCAGGGGGTGGAGCTAAGGAAAATGATAAGGAAAAACAACTCACGAACACGCTCAGACACTTTCCGAAGCCTCGTTCTCATTATTGTGCTGAGATAAGCAATTTACTTGATAACCTTATCCTGTCCTTGCTGGGGTTGGGTTTGGTTGGTCTGGGGGGGATTGGGTGGTCCAGGCGGGTTCGTCTGTCAGTTGTTTCTCCGAGTTTATTCAGCGGCATATTAAAACGAAGTGAAGCTGAGCTGAAATGATATGGAATAAAACGATTCGAAGACAGGCAGTATGTCAACTTATCGAAAGGCCCAAGTTTAAATTACTTTCAACCATTTGTGCACAAACTCGGGTGTTTCGATATTAACTTCCATCTTGACTTTTGCGGAATGACTTTTAATTACTTACCAAGGCAACTCATTTCATATCGATATTTTAATTTTAACACTTTTTTTTAGGCTTTATATTCCTTTGTATTCTTTGAAATGTGTGTAACAGGGAAAGGGAAGCTTTTTTCCTCCATGAATGAAAAATATATCACCCCCAGTGTCCCCAGAGGTATAGATATTAGATAGATATTTATACACAAATATATCGTTACAAGATTATAATAAATAGTTTTGACCTTTTCCTGTTGGAAAATATATTCCCCTTAATAATACTTCAAACCTTTAGAGTTTCAATTTGATTTATATGAAAAGCACCTGTTGGCTATTTATTTTCCACTACCCCACTTACACATATTTCGGACAACGCTAACTAAAACTCAACAAGGACACTGTTATCCTTTCAAAATGCTCGTCTGTTTTCCATCATGATGGATGGTTGCATATTTACGCTTATTATAGCGATTTATTATGCAAAAGATTATCCGTTACTGCACTACTCTTATACAGACGCTGCCCAAAATTATGCAACGCTTTTGGCAAACGAAAATATTCGCAGTTTTACATCAAGTACCCGCCGGGTTGCACAGAAAATCCGTTATTTTCCAGGACTTGAGCTAATTATGGCGTTCCCCTTTACTTTCAGATGGCGTAAATAACTTCCAGGCCACGATGAACTGGTGCTCAGAAGGCAGACAAGTTTTCAAGGACTGAAAGTTGGTCGAAAGGCACAGAAACTCACTTGAATGGAGTTGGACAAAGGCCCGCTGATGTGGTCCAGACGGCGGCTGCAGAGCCTTTATTATATAGCGCCACAGGAGCCGTTGCTGCGGAACGAGGAGGATGACTACCAGGACGAGCTCTTCGCCCTGCCAGACTCCGCCTCTTTGTTGTACAACGAGACCGCGGGACTCGCCGATGACGAGCTGCCGGGTGGATACGGGTCCAGCACACCCACACTCCATGGCTTGGACTCGGAAAGCTTCAACGTGACGGTGCTGATGAACTTCAGCTGCGATGCGGACGACACCCAGTCGGAGGATCTGTGGAGCAGTGTCTACTTCAAGAGCACCGTCTACCTGCTGTACATTCCCATATTTATATTCGCCCTGATCGGCAACGGAACCGTTTGCTATATCGTCCAGAGTACGCCGCGCATGCGCACCGTAACCAATTACTTTATCGCCAACCTGGCCCTGGGCGACATCCTGATGTCGCTGTTCTGCGTGCCCTCGTCCTTCATCTCGCTGCTCATCCTCAATTATTGGCCCTTCGGCACCGCCCTCTGCCACTTTGTTAACTACTCGCAGGCGGTCTCCGTCCTGGTCAGCGCCTACACCCTGGTGGCCATCAGCATCGATCGCTACATAGCCATCATGTGGCCCCTCAGGCCGCGCATCACCAAACGGTGAGTACCAAAATTGTGGTCAGGTTATCTGGATAGGACGTGGAAGGATGACATTCCATGGAAATAATTGACTTATTTGTTGGGATTCTATTAAGAGAAGCCTTGCAAATTTCTACTATTTAAGGTTACTGAATTAAATATGAATTTAATGAAGGTTTAAGTACAGGATTAATTGAACTAAAAGGAATCATCATTAATAAAATAAATAAATTGAAACTATTACAATGTTAAAATCTTTAATTAAAATGGATGCTCATCGGAAACATTAATTTTAATTGACACAAAAAAAGGATAATCTGATTATTTATTCAACAATTAGCTTCATGAATAAAAAAAAGCTTCCACAAAGGGTTAATATAAGTGTAAAGGCCAGCGAATGATAGTTAAATAAATAAGTTGCATATTTGTAGAAAAAAATAATCTTTAACGGTAGGAACTTAGCCCGAAGATTCCCCACTTGATAGGAGCCTAAATTACTCGCTTAACCAAGTCCTTAAGACTCTATGAGCTGTGAGTGGCAACTATGGACCTTCAGTGGCGTGCCTGGACATTGTTAAGTGGTCGCTGGGGTATTTACACTGCTATCCACTTTGGCCGCTTGACCCGAATGGGCATCCGTCCCCTCCTGGGACGTGGTTTAGAAGGCATTTAGTTAGACGCTCGCCGAGCACGTCGGCTCGTGTTAATTGGTTTAAATAGTAATCCGAGACCCTGACGCTTGAAAATCCAAAACGGCCACCGGATGGTCAGTGGACAGCGGATGGCTCGCACGCATTTCAAACGTCAATTTGTTTTGGTAACAAGATACAGCTGTTGGCCCCTCACAGCTCACGGCTCAGAGCTCAGAGCTCACAACTGAACGCCCCCACCACCTCGCAGTGCCACTCTATCAAGTCATCCATGCCACAGATGGAAAGCGCCAGAGTATTTCATGCTCGGGCGAATTTTAATGGCGGTTTTTGGCCAGCTGCATGCGGTTTCTTTGTGGCTTCAAAACATTAAATACTAGGCTAAAAATAATTTGGGAAACTTCGTTTTGATTTCTATATAAAGCTAATTTATTGGCTTTTATTCATTTTATTTTTGAAGCTATAATTTGAGTCCTATAATGAATATAATGTATATTTTTTTGGGAATCAAATCATCTGAAACTTTATTATTTACCATTTCCTAAGGAAGATTTACAGTAATCAAAATATTGAAAGTCCTTACTTACTCCTCCATAGACCATCAATATTTTTACAAGCAAAGAAAACTATTTCTCGCGGTGCCCACTTCCTGGGCCAATGAAAGCCATATCTTACGTCAGTATTAACATGTGTGTGTTTGTGTGTGTGTGTTTGCGTGCAAGGAAAACCATCCTTCGTGGCTTCTGCAAATATTTGCGGGGACATAAAGTAAATAAGGCTGATAATTATTCAACATGTCTGTAATTTACGCACACGCAGCTACCGCAAAGGCGGTCTTTAAGCCAAAAACTCCGCCAGAGAGCTTAATGCCCGCTTGCCATGCTCACTTCCTTTGGATGGGATGGCCCCAGTCTGGAGGGGACCAACTTAAACTGGATGCCAGCTCACATCACTCATACGGCACGTGGGGGCGAACATTTTTAAACTGTTTAAGAATTTATGAACACATTTTTCCAGCAGAGGAGCGTCAAAGTGGATTGCAGATAAGCTAAAAATAAGAGGGATTTTAAAAATTTAGAAGCTAAATCAAAAGTACTTACCCGACACTCATCTTCCTGACTTCTTTGCAGCTATGCCAAATTCATCATCGCCGGCGTTTGGTTTATTGCACTTGCCACAGCGTTTCCCATACCTGTCGTCTCACGCCTCGTCCTGCCGGGGTCGCCGTGGCATCAGAAATGCGAGAAGTAAGTACCGAACAAGTGCCACGATAAACAACGTCACAAACAGCCTGGGAAGTGCGGGTGTCCTTAGGAAGTTCTAACAGCACTGAGAAAAAATTTTACTCTATATCTGTTTTTTTTTGGAAATCAAAGCTCAATGATTACTTTTATCAAAATTCTCTAAAACGCAGCATTTACTTTAAAAAGGATATATTTTAAAGGAAGGGAAGAATTAAACAACTTGATGACCTTGCCGTGTCAAGACTGATGTCCTTGGCATTAGGCCTTAATGCGGCCATTTAAAGGAATTCTCAACTTGAAGAAAAGACCCAGTATGCCAAAAGGATGTTGGAATTTTCTTTTTTTTTTTTGTTTTTGCAGGGCACGTTCTCAAGTGGATGGCAAATAAAATATATTACACACATTTTTGTGCCTTCCCACAACCAAAAGGAAATCTGAAAGTCAACCGGCAGGGCTTTTGCTCGTCAGTATTTTTAACTTTGTCTCCCGGCCAGAAAACAAACATCCAGTGGGCGAGGATAATGCAAATGCAAATAGAAGAGTCATCTGCAGGATGTTTGCTTTCAGCTTGGATATGCGGGGCACGTATAGAAGTCATGTCTAATTGCAAGAATCATGCTTTGGGATGAGGTCAAAAAAAAGGACAGTGCCCAGAAAGCAAGGACTTGGAAATTACAGAGAAATAAAAAGCGAGATATGACTAGTGGTTTAATCTAGTATCCTTTAATAGAATTAAGGTCCATCGAAAGGAACATAGAACTCAGTTACAAATTGCCATTTCCTAGCCATTGTTTTTAGGACTTGAAAGGCTGAGAAAAAAACTATCCGCCTCTCGGTCCTGAGCTTCCCATCGAGAACACAAAGTGCTGGTTGTTTTGTGTGTGACAGTTGATTTTAGGAGTCCAGAAGATTTTTTCCCCCTACTATATATGTACATCCTGCACTTGCCTTTCTCTCGTTCCATGCGACATGTCCTTTGTGCGTGCATCACGGATATGCCTGCGTCCATCAGATACATTTGCCGCGAAATGTGGCCATCGCGCAACCAGGAGTACTACTACACACTGGCCCTCTTCACGCTCCAGTTCGTCCTGCCGCTGGTGGTGCTGATTTTTACCTACACGCGGATCGCCATCGCCGTGTGGGGCAAGAGGCCGCCCGGGGAGGCGGAGAACTCGCGGGACCAGCGGATGGCCCGCTCCAAGCGCAAGGTAAGTCCCCAGATTTTTCTGCACCTCCCCTCTGGTTGGTCTTGGGCAACCGCAAAAACTAATTTACTTAAAAGTGGACCCTTCCATTAGCAAAGTTTTTCATGAAAATGAAAAGGGTTTTAGTTGCAAAATGGGGCCGAAAAATTCCCCAAACATATGGTCCAGCCATTTCTTATTTAACTTTAAGGATATTGAGTGTAGGAAGGACATTTTAAGACTGCAATATTGTATTGTGAACTGTCTAGACATGTGGGATTTAAAATAATTTTGAGATTCAAAATTTAATAAATTGAATGAGATGAAAAGGGCTTAAGGAAAAGGCTCAATAAGCTGAACGGTTTTTGTGTTTGGTTAAAAAGGATGAAAGCTTTCAAGAATAATCAAAAGACGTTTTTATGTTTAGGGTCAAAAGCTCAATCGACTGAAAATGATTTATGAGAAGTAATTTGTATTATTCGATGAATAAATTAAATCCTAACAAATCATAATTATAGGCCTGTAACTTGGTAATTTGGTCTTTAAAGGAAGAGGGATTGAAGCTCCATTATGTGATTAATAAAAGCTGCTTGATTGCAGCATTTAAGTACATTTAAAACTGCAAAAAGCAATAATCTGAATCCGACTTGCATAATGCAAAGTAGTGTTTTTTGTTGACTTTAAAGTTTAACCCCAATCCCGGCGGCACCTTGCCACTGCCACCATCCGCAGTCAATGACGGGCCACCACTTGTTGGCTGCTCCAAGTGAACTCAAACTCAGATCCAGACTCTGTTTGAATTTCGAACTGAGCCATCACAGGGGCCCGGACTGCGGACTCGGGACTGAGACAGCTGTCGAAGCAACAATCTTCAAATTGATTTTGCATTTTTTTCCCCCTTTTCGTTGAGGGCCAAAGCGGAGAAAAATCTGGGGTCAATGGGTGGCAAGCGTGGCAAGGCTGGATGGCTTCCTGCTCCTCACAGTTGATTTTTTCCCATTTTAATCTTTCAGTTTTGGGCTGTGGCAGCGGCGTGGCAAATGGCATGTAATGCTCACATAATCACACGGCACTAGGCACAGCCACTATTTACAATAAACTTGCACGAGCTGGGTTTTCGGCAAAACTAAATGAGAAGAGATTTATGCGGTGCATGTGGCATGGTACTTGGCTGGCTTGCCACATGGGTCCCCAAAAACAACCCAGTCTGCCGCCAGTCTGCAAGCCTGAAAACTTTAAACTTATCCACTTTTCCAGCCAGCCAGGGAGGCCTCGTCTTAAGTCTGCGATTTCTATTGCGATTGCGTCTGCGTACAAGTCGTCGTCTGAAGATGGCATCCAGCGTTTTGTCTTGGTCTTCCAGGAAATCAATTGTGAGGCGATGGGTGGTGGGGGAGGACCAAAGACCGGGGCTTAAAGCCACGTAACCATGCAAGTTGTCAAACGAGCCTCCCTCCCCCCAAAAAGTCGATGGCCAAAAGCCAATTGGACAAGAGTGCGAATTTGTTTGCTGACAACGACCTTTAGTTGGCAAAAAGTTTTGCCCAGAAACTTGACTTTAAACTTCGATTAGGTTCCTTGTTTAAAGTGGGTGCGAGATTTAAATTAGCCAAAGTTCTCAAGGCACTCGTTTCAAAATGAAATTGGTGGAAAATAATTATTTTAGGGAATTATATAATGCATTTTTTAGGGGCAATCAATTATGATTCGATTGGAACGATAGTGAGCCTTTTGATCTCCAGACTCCATTCATTCGACCCATATTTGTGACCATCAGTCATTCAGTAATTATTATTGCCATATTTGAAAAGGGGAATACAAGCAAAGAAAACCCCATGACTGTCCAATCATTTCGAACTGAAGACGACAGGCATCCGACATCGGACAACCGGCAGGGACTCCTTCATCTTCCACAAAACAAACCCAAAGAGTTAACGAAAAAAAAGAAAAGAAAAGAGAAACAATTGCTGACAGTTTCGCCCACTGCTGTGCAATGTTACCCAATTCGAGCCCAAGGCGAGTGCAGCTTCATCTGCCATTCACTTTTGCGATTCATTTGCTGTCCAATCTTTGACCATCCTTCGATGCAGTGGATGCAGCTTGGATGCAGTGGCCCGAGCTGCCCAAAAAGTAGCTACAAATAGTTATTTGGTTACTTAACTCGGCAACAATTTTGCTGACTTCGATTTCTCATTTTCTCATGACTCTCATGGCAGCTCCCTTCATCCAACCATCGTCTTCATCCTTGTTGACAATTTCTTCCTAGTGTCTACTATTTTTTACAAATATTTTCGACAATTGCCAGTTGAAATAAAATTAGCAAATTACTCTCACAACCCCAGGGGAGCTCCTCGCAATCGTAATCGTAATTGTCACTCGTTGTTAGGAGTCGATTGGACATTACAAGCTCATTGGGTAATCTTTAATTAAAGTGCCACAGCTATCAGGAGGATGAGCTTACTCGTCCAAGTGGCGTATACGCAATTTTATTTCCTGCAAAGGACAAAGACATCAAGCTCCCCTTAGCCTCGATTTAGGTGATATGCAAACTGAAAACGATGTCGTTTTTTTTGCTGTTTGCTTTTGCCATTGCACTTTGTCAATATTTGTCAAGTGTTTCCTAAATTCGTTTGCACGAGTTGCAAATCGCAGACCATCATCTAATTGCTGGGAAACACAACCCAGCGACAAAACAATCAACCGAAATCCCCGTCACCCCAGGGGGAGCTGGAATAATATTATTTTGCTGACTTGGGGCGATGACACTTCACAGTTGTCAGCGGGTGCCTGGCGGCGATTGCAACTTTGGATTGAGTACGAACTATTGCTCTTTTCTTTGATATTTTTTCTTTGATTTTGTACACAACTACCTATCGATCTGATGGCAGCTGGCCATTGCCATGGAATCTGCATTTGCATCTGCTGCTGTCTGCGATCCGTGTTTGAGTTTGAGTTTCAGTTTTGTCAAAAGCGACAGCGACTAATGTGTAGGAAACGCGGCTCATTTGGCGCGGCTGCTTCTTGTTTGCGGGTAAAAACGTTAATTGCATAATTGACTGCAAAAGGCGTAACTCACGGCCCGAAACTGCTCACGTATTGGCCATCGTCACCATCGTCATCATCGTCATCGTTGCACTCGCAGTTGGAGACGGCCACATCGTCCTATTCCCCGCCCCAGTTGGCCACGTCATGGGGCCAAAAAGACAGATGAGCCATCCCCATTGCCCCGCCAAAGAAATGGGCACTACCCAGAAAAATTAAAAAAATGGAAAAGCTACAAAAAAATACAATAAAAATAAACGGGAGGTGTTGGTTCAATTCGCCACGGGTGTGCTTTTCATATGTTTATACTCTAACTAAAGGGATTCGAAGGGGGCAATTTTTTTAAGAAATATTTGAATTAAATTATTTATTGACAAAAAAGAAAAAATGTGAAAATCATAAATTTATGGAAAAGCTGGATTTTTCAGGGTATTTCCCAAGTGGTCTTCATGGCTGACCATTGTTGTTGCTTTATTTCTCCGACTGTTGCAGCGGCGTCATCGTCTCCTCTTTCTGTTGAATTGTGTTAAAATGTTAATTTCGTGTTACGTAATCTGTGTCATATCCAGCAGGCAGCAGGCAGTAGGGGCAGGAGGCAGTTGTCCGGGCAGCCAGGCAGCTGGGATCTTCATCATCAGCATCCAAAAAGAGATACAATGGGATGTGGATGTGAGAAAAAAGTGAGAGGATTCCCAGGCTTGGCCAGTGGCTTCATCTGTTGGCTCAGCTCACACCCACCCGCACATAATACCACCAGACTGGTGGTGCACTTTGTGCGTTTTGTGGCAAATTAAAAGATAAAACCCACAGACAGCAGCAGCTGCAGCAGCAAAAAGCCGCAGCCGCAGCCGCAGCAACAGGCTGCAATTAGTCTCCCCTTCTTGCGATTCGTTTTATCGCAAAGTTTCAATCTTCACCAAACTTTTCCACCCAGCAATTCCGGTTCTCTTTTGTGTCTTTTGAAAAAGTTTTAAAATCTTTCCTTACGACCGGCTTCTGTCATTGATTTATTTCCAACAAATTAGTTTTGCTCCAGCAAAGGGCTGTTGCATTGGAAAATGTTGCAAGAATTCATTTGCAGATGGGGCAACAAGGATTGAAAGGCTTAAAAAGAAATATAAGCTCTTTCTCCAATAAACAAAATTTCCTTACTGCCTTTGGCCAAATATTGACACTACTAATTCTCCACTACCAATTCGATTGGATGGATGCCTCATTGTGTTGCATAATCATACAACAGTCCATTAATTATGGAACAAACACGTAGCAAGACATTAACATTAACCATCGACTTTATGGCCCACTCGTTGCTCTCCGTTTGACCATTAAATTTATCAGCCAGCCATTTTGTTTCTGGTAATTTCTGCTTAAATCAATAAAACTAAATGTTGTGTTTATTGTGGCGCAACGGTGGCTTTCGTGCAACGACCAGGAATTCTGTGGCGCTTGTTTGCCCGAGGCACCATAAATTAGCCAATTAATGTCCGTAAATTAAACAGGCTAAGCCGAGGTGACTCCTGGCTGGTATGTAAACAAATTTTAGCCGGGTTCTTCTGGGCCGAGATGTGGCGGGAGACGCATTCTCGGACGTGACTTGCAACCTGCAACCCATGCCTCAGTTGGTAGCTGCAGTTGGCCGACAGCTGTCCGGTGTTTGTTGTCTGTTGTGGCATGAGAAAACATCTTGCTCGCCCCTCCCCAGTCTGTCGTCTGTCTGTTTGTGCTTGTTTGTCGGCTGGCATTATGTTTGTTTGCTTGTCGCCCCGAACGAGTTTATTCTACAAAAGTGAAAGGCCTGCTTTGGCTGAATGTCGACTGGCAGCGATGTGTGTCAGTGACGCACTAAAAACCGATCACCTCCACTTGCCACTGCCCCTAATGAAGACGCTCAACGGCAGGGGGCTTTTCATTTGCTTACACTGAGGATTCTATTCTATTCTATTCCATATTTTAATTGTCAATAAATCCCCCAATCAATTTCTATTTCCTCTGTGTACTGGGGGAGGTGTGCAATCGCCTCAGGGTTACGGGGCTCATCAATGAACCGACTTACTAATGAGGTTTGCCTAGACGACCTCCCCTTTCCCCCCCAAAGATTCTAAACCACAGACATGACCGCATCAAATTGCAGCTGCTGCCTTGTCATATTGCGTATACGCCTTGTATGGCGTGCCAGCAAATGAATGGACGGCTAACAAGCAAAATTGTCCAAATGCCTCTTCGCCAATGCAAATTTGTAGCTATCACCAAAGATGGTGGCCGTTGCAAGTCAAAGTTCAAGTGGCACTCATTGTGAGTCATATAATAATTAAATACTGATGGCTTGCCGCAAAATATGAAAAATTGTGGAGCAACAAGTGTGGCTTTAAAGTAACAGCAATTAAAGTAAGCGGGATTAAATCGATAATCAGCTCGCGTGTCATTAAGGAGATCATCGCCATGGACTCCACAGGGGAGTTTGCGCCACATTAACCCCGTTTTTGATCTCCGGCCCTGGTTGCCATTGTATCCCACCGCCCATCCATCCATCAAACCCTCCTTCCCGCAGAGCTGCTTGTAATTAAAATGTGAACATTGCCGAGCAATGGACAAAGGCTGCTGGGCTTTTATTTTTCTGTGAGTCCACACCCTTCACTGGAGGTTTTCCGGTTTCATTTTGGGTCGGATGGTATCAGGTACACAAAAAAAAAAATACCTTTGCCATATCATCCATTACGAGAAGTTTCTAAAAAGTTGTATATTTAAAAAGATACATTTCTAGCATGTATTGAGCTATGACTCAAATGTACTATTTTTATTAATAATATTTCAACACATTTTCCTCAGTGCATTAATCGAAACGTGAAAAGTCGAACAGGTACCAAGTGTCTTGATTTGAAAAATGGCAGACACGAAATATTGGTCCGCAAACAATTCCCTCGATTGAAGTTGAAAAAGTCCATTTAGAAAGGGAAGGGACTTCGTGATATATTGGAAACTCCGTGCTTCCCTATTTTCGGCCAATAAAATGGCCCCCTTTTCGAAATCCCGCACATACATCTTTCGACATGAAAATAATTCAAATTGATAAGCCACCGTTAATAGGTGGCCAGATTGGAGGCTCTTAATGACCAGTAGCCGCTCCAGTGGGTTAACGTTGAGGCCGTCGCTTTGTTGCCGGCTGCCTTTATCTTTGTGTTGGCACTTTAAACCCGTAATTAGTTTACACTTGCGGTAATTGCGGCATAAATCTTCGGCTTGCCAAGTGTCGTAATTTCCAAAGCACTCACACACGAAAGCCCAGACCCTATCTGTGTCCCTTGGGGGGGGCCTTACGAGTGTGAGTTTCTACAACTTTATATCTGGATACCCTCTGCTCCAGGCTCAGTGCTCAGTCCTCAGTCCCATATTACCTCCTTTCTCAGATACATTACCAGTTCCATTCCCAGTCCCATTCCCAACACAACTGCCGCAAAATGATTTGTGGCCTTAAGTGGAAGTCAGCCAACTTGCCGTCCCGGCGCATCTCTGGCCTGAGGATTGGAAAAAAATACATCCAAGCCATGTTGGTAAACAACATCAGTGACACTGCACCCAAAAAAATTACGAAAATAATCTGTCTGATGGTATTTTTACTCAAATCACTTCTGAGAAACTATTTAAAAATTATTATAAAAAATTTCCATAAATCTATAAACCATAAAAGAACACAAAAAATATAAATTCTCTCATTTTAAACCATAAACCACCAATATTTTTTCTCTGTGCACCAACTTGTGGCTCTTGGCTTTTCGGGGGGACCCATTTTCAACTGTCGTCACGCCATTTTCAAATAAACAGAGCAAACTGTAAATATCATTTCTATCCAGAGTCCGGACTGCAAATAAAACCACAAGCATGGTTTCCCTGGTCCCAGAGACCCACATCCCCATCCAACTTCTCGGGTTAAGAGGACTTTTTAGCATTTGGCCAGTGGTTCTCTTGACGGAAATACAATAATATGGCCCTATCCCATCTCCTGGGTGACCCTTTTGTTCCGGCACCCTCCGGCAATTGTCTTGGCGAAGGGAGCATGTGCGTTTTGGTGCCACTATGCTTTTATGGGTATTGTCGCAACGTTTTATGGAGCTATTAAGGTGTCGTCTGTGCGACTGTTTGCCACAATTGTCCCATTGTCTGCCAGGTACGGAAATGTTGCGTGCTGAGGGCTTCCCTCGTTTATGGGTTAACTGATCAACTCAATATGAGGGGCTTTATTTAGTGGAGCTTTAGTCCAGATATAAACGAAATCCATCCCATCCTTTCCCATCTGATACTCCCCTTTAATTGAAGTCACAACCTCAGTCCCTTTCCTATGGCAGTTTTGCAAATTAAAACCGCATAGAAGATGTTTACCCAAAAAAGAAAAAAAAAGGAAAACTATCAAAAGAGAAACTGACAAGCCAAAATTGACTGGGAAAATGTTTTTTGTTTTTTTTTTAAATATATTTTCGGCTATTCCTGCCATGTGAAAATGTGCGAAAGTAAAGCACTTTCTCTCCCACTTTTTCTGGCCAAAAACCAAACAACGGTTCTGCATACAAGCCAGAGACTGCAGACAGTTAAAACCACGACTACGACTACGACCACGACCGCGACACGACGATGCGGCCATCCGTGGCATATCCGTGAGATACAGATACTCGCTGTTCGCCTCGTCAGCTTAATTAAAACGTGAGCAATTGCAGTAATGAGTCTGCCGCCTGATAAAAGACGGCCAACACCAGCCAGCCAGGCAGCCAGCCAGCTCATCGAGGGGCACGCATTGTCGCTGGCGCAATTCATGAGGCAGTTGCAACTTGTAACTTGCCACTCTCGTTGCATATCAATGTATCTGATGCACTCGTGCGTTGGCCAATTAGAGGATGGCGCCTAACGGCAGCGACAATGTTGGCATTTAGCATAAATGCGTTAAAGTTTTGAGACCTGGTTGCACGCACTGTGGCATGCGGCCAAAGGATACGCTTGTGCGGCCAATATGCAAATTTAGATTTGTTGAATTTTTGGCTATTCGATAAGGCGTTGCCATGTTGACTTGACTGATTGCCACCAATTGAAATGTTAAAAAAAATGCAGGAAGTATTAGCAGTTACTTTTATGCTTAAATTAACATTTACTTTATGGGTGTTAGCATAAAAAATTATAAGCATTAAAGTTTAAAGCCAAGTGACCTTTTTCCTGGCCAATCTCTGTGGTCCAATGTTTCCTTGAGGGCGAAGTCGTGTCCAGAGAAATGTATCTGGAAGACAAGAAAAAGTATCTGGTATCCGAGAGTGTGGCTGCCTTGGGTCTGTGGTTATGCCGAACCATTTCCTGACACGTTTCGCCATTCGAAAGGTTAAATGCTGAGCTCGTTCGCCTCCTTCGCCTTGGCCAGACACTGTTTGTGGTAGTTGATTTGGCAACTTCCAACTGGCGGACTTACAAGCTGCAACTGTGGCAAGGTCTGCAAGGTTAAAAGCGGCCACTTGCGGTTTCATTTCCATCTGCTGGTAAGTCCACGGATTCCAACTCAGATCGAAACCAGTTCCACCAGTGACCTTTTCGTGCCTCCTGCAATTTCCATAAGCCCCTAATCGAGCCGCGTGTCAAGTGCGTGTGGCGATACTCAGTATGATGCTGCATGTGGCACTGATGACGAAGCATAAGATATATTTTATAAATTCTAAAAAAAACTCGGAAAAACATGCGAAATGTTTACACATTTTTTCACACAGGTTTGACACGCAAAGTAAGGTTTTTCGATGTCACAAATGAGGTCTGTTGGAGCCTTAAGTACTTTTATTTATTTTATTTATATTTTTAGTTAAAGTCATCAACTAAGAATAGAATGCGTTGCCGACTAGATGTAGAGGATATTGAGGCATTAGATACTCCATCCGCATGTTCCTCAAAATGGCACACTCCACAAATTTTTGATTTTGGATTGATTTTGTGAAATTTCGATTTATCGGCGATATTTTCAAGAAACATTGGATGCCCATTCGCCCTTGGTTGTATCTGGTTTTTTGGTTCGTTTTCCGTTTCCGGATTCTCTTTGGGATTTGGCTGGGAATTATCTACGTTCAGAGGAAAGGACTCTACCGTAAAAGCCAATATCTATTAAAATGTATGATGATTATTTCTGGTAGTTTTAAAGCTTAAGAAACTTACGGCAATCACAACCCATCATTTTTTCTTCATATCTCATGTGTGTGGTGTCTTTCTGTGTTTTTAAAGTGAGTTAATATCTCTGCCTTGCAGGGATTTAAGATTATTGATTTTTTTTTATTAGCCAATTAAATAAGAGGTTGATCCTTATCCCTTTCCCATGCCCTTTACGCTTTTTATAAGCACTTTCGATGAAGTCATTTGGGTTAGGGGACAATTATCACCGCATTGCATACCAATTCGTGAACGCCCCTTCCGCCAATTCCGCCGGCCATCTCCGGCAACATCTCCGACACGTCTCCTCATTAATATTATATATGTGCTGGCAATTTTATTTTATGTATTTATTTTTTACCAAAAACAACATCAACAACGACAACCTTTCGATCGACAACCGCAAAACAAGTGCTTAAGCATAAAGAGTAAAAAAAACCTACAGTAATTCCTTTTCATTAAGGACTCTTTCATATAATTATTCCTAATTAAATATTTGGGGAAGGGAGATTATTTAATTGCGGGAAATATTATAACATTTCCAAAAAGATGTTGACCATTTATGTGACAGTTCAAGATTAATTACGAGCAAGTGCAGGAGATTTGTTTTACAGTCGTCATGGGCATCGTCTTGATTTTCTTCGGGGCTTGAGTTGCAAAAGCGAAAGTTTACTGTGCCGGCCAGTTCCGATGGGAATCTCAATCTCTTTGTGGACCGGCCATTTATCTTTGGGTTCAATTTACGCTTCGCCTGACCGACGACCACCGCTTACCTAATCGATGTTGTGGAGTGGGAGTACGTCTTTATATATATTTATATTCCCATCCAGAGCTGGGGGTGTTTTGTGGGGGGGGGTAAAAAAAATCCGGTATTTGGAGAGCATCCTTTTTGGCGGCGGCAGCGGCGGCGGCAGCGGCGGCGGCGGCATCTTGTGCCACGCGTTTTGAAGGCACCATAAATCGGCTTGATTATCGCGCCGCAATTCCAATTGACGGCTGTGGTTTCTCATCTTTCATAAAAATCCATAAAATTCAGGAAAAAAAAAAGCCAACTTGATTCCGATTGCATCCTCAAGCCGCATTACGTAATCCCAGTGTAATGGAGCGCCGTTTTCGGGTTTTGGTTTGACAGCCATTTGCCGGCCGTTCTTCTTTCACTTTTCGTGGAGGCTGCCCTTAATTGATTTTAACAAGTTTTCTGCCTCGGCCCTGTTTATTTTGGCAATTTCGTATTTCCCTTCATTTAAAGTGTTTTCCCCACTGGCCTTGCTTTCGGCCAGGCTTTTACGCTCAATCAATCTTCTGACCCGAAGCTCTCTGGTCTGGGATGTTATTTCAAACTTTCGGCAGCGGCATCGGCATCGGCCCTCCTGGCCAAAGTGTGAAAACTGAAACCCATTTACGCAAAATATGATTTCTTGTTTCGACTTTTGTTTACATTATTCCCCTCTGGCCCTCGCCAGTACTAATGTCTTGGCCTGAGTGCTAAAGTTTTTAGCCTGCCGTTGTCAACTTCAATAGCGACGATGCCGAAAGTTGTGGGTTTCCATATCTGCTTGCCACTTGAAATTTAATAGCAATCCAGCCTGCCAGGGTAAAACTCAATTATTTGGTCCTTAAAATGATTTAACAAACGAATTCTGGTTGTGCCAGAGATTCGTCTTGAGTGGCTCAAGATGATGGGGCAGTCAAAAAACTCAAAACTCACTCGTTGCTGCACGCAACAATGAAAAGAAGTTAAGAGAGATACCAAGATACAAAGATACAAAGTTACTAAGATACTAAGTAGCAGAAAAGTAAAAGGAATCCCAGACACTCCACGCATCTTCACATCTTCTTCGACAGTGCAATTTAAATAATTGTGTGCGGTTGGTTTCTTCTAGCCACAAAATGCGATGCCCATCAGATTGCACAACCGGCTGGCCAATAAAGTTGGCGCTTCCAACGACTCTGTGCCTAATGACCATTTGCATTATCTCCTTCGGTTGCCCACTTGGCCACGTTACACAAAGTTCGTCTATTTGGGGAATTGGCCACGTTTGAATTTACGGTGGAATTTATGTCTTTTATTTCAACAACAAGTATGCAAATGTGATTTCCAGAAGCACGTGTAGGCTATGCAAAAAATACAAAATGACACCCATTACACGATTGGCTTCAAGATATTTTCATTAAATATGAATTAGCTTTAGCCAGACAAACGCAAAGCCCCTTTGACCGCGATCCCACACAACTTAACCCCCGCGGTTTCCCACCGCAAAACATAAATTATACCACAATTGGCATTATAAGCCCAGTTCCAATTTTCAGATTTCACTTCCAACTCAGTTACTCCACTTTGCTGCCGTCTTTGCAATGGATAGCGATTCTGTGAGATACATATTTGAAATGCCAATGAAAAGGTGCCACATGCAAATCCAAGTGAGTGGCACGGCCCTTATTGGCATACAATGTGGAAATTTTGGTTGGAAAACAAAATCCTTACAATGTCTCGTGCTTTAAAAGTCAAATATGATTTTCACACGTTTTCGCTGCAGCATCCAGTTCATTTGTAAAATTACGCATACGCCACGTTGCCCGGGCGGGTTTATAGTCTAAATTTGAATTTATTTCTCGGTTTACTGCGACCCACATTCGAGGTGTGAGTTTGATTTTTATTTGGGGAATTGCGCTTGATGCAACATGGAACTTCGTTTCCGTTTTTTGTCTTTAGAGTTAGTTACTATTGCTGACTGCCGCCAAGTGAACTCTGCGCTTTGTGCAACTCTTCCGCAACATTCCTTGAAAACTTTTCCCCCGACGGCAGCTGGAAACTTCAAAGGCGTCAAATGCGTGGCAATGTGTGGAAATGCGTGGAGCCGCACAAGATTAATGCTTTGCTCTCCCCCAACACGACTTTTCCATTTGTCAGTTAGAGGAAAAGGTCCCCGAAAAGCGTCCTGGCTGCTGACTAAATTGGAATTGTGTGGCATTCGGCTAAAATGCCACCCATTAAAAGTGCAACTGCATATTAAAATTGTTGCACACATCACTCTATGGTTGAAAGTCATGAAAGTGGAAAATGGAATGTGTAAAAAAAAGGGGAAGGAACCAAGAAACCGAAAGTTTTTATAGAACTGGAACATATGCAAAGGATGGAGCCACGTTTGTGGTGTGCATTTTGAGCCTTGGGGGCTCTGCAATTAAATTAACAGCCCCTTGTGGGTTTCGAAAGGAAAAAAAGAGGAACTCAGCAGTTGCAAGTGATGTATCCAGGGTGTGACTGAAAGCAATTGTGAAAAATGAAAGGACGAGGAATAGAGTAACGAGTAACGAAGGAAATGTGGTTTCCAGAGCGAATTGAATTCAGGCAAAACAATTTCATTTAACAATCAAGGCCTTTATTCGTTCTGCCGGCGACAGATCCAACAAATTCCAAATCCAAGTCCAAATCCAATTTCCACGATGTGGGAAAAGTTTTGCCCAAGACCTGTACAAAAACTTTTGTTTTAATTGCTAGCAGCAAATGAAGGTTAATGACAAACATTTAAATAAAAACGAACAACTAAAAGAATGGCTCATTTGGTATCGGACGTTAACATTTTTGTTAGGCAGCGACCTTAGACAATTTTTGTGTATTTCTCAAATGGCCAAGTGCTCAGCCGTTAAAAATATAAATAAAAGAGCAGCATTGCAACAGAAAGTCGTTGACACTAATTAGCATTTAAAAGTGAACGAGCTGCAACTGCAGAAGAGTCGACTACCCATCAAGTAGTGCGGCAACATTTTCAATTGAAGCGAACATAACAAACAAAATCAAACGGGCAGGCAAAACATACAAATAAATAATAATAAAGCAGCAATCTTGTATCGGAGTTGCACTGCCGATACAATCGCAGACAGATGGAAGATGCAATTGACGCCGCCAGCACGCCAGGTCGCCAACTCCGCATCTCGGCAACTCGGCAACCCGGCAACTTTGCAACCAAACTTGCAACAGCACCAAAAATGTCAAATGTAAAAACGACACCAAACGATTTCAGTGTGGAAAATTCAAAAAACAAAATAAAATAAATAAATAAAATAGTAGAAAATGCAAACAGCTTAAACAAAAATCGCAGGCAACAATATAAAATTTGCACGCTGCCGTTTGCTTAACAAGCAGGAAGTGGAGAGGCGCTGGGCAGGCGGCAGCTGGAGCTGGGGGAGCTGGAGATGGAGATGGAGCTGGAGATGGAGGAGATGGTGGAGATGCCGCCGGCAAAAAGCAGCGACAATGGATGCAGGAAGCAACAACTGTCGTCGCCGGCGACTTCCTACCCATCATCGTTCCCCACCTGCTCGCCAAGACACCAATTTCCCCCATCTCTGCAGCACCCACTTCCCAGGGATGCTCCCGATGAGATTGTGCCGTTGCGTGCATCTGTATCTTTCAGTGTCAACTCGAACACGGTCTGAAAATATGGTCCGAAGCTGCGAGGTGGAAGCTGGGGGGGACTAACATTTTTTATGCAACATCAACACCCCCTGGGCCACCCACTAAGCTGCGATTAAAGTTCAAGTATTTGCATATTCCCGCCATCTGGATTGCTTTGGGCCAACTTATTTGTCTACTTCAGAATTGATTCGTGTTTTATTGACGGCTTAAAATTAAATTTTTTTATAATTTTTAATGAAATAAATGTAGTTCCCTGAATTTCTCATAGTTTAAGTTTTATTAGTAAGTTTTATTATCAAGCTTTAAACTTCCCATTGACTTCTTTTAGCCTCCGTGGACTAACTGCTCTGTACTGTTGCCACTTATTTTTAGCCACATTGTTGAGCGTGAGATTTATCGCCAGCTGCGGTTTCTTTTTTCGGCGATCGTCGCGCTTTTTTCCCAAAGGCTTTCGGAAGTTGAAATAAAATCTGTCCAAGTGGCGAAGGAAAATGTTTGCCTTTGGCTGGTAAAAGAAATACACTTTCCAAGTATTTTCTAAAATTTCTCTTAGCTATTTTTTTACAAACTTTTTTTTTTTAATATTTAATTCAAATACCCCTTGATAGAGTAAAAAGGCAGCCTTGACTGACGGACTTCAAGGCAAGAGTTTTCCCCGGACTCGGATGTGAACTCGAACTTGGAGTCCAGCTTCGATTTGCATTCCCATCCATCTAAAATCGGTTGGCATTCCAAAGGAGCAGCCAGAGGGGCTGGCTGTTGGCTGATTGCGGGTGCTCTTGGCTTTGCCAATTTTTTTTTTGGCTTTATATCGGTTTTCCATTTAATTTCCCACATTGCCGATGCAATTTATAGCATCTACAAGTTTGTCAATACACGAAAAATCGCTCGCCGCTCGTTAGCCACGTTTGCATATGCTCCTGACTTGGCCCGAAGCTGGGAGTCCGGGTTACACAATCGATGGGTGAGATTCAAGGTGAAATCGCATCGGGAATGGCAGCCACGGCAGGAAATGCCACCGACTCTTCGACTGACAGTTGGACGAATGTTGTTGCGTTTTAATTTTATTATTATTATTTCTAAAAGCGCGATCATCGACGAGTTTTGAGCAGCTGCCACATACATAATAAACCGTGGATTTGTTGGTAATAATAATTATTTTGGCCAACCCATCTCACCTGAAACAAAATTGGCAGGATTGGAGAAATGCTCGTCGATCCATTAGCTAACAAATAGTTAAGACTATGATGACTTATGACTAATCGAGTTGGCTGAAACCGAACACGGCCAAGAAATGTCAAACAAATGAAATACGTTTATTGATTTCTAAGGTGTTGGCTGGTCGGGCTATTAAACGGGTTAACGAATTGTTAATGCCAACTACTGTATTTTGCAAGACACCGCAACGGCTGTGGATTTTAACAATTTTTTGAACAATGTGGTGTGAGTGTGTCTTCCTCAGAAAAAAGCCGCCACAACCACGGGGCCATGGGAGACGTTTAATAAAATTTAAAGTCACATCGAATCGCACTGTGTTGAACACAATGACCCGAAAATTGGCACCTAATTGAATAAGTGTTGGTTTGATTTTCATTCACCTTTCTCCGCTTTGTATTCGGTTCAGTGACCCATCAGCCGCCGTACCACTTCATTAAACTTAACACAATTAACCGACTGAACCGACCAAAAAATGGGAAGTGAAAAGAAATAAGTCTGCATTGATACCATTACAGCATAAAACACCTACAAAGCAGGCTATTAAATGAATCCATTAAAAGGGATTTTTTTTTTTTAATTTATTGAAGGTGGACATTAAATTAAATTACGCAAGGTATAACAGGAATCCTTAATCGGCTTTGCATTTCAAAAAATTGGCCAAAACTTAGGTTGGATTATTTATGAGACTCGTAATATAATTGCTTAAAAAACACGTGTCTAAGGAACATCAAAATTTTGTTTGATTTATACGCCTCGGCGGATACATCAAGGATGTCTAAAGATCCCGCCTAGCAACTATTTTACCACACCAGACACGACCAACCCAGTTTTATGATATATCTTTACGGCCAATCTGGGATCGGATAGGCCTTGCACAGTGGCACACTTACACAAACTCTATGCCATTCACGATCACATTCACTCGCATTCAGTCACTCAGTCATTCGCGTCACTCAGTCATACTGAAGAAAAGAAATGCCCCGTCCGGAAAATCAAAAACACAAAAGATCGACTGGATCCACCGCGGCACAGACCTCAAATTATTCGAAATTGCCATTGTTAGGTTTTCTGGAGAGACATGGAGCATCGGATCGCTAGGTTGTACCTTTTGGATTTTCACGTAGTCGTGAAAAAAGCCAAGGAAAGCCAAACTGCTCACCTGGCCAGCTGGCGTCGGAGTGCGGAATCGACCCGGTGGATACATTGGGGGCCCAGCAGCGATGAGAGCGAAAGTGCACGACACCGGGATCTTAACTTGGCCAAAAAGGCGCCCCCCGAACCCAAGACAAAGCCAGGCCGATTCGGAGAGAGTTCGAGTGAGAGTCACGGCTCTCGGGAAATGGCCAAGACGTTGCTGCTGCTGCTGCTGTTGCTGCTGCCGGTGCTGTAATAAGTCGATTGTGCGGTAATTTCAGTTTCACTTGGCAACCCACACACAGAGAGACACCCAGACAGACCGAGAGACAGACAGACAGATGGCCGAAAAAACCGACAATCATTATTGGCCTGCTCGCCACGCATGCGCAGAAACCGAAAAAGCCAAGTCGCATCACCACACCAACACAGCCCCACACCTATGGAAGCGCAAAGATACAAAGATACAAAGATACGTAAAAAATACAAAATAAAAAAATTAAGGGGGAAAAAAAAAACCCTCTCGCAGATTTAAAACTCTTGTAGTAGTGTGGTGTGCATCTGGCCGATTTCTGTATAAATTGGTGATGCGGCTGCAGTGGTTCGTCAGTGAAGCATTTGATTTGGTCTAATAAACAGCAGCCGAGTGCATCTCGAGGATATAGAAACGTGAGGCATCCCCCCACCTACAGCATAGTACTCCCAGTGGATAATCCTTTATTTTGTTTACCCCCCTCCACCCCCAAACACACACACACAACCACATACCACAGACCTGGGATTACTGTGAGATACTGTGCCAAGTGCTAAGTGTGTGCCCTGTGAGAAATCGTGAGAATCCGCATTACCCATACGCAACGCTCAACGTTAACCCGTGACCATCAGCAGTAGCCATGAAAGCCTTCATCCTAATGTCCTGTCTGGCTCTGGCCGCCGCCCGTCCTGAGGCCGGATACAATTACAACCGTCCCGGAGGCGGCGGTGGCTCCGGCGGTGGCTCCCATGGCGGTGGCATCGGCGGCGGCATCGGAGGCGGCATTGGAGGCGGATTCGGCGGTGGTTTCGGTGGCGGATCTAGCGGTGGATTCGGAGGCGGTGGCAGCTTCAGCAGCGGCAGCAGTGGAAGCTTCAGCAGCGGCGGAGGAGGTGGCTTCTCCAGCGGCGGCGGTGGAGGAGGAGGCGGTGGCTTCGGAGGCGGATTCGGTGGTGGCTCCAGCGGTGGATTCGGAGGAGGTGCGTGTAATTGGTAAACCAAAGCCTTGCCATTCCACAAAACGAACAAATTCATATTTCAGGCAGCATTGGTGGATTCGGAGGCGGCGGCGGCGGAGGTGGCGGCACCACCCTGGTCCAGAAACACATCTACGTTCATGTCCCGCCACCAGAGCAGGAGGAAGTGCGTCAGCGCCCCAACCTGCCTGTGGGCCAGGCCCAGAAGCACTACAAGATCATCTTCATCAAGGCCCCATCTCCACCCTCGTACCAGGCTCCAGTCATCCCGCTGCAGCCCCAGAACGAGGAGAAGACCCTGGTCTACGTGTTGGTGAAGAAGCCCGAGGATCAGCAGGACATTGTCATCCCCACACCCGCACCTACACAGCCCTCGAAGCCCGAGGTCTACTTCATCAAGTACAAGACCCAGAAGGAGTCCGGCGGCATCTCCGGTGGCTCTTCCGGCGGTGGCTTC
Source organism: Drosophila varians (assembly GCA_018150405.1). Taxonomy (NCBI): domain Eukaryota; kingdom Metazoa; phylum Arthropoda; class Insecta; order Diptera; family Drosophilidae; genus Drosophila; species Drosophila varians. Next base: position 6,645,669 of record JAECWK010000015.1, read on the forward strand.
ACCCAGACCAACACCGGCGGTGGCTACACATCCGGCGGCGACGGCGGATTCGGCGGCGGTGATAGCGGCGCCATTTCGGCCCCATCCAGCAACTACGGCCCACCCGGCAAGTCCGGTCCCTACTAAGGAGACTCCAGCCCATTGACAACTTTAAAACTGCTAACTTCGAACTCGGCTCAAGCTGTCCAAGACTAGTCCTGTCGTTGAAACGCCCCCGACTCTCACACGAAAACCACATCATCCCATTACCATTGACTACTCTACCTTTTGACCTTCTGACCCGTCAAGTCATTCATTATCCTCTTTTTTTTCTGACACATCTCAGACTAGACCTTGACTCCTAATAAGATCGCGAAAGAAGGAAAAGAGGGGGCGGCGCTTTCGCCCACGACTTTTGTACATAATACGTTTCCGAACTTTTCACTTTCACTTTATTTCTTTTTCGCTCAAAAACTCACTTCCATTCTCTCGTCCGACTACCTGGAAATTCTCACCTGAAACTGATTAGAGTCTAACCTTCAGCCCTGCCTGAAAAATTCTATTAGCTAATAGGCGACGAGTGGTGGGTTCCTTGGTTGGGAACTCCACTTGGCGCCCGGAAAAAGCGATTAACACGATGATGATGATGATGATGATATTGTAGAGGATGATGATATAGCGGGGCCTCACACGCCCCATACATATAAATATATATTTTAATTATCCTAGATCTAAGTACTTTATGCACAATAAAAAAAACAACGGTGACAAAATTACGAAAAAAAAAACTAAGAGTAGAGTTCATATTTTTCCGAATGTCCTTACTCCTCGTCCTTTGTATACTTGCTGCCGAATGAAAAGGAAAGTTGCACTAATTAGCCATTTACAGTAAAAGGAAGTGGCTCAGAGAGTTGTGAAACTAATTAAAAAGTCATTTCTTTGCCATTACAAGGATAGCCTTGCCATCGTTTTTTTTTTCCAAGCATCTTTGTGGCTTAACAAAATGAAAGGGCTCTGACCTCAACAGTATTTCAGATCCTTTTAATTAAATAAGCGCATTTCAAGGCCAAACAAATTCTCTGGCCAGGAAGTGAGTGAAAAACTTTGAGTCTTGGTGTTACCAACGATTTCCAAGTTCCTGAAAAGTTATTTATTTTTTTTTGAGTTTCCGATTTTAGTAGGAAGTTGTACATTTTTTAAAATGACAAACTATTGCTTTGGTTTTTTGGTTGTCATTTCTGAAAGGGTTTAATTTTCGTTTCTGTTTCTGTTTTTTTTTTGGGAATTATTTTTATTTATTTTGTTTTGTTACCGGTCTTTAATGCCTTAAGTAAACAGACAGCAATGGCATTGTCATTGCCGCTCAAGCTTCTGCCCCCTTTTTGGGCTCCGAGTTTGCGCTTTCACTTCAACATAGTTATTTTCTGCCACTATTACCTTTAACCCATTTAAGCCAACATTTTTTAAAAACTTTTAAATTAAAATAATTTCTTTTTATTAATATACCTATTACAATTTGTTTTAAAATAAGATCCCATGGCGTATAAGAAAATTGTTCCTAAATCCAATCTCAAAAGGGTTAACTCTCCCACATTTTTCAACTGACATTTCAGATCCCAGTCTCTGGTCTGCTGCCTTTGTTTCGAGCCTCATATTTTATGGGCACATGGCTGGCTTCCGCCTGTCTGGGCCAACACACTGAACCTATGCTGTCTTTTTTGTTTCTCATTTCAGTTGCTTTTTTATTTGTTCATACAATCAATGGCAATCCGTCATGCAAATTTCTGCCCTGCAGCTGAAATCTTTTCGATTCGCTTTGCCAACGACTTATGAAGCTGTTTGTTTGTCAAATTTATTAATATAAATTATAGTCAACGTCTTCAGGACTCTTTTCAAATAAATCCAACAACAAACTTCCTTGGGAATGTTAAGGAAATCAAATACTTTAAATGTATTTACTGCTCCTGGCCAGCAATTTGTCAGACATAGACCGCCCTTCAATATTCCTAATTACTTTGATAAACACACTGTCCAGGTGCCAGGCCTGGGGGGTCGTAAATTTCGAGAAAACAATATCATTGATGCGCCTTCTGAAAAGTTTCGACACAACTCACGTGGTCAGAGGTATTCCTGCCAGGCTCGTAAAATTGCGAACGTGTTGTCCATCCCGAAAATTGGCCAAACCGAAACAGACACTCTGGAACCGTCAACAGAGCTTAGCAGGTGGAGAAATAATGGAACAAAAAGGCCTGCTCCGGCCCTAAGTGGGTGGGTGGCAACTGGCCAGTATATCAAACATAGGCAGATTCCGTCTACAAACCAAACAGGCCCCGCATCCAGGCAATTGCAATTTGCAAAGTTTCTGAGGCCACAACATTGTCGCAAATTGGTGTTCCTGCTTCCCACGGAAGCCCCGTAGCTTTGGGTAAACATTGAACTTCTATTGTGCAACTAAAGTCCTCCCTTCACCCCACCTTCAACCTCTTGCAATTTTGGCACTGGGCCAATTTTTGCATATAACTCATACGCAGTGTTGCACATCCTGATCCTGCATAGTAATCGGCTAGCATAATAGTTGCTATTTCTGGAAAGTGAATAAAATCCATATGGATGAGTGTCCTCTTGTAGAAGTTTCTCTTTTCAGTGGCCTCCCCAAGTGGATATTGTGGATGTTGCAGGAACGAGGAATTTGACTTAAGCTTATTGAGTTTTTCTCATTTAGAATAAATGAACGAGGCTGTATCGCATATTTTCTGTAGTTTATGCAAAATAATCGAATCTGAACATGAAGAACATAAATAATAAAGCAAAATCTTGGCATCTAAATAGCCGAAATAAATGTCAGCATAAAACAACATTAAAAAGTGTTTTTGGGAGCTAAAAGCAGTCGCAAGAAAAAGCAATTTGTGGGCCAAAGAAAATGTTGAAAATTCAATTTGCTGGAGAGCGCGGAGCAAACACGAGTGGGATCCGTGTCGTGGACATTGTACAGACATTTCTGGTACTATAAAGTCCGTGTGGCCTCCTCCCTTCTTAACCAAATATGTACGAATGCTGTCGCATAAGCGAAGCAATTTTATGACCTTTTATTTTTCAGTCGAGGGTTTCGCTTTTTCAAGCGGTTTTCCCGCCGTTTTTGTCTTTTTTTCGCCTGTCAGTGACACGCCCACAATAAGTCGCAGCCGCAACACTTCCGCGGGGTCAAAAAAGAGGGGAGAAAAAAATGGGGAAAAAGATATGGCGGTTGGGAGGGGTCATGGGTTGTTCCTGGACCTTCGTGACGTCGTTTAATTGACAGCTCTCGGACGGTTTATGACACTTAGGGCGCTTTAATTAATTGCGCGTATTTCTTAGGCCCTCGCTTCCTGCCACGCCCCCCTTAACGCACCGGGCGAGTTTCGAGGGCGGGTTAATTATAATGTATGTCGGTCGTAAAAGTAAAAGTCGGCTCACGTACACTGCGCCAAAATGCCCGGAAAGATATACACACATAGTGTGTACACGCAACTCCAAAAAAAAAAAACTCCGCCAAGACAATTCATTCAGCTTTAATTTTATTCGGTTTTATCGCCCAATATGGCTTACCACAAGCATGAGGATGCCTCCTTCTGGTCCTGGCGGTCAATGTCCGATGGTGCCTTTGTTCCCGGACCCATAAACCGAGGAGCGTATAATTGCAGCGAACAAAAAGTCCATTTGCTCCCCAACCACTGGGCTTTGGTCTTTCCGCTTTTATTTGATTATTTTTTATGACTTTTGGATTTTTACGATACTTTGTGGTATTCATTTAGTTATTTCGCTCACTTAATTTTTGTTTTGTCGGTCATTGAAGGTCCTCCAATTTGATCTATTAAAGGTAAATATTTTTAAAAATGTATTTATCCGAATGCCAAATGGTTTAAGGGAGAGTTTAGGAACCTTTGAAAGTAACTTGTTCTATTATGAAAAGACTTCAAGGGGCATATCTGAAATGTTATTAATTTTTTAATATTTGTTCCAAATAATTAACTGGTTCTAAAATGTTGTTAAACTTTTAAAAGTAAGAGTATACAAATTTAAAGCTTAACTGGTTCAAAAACTTTTTCTGAAGTAAATTGTTGTGCAAATTAGTTGCTGATTAGTTTGGCGTTATAATTTAATGAGCGCAGAAGGCGCCCGAGGCGCACCTTTTGAATTACCGAAAAAGTAAGCCCTATTTCTCCTTTCCGGCCACTTTCGCAATTGTTTGGCAATTAAAAGGAGGCTACAAGACCAGACATGCGGGTGCCTGGGGGTCAGTAATCTTGGGGTAATAATCAGACGTCCACCAAAGGGGGATAACTATGGGCACGAGCTAATCGATAAGTGAAATGGATTGATTAATGACGTCGAGCTGCGGTCAACTGGTGTTGAAGACCCCTGCCCTCAGCTGAACTAGTTTTGGGATACAATTACATTTTGCTTCATATTTCTAAAGCTTTTTTTTCTTCGCCAAACACTTAACAACTCCCACGCAAAGAAGGGAAACTTTGAATGAGAGATAGTTTGCTTTCAACTTTATTTGGTGAAATGTTTTTATTTATCCAACAGTCGCTTTCAATGGCATTCAGCTAAGCCGATGGAAAAAAACTAGGAATAATAAAAAATTACGGGCATACCCGAAAAAAAATTGCAATCCAAGCCGTAATGCGCTTACCCCGCCCTTTTTGTTGTTGATTGGACAGTCTTGGTAAAAAGCGGAACCAAAACGAAACCTTTCGAAAGGAAAAACACGCGTAATTCGTAGTGTCTACTCTCGTCAATAATAATTACAATAAATGGATATTGATAAATATTTTGAATAGAGGCAGTCCTGCTTCCTTTGGTTCGAATAAATCACACTCCTGGCACTTAAAAAGCAATCAACCCGGCCGGCTAGACATCTGTCTGGTTCATTAATTAAACAAACTAAATGCCAAACTGGGCCCAGAATGGTGTAGAAGCCATTTGACCCCACCCGGACCCGGACGTGTCGGGAAATTTAATTAGTGAATCAGTCGAGGAGAAGGGTTCATGGTGGAGAACTCTTTGCACCTCATTACAGCCAGCCTTTCTATTCCAATCGAAGCTCAGGTCCATCACTTTCGGCCACATTTAAGCAGACCAGGGCGGGCATCAAAGCTCATTTGTCAGCCTAAGACTTTGATGGCCCAGTTCCTAATTTTTGGTTTTGGGTGGGTGTGGGCCGCTCGGTTTGATGAATTACAACACTTTCGGTACTGAGTCTTGTACATGAGCTCATTTTTTATGTAAGCCGTAATGCCGATGCGGCATTAGGTTTGATGGGCGGGCATAACCGTAAACGCTAACCGGTTCAAAGGCCAAAAACAAAACTCCAAAAAAATAATATTCCAAAGCAAATCCGGCAGCATCCAGTGCTGGCAATTAAGTCGTGGAGCTGTCATGTTGAGGTGGCCAAAAACAAGCCACCACAATAAAGATGAAACCAGAGCCGCGGGCAATAATATTCCAGCCGGCTCATATGACATATGGTAAACAAGTCTGGCTTTGCTGTTGGGGCTCCTTCTTGGCCAGATGACATTGCAGTTTACACCGCCACAGCCATTAGATACACTCTAAAAAATAGATAAGGGTTTTGGATGTATACAATTGTAACTTTTACTTTTAAAAGTTTATTAATGGATTAATAATAAAATGAATCAGTTAAGAATAATAATCTCTTTTAAGGGTTATGAACTTTTTTCCAAAGTGCATAAAGGGAAAGTGCAAAGGTGGAGAGTTCGAGTTCACCAGGCAATGGATACGCGCGTATGGCGTCGGGGCAAAGGTCACCCTGCGAAGGAGACGCGTGTCCAGACGTCAAGGAAACACCACTACACACACAACACTCTCACACATTTGTATATAAACATTCATTATGAGCTTAGCTGGCTTCACTTTGTTTGCATCGCTTGGTCCCTCCGCCTTTGACGCGCCGTACATGGTGGCGTATACTTGATGTTGACATTGTTAACACTCCCCGGCTGGACGGCCAACTAACGAGGCATTAAAACGAATCAAATGGCCTCGTTGAGCACTCGTTAACGGTGCCCTGGCAACGTGGCAACTGCAGCCAAAGGGAACAAAGGCAGGCCAATAAAACGACTTTGCCAAGTTAATAAAAAGCAAATGCCAGCTTGCCAAACGGAAAACTGTCGCCAGATGCGTTTAGCAAGCGAACAAAAAAAAAAAAATAGAATGCTTGAGCTGAGATTTCCATCCAAATGGCCATTGAATCAATTCATAATCCCTCGCTATTGAGCAAGATGCTGTTTGCATCCGAATGTCTGGTCGATTATCCAATAATATTTGCATGCAAATATGATTCAATCTTCTCGAGTCTAGAAGGGAGAGTCTGCTTGTTTCAAAATTTAATATGGCTTCTGAATATGATTCGTTTATGGCCACTTGTTGGCCTTTGTCTGAAAAGAGTCGGCCTTTTGGTCCTCCGAATCTGTCTTGGATCACTAAACAAAAAGATTTGGAAAACCCTTAAAACTATATAGGCAATTGGTGGTTAAGGACATCCTATTTTCCTTTAGTGTAGCACTGGATAGGTTAAAACCTTACAACTTTATCGTGGCTTTGTTTCAGCCCGTAAACCTTTACGATTAGTTTTTTTTGCAGGTAGTCACGTTAAAGATACGTGGCCACTGAGTTCATCGTTAAAGTAAATAATGCCGTCATTTTGGCCATTCTGTCTCAGTTCGATTGTATCTTTCGGCAAAGCAAAAAATAAACAGAATTGGGTAACTTTTTTTATGGTATTCGAGACATTAAAGCCAAGCGACTCAGTTACTAGGTATTTGTGGGGTAAAAAGCCTACACCCTCGTAGGCTGTATGTACGCTAACCTTCATCTGTCTTTTTCCACCTGACAAAAGCGAAATCATTCCCATACGAGGCAATAAGAAATTTTATGGTTAACTTGCGTGTCAAAGAATTTACGATACTGTTAAAGGCGAAGGAGTAAGGGGTCCTGTGTGAAATAGAGTCATGCAAATATACATATGTATGTACTTCCTGCTCTCGGTTCATAATTACTTGACAGCTTCCAAAAATACGCATCTCTTTAGGCCTTAAAGACGCCGCGATAAAAATTAGTTTCAAGTGGCCATAAAGGCCAAAGTCGTTGCCTCCCGATATAAATAAAGTTGAACTGGTTTGTGTTGGCCAAGTTTTATGGCTGGAGCTGCGCCCCTCATAGATTTTACGGCTCGACGGGCTGGGATACTGGAAGGAATCCAAGCCGCATGTGAGTACGGTCAAGGTCGTAAAAGTGGCTGAGACAAAGGCTAAGGGATGGGATAATATTGCCGCTGAGGTGGACGACCGCAGTCCTATAAATAGACTCGAAGTTTTTACGGCCCTTGGCTAAGCCTGCCACTTCCTCCTTTCACATTTCTTGCAGATGATTAAGATGATGCTGACGGTTGTGATTGTTTTTACCATGTGCTGGCTACCCTTTAACATTCTGCAGGTGAGTCTATCCGAATATATTTTTGATATCAATTTCAATTTGGTGTCCTTCAGTTGCTGCTCAACGACGAGGAATTCGCTAGGTGGACGCCCCTCCCGTACGTGTGGTTCGCATTCCATTGGCTGGCGATGTCGCACAGTTGCTACAATCCAATCATCTATTGCTATATGAACGCCCGGTTCCGGGGCGGATTCCTGCAGATTATGTACCGTGTACCGGGTCTGCGGCGCTGCTGCTGCCTGCACCGTTATTTGGGCAGCGGCGGCGGACGCAGCTACGAAGCAACCGGTGAGATGACCTTCAAGTACCATCGCCGACTCGGTGATGGTCTAGTCAGGAAACCTAAAATACGCATTAGGTGCCACCCTTCTTCACTCAATTACCCGTTTTCGAATCTCTCAGTGTATCGACTGCTTGTCCTCCGATCGATTGCTGTTGCACAGCCCGGAGTCCAGGTCCTGCTCCATCCGTAGTCCACAGTAGAGCCGTAGACAATTGCGTAATGTCTCCATTTTAGGCTTTTGCATGTCAGTCCTTAACGCACGCAGCCACTCTATGCATGTCCTGCACCGCAAAAAGTTTCCTGTTCAACGAATAATATCTTAATATTCACAAGTATTAATATTATTCTATTTTTGGTTGAAACCGAAGGAACCGAAAGGGCTTTTCACCTGCATCGTGTGAACACCTGCACCACCTACATCAGCACAAGGCGAAAGCTACGAGCGAATTCTATGCAAGCGGTAAGTAATATAATCCTATCTTATTTGATATAATATATAGGGATATATGATATGTTGGAATCCCCAATTCAGAGCCAATTTTCATGTGCCGAGACCTCAGTTTTGCGGTAGCTGCCTGTCCGCCTGCCGAGGAGCCATCCGGCCAGCGATCGGCCCACGCATCCGGAGCGTTTCCGGTGAACGGAAACTGTACGGAGTTCTAAGCGAAGAGCAACCAAAGAACCGAATCTCCCACAATTTGTATGTACCTAGATGGATGTGAGTGTGACTGTGTGTGTCCGAGTGTTCCAAATGTATTGTAAGTGTCGACTCAATGTAATTTTTACTAAATATACGAATATTGATGATAATCAAAAGAAAAGCCGAACTATAATCAATCTCTGTACACCATAAAAACGAATGCCCCATAAAATATGCTAGAAAAAGCTGCCGCTTTTTACTTTCCCCATAAAAATGGAGTCGAGTTTTAGACGCAGAGCGTATACCATTTATTGCACCACCACACATTGATTTGTGCAAAAGACACCTCTATGTATAAACGATCTAAACTTACGACTAACTAACTTATCTGTAAATATACACTTAGAAAAATCACTTGACTGTTCCTGTTTGAATTGCCTGTTGTTGGTTGCCCCTTACCAAATCCGGCACTTGGGCTGGCTGGGGTTCATGGCGGTGCCTGGGGCGCACTTGAATGTCCTGGCGAACTCCTCCGAGTTGGAGAGCACGCCCCGGAGACGCATCTGCCCGGGACAATGCGAGTCACTAAGGGCGTACCTTGAGGCGGCTGGGGTGTAAGTTTCGCACCACAGGTTGCCAAACGAGATGAAAAAGAGCTGCTCGTGGGAGTAGTGCTCCAGTCCGGGCAACTTGACCCGCTCCCGACCCACCTCCTTCACGTAAAGGCGGTAGGCGTAGAAGGCCTCTCGCATTCCCCCGTTGTCGGCAATATTCTCGCCCAAAGTCAATTCTCCATCGATCTGATGGATAAAGATTGCACAATGAGAATTGGGATTAATTACAAAGCATATTTCTCACATATTCATCAATATCCGCCAGGTGGTAATTACTGTACTGCTCCACAAAACACTCAGTCCGGTTGACGTACTCGTCAATGGTCTTATTGGACCACCACTCCACCATGTTCCCGAATCGGTCGAAACGGCGACCACTGTCGTCGAATCCGTGCGTCAGTTCGTGCCCCAGAATAGTGCCTATGGATCCATAATTGAGGGCTCTGTGGAGGACAAACAAATAGAGGGGAGTTAGAGGAAACCCGGAGAAAAGGATTAGTGCAAGGTGCAGATGGCAGATGCGGGAACGTGCCTGGCGCTTTGCTCTTGTATTTTTTTGCCCGGCTATCCATGTGCTCAGTGCCGGGAGTTCTATTCCAGGGCGGACTTACTCGAGGCCGAGGTCGTAAAACGGATATTGCAAAATGGCAATGGGAACAGCTGGAAAAGGAAGGAAGTATAAGTACACTGGTAAAAAAGATGTCTTGACTTGTAACTTATTCGGTAAAGGATAAAACAATCAGTTCTTCAACCTATTAAGTAAATACTTTTCAGTTAATTCAAAATATTTAACACTAAACATTAAAAATGGTTTATTTTTGTCACTACACTTACTGATTGCATTTGATTGAAAAGTGTGAAAGGCATTCACGTTGGAAGGCGATGTCGCCCAGCCAATTGGCTCCGGCTTATCCATTTCGTTGAGTTTCTCCATCATCTGCCAGTGGACAAAGTTCATGAGGTTCTCCAGATGCGTGGTGGCATTCACTTCGGCGCCGTCGTAAAAGGCATTCAACGCAGTTGCGTTTTGCAGCCACGAAGGATAACCGATGAAGCTTTTCATTTCAGCGGATTTCTGGATGGTTTTCCTCTTAGTGGCGGCATCCATCCAGGTCGTGGACTTCACTAGACGATCAAAGGATCGCCGGATATCGCTTAACATTCGCTCTACCCGCGGCAGCTTCTCCTTGACGAAACTGTCATCCGTCAGGACATAGCTCACAGCCATTCCGAAGAGACTATTCACCCCGTTGGCGCAGTAGAGGGAACGCGGGGTACTGCCCTCCGTTCCGATGGCCAACTTCATGTACTCCGAGTGGAGCAACCGCATGGAGCTCGTCGTGTGGAGGACCAGCTCTTCGAGGGTGCTCAGCCACAGGTAGGACTCGATGTGGGCAAGTGGTGTCTCCTCCAGATACTCCACGATATGCTGCAGATACAGGATGTCCGCCGGACTGGTGATGACTGTCAGATTTGTGGTAAGTTGAATGTTGCCAGCATGTTTTGTCCCCTTTAAGATCATCTCCATATATTTAACCCAGATGGGCAGTGTTTTCGGAGCTATATTCTTGTCCGTTTGATTCTGCAGATCTTGGAGAGAAATGTAGACAATGTCGTCGGCCGGATTCTTCGAGGGCTTTGTACTGTTTTCAGCCTCTTCCTTCAACTGTTGGATTGTAAAGGATATCATTTTTAATTTGTCAAAATTTAAATAAAAAAAAGGGGTTTTACCGCATGAACCCTTCTTGCCACCCTGACGCCCTGCTTGACGAGTTCCGTGATGCCCAAAGTGGCTTCCTCCTGGTTGACATATGGGTCCACGTAGAGCAAATACTTCTCGATCACTTTTCGTACGTAATGGAGGTAGGCCGTCATTCCCGTGCTCGTTTTCCGGGCAGCCTCTTCCTCCTCGCTTTCTCGATTATCCTCGTTGTCATCCTCTTCGTCGCTGTCCTGCATATAGATCGTTTTCCTGTGGATCTTGCGCAGCATCTTGTGGGAATCATCTTTGTTACTAAAAAATGCATTTGATTAAAAACTAAATTTTATTTTTGTTTGGATTTATTTACAAGGGAAATGCGGAATCCGTCTCCGGGGTACCCAGGGCAATCCGATTGATGGTGCGATTGAATGGATCTGGAAACACATCGAATCCAATGATCAAATCCATTGACAGATGCCGTTTGATCGTCACGAGTGAGTCCAGCCAGTTGAATGCGGAGGCATTTGCCGCCTCCGCGGCAAACTTTGAGTTGCTTGCCAGGGTGAGATTGAGGGCGGACGGCAGGATGGGCAGTCCGAAGCGCAAAAGGTAGCCCACCAGCGGTTCCAGGTCGCGCTCATCCAGCAGTTTCGTATCCATGCAGGCTCGGTACATCGTCTTGGCCTTGCCCACAGCATCCGGCTCCTCCGTGGTTATATTCGATCGAAGAAAGTCGCGAACCAAACGCATAATGTGCGCCTGGCGCTCCCGGAACCAGTCGTTGGAGGTTACGGAATCCGGCCGGGGATGCTCGTTGGCCCAGCGGCCGCAGGTGAATTTGTAAAAGTCCTCACAGGGATCAGTCTGTTCGTCCATCGCATAAATGAGGCTGGCCGCTGTGCGGATGCACTCCTTGCTCCGGCAAATTGAGCTCGATTTCTTAACTGCGATTCGGAAATGGATTAAGAGGGATAGTGAGGTGAGTAGAATCTATTAATTAATGATAAATGCCATGACTTCATTTGGCAATTGGCTTGTGGTTTTGTATGGAAAACAAACGCTAGGTACTTACGAGTTACGCTTATGACTATGATTGCTATTAGTAGAGCGATTACGAGGGCAGTCAGTCCGCCCAGCACCACCTTGTGGTAATAGTGCCGGCGAAACCTGGACGATTATAGTAATTAATGCTAGACAGACGGTTAGAATATCACTCCAATCACCTGGATTGTACGCCGATGAGATTTGGGGCTGGGCCCTGAAATGGAAGATGCTTGCCGTGGGCACTTTCCGTCGTCGACGACCCTCCATGTCCGTTGGCATTTCCGATTCCATTCGCACTGCCATTGGCTACAATGGGCGCCGCCAGGAGGCTCAGGTTTCCTGCAATGGGTTTCCAATAATCTCAGTTTTCTTCGGTGGGACACTACTAATTGGCTACATCGGGTCGAGTCATTGTTTTGGTTTTTTTTTTTTAATCGAATGGGGGAGAGGCTCGTTTTATTAACACTAATTAGTCTAATTCTGTCAATCGTGTTTGCCTAAAAGGAACCATAAATCCACCCCAAACTCCACTTGTAAAGGCACACATGTTGTGGTTCCGTGTTCACAGTTTTATCTTGATCTGGATAACTCACTCCTGGCTCCTGGCTGTTCCTGGCTAATGCATTCTCCTGTCGCGGCTAACTGCATTTTTATAGACAACATGCAGTGTTAGAAGTGACAGTTTCCGGTTCATTGTCCGCAAAACCAGTTTGCATGTCCGGCGGTTCTTTAACCCATTTTAAAATGTCACCACCCATCCCCACACAAACAGGACATCTTTAATGTTTAACCCAATTAAAGTGGAAGGAACTTTAATTGCTATATATAGCTGGCAATTATATAGCTGTCTGGCGTTTCAAGTCATCTGTACAAAATTGTAAATAACCTAAATTCCAAAATCATACAAAAATGTTACGTAGCCTCTCAGTGTACTTGTTTAACACCGCCGAAATCGAGTCCAATCTCTTCGGCATGGCCAACGACGTGTATGAGACCATCGAAATTTTCAAGGACGCGGCCAAATTCGAGTCGAACATCGCCAGGCCCTTCGAGATGATATCGGCCCTGCTGGACTGTGTGGTGTTCATGGCGGTGGCCATGATGGTCATCGGCTTTACAATGCACTCGCGAATCGTCAAGTTTCCCAAATTGTCCAGATTAAGCTACGACCGGAAGAGGACAAACGTCGACAGGGGAAGGCAAAGACAAACCAGGTTGGCGTTTTACACATCTTGGCGGCTAAATAACTTTAACGATGTCGAGGACATTACCAACATTTCCAACAACAAGGAAGAGGACGAAGCTAGCATCGCTAATTCAAGGATAAGCGCAGCTGAAGAGGATGCGGCCACCTTGCAACCCATTGATGACCAAACTGAGGCAGTCATGAGTACCGTAGGAAACACTAATTGGTTGGCCATGAATTGGTTTACCACTCTGAGGATAAAGGGTATTGGATCCATATACGACAGTTTGTTCCAATAGGCATAAAAAAAAAATTGCATTGGCCCTGAATCAAGCCTAATCACTTGTTCTAGGCCCTAAAACTTTTTGCGGCTTGGGCTTGCGGTCTACCAATTTCCGGCTAGTTCCCCATATTAGCAAATCATCAAATTAAGAAACTGAATCACTTCGATCGAGTATTAATCCAAACCTTTCGATTCTTAGCAATAAATCAGTCACACTTTTAAATAAAACAGGAAATTTATATTCTAGTGGGTACCAAAAGTAGAATATAACTGGCAAGTAACTTGTCTTGCAAGTATTTTCTAAAAGGGGCCCCTAAAAGGGTTTCCCTCTACAGTTCTAGGAAAACATGCATTATAAAAACAAAAAAATATAGTAATTAAAGTTTGAACAAGGCGTGAAATAAGCTAACTAAAAAAGGTTTTAAGTATTCCCAATAGTTTTTCCCTAAATAGTTTTTCCTCACCTGGTGTTGGCTGCCTTTGGAGGGGCAGAGTTTGCTGCTGAAGATTTTCGCTGAAATAGCCAAGGTTGGTGTGGCCCGTGGTCCAGATACGGTTTCGATCCTCCATTGCCATGGCGTTAGTCACCGGGAAGGTATATGGCTTAATGCATATTCCGCGGTGTGATTTTTCCTCGTTGGGTTTCCGCAATGTTCCTCGGATTTTTCCAAAGCACTTTAGAGCATATCAATGAGTTGATGTTAAACCCTATACGAATGCCAGTCACAGAGGCCACATGTTGCGCTTTCAACTCAAGATTGCTAAGGCAAATCAAATAGTTCCAAAGACACTGAGAACAGTTTAAAGTTTATTGTTTACTTATTGCTCTTAACACTTTTCGCTTAGAGCCAGGCCAACAGCTGGCAGTTGCATAATTGGGCATTATGCGCTAAACGGGCTAAAGCGAAAGCTGCTAAAATGCAGCCGTAAAGTTGAGGAATTTTGGGGCCCGGGCCCCAGGAGAACCCTATAAAAATATCGACTCGAGTGGAGCTGGTGCAGCGGGCGACTGGTCGGAGCTGGTGACTACCGGCGTATTGGAGCCCGGCCGTCGTCAACAGAACGTATTTATACGGCTCCGATACCTATAGCTGGCAGCAACCGAATAACAACAGTGCTACCAACCGTACAAAATAACAATAATAATAACAATAACAACAAACAAATCAGGCAACCCCCATTAACTCCTTCGGCCATGCAAATGTGCTGCGGCAATTACGGCCCCGTTCGCTCCCACCAAAAGGTCCTGCCAGTGTCTGACTGTCCTGCATGTTTCGTATTGTCCGTATTCCTAGAGTGTGGTGTCCGGGGCACCCATTCATCAAAGAGTCAATACTTTTTTCCGGAAGTTATGATCTAGATGAAAAACTCCAACGAATCAGACTAGTAGGGTTAACGTGGTTACTCCAACAATAATTTTAAAATGCAATTATAGCTTGAGTTGGCTATATTATTATTTAGTGCCTTGTTAAGTTTATCTAATTTCCCTTTTTCTCTTTTTTTGCACAGATTAGGAAACACCTGAAGTTCCGAGTGGTTCCGCACACGTGAATCTTCCAAAACTCCGATTAAGTAATAGATGATTTATCGCTTGATTTCAAGTTTCAACCTACCTGGCGCTTGAATAACAAATAAAGGAGATCCCTTAACCACTTAATTTGGGTATTCCTCAGTCGGATAAAATGGTTTCAGTGAATCAGAACACAAAACACGAACCAGAAGCCAAGTGACCACAAACCATTGGCCAAAGTCAGTGGCGTAATGGGGGAAAAATTACATTACTAAGGGAGCACCAGCCGATCCATAATAAACATATAGGCTATATGAAAAGATATATGGATTGTTGCTAATTGATATAGGGTTTAGGATGTGGCTATTTGAAGGTGCATGATTGATGACCCTGGGCAATGTCTAATCCGCCCATTTCCCGACCTCTGGCCGGGACACGACACTGGTTTTTTTGGCCAAGCGGCAAAGGATACCTAATAATAGTAATTAAATGGTGGCACTTTGCCCGCCCACATCGAATCCACCAGCATTCGCATTGTTCGTCCTAACTTTGACATAGTTAGCTGGGGAATGGAATCGATAAATAGTATTGATTTCTACAAGAACCCCACGTGGTTTATGCAGGCCCATCGCGCATACGCCCCGTTGACAGCTAGAATGCATTTGGTCGCCATGTGTTATCCTTCTACGCCCCCCGGGTGCTCGTCCTTTGGGCTATGTTTACACTTACTATGCTGTAATTGGTTTGCGCAGCGGGGGAGAGCTGAATTATTGGTAATAAGCAAATAAATTGTCCACTAGGTACTTGGAAAGGTTCGGTGCACTTGGCTGGTGGTGGTGGTGGCGAAAACTTGGCTGTCACCGCCTTTGATGGGTTCAAAGAACTTTACTTTGCTGGCATGTACTTGCATACATTTATTATACATTATCTCTTTTTTAACATACATTTTAGAAATAGTTTTTTTGCTGCGTTTTTTAAGGTTTTTTTGTGTGTATTTTAAAACTAATTGCATGCATTACTAGCTTAGGAAGACAAAAGCAGAAATATGACACGAATTTGTTTACATTGACTCGATATTAAATTTTAAATTATAATGCACACCGACTAATGTGGATTATGGTTTGAGTGAGAGCGTATTACAAATATGTTATATCGTGCTTAAAAGGACTACAAAATTACACAAATTTAAAATTAAACAACGACCCTTGGACAGTTTGGCCTGCCATTCTGTGGTGGGTAAAACTTGGTGCTGAAACAAAAAAGAAAATTCATTTTAGTTTTGTGAATGTAAAGTAGGCATTGGGTTAGTGTCAATCTTTGCTCCTATAGTGCTACTCCAGGATTCATTTAGTCTAGAGAAACAGCTCGCACAAACAAGTACTCAAGAAAATCGTTGTTCAAAGTCTAGTTTACCAAAACATAAGAGCTGCGCTTGCTATTTGTAATTTTTTGTGAGCTTTCATTATAAGTTCGTGGATTATTTGCGATGGATCGGGTCTTTGGCAACTTCGAGAACAAGCTGAAGTGCATGGTGAAGGCCGAGGCCCAGGGAATGGCGCTCAAGCTGGTGGGATTCTACGCCGTCGGATGGACCCTGCGCAAGTTGATCAAGTGAACCCTCCAATATACAATCCCCTGTCCTCAAATGATCTGAATCTCTGCCATCAAGTTCGTTTGCCCTTTCGGTCGTTTTAGTTCCTCGAAAATTTCATGTCGAATAAATTGTGGTCTCACCTCCAAATCACAATTTCGCATCTTTTCGAAAAGAGGGGGGAGCCCCCTTTATTCCTTGATTAGTCCGCATTTGCAGCACGAGGGTATCCTGAAGGACTCCTTAACCGCTTCCAGTGGGCCATCGTCCTTAATGCTGACCATGTTGCGCGTCACGTAATGTTGTTTGCAGTATGACTTGTACCCATTTGGGAATCCATCAGAATAGTCACAGGGTCCATTAGGTTGTCTGGGGATGGAACACGTTTAGTTCAGATAGAAAGACCTTCGTTCTTTAACGCTACTTACCGGCATTCTTCGATCTGGATGGCCTGTTTGAATTCGTCATTGTTGACGATTAGCTTCCAGGTGTTGTCCGCTGTTAAAGCCCCCTGGGGATATATGGTTCGGACTATGGAGGTGCACAGGTACACCAAATTATCCGTATCGGCACCCACGCGGGCGCTCACATCCATTGGTCCCGCATCGCTGAAGAATTTGGAAAACTTGTTGGAGAGCGTCAACTTTAGTCCGGAGAGATCCGGATAGTTGTGAACCTGGGTGCAGAAGGACCTCGACTCTTGCTGCTTATCCCCGCACTGCTGCAAGGCCATGGAGTCATTGGCCACCGGTTGAGGGTTGGCCGGATAAGAGGGTCGCGGACCATGTCCTGCAGAACCGGGGAAGACAAAGGCTAAAAAGTTAGGCGAGCGCCAAAGTTGGCCAGTGAGTATGGACTCGATTTAGTTGTTAATTGTTCAGCATGTTCGAGTATCGAATGTGTCTGAGTAAAGTGGAATTCAAGGAACTTACTGTCCGACGGCTGGCGGTGGGTGGTCGGAGCCTGGTCCGCCTGCGCCTGCGGAGATGTCCCCTGCAAAGAGACGAACGTATCGTTAAAGACCAGATTCAGCTTCCCATCCGGAGAGCGCTGCACTTTAAAGTATTGATCCTGCTGTTGATTTAGGCTGTGATACTGATGGTAAATGCTGGACGATCTGGGTCTCGGGTCTTGTTTCTGATTTTGATTCTGTTTTGTGATCGGATTCTGCGCCTGATCGCCGAGCATGGTGTTTATGGGCATGAGGGGTGCATTGTCCGTGGTCGTTGTCTGTGCAGGTAAAATTCACTTGCGTTAGTCTTTAACCAAATGGGGGGAAAAATAAACACAGACACAACACAACCCAACAAATGGACGAATGAGTTATAAAATGAGAATGCCAGTGAAGGGGTTACAGAAACTTAGCTTTGGAATTTTTTTTTTTTTTTTACTACTGACTTACATTAAAGATCTGTACACCCTGATCATCGTTCACTATAAAGATGTCGCGCACGAGTTTATCAATATCTTTGGCTTGCATCGTTGGTAACTGTAGCGAAAATGACGAAAGCAGGATTTAATTTGGATTGATGAAGGCTTTAGGCCACAAAACACAACACAAAGTGGGGGAAGACAGATGGATATTACGGGGTTTGGGATAGGTGGACTGTTTTTGTAATTGAATTAAAGGGGTTGTATTGAAGGCCGTTTGGGAGAAAAATGTGCACACCTCCTCGCTGCCCGGCGCGGGCTCCTTGCCGCGCAGGACTTCCAGTAGAGTGCCGGACGTGAAGTCTGACATGTCGGAACCGGAAGCTCCTGACTGTCCGGCTCCCGGCTTGCCCATCAAAGCCGCTAAGGCTGCCTCAGCTTTGCGTCGCTTCGCTATCTCGCTATTGATAAAAACTATCTGAAAGATACAGGTGGAAAAGTGGAAGAGTTTTGTTTGCGGTTCATCAGCATTTCCAAGACAACGGAAGGGGGGTTGAGTGGGTTGTTGGGTTTGGGGTTGTGGGTTGGGGGAGTTTGTTGGGCTGGTCGTTTCATTTTTTACTTTTCATATTCTTCGCTCTATCTACTCACTATATTTTCCCTACATTTGCGTATTTGAATATTTGAACAGCTGATTTGTGGGCAGGCGCAGTCACCTTGCCTCTCTCTTGTGGAACTTTGTAGTTACGGATTACGTTGAGTTGGGACCCGAACCCCCAAAAAGCCGCTGATAGAGTTCAAATTTCAATATACGGGGTTACGCTGATAATCCATTTTTGGACGTCTTATCGCCCCACACAAAAAAAAAAAAAGATGGGGCGCGGAACTAGAAAACGTGTTTTACGTGAGGCTGAGTGGAAAACTGAATTGAATAAAACGGCAAGTCAGAACTATTAAATACAAAAGGGGAAAGTTTATGAGGCAATCTGATCTAAAAGTGGAAATTACTTAAGAATACAAAAGCCTCAGAGGCAACTATTTTTAGATTTGTCGATAAAAGTTTACATTAAACTTGGAGGCATTAAATTAAAATTAATCAGAACTTAAACGGGAACGAAATGCAAATACGTTCAAGACACTAAAATTAGAGCTCTGACGGCAATCGAAATGTAAAATTTACCCAAATGAAAATTGGGACTTGCCATTGTTGATAAAACCCGATCTTGAGTGAATGCCAGTGCCCTATATGAACCTAATTGCCTGAGAGTTTCTGCCATTTCTCGGAAATGTATTTTCCCAAGCTTGCCGGACAATTAGATATCAAGTTTTTAAACGAATTTATCAACGCTTCTGTTTGAGGCAACTTATGCAAACATTGGAGATTTTTTCCATCACAGTTTTAGGTTTTCCATAAACCAATTGGAATTTAGACAGACCGACTATGTGCTCTTTGAAACCTGTTTCAGTGTTTAGTGTGGAATTCGTGGAAAACGTAAAGGCCCAAGTGGCAGGCGCTTTTCAAACGGACTCCCTGATGCACCAAGTGATCAAGTGCAACTCATTATTTCCGATTAATTGCTGGAAGGGTTGTTCTCACACAGATATGTAGATAGACAGATGATCATCCCTTGTCGGCAGTAAATTAACTCGGAAAGTCGTGTGCAGAATATCTGGCTTTATTGTTGTCAATTAATGTAGTATTATTGTAATCCCGATGATATGCATTTATTATACGGAGAATGAAAATTGCACATAGCTCGCCAGGGGCAATGCGAACAGGTTTCCCATCTCCGGCACAATATCGACTTGAGAAATGCCCTTCGAATTATGGAAATGATTTGCGAATTTATGGAAAATCAAAAGTTGTCCAAATCAAGGATGTGTTTCGATTAGAAATTAATAAAAAAAACCATAAACCAAAATGAGAGCCCATGAGATGATGAAACATTTTTACACGACACAGAGACAACAAAAAGACAGTCGAGCCTGCAACTTGTGCGACATTTACAATATTCCAATACAGTGTGCCACTTTCCTTTCAAGTTTTAAGTGCCTTTGGGTTGGAGGATCGACTGTGTTTAATTTTGGCAACAATGGCTTACCGTTGTGAAAAGGGCGAAGAGCAGAACCAGGACTTTGAGCAGCCTGCACCACATTTGCGACATCTTGTCCGATGTGTTCGAAGTATACAGGTGGATATATAACTATATATATTCTATGGACGGCTTTCGTCTGCGTCTGGGGCTTATAGTGTGGAGCAGGGCCGATCGGCGGAGCTTTTGGGTGGGGAGGTGGGGAGGTGGAGGCTTAAACCAATTTTCTTACTGCTACAAGCTACAACTTTGTTTTCGTTCCGCCAGCTATTGCCGCTACTGCCGCTGCTGCCGCTGCTCTTTTTATGATCTTTTGCGTGTATGTATATAAAATAAACAAACTGGCTAAATGTTAATGCCGGATTTTTGTTACTGGTTGTATTTGCCTTTGTTGTGGCTGGTGTGGTTGCTGTTATTATTGGCGTAGTTGTTATTTATTTATAAATATTTCTTTTTTGTGCTAATGTGTTTCTGTTGCCGCTGCGGCAGTTGCCAATTCCGATTCCGAATCCGTTTTGTTTGTTTCCTTTGCACGTTTGCGAGTCGCAGACAGACAGACAGATAGACGCAGAGACGGACGGACGGACACTTCAATTAGTCGGTTTGCTTTTCACTTTAGTTTCGCTCTCGCCACTTTAGTTGAACCGTTTTTGGTTGTCTTTTGATTTTGTTTCGTTTTATGTTTCGGCTTTAAATTTAAAAATGGTTTTGGTGTTTGAATTTGGTTTCAGTTTCCGTTTTCAGTTGTCGTCGACTTTTCGGTTCTGTGCGCCGGCGTGAAGTGACTCGAAAATGACAGCGGGCATGCGCTTTTATTACACCATCTTCCCCAACGCGCGCTG
Source organism: Drosophila varians (assembly GCA_018150405.1). NCBI lineage: Eukaryota > Metazoa > Arthropoda > Insecta > Diptera > Drosophilidae > Drosophila > Drosophila varians. The sequence continues at coordinate 6,666,304 of JAECWK010000015.1, forward strand.
GGATTTTCCGATCGGATCAAAGAAGAGTTTCACCATATCATCCGCGGCTTTAACCGATTTCTCGCCGTCTCGAGAACCTCCAGCACGATTTACGAAAACGAAAACACAGCAACACCAACAGTGAGAGCGGGCGACTTAATGGCAACTGAACGAAGAGTTTTGACAGGCAAACAATTGACAAGTGCAGCTTTGGCCGAAGCTCCCCACTTGGGGGCCGAGAGAGAGCCGCCGCCGTCGCCGTCGCCGTCTGAGTCTGAGTCTGGGAGTAGGCGGAAGAGAGCCCCAGACTGTGGGGCTGGAGCCAACACACAGGAGGGCACAGGGCGAAGCGGGGGCTCCTCGCGATCGTGGATTTTATCACAGCTGACCGCTGTTTTGCTGATTATTGTAACTCCTTTGCGACAAGTTACAGTCCGGTGATTCATTACACCCAGAGAAAAAAGTATTAATTACAATATTTTTAATAAAATATAATCTCTCCCTTTGTTATGTAACACAATTAGTATTTAAATAATCTATTAAAAAAATGTAAACTACTATTTTAGCTCAAAACTGTAAAAAAATTGGTAATTTTTAAGCTCCCTTGATTATTGTTACTACAGCCTTTAGGGATAAGTATTTTCATTTTCCAGCAAAGTCCAATTTTTAAATATTTTTTACAAAGTCTCCAAACATTTTGATACCATTGCTCATGTTTGACGACAATTCCTAATCTGCCTTAGAATTAAATAGCTTTTATGTACATTTTTCGATTAATACAGCTTCCTTTTAAGTTAAGAAAACATAAAAATTATTCATCCAATTAAAGATATTTTAAGAAATCCAAATGGGATTTTCAGCCTTTATCACGCCCCAAACCCCTGTAGAGCTCCACAAAGTCGTCTAGGCTTGAGTTAAACTAACAAATGTCTTGAAAGTAAAAGTGAAGCTGGACTAAGCTTTGGATTAAAGCTTTGCGAGCACACCTGCTCTCATCGCCATTCACACCTGGGGCGTCGTCTAACATATTTCATATGCCGCGGGCGTTCGACACACGTCAGTTCCAGTGGCGCACGCGTCATGGGAGTCACAAATTCTAACCGATCTTTATTGTCCAATAAAAATTCATAACTCAACCTGAGGGCAGCTTTGGAGCGTGTGAGGAAGGTGGGAAAGATGGTGACTCACTTGGTATTTCCCTTTTCTCGGACAAACCGCAACTTTAAGATTGCACAGCAAATATGCAATCGCAATGTGACGATGACGTATCTTCCATGCAATGGAAGCAATTTATTTTTTACTTAACCGACAATATGGCTTTTAAGCCTGAATCTTATTCTCAGCGGCAAACCATGAACTTGCCTCGAAACAAGCTAGTTGCAAGTCTCCCTGCTAAAAGCATTTATTGGCTCATGACACACAATGCAATTTCACAGAATTTCATATCAGTTCTGGCAGAATTTCCAGAGAATTATTTTCTTTATCATAAGCCAATAGCAAACAAATGGAAAATGTAATGTTTGTTGCTTAATTGTCAGTAAAGGAATGGAATCTGAGCAGCTTTATCGGTTCTGTAAAATCATTTTATTAGCTTCTAGGAATTTATTTATGTCTTACATCTTGATATCAGATATCAGTTTAAGTTGCATAATATTTAATTTTTTGAATATCGTTTGCATACTTTAAGGCCTATGAATAATTTGTGAGCATATTTTTTGGCCATATTTTAAATAAGCTTAATAAGAGCATAACATTTATTAAATAGACGTAGGATTTTTTTGAGAAACTATTAAAAGGTCATAATAAGAATCATTATTTAAATACATATATCCGTAATTCATACAATAAACTTAAGCTTATTTATAGAAAAAAACATAATGCGTGTCTTTTTTAAATTACAATACAAATTTGACCTGAAAAGAGCCAAAGATTTCCTATATTTAATGCCCTCTAAGAAGCTAAAAGTGTCTCAATAAAAAATGCGTGTGCCAGACGTTAAGGTAAATTAGGCTTAATTTTCGTTTACGACTTAATTTAATTTAATGGGTAATTTAGGCATTAATTGGCAAGGAAACTGCTCTATTTGGGGTACTCATTAATCGATGTGGCACCTTGAATGGTCGCGGTCGCGGCATGATGACCAGGGAGCCCAGTTGGCCCGAAATTGGCCAATCGAGCGAGGATGGTCCAAAAGTCAGGGCAAGTCAAGCGATTCGCCGGGGTCAAGTTAACGAGAAAATTGTGAAATACATTTAATGACAGCTTGTGCATGCATGTGTGTGTAACTGTCTGAATAAATAATGAAATTGCATTGCACATTCAATAAAATATTTTCAACTAGCAACAATTAAAAAGAGGCACCTGAGAAATATGTGGACGCACCGCTTTACAATTTCACAGTTTTACAGTTTGGCAAATGCAATTTTAGCCATGACAGCACACAACACGCCAACTGATTTCTTATGCGTTCGTCTCGAAAATAAAAAAAAAATAGCAAACGGGAAACCAGGACGAGACCGGAGCAGCAGCTGTTGCTAAAATACAATTTGTCGGCCGATTCGATTGCATCACAGCCATAATTCCATGTGTTAGTTGTTGCTTTTTTGATAGGTGGGGGATAAAAATGTATAGAGATGGCTCCTTGTTGAAGTGCTGAGCAAATATTGGTCCAATGCCTAGCGGGCTTTCACTTTTCTTGGAGGCCAACTGGCTAGCTAGCGTCCCATATCCAAACTCATATCCATATCCACATGCAGAGCCTGTCGGTACTATTAAAGCAAATTGAATTATGCCGTGCAATTTCCGCCGAAAAAAATTAAATAGATTATAGAAACCAACCAAAAAACTGGTACGTTTCCGATATGGATTTCGAATGCATTTTGTCGCCCGCTGCATCGAAAATTTTGCGAAAATTTGAAGTTGAAGTTCATTGCGCAACAAACGGGCGGCCAGCAACAGCAGCAGCAACAGCAAAAAGCTTCATCAGGAAGTCGAGGAAGTGGAGTGGACTCTTTGGTGGCTTTTCTAGCATTTCCCAATGCGCAGCGGCCTGTTATCGCCTTTCACGTTACACTCTGAAAACTCTTTCCAACACATATTCATGCTGCTTATTTATTTTGCTTGCCTGCTCCGTGGCAATTGCCTCATGTCAATTAAAAAACCGAAAATCCAAAAAAATACGCCAACAAAATAGTGGCTAAGAAAAACCCGTGAAAAGTGAGTGAAAAATTAAAAGCACATGCACGTTTGGCCTCGGACTTTGGCTGACTGATGAGGGTGATATAAAATCCCGATCTCCGGCACAATTGCAGGAAGCTTAACACTTTATATTTATTTATAAGAGGACACTAGGCTCACATACCTGAATATATTATAAAGAAAATAGTAATGCATTTCATGAGTTTGTTTCATCTGCAATTTGTGGTCGTAAATTGTATGTTAAAAGCCGACAGTGACTTCCTTCCTGCTACAAATTTGACCGGTTATCGTCGGTTTGTCATCAATTTTTAGTTTTTTTTTTCACTGGCAGCCGGCAGCATGGCGTATACGCAATGGTGGGTGCGGTAAAATAGTTTAATTGAATTCAATTCACTTTCTGTGCATTCAACTTGAACTGAATGGCCGCATTGCCAGTTCCACGGAAACTTTACTTAACCACAAATTATCCAAAGCAAAGAAACGTTTACAACTCCCAACGCAACTCTTCAAGTTGACAACCCAATAAACAGCAGTCGTATAACAAACATTATTACATTAAAACCAAGGAAACGTTGAAAAACTTAGAGTTTTGCAAAATTTCAACTGCTTTTCATTTCATTTTAAATTAAGTGTTTAACTCAAAAGAACCAATGTAAGGGAAACATTGATTAAATCCCCATCCTTGTAACCATACTTCATTAGGCTTCGTTATAGCCAGAAACGCCGCCCCCAATAGCAATTACATTGTCCCATTAGTTTATATTCGTGGCTATTACATGAGTGCGGAGCCTTTCTTCTTATTTTCATTTTCGTTTATTGCACTGCTGTTTGCCTTCCCTCTTGTTGTTTTCCTTTTGCTGTTCAACAAATTTACAGTTTGTTAACTGCGAGCGCCTAAGTATTATGTTTGGGCCAAGTTTTCTGCATGCTCGTTTCGAGTTTTGCATTTATGCAGTTGCAGTTGCAACTTCAGTTGCCAGTTGCCATGGCAGTTGGTCTGCCCGGGCTCGTTCACTTTCGGTTAGATAACCAAAGTCTGAAAAGGGATGGCGCCAGGGGGGCCTCTGCGTAGGACAATGGCCAACTCATTTAGCTTTGTCACCAGGGAACGGAGTTGCCTCTATTTTGGTAACTGCCATTGTTTCCTTTGCATTGTTTGGCTTAATTGTTTGGAGCATTTACAAATGAACTCCTTCTGACATAGTGACAGTGAACTTTCATTGAGAGTCGTGACCATAGTTGACTTGCAACCATTTGTCGCAACATTAGATAATGGCTGCCCTCGAGTTCGCATTGTGTTTCTCTACTGCCTACATCTTAATTTTAAGCCTTTAGCTTAGGGTTTTGATCAGGCAACGGGCCTAAGGTCAAGGTTGTTGGCCCAAGATGAGGTAAAGGTAATGGATCAAGTCCACACTGGGTCAAGAATATTTAACGCTATTTAATTAGCTTTAGCTTTGAAACATATTTTAAGCAAAACAAGGCTATACATTTCTATGAAATATTACACATCGATAACGGCAACATTATATTTAAGATCTTGTAAGGCCCCTTGGACAAATGAAACATTATATTTGTCCTTTGTTTACTTCCTATCGGTTACAAAATTGCGGTTACAAAATTTTTCTTAATTCTAGTCTAACACTTAGTTGGCATTTAAGCCTCAGAGTAATAATGAATCTTTCCTTGTCCTTGCTTCAGCGCAACTCAGACTTTTTTAACGAAAAAACGATCACTTTTTTCAGGTTCGTTGCCTAAGTCTTTCGTTTACAAAACTGCATTGTCTACAACAGACACTAACGTGTTAAAATTGTTTTAAATTCTAGTCGAATAGCTGTCATTGAAGAGCTCAGTGATTCACCCTATATAGACTTTTCCATTAACGATCTTGCAACGATCACTCCATTTCAAGTTCGTTGCCTCAGTCTTTCGATTGGGCCATGTCAAAAAACAAAGTCAACGGTGCTGTTTCATTTAGTTACTTTTTGCTGCAGTCGAACATGTTTCGGGCACCAAACTTAATGAGCCGCATTGCAGTTTCCACATTGCCACATGTGGCCGATGCCACTCCAAACGCATTGAACCCACCGGCACATATGTACTTTCTACCTGTGCGTTTATGGCCACGAGCCTGCCTCAGTTTCAACAGCTTCAGCCACCCCCTCCACCTTGCAGCCCCTCCGCATGTGTCAAGCTCAAGTGAAGCAAATGTCGGCAATGCTGCCAAAAATAAAATAAAATTCGAGACGTAAATAAATTGTAACATCAAAAGAGCGAGGAAGAGACGTGAAAACTCTTTGCCGATTGGAAAAGAGCTAAGAAATAAGACCCCAAAAACCGCTCAAAGTGCACTCTCGGGCTTTTTCTTTAAAAGAGCCGGCTAAGATGGTTTTCGAGCACAGTTGGAGCTCAGATGTTGTCGTGAAGGGACCAAAAGCCATATTGTCGAGTCGTGGAAAGAAAGTCGCGAGTGAAATTTTTGTGAGCGCTCAAAAACCGCTGAAACATCGGCTAGCTGGAACGAATGCCGATGACAAAACAAACATAAAGCGAAACGGTTCGAAATTGAAATCGAAAAAAGAAATATTCAAAGTGTTGTGGCGAGTGCCAATTGCAGTTGGCCAAGTGAAGAAAGTTGGTGTGAAGCAAAGACACCAAGTACTACAAACAAAATTGAAGTAAATCGCAAGACGTCATCGGTAAAAGTGAATTTTGATCTTGATTAGCCGCCCAGCTAATCCAAGGCTCAATTTAAGCTAATCCAGCCACAAATACATCAACCCAAAAAAAATGAAGGTGAGTCAGAGGATGCCGCAGTGAAAGTGGATCTTGTTGCTGGACTAATTACTCTTGCAAATGGAATTGTCGTTATATTACAGTTTCTCGTTTATGCAATTTCTTTTGCACAAAACAAGTTCAAGTGCAAGGCGTTCTGTGCAAATAGCGAAACCCGTTTTATGTTGGTCACATATCGTTTACTTTACAATATTAGCTAAGCGCCCCAGCTGCGCGATGACTATCACGCTCTCTCGCATCAAATTGGAGATGCTTTCGTTACGTAATCTTTGGATAACCCAAAAATCCCAATCGATGCACTCCAATAGCGATCCAATAATACTTGGGAGACCTTCATTCAGTTGAAACCTTATGTCATATGTATACCCGCCAGAAGCCCCACTTACATTTGACCGAGTGTTTGGTCAACCCCACTATCATGCATAATTATTATGTCAGACTTGCTGGCTTCTACTCGTCCGTATATTTGGGGCTTGCTTTCGAAAATCGTGAAGAAATTTAAATTTGAACTCCAGGCAGGCCGTAGACGAGTCACACGTAAAAATAATAAACGAGTCCAAATCTGAACCTACCGCAATTAAATGCGGTAGGAAATTCCCTAAGCTCACTTGGCCTAGGTCTATAGATCACTCAAGTAGCAAGGTATTTTCCGCTCATCCTCAACTTGACAACAGTAAATATGCTAATTGAATGTGAACACGGAAAAAGAGAGCGAGAGTGCAGGTTAAGCCGGCAAATACAATACTTTCACTCTCAGTTTCGGCCACACACAATATTGGCCATAACAATGAGCAAGCACAAAAAAGAAAATAATTAACTTTGTTGGCTCAGACCCATCGATGGAAGCTAGGGAAATGGCTTTGGCAAATATTGGCCAATAGTTCAGCAGGCCAAAAGCGCCAAAGTCCAGTCCATTAAATTCAATCGAATTTCGGACTAAAAATTGCATTCGGTTAATTGGTCAATAAATAATAATTGCATTTTGTTGCTGCCACGCAGATATATTTCCTTTAAACATTATTATGAACAATGCTGTGTGAAGTTATGCAATCCAATGCGAAGAACCATTTCGATTTCAATTAATTGGTGCGTTTGTATGCAGATTGCAGTGGTTTAATGGTTTGGGCCAGGGCTAAAACACACAAAAGCCCGATTCATATTTGGCCACTCATAATTGAGGTTACGCCATCGGGGGAGAAAGGCTGCCAATTTAATTAATATTTTTCGAGGCGGTTCCACTTTAAACCAAACATAAAAAAACTAATTTAAAACGCATGTGTCAAGAAAAAATATCAATAGCCTTAATTGAATATTTCTCAACAGATTTACTGACCCGATTTCCGTTCAATTTTAAGATATTTTTTCGCATTATTTATGAGTAAGTGGATTGCAAAAATCACTTAAGCCACGTCAATGATATATCAAAATATCAAAAAGTATTTGGCTTGAAATTAAAGTGTTCAATTGAATTTAATGAAAGGAAATTGTTGCCAGTAGCTCAGGATTATTATAAGTCATTGGAAAAACAATTTCCCATATCCAAATGAAGTCATTAGAGTTCTCACAGTAATTAGTCTGATGAAGCAGCTATTGCCGGATTAATCGAGCATGAAATGGCTGCGACGCCCCAAGCCACAGGAGAAGCAAGCCGTATCCCGCTTGGCCAAGTTAAGTTTGTGCAATTAGGCTAAGTTCGCTCAACTGTGAACCAAGCCAGGGCCCATGGCAAGGGGGCTGGCGTATTCATAGCTAGGATTACGAGTTACAAACGTATGCACTTGTAACTGATTTTGCCAAAATGCTTCGTACTAAGTGGCAGATTATGATTGCAGATTGTGGATGTGAGTGTGTGTGGTTGTGCGACAGTTGACAAATGAATGCACAGATGAGGCAACCGGGTAAATGGATAATGGTGGTGCAACCAGCGCAAGTGACACATTTTTGGCAATTTAATTTTCCATTTTTTCTACGGCCATTGTTAGAGCTGTCACGTTCGAACTACAACTCACTGTCAATCTATGCTTGTCTCTATTTTCCCAAATAGGTGATCGGTCTGAGTCTTCTGCTGGTGGCCACCACACTGCCCCTGATGTGCCACGCTCTGCCAGCCGCCGCAGACAAATCCCTCTCGCTGGAGGACACAGATCTGGACAACGAGCCGGGCGAGAGTGTGAAGGAGTCGCAGGTGCAAAAGCGATCTGGCAGTTTCGATTACGTGGCGCACCTGAAGTCCGGCCTGCTGTCCGGCATTGGCCAGGCCTCCGCATCCATCGCCTCCGGCAGTTCCGGCGGAAGTAGCGGCGGGGGAGATAGCTACAAGTCGCACGAGATTGTTGTCCATGTAAGTGGCAAACTGCATTCACACAGCCCGATTTTGCAGCTGCAATTCCCCTTATTTAATTTGACCTCAGGATCAAAAACCACATCGACCGATTGGTAATTGTGGTATCGAAGTTTGAATTTCGTCAATAGAAAGTCAATTATTATTTGAATTAATATTTTATAATCATTTCAATTAGTAAAGTCTCAGCTGGCCAAAGTGGCATCTTAGCTAAACTATCCAATTCAAAAGCTCACAAAAATGTAATGAATTCCTCAAACGGAAATTAAACTTTCAAGACGGAATAATAATTGATTGAACTAAATTTATTTATCCCCATTAAACCCAAGTTTCCACAAGTAATTATAAATACCCATTTAACTATAATTTATACTTTTCAATTTCCAGGGCAACTCGGTGGACTATGACCCGTGGTCGTTTAAGAAGTCCGTCCTGAACACCATCTTCCAGGCGGTCAAGGCCATTACAGGCGGCGTGACCGCTCTCAAGGGTCAGCTGATCAAGGGCAGCGGCTATGCGTTGAGTGCGGGCGGAAACCTGGTGGCTGCCGGTGGTGACAAGGTCACGGATGTGGGCAAGTCCATCATCAATTCGGCGCACATCAACTCCCACACCTACGCCACTAGTCACTCCTCCAGCGGCGGTGGGCTGTTTGCCAAACTGAGCTCCCTGTCCGGCGCCTCCTCGGGCGGCAGCAGCGGCCACAAGTCCCCTGGACCCGTTGTTCACACAGAGAGTAAGTTTAAGTGGATATAATAATAATGTAATAATGTATATAAAAGATTCTCCTACTTGATTTAATGAACCAATTATGAAATGTTAGACCCAAACAAATTTGGCCTCGAAATGTTTTTATATTCCGCAATTGAACTGTATTCAATGGACCATAAAGTTCGTGGCTATTGTGTTTCGATTATGCAATGCAGTTACTGAACTAGATGCATAACAATTAAACCTCCTAATAACCAATACTGCCGCCGTAGCCAAAACGGAAGAGACAACTTCCAGCTCCGATTCAGTTTGCAACCAGCAGCCAAATCGGAGCGTGAAGCGAGCATTGAACTTGGCTAGCAACTTTCGTTTTTTTGCGGCCAACCCGTTCCGTCTTTCGTCTGCACTTGCCACTGTGTCCCATTTTGGCTCACCGACTCCGCGTCTTTGTCTCGTTGCAGCGATCACCACGTACGAGATCCCAACCGGCCACGCCAGCTACGGTCCGCCGTCGAAGCCGCCCTCCTACAGCAGCGCCACACACCAATACTTGCCCCCGGTGGGTGGGGCCAGCTACGGCGGCGGCAGCGGCGGCGGTGTTCCCTTCAGCATCAGCCACCCAGCGGCCTTCGATGCGCCGCCCAGCAATTACTTGCCATCGGCATACGGACAAGATGGTGAGTGTTCCTCCTTCGGCCTAACTGATACTCCATGGATTTGGGTCTTTTGTATATATTATCCCTCTCTAAATCCTTCTCAATACTCTAACTGAGGTGATGGAAATATGAATCATCTTGTACATGCCATTGCCATAAAATTTAAATACATAGTTTATAAAAAGTATATGTAAAAAATGTATATAAAAATGCGATTATCATATAAGTAATAGTAGGTATTCTTTTAGTAGTAGTCGTTTTATAGCAACTATCTTTCATGTTCTGCATTTTAAGATTGTTGTTAACCCTAATTAAATTTATAGTTTTTTAAGGAGTTTTCCTAAAATTGATGTAAGATATAATTATTACTTGTACATATTTCAAAATCTCTACAAGAGTTTCCTCAAGACGTTACTTGGCAAAAGTTTAGCTATAAACCATTGTCCCATCAGCAATCGCAAATCATTCAATCCCCTTTTGCATATTTATGGCCCCACCTGCCTCTCCAACTGGCACCTCCCCTGTCCCTGCTTTTTAGGCCCTTTTGGCTGGCATCTCGCCTCTCATTTCCGCGCGTTACAGCCAACAAGAGGAAAGTGAAAGCATCATCATCAGTTGCTCATAATTTGTGGAGACGAGGCACAAATCCAGCAGAGGCATTGTAAATACTGTAAATATTAACACCGCCAGTAGAAATCTCTCTTTCCGAGTTAGTGCCAATGACACATTTCCTAAACTAAGTTTATTCGATATTTTAGCACATTGCATAACAAAAAAATAATTGATTCCATGTACATAGATTTATTTATTCCATTAATCCATTAATATCAATATTGTGCGGCCATTTGTAGTGGCCACATGTCGCATACTTGATAATTTTATGCATATTTAGCCGATAGTCCATTAAACCGTTCAGCGAAAACCTTCAAAGAGAAGTTTCGAATAGGCTAAGTAATGTTTTCGACTTTCATACAGCTAACCAAAACTAAAACCGGATATCATCCAAGATCATCACATCCTGACGACGGCCCGAGTGTGTATATGCCATAAAATGTGTAAACGATCATTTGTAAAAATAAAAACTAAAATCATTTAACACCAGCCACAATTATACAGAGTAAATGCCATTGATTGTTCATTCAATTATTCGAAAAGGAAAATGTTAGTGGCATTTATCCTCTGTGTAATAACAAAACACATAAACAGATCCATTCGAGTGTAAATACCTCAACGAAAAAAATGCAAATATTTAATTTGGTAAATCTAATAAAATTTCACTCATTGCATACAAACACCACTACACCAAAAACCACAACAACAAACTACAAACAACCAACCACAACACCACCACCACACATATCCACCCACGCGATTCAACCACCGAAATTACCGGCACCCTCGGCAGCGGCCAGTGCCAATAGCAATGATTTCAACAACTATGGACGCCACACCAAGCTAACGGATGAGGAGGCCCGGAAGGCGGCCAACCAGCTGCAGGAGATTCTCAGCCTGCTGCCCAACGGAAAAACGGAGTACACCGCCTCCAAAACGGTGGCCCTGGACACTGGAAATGTCCCAACTGGTACTGGCTTGGAGCAGGCTGAGGTCTATAACAGTTACGGACTGCCGCTGCCCAATAATCTGGGCACCTTGGAGTCCCTCTCACACACGGAGTCTATAACCGCCGCCTACAACCCCGGCGTTAAGAATCCCGCGGACGTGTACCATCAGATGGCCAAGAGGCCAACCGCCGAGGAGTTGTACATTCAAAAGCATCCCAATGAGGGCTACGACTACCCACCGCCGGCAGCAGCTGCCCCACCACCGCCACCGCCTCCCCCTCCGGCGGCCAACGACTACCGAGTGGAGAACTACCATGCCAACAAGAACAACGCCCTCAAGGACCTCAGTCCCATAATAGCCGCCTTGGAGGTGGCCAAGAGGAGGGGCAACAATGGCCACAGTGCGCCGGTTTACTCCATCGAGAAGCAAGTGCACAAGCAGCCACACGCCCCCTTCCAGTACTTGCCACCGGTGGTGCAGAAGTCCAAGTACGTTTACAGCGCACCACCCGCCCCGCACCACGGTGGCTACAAGGTGCGCCGCCATGTGGCGCCGAGTGCCAAGCATGCGAAACGGGTCTTCCGGCCGATGGACTATGAGATCCAGGATCCCCTGATGTTCAACCGACTGCTGGAGGTTTAGGGTGATTCCCCGTAGCCTCTAGCTAGTAGCCCTCTAAGTCATTTGCAGCATTTACGCATAACTTATTTATGTTCTCGTTATTGTTATCGCTATCGTGATTAATTATTTATTGAGCTTCCCAAGAAACTGGTTGGCAATAAACAAAGCAGGCCCCAGAAATTGCATCCAGCACAGCATGCTAGAAACAAGAAACGAAATCCCCAGCACCACCACTCCCACTTTCTTTTTATGCACCACCCACAATCTTCTGTTGTTGCACCACCGAAAACAACCGGAATCCCTTCTCACCTCTCACCGCTCTCTTTGCAGTCTACCATCAATAAAGCAATTTAATTGAAAAGGACGAAACGGAAGCTATGGACCACTGCCCATTTCGTCAAGAGCACAGTCCATCTCCACGTATCCTAGCGTTAGTCAAAAACCGTTCCTGCCTATCCCGAAACTATCTGCTGTCACTCTCTTCAAACATTCTCCACAAAACATTTCCCGAATCTGATCCGAAGTACCACAAGAACTGCGAATCCTTGCATAAATGTAACCTCTCCCATACATAAATTTAAGTATTTAAATTAAATAAATCGTTGAATACAAAGTGTCGAATTTTATTTTATTGCAGGAGAAATTAAATTAAAGAGTATAATCAATCTTATATTTTCGTAAATGAATTACTGATTCATAAAAGCTAGTCCTTTTTTTAAATCGGTTAAAAAGGTGACTTAAAATTATTAATTTTGGCCAAAAGCCATGGTGACAAAATTCGGAGTTTTTAGTCACCTTTTTGATAGTTTTTCCTACAATTTTAATCCGATTTATAAAGGGAATACCATTTATGAATCAGGGCTTTAATCCCCGTCGATCTGCATCAAAAGTTTTTGAATATCAAACAAAAAATATTTTTTCGATTTTTCGCAATTTTTGTAAGGAAATTTTCAAAAATCGAAAAAAAATTATTTTTCTACCTTTGAAATTTTTTGACTCAGATCGGAGCAGAACGATTTTCTGATTAATAAATGGTATTCCCTTTTAAAATCGGGTGAAAAATGGATAAATTATTTGAAAAAATGTGACTAAAATCTATAGGTTTTGGCCAAAAGACAGTCACCACGATGTTAACTTATTTAACGTGTCATCCTCCTTAACTTGATTAATAATGAAAGTGATTGGGTAACATTTTAATATTTTCCTAATTTGTATGTATTGTTTATTTTTATACACCAATTCACTGTTATTTTTTAAAGCCGCTTTTAATGCTTTTTATTCAATTTTTCAAAAGTTAAACAAATGTTTACAAACATTCAAGTTAAATTTCAAAGTACTCAATATTTGAAAGAGTATCTGCTTCAATATGTTAGCTGTAAGCCTAAAAGAAAGCTTTAAAAAAAATTATTTATGTAGAAAATAACTAAGTAAATAATAAAATATTTAAATATAAATAAATCGTAGCTTTTAAAAATAAAAAGAAAATTGAAACTTGCAAAACCATTCTGTTTCACTTTTGTGTCTTTAACCTGTAAAATAAAACAATAGAATAAAACACAAAGACTCTGTTTATGAAACTCGTGTGTTTATTTCTCTTTTATATGTACATGCCTAGAGGTATACACCACAACTTCTTAGAAATTATAAAAAGTTTATTAACAATTTATTAAATACTAAATATCCCAATACCATTATCCTAAAACAATTTCAACAAGGCTATTTGATGTTTTAAACAAAAATAAAATCCTGCCTTAACCCCCATTAATAACACATTCAATCGTAATTTGGGTAGGATTGTAAAGAGTCATTTACTCCACCATTGAATAATCTCATTTATTAATGGGGAATTTATATTATACATATCTGGGGGGCAGAGCACACCAGTGCGATTAGGAGCTAGAAGCAAGGAAACTCTGGAGGGTTTATTTAGGAGATTACGGGGACTATACGGCTCAGTAGTAGCCGAAGGTGATGTCGTGCAGGGGCTGGGCATTGCCCTGGGGCAGGGCATAGTCCCTGGCCAGCTGATCCAGTAGACTGGCGCCACCACCGCCGCTGCGAGCCTGAGGCTGGGGCTGGTAGCTCTGTGGGACAGGTCGCGATGGCGGTGCCGGCGAAGGAGCGAAGCCCACCGGTTCCAGGAGTGGACGTCCGCCGGAAGCTGGGGCCAAGAAGCCCTGTGCTCTGGCGCTGCTTGGAGCTGGGGATGCGGGGGGGAGAGCATAAACGGGACGGGAAATCCGCACATTGGAGGGTCCATCGCCGAAGCTCTGCGACTGCGAGTAATCCGGTTCGGGGCGAGCAGGTCGCTGCAGTGGCGAATACAAAACGTCGGTGGTGCGCTGGGCGCCGGGGACTTGGATGCGTGGTGGCGCTGGACCCACCGACGGCTGGTGGTGCGGCTGTGGTTGTGGCAGGTGTTGGGGCTGCGGCAGTGGCTGGGGCTGTGGCTGCGGTGCATACTGCACCCTACGTGGTGGCTCCTCCTCCTCCTCGTATTGCACGTACTGTGGCTGTGGTTGCGGCTGAGGACGTGGCTGCGGGCGGGGCTGGGGACGTTGCACGCGCTATTAAAAATACGATTATTAACAAAACAATCAATGAATTTAAATTGTATTAAAACATACATATGGCTTTTGTGGCCTTTGTGGTGCGGGCTCATCTGCATAATCAGGCTCCTCCTTGGCTGTCTCATCTACCAGGGTGGGTGGTGCCACGGTGATGCCTTCTCCGGACGGCTGGAATCCGTATTTGTTGGCACCGTATTCCACCACTCTTACCTTTCCGGTCTCATCCACATAGCCGTACTTGCCCTTGACCTCGCCGGTGGCCAGTTTGGTCTCGATTTTGAAGGAGCCGTCAGCACCCTCATACCCGTAGGTGTAGGAGCCATCCTCGTTGTGCCTGGCGGAGGATAATTCCCCAAATGATTAATGATTACTAGCAATGTGGAGGCCTACGCCATTCAAATACTATTAGACCTGAATAATCTATGAAGATTAATTAGTCTCGAAACAGAAAATTAATTCCAATGAACAAAATAGAATCACGACTCACTTGTTGATCTGTTTAAGAATTGGCACTGGAGTGGCCCTTTCGACCTGGGCAGGAGCTGAATTTGTTCGCAGTCGGAGCGGGGCTGTTCTTGGGGTATTTTCCTGATAGTCCTGGTAGTCCTGGGCCATGGACATGCCCACTCCCACGACCAGGCAGCCCATGAAGAACACGCGTTGCAGCTGCAAGGAAATGTTTATGAGCAAGGAAATGGCAACCGGTTCGATAATTGCAGCCTGTCCCGCCGGAAAGGTTGGATTTCCATCTCAACTGGACAGCCAAGCACCTTGACAATGTGCCTGTGTGTTACCAAGAATGCCAGACGTCTACAAAAGTCTTAAGCCAGTTGCTGGGCATGCCTTTCACTTTTTTACGCCGGCCAATGACACCCTCAATGCCAAGCAGGAACCGATACTCGGTGTAATGTTGCATAAAGCTAAAGCCAAAAGGCCCCGGAGTGCCCAATCCCAGTGACACGCGATATGGCAGTTCAACTCTATGGGCATGGATGGGTTTTTAATCGAATAGAGAAATGCTGGAGAAGATGTCAGGGGATCTGGGGGAATGAGAGACTGGGATATGCCAATTATCGTTGGCCAGCGAATTGACTCCCACACCAGGCGCACATTGCAGCTGCTATTGGGTAATCCGGCAGCAGAAAAACCAGAAAGGGGCATACACAAATGATGTGAGCCTCGGGAAAAAGTTCCCACACTTGCCGAAATGTGTTGCAAGTATGTACATATATGCCACTGCGGCAGCTAGGAGATGCATTCAAGGCACACAAATGCCAAAGAAATTTGCAAGAAATTACTTACAAAACCTGTTGACTGAGACAATGCACAAGGCGGCCTGAAAGAATGTCATTCAAGTAATTTCGATTAACCACAAACTACCTTCCAAGTGATTTTTTAATTCCAGCGAGGAATTAAATTTTCGCGTGATTAAAAATATACTTTCCTGATTTTTAGTTTAAGTTTCCTACCATATCCAGTATCCCTTTGAAAACGATTCGATTGAAAATTAAGTCAACACAGAACGATACCATTAGATCGAAAAGCTGTTGTTTTTTTTTTGGGGGAGGGGAGGAGAACCTGAGAGCAAACAAGG
Organism: Drosophila varians; assembly: GCA_018150405.1. Classification (NCBI taxonomy): domain Eukaryota; kingdom Metazoa; phylum Arthropoda; class Insecta; order Diptera; family Drosophilidae; genus Drosophila; species Drosophila varians. The sequence goes on from JAECWK010000015.1 coordinate 6,682,333, forward strand.
CCCCAAGAATTGAGTCCAGCTTGTTTGGATTTCCCTCCTTTATGGCATTTGGAGCTCTGGCGTTTTTGCTCGACCATTCCGCATGCCGAAACCTTTCACTATCTAGGCAGCCTTGGCTTATTGCAGGCAAACAGACAGGTAGCCAGAGAACCGATACATGTCCAGATACAGAGACCGAGACAGATACAGATGCAAGTGGAGGCTGGTTGCAATAGACGACATGCACATGGGGGACCCAGTGCACCAGAGGCACAGACCAGAAACTGACCATAAAGTTGACTACCGCGTGTGAACTGAGCCAGAGTTTGCCTTTGATATTTTCGCGCTCGAATGGTTGGGCCAACATAAAAAAATAGAAGCGATTGAAACCGAAACTGAACTGTGAGTTTTGGCCAAGTTTGAAGCAAGCTTGTTAACGTAACTAGTGCTGATTGAAGTTCCTGCAACTATTTCGCTTCTCGAACTATGCTTATAATTTTATAGATTTTTCCTCTTCTCATCGAGAAGGTGCCTTCGTTGCGTTCGTTCATAAGTTATGTCAAAATCCAGTTACCAAATTGGGTGCCAGCCAGGTTGGAAAATGTCGCTGGCAGGCGAGTTAACCGAACGGAGCTGAACAATTGCCATCGGGCTGGGAGCAAATTAACGGTTGGCTCGATTTGCATAGCAAATTATGCGATATTTGCACAACCGTCGCCGCAATGAGACGATGACGCAATCATCCAGATCAGTGCCTGGATATATACTATACTATATCTGTATTCATGCCACGCACCCAGACCACTCTGGGGGTATGACCCTTTGGTATTTGGACCCTGGCAAGGGACCACCCATTTTGATGGCAAACGTCCCACTCACATACCACTTTCATGTTGAATCGAAGCCGCTGATTGGCTTTTGGTGGAGCCGAACTATTTCGAATCGATTAAAACCTCTGAATGCAATCGCAATCGCAAAAGGCCTTCGCTGGCAACACCCAGCTAAATATCCAAGACAACAAAAGCACTTTCAATTTCGATTCCTCTAATGAACCGGACGACTGGATCGGTCTCGGATCTCGAACAATTCACTCAAATCTTTGGACCCACTTGGGCTTTGGACTTTATTTTCTTATTAGCCTTTTTTTGTTTGTGGATCACTGGGTGATCGCGTGGAGCATTGACTTAAAGACCGACGGCGACTGAGACGCCCAGGTTGGAGTATTTCGCTTTATATACCGATCGAGGAAAACCTTTTTATTTCTCCCATAACGGTCCAACACCACCAATCGCATACCACTGCACCGCCACAAGATATACCAGCGCTGCCAGCACCACCGCACCACAAAACTTCACCAACGAAAGGACAGACAGAGAGCCGCTGGGGAGCGGAAGTCGGAGAAACGGAGAATTGTAGAGAGATGGAGAGCTTGAATCGAGTTTGGAGACAGAGACTTCCATGGCAATTCTCTCTGTGCTTTTCGCGAGCTTTTCTTAGCCTGGTCAAAAGGAAAAGCCACCTACGGTCTTTTAGGAAAAAGTTGTCTTTAATTTTTAATTAATTAAATTGTAAAAATTGTAAAATTTGTATTTTATTTCCTAGAAAAATATGTAATAACTTCCGCCTCATTGCTCTTACAAATAGGATTTCTGTTTCCTTAACAAGAATTTTCTTTGAGTTACGCCCTTACCACTTTAACAAATTTAATAAATTACTTTCAAAATCTGGGCAGAAACTCTTACGCCAACCTTAACCTTCTGGGCGGCATGGCAACATTTTTCCGATGGGAGGGATGGAACACCAATGGCCATCGACAATTAATCAAAACTGGGTGGCCCATAAAATGTGAAAAATGAGGCAAAGTCGAAGACCCGTGTGGCTAATAAATGAACAAGCCGACAAAGTGAAATGAAGTGTTGTGAATTTCGATGGTATTGGCCAGGCCCAAAAATGTTGGCCATTTTCTTAAAGCTATAAACTCAATAAACTAGTGGATATTATTTAATAAATTATTAAGAGGAAGGCAATTGTCAACTGATGCAAAGTAAAAATTAATACAAATTATATGCCAAGAGTTTATTAAATCAAAAATTGGTAATAATACATACTTACAAAGTGCAACAGGGCGTATGGATAATATTTACTCCAATAATAATTTCCTTATACCCTCGCACCACAAGGCGTATGAGTAATGTCGAAAATGGCTGATTTGCCAGAGAATCGGGTAACATGTCACCGTTTTGCTATCCACGCCTTCGCCTCCAGAATTCTGCAGTCATGTGGAGCGGCCTTGTCATAGTCATTCCATTGGAATTAAATCCAAGTTGCACCGTTGCCGTTGCAAAAAGGCAGGCCACAGCTCAACGGGATGGTGATAGTTCAACTCAAAACTGGTTACCCCCACTGCAACATATACCAGACCAGGAAACCATCGGGTAGAGTCTGTCGACCCCTCCTAGACCCCCTCCCCACCTTTCGCGTAACCACTTTCAAGTGCCGCCCATGACGCAGGGCAGTTTCCAGTCTCAAGTGCGTAAGATTGCTGTTTTTTTTTTTGTGGTCTTTAAAGACTTGTTTTTTGTCCGGCTTCTTGGATGTGGATGAAGAAAGAGTGAGGGGCTAATGGGCGTGCACCTGAACTTGTACGCATGCGTAGACGCACTGACGCAATCAAGGTCGAAAGAGCTTGCGAAAATATCTGAAAGTACGCCCCGAATTGAAGATACTCTTGTGGAATACATTTTCTATGACTTAAATTCCTTTCAAGTTATCATTGCACCATAAGAGCCTCGCTTTTGCAGAAACACTTTCCACTCACCAAGCATGAAGTACAAAAATCACTGAACCTTTTGGAGCAAAGGACAAAAAGTTCTAACTGCTTCCACTTCGCCAACGCATTTTTGTTGAGCAAACATAACAATCGCATTCTGATGACTGGGTGCCCTCCATTTGTATCTTGCAGCTCGGTTGCTGCAGCGGCTGCCGTAAGTGTGGCAGCTGTTTGCAATCCAGCCCCTAACAAAGCAGACAAATTTACAGGAAATTCTCGAGTCATGGCAACGCCCCGAGAGCAACTTTTGCAGCGAAAAATCATTTTTGCTCCGCAATATTATACAAATATTGCAAAGATATACAAATAATTCATGCTGGTGTCTTGGTAAATGCTCGCCTGTATGGGTTTTAATAATGGGTGCAGTCTGGTCTTGATTCTGCGATGGATTCAGCATCAAAACAATTTAAGGCTTTGACCGGCACAGTGGTTGCTGGAATCGAGGCTTTACAGCAACCGAATATTTAAATTATCAAGCGCCCTTATAATCTCTTCAATGCTACACCCGATTCCAAATATAACATAAAAAAAAACCCAAGTTTATAAACATTATTGAGAGCCAATTAAATTACATGATCAAATCACAATTAAGTTATGAAAAGCTGATTAACGCGGGGTCGCCACCGTCATTATCCACCGTAAAAAAAAACCCTAAACCACTGCCAATTGTCCACCAAACGCCCCTACACACCCAAAAGACAAGGCAGCCGAGTATCCAGTGCATTGCTTTTGGCCAACTGGTCTGGCCGTCGGTGGCAGTGCATTTGAAAGTGGTTTGGGGCCAGCACATTGCATAAGTGCACCAAATTCCAAGTCAACAGCAAATCCACTTTGGTTTTCTAACTGAATCGGTTTTTTATTTCAGTTTTTGTTATTTCGCTCGATCATTCTGTGTTGACGTAATGGCGATTATTGGCCACTTGCTGAGCCCGGACTTTGTTTCATAGTTTGGTTAATTGAAGCGGAACCTGGTAGTTGGCCAAATTGAATGCCAAAGCAGCTACTTGAAATACTTCTGGGCATAGGGTACTAGGCCCTGTTAATAAAATGCAGCATTAAATAGTTTTTAGCTTGAAAGATCGAAGCTAATTGAAACACCTTCACCCATTAAAGAACGCCATTTGATCTCTGTTAACACTTTGTGTCTGGAAACTCGTTTTATTACACATATAAAGTACGTGGAAGAACATACATAAACAGTAGATATATTTAGATATCTGTGGGTTATGCGGAGTGACTGATTTATTTGGCAGTAACATGTTGACATTGTCCTCGGACACTTCAGTCGCTGTCTCTCTGGCCCAACTCGAAGGCTGCCCCCTGATCCTTGTCCCTTGCCCCCCATCCCGGCTCCTCTACTTCCTGCCCGTGTAGTCGATGCTGTAGGAGCCCGTGTAAATGTTCAAATTCCTAAGAGCCGGATGGTGTTGGTTCGGTAATCCGGCGTAGGATTGCTGCGGATTGTAGTAGGACTGCTGGGCGGGGGGATTGTAGTAGCGCGGCTGGGGGGCAGGGGGGTTATAGTATTGGGGGGCGGGATTGTAGTAAGGACGCTGGGGAGCGGGCTGCGGCTGCTGTTGCTGCTGCGGGGGCGGGGCATAGGACTGGCCGCGTCCAAAGTCATTCAAGCTAAACTTGCTGGCAGGCGCCAGAGGGCGATTGAACTTCTGATCCTTGTGGTAGACGGCAGGATCCTCGCGGTACTGGCCATCGTCGATCTCGTTGGGGCCCAGGGGATACGGATTGCTGTTGCTCAAAGTCGGCGGTGGGACATTGATATGGCTTCCGGCAGGCTCGAATCCTCGCTTGCTGGCCCCGTACTCGATCTCCCGCACCTTGCCCTGGTCATCCACGTAGCCGTACTTTCCATACACCTCGCCGTTGGGATACTTTGTCTCAATCTTGAAGCTCTTGTCCGCCGCCTCGTAGCCGTAGGTGTAGGATCCGTCGTCGTTGTGCTTGTCGATCTGCTTCAAAATGGGCACTGGGGTGGTGTAGTCCTGATGTTGCGCATACGCACTGTGGGCCAACGCCACTACCAGTAGTGCCGAAATCGAGGGCTGCAAAAGGCAAACAAACAAAGAGTTGAATAATTTGCATATCCCATTTTTGAGTCTCGAGTCACACCCATTAAGTGATGGTGTATAAGTTGCAATTACAAATGAGTTCGCCGTTTTATTGCTTTACTTTCGGAGCCAGGCATTTCAAAATATTTCAATTACTGGCTACGATTATCACTCAAGGACAGCAATTAAGTTACTTTTTATCATAGACATTGGATCTGGAACTGGACCGGTTTGCTAAATTGAATTCTAAACAAATCACTGCGCAATTTCATTCAACACTTTGAAGCTTGAATTTGTTTTCACTTTTCATCGACCTTGCCAGCGCCCATCTTACCAATTTCATCGTTCTGCCAAAGCTTAAAACTGAATAACCGTCAGTGTCGAACCGTTTTCACCAATCTCTGTCTTAACTCAATGCACTGCTTAAATGGACAAAATGCTCTGCACTTGCACTCGAGACTCTGCGAATCGAAACGACAAACTCGAAAGAAAATCAGGGCGTGCAACGCTTTTTATACCACAAGCAACATTTCGCAAAACTGGCCGTCCAGGGAGGCCTGGGGGGCGGCGGCGAAAAATAACTATATACGCCAGACAAAATACAAAATAAAGCTTCGACCTGAAGCCGAGCCGAAGTCTGGATCGGCGATCAGCTGCTGAAACGAAAACGAAATCGAAATCGAAGCGGGGCTCGGACTCCCGATCCGAGAACCGACTTGACTTGGGGGCTTGGAATGCAGCATAGAAATTGAAAGCAGTCGACGGCCAGCTGAGCGTGAGTACATGTACGAGTACCCTACACACTTGCCACCTAAACACTTAAAAAAACTTTTAAAAATGGATTAAAATAAATAGTTTAAAATTATCCAAAAAGAATATAGAATATTAAAGGGCTAAGGGGATGTTATTAGTCCTTATTTCCTATAAAAATATTCCTACAGCTCCTGCCTCATTTTAATCCTACACCTTTTTTCTCTGTTTAAAAAACAATTTCCAATCAGGTTATTTAACGTGAATATATTGCCCAGCAATTTATGCTTTCAGACCGCACAGCTCACGCATACGCAATGAGATCAGAGAACCACAATCCAGAAATAAACTGAGGAGAATTCAACTAAATGCCAGTACTGACTGGCACGGAAGTGTTGCACTTGTTAGGCATTCCAATTATGTAAAACAAATCCCTCCACCACCTCTCCCTGAAATCTCTAATCGGTGGCACTTAGCTGGCCAGACACCTCGACAACCTGTAACAATCTGCAACCACAACTGGCCACTTTAAGGCGATTTTGGCCACAATCTGGCGAAAAAAACATTTAACAGCAACAATAAACTTAATAGCCATACGAAAGTTAACTTCTGGTCTACTGACCTAGTCCAATGCTTTGGCTATAAAACAGGTTGCCGGGAGTGCGTCAAAAAGATGCCTAAATTAAGCGATGACTTTTTCGACTTTTCATACGATTATTTATGTGTTTATTTATTCGCTAATATTTAATCAGGCAGCCGCCAAACTTGCTTGAAATTTAAATTATTTAAAAACTTTTTTGTGACGTATATTTCTTATGAACATATATCAGAATGTACATCCAAAGCATATGCAAGTTCGTTAACCCTAGAAAACAGACCTTGGTCATCGGTGAATGCGCTTAATTACTTTAAACTGTTCTTTTAAATCACATACCATAGCAACTATTTAAGGAGGAATCGCAGAATAGGTAACCCCATTCTCCTAAATGAAGTTTCAAAAAGAAGTTCTATAAAATCAAATAAATTCATCAGTTCAGTTTGTTATCAAGAGAACGACCGGGCAATTTTTAATGGTCTTGGAAAACCAGTTGCCTAAGTGAGATAATCACTGACTAGAACACACAGATACCCATCTAGACGTATACATACCATATTAAAATACTTATATATGACTTGGCAGCTTACAACTGGAAATGGAGCCAAAAGCCTAGGTAATAATGTCAAGTTTAATGCATTTTTAGGCTAGGGCTCCGGATCATATGACTTCACGAGAATGATTTAGTCACCCTGTACGACAACCACAACAAGTCTAATGCGGACAAACTTGTTTACTTACTAATTAAACCGAAAACAGAGTAGGAATATATATAAACTAAATATATAAAACGCCGAAACAAAGAAATGTTTTTAAAAATTGCACATTTCGGCATTTCATTTCGGATAAAATACACCAAGCCCGGGATGTATCATCATTTGGCTCAGCGCTTTCAAAGCAAACAGTTCTAGTTTTTAATTAAACTCAAAAAATCATCGAAATGTTAGTCAAAGTGTCCAAGTTCTTGACCGTGTTATTAGTTTTTGTGGCAGCCGGCGAAGCATCCAAATATTTGGCTGAGAAACGTAATTAAAGAGTTTTTAAAGTTTTCTAATTACTAAATTGTACTTCATTTGCAGCCGACTTTCTTACCCCTTGTGCCGATGGCGATAATCCTTGCCTAACCAGCAATTTCCAGACATTCTTCCGGCAATGGAAGGACGGCATTCCGGGCAACACTGCCGTCGGATCCTTTGATCCTCTCTACATAAAGCGCGTCAAGTTTTCGCAAGATGCCAACAATGCCATAGCCATTAATGCAGATCTCAAGGAGGTCTATGTTGCCGGAGCTGGGCAGGCGGTAGTCAAGGAAGCCAGGTAAGAATAAGAATTCTTTACAGGACCTACAACCATCTATACTTTTCCTCCTTTCAGTTACAAAAACTATGTGGCCAAGGCTCTGATAACGGTGCCAAAACTGCGCTTCAATTTTGACTACAAGGTGAAAGGACACGTGGTGGCCCTGAATCTAAATGGGCATGGATCTGGTTACTTTGAGTCAGGTTAGTAAATTAACTCTCCACATTCACGAGTGGGAAATAACAAGAGTTTATTTGTTTAGAAAATGCTCTGATTTATTTGGAAATGGCTGTGAAGCCCCGCACATCTCCCGAAGGCATTTTCGCCGATGTCCAAAGCATCAAGGTTAATTTCCGCGAAATAAAGCAGTTCCACATCCAGCTGGAAAATCTTTTTGGTGGCAACAAGGATCTGGAGGATACTGCTCATACGCTCTTCAACGAGAACTGGAGGGACTTCTACGAGGTCCTACGTCCTGCCGTAGAGCAAACTGTTTCGGGAGTGCTCCTGGACCGCTTCAAGAAGACTTTCAATTACGTTCCAGCCACCTACTTGATCAAAGACTTTCACTGAGAAGATTTAAAACAGGTTTTAAAAATATAATTTCTTTTTATGGCGGCTTCTGAAGTCCAATAACAACTTGATTATATTTTTTATAAGACAGCCGAGTTAGACTAGATATTATTCTTTTGAATTATTATATTTGTTCACTCGGGCACAAAAATTATTCAACTTTTTTGGTGATATTCCTTCTCTCATTATACTTAAGACAGTAATATACTTAATAGTCGCTTGCTAAGCCAGGAAATAGGTGGAATAAATTTTTTAAAATATTAAAATTAAACCATTTGTACTTGGCCCCAACATCGTTAAGTGGTTGTAAGTCGTTACCAAGTTGAGAAACCCCGAAGTTGGATCTCGGATTGCGAATCTCGTGTCTCGGATCATGGCGGGTGAGAATAAAATGCTGCCCAACATTCAGAAGCCGTCTAGTCGTCTAAATAGCTTGACACCGATTGATGTGACTAAGCAGCGGCTGTAAGAATTTCAGATACATTTACACAATACAAGATTCATTGCCACTTGGGCGACATGAACAGCACGCGTCATGGCCACAGGCCACTTGGACTTATTGCGATTTTGTGCCTCAACGGAATCGCCTTGTCATCTGCGGTGGCCTTTTATACCAAAAAGCGTAAGTAGATCAAATGATGTTCGGAATCCCACTACGAATGGTCCCAAAATCATTCTCAGCCGAATTTCTGCCGTCTTGTCGGATCTATGAGCCCGGCTTCACAAAATGCTCAACGAACAGCATTCAGAAACTTCTGGAGCAGTTGAGTATTGGTATTCCGGAGGTGTTGGAGCGCTTCGGTCCTTTCGATCCCATGAAAGTCAGGGACATTGTCTTCAAGCAGGACAACAACGAGGTGGCGACCATTAGGGCCAACCTAACTGAGTTGGTGGTCAAAGGATTTTCAAAGACCAAAGTCAAAGAGAGCCGGTAAATGTGATTTAAGTTGATCTTAAAATTGTGTTAAGCTTTCAGTGATAATCGTTATTATTTTAGAGTCAGTAAAAAAGATTTCGGCTGGCAAACAAAGCTGTATCTGCCAAAAATGAGACTGGACGGCAAATACGACATGGCAGGACGCATTCTCCTTATACCTCTCAATGGTTCTGGAAAGATTTTCATAGAAATCGGTGAGTGGCTAATGAACTTTTATATTCATCTAACTAAGCGCTGTACTTCAGATGATATGGATATCCTTCTGATAACCAAAACCAGATTGTATGAAAAAGGCGGCTTCACCTTTGACAATGTTACCTCCGTTCGTGTGCAGCAACTGAAACTCACTAAAGTTCGCACATATCTGGATAATTTATTCAATGGTCGAAGCAAGGAGGTCGAACGCAGTACGAATCAGTTTTTCAACGAAAATTGGCGAGATTTCTACGAAGCTCTGAAACCACTAATCATTGAAACGGTTGAAAACATTCTTTATGATGTAATGTCCACTGTATTTCATTTGATTCCTGCCAACTTCTTTGTAGAGGATATTCCCACGCCCCAGCAACTGTATGGACCCCAGAAAAATAGTTGATTCAAAAAAAGCCAAACACTAATTTCTGTTGATAATGCTTTTGTTTTAATTTCTATGGTCATCAAGAAATGTATTAAATGTAAGTAGCTATGCCTAAAGCTGTTTAAGTTCAATAAATTCTCTAAGAATAATCGAGGAGTCGAAGATCAGGCTCGAATGATATCCGCCTTGTTGGCTGAGAAGTACACCCCGAATTGTTTTTCTGTAAAAGAATAACCATGTACAATCCAAAAAAATAATTCTATATATAATTTACCATTTTTATCCACTAGATATGTCCTCTTTTTGTATATAATGCACATTAACAAGGCGATCAACAGGGCTATACTGGTTGAGATGGCCACAATGGTAATGAATAGCCACTTGAGGTAGCTCCTTTGGGTCCTGTCTTGAAGGGATGGTGCTAGTATCTCCGTGGATTTACACAAGTATCCAGAAACTGGAGTGCTACCGTCGAAGCAGGCGCACACTTCTGGGGACTCACAATACCCATTGATACACTCCGTCGCACAGATGGGCAGACATAAGAATCTATCGGGGCTTGCCATGTCCCGATGCAACTTGTAGCTTTCTGCGCACTGGCACTCCTCCCCCAGACAGGTGCCATTCCAGCAGTATTGTTCACATTTATTTTCAGACACGGTTATGGCTTCCTCGGACTCTTGTTCCTCAGTTTCTTCTTTCTCCGGCACACACCTACCCAAATCTTTATCATAAGCAAAACTGTCCTTGCATCTGCATTCTTCCGGAGCTACGCAGTTGCCACCCTGGCAACCCTTGGGACAGAAAGGAACACACTCCCCTTCTGGCGTTTTGATGTAACCATTGTTGCAGGAACATTCTCCTGGTGCCATGCATGATCCGTTATCACATCCTCCCTCGCAAATTGGGTTGCAGCTATTCTCGGTATCTTTGGTGTATCCTTCGTGGCAGGAACATTTTCCTGGAGACTCGCAGAATCCATTTTCACATCCTCCTTCGCAAATTGGTTTGCAGCTATTCTCGGATGTTTTGCTGTATCCTTCGTTGCAGGAACATTTTCCAGGTCTCTCACAGAACCCATTTTCACATCCTCCTTCACAAATTGGTTCGCAGTTATTCTCGGATGCTTTGCTATATCCTTCGTTGCAGGAACATTTTCCAGGACTCTCGCTGAATCCATTCTCACATCCTCCTTCGCAAATCGGGAGACAAGTATTCTCTGGTGCTTTACTGTATCCTTCGTTGCAAGAGCATTTTCCAGGACTCTCGCAGAACCCATTTTCACATCCTCCTTTGCAAATTGGTTTGCAGCTATTCTCGGATGCTTTGCTGTATCCTTCGTTGCAGGAACATTTTCCTGGAGACTCACAGAATCCATTCTCACATCCTCCTTCGCAAATCGGGAGACAAGTATTCTCTGGTGCTTTGCTGTATCCTTCGTTGCAGGAACATTTTCCAGGTCTCTCGCAGAACCCATTTTCACATCCTCCTTTGCAAATTGGTTTGCAGCTATTCTCGGATGCTTTGCTGTATCCTTCGTTGCAGGAACATTTTCCTGGAGACTCACAGAATCCATTCTCACATCCTCCTTCGCAAATCGGGAGACAAGTATTCTCTGGTGCTTTGCTGTATCCTTCGTTGCAAGAACATTTTCCAGGACTCTCGCAGAATCCATTCTCACATCCTCCTTCGCAAATCGGGAGACAAGTATTCTCTGTTGCTTTGCTGTATCCTTTGTGGCAGGAACATTTTCCTGGAGACTCGCAGAATCCATTCTCACATCCTTCTTCGCAAATCGGGAGACAAGTATTCTCGGATGCTTTGCTATATCCTTCGTTGCAGGAACATTTTCTAGGACTCTCGCAGAACCCATTTTCACATCCTCCTTTGCAAATTGGTTTGCAGCTATTCTCGGATGCTTTGCTGTATCCTTCGTTGCAGGAACATTTTTCTGGAGACTCACAGAATCCATTCTCACATCCTCCTTCGCAACTCGGGAGACAAGTATTCTCTGGTGCTTTGCTGTATCCTTCGTTGCAAGAACATTTTCCAGGACTCTCGCAGAATCCATTCTCACATCCTCCTTCGCAAATCGGGAGACAAGTATTCTCTGTTGCTTTGCTGTATCCTTCGTTGCAGGAACATTTTTCTGGAGACTTGCAGAACCCATTCTCACATCCTCCTTCGCAAATTGGTTCGCAGTTATTATCGGATGCTTTGCTGTATCCTTCGTTGCAAGAACATTTTCCAGGACTCTCGCAGAATCCATTCTCACATCCTCCTTCGCAAATCGGGAGACAAGTATTCTCTGTTGCTTTGCTGTATCCTTCGTTGCAGGAACATTTTTCTGGAGACTTGCAGAACCCATTCTCACATCCTCCTTCGCAAATTGGTTCGCAGTTATTATCGGATGCTTTGCTATATCCTTCGTTGCAAGAACATTTTCCAGGACTCTCACAGAATCCATTCTCACATCCTCCTTCGCAAATCGGGAGACAAGTATTTTCTGTTGCTTTGCTATATCCTTCGTTGCAGGAACATTTTCCTGGAGACTCGCAGAATCCATTTTCACATCCTCCTTCGCAAATCGGGAGACAAGTATTCTCTGTTGCTTTGCTGTATCCTTCGTTGCAAGAACATTTTCCAGGACTCTCACAGAATCCATTCTCACATCCTCCTTCGCAAATCGGGAGACAACTATTCTCGGTTGCCTTGCTGTATCCTCCGTGGCAGGAACATTTTCCAGGACTCTCGCAGAATCCATTCTCACATCCTCCTTCGCAAATCGGGAGACAAGTATTCTCGGATGCTTTACTGTATCCTTCGTTACAGGAACATTTTCCAGGACTCTCGCAGAATCCATTCTCACATCCTCCTTCGCATATCGGGAGACAACTATTCTCGGTTGCCTTGCTGTATCCTTTGTTGCAGGAGCATATTTCCGGCGCCTCGCAGAATCCGTTTACACATCCACCCTTGCAGACTGGCGCGCATGTGCTCTTATCGACACTTGCATATCCTGCCTTGCAGGAACACACTCCTGGTGCCTCACATCTTCCATTGGGGCAGCCACCATGGCACACAGGAGTGCACAAGCCATTTAGCATCGTGTATCCTTCGTGGCAAACGCATTTATCCGGCGCCTCGCAAAGCCCGTTCTTGCAACCCGAAGAACAGACCGGCAGACAGATAGACGAACTGATGGGCGTGTAGCCTGGCAAACACTCGCAAACTGAGGGCTTGACGCACTTGCCATTCATGCAACCTTCATCGCAAATGGGAACACATTTTTTATAATCATCTTTATGGAAAAAACGTTTGCATTCACAAACGTCAGGCGCCCGACAAACTCCATTATCGCATCCGTTTTTGCACACGGGCTGGCACATGAACGAGGCTGAGCCAGGCTTGGGTGCGTAGCCTGGCTTGCACTCGCAGCGATCCGGAGCCGCACATATCCCGTTGCCCCGGTTGCAATTCTCCTTACAGGTGGGAAAGCACACCTGGGCTGTGGCATTCAATTTATAACCCTTGTTGCAAGTGCAACTGTTGGGCAGCCTGCAACTGCCATTGGGACATCCACTGGGGCAGTGGGGCAGGCACTTGCCGCTCTTTTGGTCCAGAACATGGCCCTCGGTGCAGACACACTTTTCAGGCGCTTGACAGGTGCCGCGACTGCATTCTCCTTTGCAGAAGGGTATGCACCTAAGTGTTGATTGTTGATTTAAAAATTGTATCTCTCTATTATTATAAATTATGTCTTACCGGTTGGATGGCTGATTGTTCAGGTTGACGTAGCCCTTGCTGCAGGTGCACACATTCGGCTTTGTGCACTTTCCATTGCCACAGGGAATCCTGCACTTGGCAATACACTGGAAACCCCGCTTTAAAATCTTTCTTTCATAGCCGTCGCAGCAATCTCGTATCACCTATTGATCAAGGTTATTTAATATCAATTATTTGTTGATAAATGATCTGCTTACTTTTGTCTTTTTGGTCCTTCGGTCAAAAGTAGATTTAGTACAATATTGAGCCGCCGCAAAGTTGAGAAATATAAAAATTAAAAGCAGTTGGACGGTCCACATGATGGGCTTAAATCGTCATCAGGCTCTGATCCCCTTAGAAATGAAACTAAAATCTCTGCGCAAAAATCGCCAGTTCGCCAATTCCATTTGTTCTCACACACAATTTTCCACGGAATTAGGGTGGATCTCTATTTGTTTAATGATTTCCAAAAGAATTTATAACCAAGTTATTAGATTTTAATATTTTAAAATAGGGCAATAGCTTAAAAACGTAAATGCATCAACTTTATTATGAAACAAATGTTTTAATTGGCTTTATTTTGTTATAACTTCATTCTTTATTCACAATTACAATAAGCATAAGGGCCTCCCTAATCTTCATATATAATATATCTACTAAAACAAGGCTATTGGCATCCGTTTGAGAATTGTTATCAAAAGCAGAGAGTTCTTCTGTGCCGCTTCGTTGTTCGTTTGGCGGCGAAGAGCACCAAGAGCGCTCAGACGCTTTGAGGCATGCAATTTTCGAGACGTCAAAGTGGCACGCTTCTTATCAGAACACAAGGAATGCATTCTATAACTATATCAAATCCATAAATATGTATAATATTCAAAAAGAATAAACTTTTAAATGAGATTATGAAATAATAAGTTGCATATAAAACATTTTATATTTTATTATTTAAAGTTTTACTACATATAGTTTTAGGTATGGCTGAATACAGACGATATTTTTAAGGTTTTTCTTACCGAGCTTATCAAACTTATATAAAATCCGCAATGAATATTATTAAAAATATACTTAGTCACAAGGCCATTACATTATTGGGGAACATTTTTATCAGAAATAAACTCAGTTATGTATTCATTATAGTAGCACAGTCCAAAGTTCTAATCATTTTTATGGGACATTAGATAAAGAAAAGAGAACGATTTTATTGAAGATGCTGCCGTCTCCCAATTTAATCATTTTATTATGGCGGTTATATTTTTTATTTGTACCTGGCTTGAAGCCATTAAACTTGCCCAAGTCAAATAAAAATGCGAGTACGATATGCAAGTATTTGCGCAAACATTGTTGATTTGTTGCTTTTGTAGTTGGCAGCGTATTTTCCACCTAGATACTTATTAAAATATCTTACCGGTTCGGTGGCAAGGTGAAGTCGCGCTACACTTTCAGAGTCGCATTACTACAGCAATAACAGTAGCTACACAGAAAGAAAATATTACTTTCTGAAACTAAGTTTACAACAAATAAAAATATAATCTTTAAATACAAAAACTTGTATAACTTTTTTAAGATTTCAAATATTTTTGGTTTTTTCATCTATACCTTCAATAATTTTTTTCCAGCTTGGTTCGTGCAATAAATGGGGAATACATTTCAATCACTTGTACAAGTTAATGAAAATGCTTCGATTCTGGTATTGCCCAGACCTCAGATTTAATTCATCAATTGCACTCTAGTCGGTCGGATGTCAACAGTAGCATCGAGTATATATATTATATATAGTTCAGATAAAAGCCAGCACCACTTCCAGTTACTTCTCATTCGCTTTTTAAGCGTTAAAAAACTCGATTAGACGACGGTGACTGTGGCAGTGGCAGTGATTTTGATTTTGACGTCATCATTTTAACATGAATATGATTGGATTACTTTTTCTGATCTATGCCGGTCTTTTTGGAGTTATGTCCATGGATATCTACACAGAAAAACGTAAGTTAAATGAAAAGTTGCTATGTTGCTCACAGAGAATTAATTTAAATTAATAAAAATGTCTTAAACCTTATTACCATTATGTCCTATTCAGCTCCTTATATTGAATCCTGTCGAATTTATGAACCGGAATTCACCAAATGCTCCACCCGATCCATCCAAGCATTTATGAACCAGGTAACTAAAGGTGAGCCAAAGGTATAAAACATGAAAACAATTATAAATCATAAATTATTGTAAAGGTATACCGGAGATTGAAAAATCCTTTGGACCCATAGACCCCATGAAGCAGGATCAACTGGTTTTCAAGCAGGATAATAGCGACGTGGCCAGCATTAATGCTAATCTAACAGAAATGCTAATTAGCGGCTTCAGTCAAATGCTGATTAAGGAGAGCAAGTTAGTAATTAATAAGTTTTATATTTTGATCTCAGAGCAGAGTTTTTCAATGCTTTCTATAAAGAAAAAAAATGTAAACAAAATTTCCTTTTCCAGGGTCAGTAAAAAAGATTTTAGTTGGCTAACAAAGATTTATTTGCCAAAAATGCGAATGGAAGGCAAGTACAAGATGGTTGGAAAAATCTTACTAGTTCCCCTGCAAGGAGCCGGAAAAATCTTAATGGAACTGGATGACCTGGACATACTGATGAGTACCAAGACTCGGCTCTATGAAAGGAGCGGCTTCACCTTCTACAACGTGACTTCCGTAAAGGTGAAACTAGAGGTCGGAAAAGTACGGACCAATATGGAAAATCTCTTCAATGGACGGAGTAAGGAGGTGGAACGAGGTACCAATCAGTTCTTTAATGATAACTGGCGCGATTTGTTTGAGGCATTGCGTCCACTGGTGGTGGAAACTGTGGAACGAACCCTGCTGGATTTGCTGCATAAGACGTTTAGCATTTTTCCCGCCAGTTTTTTTGTGGAGGACATACCCAACTCCTTGACTTTGTATGGTCGCAAATCGAAGATGATTACTAATTAAAAATGTTGTTAATTGAAAAAATATCTTTTTCGATTGTGTTTCACAAACATAAAGTTATTATTTCTTTGTCATCTTGATGTGGGCGTTATTAAATGTTTTAATTAAAATTTTGGCCATATACCTGCAAAAAAATTAGTCGCTCTCTGGAAATGCTAAAAATCAATTTTTGATACATTGAATACCGAATATCTTGGACATTTTTCACCCGATTCCGAAACAAAATACTTCTTTTGAATTAGGCCTTCAATGCCCTTAAATCTGCATTAAAACATTTTGAAATTCGAACCAAAAAATTTCGATCGAAATTCCTTTGCATCCTTTAATGCAGATTGGTGTATTTTCAAACACTTATTCCGACGATGTATTCAGTTTCCTAAACGGTTGCGAATAAGAGAAAAAATTCGTATAAAACTGTCCGAAATATTACTTTTTTAAAATTATGATTTTCATTTTGCAGAAACTCACTTTTTATACATTTCGTAGTGTATATTTTTTATATTTTTCAACCGCTATAAAAACAAAATACCAACTATGAATCAGCACTTTATTCTCCACCATTTGTTTAATAAAAAGATGTTACTTCTCTCTTTTTTTTTATTTGTTAAACCGATAATGGTTAGACTAGCTGTTAGTTTTACTTAATAAATGCTTAATTAAGAGGTATCCTAATATGGGATGGCACACTGCTCCACATCCGATTGCCTGTTCGAGTTTAATAGAACCAGTCTAACTTGAGATAATCGCTTTCGTGCTTCAGGGCCGAGATTGAAGTGTGCCGCACATGTCCGGTCCGGACGAAGATCCTTCGGTTTCCCACTGGCTGCAGACTCCGGAAGTTATCCACCAGCGCTCCGTCCTGGACATCCGACAACTGGCGGAAGCGGGAGATTTGCTTGGGCGAAATGGGAATGGGATCGGGAAAGAGGATCCAGGTGACAGCCTCGGAGCAGGGCGGGGTGGTGAGGGAACCTGAGAAACAGAATAGTTTTGTTGAGTGAGTGACATCATCGATAGGCATCGCTTGTAGACACGAGTTTGCTGTCAGATAATCAACTATAGTTGTACAATGTCTCTTGCATACTAATGATAATAAAAATGTGACGCTCCCTTTTGGAAAAAATGCATCCCATAGTACACTCACCCTTGTAGGTGTAGAACTTGTCCACATCCACGCCAGAAATCAGTGAGGACAGCGAGAAGGTAACATTCAGTGAGGCCTCTTGGTTGGCATCGGCTATCAGATGCAAATGACGGTTAATGGTTACCAGGCCCTGACCCTCATCCTCATCCAGCTAAGCGGAGAACACAAAGGGGTATTTACAAAACATTCCTGATTTACGGTCCCAGTTCGCAAACTCACATTGAAGAAGAATCCAAGGACAGCGGCGCCATCAGGATGATTGAGGGCCTCGCCGATGGTGGCATACTTCTTGTTGCGGTGCACAATGTGCATCTCCATGGTGTAGCGGATGTCGTTGATGACATGCTCCGACCCCCTGTTGTTCTTGTCGCCCCAATGGAAGTGCAGGCCCTCCACCTCAAACTCCCCGGGCAGCTTGGCACCCCGGATATAGGGCAAAAAGTCCTCACCCACTTCGCTTACATTGACCTTTGGGATTCCAACGGAAACTGAAAAGTAGGCAATCGATTATTATTTAAAAAACAGGAAAAACCATTTTTAAAAAATAAAAAACTGGTTATTAAATATATTCAAATACTAAAACTGGCAGTAAGTAAAAACTGGACACTACTATGTCTTATAATGGTAAGTGAATATTTTTTGGCAAGTGTGAATTATCACTCTTGTACCATAACTCACCCGTGTGTCCATTGTTCACCATTTTCAGGGGATAAGGCAACAAATTGTGGTAGCCAATCATGTCCACCGCCGGCATATGAACGGGTATTGTCTGAAAGGAACAAATTAACCTCGTTATGCTGGACTTTAAGCTTAAAATCCTACCCGGCTGGTGGCGATGGCAATTGGAGATTGGGTCTTTCCAGCACAGTGACCATGATGACGAGCCCAGCGCCGTTGATTGGGCTCGGAGTAGCCGAAGACATGACCACTGACAGCTGAAAAAGAATGATTAAATTATGGCCTATTTTATTGAAAACGCACAAATGGTAAATGGTTAAAGTCTAGAATTTTATCAACTGATTCGACAAAGCGTTTTGAATGTTTTTCCAAAGTATAACAGTTGGTCGTTAAATCGAATCGCTACCTAATAAGCTGTCGTTAATCAAAGCGTATTCTTTTAGATAACGATTGTGAAATGTTTAATTCGGGAGCCTTCGGTAATCAATTTTCCGATGGAATGTGCACTTAGTCCTTAATCAAGCAAATTGATTTAAGCTTGTCATCTGCAGTCTTGGATCTAGTATTCCCGGGCTATGAGCGATCACGTGCCCGAGTCTTCCACCCCCTCACTTGACCTTCTCCGGGGGCTATCTCTGACATATACGAGCACTTGTGAATTAGGGAATAATAAATGGGACACCAAACAAATATTGGTTGTTTTCTTTCCTTTTATTTCTTTCTTTTTTTTAGTGAATGGCTGGGCAAATAAATAAGTAACTTGGTAAACAGACCTCGGAGGAAAGCACCACGTCAAGGGCACACAAACGAACTAATAATTAGATATCTACGCGATTGATATTGATGGAGATTCAGATAATGGCGGGGGCACACAGTTTTCATTAATTTCCCCCTCGATTGAAAGCCGGCAGAAAATTCCACGGAATCTTTTGCTAAGCGAAAGGAAATACTTGGTTAAAGGCTAATTTGCATGTGATTGGTGATAATTTGGTGTATTCGAAAAGCTCGAACCAAATTATCATATCATATGACACGATTTTCCATTGAGTGCGAATTGTCTGCACAACAGGTTCGATGAATTAGTCTAATTGAACGTTTATTTGTAATGATATAATTTATTATATTATTATATTATTTGGCCTGTTATCAAAGCCTTAGATAATAAATTAGTTAAAATTAGTTGTTTGTCAGGTATGGCCATTTGGCATTATGTCACAGACTACATATATTATAAGCACATTATTTTGTCTTATTATTTATAGTACTTTTGTTGTAATCAGTCTAGTTGAAATTCACTTAAGCTCTCAATAATAAATATGTAAATAAATAGAGCTGTCAATGTATTGATTACAGATGTTCGCTTAACGTGCAAATATTATCTATCGATCTGAAACCAAACAAAGAACTATTTACATGTTGTGTAAGGCTCGGAGTGCTAATGACTGTCAAATAAAGAAAACTTTTAAAACTTTCCTGCCAATCGAGCAATTCATCTAAATCAATTGGGCGGCCAATAAATTGTATTAATTGACAGTATCAAGTGGAATAAGCCCCATTGAATGGGTTAAAATTAGTTTCGTGAAGTGCGTACTTATGACTGTTAATGCCAAGATCCCTCCCAATATCAGGTATTGACATTTCGTAATAGATACCAGCAGTCACACGCCATTCAAGAAGTTATGGGTTTTTTTTGCACAATCACAAATTGCATTGCCAATATATTTTCTAATTCATCTACTTCTATTTTACTTATTGTTTATCTATTATCCAGTAATTTTTTACACAGGATAACCAATCAATCAGTGTTTGAAATGTGTTATCAGGAATTTCAAGAATTAACTACTCATTTGTACGTGGTCAGAGGAAGTTACCCGGAATAGATATCAATTTATGCTTTGTTTTATTTTGATTCGTTGTATTTTTGGCACACTTTTGACATAGACTAATAAGTCACATGATCAACAATGTATTTCGCAGAAAAGCGGAGCTTATTACCTTGCGACCAGCAGACCAATAAAAATGAAGCCTCAAAGATTATGGCCAACTTCATGGTTCACTTTTGGCTGGGGGGTTTTTGGGAGTGCTTGGTACTGCGCCAGCTGGATATGTTCTGAGCTGCGGGAGTAGAGCGAGTAGAGCACCTTCCGATCGGATGACGGATTCTAGACTGCGCGGACGACTCGATGGCGGAGCACCTTCACAACTTCCTCGGCAGGCAGTCAACGAACTACTTGGAAATTCGAAAGCTGAAATCCCCGCCCGAAGCGCGTGCACCACACACAGATACTCACACACACCGACACAGTGTCACCTGCGAGTCGCACGAACTGCCGGCGATCGATCGATCGATGGGAATTTGAAGGGGGATTCGAGCCAGACTAAATGGTGTGTGCAAGTGTTTGACGCTTCCACAGTAAGCCGGGTTGCTTAGCGAAATTGAGTTGGCGGAAAAAAGGCCTACTGCTGCACCACATGGCGTATACTTAACGCGGTGGCGTATACTTAATATCCAAAAAACTCAATAACACCGCCTAGTCGCGCCTTGGCGCGCAGCGGAAAGGGCTACAAGCTGTCGCTCAAGTCGATCCAAAGTCTAAGGGAAAAACTCGTCATAATTCACACCTAATGCCACTGGCAAACAGCAAAGTGGTAACTGCTTTTGATCAATTTTTGATAATATTTTGTTTTGCATACAATTTGCGGATTTATTTATTTGCTTTGGGCCCAGTCAGTTGGCGTTACTAAGCCACCAAATCGCGACAACGTCATGTCGAAAACCGCTAATTGAATGTGGGGTACTCGCAATCGAGGCGAAACGAGTATATTCATTGAGCGATTTTCGCACGTTTTAGAGTTCCTGAGTTGGAGGATCATAGCATTGTTTTATTCGTTTGGAGAGATCTGTAACGTTGTCATTACACATGTATGGGGCGTTCGTGATCCACATGACGAGTGTTAGAATGGCAAATATATAGAGCTAACACATTCTGATATCTATTTATATCTTTATGGTGGTCACACGAACCCAGATAGTTGGAATCGAACTGTCCGGACAGCAGAAATGCCATTGTCAAGGCTTAGAGTGGGATTCAATTTACAACTCTCTGCCAAGTAATAAAAATGAGTAAAAACGTTAGATAGGCAACTAATCTTTGTACTTGATAAAATGATACAGAAACATTTACATATAGATGCCAAGTAAACAGAAGTTTAACCTTAAACAATTCAATCCAATTAAAATCGGTTCTAGCAGTATTATTATTGATTTAGTTACCAGTTCTATTCGGTCCGGTTAGCTTTGCATGCCGCAATATTTCCTACTGCTAATTTAAGTGTTTGAACACGATATTGTATAGCAAAATTATGGCTCAAAAAGGTGACAATATTATGGCCGAATATAATCGTATGATTATCACATGAGCAGTTTGGCTCAAAAGGAACTCCTTGTCAATACGCAATCAAAGCAGTTGATTATAAGCACGTCAAGATTTTCCTTTAACTAGAGAATTTAGAAATTAGAATTTTTTAATATTTTTTAGATTACGCTTTCGGATCAATCAAAGAACCAAGTCAACTGCTCCCATCGATCAACAAAATGGAATAATCCATCAAAAGCGAAGGTGTTTTCTTTTGCCGCGGAACTCACGTGCCAGCAATTAGCAATGGTTAATCAAAGTTATTTACATTAGAGCCAACTTGTGAAATTGCAAAGATAGCTGGCAAAGATCGACACCAATCCATGGCGATTACAAGGCAAAAATCGGGGAGCCACCCAAGCCATTAGAAATGCTGAACCAGTCGCAATAACTCAATTATTGGGCTATAATAAAAAGTATTAAACTGAGCCAATTTTACGAGCGATCTGGTAACTAGTCGTACTGAGTGAATATAAATACTTAAAAAGACATTAAACGAGGCGCCGAATACGGCGCATACCAAGTAGCCTAGTTTTGCATAGACGGGCGCACCTGGTATCCGTGCCGTGCATCCGGAATACTCGCTACACTTTTATCAATTAAAAACACCTAGACTCGCGTCCGGATCCGTACGGAATACACTATCAGTGATCGAATATAGAATTGGCGTCATGCTCCGAGTATCCAAAATTTTCCAAGTGTCAGATTTGGCGACAACAGCGATTTATTTTTGGCCAGTATAACAACTTTGCCGTCATGAATGGCTTAAAAATAGTAGTATGAGTTATCAGTCGTAATTGATTACCAGAGGCATACTGTCGGATAGGCTTAGGTCAGCAATTGATGCTCAATCAATTTAACTTTATCAATTCATTTTTGTTTTTGTTTCTTTTAGAAACAATTTGAAGCATACTTTTCCGGGCAGTGGCCAAAAAGTTTAAAAAAGCTTATTGAAACGTACAAAATCTTTATTACAAATGCAAAGGCTTAGATGGTAAAAATATGGGACAAAAACATTTCAAACAACCAAACAAAATAATACACTTAAATATATTAATAACGGAAAAATAAAAACCACTACACAAATGGCAAATATCAAAATAAATATGCCGAAACTGGCAACTTGTTACTTTGGTAGAAAACTAAAAGTCCAAGCAATTAAAAAATCCTAATTATCGAAACTAAGGCTATTATTCGATAATTTTACATTTTGGGTCAACGTCCCTTGTTATGATTATTGTAAGTATAAAAATATTACTTAGTAGACTTAGTAGACTGTTTATGTCAAAGTGATGCTCTTTTAGGTATCTGTTGTTGTTTCGTTTTGGTAATCAGGTTCCAGATGTCAAAGTTGTAAATTTAGAGAATAGAAGTGACCATGTAACTTCATTTTTGTCAATGTGATTTTTGGTTTTCCTTTTTGGTTAATTGTTCATTAGTTTAATCCTGTTTCTCCTCTTTGGCAGACATAAAAAGTTTCTGGCAAGTGAAGGTCAGCGAGTCTATAATGAAAAACAAAATAGTATAATAAAGAGAATGAGGGTTGGTGTAAATACCTACCAATCGTCTGCTGCACCCATTTCGGCTTATTCTGCCACACGACACCCACGTAGTAGAACGGTATGCCAATTAGGGTGATTAATACCCCCATGCCGACCTCGTAGGGCGCCACATAAATGGGCACCACCACCAGAAAGGCACATACGATGACAAACACGGCGGGAATCCACAAAGAGACCTGTCAGAACATAAACAATATAATAATATACAGTAAATTACAATATAAATATAGGAAAAAAGGTTAATATATTTCAAAATATCCATAGTATTGAAAATGTTTATAATCAGTTACATATAACCAAAGTTTTAAACAGATATTCAATATAAATATTTTTTTATAAAAAAGACACAAATAAGAGTATTAAATTCTTCACCATCGACAGGTCAACTTACTTTAATTGGCCGCTCCATGCAAGGGCGAGTGTAACGGAAATATAGAACTGCCGACACTGACAGCATTATAAAGAACGATTCCACAATGCTGCTATAGGTGATCAGCACATATACGTCACTTACTACCAGCATCACAATCGAGAGAAAGCACTGCGAGTGGGGGATCAAAAAGTCAATTAGAGATTAATTACATAATATCTTTTGTACGTTAATTGAGGGGCGCAGTTCACTCACCAAAAAGACGAGCGACGGCAGCGGTGTGTAGCTCTTTACGCTAATATGCGACAGAATTGCCGGCATGTGGCCGTTACGGGCACCCACAAAGCACATGCGGGAGGAGGTCATGATGTGGACAGATAGTCCTCCAAACGCGGAGATGGCAACCATCACGGGTATGATTAAAGCAAAGCCGCCGAGAATTTTATTGCCAAAGGTCTGGAATTATATGAGTGGACAATTAAAATCGATTAGCAACTGTGGTTTTGGTTTGACAAAAACAGACACAAATGTTTTCCAATTCTCTTAAGACCAATATATATCAAGAATACTTACCACAGCTATGGCATTGGAGGCGATCATCTCAGAAGGCGACAGCACGGCCAGATAAGCCATGTTGGCCAGCACATAAATTCCTGTGACCAAGGGAAGCGAAATATAAATGGCACGAGGAAGATTTCGGTACGGATCGCGAAGTTCCTCAGTCATAAAGTTTAAGTAATTCCAACCGGCATACGAAAAGATGCCGGAGTAAAAGGCAACCGACAGTTTGCCAGGATCCGTCTGAGTGCTCTCAAAGGGTCTGGTGAAGTTATCCGTGTTGCCCATCAGCATCCAAACCAGGCCCACAATGATGATCAGCACCAGAGCAGCAATCTTGGTGAACATGATGATGTTCTGCATTTTCGTGGTAATTTTCATATAGTATGAATTCAAATATGTGAGGAATATTATTGTGGCAGCGGCCAAGAGCTGTAGAGCTATCTTGGGAATGTGGCAAGCACCGCCAAAAAATGGTTCCAGCACATAGGAGGCGAAAGTGAGGCCCATGATCGCGTTAGTTGTAGGTCTGCAAGAGATAAGAACCAAACAAATTAATGGAAAATTTATGCATTCTGCATTAGGACATATGTCCAGCTGATAATCTTGCCGTGCACAAATGCTTATCGCAAATTCTAAATGGTATAAATAGCATCAATAAAACAGCAAATACAGGATCTTTAGTAACAATAAATATACATTTGCCGACTGTTGATTACGGATGATAAGATTGGTTTTACTTTCTACTAAATTTACGCTAAAAAATTAGTGGCATTTTGTAGCTTGTTTGGATAAGTCCATGACCTTCAGTCTTTTCTTTGACTTTTTTTTTAATAATAATATTCAATTGTTTCTAGTTCAATCGATTTTACAAGAAATTACAAGACTGCTTACAAAACTTACACAAATATCATCATTGCATCCCAAAGATACAAAAATGCCGGCAAAGATCCATACGCCTCGAATATGTAGGCATAATCTCCTCCGGACTTTGGTATGGCAGTTCCCAGTTCGGCGTAGCAAAGAGCTCCAATCATGGACAGCAGCCCACACAGCACCCAGATGACCAGGGAGGTGCCCACGGCATCCACCTCTTGGATGACGCCTTTGGGTGAAACAAAGATGCCGGAACCGAAGATAATTCCCAGAATGATGGCCACTCCCTCCAGCAAACCAAGTTGCTTCTTCATAACAACACGACTGCTGTCGGACTCCGCAGACCCTTCGCGTTGTCCTCCTTGGTTATTGCTCTGTTTCTCGGCTTGGTCGTTGGGCACTAAGCTGGGCGGATTTCCTGAGCTGGGGGTCAGGAGAACCATTTCGCTGGAGGGCGATTGCAGTTCGTCGGCGGCGGGCATGGTCAGGACTTTAATTTCTCTGCAGGAAGCCTTCTCGGTGACACAATCTTCGCACGCGACAGTTGGAAACGAACTGGAACTAAGACCGAAAACAAAACTGAACGTTCGGCCGTTGTCCCATTAATTGATTAAACGAAGCAAATGCGTGGGTGTGTTCCCCTCGTATGGCACTGTGTGTTTTTGTTTCTTAATGTATTTTTCAATTGTATTCGGCGCGCTTATCATTCGTTTGTTTGGCACGTCTCTTCTTCTTGTCGCTTTGCTTATCTACCACCGGTTAGCGCTACTTTGTTTTGCTCGGCTATTCGGCTATTGCTATCTTGCTCCTTGGCAAGCAGTTGTTTTCTGCCAAATTTAATTCGTAAATTAAGTTAAAAATGTCTCTAGGTGGCGTGGAATTTGACTAATGGTTAAGGAAAAACAAAACCTGACATGGATGTAACCGCAAATGATGCAATTTTTGGGTTAAATTTCAAAATTGGCACACTTTTGGCAAAGGTTTTTCAACCCCACGTTTTCTCGGACATTTCGACAGTGTGACCAATCAATGTTTTTCAGAGAGATCTCAAAGGTAATACAGAGTGCTCGACTTTTTAATTAGTTTTTAAATAATTAATCTTTAATATATCAAGAACCTGGTAGTTTTTCCTAATATACAAAATGATTTCGTCCAATTATAGCTCATCGTATTTTATTGTTGTGCCAAATGTACTTAATTGTTTTAATAAAAATATGTTTTTGTTATTCTACTTTTTGTCCTTAGCCTGAAGTTTGGAGTGGATCATGTCCTTGAACTGCGACAGGATCTTATTCTCCCGCTTCTGACGCTCCTCCTTGCTAAACATGGCCAGCGCCCTCTTCTCGTCGGCGGAGTAAAGCTGGTTCTCCTTACGGATACGCACGGCCTCCATGCGGCGGTGCCTGCTGCCACTCATCACGTAGCCCACGGACTCAAAGTTGGCAATTTCATCGGAAGTAAGTCCAATCTCACCACGCCGAGGAATTCTCTTGCCCTCAGCAATGTATGCCGCCATGGCAGCACCTTCTCCTGGCAGTAGGGCCCTGCCAAAGTCCTTCTGATTGAGACTGCCTCCAGTTCGCAGGGACGGACCCACATCCTCATCGTTATGGGAGGCACCATCCTTAATTTTTGACTTGTTGGAGGACGAGGAGCTCTTCTTGGCTTTCTCCTCTCTCTCAAGCTTCCTCTTCTTTTTCTTCTTTTTAGACTTTTTGTCTTTTTTATTTGAGCTTTTCTTTTTTTTTGATTTTTTGATACCCTCGGCTGTTTTTTCTAGCCACACATCCTCCTGCTCGGTTTCTGATTCATCTTCCGAGCTCGAACTGGAGCTGGTGCCATCATCACTGCTGTCCTCGCTGCTTGAATCGGAGCTGGAGGAGTCCTCAGAGCTAGAGGCTTTTCTACTCTTTTTCTTTTTTGATTTCTTGCCTTTTTTCTTCGATTTTTTGCTGGATTTCTTTGTCTTCTTGGACTTCTTTTTCTTGGGTCCTACATAGGATCCCTTTACCAGCTCCACATCGTCGTTTTCTGGCCGGGAAGGACTCTTGCCCCAGACATCAGGCACTCCTTCTTCAGCGATCTTTACACGTTGATTTCTGCGAGCGCTGACGAGTTTGGAGTCCCCTCTGGACTGATGTCCGCCTCCTCTGCCTCTGTGATAGGATTTATTTGACGGCTCCGCTGGATCATTGATGTAGCTTCTCTCTGTTTGCCCTCGAAAAGGGTTCTGTCGTCGGTCGTTGCTTTCGCGGTACTTATCATTGGGCCACCGTTCCACAGATTTCGGTCGAGACTTACGCCGCCTGGAGCTGCTTCTGGACGAGCCGCTGACGCTTGTGGAACTGTCTGAGCTGACAGACGGAGAGTGCGAACGTTGTCGTCTAGATAGTGGCTCCTTTTGTCTGGATCGCCTGGGAGCCCTTGCCTTGTAGAGCGCCCGCTCCTTGGAATATGACCGCCGGCGAGACGTTATCCTCGTTTCCGATCGATACCGATCCCTGGAGTCTGATCCGCTGCGCCGGCGTTGGCTGCGGCTCCTGCTGCGCGACCGCATGTCGAAATTGTATTATTATCAACAAATTTCACAAATAAACAAAATTTTCGTTTGCTTGAGTGGAAGCATCAGTAAACAGCTGGTGCGATCTACGGTCACACTGCGTTTGTATCGTTATCGGGGGTGTGGATTGTAAGTGGACCAGGTGGTTTGGAAAAAAACTATTTATTCGCGAATATGTTGTAAAATAAAAAGGGGACAGCTCGATAAAGCTAGGAGGGAATGGCGCGCATTACTTGGAGGGGTCACTCCAGCCAGGAGCTGCTGTAAGATCCTTTCATTTGCCATCGGAACTCGAGTTTATGTTTGTTTATTTTTGGCAGATCGATTTGCCGGCTGCGTTGGAGCTACATGAAGCACTGCTGGCACTCATTGACGTTTAATGCCCATATGAACTCTTCCTACGCCTCGGATGTGTGCCTGACACCCATATTTTGGGTCGTGGACAACTACACACATTGCCTCGGGCCGGTAAAAGCCACCTACAAAGCCAAGCTCCAATTTGTATACTAAATTGAATATGCTTTTAGTTCTTTGTGGTTGGAGTGGCTGCATTAACCACTTCTGTGGTAAGCATTGCCTACTGGATTGGTCTGCCGTTCTGGTGGGCCAAAAGCCAGCTCATGACGGTATTCCTGCTCATCGTGGGAAACTGGCTTCTTTTAAACGTAGTATTTCATTATATTATGGCCGTGATTACTCCAGCCGGCTATCCGCCCGAAGGAGTATCCTTGGTGGAGGCCGTCAGCATGTGCGGCAAGTGTATATCTCCAAAGCCACCCAGAACCCATCATTGTTCCGTTTGCAATCGCTGCATTCTTAAAATGGATCACCACTGTCGTAGGTATCCAAAAAATTATAACCATTTTCGTGATACATAATATTTATTTATGTAGCTTGGTTAAATAATTGCGTGGGTTATGGAAACCATCGCTACTTTTTCCTATACATGTTGTACACCACGCTCGGTTGTCTGTTTCTTATATTGTTTGGTCTTGAGATTGGTCATAAATATCTCTGGCTGGATCATGGTGACAACTGGACTGAAGTGGAGCCTCTAGAAGGCCAGCCGGTGAAGTTTAATCTAAGTGGACACATTATTCCAGTGGTAAATTTTTGGCTTTTCCAAATCTTACTAAATAGATGTTAAGAAACAACATTTACAGACTCATCCGAATGAATACGATGACTTTATGCTGCCACCGGCGGTGCACAATCTGCCAACACCTATCGTGGACACAGATGCACCTTCGCCAGGTCGCCGGAGAGCCCTGTGGTTCATGGCCTTCACAAACGTGGCCGTGGTAATGGCTTTGGGCACGCTCTGTACGTGGCACGCCAAGCTTATTACCCGAGGAGAAACGAGTGTGGAATCCCACATCAATGAAGCAGAAAGGAAAAGACTCCTCCAGCAGCAACGCATTTACATAAACCCGTACAATTTCGGTACTACAAAGAACTGGAAACTGTTCCTGGGATTGGTGAGGGGCAGGTGAGTTTAACATCTTTTATGGAATTTAACCATTGCTTAATTATTTAACTTGCAGATCCTTTTGGCGAACTGTTTTACTTCCATCTTGGCACAAACCCGAAGGCACTGGCCTTAGTTTTCATACGGTTCATGATGCTCCCTTCGAGGATGAGTGGCCATAGTCATCGGAACATCGAAGCTTTTGTGATGTTAAAAAGTCAATTTAGCAAAATATGTACTCATAAGAAGATATTTAAAGGCTAAGCTTAAAGTTAATAATTTAAAATTTTGTTTAGTGAATATTCCAAAGTTAACTCAAAGCCATTGAGATTAACTGAACTTTTTTTAGAGATTGCAACGCAGAAAATAGCATAACATCTTAGCCCTAATAGTATTTCCATAGTGACTTAAGCTTTTTATACTTTATAAATTCCGTAGAAAGTAAACGAAACTTGCATTTTTGGTTGCCTAAGGAAACGTGTGCCGGTATGGAAACTTGTTGCCAGGACAAGGTTACAACCTTGAAAGTTTTGTCAATAACTGGATTAGGTTTGCAAAAAAAGGAATATGTCGAAGGCGTCGGGATCTGAAGATGAGCCTTTGGTGCCAGATGATTTTGATGATGACTTCTACAAGGAACTTTGTGACAAGATACCTGATGTAAGCTCGTAATCTTATGGTTTTAAATTGTATTTTATTTTACTGTATTTTACTGAATTTACTCAGGCCACAAAAGCTTTGCGGCAAAAGGACACTCCTAACAATGCCGACAATGTCCAGAGACTACTTATTTGCGGAAACCGCTACAAAAGCGATCTGCGCCTGGAGAAGGATCGATGTCAGGAGCTGCGAAAAGAGATCGAGGGTCTCGAAGGTCGATTAGAGAATGCGGCTCGTGTGAGCAAAATGGACATGGCCACTATTGAGGAGCTACGTGGTGTGATAGGTGGGTTTTTATAAAGAATCTATAGGCATAAAGTGAAAAAACATTATTATGACCAACCAGAGGGAGCTTGGAAACAAAAGGATGCCGCTCAGATCCGAGAACAGTCCGCCCAAGATGAAGTTTTGAGTCTGCGCGAAAAGCTGGACGAAGCTGAGGCGATGATAGTCCATCTCAATGAGAAGCGAATTGCCATGAGCAAACGGGATGATGGCAAGGAGCGGGAACGTCTAACAGCCGAGATAAATGAACTCAATAAGCGTCTGCAATTGCAAAGGACTTACAGCACCGAATTGGATAGCACCATTGAAGGTTTGGAGGCCAAGAACAAGGAGCTGGTTAAGCTGCTGGATGTGGGTTTAGCTTTTTCTATATTGCCACCATTTTAACCATTTTTTAAACATCTTAGGAGACCTCTAGCGATGCCTGTAATCTTAAACGTAAAAGCGATACGTTAGCCAAGGAACTTGCAACCATGAAAGCGGAGGAATCTCGGTACCAGGAGCAAATCTCCCAAATGAAATCCGCCAATGAGCACTTGACCAAAGTAAAAGTGCGTCAAAACTTACAGATTTTGTCGCTCAAAACAAATCTGGAGCACCTGAACACTCAGCACAATGCCACGAATAATAAACTGGCCAAGATTACAGTAGATCTGGAATACACCATACAGGAAAGGGATAAAAACAAAAGAGCCTTGAACCAGCGAATTAATTTGCTAAAAGTTCGCGAGGATGAGTTGATTAAAGTGCGTCAGGATAATGGAAAGCTTGCCAAGTCCCAGGAGACAATAGCCCGAAAATATTCAGGTTTAGATGAAGCCAAAAGAGAGGTGGAACAGGAAAATACAAGACTAAAGTATGTATCCATTAGATAGAAACTTGGGGTATTACTCAATATAATTCTTACAGAACCCAATTGGGAACCCAGGACAAGGAACTAGAATCTATGCGAAGGGTAGTCCACCATTTTGAAAAGAATAACGAGAACTTAACGAAGGAAAGGGACTGCCTGAGGAGAGACCTCCAGGCCACGCACCAGCACCTCGAACACAGCAGTGCCCAGCACCAGGAGTCGCAGCATGAGGTTCGAGCGCTAACGGATACCATCAGCACCATGGACATCAAGCTAAAGAAGGTTCACGAGGATGCCGCTAAACTAAAAAAGGAGAAAACAAAGAAAATGGACGAGATTCAGCATTGGATAGACAAATTGGACGCGTTGCAAAGTAATTTTCTACATTTAAATTGTTTTTTAATAAATTTAAATTCAAACCATTACATCCCTAGACGAAATGCATTTAAAGGAAAACTACGAAATCGAATTGAAACGAACAATCAGCGACTTAGAGGTGAAGTGCTCCAAATTCCAGCAGCAATACGATGTCCTGGCCAACGAAAGACAGACCCTCCAAAGGAACGCCCAGGCGGCGGATGAGGAGCGGCAGAAAATGCGCGATCAAATGGTCAATCTCCAGGTAGTTGTGGAGAAACTCAAAGGAAAGATCGGCTACCGGGATGCGGAGCTATCGAAACTCCAGCTCCAAATTGATCGCATGGAGAAGGAGCGCCGCCTAATGCGAAACGACATTCGTCATGCTCAGTTGGGCCAGCAGCACACCAAGGCGGAGCTGCTGGATAAGCGCAAGGAGAACGATCGATATGCAAAGTCCCTCCAGGAAGATGAGCAAAAACTGACACGCCTGCGCAAGGATGTGGACAACCTGATGAACGAGAAGAACACCATCAGCGCGGCACTCACCAAGCGAAATGAGGAGTACGAGCAGTTAAAGCATAGCCAGGCGAATCTTCAAACGGTCTACGACCAGGCCCAGAGGCAGTGCAGCCAGTGCCAGGACGATATGCGGCTGATGGGCATTGAAATTAAAAATCTGCGCACGGAGAGAGATGTGCTAAGGGCGGACCGGGAGAGTGCGGCAGATTTACGCCAAGAACTTCTTCAGATGCACAGAATGCTGAACCAGGAGCGGATCAAGGCCCGAGCCCTGCAAGACGAGATGGTAACCCCCATGAATGTACACCGCTGGCGCTTGCTCAGTGGCAAGGATCCCGAAAAAATGCACCTCCTAGGTCGTATAGGTATCCTGCGGAAACAGTTGCTACAGCAAAATGTGACAGCTTTGGAGCAGGAGCGAGCCTTAAATGAGGCTCAGCAGCTGTATGCTGCTCTCCGGGAGTTTATGCTGAAGTTACCAAGCCATAAAGTTCGGGCTGAGCTTAACAGTGTCAAGGTCAGTTTCTCTATGCCAGGATTATTTCACATTTCACTTCATTTTTTCTTTTTTTTTGCAGGCGACGTTGTCTGCCAAGGATCGCAAGCTGAAAATCCTTAAAGCCGAGCTCAGTGCCAGGGAAGCAGATGAAGAATCCAAGAAGCAAAAGCTGGAGGAGATGCGTGTTAATCTGGCCATGACCAAAACCCAGTTACTGGAGGAAAAGAAACATAAACAGAAACTGATCGAGGAGCGACAGTTGCTGGACCAGATCCACTGCTTCTCGGCACCTCCTCAACTTCCAAGGACTCTGGGAGCGGGTTTTAAAATGGTTGGTAATTTGATCTAAATTTTAAAAGAAGCGAAAGAATAATATTTTATTATCCGTAATCGTTCGAGAAAGAATAATTTGAAAAGTTTATAAATGAAAGTATAAAAACAAACCTTTTGGTTTCTGATTTTTGATCTGAAAACTTAAACAACTTAAGAAAACTAAAAAAAAGTCTTCTAAGGTAATAAAATTTAATATACAAAATGCATCCCTTTTATACTGCTTTTTTAAATTCATTACTAGCTACTCAGGTGACTAGAGGAGATCTCTCTGTCGGAGCTCTCACGCAGGTGCATGATTTTTCGGCAGCATTTCACTTTTTTGCCATAAACCGAGGTGGAGGAACTGTCAAAAAGGGTGTCCATGAACTTTTCGTCGTACGGCTTGTCTACAGGATCTTTGCTATCCCCGCAGTCCCGACGGTGAAATGTGTGAATCTGCTGCTGCTGACGCAGCTGCTCCTGGAAGCCATCGATGAGGCGTTCGCGGGTTTTCAAGTCGATCTCGTTAATCCTCAACTCGGCAGTGGCGGCCTTAAGACGACGACTCTGCTGGCGAGTGATCCGCTGCTGGACACAGAGTTTGGCTCGCACGCTGGGATCGGGCATGTGCTGCATGGAACGCTTAAGGGCCTCGTGCGTGCGCTTTAGGTCCTCAAGATCCTTGGACAAGTTCTCCCGCTCCAGCGAAAGCCGGATATTCCGGCGTAGCAAGCTTTGAACCTTGCGGAGCAGCTCAAACCGCCGGGGATCCTTGCCGAGGAGGACGCGCCAGCGGTGGATGCGACAGGGGCGGGCGAGCTCCTCCATGTAGGCAGTCGCCCGTAGCCTCTCTTGGTTGAGCTGCCGCTCCAGTCGAATCACAGTCTGGCGCATGCCCACCTTGTTTCCCACTTCGCGCTGCATGCACTCGTGGGACATCCTCAAGTTGACCACCTCCAGTTTGAGCAGCCGGATATCCTCCATGCGCTGGTTATACTGCGCTGTTCCCCTATCGATGGCCTTCTGCATCATGGACAAGCGTTCCCTAAGCAGACGCACTTCGTCGTTGCGCCGCACCATCTGCAGGCCCACCAAACTCTTCTCCTTAGTCACCTCGTCCAGGGCACAAGACATGCTCTTGAAGCGTTTCTCATCGGAGTCGATGGTGTGCTGGGTCTGTTCCACCCGGAGCTTCATCTCCCGCAAATCGGAGCGGGTGTTGGCCAACAGGCGTCCTTTAGAATGAATCTCGTTCTGTTTCTGCCTCACTGCCCTATTAAGCTGTTCGATCTGATTGCGGAGAGTGGCTATCTCCTTTTCGTTTATGGCTAGCGTGCTGGTCAACTGGTTGATCTGGTGCGTCAACTTGGCCATGGTGTTCTGCAGCGTGGTGCGATCCCGCGAGCACAAGTCCATCGTCTTCATCAACATCACCTTCTCCGAGTGGATTATCTCCATCTGCTTTTTGACGTCTGCATACTCCTGATGCTTTTGCTGCAGCGCCGCCTGGATTTGCTCCAGGCGTTCGGTCTTGTTTGAAAGAGACTCTAAACGTATAAAGAAGACAAGAAAAAATGATGAAACCCTTTTTTGCTAAACCCACCCTCGAGTCCATCAATCTTTTTAAAGGACTCATTCAGCTCCGCGACAACATCTCGCTTTTCACGCTGAACTTTCAGGATATGAAAGTCCCTTTCATCGAGCTGTTTGTTGGCCCTGTGTAGAGATTCCTGGATATCCTGCATCTGGTGGCGCAGCCCCGAAATTTCATGCTTCAACCCAGCTACCATGTCGTTAAGTCGGGTGATCTCTATTCGAAGCTTTTCTCTTGTCCGGGACATTTCCTCTCTTTGATGAATGGCCTCGTCCAGCTTAGCATTGACCATCACTAGCTTCTTCTCCTGCACCTTTATCTCATTGCTTCCGGAGTCGATTTTTTAGTTTTCGTTAAGTCAAATGACATGGAGAAAACATCACTTACCTATTGAACACTGACTGCTCCTGGAGGTCCGAGTTTTTCTTGGATAACTGAAGGAATCTTCGCTCCAAAAACAAGGTCTCGTCATTCTTTTTCTTCACCTCCCGCTCGTTAATCTTTTGGGCCAACTTTAACTCCCCCAAGTCACGGCGCTGGGAGTTGCTTATATTGGCGGCCATCTTGAGGGCGCTCTGCAATTTGAACCTCTCCTCCTCATTGGCGTGGTTAATCTTGGCCAGATTCAAGTTCTCCTTGCTGAGGCGATCGCAGCGCTGTTTGATGGCCTCCAAGGCGGCATACAATTCCACCAGTTGCTTCTCCTTAAACATGCATTGCTGATTGCGATTGAACAATACCTCTATCTCCTTGCCCAAATGCAGGATCTTCTCCTCGTAGGCAACAGTCGCCTGGTTGTGCGAGTTCTCCATTCGGTAAGATTCCGCCTCGTGCATTTTTATCTGTAACTGCAACTTGGCGAGGTTTTCTTTGTGGGCTTCGATAATGCCCTCTAAGGACTCGGAGTAAAAGCGGTTCATTTGTAGTCGCTTAGCATAATCCTTAAGCTCCGCTGCCAGGCGATCCCGCTCGCGGTAAACCAAGCTCCGCATGTTAGCTTCCCGCCTAAGCTCATTCAAACTCAAATACATTTCCCAAGTTTCTAAGATGCTAAGAACTTACCCTACACCTGGAGGTGCATCTACGTTGGAGGACCTGACAAACGAAGACGGATCAGTTTGCGTTAACTTCAGCAGCTGAATCTGGAGAGTTTCCTGCCGGTTTTTGGTCGCATCCTCGCTCCGCCAGGCATCCTCCAGGGACTCTCGCAGGCGCTCCATTATCGCCTCCGAGGTGGCTGTGGTACGAAGAGCCAGCTGCAGTTTTTCATCCGCTGTTTGGACCTTCATCTTCATTATCTGGCTCTCAGCCAGCTCGGAGGCATAATGGCTATGAAGTCTGGATAGGATGTCCACAAAGTACTTGAACTTGGCAGCGAGGAAGGCGTCTCGGGAAGACACATTCTGCACAAGCTGGTAGGAAACCTCAAAAAAGTTATTGTCCAAGTCCACCAGCAGATCAAGTTGAGCCGCATCCTTGATGTCCTTAAAACGATCGGCTATTAACTGCAAGGATATTCCGGACTCGGATCCCTTGGATGAGCCCATCGATCCCTTGGTGATTCTTGATACCCTGAACCCGACCCTGACCTTCGGCTGCTTCCCCTTTTGAGCTTCTGCGGTCCTTGCTGCTGTCTTCTCCATCCTTGGATAACGAACGGAAAACGGAGGAAAGCTTCTCCAAAAAACAAAAGAAAAAAACCAGGAAAATCAACAGTGTCAAGTGTGTGTTGTGAAGTAAAAGTGTAACGTGAATGATTTAAAATAAAGTTTCCAACGTGTAACAAAATACGAAAAAATAATATTTATTTAAGCATAAAATTGCATATATTTCTTTAACTGAATTTACAGCTTTTGTTGTTTGTTACACTTCTTTATACAAGTTCGAATCAGAAAATATATGTTATATATTTATTTTTAGTGGTAATATAGTTATTATTGTTGAAATTCAATGTAAGGATTTCATCTTGCCACATACATCTAAATACGTACTTAATTATACCAGATAGGTCAGATAGAAACGCTTTAACATAGGGGAATTAATACATATTAAATTACGATAAATCACAAAAAATGTTTCGCAAAAATTTCTGCTACAATTAACGCCTACAAATCAGCTTAGTTTGCTTGATACCCCCGGACAATGATACTCAACACTAGAAAAATATACATTTATCTATACCTCTAACTGCAATATATTGTTGTAAGGCCTTGGCTAGTGACAAAAGGATTTTGCAAAGTTAAAGCTAACGAATAGCATATTCTGATCCACACTACGGTGCTGCTTTTCCAAGCCCCCCAAAACGATAACGTAAAAACAAAATATGATATTGTGGAAAATTCAAGCTATCTTATCGAGAAAATTTCTGATATGAACAAAGGGTCATTGCGTCAGTTCGAAGCCTGTTTTACACTAGTTTGATAGACGCTCGATTGGTCAATATTTTGAAAACAAAAAAAAACATAACTAGGTTTATATATTCAAGAAATATATATGGTCTAAATATGGGTCCACTGCATGGGATTGGTATTACGTATAAAATAAAAAGAACAATGTTTGCAGAACAATTGCGGTTCACAGTTTGCTTTTCCCTCTCTCCATACTCCATTTCTGCCAGATTTTTGGTCAACAGCTGCGCCGGCAAGCGCCGTAGGCCAATCCTAAGAGGCGGTAGCCGTGAGACGCTCCTGGACGCTTTGCACACCTTGGACACTCATCCCGGACCGCACTTCGCGAACGTAGCAATCGCGGCAGACGCGCACAGCCTTGGTCAGTCCGTACTTCGGCAATGGGGCAGACGCATTGGAGCAGACCCCGCAGAAGACGCCACCGCAATTGCGGCAGTGGTGGCGACGCCGGAAAGCAGTGAAGGGCGTTTGACAGGACATGCAGCGCGGAGCCTTGCCATCCGGAATCCAGGCTGGCGGTGCAAGCGTTGGAGCAGAAGTTGCGGCGACTGTTGCCGATGAAGGCATCTGGGTTTCGTTGTTGCTCTGCAGACGCCGGCGACTCCCACTGCGGGCACTAACTGGGGAGTTCTGTTCAGAGCTGGAACTAGTGGAGGAGGCGCTGGAGGGCGTGTTGCTGCCCACGGAATTGTTGCGTTGCCTTTGCAGTTGAATCTGCAATTGCTGTTGGTCCTGATGCAACTGGGAACTGCTTGTCGCTGTGCTCGCTGCTTCCTGATCCCCAAGACTCCTGCTTCGCATAACATGCGAACGACTAGTGGCCATCAAAGCCCCACCACTTGGGCTCCCTTCGTCTACGGTATTGTTTCGCTGCATGCTGCCACCGGCGGAATGACGTTGGGCACTAGCATTGGTCTGGTTGCCGTTTCCTGGGCTACCACTACCGCCGCCGGCACTGAACACATTGTCCAGCTCGGGATTAACCTCCTCCGCTGAGTAAATGCTTTGGTTGGAGCCGGCACTCTCCTGTATCACATCGTTTTCGGAGGCCCGGAACTCAAACAGCTCCGACTCCTTTGTCTTTTCCGGTATGTCGATCTCCTCTTGGGCAGACGACATGTTCATGAGGAATACACTGCGTAGAATTTGGCGCAGATCGGAGGCAAAGTTTGTCTGCAGTTGGTCAGCGACACCAGCAATGCAGACGAAGAGGCGATGCAGCAGGTTCTCGGTGCTCCTAAGAAGTTAAAAATATAAAGATTCAATTTATTCATTGAATAAATCCAACTCACTTGAACTTAAGTCGTGCCGTAGTATTTCGCATGGCCAGCGACACATCGTCGGACAGCGAGGAGGCGGCACTAGTGTCACCGCTGGCCAGACTTTGCTCCCGTTCTCTCTCCGGCTGGTTCGCTTCAGACTCCGTGGAATCTAGGCTGCAGCGTTTGCGACCGCTGCGTGTTGTGCGATGAGGATGCGGCTGCTGCTGATGATGATGATGTGTGTGGCTGTGGCGCTGATGCTGATGGTGATGGTGATGGTGACGATGGTGATGTCTATGACTGTGAGCGTGGCGGTGACGGTGAACAGAATGGTTTGCCTGATTCTGCTCCAGTTCGGGGGATCTGATTGTCGATTGCTCTGCTAATGGTTCTCCATCGCTACTGGGCAGCCGAAGCCGCTGCAAAGTGCGAGTGGCAGCCAGCATGGCCGCACTGGTGCTGGGCTCATCTTCGTGATCCACAGGTTGCTGTTGCTCCCCCGCTCCGTACTCATCATCTTCGCTGGCCACGAAGTTGTCAGTGAGAGGAACTTCCTGGGGTTGCAGCAAATTGCCCAGATTTGTATTGGGTATGAGGTAACCGGAGGCACAGTCTGCCGCCACTATGTCCTTGAGCAGCTGCTCTTCATCAGTTTCATCGTCAGAACTGTCCAACTCTTCGTCCACCTCAATTTCATCGTCGTCCTCATCATCTTGGTCATCGCCGTCGCTCCAGTCCGCTGGTGGATTTGTAGAGCCAGTGGCCGCTGACGAAGTGGAGGCGATCGAGTGCGAAGGCGTTGGTGAGGGGGCAGGCGACACGGTGGGCGTACTGGTGGGTGATAGCGACAACATGGACGGAGACCGGGGCGCAGTTTCATCCAACTCGGGTGCACTGTTACTGTTACTACTATTGTTTGTGTTGTGGCTGCTTTTATTGTTATTTCGCTGATCCACCAGTCGTTCCACAGTCCTATGCGTATTCGTTATCCCCGTATTGTTTCCGTTATTGTTGTTATTATTACTGCTGTGGCTGCTTCTGCTTGTTGTGGGATGGGAGCTGTGTTCAGGACTGGGAGCTTCTATGCTGCTAGTACCAAGTGGAGCCTGAAAAATACGTTTTATTAGCAAATGTATATAGCCTATTTGTATATCCATTTTAACCGACCTTGGTTTTGATGTCCTCGTTGGTGCAAAGAAGCTTTTCCAGCTGATACAACTCCTGCTGGTTGAGGTTGCGAAGCAGGTCTCGAATCTTTATCAAAATTGTACGGAAAGGGCGGAACATTTCGGACAGCTGGTCACCCGGCATGTCCATATTTAGCGGTCCCTTGGCGTAAATCACTAAGCCAGCCACAATGGCTAGGCGTGGAATGGAGAACATCAGTCCTGGATCGAAGGCATCCACCATATCCTGATCGAGTAGACCAATTTTCAGGGCACGTTGAAGCGTTTCCGAGAAGAGGACTCCAATCCATTGCTGCATCTCGTACTCGTGGCGGGATTTAACCTGGACCATTGCGCTCACGTAGCTTAGTTCGAATTCGGCGAACAGACGGTCGAAAATCTTGAGACTCTCGTACAGCTGCTCGGTGGTGGAATCGTTCAAATCCAATTGCAGGGTCTTGCTGTTGGGCACATTATTTCTTAGGCACTGTTCCCTGAGCAGGCCCCGAACATTTCCCAGACTCTTAGTCACCGCTTGGGCCAGTGGGCGCATCTCTTTGCTCTCCGTTTCCCGGTTCATGATCGACGATCCTGCTGCCAGACACTCGGCGCCGAACCAAAGCTGGCCAGCGAGGTTTTCCTGAAGGACTTCTTCGGGAAACTTGGCCCGAAATGCACGTGGATCCCGATCCTCGCCCAATAGCTCCTCCATTATCAAGTTTGTGATGGCCAGAACTTTGTCCTGTTTATAATAGAAGGGTATTACCAGTTTCTTTGATTTCCATTGCTAGGACTTACCTGATTAAGACGTAGCTTGCTGACCAATCTGGTACATCGATCTGGTTCTGCCCGGCCATCGAAACTATCCAGTTCGCTGGCCACAGCTGTGAGGGAACGATCCGCGTGGAAGAAGCGGGCCAGCAGTGACTTGTCATCAGCCTGGAAATGGGAATAAGTGCAATATGGATGAGTAATCGGTCGTAGATAAGCTTTGCTGGGGCAGCTTATCGCTGGAAAGTGCAACAAATTTTTACGAGAAATCGCTGAACTTTAGGGAGCGTGAGACACTGGAAAGCACCGTGGATTGTGGCAGATTTGATGGGGTGTGTGTGTGATGTATTGATACTAGTCACTTATGGCAATGGCGATAGTGGTGACTCAACAAGCCACTAAACACGTACACGCTATCATTCAGGCATATAGATGACCGGCTTAATTAACACTGTTAATTTTCGTTGATTTCACAACAAATCCACGAACCATGAATGTAGGGAACTAACCGCGCTGAACAAAATTGTAAATCGGTTACTTTCAATAAAGTTATGGCAAGGGGATCAAATCCACAAGTTTTATTACAATGGCCCTACAAAGAGATCTAACATACTTCCAAATATTTATAAACAGATATAAACCAAAGGAACTGCTGGATCGATTTCAAATCATCAAAACCCCAAACCGGCCTGTAAATTGATATTACAAACAAAAGCTTAAGCCCCACAAAAGAAAAAGCATTGAGGAGGAAGCAAAGCCCACCAAGATGATGCAATTCCAGATGAGCTGTTTTCTATCCAACATGCAACAAGTGGTCGAGTGGCTGCAGTGTGCCTGAAATTTCAATGATCCATCAAATCACGTGGCTCCATTTAAGCGGCGCTGCCAACCTCAACTAAGCGCACGAGATTTATTAAAGGGGGAATACTATACTATACTATGCAATAGTACACTATATGGTACAAAATAAGCTAAAACCCTGAAAGAGAGAAGGCGATAAAGCGAGTTATCGGCGGTTGAACTTGTTTCCACTGTCCATCCGTGTGTGTGTTGCCGCTTATGTGCTCTGTTTAAATATTAAAAGCAGTAAGAGCAACTGGCTGTGGTGGAAAGGAAACAAAATGTACGAAATGTGTTTATTATAAAGGTAAACACGTCAAGTCAAAACCGTTGACTTGACTCTCTGCCATTCGTTTCTGCCGTTTTGCCTTCAAAACTGCGCAGTTCGGCTTCGGCAGGTTTATCGGTGGAGCTGAGTGAGGTGAGTGAGGTGGTGCGGTGTGTTGAGTGTGTGTGGTTGCTGTGAGGTGTTGGCGGGCGGTTCACGAAACTTTAACTCACACAAGAGTACGGCTGTAGCTTGCAAATTGTTCAGGGGAAATTTGTGCCACAACAAACTTTAATTACGCTTCCAGTTGGGTTTTTGCAAAAGGTCTAAAAACTAAAACGCATTTCAGTGACTCTAAATTCTTGGCTAAAGGCAAATGCATTGGAGAAGTCGATGAATCTAGCTTTCCAATACCTTTCAGTAGCAACTTTAAACAAAACCATTTTTTCCAATTAAGTCATGGCTGTGAATGCAACTGACTCTGAATCATCATTCACATGCGATTCGAATAAATCGATGCAAAATATCGAATTCGTTTTTACTATTTACCATTTCGTCATAGGCCCCCAAGGCTAAAGTTTTCTAATTTTTGTTTTTTCAGTTTTTATTTACACAACAATTAAATGGGCAAAGCTCTGAAATGTTTGAGGTGCTTTATCGTGGCTATGGTTTTTGTTTGAGTGCCACATTTATGAGCAACATTAATGGGGAACAGCCAAGCCAGCGCCACAACAAATAAGAAATCCAATTGAGAATTATAAATTATATAAATTGAGCAAGGCCATGCGTAAATAGTTCAATGACTGCCCACCACTTCGAATCCCACCCGCTCCTCCTCCTGATCATTATACCCACTCCCAAGCGGTTGGCCGTCATGACAACGCTGGCCAAAACGTTGTCGACGCCAGCCAATTTTTTGTAAGTGCCCGGCGTTGTAGCCATTAATTAGCGTCGCAATTTAGAAATGGCCTGGATGTGAGAGGCAAGAGCGGCGCTCAGAATATTTTACAAAAAGTTGGATAAGGAAAGTAAAAAGAGTTGATAAACAAAAAACAAACAGATAATTTATTAGGGGATAAAAACGTCAATAACCGAATCAAATCGATACGCCTAATTAGGCTTTTAACATTCTGATGATTGGAAGTATGCTGTTGTCAAAGAAAGGATATTTGGTTATCCTTGAATTGCTAACTTCTGAAGTAATCTTCTGAAGTAATACCAACAAAATCCATTTACATGCCTCATAAATACACAAAATGTTTAACCAAATCCCAAATGTAATTAAAGAGCTTTAAACCCAACAACAAGCAAAAGCCAAAAGTTAAATGCTAATTAAAAATTTTGAGCTCGCATTGTGCCGAGCAGAACGAACTTTAGTTAAAGTGGGATGTACGACCGACTCCAAGGACTTTGCTGGCAATTCTTGTGGAGCTAAATATTAAATGAGCTGCCGGCTGCCACAGAGAGGAAATGACGCATCGTGACTTATTCATGAGTTATCAAAACGAGTCCCTCAAATATTTTACAAGCCAAGTGGTAACTGCTTGCAACAGTCGTGATAAAATATTAAGTACCTTTGTTTGCACATCATATTCAAGCCAATTGCTACTCAGGCGAATCAGAATCAACATTTGAGAGAAAGGTGGAATAACGAAATTTGTTGCCAACAAAAGTTCTTTGACACTGTTTACCTCTAAAACAGACCGCACCTTAAGGTTTTATATCTAAGTGCATATGTATTTATCCGGGAGCAAGTTATTTACATAAGGCAGGGCTGGCTGAAAGTGCTCTTGACAAGTATTTTAATTATTATTTCAACTGGTTTGCGCTCGATCAACTAAT
The DNA here is from genome assembly GCA_018150405.1 of Drosophila varians. Taxonomy (NCBI): domain Eukaryota; kingdom Metazoa; phylum Arthropoda; class Insecta; order Diptera; family Drosophilidae; genus Drosophila; species Drosophila varians. Next base: position 6,724,934 of record JAECWK010000015.1, read on the forward strand.
TAAGGGTGACTAACCGCTCCACTGTCCCCATCTAGCTGTTTATGGAATGATAGAAAAAAAACTAAACACTTAGATATAGAGGCATATTGCGGCATATGGATGTGATTAAAAAATTCACGCTCCAGTTGGTGTGGGTGAGAATCACTTTCAATTCCAGTTGTTAAAGAAATCAAATTATGCCAAAGAGAAAGAAAATTCAAATCATAAAAGGAAGTATTCAAGTGGGCTTAAAAGAATTACTGTTAAAGCCTGTCATTATGAGCAATGCGATATTACAAGTACAACTTTCTAATTATTGCAAATATTAAAGTTTTTTCCTTTCTCCACTGAGAAAATGTTAAAGATAGATATGTATATTATGTTACTACTGGAGGACATTGGACATGACGTCAGGAATGGCCGCAGTTGTGGCCTTTCATGCGCAACAGGCGGTCCTGGCCACACCACCCTTGATCCTTGAGGGCAGGGCAAGGACGCAGACCAGACGAACTGGCCTGTATCGTATCTATATATGGAGATAGATATGCATCATAGACCCAAGGTCCTTGTGCGAGTTACTGACGCAAAGGATTCGCAGAAGCACGCACTTGACATTGAATTTTCACATGATTCTCTGCTTTTGGCTTTTTTCTTTAATTTCAATTCCAGGCGGACGTCAATTGAACGTCTTAAAAAAAACAACAGAAAAAAGAAAGAAAATTGTGGAATAAGGTGAGACATAGAGCAAATGCCACGACCCCCTAACGAATCAATTTGTTCGTCCCTCCGCTCGGTTTGTCGTTTTGTCCCGGCACCTGGTGGCAGCGGTTAATTGAGATACTGCTGATGAAAATACCTCCAAAGATGGGAACTGCCGATCAATTGAATTCAATTTCTGCACAATTCGCGTTCCTCACAACTGCAAATTAACCGTCTAATTTAATTTGGGAAATTTCAAATATCAATTGTGCTTCCAAGTGCTAAATGTCGCAGGTTCTGGATAATTTTCCAACTGACAGTGAACCGTCACGTGAAATTGCCATGGGACACACTTGGCTAAGTCAGTCCAGTCCGAAAAGTCACGTTAAGCTAAACAGGAAAAAAACATATTAGTTTTTGCTTTTTAAACTAATATTTACTTCGAAAACAATATTCAAAGGCAGTAAGATGTATTTAATAAAACATCACTTTTTCAAGCTATTCACATGGGAAAACCTCTAAAAGTTTATTACGACATTCACACGACATCACCGGATCAACAATTTAAGTGGATTTGCGGTTAAGGACCATTCGACTTTTGGTTTTCCCGAAATTATTCGAATAAGTATTACAATTCATCTGCGGATGTTTGGGAAAGGTCGGGGGAGATGGCAGAGAAGGAAATTACGGCCAGAGAATAAAAAAAATCGAGCGAGAGATAGACAAAGTGAAAACTGAGTCACGGTCAAATTGTATATAAATACATGAGCTTGATAAACAAATGAAAGCAGCGCGCGTAAAATACAATGATTAAATATCAGAATAGCCCATATGTATATATTTCTTATAATTTCCAAAGTGTGAAAAAGAAAACAATGGCTATGGTTAAATTTCAAATGTAAAACCATGGTTAAAAATCAGTACAAAAAATTAACTCGCAAAATTAAACGTTTTATTAAGGCACCCGATAAACCACATCAGGGAGCATTAAACCCTGGCCAAACAAAGCGATAAAGTAAATTATACAAAGTAAACCCCGTCAAGCGGATACCGGAAGTCTGAAAAGGATTTTATTTTTGAAAAATTCGAAAAGTTGAACGAACCATTTGGCTGTCCACAAAATTAGCACTTTATGGGCCGATGGATCCAGACCATCCAATCGAGTGGACACTTTATTATGTCATAACGAATTCAGTTTCTTAACAAATCGAACTGGAAATTTGCATACAGAAATTACCAAACAAAGACACAAAATGCAGTAGAGGGGCACAAAAACAAAAAAAATATACCAAAAGAGAGGCAAATAAATGCGGAAGAAATGTGTCCAATAAAAGCCATTTAATAAATTGGATAATAATGGGCGGTAGGGCCTAAGCAGCTGAGTGTGAAAGAGGCAGAGAGCACTGGTAGAAAGAGACGAGAAAGGTGGGAAGAAAGAGGTCGCCATCATCAACCCGATTGCATATTCATGGGGACCAAAAATGTGTCGCAATCGATGATAAACAGAGGCCCAAACGGGGCGCAAAATTTAAAATCAATTTGCCTTTTGCCTTTTGATTTTGACGTTTTTTTTTTAAAGCTTTTTTCTATCAACGTGATCAACAGTTGAAACAAGCCATAAAAAACGTTATTTAAACATGACGCATTAAATGATTAAAATCTGATAAATTGAACTGGCAAGTATATAATGGATAAGTTAAAAAAAAACCTACATGGATATTATGGATTTTAAAATGACCTCCTTTTTACTACAATGAAATCTACTCCCCAACTGATTTTATCCGGCTTCCCTTTCTTTGATTGCAGCTTGTTGGGTTTAAGGTGCGGGCCATTGCCACTGGCATTTGCAAATCTTGACTTTGGTCCCGATATTCCCCCTGCAAGCCGAGATTGACACTCCAGAAGATAAACCGCACATCGCTTTCACTTTCCAGTGGGGGTTAAAGTGCGTCCGGCACTCGGAAGTGTCGATAATTGAGTAACCAGCGGGCGAACCATAAACAGAGTACGTGCAGCGTGGGCGTTGGTTGGTGTCCACATCCGCACGCGCATCCGATCTCCCGCTCCCGAGTCCGGTCCCCTCATTGATATGCCGGCCACAACAGAAGCAGACCCAGACTCGCGTCAACGCCTTATGCAACAGCAGGGGAGCAAGTGGAGAAAATGTTTTGCAAAATTTAAAAACCAAATTTGTAAGTCCAAATCAAAATACAAACGATAAAGAAGATATTATTTACTTAATATTTGACAGTTTTCTGCAAATTATTAATTAAAAGCAATGAATTCCTTGGTGTTTTTCCTGTGCCGCCTCAAAGTGTCGCCGCAAACTGATAAGGGCCTTTATTCTCCATCGACGCAGCCGAGCTCTTTGTTGGGGATTAGGTAATAAGTGGGACGCAATGGCCGGCGACGCCGTCTGGCGGGCGGGCGTAATGCAAACCACAATTGAAGTCGCTGGAGCTGCCATTTGAAAGTAGGAGAGTGGCTGCGACTGGGAGCCCACTACTTCAAAGTTGGCAGCTGCGGTTGCCACTGATGGTAGTGGCCATTGCACCCAGTTCGCGAGGAGATCGACTCGATGTGAATGTGAAAATTTCACCGCTTTTACTTTTCCCCAGACTGACCGTTAGGCCATTTGAAAAGCGTTTTTATTTTGGGATATTGTGTGTGCGCGTCTTGCAAAAACCGTATCGAATAATTGACATATTGGTAATATAGCAAGCACGTCGTCTGCCTTGGCACAAACTGACCAGCACGATGGCCAATGAACCAAGTGGGCATAAAGCTCTAAACCGGCCATAAGGCGAGCTCCTACCTTCAGTAAAAATTAGGCAATACGCAAAGAGTCAAGACGACAACGTCGCGACGGCATCTAAAATCACAGCACCACGTTTGACCTGCAAAATTGAATTATCATTTCAGAAGCAATGAAAGGTCACCAATCAGACTCTTACTCAATATAATAGACAGCTGTCAGTGTGTGCGATAAGAAATACTAAATATTATCGACAAAGCCCCGTAATTTTAAATAAAACATTGTAATATATTTTTAATATTTTTATTTGTTCCTTTCACGAGAGAAGCAGAAACAGGAAATTAATTGAACAAATATGAGGATTAAGTTGCTTACAAATATTTAACCAACATTTACAAACTCGCCGGCCCCTTCCGCAAATAGGTAAACAAAAAAAATAATCAAATGTGGCCTACGGACAAAGGCAGCTCAGCGAAGCAGCGAAGAGCGTGCAGTAAATTATTTGATATTCATTTTGGAAGTGTTACACAATCTTATCTTTACTGTAACGATATGTACGGATACATGGCACCACAAATGCGATACATATGTTCCATGATCGACAAAGGTCGGACAATCTCACATTCCAGCCAAGCAAATATCAATCAAAGTAAGTGGATTCCGAGTTATTCGTTTAATGCCAGCATCAAGGGAGAATTACTCAAAAAACGTTCAAAGAAAAATAACGTGAATTCGCAATTAAGTTAAGAGGTCATTTAATCAAAGTGATCTCCGAGTATTTGAAGCCCAGTTTTAAAACCTCAAAGTCCCCATAATCATTTTCAAATATTATAATAAATTCCCGTTTGTCATGATAATATTGTTATTATTATTTAATAAGTTCATGACTGGAAAACAATAATCGAGTCCTTTTTTATTCCGACTCCTTATCAGTTCAATGTACTAATAGGAAAAATTTGAATTTAGAATGTACGTAGATAGAAGCTATTGATTATTTTGGGCTGATAGTTTAGTGTGCTCAATTCTTCAATATATGCTTCTCACACTTTCTGTAAATATGCCTTGGTATCAGTTTGCCCCGGCTTCAAATTAATGCGTCACTAAAACCGCTAAATAGTCCACAAGGCACGAACACTGTGACATCAGGAACTCAGTCTGTATTATCAACAAATTTTGTGTTAATTTTCATTAATTTCCCCAGTGGAAATGTTACAGGCTACCTGACAAAAGACAAGCCATCCGTGTTATTCTCACGAAAACAAGTTGATTTAATCATCCTTAACAAATAAAATGGTTAAGAGGGCACTTTAATGGTCATCTCTCTTTCGATCAAAAGATTGAATTGGTTCAAGGCCAATCAAATCCTGTAATGCCAACAAACTTTTGTAATAAGTGTGGATATCACACTTCAGTTTGCTCATAGTTTGAATAGTGATTATAGCTGACAAATGCAAACACGGGTTCTATTAATGCTTGGTATCTATGCCATCAGAATGCTGTTTATCAAGCCTTTCGTAATGTTGACTGGCAGTCAACAAGAGTCGGCGTTTGTGGCCCACCTCGGCGGCCTTTACTTTACAAGACTAGAACATCAAATTGGGGCCAGCGCCGAGCAGAAGTCGATGTCGTTAACGGTGGCAACTGAGACGCTGGCATCGGAGACAGTGGCGACGGCGGCGGAGACGTCGACGATGGCGGCACATGTCAATATGGCCCAAATTAAATGCACCGAAAGAAACAGGTTGCTCTTGCCGTTGTTGTTGTTGATATGGTTATTACTTGTTGTTGTTATTGTTATTGTTTGCACGAGCAACAGGCCCGGCCGCAGACATTCACTCACACTGACATGTTATACCACCAGAGGCCCAAACACAAACAAGCGCACGGATTACATTGCCGCACTGCATTGAATCTGTCATCGTAGTAAGCTCGTTCAACGGGTCGTATACGCACTGCGTTCATTCATAGACCTGATGGTGGGGAAATTCAGTTTATAGCACATGCTTTATTTGTTCCCAAGATAAAGCAATGTGCAGTAGGCTTTAAGAACCATAAAACTACGAAAAATAGGGCAGCTTACAGTAAATGGCTTTATAAATAAACTAAAAAGTTCCTTCAACTTAAAATTCAATACTTTATTGTAACAAGTGGAAAATGAAACAAAGCATTAACCATTTTTGCAAACGAAAAAAGAAAAACCCCATTTAAAATAATAATACCTTTGGTCCAACAGGTTGTTTATCTTTCTATTTATCGTAATTATTTTTCATGTGGGGTTGCTTCATAATGTTGTTAAGATTGCGAAACGCTCTGTATCCGCATCATTGAAACAGAAATGCCCATTATACTCTTTTTACCATTTTTACAAAAGTACTGTCATTTTTTACACTTTATTTCCTTCCTTCACTTTGGTCAGAAAAATATGTACTTTTTTTTTGTTGCTTTTTGTAAGTTTGAGTTCAGAAAGCGTAAATAAGCGAATTTGATAAAGCTCTTTACTAACTGGCATGCTGAAGTGGCCCTAAACACAGCTCTCGGTTCATTTAAAGCTACACAGAAAACTACGAGAGGTCCTACTACAAGAGGACCTTTATAAGGCACAAACACATAATTTTTATTTTCAAAAGTCTGTCTGTTAAAATAATTTTTTTCGAGTGTAAGTTACTCTTGTGACTTTCTTAGGCTTTATTGTTATACGTTTCTGTTTCTTATTGTTGTAATTTTCTTTTTGCCAGCTCATGTCTTTTTGTAAATACTTTTTTGTATAAGCCACAAGTCAGACAGTCAGAGTTTATTGTGTTAATGGCCGATTTCGTGCTGACTGAGTCGACGCAACAGGCTTAATTGTATACCTTTTGCAACATGCTCCCAAAATCTGATGCTTCGAATGGGGAATATTCGAAGAAACAACCAAAAATAATTGTAGAAACAAAACCATCAACGATTAAGGCAAAAATGAGGAAAAAACCAGGCACTTCCAGCCACCCATAGATTTCACTTTTTTATGGTTTACTTTTGTTTCTTTGTCGATCCGGCCGGCCATAAAACAATTCAATGCCAACTTCAAATGAGTTTATGCCAAGCTAAAAGCACACAAAATAAAGACAAGAAAAATGTGTAGACTATATGAGATATTGGCGTGAAACCAAGAAATAATGAAACACTAATTCAAAAATTCCGGCCCAGGAATTGCTTAAGATAGAGGAACAAACATGCTTGGTTTGCCAACTTGGTTTGAAGAACATTTTTACTACCATTGTTTTAGGCTCAAGCAGCACAATTTAAATGCGAATCAACTGGCAGCCAGCCCGCACCCACTATTTGCCAGGCATGCTTACGTATGTATAAATTCATTGATCGTCACACATTTATAATCAAGTATCCAAAGGCAAGCAAACAAAAGTATAAAAAAAATGTTTGTACTTCCTATATGGGGTATATACACCCGCCAGTCGAGTTTAGATGAGTATATATGTACATGGAGTATATATTTATGCAAGCAAATTAAATATGCCAAAGTGATGTAATGCTATTGGTAAGGGATCGGGAGCCCGGAATATAGATAATCAATTACAGACGCCTGTGGCGCGTGCTGCCTTCTTTCAGTGGCCCAAAGTTCCATTGACTGCGGATCTGATCGCGTTTTTTGGGTTGTGGGTTTTGAGGCGATCGCCTTTTTCCCAGCATCCATTGTCTGGGTTTCTCCTCGTTGTATCTTTTTTTTTTTTTTTTTTGTTTACGTTCACCATCTTGTTGTTGTCGGTTTCGTTTTTACGAAAATTTATATGCACAGGCAGAAAAAAAAATTGCACTCACTGCATACTCTTATAAAATAGGGGATCTTTAGCTATGGAATAAAATGTTATAAAAGATAGATACGTCTGTATGAAGATTATATCTATTAAAAATTATTCACAATTGGCTCAGAATTTTAATCAGGCTTCAGACAATCAATTTTTATTATATATGTATGTTTGAGCTGCAATAGAATGCAATTGCCAGGGTTGACACAATACAATCTCGGATTATGCAATATGATACAGCAATTGCCTTGCAACATAGCTGGCAGCGCCGAAGAATTGCAACAAAAGCGACCTCGACGCGAGAATCTCACATCGCAGGAGAAAGAAAGTTGACACGATCACAAAGAAAAGAAATGGAAAGAAAAGAAAAGAGCCGACCAGGAAGTAACTGCGGAAAAATTGTGTGCAGTCAATGAATGAAAGAAGAGCAGACGAAAGAGTTACTACAGAAAAACTTTTTATATATGGATTTTCTATTTCGTTCGTGGCATTTTCCACAGCCAAGAAAATAAGGAAAACGTACCGTTATTTATGAGCTAGCAGTGGGTGGGGATGGTTGTTGAAGATTGGGAGAAGTGTGATAATTAAGAAAGCCAAGTGGAAGTCGACTAACAAGGCAGCCGGAAAGTAAAGCGAATTCAATTTTACTTTGATAATTTCCGATGCATTTAGAGCGTAATAAATTAGACAATAAATTAAAATAAATTAAAAATATGTGTTAATTAATTTATTTTTGATTGCCAAGAATGTAAAACTACGACCAGAAATATTTATGTTAATTAGTAAATCAGTAGTAGTAGTCTCCCATACTTTTAAATTCATAAACCCCACCTAAAATTTCTTCCTATTGTTTTGCGCATTTAAATATAATTACGGTGTTAAAAATATGAATCATTTGATATCAAACTGCATCGATTTCTTTAAATAACCATTGGGAAAACTTTACCAGGGTTAAAAATTGAAGAGAATGTTTGGCAATAGTTAATCAATATTAATTCTGTGCCCCCGATCACCTGCCGTCAAACGTGATGCGTCGCAAATCCCTATCCCTCATTCACTCCATTTGGCGCAATCTTATCTAATCGAACTGCCAGATACAGGCAATCTAGACTATACTGCGCTCTGTACGGGTTCAACCCGGCTATCGAGACACTTCCATACAAAAACATAAACATCCGAGGCCCTTCAGTCCACAGAGACTAGACATCTGTTTGCCATTTGATTCGATTTGAATCGACTCCGACGAAGTAGAAACCCACCTCCCGTCCCGACAAAAGTCTCGACACTGACCTCCACGATAGGTAACCGAGGTCGTATAAACACACAACACCATATAAAGTGTTTGCCTTTGATTTAATGGATTTGCGTGTAAATTGCTTCTAATTTCATTTTTCCTACTCTTGAAACCTCCATAGAAATCTGGCGACGACAATCAAAATGTCAGGCGAATTGACAGATTGACGAGCGATCAGGAGGAAAATTGGAAAAAATAGAGAGAGTGGAGGCAGAAAGTTTCTATACACATCAACGTTTTATTTTTGGAGGCGACCCTAGCGGTTCAAATACCATGTTCCAGGCTGCAGTCTAAAGCAAGAGCATGCTAAATATAGGCACAGTCCGACTTCCATAACCCGAGAAATCACCATCTGCTACAAATTATTTCAAATTGTAGGTTTGGAAAGATATCACCAAAAACATAAGTACATAAAAATGTTAATAAAAAGTCAAACTCTTTATTTGTAGGGGAACCCCCCAAAGGGTTAAACATAAATACGTTTGGGAGTTCCCGAATTTTTAGAAACCCCCAGAAGGATTTTATTTTTATTCTATGAATAAATTCCTGAATAGTTGAGTAGTGGAAAAGCTACGCAGTGACCAAATTTAAACGTAAAACCAAGTTTTATAGTTGGAAACGAACAATTTAGGGAAGTTGGACTGTGAAATGGAATTGTTCAAATGTGGGAAAGCTAAAAATAATCAATCGCTGGAGCTTTGACATTGTTTTCAGAGTTCTCGAGTGATTTTCCACAGCAATGCGATACGTGAGGGGTTTTCCCCCTGAAGAATATATCCCATATTACTAGTCGTAGATACATAAATTAGTTAGCTGCTTGTAATTTGCAACACGAACGGGCTGGCGCCATATTTGCTTTTGTTGTTGCTGTTGTTACTAATAGTATATACGTATGTTTTCTTGAGTTTCCAATTTGAATTGAGAGTGGAACGAAGCGAGTGAATGCAGTTTACACATTGTGCAAAAACAAATGGCTGGTGTTGTAGTTGTTGTGGCGGCAACGTCAGCGAATTAATCATCGACCGTGTGAGGGGGAAATAAAATGCGGTTAAAACCCAGCTGGCCAAGTGTGAGAGAGAGGGCCGAACTGCGGGCGGAAAGAACGAGAGGGGCTATCGTAATGAGCGCCTTACACCAGGGCCAAAAGCAAACGCTGACGTCACAACGGCACAGTTAACAAGCGAACCAACACATACCAGCCAAGTCAGAGTTGCTTTGACACAATTCGCACTGTTGCTCTTAATTAATTGCAGCTCTCTTTCCCCTGGCTGGTGTGTTTTTTTCTTCGTATTTTTAGACGTAGCTAGGTGATAACAGCAACTACAATTTGGGTTATCAACGACAAGAAAAACAAAACTATGCACATACATACATATGTATGAAAGGAAACATCAACTGTACCTTGGGCCTATTTAGCCATTGGCGAAGCTTGTCCATCCTGGCGTTGTTTTTGAAGTTGCAGCTCCACAGTTGGCTCCTCCAGCTCCTTCGCCTCTCTCTTCCCACCCCCTTCGTTGCTGTCCTTGTACACCACTACACAGTTAGTAGCACACTTACACAGAGGTATGCACACGCGAACGAGGCGAACCAAACAAAACAAAGAAAGAAACGCGTAAGGCGAAAAACAATATGTTTGGTGACTGCTTTCTGCGTCGCGAATCTAAATGCACATTTCTGATTTTAATACGTTTTATTAATTTTGTTCAGTCTGTTGCTGGTGCTAATTTCCGAGTGCTATGCTTTTTTGCTTTTCTCACTTCTCTCCACTCTGCTTTTTTTCGTGCATATCACACGCGTGACTCGCATCACTGGAATTGCATTTTCCTTGCGCGGAAGCTGCGTCGGTTTAGTTAAAATATACCCAAATACGTTTAACGAAAGCGGAAGCTGGCTCTCGGGGCGAAAAAACCATTAAACGCGCACAGCACTCATCCGCCCTTCGCGATTCCGTCGTCAGCGGAGCGTCGTCCGTTTGCTTCGAAATCAAGTCAACTTTTTGGCCACTCGACTTGGGGCTTGTGGCACTTGGGGCGCTTGGGGGCTTGGAGCAAACAGGGTTGTTGTCTCAAATTATCAAAATATCGGAGAACCTTATCGATATTCGTCAATCGAAACCATCGTTGCCAGACTGTTATTGGAAATAGTACATATTCCGCTGTTTCAAAGCAAAAATATTGCTTTGTACCAAATAAATTGATATTTAAGCCTTCACTTTGAAGCTAATACATTGAATATTATTTGTTATTGCTATATATCGTTATTTATATTAAGTAGCCCTGGATTTCGATTAAAATTGCAGATTCATTGCTTTCAGCTTTTGTCTTTAAGTGTTAGGGACTCTCTACACTGTCTTTTTTAAATTTTGTATTGCTTGCATTTAAACATATTCTAGCCAAAACATTTTTTTTTTTATATTTTTATATAAAACACAACGCAAACACTTGTTTTACTTATCATCCTGATAAAGAATAGGCATTAAATTATTTAAAGTTGAAACTAAAATAGAGACTAGAATCAGATTCGTAAGCTCGGCAGAAGTTTTTACCAAATATCTAAATATTATAACATAATTATGGAAAAAATACGAAAGACCTCACAGAAATTGCAAATAAAATATAAAAAAATTTAATTTACTGCTAAAAGTTTGTCGAACTGACACTAGTTCCTATTTTGACCATGTTTTTAGTGTGGCTGTCGACGGAAAGCTCTATTTTTAAATTTGGCAACTTTCAAATAAGACCGTACTGCTGTCAAGTTTTTGAGGGTGGTTAGACCCGCGCCACAATTAATTCACTTGTTCCTGGAAAATAGTTAGGCTCGGCGCGTCTAAAAGTATTAAATAGTGCATTGCAACTCGACGAGGGCCAGTCCAAATAGCAATCAAGCAGCACAACCAAAAGCAATCTAGGAAGTAAAAATGTTCTCACGTCCCAGGTGAGCTTAATTCGATTTCGGGTTTTCCTTGCCAGGAGCCCGAAGGACGCAAGGGTGTGTGTGGGATTATGCAACATTGTGGCGGCGGTGGCGGAGGAAGAGCTGCCCCAGCTGGCAGCCCAGTGACCTAGTCAGACGCGTAGTCGCCAAGAAATCGTGTTACTAGCAGATGTGTAACCTCCTCCCCGTGGCTATATGTGCAGCTTTCGGTTTCTACGAAACATAGGGATAGCGTTCGAGCGAGGGGGTTTCGCACATGGCCTGACATTGACCCTTATTCCTCCCCTTTATATTGGCCAAACAGCTGCTGGCTACAGATTTTCACTTTTCATTAGCAATTGCATAAGTGTTTGTACCTTTCCTTTTTGATGCCAAAACAACAAACAGTTGAAAAAATCAATGCAACACCTTCAAAGTCCATGGACATGGACACATATTCAAATCGCCTGGCGAAATTCTAAATTTAGTGTGTATACCCAAAAACAAAAAAACAATAAATGTGTGTTTCGCTTTTGTAAGCATTTTTCGTTGCCAAGTTCATAAAAAAAGTTTTCAGCTGGTCCGTTGGCTGTCTCATTCCCACTCAAACCGTTGGCGAGCTCCTACCAAAAAACACAAATTCAAATGGCAAGTTAGAGTTTGTTGAACTTGGCCAGCTTTCATGGCTTCTTAGGTAAAGTTCCTATGTATTTTAGGGCCCCAAAAATATCAGATATACCCCACAGCACTAAAAGAAATTTACGGCACGCTCATATTCCGTGTAGATTCTGTAGATATGCGAAATTATTTAGCACTTGACAAGTGCTCATGTGAGCGCCGTACAAACAGCTAAAAAAATGAATTGACGAACGATAATGTTACCTAAACGATAATTATCAGTACGGAGCACCTAGAGCGGAAGGGATCTCTAGCAGCGGTCACGTCACTAACCGGTTACAACCCGTACCATACCCGGCCGAAATCGGTCGCGATATTCCATTCCATCATCAAAGAACCGCAAACATTAGTCACACGCCTCTGTTTCTGTGCTATGCCCCTCAAGTAATTAGCACCAGCTAATGGAATTGAACACTAGCGAAAAAAAATCATACAAATTCATTATAAAACAACTTCGGTTAATCAAATAGTACCTAATATGTCACAAATATGAAAATAGATTTATTTATTTTTAAACATCAAGAGGGGTTTTTCAACTAGATAACGTCTATGGGTTAGAGTGTGATTGTCTCTCAAAAATAATTATTTTTTAAAGCACTTTAAGTTTATTTTTCCCCACTTTTCTAAATCTAATCTTTTATTAGTTTTAACATTTGCACTCCATGTAATAAATTAAAAAATTGGGATGATTTCTCAATTTGAGTTGTGTAACTTTATCAAAAGACCTCATGGTTATATTTTAACTTAAATTATTATTATTTTTCGAATAATCTATAATTGCGAAAGTATTTTATAAAGCCTTTAAAAGTAGCAAATTGTTTCTAATAATATGATCACTCCTGTATTTGGATTTTATCATGATGTTGTCGTCAAGTCATCCATCCCCCTTATCTCCAGCGTTTCTGGTCTGGGGGACAGCTGTAAACAATGCGGCTTAGTTTTCGACTTCTATATTTTTATTTTGGCGTGCCTCACGCGGTGATAAACAAAAAGCAGCTGACGCCGACCTTGAGAATAGCTTTTTTATGCAGAGTGGGTAGGGAATGGGTTAGACAGGGGATGGCGGAAGACCACTTATATTGCAATGTCAAGAATGTCATCAGGGGTTGCCCATCCTCAGCCCCACTACATAGTCAAGCGTGTCAGGGGGGTCCTCCAATTGATAAAATGACACACGTAATGCGCTCTCTGAAATTTCCAGCTTATGTGGAACTGTGGGCAAATTGTGCCGGTGTGGCACTTCAGCGACGGCAGCTGCAGCCGGAGCCCCCTCGACAGGAGCCACTACAGTGATACCTGCCACGGCGCCGGTCGTTCGTAGATACCAGGAGGTGTCCGGAGATATCATTACCCCTGGTCAAGTACGTGGTATCGATCACATTCGTGATCCGCGTCTGAATAAGGTGAGAAGCCATAAGAGAAACGTTAAGATTCAAAATTACTAAATCTTTTTTTCAATTTGCAGGGCTTGGCATTTACCCTGGAGGAACGTCAGACCCTGGGTATCCATGGATTGCAGCCGGCTCGTTTCAAAACGCAGGAAGAACAGCTGCAACTATGCAAAATCGCCGTAAATCGTTATACGGAACCGCTAAACAAGTACCTGTACCTGAGCGACCTGTACGATCGTAACGAGCGTCTGTTCTTCCGCTTCCTGTCGGAGAACATCGAGGATTTGATGCCAATTGTTTACACTCCCACGGTGGGATTGGCTTGCCAGCGTTTTGGTCTCATCTACCGTCGTCCTCACGGTCTATTTGTGACCTTCAACGATCGGGGCCACGTCTTTGATGTTATGAAAAACTGGCCGGAACCGGACGTGCGTGCTATTTGTGTGACGGACGGTGAGCGAATCCTGGGACTGGGTGATCTGGGTGCCTGCGGCATGGGCATTCCTGTTGGCAAGCTGGCCTTGTACACGGCTTTGGCTGGCATCAAACCGCACCAATGTTTGCCCATCGTGGTGGACGTGGGCACCAATAACATTGACCTGCTCGAGGATCCTCTGTACGTGGGTCTGCGCCAGAAGCGAGTTGTTGGTCGGGAATATGACGACTTCATCGATGAATTCATGGAGGCGGTAGTGCGGCGTTACGGCCAGAACACACTCATCCAGTTTGAGGACTTTGGCAACCACAATGCATTTAGGTTCCTAGACAAGTACCGCAACACGTACTGCACCTTCAACGACGATATCCAGGGCACCGCCGCAGTTGCTGTTGCTGGATTATACGCCTCCAAGCGTATCACGGGTAAATCGTTTAAGGATTACACTTTCCTCTTTGCTGGTGCAGGTGAGGCGGCCATTGGCATTGCTGACCTGACGGTTAAGGCTATGGTTTCCGAGGGTGTGCCCATCGAGGAGGCCTACAACAAAATCTACATGGTGGACATTGACGGTTTGTTGACCACAACCCGCAAAGTAGGAAGTCTGGAGGGTCACAAAGTCAACTATGCCAAAAACGTTGAGCCCATGACAGATCTCGGCCAAATTGTATCCACCATTAAGCCAAGTGTAAGTTTTAATAGCATTGGGTTTTTTAATTTTAATTAAAACTTTATAAATTTGTGAATTACAGGTTCTTATTGGCGCATCAGCTGCTGCTGGCATTTTCACGCCAGAAATCCTCCGCACAATGGCTGATAACAACGAGAGACCCGTGGTTTTCGCTCTCTCCAATCCCACTAGCAAGGCTGAGTGCACGGCTGAGGATGCTTACCGCAATACGGATGTGATATATTTGGTTTACAATTTAAAATTTTGACACATATTAATTTTTGTTTTACTTTTCAGGCTCGCGTAATCTTTTCGTCGGGCTCTCCATTCCCACCTGTTAAAATGGGCGACAAGACCTACTATCCCGGCCAGGGAAACAACGCATACATCTTTCCGGGAGTGGGATTGGGTGTGATCTGCACAGGAACTCACCATATTCCCGATGAGATGTTCTTGATCGCCGCCCAGGAATTGGCAAACTTTGTAGAACCCGCTGATATAGAGCGTGGATCCTTGTATCCCCCTCTGTCAAGCATCCGAGATGTGTCCATGAACATTGCTATTGGTGTAACCAAGTGCGCCTATGACAGAGGTAAAAAAGTTATTAAAAAAAGAGATAATTATACCTAAAATGTAAAATTTTCAGGCTTGGCATCTACGTACCCGGAGCCACAGGACAAGAGGAAGTGGCTGGAGAATCAGCTGTACAACTTCAACTATGAGAGCTCGATGCCGGTGACCTGGGCCTGGCCCCGAATGCCCTACATTAAGACTCGTGAATTAGTCCCCACCAAACTCTATGGAAAACAAAGTGATAATTAATTTTTTTTCTATTCTCTTCTAGGCGAAGAAAGCCCGCTCATTGCCGCCATCAAATAAAAAGCATAAAAGCGATCAATTTCGGTTGACTGATTGATGGCACCACTCTGTTTTGCATCTTAACCCACTCTACTACTTCCAAGCGTTCACCATGAGCACCAAACAACCAACCAACCAATCAATTGATTACTAACCAAGCCTTCTCTAGACTAGAATCTTGAAAATGAACTCACTCTATTTAAATGTTTGTTGAAGGATCTGTGGACTCTGTTTGTCAAGCTTAAAGTGCTTTGATTGTATCCGCAAATTGTTGGAATCAACAATATAAGAATTGTTAATGTAATGTCCGGAGATAGGCAACGGAGTCAACAGATTCTTTTTTCTAAGTGTATTTTCAAAATTGTTCATAGTATTATATATGTATGCCAGTTTTGATATTTGTATAAATTATCATGTTTATTAATTTGTGATACCAAACGACGACGAAGACGACGATGACGACGACGACTGTGACGATGACTAGCCTTTGAAAATGCAATTACGCAGTATTCTACCGTTCCCCATACTACTATCCTATCTAAATTTCTTTGTGCTTCGTTTTTGGTTTGCTGTTTGTAACCACCACCCCTATTGGCTTTGCATTATTCGCGTCTTGCCATAACCTCTAGCCATAGCATTCTCTGCATCCTAGCTTTGATCTGATCTGCTAATGTCTACTACCTACTACTAACTGTGACGGCGGCATCAAGCGAGCTATAATCTGTACAAAGAGTATAGATGAAATTCACTGCTTAATTTCACCCACTCCCAAAATTCAACAATTGATTGATTTATCTATTGCTATGTTTCCCTTTCGTTGCCCTACAGAAAAAGAAAAAGAAGAAATTATGTAAATTAGCCAGCTCCCGAACCAACCGACCGCCTACAAAAAATTGGCTAGACTACGAGAACTGGTGAGAACAACCCAACCAATCAACCAACCATGAAACAACCAACCGATTCCACATGTAAAACAACTAAATTTGCTGCCGTTAACCACCAACTATCTTAGTTTCGTACTATGACTATTTTTTTTATGGCTTAGATCCCTTAAATCCATAGATATGTATTACTGAGTGACGAATTTTGTTGTTGAGCGATGTCTGATATTTATTAACGCAATTACGCAGCTTTTGCTATAATTTATTGTTACAAAGGTCAACCCACATAGTTGTATCAATAATTAGAAATCCCTTGAACCCAAAACGATCGATCGGACCGATTCAGCCATTGTACCACTGACTATAGATGATAATGTGCGATAAACAATAAAATTAAAACACAAGTTAAACACTCGCTTTTCTGCTTTATGGGATCCTTTGTGGCGAGGGTTTGTCAATAAGCTCCAGACCTCTTCATATTGTGACGCGGCTGTGTTTGTTCGTGAATCTCTGGGAGATTTGAGAAATACGAGTTTTCTGGCTGAGAGAACGATTGAGAGATTTCCAATGAGAGATTCAAGTTTATTAGATCTTATATAGCTATTGATTATTCCATGTTTCATTACCTGGCTTCTACCTGAGTAAAAATATTTGGTAATGCCCAGATAGTGTTTCGTAGATTTGTATTTCTTAATGGAGCAAAATCTGCTCCAAAGGGAATCCCAGTTGAGTTGAACTGGGATTAAGATTCTAATCTCATCCGCTCAGCTGGGGAGTGGAGCAAAATAAATACCGACTTCTCAGCTCTCCGACTCCCAGTTGAGCTTGGAGCGTCTAGAATTCCACATCGGACCACAATCAGTCAAGATCCGGTCACCGATCAAGCAGAGTGAGATGATAACCTGCAGCCTCGTAGTCGTTGCCCTCGTGTCGCTGGGAGTGCAATCCGCTCGAGCAGGTTAGAGGAATTCGCGATCCGACTCTATGCAATGCTAATATTGGTGTACAATTACATGGATCCACATAGCCTATGGCGATGACTGCAGCACTCCCAATGGAGATCCTGGTCTGTGCCTGCCTTACCAATCCTGCCGGGACATCGAACAGCGGCTCACGGATAGCCAGAAGTCGGGACAGTCAGTGCCCCCCGAGCTTGCTTCTTATTTGCAAAAGTCCCTATGCGGGGAGTTCAATGGAATGGTAAGCTATTCCATTGTAGACTATATGAAATCAAAATTAAATCTTCGAGGAATCTTTGGGGGGAACCCCACCAGTTTTAGCAGGTGTTTGCTTTCAAAGTTTACGTTGTAAATAAGAATTCAGAAAGTATTTTAATTAACAAGACCTGTTTACATATAGACTAACTACACAAATCAATTAGTCTTTATAAGTAGTCTTTAATTAGTCTTTCCAGGAAACTTTTCCCATTTCTAATTCTCATATTTTTCATTTTAGAGACACTTTTGCTGTGCCACGAACCAAGTGCAGCACAATTCCAAGACAATGTCCTTATTGAAAGACGAAAAGTTCGACTGTGGAAACTTCCTGAACCAAAGGGTAGCCAATGGCTACGAGGTGAAGCTTTCCTCCAGACCCTGGATGGCCCTGCTCCGTTATCAGCAGTTTGGAGAATCCCGCTTCCTTTGCGGGGGTGCCCTAATATCAGAAAGTAAGTTTCAGTTTTTCTAAAGTAACTACATTTTCAAGGATTTCATTTTGTGTTTAAAAGAATATATCCTCACTGCTGCCCACTGCGTCCACGACCACGAGAGTGAGCTGTAAGTAAATTAAAAATAAATCAATGAAAAGTTAAAATAATTCTTGGGTTTTTTATTTTAGCTATGAAATTCGACTAGGCGAGCATCGCATTTCCACCTTAGAGGACTGCAGGCAGCAGGGACGCAAAAAGAAGTGTGCTCCACCAGTGGTGGATGTGGGAATAGAGAAGTATTTGATCCATGAGAAGTACGATTCCCGTCACATAATGAACGACATAGCCCTGCTGCGTCTTAACACTTCTGTGTCTTTCCAGAGTACGATTTTTAATTACTTCCAAATCTTTTAAAACTTAAATGAATACATTTTTCAGAGCACATCAAACCCATTTGCCTGCCCATCACCGAGGATTTGAAGCAACAGTCGGAGCAGATAAATACCTTTTTTGTCACCGGCTGGGGCACCACTGAGAATGGTTCCTCCTCGGATGTTCTGCTTCAGGCTAATGTGCCCCTCCAGCCACGATCCGCCTGCTCCCAAGCCTACCGGCGGGCAGTGCCCTCCACCCAACTTTGTGTGGGCGGGGGCGACCTTCAGGACTCGTGCAAAGGCGATTCCGGCGGTCCCCTTCAGGCTCCAGCTCGTTATCTGGGAGAATTTGCTCAGCGCATGGTGGAATTCGGTATCGTGAGCCAGGGAGTAGTCTCCTGTGGCCAAATCAGTCTTCCGGGCTTGTACACCAATGTGGGGGAGTATGTCCAGTGGATTACGGACACCATGGCCATAAACGGACTATAAACAAAGTCATCACCTGTTTCCAGTTATACACAATATTATAAGTTTAAATTCTAAAATATATAGAAATGATGTGCATATTTGTACTGTTAATTATTGCTTGCGGTTTTATTGGGAATAGGGTGCATTTAAAAAACAGATCATTCCTTAATAAAGTTCATCGAATGACTCATACTTACGCAAAATAATATGTTTAATATTCTATTTATTAAAAACTCAAAACTTTTGTCCAAGATAGGAGCTTCTTCTTCAAATGAGTCATAATTTGGTTAGGTGGTTCTAAAATATTAACTTTACATGATTTTACTTTGATTAATTTTGAATTATAATAAGAAAGACTCGAACGTTTTCAATACTCTACTGTTTTAGGGTGAATCATAAACACATATACCCACAGCTAATTATCCAAAGGCGTTTTATTGAACAATTAACTAACCTGAGCGCAATATTTATAAATATTTAGCATCAGAAGTATTGTGCAATAAGGTTATGAGTAATGTTGTTAAAACCTCTTGAGTTCAGTTGCTTAGGGGGTAAAAGACCTTTAAAGGAAATCACCAACTAATTAATTGGAGATAATACACCTAATAATAATACAAGTTCTATTGAATGTTTAGTGGAGATAAGCCACTGCCTTAGAGGGCGACAAATAGATTATTAGTTAATCGAAATAATGTTTCCCTCAAGTACGTGTGGCTTCCGACCTATCCTAAGGAATATATTCTACATATATTATAATTAAAATATTAATTAAAAACGCAAGATTTTAGGGGACTTTTTTTGTGAAGCACGCATCGCGTATTTAAAAAACTTGCCAATGATGCTGGGAATTTTTGTTTTGGAAATTCCATGTTACACATATCAAAAAGAACGGGTTTCGGTGGCCTGGCTACCTACTGTCTTATGGGCGTAGCCAAGTGAATGGGGAACTTGAGATTTAAAGAAAAAAAAAAATTTATTGAGGAAAAAAGTACCGATTATAATGGGTGTTTAGCCCACCTGTTGGACGCGAGCTATAAGTGTGCCAGTCCCCAGAGTTACAATAGCGCGAGACTCTGAGATACATATTTATGAGATAGACTAAGGCTGGCACAAAATAGAGACCAAGTTGAGAATGGGAGAGCGATCAGATTTTAGTGGGGTTTCCTGGAATTGAATCACTTTTCCCACGCTTACATCCAATCGATTTTGTTTCAATATGAACCTGCAGAATTATGAAATTAAATTACTCTGGGATAATATGGGGCAATTATGATACCCTTATTCATTATAAACTTTGTTTATTACAATAAACTTTCATATTTTTTTAATTTTGACCATTAGAATCATCCAAAAGTCTATCTGATATCCGAGCTTTAATAGAATATATCGCACGCCTAGTTAAACAATATGTGTAATTTCCCACCAATGTATTTGACGCCGTCTCGATATGGTAGCCAATACACGACACGGTCTCCGACTTTGGCGTCAGAACCTGTTCATCGGCTGAGAAATCCACTGGTCGATCTGGGATTGCGCTCGTGAACTTGGTCAGCACCGGGCATCTTGTCCGAGCACGCGAATCGGAGCTACAAAAGGCCCGGCACACGACAACCTGAGGCTCATTCTAAGCTTATCGGTTGAGCGGGCGCGTTGCAAGTCCCATAAGGTTATCTCATCTTCTACACAAACTACCAGCAACAGCATCCGGACTAAGACAGGTTTTTAATAGCTGATAAACACAGCAGGAGGAACACCCACCAAAATCAATCAGTCGTAATATCACAGTAATTAGTCAGGATGGGTTTATTGATTGCTGGTCTGGGGCTTTGTCTCATATTTATAGGCATGCCAGAGCTGGTTTTCAGTCGTAAGTATTACCAGAATGAGCTAAAAGCCTATTGTTTTAAATGAAACATAATTTGGATTTACAGAGAATCGTTGCCTAACTTTATCGGGTTCAATGGGTGAGTGTGTTCGCGCCCAGCAGTGTCCTTTTGTGAAGCAGTTGATCGATGTCTATGGCGGCAATATCCCAGATTATTTCCGAAGCCAGTTGCGACAGATGAGGTGCAATGGCGGAAGAGCTGTAAGTATTTCAAATATAATATTTTACAAAAATTGAATGGGAAATTAATAATTTAATGATTCTTAGGGTACCTATGTTTGTTGTCAGACCAACACTTTAACTCAACATTCGCGAGAAAGTCCAGTTCGTGAACAATCCACTGACATTAACAGAATCGACCAGCAGGGCCTAAGATTACTTAACTCTATCGAGGATTGCGGTAACAAGGGAAATCCCAAAGTTGCTGGTGGAAGACCAGCCACGCAAGGTCTGTTTCCTTGGATGGCCCTGCTCAAGTACGACATTGATGATCCGCGACCGTTCCTTTGCTCCGGAAGTCTCATTACCGAGAACCACATCCTTACAGCTGCCCATTGCATTGTCCAGCGACCAGATGTGTAAGTATTACTTAATAATTCTATTCCCGTAAACAAAAAAATGTATTCCTGAATGTAAATTTAAACTTTATAATCAGAACTGAAGATGTAACATTAATTTTGAAGCGATTTGATAACTAAACGTAAATTTTTTTCATTCCAGAATCGCTGTCCGTCTGGGTGAACATGATCTGGACACGGAGAGGGACTGCTCTATACTGGGAGGTGTCAAAGAGGTGTGCCAGGAGTACGAGGACTATGAAGTTGAAAACATTCGCGTCCATCCCAAATACATTCATGGACAGATCAATTACGATATCGCCATTATTAAGGTGAAAGGAACTGTCAGGGCCAAGTCACACATCAAGCCCATTTGTCTGCCCATTGAGGAGAAGTCGCAGGCACTGAATTTCAACCAGGCCTTTTACATCGCCGGCTGGGGTCGGACGGAAAAGACGAACACCCCCTCAGTACTCCAAAGGGCTCTCATCCAGCGCAAGAGTCTAGACGTGTGCCGGCAGTTCTATGGCAATGATGAGGTGAACAACAACCACATCTGCGCCGCGGGCTCCGAGCTGAAGCACACCTGCCAGGGTGATTCCGGTGGCCCGATGTTCTACAAGCATCCCTTCAAGAATACGTATCGATTTGTCCAGTATGGCATCGTGTCCTTTGGAGAAAGGCGTTGTGGTCACAACAAAAACCAGCCAGGACTTTTCGCCAACGTTCTGGATATGTTACCTTGGATCACCCAAAACCTTCAGTAGAGCATTACCCGAGATTCCTGGCATCGTCACAATTATTTATATTTATATATTTATATTTCCCTAATAACCGTAGTCTAAAAAGCTCTTGCCATAGATATTCTAGAGGATTTTATAAGTTTCTTGACATTATTTAATATATTTTACAATATAAGCAGCATTAAACAATTTGGAGTTTTTTATTGTAGTTTGGGAATTGTAGGATTCTGTAATGATTAGAAGATCTTTCTCTGTCTTTTTTTCAGGTCGGTATTGTTGGAAATTGAAATTGTTTTTATCTTAGTTGGATATGATAGGATATTTTTATTATAGACAACAAATCCCAGAAATGATGTCTTCAATAATTAATTAATATAAAAGAATTTTAGAGGTTTAGGATAACGTAAAAACGATTTTTCAATCTTTGTATTGCATTTCAAAAAGGATTTGACCAATTACACAAGAAACTTCAATTAAGTATCTTTTGAAGATATTTTTGATGTTTATTAGGCTCTCGATTATAATAAACATGGCAGCTTAAAACCTATTATTGTTTATTCATTTTATGAATCATTATGGATTGAACTACACGTCTTAGTATGATAAATCAGAAAAATGTAATCACGATATATATCTTAGTAGCTAAAGAATCAAAAGAATTTCAGCTTGTTTTTATGAAAACTTTTCCCAATATTGTTATTGAATCTTGGGATCAAAGTTCGTATTCTAAGCCAGTGACTCATTGTTGGAGATCCAAAGTAATACCTTTGGTATGCCATAATTTGCGGTTTGTGAGTTGTATTATTGTCCAGATATGGGCTTTACTGTAAAGTACTTTAGATCCGGCACTGGGACTGATTAAAATTAAGAAAAATTTTAATCTGGGGTGAAATTGTCATCAACACTGATCAAGTTAGTTTTCTTATACTTTGGGGTTTTACCAAATTGCTTTGTATTTGCTTTAATAAATTGCCGCAATGACCCATGACCCTAAGCCCATAAATTTGATTTATTAAAGCTTAGGATGACAATATAAGCTCATCAGGCGTGTCTGTTCCCTGTGGGCCTTAGCATTGAACTAGATTCGTAGGAATCAAAGCTGCTATTTATTTTAATGTGGGCCATGACACGCCAAACAATTGATCGATTTGTATCTGATGGATTCACGAAAACTTCTATTGTTGAAGAACCCCAATAGCCGAAAGGATACGAAAGCAAAGCTTTGGTAGACAGTTCGAATTTTTCCATTGGATGGTTCACAATGAACTTTAACCGCTTCTTGTGGTTAGCATTGAAAGGGTTAGCCTAATTTTGCCTAAATATAAGTTTACTTAATATTATTTAACCTTTTTTAATCCTTAATCCAGAATTCTCTACCTGGTGACGTTTTATCATTCGCTGCCTTTCTTCGGAAGTGTCACCCTGTCTCTGTTGAACAGCTATGTCTCGTCATCGGTTTCTTTCAACTTGGATACCATTTAGTAAGTCAGAGCTTGCGGCTAAAATAAAATATATATGGAACTTTATTATTTTATGGCGCAGCCTCAACTGGAATTCCACCTTTCCGGCCATTACGGTGTGTGAGATATACAATGCCGAAAGAATTTGGGATTTGAGTGACTCACACTTTGGCCCGGAGCATGATATGCACCTGGACGACTTTATAAGTGAGATTGCCTTCTACCGGGGAGTGTGTAGTAGCTGCGAAGATTGTGCCAAATTGCGGTGTCCTTCCAACTTTACATTCCTTGTAGAAATGGTGAGTTGGTCAAGAGTATCTTGTCATATAATGTTCATGTTTTCAAAACTACATTTAGTTCATTTTAAAAAATCCTTCAATATCCTTTGTTTTCCAGTTTCGCACCAAGTGCCCACAATTACTGGTAAACTGTAGTTACCTGAATGAACCTTTTGATTGCTGCGAAGAGTTTCTGCCCGTTCCCACCGAATACGGTTTATGTTACTCCTTTAACTCCCACCAGGCCCGAAAAGTGTCTCATGTGCAGTACACAAATAACCGGAATACGCGTCCGGGCTACCTTCATTTTCATGCCGCTGCGGATATTCAGCTGTACGTTCATGCTCCCATTGATGTGCCATACCAACTGTCAGAAGGTATGATCCGGGAAACCGTCCTTCTGGGCCATGATAAGGAGCTCATCTTAAACGTCATCGAGGTGCATAACGACGAGAGTGTACAAGATCTGAGCATGGAGCAAAGACGTTGTCGGTTTGGACACGAACACGTCTCTGATAGACAGGGTATTTACGAGTTTTACAGCTACTCCACCTGCGTTGTGGAGTGCACTGTGCTGCTCCAGCTGGCGAGCTGCAACTGCACCAGCCATTTTATGGCGTTTCCGGGAAGGAATTCATTACCCGCCTGCGACTACCGCGGCCTCATCTGTTTGACCCGAATTCGGGATAAGCTTATGACGGAACGCAAGTCCTGTGAATGCATGAGCTCTTGTGAAGAGCCAGAGTACAACATTATCTACAACTCTGCTGATGAGTAAGTGATTTAGGCGACAAAATCCTTAAAATAATCTAATTTTCTTTTTTTTCAGAGACGATGAGGCATCAAACGACCTTTCGAAAGTTCAAGTATCGTTGGTGGAGCTGCCCACTCAGCGGTATGTTCGACGGGTGGCCAAAACTATTTTGGACTTTTTAAGTAAGCTATATAGTATATGAAAGAAAAGCATATTTTTATTGTTCCTATCTCTTACAGTCTCCCTGGGCGGCCTTGTGGGTCTCTTTTTCAACACGTCCGCACTGCGAATTGTGGAGGCCGTGGTACTAGTTATCAGATACAGGAAAACCATAGTAAATTGGGTTAAACGTTTTTTGCTTGGCACGATTAAATATATACAGATTTTGGACCAGTCAGAATAAATCACAATAATATAATTGTCTTTATAAGGGGGAGAACGGGCGATAAGATCAACTTCTAGCCATTTTTTGTGCCACATAGGCCACATTTTCTGCCGGATTGTGCCAAGCTGGCGGCGTCACAAATTGCATCAGGGTCTGAAGATAGTTGGGAAGGTAAACGAAGCTAGAAAAGATTACTAGAGTCATCATTATGAGAAAGAATCCATCTAGGAAAAACATAATATGGATCAGTAATGTAATGTTTTTGTGGTCAAGTACTCACTGATCAACTTCCTTTCCCAGGGTTCCAGCATATTAACGCAAGTGACCAGCTCGTACTGGCGGTAGGCGTGGGAAGCCAATTGTTTAATATTTAACATCATTTCCAGGATTAAAGTCCAAAACGGTGAATCAAAGTTAAATGCAGTTGTAAACAAAACAAGTGGGAGCAGCTGATCGATCATATGGCTTATAAGAGGAGATAGCGTTCTCCAGCACTGCGTAATCCCACTCGGGTACTTTCCAATACTTCTTTTAAAGCTTTTAGTTTGGCGCGATTTGGGTTTAAAACTTAAGAAACCATTTTGTTATTCTTTATTTTTCCTCGAACATAGTTGTCTTCCCTTTATTTCCCATACTATTATGACATCATTTCATTTTATTTCTACATGACAATATTCAGAATGTTTTTATCCAAATTAATTGTATATACATTTTTGTTGCTTTTATATTTTGAGAATGTCCAGTCCGTGACTTCATTGGATTTCCGTCCGTCTGGTCCTTCATCCCTAATCTCGGATACAGGATCATATTCGCCAAGATCTCTAGGTTCCCCGCTGTCCAGGCTTCACACAAAATACAAAAAAGGTGATGACCGCGATGATTTTCAATATCTGATATCTGGAGGCTACAGGACGAGGGCCAGTGACCTGTCCAGGTACACTGTGTCTCTTCAACTACCTCAAATCAAGGGCTTTGGTGACCACCACATCGGCGGAGGTGCAATAATCCACAAGCTGTTCATATTGACAGCGGCTCACGTACTTTATAAGTAAGTAGATTTTTTGAAATGACAAAAAAGTGAACTACAGTCGTATTTATTTTGATTTGCTCCGACAGTGCCAAAAGACAGAAATATTTGTCTGATAATATTACAGTGTAGCGGGATCACCAAGGAGGTTGGAGGAGACCGAGTGGACGCAAGCTGTTGGGGCAAAGAAACTTATTCCTCACCCGGATTTTAAGCCCAAAGCGAAGTATTCAGTAAAGGATATAGGACTTATTCTTTTGCATCAGGAGTTTCTTCTAAACCCGTCTGTTTCCGCTATCAGTATAACAACGTACGCTCCAAGCGAAGGAATGTCCTGCACAGTTTCTGGGTGGGGCAGGGTAATTGTGGTAAGGATTCTCCTGGATTAGATTTGGATAGGTAATCCATTTAAGTTTTTAATGACGCAGGGAGGACCTCATCCGAATGAAATCGTTAATTCCGTCTTAGTAATCGAAAGGGATGCGTGCAAGAAACATAATCATTGGAGAAATGGTGAAGGTCTTTTATGTTTGTCAGATCCAGCTTATGCCGAAGTGGACACTTTCTACTCCGACCCTGGATCCCCTCTGATCTGCAACAACCTGTTGTTCGGAATTGTCTCATTGGAAAAAGTAAGCAACGTTCTTGAATCCGGAGAGATCTTCACGGACTTGTACCATCACCGGGGTTTTGTTGACCAACGAAATTTAAATGAACTATTAACTAAATATACCAAAAATGACGGATCTGCCAATGCTCGTCCACTGGCCTGGCAAACATTAATCTTCTGGGCAGCTCAGTTTCTGGTTTTTAAAAATGTAGTATCTTTGTACGATGTATAAACAAATTATTACGTTTTTAGGTTTAAATGCATTTATAACAAGCAAATACTAATGGCTTGGGACACTCCTTAATAAAATTCCTTTGGGGATATGCATTACTTTTATTACATGTTAAAGTAGACATTAAAAGGAGTTTGATGCTTATTAGCGTCTATACAAAAAATTATGTAAAAATATTAGGAAAATCACCGAAACGATTATAAGCCACATATTCAAGTGAATTACGGTTCCGCCTGCATCGGTATCACTTGATTCCCCATAGACTCCCTTCAGATACTCGTTCACACGGTCCTGGCCAAAGTTATAAAAGAGAATCGTCGTGTGTTCCGTCGCCTCCTTCGCCGGGGGCGTGAGATTAAATGATTTTTGAAAATGTCGATTCAAGCAAACGTCACTCAGCTCATCCACCAAATGGAGGCGGTGCGACAGGCAGCCAAGCACGCCCCCATATGTTTTAATTGGGTCCGGTAGGAATCCTTTTTCATTACCGCATATAATTTGATGCATGCTTTGAAAATATATCGATGAACACTCTTTAAGGCTCCTAACATTAAATATAGCCAGCATATCATTCTCGTCCTTGCGCCTGAACACCGAAAATGGTTCGAAAACTTTCACAAGTCTATCATCATAGCGGGCACTCACACTGTCTGGATATCGATCGGAGCACAACCGAATCCAATGGTCGGTTCTTAACGTTTGGCAGTACTGCCGGTTTTCCGAAGTGAGAGGCATGAATGAAGAATGAGTAATACGAAAATATTTCGAATTTTACATAAATTTTTACAACTCAGAATTTTGAATGTGACTAAAAAGTCAGTGTTCAAACGACACTCAAAACCTTGATGACATTTTGTATTGATTATGTCAAAATGATGTATAGTTTTTATTTTTTAGTGAAGGACTCTTATTGTAGAGGGAGGGACTCCTTGGTCCTTTGACCCTCCGGACTTTTTTTAGAATTTCGCTAATAGTTTCGTGAAAGTCCTGCATTAAACCAATTTAATGTATTGCAAAATAGTCCATGGTCCTGCCAAATTTTTTTTTCATTTAATAATATATAAAGCTTGTATTAATCATTATATTTGTTTAAAGTATTACTTCATATTCACAAAATTCTACCAATAAAATTTATCATATCAGGCATAAAAATTTATAGTCATACGATAAAGAATTCATGAATGGCGGATCAGAAGGAACATTCCAAGCAGTACCAGGAGGATGAGTAGAAGCACATTACTGCCGAATATTGCACCCGCATCTTTATGATGATCACGGGCTGCTAGACCAAATTTGTCCGTTTCGCTAAGGTTTAAATAAGAAAGGGGAGCCCGGTTCCAGTAGAGATAGGTGAAGGTTTTCGTCCCATTGCTGGAATCTGTGAGTAAGCTCTCGTTTCTACCATTTCTGCAATGGGCAAGCAAATCGACAGCCAACTTGAATTTGAATTGCAAACAAGCCATTAGGCTGTTAGTCTCCACTTTGGTTTCAGTATTGCCCATGGAGCAGGTATATTCATTGACGCTTTCCCAACTGACATACTTACATTTGTGAAGGGGTTCATGGTCAAATACGACCAGCAAGTCTTCGGCTTTGTTTAATTTGTAGACTGCATACACCGAATTATTGTTTAGACTTCCTTTAAACTTGGTTAGTAACGAAGATGGCAATTGCCCAAAACACTGTCTTATCCACCATGTATTATAAAATTTTAAACACTTTTTTCCATTTTCCATTTCTTCCCATTTTGGTTTGAAGCCCATTTTTTCCTGAACGTGTTTTAAAAATTTTGAGATACTGAATGTCGAGTATTGGTTTGTTTGAGTGTTGACTTAAACATTCAAAGCATTCTATACCATAAGGCTTAAAATACCTAAAGCACGTTGGAAAAAATATGTTTGGTAACAAAGTATTCAAAAAAAAAACCCTATTACGATTATTATTAAGATTATTATTAACACTAGATACTGATAGAAGCCTCATAGGCTTCTACATTTCTGGCAGTTTCGTCTATAAAAACATGTTTCCATAACTATTTCGATTTTAGTTGTATTTATGAAAAACATAGAATACATGTATTAAGAAATACTTTTAATAAATATTTCAGGTTGGATACAACTATCATATCCAACGCCGCAGAAGTAATATTAAGATGGTAACTGTAAGGACTAGACAAATCAATCATCTGAGGAAATCAAGGATGCAGAGCTTGCCAATTCATTCATTCCACGTTCAATCCACTGCCATTCCGGTTCTTCGCTTGGTGCCACTGTGAATGAAAGCTCCGGTTCTTTCATATTGGCATAGTATAATACAGTGTTTCCATCTAGTTTCCCAATATTTGCGCCTTCAGTATGGATATCATGTTGCTGAGTATCCATTGCAATTGTACTTCTTTGGCAGTGTAAGGATAACTCACTGGCTAACACGTGACGGTAGGGTAAGCACACCAACATGCTTCGCCCAGTTTGAATACTTCTTATCAACCGTCCATCCGACTTCAAGCACTTGAATTTATTGAAGGTAGGAACCTCAAGCGAGTCACACTCATCGATATCCTTCATCATGAAAAAAACCATCCGATCGTTGGCGAGTTTAAAGACCGTATACGGCCCTCCAACTTTTACTAAGTCATCACGAAATCGAAAAAAGGCATCGACGAAGAACTTCCCGGAGCAAACCTTCGTCCATGTGGTGCCATTTAGGATTCTTTCACAGGCTAACCGAATTGCAATGTTTTCTAACTCATCGGTCATTTTATAAAGAATAAATTCTTCTATTACTGACAATTTTGGTAGAACTATATTGTTTATTTTGTTTAAATCTTTGTGATAGAGTGCTCAGGGTATTTTTTACATGTTAAGAAAACAATAAGAAAAGTTATCTTCGATCGACTAATCCGCTGCACGGGTATTAAAAGGTGTCGCAAGGATATTCCAAGAAGTGGTTTGCAGCTTAAATGGATTTATAGTCATACAAAAAAGACTCCTGTGCGGTTTATAAATGGCGGATCAGAAGAAACATATCAAGTACTACCAGAAGGATAAGTAATACCACATTGGTTTCGACTATAGCCGCTCCATCATTTTCGTCCTTCATTAGCTCATACTTGTCCGCTTTCTTTAGCTTAAAATAAGCTAATCGATCTGCAATGGAATCCCAACTACTTATCATTTTATAAGAAAAGAGTATTGGCTTTCTCACTGACAATTTAGAAAAAGGAATATTTTTGGGCTTTGTAAAAAACTAAGTAGTGTATGTTGTTTCGGATCAAACTTTAATTACTTATATACGAAAAGAAACTACTAGTTTTTAATGCGCATCCCTCACTTTCGCTGTCCTTGATGACCATGATGTCCTGCAAGAATGTCAAAATAACATATTTATTTTTTAATCTGTAATGACAAGAATGTTTACGTGTATCCTAGTATTCTTCGGTTAAGGGTGTGGAGTACCTGATTAAAAAGGAATATGCCGATGTCCTTTTTTATCGACAGTGCCTCCCGACCCAATAGCTGGTTCAAGTTGCTGATGACCCATCCATTTGTCATGAATACAAATTTTCTTTTGGTAATATATTTAAATGTTAAATAAAATACCTTTTGGATATTGCATATTTGTAGGCATTTCGATAAAAACTAGTATTGTTAAAAACAAATAAGTTCCATCTCTGAAATAAGTAACATTCCTTAATAACAGCTGTTTACTATTTACATTTATTTTTTGGCGGCATGGAAAACCCATCGGGGTCCTTTAAAAAATTAAATATATTTACTAATTCCGTGTGGGAATTAACACAAAGAGAATCAAATAAAATCGCCACGGGTATTAAAGGCCTGGATCAACATTTGGGAGGTGGAATTTCATTGGGACAAATTACAGAACTGATTGGAAACTCGGGCACCGGCAAAACACAAATGTGGTTAGTTTTTTAATTGTTTTATTGAATATAATAGTTCAATAACTTAAAACTATGCGTACATTGTAGCCTAAAGCTTTGCCTAAATGTACAAATACCAAAAGCCGCTGGCGGCTTGGAGGGAAGTGCTTTATTTATAGATACCCGGAAAGATTTTAATCCAAATCGATTGCTACGTAAGTTCTTGCTTATATTCCCAATAATATGTTTAAAAACCCTGTTTATTTTTTTAGAATTAGCGATAGAATTGGAGAGACAATATGCTCACAAAGTACCTGACTTTAAGGCACATAAAATGCTGCAAAACGTTCACTATTTAGAATGTTCAAGTACAAGCCAATTAATGGCTAGTGTATTGAGTTGCCATAGGTATCTGGAAAACAACAAAAATGTAGATTTATTTATTTATTAAATAATTTGGTAACTGAATACATAACATTTCAGATTAAGCTAATTGTTATAGACTCCCCGGCGTTTACCCTGCGAATGTTAAATAATTACAGTGTTATGTTTGAACTTCTTTTGGAACTTCATGAAAGCATGAGGAATTTGCAGCGTAAATACGACGTGGCTGTAAGTTTTGAAGGACTGCATTCACTTTCTTTTCACTTTATTCAAAAACGCGTTTAAAATTTCACTCTCTATAGTGGGTGATTACAAATGTGCTAACATATCGAGTAATGGATAAGCAATTCTATCTAGTGCCCGCCATGGGGGATCTGCATTCTCACCTAATAAATGAACGCATCTGGTTCTCACAAGGATGGCAGTGTTACGTTGGAAAGACATGGCAATCGTGTCGACTAGTTAATTCCCCCAACTAGTACTTGGGATCTAGCACTTAATTCATTTTTATTTTGTTTATGATAAGCTATTTGTGTATTATGGCTAATTATTAGATATACTGTGTTTGTTAAGGCAAAAAAAATGCTCAGTGTTTGTCATTTGTGTGCGCACTAGGCGAATGTTCGATCGAAGCGTCTTATAGTAAGAAAAAACTGGATCCTTTCATTGACCAGTATTCGTATTTGGCACAGAAATCCAAGACCCAACCTGGCGCACACCCAGCCGGCTGCTGAACACTTGCTAAAAGCTCCTCGTGATGCTATCGATGGCGCAGTTGCAGATTGACAGGCGAGCACTGGCTGATTTATGCGCACGACGCAGGAATGTGGCAAAGTGTAAAAAATGTTTACACATACGTACAGCGGCGACACCCAAACCAGGGTGCTAGTTACTCTCAAGCTTGCAGGCTATTCACTGTGGAAAAATTTGAATATTTTTCATTTTATTATATGTTGTGATAATTAGTTTTTGATATTATATGTCCAAGATGTATGGATGGTAAGTTTCTTATCAAAAATTAAGTGATATTACGATTTTGTAAGAGTTTTTCCTCTAGTGTACCCCGTTGGAGGAGCTGCGGCCAGCAGCTAAGTCACGCATATGCAGCGACAACTAATTCAATTTCCACTTGGCAGAAGGAGGCGGCTGTTTAGCCGAGTGTGCACGCCTAATTGGTAATGCGATCGGCTTTATTGAGGCGCTGGAGTTGAAACTGCACTTGTGGCACTGACTCCAAAGCTGTGCCTCAATCTGTGGCAGCATCTGCGCTGTGTTGCTGGATGCTGTTGCTTTGGCTGCTCCTGCAGTCACAGTCACAGGCTATCGCTGTCGCTCAGCGCAAATCCCATTACGTGCGATCCGTTTCGAGCCATAAACATGTAACTGCCGCCACAGCTGCACACCCCCGCCCCCATACTGAGCCCCGCCCGCCCTGTTTTACAACGATGGAGTTTCCTGGCTTCCAGCGGCGCAACTTGTCGCTCGAACTTAATTGCCTCGGTTGCGCTTATGACTTTCGTGTGCAATGCATCCTCATCCTCATCCTTCGTTCCGTTTCGATCCGATCCGTTGTCTGCAGCATTAGAAAGTAACTTTAACTGGCAAAAAGCTATCAACATCAGGCTTGCATCGTCTTCGTCGTCATCGCTCTCCAGTCGGGGTTACTTGCTGGCGCTATTTTCGACACCGCCTGGCCCGCCATAAATTCCCGAATGCCCTGGTAATGTACTCGCTGTGGAAAATTAGAAATAGTCTGCCACAGCGAAGATATTTTCCACAGAGGAAAAAATAGCCACAAACTGGGAACACTTCATAAAAATTAAGTATAAAACAAAGTATTGAAAATATCCGTAGAAAACTATTAATGATTTTATAATTATTTTTGAAGGACTAAACGATCGTATGAACTAACTCATATATACAAATAAACTAACACAATATATAAATTAAAATATTAATGGTAAATATTTTTTTCTCTGCTACTAATTTAGCAAGCTGGCAAGTTGAAAGTCCATTTTCCATTTCGTACGGGTTTCAATTAAAACAAAAGGCCCAAAAAGCCAACAAACATTCCGGTGCCGAGCATGGCCTGGCAATTTGGCCACGACCTCGTGCTCCGCCAGAGTTCAGGCCGAGAGCGGCTAATTCCGCAACACCGCGGGACCGCCCCGATGGCAGCACCCGATAACCACAACAACTACATCCAGGAGAAGCAGCCAGGCCCAGGTACACTGGCCGTGAGATAATCAAATGTTGGCCAAAAAGGATTGCACTTCCACCGGCATATTGTTCTTAGAAATTGTTATTAATTGAGTTGTAAGTCTGCAGTTTGGGGAGTCTTTCGATTTTATATAACATATTTTATTGGCCCAGTGGGTGGCCCTTCAGAAACGGCCATTGACATGCATAATAGCCCGGTTGCGCTCATTTGCCCAATTCAATTTAGCCCGGCCATCAATAAGCCAAAAGTCGGATGGCTCATTTGCATGCCCGTAATTTATGCTCATCAATTAGCTGATTAATTTATTTGGCGTGGAACGAGAGAGGAGCATCATGCTCAAAACGCTTGTCTAATTAGATAAATGTGCTACATTAATGTCCCCTCTGACATTTATAAAGCTTGATTCTGGCACAGATAAGTAATTTTTCAGACCATCCACGGGTTTTCATTGTTTTGTTTAGCCTCTTCCTTCTTCTGGAAGCTGGTTGTCTTGGGGCTGAGTTAATCAATTAATGACTGGCTAAGAGGGGCTAAATGGTAAGAAGGATTAACTCTAAATGTTTTGACATTTGAGCCAAATTAGTCATTTTGATTCGAGTAAATGTACTCCACTAGGGTAAGATTAATAGCATTATATTTTGTTAAGAACTATAATTGTTATTTCCTTTAAGTGCCTCTTCTTGGGACTTTCTCTGGACGTTTTGCAGGTCTATTAACCAATCGACTCCCCGCCTAAATTAGTTTATAATGCTGCTTATAAATGCCACTTGTCTGCCACGACACGGATGTGCCTGGATCTTGATCGAGTCCCAGCCACGGCATGTTTCTCAGCGCCAATCTGCAACTGTCGTCGCTTTGGCAGAGCGGGCGGCGGGGGGAAAATGGAAAATATTTTAATTAAAACACAAACTAAACGTTTACTGCTAGCGATGTTATCCATAGCATTTCATACAAATAACAACGACAAGTCTAACCTGGCTACCAGTTGGCTCCTCCTGGAGCTCTTGTTGCAGTTTCTTTGTTGTTGTTGTTGTGGTTGTTGCTGCTGCGTGCAGCAAATACAGCAAATGTTGCATGTAACAGCAGCAACATGTGTCGCACAGCGCCTATTTGAATATATATCAAATCAGTTTCAGATAATTTTCTATAACAGCTCGACACAGAGGCAAATGGACGAAACATTTGTACGAGTTCGTTGCCTAAGTCTTTCGTTTTTCAGCTCTTTCCACCGTTGCCGTTTGGCTGCGAGTGCATATTTTACGCGCAGCATTGTTGCAAACGGATCGGGCATTGAAATTAAGTTGTTTTGCATAAAAGCGCCATAAAAAGGCGCAGCAGTTGCGGCAAAGACAGGGACAGTGGTAGCAATTGTGATTAGAACGACACGACAGGCACGACATGCGACATATGAGACGCCGTGGCTGCCGTGGCATCAGTTTGGTGTCCTTTACATATATGGCCGACCGGCAATTGCCGGTCGAAAATTGCCAGCTCAACACGAGCGACGTATGTCATCAAATGGCACTGCCATTAGCGGATCGCCGCAGAGATCCTCTCGAGCGTCGGTGGCAGCTTCCTGTGGCCAGTAGGCAAATACTAGGCCCATCGCAGCAGCCGCAGCAGCAACTATTATCAATTTAAGTTGGCTAATTGGTTTCAAATTTATGGACCTGTATTTGATATTTATGTCGTCTAACCAGGCTGTGTGCCCCGCAATTTCGCCCGTCGTCGTCGGTCGCGGCTATAAGGCCTCGATCCAATCCGAAACAAGCCGATCCGTGGCGATCCGATCCAAGCGACGTCGCTGCCTTGGCATGCTGCAAACAACGTAATTGGCTTTCAATTTGCAGCAAATTGTTGCAACAGCCACGACAACGGCGCAAAGAGCAACAGAGAAACATATTTAGATTATAGACGGATAAAGTTTATGTACGTTCTGTTCTGGCCGGGCGGGTTTTTTTTTTTTTTTTTTTTTGTTTCTTTTAAGGTCTTATGGTTCTCTGGACGGTTGGTCGGTTGGACTGCTTCCTCTTCCTCTTCCACCATAATTCCAATGAGTTATATGCCCATCATGTGCGCTCCATGGCCCTTCAAAGTTGAAAACGTATCGCGCGTTAATTAAAAAAACAGAAACAACACCAACAATCGGAACATGGCCAGCAAAGAGGTTGGGCCAGAGCAAAAAATAATGCATGAAAAAAGCGCCAAAAATTCCGCTAAAATTTCACTCAGCCGCAACGGTTTAAAATGGACAGTACACTGCAGTGTTCAATAACTAAATAAAACACTTGTGCCATTCTACACAGTAAGAAAATATGGGGTATCTATATCAGATCCCCTCTGTATAACGAAAGGTATATGTTAGCAAAGGGAAAAGTCACAGAACTTTGTATATGGCAGTACTACATCCTATTTAACTTTTAAAAGTAAAAATAAATATTGGTAAAAAATTTTAAATGTTATCAATGTTTTCCCACAGTGCAGAAACGAATATAGGAGAACCAAAAACAGCCACAATCAAGCGAAAATTCCTGGCATTTTCTGCTTCATTAACAACACACTCATACACGGCCAACACACACCACTTGGCCATTTCGTTTTGTTCGACCCGAGTTTACCGCTGACGAAATTTACGCACGTTAAGACCCCCCTGTCGTCCTGCTGCCCACCTGAACCGCCTCAGAAGTCGTATCCGCTCCTTTGGGGCCTTGATCATCCGATGAGCTTAGTTTTGTGAGTCGGCGGCTCTGGGTCTTTTTTTGGTATTTTAATTAGAAACCGAACAACGCAAAATGCATTGCTAGCCAGTCGATTTCGCTTTCTTTCCTTTCGGCCTTCTGATCTGTTTCGGCTGCGATCCGCCTGTCCTGGCCACTGATTCGATGTGTTGTAGTGCCCAACTTGCATTTGGTTTTCACATTCAATTAGCGAATATTTCAAATGCGATCGCCGCAATCCCAGCCGGGCATATTTCGGTTTTCGTTCCTCCAAACTCCAAATGACAGGAAACGCTGTCGATGGCAGACCAGGTCCAACTTTACCCAATATCTGAAGAATTTTTTAAGATTTTTAAAGAAAAAACCACTGAAAGATTGAGCTTATTAAATAAAGAAATCCTCCGAATTATATGAATTTTTAAATTGATCATTAAAAGGCTTAAATTGTTTTTGGAATTTGTGTAAGTTTTGAATTCTTTCATAAAACACAACAATGCTTGATTTATCTTTTACTATCTTTATTGGTATTACCTTATTGCTGCTAAATCAAATGTAAAATAATAAATAAATATTACTACACACGTACACGTATAATACAATACAAAATCTGTGGAATCTTAACCGGATAAAAAAGCTACCTAACTAAAATACGATTTCAAATTCTAAATTATTGCGTATAATTCCAAACAACTTTTAAAGTCTAACGCGTTGCGGCTGGGGGCTCAGCTTAATTGTAGGATTCTATTTATAGACAAAATACAATAACGGTAACTGCTAATTTACAGTATTTACAGCTTACTTGAATTAATCATAAAAACGCGCCGATCCTAAATGAGAACTATGTACAACTTGTGCTAGCCAAGGAGGTTTTAATTATTATTATTAAATTAATAAATTTGTTTCACGATTTGTTTTTGTTACAACATAAAAAATGAATAAATGCGCGCCTGGGTTACACTAAATATCACACTGTGTAGGATGTTGCTTAGCGAAGAAAAGAGTTTTGAAATTACATTAGCTAACTTAATTTAGATGAGATTCCCGCCGACAGGAGAAGCATTAAATAGAACAGTGTGGAAAGTTTTGACATTCAAAATCTTAAACTGAAAAGCCTCCTGCTGCTTGGGAATCCCCTAAGCCTACGAGGGTTTCTAGACTAAATAACACTACTAATGCACTTGGAATTGCGCCCGTGCTGTGGCAATTGGAACTTTGAGCTG
The DNA here is from genome assembly GCA_018150405.1 of Drosophila varians. Taxonomy (NCBI): domain Eukaryota; kingdom Metazoa; phylum Arthropoda; class Insecta; order Diptera; family Drosophilidae; genus Drosophila; species Drosophila varians. Next base: position 6,762,137 of record JAECWK010000015.1, read on the forward strand.
GCTATGGGCGGCTACTTGGTGGCTGAGATCACGGCTAAACCATCACAGTGGTGGCTAGGACATCGGCGCCCTCATCTGCCGGCGGCGGCAGGGACTTGCAGTTGATCGACCGCTTGCCAAAATCCTTTCTGGGACTGTCCAGCGATCCAACCGTGTTCTTTCGCATGTCCGAGTTCTGGGTCTTGTGCAGCAGGATCTGGGAGCTGCGCTTGTGGGCTTGCTTGAGTCCCGTACTGGAGTCCAGTTCGCGCTCGAAATCACAGGGCGGGAACAGGGGTTGCGAGCGGTGCAGGGCGGAACTGCTAGCCGCCGAGGCCGCCAATTCAGGAGCCGGATTCAGGCTCAGCTCCATTCCTGTGGTGGCACGCAGGGAACTCGTACTGCCCTTGAGAGGGTTCGTATATCTGCGAAGATTCTCTTCGTTTTGAAGGTTGTTCGATTTCTCCTCTTCGTGACGCAGTGCATCCAAGGCGGGGGTTAGATTCATGCCTGAATTGCTGCGATATGCCATACGCTGCTTCCAATACAGGCTGATAAATATGGAGAAGCCCACCAGGACAATGAACACACCGCACAAGACTCCAATCAGTAAGCTGTGGCCCGATCCATCGGCCACCCTCGCCGTTTCCAGTTTGACCTCCAGGATGGAGGTTAAAGCAGCCAGCTTGGCATGTTGCAGCTCCAGCTCCTTGCGACGCTGGATTCCATTTAGTTGCCGGGAGCTGAGGAGTTCACCCAGCAGACCTACGGCCACTGGTAACTGGGGGTCATTTAGTATGCTAGAAGACTGCAAAGAGAAAAATATATAAATGATTTTATAAATTAAGATTAAAACAAGGAATTAAAGGAAAAGTTTAATTTTTAAAGTGAATACTTTTACTCACCACAGTTAATTCAACAGTGTCGTTAGTCCCCACTTTGAGATCGCACAGCACCATTAGCAGACCTGGCTCCTGACCCATGGAAAGAGTTGATTGCTTCACCAGCTGGGCGGCCAGGAGCACTCGGACCAGCGAGCACAAGCCCTCCACCGACGCGCCCCGTCCCACCCGCTCCAGATCCAGGAGAATGGTCAGACGGGCGCAATTTTCATTAACCACCGCCTGATTGGGCCAACAGCTGGACTTGGCCGGTAGGTTGGGAGGGGCCACGCGACGAGATGGCTCCAAGGCGCGACAATCACCACGAACATTGCAGGGCGGCGACAGGCAGGACTCACTTAAAGCTGGAACACAGACCTCGTGTTGTTTGCAAATACCAGACAGATTCGATGACTTCGATAGGGGATCCAATTTGTAGCAATTGGGCAGTCCGCACCAGAGATTTGTGCACTTGGAGGTGCCATTCTCGCAAATGCAGGCATTGCAATGATCATCGTCGTCGCTTCTTCCGGTCAGAGCAATGTCCAACCAGTTCTGGCTTTGGTTCAGAGACGCATATGGGGAAATTGTGTTGGTTACGTTCAAGCAAGCTGACTTTGGATCGGATATTACTGAAAACAGTGAAGATATTAGTGATTATATTAGAAATATAAGTTTGGTTTAAAAATGAAATAATTTCACTTACAGATTTCACAGCGCAGGCCATGACGTCCGGGTGGACAAATGCAGCTGTAACCACCGATGCCATCGATGCAGGTGGCACCCCCTTGGCAGGGCTGCGGCGAGCACTCGTTCACGTTGATGCGGCAGTCCGGCCCGGAGAATCCCGGGGCACAGACACATCGAAACCAGCCGGTGCCCGACTCACAGGTGCCGCCGTTGTGGCATGGCTGTCCGCGGCACTGGTCAATGGCCTCGGCGCAAAAGAGACCAGTCCACCCGGGGGCGCAGCGGCAGTGGGGTTGCAAGGCCTTGTCCGGGGCACCGGGCATGCACGTTCCACCGTTCTGGCACTGACCAGCATAACAGCCAGTGGCACGCTCCGAACACCGTTTGCCTGAAAAATTCACAAAAGTAAACATTAATTTAATCCTAAAAGTAACCCAAATTCGAAAGATTAGGCAACAAACTTGCTATTTTTTGCGATGGGTGGAGAGAGAGGATTGCCATGACCGTTGGCTTGACTTGAACTAATTGAAAAGTAAAAGTGTGCTGACATAGATCGATGTGGCCATATCTGTATCTAAATTGTGTCCAAATCTATTTTCGCTTTTCTGTATCTGTGGCTGTGTCTGTGACAAAAAAGCGAAACGCGTGAAATATGCAAATCGCAAATTAAAAACAAACATAAATCATGGTAAAGGTTCGGCTTAGTTGGGTCTTACCCCCCTTGGTGCTGCCACATGTGGCAAATACATTCGCCAGCGTCTGAGACTAACGTGCAGATAGTTTTTTCCTCGTTTTTTAAGCTTCGGCTCAGCCGCATTCGCTTCAATTTGAAGCCGTAATGACTGCCGACTTTCAATGTTCAAATAAATGCGACCGCCTCGATCGGCTGGTGGTTTTTTTTTGTGAGTCTGCAAGTATTTTTGTGGCTGTGTGAGAGCCTAGCGCTCTTAACGTGTCCAACACTCGTCCCGCGCCCATTTAAAGCCCCCGAGCGTTGATAATGTGCCAGTCTGACAGTCGGCTTATAGCAGGTTTTTGTATTTTGGTTTTTCCTTACCAAAGAGTTGCACAGAATTCTTTTGCAAATTTGCAATAAAAATACTTACATTTAATTATTGAATATCTTCCTAATCTCCTAGAGATTTCTGGAGACATTTTCTTGCCCTAAAATATAGTTTCTCTTAAATAGTTTCCTAGGGTATCAAGATTTCGTCATAATTTTTCCTTCCCACAGTTTGTTGCACTTGTTGCAATGCTTTGGCGTTTAACGTTCACTTTAAAGCGCACCCCATCTCACAACCCATCCCGTCTCAGTTCAGTTCAGGTCCGTTCAGCTCATCTCTTTACGAATCAACTCACCTGTCCAGCCCGACATGCACTCGCAGGTAAAGTCGCCGTCGCCGTCAAGGCAAATTCCCCCATTTCGACAAGGATTCGGCGAGCATTCGTTGAGATCTGCGGAAAGTTAATGAGTTTGCCGTTTTGGAGCCGGGGATCCTATAGCCTAGTCTCAATACTCACTGTGCTCGCAGAATGTTCCGGTGTGGCCCACATGGCACTTGCAGAAGGTGCCCACGTCGCTCATCTCGCAGCTGCCGTGTCCGCTGCAGGGCAATCCGCTCGGTGTCGTCATCGTTGTCGTCGTCGTCGTCGTGGTTGTGGTTGTTGCCGCTTTTGTTGCTTCACTATCCGAAGTGGTTGTTGTCGCCGCTGTCGCCAGGCTGACATTAGCGAAGCAGCCCTCTGTTGGATTGGGGGGACATATATGGCTTATTATAGCAGGGATACACAGCGGAAAAAATGGAATGGTTCCCTCAACTTGCCAAGGATTTTCGCTCAGATATAGAATAAGTTAACTAACACGAAACTCTGAACATTTCTACAAGTGCATGGGATTGGATTCTTTCATAAAACAAGAGACAACAAAAAAGCTGGCAGCCTGCGATTGATGAGCTTAATGATGGCTTCATCGGACAGAGATCGGTTTCCATGACTTCCCGGGGTTCTCGGGCTAATTCTACTCACCGTTGCAGGGCGGCTGCGAGCAGAGAGGACGCACTTGCTCGCAGTGTTTGCCGGCTCGATCCGGTGGACAGTGACAGTAGTAGCTTCCAGGCGTATTAAGGCAGTGGCCCTGCAGGCAGGGCGATGACGCGCAGTGGTCCTTAGCCTCCTCGCAGAGGGAACCGAAGTAGCCCAGAGGACAAATGCAATTGAACTTTCCCACCATGTCCACACACTCACCGCCATTCCGGCAGGGCAAGGTGGCACACTCGTCGATGTCAATCTCGCAATCCCGACCCGTGTAGCCGGGGGCGCAGGCGCACCTGTAGTCGTTGACCAGGTCAATGCAACTGGCCCCGTTCCGGCACTGGCCTACGCAGTCGTCCAAGTTCTCGGCGCAGGTGCGTCCGCCCCAGCCTTCTAGGCAGACGCAGGAAAAGGATCCCGGCAGATTGCGGCATTCCCGGGCATTGATGCACGGCCCGATGGCGGCGGCGGCGGCCGCAGAGGATGCGGAGGAAACCACAGCACTGGTCAGGGCGGCCAGGAGCTCGGAGCTGGTTAGGTTGCTGCCAATGATGGCGCTGGCAGTGGTGGTCAGCAGGGAGTTGGCCTGGAGACCGGGGGCGTGGGGGGCCTCACACTCGTTGACGTCCTCCTGGCAAATGTCGCCGCGCCACTCGGGCGGACACTCGCACCGAAAGCCGCCGATTAAATCGACGCAAGTGCCACCATGTTCGCAGGGACCTCCGGCGCACTCATCGATGTCTGGTGGAGAAGAGGAAAGGGGAGAAGACATTCAGGAGATTGTTTAAGAGCCATTCGAAGATTAAAAGAAGGCAGCGAAAGAATTGTGCCTTTAATTTTTAAATTCTCATAATTATAGTTCTCCATATATTCCCTGTTTCTCTCAGTGATGGTGTTGATTTAGCTCTTGAGCTCTCGAGCGGCAAAGCCCGGGCAGGTGGCTCTTGGCCAGAGCCAGAGTCATTGAACCGACTTGCCTGCCAGGGTATTGATAGCTTAAGTCTGCGTGCCAGGCTTATCGGTTGCCAGAAATCTCCAGGAGGCGATGCTTCCCTCCACATCTGCGAAAGCACGCAACTTATTTGTTGGTTTTCATAAAAAGATGATAGGGACTGCAAGCCGAAAATAAAATGCTGACCCTTTGGCTGGCCATTAGTCAGAAATGGGGTCAACTTGCAGAATATTTTGATAGTTTTGAAATATAATTAAGATGAGAAAGAGATACAGTTCCCCTTAATTGGTTGAGAGATTTCCGTACAACCCATTCTGTTTATTTTAATGAAAATCCTTCAGCGCTGGGAATGGCAACTCAATTAGCTTACGGCTTATTGCATTGGCCGGCAAATGGTTTCTGGTGAATGTGGCGGTGTTGGTCGTGCTCCAATTGGAATGCAAAACCGAAGCAAACCGAATTTGCCGGACCACCGTGGCCATAACAACAATACACAGTCCACAGCCTGTGCGTGCTACGTTTCATTTCATTTCATTATATTTCGCTACAGTCAAATGCGTGTGTGCTCAATTGCATGATCGAGCGGCAAGCAAACGGCCAACAGACAACAACAGACAACAAACCAAGTAACCAGTAACCAGTAACCAACTTGGGTAACTTGGCCCGAAAGCCGAGCTGTGGCTAATCGCGTGCTGCAGAACAAAATTAAATCAAAACTCACTTATTTCGCATGTCGGTCCCGTCCATCCGTTCGCACAGCCGCAGGTAAACTCAGCGGCCGGAGGCAGCAGCGAGATGGGCCTGGTTATGTCCATGGATGCGGACTGGGACTCCGAGGAGGAGTTTTTGCCGTTCTGCGCCATCAGCGCCTGGCGCAGGTGGGCCAGGTTGCGGATTGACTCGCGCCGGCTTATCGGGCTGCCAAAGGAGCCCATGCCCCGCATGATGCGGTACACTGGCGGTCGAGTGGCATTCATTGGCTGCAAGAAAGAATTAAGAAATAACAGATACCATTTTTTTCAAGTGCACACAGTCAGGATGGGGGGCAAGAGCATATTAAATTATTTTATGGCTCCGCGATAATGGCATAAATCGCAGTCTTGGCTTACCTTGAGTGTGCATGTGCCGCCGTTGCGGCAAGGCTGTGTGGCACAGGGGTGCTCCACAATCTCGCACTGCTCGCCGGACAGACCCTCGGCGCATGTGCAGCGGTATTGGTCCGGTGCGGTGTTCTCGCAGGTGCCGCCGTGCTTGCAGGGTTCATGGGTGCCGCAGTAATTTAAATCTGTCCAGGGCGAAGCGAAGCTATGAAATATCTGCGTATATGCAATGTGCCTCATCGATATTATCGATGATGCTCCCCACATTCCCAGTTCCCAATGCCCAGTTTCCCATACACCGATTTCCATTTCACAGGTAATTGGTGGGTCACTTACCTTGGTCGCACAGTATGCCACCCCAGTTCGTGTCGCAGACGCACTTCCAGGCGCTGCCGTTGCAGGAACCGTGCTTGCAACCGGGATAGACCATGCACTCGTTGCACAACGGACCCCGCCAGCCAGGTCGGCATCTGTTGGATGAAATCGAGAAATGGCAAAATGGGTGATGAGTTCGGTCTACAAATGTGGTTCCCTGATTGAAAATGGAGCATTGCGAATGAAGACCCCCATAAAAGGTTAGCTCCAGTTGAAGGATTCTGGAAGGAAGATTCCCCCTAAGCTTGGCATCTCGTTCATCCCTGACTGATTACAAAATGAAGCATAACTTCATGTCTAGGTTTATGGTGTTAAAAGATAAATACATGGGAATTTTTAAAAAGATTGAAGCGATTTTTTTCCATGCTGCTTAATTTTAGGGGAAAATTATGTTGGTTTGACAAGGATATCCAAGGCAAGAAGGTAATCCATCTCCATCTTGGTGGAATATCTCTTTCACCAATTCCTCATCTTGCCAAAAATCAAGCCCACTTATTCTTTACATTTCAATTTCGGCCTGGGAACGTATTTAACTTGGGCCAACCACCGAATTGGGTCACTTTGAACTTTGGCCTTGATGCATCAAATGCTAAAGTGGCAACAGGGCCAGGAGGCACTTCTGCAATTGCTGTTCCCGATCCTTACTATTGAAGTTGTCTGGTTGGTGTTGGCGATTTTATCGCTGGAACACGCCAAAGTGCAGCGGGATCAAAGTTAGTCAAAAAGCAAAACTGGCCAGAGCCGGGCCTGGGGGCATGGGGGCCATCGGGCATCGAGTTATCGCCTGGCGAGGTGCTAAGTCTACAAGCTCCGGGCATGACGTGGCCAGAGATAGTCGACATCGCGGTGTTCGATGTCGGTAATTTATGATTTCATTAAAACGGCAGCCTGGTTGTTATCTGTAAGCGAATCTGTGGCCAGCTCCGATCCGACCAGACTGCAAATGGGGCAAGCAACGTGCAAACAGCAAAAGTAATTTTTCTTCTGGCTTATAATTGTTCCGACGGAGCGGAAATCTCTTGCCAGTGGTTTTTGATGTTTTCTAGGCCACACTAATTATTGCTATTTAGAATCAGGACGAGCGGAGACGGCGACGGCGATGGCGACGGCAACGGCAACGGCGATGGAGATGAAGGAGGGCTGTCGGGTGCATCATGATGCAGTCGAGAAATGCAATCATGGCCGCCGGCTCACGTATTCTGTGTTACGCTGCAACATTAACAACGGCAACAGGCAACAGCAACAACAATTGCCTCAACTGCAACTGCAACTGCAACAGGAACAACCGAAGCACAAACGTTTTTTCGTGCTGGGGCTGCGGCTCTGGCTGGTCTTTGGTTTGTGCCATCTCTTGCTGTGCCACTCGCTCCATGTTGCCAACGTCTGTGCATGACCATTTGCCAAAGGGGCGGGGACCCATAGGCCATAGAAGAAATTGCTGGATGCCAAGCTGGTGGGGCAGATGGTCGGGCATTTTGGCCCGGATCAGCATTTGGCCATCGTGCGGGCGTTTGATTAGCCCGTTCGTACCACGGGAATCGTATTGGCTGAGGCTCTTGATTGCAGATTATATGGCTAGTTACAACTTTATAGCGCTCGGGTTATCTCCCAAATGGCCAGTTACCGAGTGCGAACAATTTAATAAGGAATGCAGTCTTGCAGTCCAGGATTGGATCACTGGAAATGATACTTTCCTTTCTGGTACAGTATTGCCTGATCTATAATAATATTTTTCCAAAAAAAGTGTGTTCATCCAGTGACTGATTGGCCATTCTCTGTGAGAGAAACGCTGGCCACAATTTCACACATTTAGCCTCGAAAAAGAACAGCAAAAAACTAGACACTGGCTGCAAAAAGCTACATGTGAGCCATGAATATAGAACCCATTTCTCTGCCACTGATCGCATAAAAAGAAAACTACTCTTGGCCATTATAACTGAAGATCCGACGGTTCGGGGCCAGAGCCATTAAGCGAGCGCCCCAAAGAGCCCAAGTGATCCGGCAGCATGCAAAAAGTGTCATAATCACATCGTTAAATGGGGTGGTGGTCCCCCATCCCCCGGGGTCTAGTCCGGGGTCGCCAGGGGGTATAATTACAAAATACAAAAAAAAAAAAAAAAACAAGATATATAAAACTTATATGGCTACTTACTCGCATTCGCCGGGCCGGTCGCACTTGCCGTGGACGGGATCGCAGCCGGTCTTGCAAATGGCCTCCTCGCAGTTGACGCCCTGCCAGCCATTGAGGCAGAGCTTCTGACCCTCGGAGCCGCAGGCGTAGTGACCGAACTGATCGTCCCGCGACCGGCAGAAGGTCGTGCAGGTCGTGTTGTAGTAGGTAACGGCGCATTGCACCCGGACACGGTAGGTGATCCGCGCATTGCGACCGATGTGGTCCAGCGTCTTCCACTCCGGCGACGGCAGTATCACGCCCGAGTATGATGTTTCCTCAATTAACCTCTCCGAATCTGCATTGTGGCATTGGATGCGATGTGGCATGACAATTGTTGTGGTTGTCGTCGACGTTATTTGAATTCGTTGTATTCGGCGTTGTTGGTGGCATCAACGTTGGCGTTCCAATAGTTTCGCAGTTGCAAGTTTGAAAAGAAATGGAGATGGGGGTGAGGAATTTAGTCGGATGTTGGCACCAATTCAGGAGCTAGTTGTTTGCACTCGGAAAAAATTGCTTGCTCTTGTATACTTTTAACATTGAGAGAGTATGCACAAAGCCGTTTTTTCCGAGTGCATCCTTTAGAGCCTCCTTTTGCTAATTAAGCCAAATGCCTGGTTGGCTTAACAATAACGAGCAGCGTGCACTACAAGCAACATGCAACTCCCAACTAGCAACTAGCAACTTGCAACCTGGGACAAGCACAAGCCTGCAATTGCCACCGCACTTACCTGGATAGGATGTGTTGTACATATCCAACGCCTGCAGTATCAACGTAAACGACTTCTGTAATTGAACGTTGAGAAAAAAAGGAGGACTTTAGTTTGGGGTTTTCAAGTTTGACTCTTCGGGCTGACGCTAATGGACAGTTTAATCTCAAGCTCCATGCAAATGAAGACAACGCAGCGGCCAAAAAAAAATAAAGGCAAAGGAAACAACAAACAAACAAACAAACTGAAAGGCGATCAGACAACAAACAAAGCAAAGCTAAACACTTTAATTTCACGCAGGAGAGGCGGACTTTCTAAACAGACCCAGGTCCAAGTCCATGTCGCTGTCCATGGCATTGCAATTGGCCCAAACAAAATGCGAAAAGGCAACACAGACCCCATTCTTGTTTTGTTTTGAATGCCCTCATCCAAGGGGGTATAATAGGTTTCAATAGGATTTGGCCAGACATATCAGTTCCCTCTTTGGCAGGGTATCCCTAGATTAGCCTTGATTTCTCGAGCAGATTTCGCCTTTTTATTTATTTTTTTTTAGTTTCATCCTCCTTTGCTTGGCCCTATAAAAAAATTAAAGATTCGCTGTTTGTTGTAATTGCCGAGGAGATTTCTTGTTGGGCAGAAAGCAATTAAACGACGACGTTGCCGTCTGGTGGCCGCCGCTGGATGCCAGGAAATGCTCATTTAGCAGTGGGAGGCATCCCCCAAGACGACCAGGAGGGCCGGGGCTTGGATTCCCATGTAATTGCCTTGGCGACGCGACACTAAATCAGTCCAGAGCAGACATTGGCTAATTGCAGTCGGACATCAGCGACAACAACTTGACACACTTTGCTCCCCAATTGACCACACCGACTCGAATTTCCATTCCGTTTTCCACTCCCCCTCCTCCTTCTTGATATCATATATCGTTGTCATATGCCTGTCGGATCGGTTCAGTTCCGGGCTCGAGCTAAAATCATATTCAGTATGTCTGTCACTTTTCGATCTGCCATGGGCCAAACGGAAGTATATCAATTAAAAATGGCGTTGAATGTGGTTTTGAATTTCAATAAAAAGTACGAATTCTGAAAAGAGGCAATGCTAGACAGCCACGAGCCAATGGAGTGAGGCCTGAACTAGATTTGTAAATGGAATGTTTTGGCCACAAATTGTATTAATATTTTCTCAATCAGGTAGCTTTTTATGAGATTGACAAGCCACTGTCAAGAACTTTGTCCGAGCACTTTCATCAATGGAGGCCATAGAAAAATTCATATCCAAGCTAAGGCTTCGTATTTGTGGGGGTAGAAAAATGGATCGAAAGCCCACGTAGCTTCAAAGCAAGCATTTTATTTGGTCAGTCATTCATTGATCTTGAGCGAAAAAAACATACAAAAACAAAAAAAAAAGTGTAACAGGTCCAACTGTCTGGGGCTGGGGTTTGGGGCATCACAGAAGAGGCACCACAAATTCCACTCGAGATCGCTCAATGGCTGCGCACGCGCACTCCAGATCTTCAAGCCAAATGTGGAAAATATTGTCAAGTGAAATTCGTTGGTTGTTAGTGCTTTTCCAACAGCTCCAAGCTTGAAGCCCGAAGCTCAAAGGGGGCCCTATGTGAAATTATCGTTGGTGTTTGACAGAAACATCGAAGGCCCGCTGTTACCGCTCTTGCCACTCTTGCCACTATTGCCGTGTTGTGATTTTTTATGATGTATGTGCGCTTGAGCTCAAGTATTTCCTAAGTCATGTTTATAAGACTTAACATGCCATTCACTCAATCAGCAGCCGTCGTCGATGAAGAAGAAGTCATTCAATAAAAAGTGGGACAATTGCGGCCGTATCGGCAGCAAACACTCTTTTTTTTCATATCTGTTTTTAATTTTGAAGATTTTCTTGAGGCTTTGTGAAAGGCTTCTTGAGGGTGCCTGGCTGACTGACTGACTGCCTAACTGACTGAGCAAATATTACGCTGGCAGTATGCAGAATTTGCCAGGTTTCCTTTCGGCATCTCCATCACCCATTCTCCCCCACCACCCAGGCCATAGTCCCCAGACCAAGTCGCAGTCACTGAGTCAGTCACATGTGCTTGGTTTGGGCCAAAAAGGAAAAGCATACTGGCAAAGTTAAAGGCAAAAGATTAAAGCGAAACCAAAGCGAAGCGTAACGTATCGCCATCGCCATCGCCATCGCCATCGGCCGAGCGACAAGCGCGACAAGGTAATGTTCCCACGAAACAGGTTGTCCGCACTTCAGGCCACGACTTGGACTCGGAGTCGGGTTCGGTTTTCGGGGGTGAGCCGGCTGGGGCTGGGGCAGGGGCACCAAGAACACAGGCAGCGAGGCTGGTGGAGCCCCAAAGCCAATGCCCAAAACCCAAGACCAAGACCGAGACCCGGCTCTGACGCATGCTTGCTCCCCTTGCTCCGCCGCCGCCGGAGTGCCTCTGCCACAGGGAGACCTGCCTAATGTAAACGGCGGCGCATGCGCATGCCAACGCCTGCGCCGACCCAGGCTGAGACTGCGACTTTTAATTCCATTGCACTTAAAAATGCATTTATTGAGAATGTTAAGGGAAAGGTGTTGAGGAAATTAAAAAAATCTTTTCAACACTTGCTTTACCATTTAAATGTAGAAGTTAATTTATTAGAATCAAAATAGATTAATATTCCCCTTTATTCCTGAATACAATTTCCATTTCCAAGTGTTTGCCTCGTATTTTCGTATTAGTTTGGCCACTGGCCTGGTCGGGGCGTGTAATTGTTAGCCAAGTTAACTTCCAACAGCAGCCACAACAACCAGAACAACACCCGTACATAACATAACAAAATAAATGGCAATAACAAAAACAAAAAAAAAAAAAAGTTTAATTCAATTCTGCGACTACACCCAATCAAGTTACATTTTTACCTTAACCGAGTTAAGACCACGTTTTTATGATTTTCAGTCTGTACCGTGCTATATGGTATGCTGTTTTATTCCTTCCCAGTTTTGGCAGTCATAAGCCCGCATTATGGCCACTTAATTAACCGAAAGCCGCTTAGGAGGTGCCCGAGAAAAAACAACAACAAACTGAAACGAATAAAACATGAAACACAATTTTTAATTGCTTTTTTTCGGCTACTGCCGGCAGACAGCGGCGGCAGAATCTCCGTCCTCCCAGAGGCCAGAAAGAAGAAGGCCTCTTGCCCGAAATGACTAAGCCGCTTTTGGTGTTAGTCGGGGCTTTTGGAATTTTCACGCCGGATGATTTAGGGTTCCTCGTACTCTAAATACACCAGTTTCTCGGGCGACCCACGCTGGAATTTGACCACATAAGAAGAGAGCGTTGCAACGCTGTGGAAACCCCCCTTTGGATAGAATTTATATATATAGGAATATATATACTTTATAGAGCCTTATCATTGCGGCACGAGTTCGGCTCATTCACATTTCTGTTGCCGGCTCGACCTTATCGCCTTCTCTGCACTTTCCAAGCGGAACCTCCAGTCCGCTTCCCCATCTATGTAGACCCCAAACGAAAATACGAAATAATAAAAACCGCAAGAGCGGTTCTCTTCTAACCCACCCGTGCCAAAAGCGTGCTTCTTGGTGGGTGGGGTTGGGAAAGTGTTCATTATGAAGATGGTTAGCTGGTTAGCTGGGTAGCTGGTTAGTCGATGTGGGAAATGCACTTACCGTCCACCGAAACGTAAAGGGCAGAACAATGGCTCCCACGCCCGGATCGCTCAGCACAAAGCTCGATCCGCCGAGTATCTTGGTGGTGGAGTTGCCGAAAGAGCAGCCCGTGGATATGCTGGCACCCTGCTCCGTGGTCTGGTATTCCTTCAGGCACAGCCGGAAGGCGGTTGTGCATGGGGAGCAGCCTGCAAAAATTACCAAATTTTAGCAACAGCTATGATAACATGGGGCAGGGAATTTTATTTAAATATGATTAGAATATTTAGGGAATAGACTGGAAATTCCAGAAGCTCTGATAGCCAAAGAACCTTGACCGCCTATGTGTTTAATGGAGCAAGATAAGAGGCGGACTTTAAGACTGCTTTTTCATTGAAATGTCACTGAGTTAAATTTATAAATTAATGAGCTTTGGATTAATAACTTTCTCAGACTTACCCATCGTTTTGGTGGCCCTTAATTCGGAGGGCATGCCACAGCAATAGCCGTTGAGTAAGTGGCTGTTGGTATTTGAGATTTCTAATATTTCCAGCTCGAAGTTGCCAGCTGCGGATATCTGTGGTGGGGCAGAGAGCAATACAAAATGATCAATACATTGGAAACAAGCCAGTCCGAATCAATCATGGCCCGAAAAAAGTGATTCCCAAAATGATTCCCTTTGCAGACACATTCCTCCCCGGCCCTTGGCCCAAGTCCCAGGCCGAATAATATGCTCAACACTTTATGGATCTGATCGGAGCGGAGATCCCTGGCTCGTTCGCCGGTTGTAAAAGCTAATAAGCCACCTAGGGCGCCCTGATTGGGGGCTGCGGTAGAGGTTTTAATTAAAAAAAAAAAAAAAAAAATGCGGAGTGGATGGATCGATACAAGAGAAGAAAATCAGAAGAAATAAGACTGGGGTTTTGGTAGGCAAATGAATGGAGCGCCGGAGTCGGAGCGGCTGCGGACTTGATAAATCTAACAGCAAATGAAACACGAAAATAATGAGAAAATATTTTCCCCACAAAGCCAGCTTAACTGTACAAGAAGATTGGAGTCGGGTTGGTGGCTGGCCGGGCTCTTGGCGGTGACGGTGGCGATGGATCGGCTCACTTAATCAAACGAGATATCCAGCAGTTTGTATAATTTAGAATGCCTTTGTCTGCCAGCTGGAGGCTGGAGTAAGGGAGGAGCAAGGAAATCGAATGGAAATTTGGGATCTGCACCCAGAAGTGAACGCAAATCACGGGCCCACCGATTGCGGCATTTGCCATAAAATTAATAACACATTAGATCGCCGGGCTCTACTCTTCCGAATGCCCCAACTGATAAATGCGACCATAAAGTTTAAGCATTCTGCAGAAAATCGCTTATCATAATTTAGCCAAAGAGCATCGAGGCGCATCCACAAAGTGGTAGCTGCCGCATCTTGGCCATCAAGTTTGTATTTTAAAGGTTCATTACCACAACGAGAAGAGTGGTCTCCTCTACGCCACGCTCCACTCTCCACACACATTCTACGCGGAAAATATGCTAATGAAAACTCTTTGGATGGGATTCCCGACTTCTGCTTTTATGGTTTCATATTTCAGCAAATTTATTGTCAATGGCTTTGGTAGCTGGCAGTGTTGATAAGTTTATTAGAAATAAATTGCAATTTAGCCTCTGGGCCAGGCTAACGGCATTAGCCAGTTTAGTCGGCAGAGCCTGCACCTGCAGTTTGAGCCAAAAACGAGATAAAAAATATACAAAAGCCCCGAAGTCGAAGCCACATGCATTGTTGATCATGCCATAGATCAATCAAATGCAATTCCCCTCCAGCTCCGGCTCCGTGCCCCAAACCGTGGCACTCTGCGGCAGTTTCTGTTCGAGCCACTCTTAGCGTTTTCTTGTGATTTCCTTTTGTTTGGCCGGGACTTCAAACTGATTGGATTCTTGATCGGAGAAACCGGTTGGGTTTTCGGTTCGGTTCGAGCCTGCTTACTATTTATTTATCACATTTGTCCACGGCACTGAACCTCATTCATGGGCTGCAGCAAGTGCAGCTGCTGGCCGCCGGGATGCATCCGCTAATATTCCGGACAAACTTTGACGTAATCAATTCGATTAGATAAACCCGATGAAATGCTTAAGGAAATTAGTAATGCGGCGCCACATGTAAGCCGGGTGTCCCAGCCCCTGGCCCGGCTTAATGAAGCCGACACACGAACTTAATGTGAAATTAAATTTTAATTAAGCCTGCAAAAACGAAACAAAACGTGGCCATAAATGTTTTTTGCGGCTCAACGTGGGAGCTCGTTTCGCCAACTCATTTCGACCAGGTCGGAGGCATTCGGCTGCTTTCGGCTTACGGCTTTATGCATATTTCGCAGTCCGTTTAATACGCAGCTTATGATCAATAAATGTCAGCTCAAATGAGAGAAACCTTTCTGGCTCAGGCTCAAGAGATCCTTAGTGGCCAAAATAAGTGGGTTAATTTAAAGTGACGTGGGCCCATGTGAACCGAACCGAGTCGATATGATCTGTCTGCTTTTCCCTGGAACTCGACCATAAATCGCTGCTACAAAATATTTAGCTTTTATTCACTTCATTAACAACTAAATAGTTGCAGCCGGAGGGGCATCCGTTCCTGTTGCTGCCGCCGGCGACTTTTATCGCCTCGCTTACCCTAAATCAATGCAATCCCCCATACTCTCCCCCAGATAAATGTGTGTAATCAATTTGATTACCCCTGACTCGGATTCGGATTCGTATATTCGGACTTGGTCTTGGAGTTGGTCTCTCAAATTCCTCTCAGATTCTAATGTCCGACTCTGTTTGGTTCTCGACCCGGCGTATTAATCAAATTGTTTTTTGTGTTGTTTTGTGACCAAAAATAAAAGAAAAAAACTCTCGGCCTCTGCAGCAACGATTAATTTTTATGTATTTTTGAACCGTTGGCTGCCGTTGGGCTGGCAGCCTGTCTAGCTCTACCTCTTTGCCTGTTTAATTGCCGGCGAGATGCTCGGGGCATCTCCGCTGGCATCTCAATACATGTTTAGGCACTTTGTGTAACACTTTATGACGGGCTACACCCCGAAACCCCCAGCCAGAGACCCGGGGACGGATACAGCCGACTACCGTGGTGGGAACCATTTGGATAGAGATGGTTTTGAGAGATAGCCCCGGCCCACTAATCGGGTGGATCACTTTCCCAAAAGGGAGTCCTTAGCCAGAGGTTTTTCTTCTCTGTATAACTTTATTTAAATGCCTCTAAGATGATTAAAACTTTAGAGTGTAGTGTGGCTAAAATGCTGGTCAATTGATGGCCTTTTGGTATGCCAATAAAATAAACTAAGCCATAATATTGCTTTCTGTAAAGTTAACAACTCAATTTTCTCAGAAAAACCATTTTATATGCATTACAGTGTGGTTTTTATGGATTAGAGTGTCCTTGGATGGAATACTCCCATTTCTCCTCCCCAAACTTCCCATTAAAGCAAACTTTTATGGATTCAAAGTTGATAAATCATTCGAAAATAACCCCGAATCATCATTATTTACGTCCCCCATCAAAACTTTGCCCTCAGCTATTGCCAATTCTCATGGGTTGAATCAACTTTACCTTCCAGACAGGGTACACCCGCATGTATTTGGATCTGGGGCTTTTTTCGATGATTGCTTTTCGGTTTGTTCTTGTTTAGTTTTTGCATGTTGCTTGGTTGCTTGGCTTACCTTATGGACTAACAGTATTAAAATTAAAGCAATTAAGTTGCAGGCAGACTTTAATGATCGACAATCGCTGATCGGCGATGGCAGAGCCGAGAGTTCCCGGTGCCTTGGCCTCTGCCTTTTTGTCGCCATTGTCTTTTTGGACATTCTCAGGCTGTCTGATGTTGCTGGCGATGCTGATGTTGCTGTTGCTGTTGCTGTGGCTGCTGCTGTCGATTGTCCAGACGTTGATGTTGATTTTCGCCGAAAATGTTTTCTAAACATTTTGTACATTCTGTGGGCGTTTGTGACCGTGATGCTGGTCGGAAATTCTCGGCGATCTTGATGGTTATTTGTTTGTTTTTTTTTTTTCGGATACACTTGGGCTTGAAACAATTCGTTGTAGATCGCGGCCCTTAATTAGCCCATATATGCAGATTTTTTTAAGCTCTTGTCTAATTTTCAATTACACTACAATATGTGGAAACTTTCTATCCTCCGCTGTTCGAGGGGCACTCTAGACTATGGCGATTCTGTATCATTTTCTTTCCTCTCGAGGCGGCCGTTTGTTTTTGTTTTGTTAATGTTGTTATCACAAATTATTATAATAATGGATTTTTATGTATATGGGCATTACAGTCGTATGTACACATTCTCGTTTGTTTTGTTCACTTTTAGCACTTCCACACTAGATAGGCGATGTTTGTTGCAGTTGTTGCTGTGGCAGTTGCGTTGCTGTAACAATTGTCGAACGAAATGGAATTGAAACGGGTTGCAAAGTGCTTGTGGAAAATCTATTTCAATGCATTTAGGCATGCATCATCAACGCTAATTGACACGCAGTTGCTGCCTCCAGAAGTAGCAACAAGTGCCACCAGTAACCGCAGCAACATTTACTTTTTTTTTTTTTAGCAGGGCAACCGCAAGTAGCCGCAAAAGCGGCAACGTGCAGCAAATGCAAATGCAATTCAATTTATGTTAATTTAACGCTGTTGCTGCTGATGTTGCCGATGTTGCTGATGTTGCAGTTGCCATTGGCTTTGGTTAGTGGTTGGTGGTGCCATGGAGCCGTGTCTTTTGCCACAAAACAATTTGCATCTTGTGCGCATATTAATTTACAGATATTTTCACTCTTGCCCACATTACTCATTCTTCCTACCACCGCATCGCCCCCCCCTTGTTGCCGGAGTAGCCTTTAACCCCCCTTGGGCGGAAGGTGGTCGGGTGTTAATTGTCCATTTAATTAAGTAATTTGCTTGGGGGCCTCCTCCCAGCTTTTGCACGAAACGGAAGTCGTTGACTTTGAATCGAAACTCAGATGCTGCCGCTGATGTTGCTGCTGTTGCTGATGTTGCCGATGTTGCTCTTACTGTTGCTGCTGCAAGGCATGACCGGAAGTGGCTTTTGCAAGTGGATGATGCACTTGCCCACCCCGTACTCCCTCGGACTTTCACCCAAATGCAGCAGTTTTTACAATTTGTGGAATGATGAATGAATTGTAGGCAGTTCGAAATCCGTAAAAACTAGAAAATGCCCTATCTCTTGTTTTTATTTATCGGTTTACTGGGGCTTTCTAGGTTTCCTTGGAACTCTATAAAGTCTTTTGATTAATCCACCAAGCATTTGAGCAGAAAAATCTTGAATGAAACGCTTGGATTGCAAGGCATATGGAAAATAATTGAATGTGAGGCAGAGCATGGAGACTTTCTAGGGATGTGAGGCTATTCCCATGATCGTACGACCTCTCCCTTAATTATCTTCCCCCACTAGGCACAGCAAAAAAATATGTAATTTTACGATTTAATTAGATATTATATATTTCCCCCCAATAAATTCCGTTCCCTTATTGTAATGCAATGTTTAAACATTTTTCTTCGAGTGATTATTGTTATTTGTATTATCATTGTGGATTATGGGCTAGTTTTCCTTTTTTTCTTTCATTCTTTCACTTTGCATGTTTCAATTCCATTTTGTGGCATGTGTTTTTTAATGTCCCTGGCGTGAGTATGAGTGCGTTATCAATGGAGCACACTGTGGCGACACTTCTGTGTGTGGCGGCGACTCTTCTTCGGTTCACATTGTTTGCACTTTTACTTTTCGACTTTGATTAAACACAATTTTTTACGGCATTGTATTTTGATATATACTTCGTATTATTGTATTTAATTGAAAGGTATTTCCGTTTTTTTTGCTCGCACGATGATTTGCGGCTTAATCACATAGTAACAATCACACACACACTCATGCACACAAAGAAAGAGGCACACAGTGAGAAAAATGTCGGATGATTGTTGATCTTTTCATTTGCTGCCTTTCTTCCGACATTCACACATTCAGTTGATTGCTCTTCATCATTTGTTGTAATCAGCAAGCAATTTGATTCGATTGCGGCACATTTAACACTTTCACAATTGCCCCACGATCGAGGGGGGGATCGTATCGGATCGGTAATATTTCTTCGATCGGTATAATCCAGATTCGGGAAATTTGGAAATTGTTGAATTACCGTTGCAGAAATTGGCTCATCACCGCTCGAAGCACGGCGCTAAACTAATGGCCCACCGAATCCTGCGGCACTTTCAGCCCCCGAGCAGCATCCCAAACGAGCAGGGGCGGAGCAAGTCACGAGAGAGCGAGAGTGTGTGTTTTTACTACCAAAAGTGGTAGAAGAGAATGGTGTCTGCTGTGGTGGCTCAAAGCCACCAAAAACCACCGAAACCGAAACCGAGACCGAGACCGAGGAACTACCGCTGTAAAGTGGCTTGACTTCCGTGCGCTCCAGGCCTCAACTTGCGAATGATTGCCGCTGGCCATTCCATTTCAACGCTCGGACTCGGAGGCAAAGCCTGGCTTGCAGCTCGAAAACTTGTTCGCGAGATTCTCCAGAGAAACGGCAAGAGAATCGTTAGCCCCGGGCCCACCATTCGCTCTTTGAGGTGAACCGGTTTGCTCTTCGTTAAATGCTCTTTAGCCAGGCGCTGATTGGTCGCACGCTATAGCCGGCTATAGCCTCCGGGTCCGGAATCGGATCGGGATCGGAATCGGAATCGGTGTTGCTAATGGAGTTGCTGCAACTTCGGCTTCTGCTTTTGCCTTTGCTTTGGCCCCAGCTTCGGAGGCTGCACGCATGCGTGGAGTTTTTATTCGCCCGAAGCTATCTTTGGAGCGCTGCTGTTTTACGATTCCAACTTAATTATGTTTATAAATGCAGCATCCAACAACCGGGAGTACATTCTGTGCTCTAGTTTTGGTCTTGACTTGATTTTTTATGGCTTGCTTCGGGGGACAATTAACACCTGTGCTGCACGTAGCTCTCCCACAATGTGCAAGGTTTCCGATTTATTGGGGATTTAATTCCTTTACCAATTAGGGAATTGGCAGTCAGTTCTTGGTTTATTACATTATTAATATTAAACTTTTTAAAAATCTTAAAAATGAGTAATACATATATAATACACATGTATAATACGGTTTTTTTAACCATAAACAATTATCCTATGTCTTAAATTAAGGTCAATACAAATGTATAAACCACTTAAAAGAACTCTACAAAGCAAAGCACTTACAAAAAAAAAATTCAAAATTCAAATCATAATCGAAAAAAATCATAAAAATAAAAATACATCTACAACCGTTATGGCCTGAGAACTATTATCCGGCGGAGACAGAGCGGCGACATCCAGCCAATTATATGCTGACCGAAAGTGTATAAATCAAATTTAAATGCAACTAGCCTATCAGCGTGGCCGAAACAAAAGACTTAAGCAACAAACTTGGCAATTACAAGCGGCCAACAAGCTGCGGCAGCGGCAGCAACAACAAAGATGCTGCCGCCTGTCCGATGCAGTTGCTGCTGCTGCTGTTGTTGGTGGCTCATATTTCTTGAGGCGCATATCTAAATATCGAATCATGTTGCTGATTTGCGCTGCCGCTCCATTGTTGCAGCCACAACGGCAGCGTCTCCGGCATCATTGACTTTTGTCTGCCCACTACAGCCTCCACCGCATCGGTTGCAACAACAACAACAGCAACAACAATAAACAACAATAACAACAACAACACATTGTAAATCTTATTGTGCCGTTGTGACATGACTCTTGTTCGACAATAGATAAAACAAATTGACTTGGTGTGTGCCCAAAATGTCTTCTCTAGACTTTTTTGCTATTTGGGCCTCCGACCGCTTTTGGTGGGCGGACACAGCTTTTCCGCTGGGCAGCCGCGGTCTTTTCTAGCCTCCTTTGTCATCTTTTCCAACAATATATATATTTTTTTTCTTTTTCTGGTGCTGCCTTTGCCGTTCCGAGGCGGCTAAGAAAAACTGCACTACAATGCCCATTATCAACTTACATATCTGCGACAAGAAAGAGACCCCAGAGCGGCAATTGTAAGGCCAGAGTAACAGCAACGGCAACAGCAACGTTGTCCAAATATGTTGCAAGTTGGTGTTATTCTTCACACGGCATCATAAATTTCACGTATAATTGACGCTTTCAGTTATATCAAAATTGGCTAAAAGGCGACGAACAACGACCAGCAACGACGGCCAACAACAACTTTGCGTTGGTGGCCAGCTTGTTTTCTTCTCTGGAGATTCGAGTTCGTGGGGTCTCTGGAGATATTATTTTTGCTCGCTTGTTGCTCACTGTGGTTTACATTGTTTTCGTTTTGATTTCAGCTAATAGCAGCTCCGTCTTACCGTCTTACAGGTGTCCATTGTGGCTCTCATAATTTTCGATTTCGAGTTGGACACTCGTTTGCCTTTAATGGCATTTCTTTGTTGAAATTAGCCTCCATTTCGGCTGCCACATGGACACCAAAGACAGCTGCAAAAGTGGATCATACGGAAGTAGTGGCATAAATCTATAAAATCAAACATATTGAGTAATCAAAACCCACCACCCTACCCTACCATTATACCACCACCCCCTCGGTAAGGGTGTCCCTTACCGGACAACCAGTTGGGCGAGTTCATTAAACAAACAGGCAAATATGTTGGCAATTTCAACCAGTTGGTTTTACACCACTCAACATTTTATGACAGATTTTTCAAGTGTTTTTTCCGCCTCCTCGTTTTATTTTTTTCGCATTTGGTTTGTTTATACTTTCGGTCTTTTTATTTTCACTTCTGGCTGCTTCTGGTGGCGGTTTGCGGTTAGGTTAGTGGTTAGGTTGGAAGTGTCTGCCCTTAGCCGAAGGAGTTGCCGGCATTGCATTGCCTTAGGTTAGTTGTTTATGAACGCTTTTATTGGCACTGTGCTGGGTCAAAAGATTTATGGGCCATATTTTTAGCGAGAAGTTACGGGCACTTGAAAAGAAACCCTAAAGCCAGCAGACTGGGAATTAGGACTGGCTTAATTTTGGACTAGCATTTGCTTCAGAGTTTACTTAAAAGATCTGCAAGTATTATCTTAAATGGCACTTTGGTCTATTAGGCTAAGTAATGGATAAACTAAGTTTAAGGGGGTTGCTAGGGATTTTTTCAAAATCTATCTAATCAGAAATTCATATCACTTTAAAATATAACAAAAAGACTTTTGAGAACCAAGCCATCAGGCTCCGAAAAGGGGTTAGTTTTGATAAACTGACTATCATCTATCAACCTGACCACCTGACCTTAGCCCAACAATTTGTACCACCTTACCCAGACAGTGGAATCACAGCACTTGTGAACCTCACACATGTTCGGTCCAAAACGGGGTCACCAGGGGGAGGGAAACACGCCTCATTTACCCCGAAATCCACCCCTAGCCTCTTCCTGAATAAAATCCAATTGCCGAATCAGTAAGGCAAACATGTTTCATTCGCAACGAATTATGACACGAACAAAGGCGATTAATTAGCGACAAGAGGGTTGCTGGG
The DNA here is from genome assembly GCA_018150405.1 of Drosophila varians. Classification (NCBI taxonomy): domain Eukaryota; kingdom Metazoa; phylum Arthropoda; class Insecta; order Diptera; family Drosophilidae; genus Drosophila; species Drosophila varians. Next base: position 6,784,231 of record JAECWK010000015.1, read on the forward strand.
AGGATAGCCTGGGGGAGGATATGAATTTTCAATACAAAATTAAATATTTCAAGATCGGGGAGGATTGGTGTCCTGATTGCGCCGACGCAGGCGAGTAATCGAGATGGCTGCGCGTGCTCATGTGTTTTCTCATTTTCTTCCTTTTAATGTGCAACTGTTACCCAACCTGGGCTGGGATGAAGGAGGCTGGGGCTGTGTGGTACATATATCGAGCCCATACTTTAACCCATACACGTGCATATGTCATTTTTATAGCGCTATACGTGTTTGCCATAAATCCATAACAATATGACAAGTACAAGTACTTTAGCGGCAGCCTCTCTCATGTGCAACATGTTTGCACGTTCACGCCACCGCCGCCAGACTGTAGACAGTACAGTAGAGACGCCCTGGACCGACTCCAGCTCCAGCTCCGACTGGGACACCTTGCCTTCCATTTGGCGATTGCGATCGCGATTCCACAGCGGTCAGGATGATCTTCACGCCAGGCACCTCATTTGTGTACCGGCTGCTATGTTACTTCCCCAGCATCATCAGCACGTGGAAAAAAACAAGTGAATAAAATTTTATAATTTCAGGTATTTAAAAGGCCTCATCCCACAATCAGTTCATTATCAGGACACTTTTTAAGATGGTAAACCTATTCCTTTAAATAATTATCAAAATTTATGTCTTTTTATAATGGAAAATGTTAAAAAACATTTAATATTTTGTGCATAATATTATATTTTCCGCGGTGGAGTTGAAATATTTTGCGCTACTCGCCGCCGCCTGACATGATTTACATGAAGTGAAGACGCACGTTTTTATTACATTTTCGTGGCTGTAAGTGCACCCAAGGCAGCACCACCGTCAGCATCAGGCCCAGCCACCTAGGCCACCTAAACCAGCGAAACCACCACCCAACCCACCACCCCATTACCACATCGTCGCCAGCGGTTAGCCTTTGATTTGCGGCAAATGTTACGCACTGGCATGAAGGAAACCCAACAGCTGTGCAAGTGGAGGGTTAAGAGCGCGAATCATTTATCATTTTTGCCTGTTACAATTTTCAAGTGCATCAAATTCTGTTGTCTGCCGCCCTAACCAACTTGCCCGCAATTAAACAAACAATAAAATCTGCGGCCACCTTTCCAAAAAAATTAAAAAAGGAAACCCTCGCCGCGGATCGGGGTTGGACACTTGTCACTGTCCGGATAAATGTCGCCCTTCTCGTTGCCGGCTTAAGTCGACATTTTAATTTTAGTCCAGTTCGTGGTTTCTGAAAAATTGAATACTTTATTCATCGGAAGATCGTAATCCCCAAATGAGATTGCTTTAGAGTAATCGCTTCATTTATGGAGGATTTTCGGGCTTATTAAGCTTCATTAGGTTTTAATCAATTTCTCAAAGATATTCCACTAAAAAAAGGGAGTTCGAAGGGTGAGTAAACGATTGCTCATTTGGGGCCAAGAGTTATGTTTACATAGGAAAGACATTGGTTACCTAGGTGGTCCCTTTGGCGTTTCTCCCCCTCATTTGTATTTTTTATTTTTTCGGGTTCCCCATTCTCAGACTGAGAAATTTCAACTAATTAAAATACCTATAAACTCTGCATGTTGAGTCCTGTTTGGCGGCAGCATTGCCAGCATTTCATTGGAAATTTTAAAACAGAATCGCCGGGATAAGCAACACGCCAGCCAGCCCAACAAATGATCTCTCGAAACTGAAAGCCGAAAACTGAACCAAAAACGAGGCCCTTTTCGAACCGGCCAAAGATGAATGGTTGGACCTCGGCAGGGCTACCAACTTCCCGACCACGACCCCACCCCACCTTCGCCTTCGCCCTCTTTTTTTCCACCTAACTGACAGCCAACAGAAATCGACAGCCGTGCGGTGTTTACTACTCCAACAAGATCAAAAAAAAAGAAAAAACCCCAAAACAAAATAAAACATTACAAAATAACAAAAACCAAATTCACTTCTGATCGCATTGGGAACGGAAGGGAGCTGGCCATCAGTTGGAAGTCAACTGAGCCTGGCTCGGATCGGCCCGAAGCTCCCAGTCGAAATGGACAGCTGAAAAGGAGGCTGGAATTTCGGCCTGGCTTTGGGAGAGCTTAAAACTTTTAGCATTTTTAATTAGCGCGTTCTTTGTTTTCGTTTCGTTTCGTTCGTTCGTGCTGGCCGTCGAACAAAATGAGAACAGATTCGTACAAAACGAATTTTATTTTGGGTTCTTGCATGCTAATTCCCGGTCCGAAAATCTTTCGCATTTTGGTCCTAGAAGGAGCAGAGGCGTTGCCTTTAAAAGGGGTCTGGGCTGGAGTATTTATGTAGCTTGTATATTGAGTGTTGAGTTGGCAAGAAGTACCATAAACCCTTCTAAAAAAAACCCCGACTCCACCATTGCATTTCAATGTTTATCAATTCCCAGATGGTGATGCCAGAATTGACCTTGAGCCAAGCTAACCGATTGTAATTAGCCCGAGACACCGGAGTCTTTTGAACCGAACGAATTTCGCAATGTTTTGCAATGTTTTACAATTTATAAAAAGAAAAAGAAGTTGCAACCCACAAGTAAAGCTTTACTAATCTCTTTCCGGGCTGGCACTTTAATAACCGTTCCTTCACAGATACTTGAATAGACGCTTAAGTTGTCTCCGGGCCTCAGAGTCAGAGTCCCGCCAGTTGCAAGGCTAAAATCTATGGAGGTCTGCCGGCTAAGCCGATGCAGTAAATGCCAGTTGAGGATTTATAGCTAAGTACTTTGACCAATTACGCAGGCATGCCGCAAGTTGCCCATCCGCTACGAGGATCCAGCCATTTGACAACGCATCGCAAAGCGAGGACAAACATAAATATCAATTACAGGTCCATAAATTTGAAACCAATTAGCCAAGCGAAATTGATAACAGTCGTTCGTAGCAAAACGCAGCAATTTTCTCCTTCGGTCAAGAAACAATTTTGCAGTCACCACCAAATAGTTTTTGCAACTCCCATGACCAAGGCATCCAGCATCCAGCAAGCAGAAAGCATGGTTGCAACTTTGGTTGACGAGTCGCGCATAGAGGATGCAAACAACTTAATACAAATTGAAGGCTCAAAAGCCAAATGTTTAGTTCTCACATTAAATGTAAACGGCAGCACTCGAAGATTGGGGCAGCACTCGGAGATTTCCTGAACGACCAACAAAACCAACACAAAACCTAAAAAACTAAGAAACTAAAGAAGTGAGTACAAAAAAAAATGGAAAAGAAAAGGTGAAGCCAAAGTAAAACCGAAGACAGCGGCAGCGAGCACTACTTAACTTTTCGACACCCAATGAAATTTTCGCACATTACTGCCAAAAGTATCTAGATGCAAAAATATCTGGAGAGGCGACTCGTCGTCGACTCGTCGTCTGCAGTTGCATGCAACCCAACGCCGGTGCATCGGAGGACTCCATGCCAAGCTCATATCTGCATCTCCCCTGGCTGGTAGGCAAATGCAATTTATTATACGTCTGGGACCCAAGTCAGCAGCGGCAGCCGTAGCCGCAGCAGCGGCAGCATCCAGGGAAGATCAGATGAGATGGATGTGGGAACGGGAGAGGGATTAGGGAGGGAGTCGGTGGTTAGCGGGGGATATCCTCCACACACGCAAACCTTTGGCGTTTTTCTTATTAATACATTTTTAGCCCGCTTGGTGGAGGAGGACGACCCTCCTCGTCCCTCCAACGAAGGAGGCACGGGGGCCAACTGAAATCAGATAAAAAATGCTTCGCACACGATTAGGAATTTTTAATTAAAATATTTTGTACTGCTGTTTGTAGTTAATTTCGTACAAGACTCTCTCCGAGGCATACAAAGTGGCAAAACGGGAGAGAGGGTTGGCCTGAACTCGAGGTTGGCCCAAACGGAGGCCCATAAGCACCTGCATTTCATGGCTCTGGCTCCGGCTGCTGTGGCTGCTGTGACTGCTGTTGTTGTATGCGTGTAGAACAGCACAAAGTACGCGATCCGATTGCCACAGTCAGAGTTGGATATAAAAAAGGAGAAAAAAAAAAACATATCAGAGAAGAAAAAATCGAAGGAGGAAAGGCGAAAAGGGTGCCGAGCTGGCATAAAAATCCTTGTGTTTCCTTTTCGCTTTCGTGCCCAGTTCGCGGACTTGGCGCAACATTTCAACCTGCCACTGCGGTGGCAGCATTGATGGGCGTATACATGCGATTCACTCCGTGCCGGCCTCCCTCTTCCTTCCGTTGCAGATGCTTCAGCTCCAGCTCCTGCTCCTGCTCCTACGGTTGCTGCGGCCGCATCGTTTAGCTTAACTCAACATATTTTTAAAACCGCAATCTTGGCCAAAGGCGAAGCGATGGCGAAGAAGGCGCAGAAGGGGGGACTGTGGTGAGTGCGGGCGCATCGATGATATATTTAGTGGCAGGCAAAACGAAAGACTTAGGCAACGAACTCGCGATTACGACACAGCATGAGGCATGGCTTATATAGCTGGTGCTTCACTGCTGCAAATGCGAGTATTTCAGTACATGAATGATAGGAATTTAATTTAAATTATTGTATTTGGGATATCTATAAATTTTACTTTTAAGTTAATATATTTATTAAAAATTTAAGAATTTTATTGTTCAACAAAATTGATCTTTGTACCAAAACTTTATTATTATTAAAAACAAAAATCGTATTCACAGTAAAATTAAAAAAATTGAAAACATTATTTAATAACTTTGTTTTCCTCCCGAATCCTTACTGTGACTCTACGCCAATTGGCACTGCCCTGCACGATTTTTTTTCCAACCGCTCTTCCCGTCCTCATTGCATTTGGTCTCTTGGATTCCCTGTGTTTTCTTCTTCGTCTTTCTTGGCCAGATATTTTTTGCTTAGGGTTTTTGTTTTACTTCTTATATTGTGGTCCGCGCAAATTGAAGATCGTGTTAAACGCTTAAGTTGTTTTTGCAGCCCAAGAGGGCTCCAGAGGGAAGGGACCCAAGGGCCGCCGCATGCAAGCCACAATACATCATTAGCGTTGTGGCAAATGTGTTTTTGCCGCACAGACGCGAGGACGGACGGAGATCGTTTTGTATCTGCGGCCGAGGAGACAGACGGTGCAACAAGTGCAAGAGTCCAGTTCATTGCCTTCCGTCGACTGATTATTGCAGAGCCGTAAATTATGACTAATTGATTAACAAATTCTACAGCAACAGTAACAGCAACAGCAACAGCTACGACGAAGTTCCACAGGACACGCACAGGCCGCATAAATCAGAATCTGCATACGAGCTTTCCACTTGTCAATGCCGGCTCTTTGTTAGTTGGCCAAGATGAATCTTTGGCATCTTCGGCTCACGTGCTCAGCATCCAAAAGCTAATAGGCCAGAGATTTAAAGTCCTCACCTTGGCCGGAGCTGGGCGTTCTTTTGTTTGCACTTGGCTTTGGTTTTCCTTCGGTCTGGTGTTTACCCAACAAATATAAGCAGCAAACACTTGGCGGCAATTGTCAACGTTTAAAATGCAAAATGTGTCAAATGCGTTTCTCCTCGCCGCGGCATTAAGAGGAAGAAAAATGAGCCTCAAATAAGGTGGTAAATAAAATGTAAAATGAATTTACCTTTTGCGTGGCCAGAAACAAGTCACAGACGCACCGTGGCCAGAAACAAGTCACAGACGCACCGATTTTGTAAATGAAGACAAAAACAAAGTCCAAAAAAGCTAAATTTAACGAAAACTGGGGGCGACTGAGACGTGATCGGAACTGGGGAACTGTCCCAGAGACATTCCACGATTGAATTAAGCCACGAAATATTTGTTTAGGCCATGCGAAAATGCAGACCGGTGGGGGAGTAATGAGTAATCTTGCGGTTGTCAAGTGATTGATTATGCTAATGTGGGATTAAAGCATGTTTGCCGATTAAATATTTGTTTTCGATTTTCTGCTTTCTAATAAAAACCATAAATGGAAGCTTGACAAAATAAGTAGATCGATGAACTCTTCAATATTATTTGAAATATCTTTCAATGGCTATAAATAAACTAATATTATTTTTAGAGACCTCTTACTTTGTCCGAGTTTAACCTTCGCAGCTGCTGAATTTATTGACATCCCTTAGCAAACCATCAACGGAATGTAATAAATTTCCATTAATTGACTCAGTTTCTTCTCACCTTGAGCTGCCATTCTGGACAAGTCTTTTGGCCAGCTTTTAGTGCACCGGTTAATTCAGAGTGACTACGCCTCACAGCCGAGTTCAAGATTACCATAAGGCTTATAAATAAATAAAGCCCACTACCAGCGGCAGCGGCAGCGGTAACTACCTTCAAAAACAAAACGAAACGAAAACTTGTTCTTGAAGCACTTACAACCATTTTTTTTGGACTGGAGTATTTTGAAAACATTTCAAGTCTTGGCAGGTACGCGACGAATAAAACACAACATCGAATACGCCAAACTGGAGCACCAAACTTAACGATTAAGCCACAAAAAATACGACAAGCAGCCCCATTTGAAAGCCTCAATTCGTGCATTATATTAATTTGAATTTTAATTGCAAATCGCAACTTCGACGTGTTGTGGCAAGTTGGAAAAGGGAATGGGAATGAAAATGATTAAAAATGCAAGGTAAATACACTTCATTATGGGCCCATTTTCTGCAGACATGTCAGTTGCATTCGCCGTCAGACCCTGGCCACATAATTCACTCACTCAACAAAGGATGCATGCAAAGCAGCTAAAGGTGGCACTGAAAAAAAACCAAAGTACACTTACAAGTTGGCCCTGGGGAAAGCTTGTGAAATATCCATAAACAAAAATACAAATCCCTTAAATTTGAATGTACATTTTTAGCAGTGTCCTTGGGCGGGAGGAAAAGCAAGTCGGTCGGCAGACGCTACGAGATTACAAGTGCAACGTATTCCCAGGTCTACCGATTTCATCAAAATGATAAAGAAACAGGGCTTAAATGCCGACCCAACTGACTGACTGAATGTCTGAGCCGGCTGACTGACAGTGCAACGTCAGAGTCAGTGTACAGGGCCTACTGTTTGCTCTTGGCCAAGAACGAGCAACAATCGAAAACATTTAAGCACTTTGTGCTATGCTCCACTTGAGCCGCGTTGCGTTTCACATTCGAGTGCAAAATCAACACACAAACCCAACATTACTCAAGGTGCAGGCAAAAAACGAGAATCAAACTGAGAAAAAAACACGAACGACGTCGGAGATTTAAATGCCTATCGCGAAGACGCATCGACAAACCCATCGCGTCCAATGGGGCAGGGTTTGTTCGGTTGACCAGGTCCACATCCACATCCTCATTCAGATCCAGATGCAGATCCCCAAGTCCGGGACTGGGAACGGGACCGGGACCGGGACGGTGGCACTTGTATTGATCTAATCTAACCACGTTCTGTGTATGTACGCCTGTCTCCTGCGGTGGTCTCTCATCTCTCTCACTTAATGAGTGGGCCGCCATGGGTTACGTTCTGTTACGAAATCCAAAGAAGATCCAATCCAAGATCCAGAAGAGAAGAAGTTTATAAAAAGAACCAGCGACAGGTACAAAAATCGACCCACGCATTCATCGGCTCGAGCCGTTTATTGAGAAATTACCAAGTACAAAATGAGGTGTCAGCTTTTTGATTCTTTCAATTCCAATCTCCAAATCGGTGCATAACTTTTGTAAGCCAAGTTTGTGGCCTAAGTCTTTTGTTTGCCTTTAACATATTTATGATGACAAATATGGCTTTTCCCGAGTGAAAGGAGAGGAAAAACATTCCACATCGACACCTTTGGCAAACAAAGCCTTAATGAAGTGCGTACCTGCCACAGAAAAGCCAACAACCGAACGGATCAAATGGCCTAAAAGAGCTGGCCAAGAGCTGGCCGAGAGCTCAGGCAAATGGAGTGTGTAAATTGTATGGTAAAATAAATACATAAAAGAACTCAAATCTCGATTTATGCTGGCTTAAATGAGCAAACGTTCTATAACTCAAATTAAAAGCAATTTAAAATCAAAATAGAAAGGAACCAACCAATACCCAAAATCCGATCCGGCCAAAGACCGAAAACGAGCCAAGTCGAGTCGAGTTCTCCGATTCGATTCAAGTTCGATTTGGCCCGGCTCAGGTTGAGGCTCTCAGCGACAGTTTGCTCCAAATTAAAAAAGTATAAAACCATAAAGACGACAATAATGACAGCCCGTTGATGGTGACAACGACCATGATGATGAGGATGACGCTCTCCGGGGGAAAGGTAATGGGGAAAGGGAAGGCGGCGTAGAATGGGACTGAGATTCGGACTAGAGGGGATTGCTGTCTCCAAAGTGACACAGGCAAATGTCTTCTTTGTGCTGGCTAAAATGGAATCGAGGGTGGACTTTGGTGTTTGAATATCAACAGACAATATTGGATAGGAAAAGAAAAAAAACTCACAGGTATTTTTGTAAAGTAAACACTTATTCATATTATTCAATAAAATATGTTACTAAATTTCTAAGAATTAATGGATCAAAACATGTACAAATCACTCAATCAATATATATTTATTTTGTATTAATTTTAATAATATTCTGTTAAGAATGTAATTCGATATTTCCCAAGGCTGTAATGTTTATTAAAATATAAATTAAATGATTTTATTAAATCTTTAACAGGCTCTTACCTTACATGAGTTAACTAATCGCTCTAAACAAGCACATATTTTTTTTTAAACTTCTGGATGCACCCTCGTTATATAGCTTGGTCGCATGGCTGTTTATTTGGGTTTTTTTTCATCGGAGACTGAACCTAATAATCCTCATGACTCGCATATCAAATGACAACAAATTTACTGCGGACGTTGGCGGCGGACTGCAGTGTCAAATTGAGCGACAATGGGCGACGGACGGACGGACGGAGAAAAAAGTAAAAAATAAAGAATCGGGCCACAGTGGGACAGTGGCAACTGTAACGTTTTGTTGCCTTTCATCTCCCCTCAGTCCCCCGGCGGCGACCCTGCCACATTTCTTCCGTGGATCCCACTCTCGATATGTGTGTTTTTATTTTATTTTTGTCAGTATGTGTATTTGCCGCTTTAATACCTTTTAACACTAATCGCATCGAGCGCAGCGCAATCAGTTGTGATGAGAATATAAATAAAAAAACAAAAAAAACTAAACAAAAAGGCAAGAAAGGGGCAGCGATTCTGGCCACATCAGAGCTCACATATATCACATCGTATATACATATGGGATATCGTCGCCCTAGACGCTGAACAAGAAATAAAAATCGTTCAAGTTCTTGGACCCGAAAGACGAAGATTTTCTCACGTGTTGTTTGCATTGGTTGATTTTTTTAAGTTTTCAGTTTTTTGGATTTTTTTTTTGGATGCTGCGGTGTGAGTTTTGGAAACTGGAGCTCTCCTCATCAGCATGAGATGAGGATTTTTTGGATACCTCCGCTTGTTGTTATTTATTTTCTGTATTTTTTTTTATGAACGCAGTGAATTTTTATGTTCCAATGATGAACTGTGCACACAACCCGAAAAAAACAACCAAATCGGATGCTGGGCGGTGGCGGCAACATGACTCAGTCGGAGTTTTGGCCAAGGTCTTTGGGGATCTGCTTCCCAGGTTGATCCGATTCCGATTCAAACACACTGGCCCTCAAAATCATCGAACAGGAAATTGCTTCGAAATTCTTGATGAGATTTACTATGTGTGTTTTTTGGTCTTAATGATTTCTATTTTATTTCATTGGACTGCAGCCGGGAAATATGCCTTTGCCTCTGCTTCTGCCCTGGCATGTCTTCCATGCCTGCCATGTCTGCATCTGTATCTATATCTTTTCTTATGGCTCAGCAACTCGGCGGCACAGTACGTGGCCAACGGGGCCGAAAGGCTACAAGTTCATCCCGGGGATCTGGTCGACGGTCGACGGTCGACGGCTCTGTTCTGGATTCCCATCCAACACATGCGAAATCAGTAGATCACGAAATGAATAGCCATAAATACAATGCCGGGAAAGCAAGGAGCAGCCACCAGAAACACCAGAGACTCTTACTGCCCAACAGATGAACAGACTGTCGGACTGGTGGACTGGTGGACTGGCGGACAGATAGGCATGTAGACATATAGACATATGGGTAACGTTTCGCCATTTAGCTCGATTGCAGTTGCAAACATGCGATTTTGAAGAGGTTCGAATTGGCCAAAAGCGAGCTCAGATAGCAGCCAAAGACTCTGCGTGCCGAAGTCGTCCTCTCCTACTAGTTTGGCTGTGTGGATTAGGATGCACTTGAAATAAGTTTGGACTGTATTCTAGAAATTAAAAATATTTAGAGTTGATAGATAAAAAAGAAATTAGATTTAAAGGCTTCTTTTCTGCTTTTAAACGGAATTTACCAACCTCAATGCATCCCAAAGTCTTGCAAAATTTTTTAGAATAAAGAATAAAAATGCTTTAAAATTAATGCTTTAAATTTAAGTATTATGAAACCAAAACAAACCTTTTCTTCAAATGCACAATGATATCAGAGCATCAAATACCAATCCTTGGGAATGGAATTTAGAAATTGTGGCAACAGATTCTATGTAAATATAGCCCAGCTATGATCGAAACTAACCAACTTTGTCTGCCAGACGTTCTGTGGTTGTGGATGGCAAATGGGCCTTTTTATTGGCCTGAAAACAAAATGATTTCGTTTCTGTGGCCATAAAACGGCAATTGCCGGGACTCCAGCTACCAACATTTACGGCTAAACCGCAATTCCAGTGCCTTGACAACACCCGCTGTCTTCTTGCATTTTTTTTTTCTGTTTTTCTGATTTTCTGTTTTTGTTGTTGGGATCCAATGTTGAGGGGGAAAGGTAGTAAAAACGTTGAAAATTAATTAATCTTCGCATGCAACTAAATTAACGCATGATTGCTGAAACAGCAGCAGAAGCCCCCGATGGCAAGGAGGCTAAGTTTCAGGATTTATTGCATTTATCGTCCAATCGAATTGCGTTTGCAGCTCAAGATTTATACATTTAACTTCTCTCATTTCTCGTTTATTAACTGTTTTTTATTTCATTTTTGTTTCTGGTTACCCAATGCGGAAGTTGTGGATGTCTTCGGTCGTTTGGTTGCTTCTAATTAAACGTCGCATAGCCTCAATTTATTTGACTCGATTTGTTTGGTTGACATTAATGAACACGGCGTTGACATGCTCTCGCTGCCACGACAAAAATCCAAAAGAAAATAAAAGAAATAATACAAGGGGCTGAGCGAGGAAAGCGATGACACCTCTTTGTGGCCACATCGAGATGTCTGCCAGTGGAAATCATCAATTAAATTAGTTGGAGTTAAAGCCAAAGTTGTTTGCAGAACATTTGCTTAAGCCAGCTGCACTCAGTGAGCTCCATTTGCCATTTCGCGGTTTGTCTCGCCTGTTTTTTTTTCTTTTTTTTTGTTTTCTGTCCCTGATCCGCCGAGTTCATTTGCATTTGGCCAAAAGACAAGAGACGATTCCCGACTGCTGCTGCCGCTGCGGCTGCTGCTGATGCAGTTTCTGTGGCTCATTTAAGTGTTAAAAATGGCAGTTACATGAAACCAAAGAGCCAGGAGATGAGGAGCCAAACAAAATGTTCCGTTTACGTTTACGTTTGTTTCGTGCCTCCGGCCTCTGGTGCTTTATGTGTTTCCTCAGCAAACGTTCGTTGCCTGAGTCTTTTGTTTTAAATATTAAACAGCCCTACAAATCGTTGCCAGCCAGCTCGGCTGTGCTTTGCCTTGCGCTGGGTTGTTGCTTTTGTCCGACCAACCGACCGACCGACTGCAGAAAATTTGTCATTTTTCCCGCGGTTTGGCGGCTCATTAGTCAGGCCGCGCACATTTTCGTGGAAGGCGCAGACGCAGACAGAAAGCTGCCAGGCGATGACAAGCCAGATTAGAGACCCCAAAAACGACACTGTCCCGGGTTGCCTTAGTGGCCCAAGACCCCTTCCAGCCATCCATCCCTGCCATTGCTCCCTATAGCAATGTTGTAGCCCAGAAACAGAAACAAAATCGAGTCAGAGGCGACCCAAATGTTTATTTGTTTCTTCGGGCTTGACACTTTCTGTGGCGATTTTAATTAGAAACGAAGACACGTTAACTGGCTTTTCAAGGGGGCAATCCATTGGGATTAGGGCTACAAAAGTATTTAATGAAAACATAAGAGAATATATAAACTTTTGCACTTGGAATGTTATCTAGAATATATCTGGAAAAGTATCTAGAAATGTTGCCAGTTCCAAACCTACTCGGGATGCGGTCATTGGGATGCTGAGGAATCGCGTGGTTCGCACGCCTCATCTTGGCTTTGTGGCAAGAGCTAATATGATAAGCAAATAGAGGCTGTGCGGCCGTGTTGTTGTGGCATGCAGTTTGCCCATTTGCCACTTACCACTCGAGAGCCAAATTATAATTTCATGGCTTATAAAAGTCATGTTTGAGTTGCGTTTGATGGAATTCCCGTGTTCGTTGTCGTGTGTGTATGTGTGGGCCAAACAAAACGTAACTAAAAACATTTCTTCACGCTTCTTTGTATTCCTTTTCAGAGTCTATTTGTTCGTCTGTCCGTTTTCTATTTACACGCAGCCGTTGTTGCTTGGCAAACAAATTTTAACGCTTAAATGCTAAAAATCGAAAAAAGCCATCGGGGGGAATATTTCCAATAGATTCCCAGCATCGCCAGCATCCCCAGCATCCCCAACATCCCCGGGCACCTTGACAGAGAACGAAGCGTAAGAAATTCGTAATTAGAAGTAAGACTCCAACTGCTGCAAGTCAGCCACAAATTGCAAATAAAAACAAAGGCCATGTTGTTGACTTAACAAACAACCAACCATTCTAGCCCATTCCCACTCCCAATACCCAATCCCCAATCCCGGCCCACACCCCTGTTGGCCAGGTTGTTTGTGCAAACAGTTAACACTCAAAGCACTCGAAAATAAATGAAATCGATCCCCGCCACGGCCACTAAATGTTCAACTTTAACATCGACGCCACTTTGGGGCTTTTTGTTTTATTTCTGGCTTTAACTTCAACTTGAAATGGGCGTTCACAGAAAACACAATTAAAATTTAATGACGAAAAGGCGGAAAAATAGTTAAGTGCAGTTCGCCGGCTTTGGCTCTGCACTTCGCTGGCAATCTCCGACCGATCCGTTCCTTTTCCGTTGTCCAAGGGAAAATTGCATTTTGTTGCCCAAAATTGAAATATGCAATCATAATGCCGGCGACACAAAATGCCGAATTTGGTTTCCTCTAATAGCCGCAATGTGTAGCCCGCATGACATCGCATCCAACATGGAGCAGATTTCCACTTTTAATTCCGTTCCGATTTGCACAGGAAAAAATCGTCTTCAAGTGCTTGAAGTAACCAAATATAATGCAGAAAATCCAGGGCTTCATAGTCTCTTTATTAATCTGATTATTGTACCATTTTTTTCCCGGTGCAATTCCTTCAATTTTCCGGCTCTTAACGGTTGCCGGGCATTTTCAACAAGTGATGTCCCACGCTGAGTGCACCTCTTTCTCCCCTGACTCCTTCTCAGCTTTCTTGGCAGGGCCTGGACGGTAAATTCGATTAAACCGCAAATAGGTTTTTGGCCAAGCAGGCGGCCAGGGCGGTCAGCTGGTCAATTGCCTATGACTTGCAGGCCGCACACTAGACCTGCAGCTTATTCTGTATTTTTATAATAGAATAAAATACCTTTTCTGTTTACGCAAAAAACGCTCAACTTTCAGTTTTATTTAAACATTGTTTATAGTCAAACTTAATACCAAACTTATATGTAGAATTGGAATTGAAATATTTTATATAATCCGCCTGGAATGCCCCCAAGCCGCCCCACTGTGCCTTGGGGGCATGCAATGGGTGCAATGCCGGCATAATTTATGATTTCATTAAAGCAGCAAATTTAATCGAACTAAGTTGGAAATCAAAACGATCGTCAGCTCCGCTTCCCAGGCCCAGACCCAAGTCTCAAGTCTGTTCCAGGACCAGGCCCAAGTTGGCCCATCCCCAATGCCGGGGCTATATACCCATCATCATCATGCCGAGACCCGATCCGATCCGGATCGACTATCGATTGACCGCGTAAGTGGCACAATCGTGAGCACCGTGGACGGTTTTCGATTGAGCAATGACTTGGTTATTGGGGGAGGGAGAAGTCCGTTACGGGATCTGGGGATTACCCAAGGGGGCGGAAGCCTAGTTCTATGAACTTCTCAAGTTGGTAAATTTTTTTTGGAGCCACTGCCCGACCGAAAATAACAACTTATAGTTTGTACAAAGAAAAAATTGTTGAGAGCGATTGCAGTTTGCCATAAAATAAGTAAATCGCCGCCCAACTCACGTTCCAATGGCCAAGAGGGAGGTATATAAAAATAAAATGAAATTGAAAAGTTGCAACAAAAATTGGGAAAAAATCATTGGAGGGGCCAGGCAATGCTATCCAATAGATGGAATTGGGATGGGGATGGGGCCTATGTATTGCAGAAATCGACTCACGGATTTTGTGTTACACTTTTGTTGTTAGCAAGTAGCGAATGGGACTCGACTCACCACTCGTCTCCCATTGGATCTCCGGGTCCCCTGGTGGCCGGAGACCAGGGGAGGCTCCCTCGGCACGGAGATGGAGATGGAACCGAAGTATCGTGCGGTTTAAGCGAAATATTTTCGTTTTTTGACGACAGCCCTACACTGGGAGAAGAACTAATATGGCTTATAAAGCATAAATTAAAGACATTTTTGTAAATGATACTATTGTAACTATTGATTGAATATTTAATAGAAAAAATTTCTCTCTATGTATCTGGAGCAACCACGGCGATGATGGCGTCCATGTTGGCCTGGCTCACTCCACCTACCCACCACAAAGTGGCCAACAACAGTAAGAGCACCAAAAAAAAAAAAAAAAAAAAAAGGCAACTACAGGCAAACAACAATCAATAGACAAACGTTTGGCTTGTTTTGTGTTTTTGTGTTGCATTGTAAATCAAACGGAACTGAGCAAAACAAGCGAAACGGTATTGTTTTCCAATTGGCAGGCAGGCCAGGGAGGAGCTCCCACCTCCCAAAATCCCGGCTCCCAGCTCCCAGCTCCCAATTCCCAGTTTCAAGTATCCCCCTGATCGAGCAGATGGCCCCGCAGCTTTAGTTCAAGTTGCCACTGAAGACGCTGACAAGAGGACCACAGTATAGCCTGGCTATGGTGGAAGCCCATCGACTAACCCCGCTGACCCTTATAACTTGGCTAAAAATCAAATCGGTACCTCAACCTGGGCGATGCTCACATCACGCCCGTCCGCTGATGTTTCCTCAATTAACCTTTTTATTTTGCTGACTTGGTTACGTTTCTGCTTTTACCCATTTTTTTGTTTGTTTTTTATTTTTTTTTTGCGGCGGTTGTCTGGGCGTATGCGAATTGTCGCCATTACATGCATTCGCTTCGAGTTGTTGTTGGCGGGGAAATTGCCAACAACCATGCCTAACAAAATCCAAAATCCAAAAAAAAAGTTCCAATGACCAATTTTAAAGAGAGCGACAAGGGAATGGTAAATGGCTGGCCAAAAAGAGCAGTGGAATTTATGTAGGCGAATGTTAAAGAAAGTTGTTGCCAAAATCAAGCATACGCCGAGTGGTACAGGTGTGGGAACGGTTTAGCCAAAACGAAAATGCGGAAAAATGGATTTCATTATTTCAATTGCAATTCTTCAATGTTAACCAAATATCCGCAACAAAATAACAAATATCCTTTAGCATATTATTTATTATTTAAAACTAAGAAAGCCAACAAGAAATGTAAATGAGACTTCCAAACAGGGATAGAAATCTCACTATTTATTGAGATTAAGTCATAATATCAAGAAATATTTATGCCCGATACACTAGCGTAAAAAAATATATAATAAATATATAAAAATATATAAAAAAAATATATAATAATCCCTATAAATATCCTTTCAAGACCTTCTAAAGCCCACTGTATCCAAGTGACAATAGGTAAATAGATACTCCCATGAGGCATCTAATTAAAGACATGGCTCCACCTTAGAGGAAGCTTTTTTTGGTTGTTTCAGCTTGCCACACACCGCGCTGCAAGGAGAGTTCACTGCTACTGGTATTTGGGCAACAAAAAGGCGTTGCAAGTTGGGTTAAGTGAGGTTATGTTATTTGTCAATTTGTCTTGCCTTAACCAGAAAACGCTGCTGTCGCTGTTCCGCTGTCCCACTAAAAAGCAACAAGGTTATTAGGGTTAAGCCAAAAGTTTCCACCAACGAAGCCAGGCTCTTAGGCACCAAACTAACTATACACTCCTCTCGGAATATCGCATAACAATGTGAAAACATTTGCCAAAGACTGCCATAATTTTCAATCACATTAAATATGCATTGGGCTAGAGAAATCGCAGGTCCGAAATCAAAATGGAAATCAAATGAAATCAAATCGAAACGAGCGAAAAAACATGTAGCACTTGTCAGCGCAGCAGCAGACAATAAAATCATCGGACAAGCGACAATTTTTTGGAACTGTAATAAACATCAATAAAAAATCGTTGTCGCTGTCACTGGTTGGTGGCTTGGTTTCCCAAAAAGCATTTGGAGATCTCGAGATTTTGATTTCCGATATCGGATGGAAGATCTCCTCGCCGTCCCCATTGTGTTGTCGGTCTTTTGACAAAATTTTTATTAATTTAACAATGAAATGTTTATGCAAATCTTTGTGAGTTTTTGCTCGAATTATAATCAAAAGGCAATTATAATAAATACCAACAACGCAAACGTGGCTAAATTATGGCACTGGCCGATCGGCGAACAAGCGGCTAATGAAATTATAAAACAAATGTCCCTCATTATTGGACGCTAAACGCCATTAGGAATTCAAATGTTCACAAGACTAGAATCCGCCATTCAAATGTTTAATTGATATTTGGCGGTTTGCCGGCTTTGGTGGATCTGGTGGCTTTGGTGGGGCCGTGGGGTCAAATTTATGAGACAGTCGAAATTTGAAAACAAGCCACAAATGTCAGCAAATGGCGTTGGCCAAGTGGGTCGTGAATTATGCCAAAACTAGTTGGCCAATAGAGCTAGCCAGATCGATTCGAAATGCGCTTCTCATTATCAGTTGGCCAGCCACTCTTTTGGGCCAAATAAACTTGACCATTTAACGGCAGTTTGATGGCCCGACATCCAAGACAAACTGTCAAAATGCCCAGCGGGAAGTCATTCTCAGCCTCAGCCCCAATATATTTGCATAAATGTATTTTAATTTGAATATATGTGACATCTAAGCCGATCCGAACCGATTTGAACGGTTTTGAGCGCGACTCGAATAATTCACACCTCATTCTGACGCTCAGCTCCGCGGGCGGTGGGTGGTGTTGGCCACGCCTCCGCTTCGCCCCCCTCTGCGTTGGATCTAAATATCAAACGACATAGAGAATTTCTCACGCTGATGCCTAAAACAAATTTTCAATGCAAAATAATTCAAACCGGCTGGTCCGCAAAAAAAAAAAAAAAAAATCAAGAAAGGCAACCCGAAAATTATTGGTAACAAATAATTTTTGGCGCTTTCTTTATGGCAAATTAGCCGCGGCAATAAAATGCCAAAAACATGTGTCTGTATGGGCAGGGGCATATTATATATAGTATGTGTGTAATAAATAAAAATCCAGAGTGCCATGCAAATGGCACAACAGGCGTAGTATGAAGTCTGTCCTCCACTTGCCTCCCCTCTCATTCTGCCGCCAATTTGCTATCTCGCTCAGGATTTTAACACTTAAAAAAAAAGAGGTATAATTTGGGATTCACTTTAGTAGAAGTTGTAACATTTTTAGAGTGTTTTAAAAAGCTAAATAAATTCTTTAGTATTTAATCCATCCGCGCAAGCTAAGGACTTTACATTTTCTATCAATTACCAATAAAATTCTCAACATTTTTTCTCACTACACCGAACTCTGGCACTATCGGCTCGTTCAGGCTGACCGAACTGGCTAGATAGTCTGGAAAATCGTTGTTATTATTTATTGCCGGCGATATTTTTATGTTTTGCCGAAGTCGTGACTTGGCCAGGTCGCCAGCCGCCAGCTCTTGGCAGCAGCCAGAAGGTGTGTTGTTGGCCACCGGACAGAAGTGGGCCCGAAGGAAATGCCAGAGGGGCAGCGGGCTAGCCAAGAGCCGCCAACGGCCAAGTTGAAACTGACCAAATGATGGACACACGAGAGAGTGGGGTTCTTGGAAAGTTTTTGAAGCGTTAACCATCATAGCATTTGCATCGATTCCCCAAAACACACACACACATTGCACCGGAAGTGGACATTTCAGCTGCTGTTTAATATGCCCCAGAGGAGTCCCTTGTTAGCCGGGTTAGATCAGCAACCGGCCGTAAAAGTTTCGGTTTAATTTGTTCCTATATAAAGGTTTTATGTTTCATCGCTGATCCATTGCAAGCCGATCCGACTCCCACACAAACATCAAAGCTCATAAACATGCAGGGGCACACTTCATGGGGCATGACTCGGCTGGGTATTACGGGGGCTTGGGGGAATAAAGGGACTAAGACATCCATCCAAGTTGAATTACGCGTTCGATTTTATAAGCCAGTCAAAGGTTTAAGTCGACTGGAATATACTCTCCGTTTTGTACTTGTACTTATTATTAAGAAAAAGACTGATTTACCAAATTAATATTATTGAGTCAAGTGCTTTTTGAGAACCAACAAGTTCAGAAAGTTATTTGAGGAAATCACCGCTTTTAGCCTTAATTTTCATCCGATTCGAAAAAGGAATACCATTTATGAATCAGGAACTTATTCCGCTTTGATCTGCGTCAAAAGATAACAAAGGTAAAAAAAAAATTATTTTCGATTTTTGAAAATTTTTGTGATGGTACCTAAATTGCGAAAAATCAAAAAAATATTTTTTGTTCGATTTTCAAAAACTTTTGATGCAGATCGACGGGGATTAAAGCCCTGATTCATAAATGGTATTCCCCTTATAAATCGTATCAAAATTGGAGAAAAAACTGGGAAAAAGGTGACTGTTTTAAAGTGGTTGGATTAGTTTATTGTGGTTTATCTTTCTCACTTTAAACATTTATACATATTTCAAATTTCAAATAGTTGAATATAGATCCCACAAGATATTCCAGTCTCCTTATAAAGACAATAAAAACACGCATTTCGACATTTCGATGTCACAGCGATACGAGGAGACACTTGGACAGCAGTGGACAAAAAGCACTGCAAATAAGAGACAAAACACGTTGTGCGATCAGCGTTCGATGACTTCGATTTGCTGGACACGATCGAGACAAAGTCGCTTACTTTCGCTTGGTCATGAATATTAAAGACATTAAGTAGGAACAATAAGGAACAGGCCAGGGACAGGAACAGGGACGACACACTAAGAACCGAATTCGGATTCAGAATCGAGACTTTCAGGTTGGGGGACATGTACTTCCTGCACCCTGCACTTGATGCTCTATGGTTTTATGGGGGGAACTAAACATTTTTGTTTCTCGATTTTTGGTTAACTTGTGAAAATGTCCGATCATGTCAAAAGCGTCAACAATACAAAGAGGGGGAAAGAGGAGGTGGTGGCAAGGCGGGGAAAAAAAGGATTTCGTGTCGTTTTGTCATCGCATGTTCGCCTGCCGTCCTCCCCGGCAAATGAAAACGTGAGCCGGAGTCTTTGTGGTCTGCTCTCGGGCTGGCTGCTTATAAATATGCATTTCTCAATGTTTTTCCTCTTGGTTTATTTTTTAGTTTTACTTGTTTTTTATGGTATATGGTTGCCATATAATTTAGCTAAAGCGAAAACCAATAAACAATGGCTCCGATCCGAATGGCGTAGCCATCCGATCCGAAGCCAAGTGGAGGCAACTGAAGTTGCAATTTTGCTGTCATCGGAACGCCAAACGAAGACGCGCCAGAAGCCATCAAATACTTCAGAGCCCGGGACTCCGGACCGGCGGCGTTACATCAGGCGCAGATGGAAGCCCGGAGCTGGGCGATCGTTTTTGATTTGAACTTTCATCGCCCCGATGACCACTCGAGAAAGAGCATCAAGTGCTTGAAGCTACCTCTGGGGAGTGTGAATCGATTGGGTTGGCAAATACAGTATAAAAAAAATATAAATTCAAGGGGTTTTAGATCGGTGGAAATGTATAAGTATTCATAGACGAGATATCGAAAAATAACTATCAGCTATGGCACTTTTCCCAATAGAAATTATTTCCAACGAATGTCCAGATTTCTCTCAGTGCTGTCTGGTTTATGGGATGGGCATCTCCTCGCAGCACTTTCCTTTCGCGTCCAGTGCTACATTTAAATCGTCATAATTCAAATTGCTGTTAACGTTTTACATAAGTACACCTATCCGGCGAGGTATTTGGGCAGCGATCCCGATCATTAGGCGAAGAAACGCTTTTGATTTGGACTTTGCCTGATTATTAATGATTTCCGTTCGATTTATCACACGATCGATGGATGGTCGTATAGTGCAAGGTCATCAAAGGAACGTGTTGATTACCAGCACCCCGTAATAACAACAATAAATTAATAGGCTACGGGATAGGGAAGGGCCGGTTGAGGGAAAAGACAACCCGCGGCTCCTCGAACCCCATTTCTTTTTGATGGATTGCCGGCCGAGACAACAAATCTGTTTCTCAGGTACAATGAAATTTGTTTGCTAACAATGTGCGCCAAGCTAGAAACGAAACAATTCCGGGGCGTTAAATTAAGCAGCACTTTTGTGATGATTCATTGCGATTTAATTCCCCAATTTGAATGCTTTAAATGAACTTATAATTTCAGATCAGCCTCGCATTTATCCGGCTCGGATTCCCCGGCCAAATTTATTTATAATTTATATGTTCCAATTTGGTTACAATGCCCCAAAGATGCGAGAGCGCGCGGCTGCAAATATGTAATCCAACACTAATTGGGAGCTCATGAGGCGTCTGCGTCTTCTAATGGCCAACGAATGTTGCAAATGCCGCAGACAATGCCTGGCTAAAAATGAAACTCGTTAAATATTTATGAGGAGCACGAGCATCGCCATAGCCCGGAGCCGGGAGCCGGGAGCTGGGAGTCGGGAGCCCGACCCGATCCGGCCAGATGTGTAGGCCATAATTGTGCACAGATTTTGATTTGGCGTCGGAGCCGTCGAAGCCGTCCAAGCCGAAGCTGGCCAAAAGACCCAGCCCCAGGTGCGGTTGCCAGCTACCAGCTTCTAGCTTCCAGATGCAGTTGCAGTTGCAGTTGAAGTCTCAGCCCTGACTCGGCTTGCCTTGCCCATGGCCATAATATACACTCGGTCCGGCTCACACATAGCTGTAAATAAAAATTGTATATGTTTAAAAGTTAAAACTTAAATATACTTCCTTTGGAAAAATAGCACATTAACTTTGCAGAGTTATTTATAAAAATAAAATCAGGAGTCTATCAAATGTTATCCAAATAGTAACCTAAAGTCTCATACTCCTTGCAAAGTTTTTAGCATACTCCTTTCATACTGGGTATCAAAAATAAGTAAAGCCAGCCCAGCCCGGCCAAAAGCAAAGTGGCGGTGGCCCATAGCTCTCGGCCATGCACGAAGCTGCAACACTTCAGCATCAGGCAGCATCAGAGGCTTAGCCCGAGGTTCACTCGCCGCGTGGACGCGCGGGACGGAGCAGGACCACGGTCCGAGGTGGACCCGCACACAACCTGTTTCGTGGGAACATTACCTAGTCTGGCACTGGCTGTGTTGGCCACATCGCCGGCCGACTCGGGCTAAGCTGACCATTGGGCCTCCGACTGGGAGTCAGAATCGTATCTGGAGTTGGAGTTGCAGTTTCAGTTGGATCCAGAGGCCGATGCTGATGGTGATGCTGTAGCTGTAGCTGTAGCCGTAGCTGAAGCTGAATCTGAAACTGACTGACGGACTGGCCAACTGACGGACTGACAGACTTCCCAGTGTTGGTGTTGTTGGCCGCTCATAAATGGAACCTGTTAAATGAATGAAATAAAGTGTTATTTGCTCGACTCACAAATGTTTCTTGGGAGCCTCTTTGGGATCTTTGGACTATGAGGTATACAGAATGTGGATGACATCGTGAATTTTTTTAATAGGAAGTTTAAAAAATGGAAAGGCCTCAGAGAATATATTTTGAGTAAAATTTAAGGAGTTTTACAATAAGTTTGTATTAAAAACTTTTTTTTTATAATGAATCCATTTAAAATGCACATTGAGTAAAAAATCTTTATAGCTACAATAATTATTAAATATATTTTATTTTATCACGATTTCATCTCTAAAATAAAAACGCCAAGCCGCCTTTTTTATAACTCATGTGTGTGTGCTGTGGGTTGGTTTTTGTGTTTGCCATGCTCTGATTCTTGGACTTTGGGAGCTTTATGTTTTCTCGAAGACCCAAGCGGGATCCGTAAGAAGTTTAATTTGATTCTCGTTTTTTTGTTTTTTTTTATATATATATTTTTGTTGTAGGTACTCCTTCCAGGTCTTCTGCCCGAGACCGGCCCTGCCCCGTGAGTGTGAGTGACTTGTAAATTTGTTGGTTGGTTACTGACGCGTTTTTTGTTATTGTTTGTGTTTACCTACAGTAGTTGTGGCCTGCATGTTTTTTTGTTACCTTTCGAGTTGGTCCTCGAGTGGAGTTTTATTTTTAACTTAATTTCTTGCCGGCCAAGATTCCTCGCCGCCGCGCTCCACTTGCCAAAAAAAAAACGACACAAAACAAAATCTGTACTTCATATTTCAGTGTACACGAGCCCCGTACACACATAATTCGCAGCTTTTGGGCCAAACCATATAATTTGTGGCAAAAGCGGTAACAACAACGGCCAAGATATCCATCCCCCCGTAGACGCGTTTTGTGTTGTATATATTGTTCGTTTATCCAACAACATCGTGGTACGAATGTGCGGGCTTTACATCATTTAGAGTCGCCCCGCAGACATTTATTATTTCGCGAGATTTACATTTTATTGTATATGTTTTAATTTAAATTTATAACTCGCTGTGCTTGCCCATCTGGTGCGGATTTCGCCCATCAGATTTCGTGGACCGCCGTTAAATGTAGCCTTAATTCGACAATTTAATTTGGGTTTATGCTGCCTTAATAAGGGGAGCCATAATCTCGAGGCTCGGGTAAGGGCCCATTTTGTTTGACTTACGTGAAATGAGGAAGCTTGGCTTTAAGGGGGCGTGGCCCGATGGCTTTAGCTCTGCAATTTTCAACATTTTTCCCCATTCTTTTTGCTGAGAGCATTTGCATTTGATTGGAAGTTAATTCCGGTTTTTGGGGCTACGAAATTCGGGTCAAAGATATTGCATTTTGGATTAAAAAAAGCTAATGAGAGTCATCGAGGAAGAAAGCTCTTTTTATATCGTTATTGAAATTTTATATGATACAGCTTCCGGTCGTTACTCTTCGATAAAGTCTTCAAAGATTACATTTTGAAATTCTTTAATCCATGAAAGATGTAATTCTACAATTTTCACGCCTTCTAATCGAGTCTACAGTCTAAAAAGTTTCAAATCCATAATTAATATAGAAGGATCCAGAGCGATTTGAATCTCCCTTCGATTCGGTTTAAAGGGCGCCAAACATTTTAGTTCCACTTGGTGGCCAGACAAGGTTAAAACACATATGAACCTTTAACAAATCCCTAAGCCAGCTAAGATGTTGTATGATGAGTAATGTGGGGCCGTTTACATTTCGTTCCCATGAAGAAAAATATTTAATTTGATTGCGGTTTTTATGTCTTCATTAGCAAAATGCTACGAAGGTAATAAATTAGAGATTTTGGCTCGCAGGCCCGATAGAAAAAAGAGAGGGTTTGGATTGGGTTGGATTTTGGTCATGTATTTCCTATTATTTTGTAGTCTGTTATACGGACCATGTGGACCAGGCGGCCCATGAAGATTAACGCTTGATTAATGAACTCGATTATTCATAATTTGTTGTTGCCAGCGGCTCCTTACAAATAATTGAAACATTTTGCGGCTTGGCACTGCGCGCACATTCAATGCTAATGCAACTTCGATTTCAAGATCATTAAGCGCTACATGGACATGTACATGCGCTTCCTTTGGATGCCATTATTGATGATGAAACAAAAACGAGAAATAAAAAAATAAAAAACGAAGGAAAAAATAAACAAGCCAAGAGGCACGCACCTGTGTGCGTGTTAGCTGCACATTTGAGGTACGCAACTCGTCAATCAGTTGACCATGTGCAACCGGTTTGTGCTCCACTTCCAGTTAACTCTTCTTCCCTCGATTGATTCCAAATACTCTCCTCCAAGGGCTAGGTCGGCTAGGAAGGATGCTTCGAGGGGTTCTAGGGAAAACTAGGGAAAGATTCATAAGGATTCTGATAAGTTTCATTGATAATTTATTTTCAAGAGAAACTATTTGAATAAGAATTTTTTATAAGGAATTTTCAATAAGAAAATGCAAATTTTAAATAAATTTAATATAATTTTACAAATTTTATTAACACATAAAATCTATTTACCTTAACTTATTTACCTAAACATAAAACTTCAAAACCTTTTTAGGAATCTTACGAATTCAAATTGGTCCATTGGCTTCTATATTTAAACCCATTAAATCACGAAAGCATATTCAAACTTCTACTCATTAAAAATAAGTTACTCTATCGTGTGCACTTTTTCTTACAGATATATTTTTTATATTTATTTTTTACTTTATCATCTAAGCATGTGTTGATTTTTCCCGGGCAGAGCGGCAGCGCTTTTCCAACTGTCAACGGCGCACAGCCGTCGCCTCCAATGATTTGCAGATTCTGTTTGACAGTTGGTCCGGTTTTTCATTAATGAACATGAGCCCCAGTGGACTGACCAGGGCGGAGGGGATGCGTCTAGAAGAGGAACACACGCACTGCATCCATCGGTGGCTGCGTTTGTTTTGATTTATGGCCAAGGAGGCATCGGTTCTGGGCGGGAGCATAAAGGGGTTGCGATGAATATTTTTTGTCAGGGGCTCTGGGATGGTTCGGTTCGATTCGGTTCTGTTTCATTTCGTTTCGGTTTCGGTTTTGGGATCCCAGCGATGCTCCCCCAGCAGCCCTAATGAAGATAATTTATTATGCGATGCCGTTTAATTAAAATCAGATAACCGAGAACCAGCGATCGCTGTCTGGTCAGATCTGCTCAACCTCAACTCGGCTCAACTCACCTCATCTCGGTTCAGTTCAGCTCCTTCAAAATGCATTCCCAGACGGGAAAGTGGAAGTAGAGCCCTTGCTTTAAATAAGATGATATGCCACAGTTTAAATTCCCTAAAAAGAAAACTTACATTAAGGAATTAAACTTTAATTAGAGTATGGGAATGTCCCGACTACATTGGTCTTTAAAGATTCTTCTCTATTCATTTTTGTATATTTTTGAACGTAGGGAAGTAAGACTGTCTTTAATTTCTCAGTCACAGGGCCAGACGGAAAGATTTCGCGTTAAGTTCAACAACTCACAAGCCGGCAACAAAGTTGTTGCGGTCAACGTGGTTGTCGTTGAAATCATCGAAATGGTCGAACGTCGCCGGTGGCAGCTGCCGAACTGGTGGGGTCCCCAGAATCATGATTGGTATTGGTTCTTTATCAGGATCTTGTTTGGGCCATCTCGGTGCTTTGTTGATTTTGACTTTGACTTTTAATGCGCCATTACTTTAGTGAGTCCATCCAGGCCGCGGCCTTCCCTCCGACTTATCAGGAAGATCTGGCCGAGTTTCACTTTTTCTTAACCCTCAATATTCCTTAGGCCTTGTCTTAGTCATCGGATGTTGTAGTTTTGTTTGATATGCAAATTATTGGTTCTATGGATACCTCGTTAAAAGGAAAAGGAATATGTTTCAGTTTGACTCTTGTTCTTTCATTTAACTAAATATATTAAAAGATTTAAATGGCAGAGTCTGTATATAAATATATTAACAAATACCTGAAAGCAAATCCCAGTTACCTGGGAAAATGAGTCACTAAATAAACTGTCAGTTTTTGTTAAAGCTTTAATTAAAACCCAACCACTTGGTAAGTCTGTGGCGCCCCTTTTTGGCACTTTCTTGCTGTGGTTTTTTGCGGATTGGGGTTTGTGGTTTCTCGGCTTCCGCCAAAGTGGGCGGAGCACACATCTAAGTCTAACACGTTAAGAGATGGTTCGGCTCCAAAAGGCCAAGAGATCGCCTATTTAAGAGCACCTGGAAAGAGAAAAATAAACAGAGATTTGGCTAAAAAGCCAACAGGTAAAAGAGCTCCCACCTCTCTCTCTCTTCTGGAAGGCCGAAAAGTGCGCGTAATTAAAGCTGGCTTTGAATGCAGCCTGCGAATCAATCAGTGGGGCAGGTGCAACAAAGTTTGAGAGCCACTGGGCAACCAGCAAGTTTCCTTATGGGTTACGTTGTGTGTTATGCTCCATGTTTTGCACTATGTTGTGCGCTATGTTGAGCTGTCATAAATCAAGGCAAAGAGTGTGAAATTTTTTCGCCATCTGGGCCGACTTGGCCTGGCCAAGCTTCATTAATATTTGCTAGCTGTGTTCAATGTGTGACGGTTAGTCGGCATTTTTAACTATTTATGACTTAATTTCAATTATACGAATTTGGCCAAAAATATTTGTTGACACTTTGCAGGCAATTAAAATGGCAACACGTGCAAGCTGCCAACACCAATATCGCATATTTCCGACGCTGGGAAATGGTTCACCAGTTAAAGGTCGATGGCCAAGCTTTATTTTATTGATTATTTAGTTGACTTTAACAATCAAAAAATGCTCTACCTTATTTATGCAATTTAAAAATGAATCAAGAGCTCTTCTGCTCGAGAATGGCGTGAAAGTTAACTAAAGTACAACCATTACTGTGGGCCAAAAGGTTCCTCCCATTGCTTTAAATATAAGAATCTATATTTAAGGTAACTTTCCCACTAAAACTAAGCTTTATTAATTATGTATTAGTAACAATGTAAATCGTGGTTAATAACCATAATTAAGTGGATATATCAAGTACTGTGCCACAGCCACTTGACATACATTTATTGCTGTTCTTGTGCCCAATCTGTCGGATGGCGCACCTTGCGGAATATCTTGGATCAAGGCAGCAAGGTGCCAACCTGGCAACTGGAGAGACGGGCGGGCAGGTCGAACAACGCCCCAAGAAGCCCTCGACCTGAGAGCCGGTGGCATCGATTTTAGAAAGTTCGCCGAGCATTAAAACGGTAAAGCCGCTGGCTCAGGCGAAGCCTTTTCCTTTTGGCCACCGCGACAGGAGCGGAAAAGAAAAATCCAAGCCTGAAATCCGAAATCCGAAGCCTATATATAACTGGATGGCTGCCGAGGCAACTGCATAAATTTCATTGCAGACATTTGGCCTTTTATTAATTGTTTGACGGCGCCCGTGCCCATGAAGCGGGACATCACCCCTTCCACCTCCCACCTGCCCACCGCCTTCCGTCAGCCGCCTCACCTGGAAAGAACCCAACCAGCAGCAGCATCGGGAGCAGCAACTGCATTTTCCTCTCTCAGGCTGGGGCTCTGGGCGTGATGAGAAATTTAATATTGGCAAACGGATAAAACCGCCAGATAATTATACATTTTGAGTGGCCAAGAGACTTTGTGCAGGCAGCAGTTTTGGCTTTGGCTTCGGCTTCAGACTCCAACTCGGATCGGGCTTTTGCAGTTCATGCGGCTCATGATAGTATAAGATTTCATTTCATTAAAGTGCATCACGACGGACGCTGGACGACGGACGGCAGGCGGAATCAATGAGCGGCGGCTGCATAGTTTCCCCTGCCATCTTAGAGGCGACCCACCTCCTTGTGTCCACTATCGACCATCCAATCCCATTCCCTGCTAGGCAGCTACCAGATAAATGCACTTGGCGAAATATAATTTTCGTCCTTTTGGATATATCCTTTCAACAGTATGTCAGACTCTTTTTTAAAGACAATCTTCTTTTCTTATTAATTTTTCATTTACAAATTTTTTATGGCAGTGTACGTACCTTGCTTACTTTTCTTCTTATTGGCAGATTACGACGGCGGGGTGGCCGGTACAGACCTGGCCAACTTATAATCAAATCCGATAAAAAATTTCATTATTGCTCCACAGCAGCCGCAACAACAACAACAACAAAAAAAAACCATAACTGTTTTACAGGTAATTTCGTTGTTGTTGATATGATTGTTGCTGGCTGCACTTAATTTTCGCATGCCCACTGAAAGCCGAACCGAGCTCAGCTCTTGATCGCGATTTCTTGATCTTCCGTTCCGTCTTCCCATCCCAGAGCCACCCAATACCGCCCCATCCTCCGGAACCCCCTTTCAGGGGGCTAACTTTTCGCTCCCGTTCGTGTACAGACGCCATTTTGTCGAGTCAGAGTTCTCAGAGCGATAGCCACCAGTGGAGGTCAGTTGGGTGCGCAGGAATAGAAAGAAGCTGGAGCTTTGATTTGAAATGGCAATCTCTGGCCTATCGCCGCCGCTGCTGCAGCAGCACATAAATTGGGACGTTATTATGAAATAATTGCAATTCTGTACTTTGGACTTGTGCAATTGGCCAAAAGGTAAAATCAAAGGTAAAGAAGCAGAGAAAAAATGTTGATTGGTTTCTATCAATAAATTAAGAAATTTAAGCATTGCAAAATTGGTATAACCTTTTATAAAATTTTAAAAATAATACTTAAATAAATAAATAACTTTTATTTTTTCTAGTGCCAGACCAATCAGTCGGCTGCTGTGTATGGGATTCCGCACCTTGGGGAGCAGAAGCGATCACTTCAAACGGGAGCAGGTGACAGGCGACCGATGAGGAAGATGCCGCAGCATGAAAAACCTCAGGAAAATCAATAGCAATAAGTTGCAGCCGCCGCGAAACTGTCGCCAGACAAATCAAACGAATTCGCTTTGGGACACTGCCAGCTGCCAGCAAATTAACACTAAAGAAAACCGCTTTCATTCATTAAAAGTTCCACTGCGGTTCTCAATCTAGGTTTATTATTTACCTCCGGAAATATCAAAATCGAATAATCCAATAAAAAATTGTTTTCCTCATAACAACTTTAAAAAGTATTTATCAAAATGAGTTGCCCCTTAAATAGTTTCAAAATTTTTCTAATTATATGAATTTCTTTATCTAATCAGAGTTATCGTTTCTAGGAATCTTATCTTTGCTTTACTTGCGACTTTGGTTTCCACGGCAAACTTATTTAATTCTTTATTTAATCTTGCAGACGCTTCATATTTTTGATTAAAGATTCAGCAACATATTGCTTAACATTTTTTTTAGACCTAATTGGTCATCGCTTTGTTGCTCTCCACTAAATAAATACCTGTCCCATCTATCTGAAGACCCACTGCTCTCCTGACAAATCCCTCTTGTCGACATTACACCTGATTGGCACGTCACTCCCCCAAGTCATTTGCATCCAGCATCTCCTTGGGGTCCGGCTTGGTGGCTGCTCCTCCGCCAACATATGCAAATTAAATATAATTTCAACACTCGCATTTTTGTTGACTCTGCTGCCGACGACGACGGCTCCTCCGCCTTTTTGGCCATAATTTACATGAGGTTAACACGCAAGCGAACAGCAGACAACAACAAAGAACCGGCCTTGATTATCAAAGCCAAATCGAATGCACGCACATGCGAAGGATATAGGATATGAGGAGGAGGAATTATGGAGGAGGGGACTGGTACGAGAGCAAGGGATTTGGGGCAGGGACTGGGCTATCCACCGAAAAGGAAGTCAAGTTTGAAAAGGCTGAAAGAAATTCTATTACAATGTTGAAATATTGCCAAATCATGGCTTTGAGGTAAATAAATTTCCACGCCGCCACTCGCCATGACCGCTGAACTTGAAGGCGAAGGATGCAGCTGAAGCTGCAGTATGGTTAGTGGCAGGGCACTGAGAAAAATGTTTTCTTGAAAAGAAAATATTTGGAAAATGTTTGGAAAAAAAAGTGAGGTTACTACCAGAATTCGAAAATATGTGATAAAAACAAAGGTCTGTTTTTTTATAACCTCTTAGATTTGCTGCAAATTTCCCTTAGAATAGCAAATAATATTTCCCTGTGAATTGGAGGACCAGGAGCGGGCATGGAAGCTAAAGTCCCTGGCCGTGTATAAATAAGTAACCTGATCCCAGCAACACGCTGCCTGACAGCGGGGCCCAAAAACGGCACACAGCTTCGACTTGGACGGGATGGAAATGGATGGAAAGGAATGAAATGGGATGGGATGGGAGGCGATGGGATCCCATCGCAACTCTGCATCGGTATCACATCGGATCGGATTGGAGAAAAGCGGAACTCGTTTGGAGCTTCTGCAGCAGAAGCAGCAACACCATCGCCTTGCGGCATTTTGATTTATAACCGATTTATGCACTTGGCTCTGTCCATGTGGGAGTCGTCTCCTTCATCTTGACTTTGAATTCATGAGCGGACAGCTGGCTTCGGTTTATTACATATTACAAATAACACATATCGGTACGGTGAGCCTCGATTGGCGTGGAAATTTCGGTTCACTATTATGCGCTAGGCGCATTCACAATGGAAAGCATTTGAATACGTGTTAGCTAATACGAGTTAGTAAGGCAACTCTGCGGGCGCGGGATGCCTGTCCGGATTTGGATGCATCTAATCGTCTTTTTTGTTTCTTTGTTTATCACGGCTGCCGTTTATTTGGGTTTTTAGGGCTAGGTCCTTGGAGCCTTGTTTGCAAAGAACCACATCAAGCCCATTAGGCAACTAGGGGGACTGTTGTTCACCGCTCCCTTTTGTATCATGCGACGTGCCTCGTCTAGGGATAGTTCCACCACCTCGATTATCTCGTCCTCGACACCGCCGCCACTAGTGGCTTTATCCGCATCCGTCACTTCGCAGTAGTACATGGCCTGTTTGGCGCCAGATGATCCAACGCCAGATCTAGCGGAGAAAAGAATTTAAAAATGGGTATAATCGTTAATTAATTGAAACTTATAAATATTATATAAACCTCTATGAATCCCACTCACCGGTACACCATGACCTCTTCGATGCGATCCACGGGTACATCGTACCCACACTCCTCCACCACCTCCTCACGAGCGATCTCGATCCAGCTCTTTGACTTATCCACGATTCCGGCGCAAAGTTCCAAGGTCACTCCGATGGAAGGCGGAAACGCATTCAAGTCCACATTATCGAAATTTCCCTTGGCGCTAGAAATGATTCCATGATAGACGGCAGGCCGGAACTGACGCACCAACACAAGCTTCTGGCGTGTGGTATTGTACAAGATTATAGCGACGCTATCGTGCACCTTGAGCAGATCCCAGTTCTTCTCTACTCCATTCTGAACGTAGTAGAGCCGGAATGGCTTCACGTAGGGGGAATCCTCGGGCAGAGGACCCAGCCAGACCTTGGAAACGTTCTCCATGCTGAGACTTCTGTGTGAAACACGGGCACGGGCGAGTGTTGGCAGGCTGCTTTGAATCAAACATTTGATTATTATTTTCATTATTTCTAAAAGAAAATAGAAATAAATAACTAAACTTAACCTTTTCTTTTAATGTTTTGGCACCAGCTGACTGCCAAAGCTCCACCCGGCGATTAGAGCGCAAATCAGATGGGGAGCCCAAAAGCTTTTCTGACATTTAAGGCCCTGCTGAAACTGGTAACACTTATAAAGGGTTTGAAAAAGGTTTTGGTCTTAGTAAAAGCTTATTTTAATTAGGAAGTAACATTTTTATTTAACTTATATTTATATTTATTACCTTATATAAAAGTATGATTTCATACACATGTCCAAATATATACCAAGATAAAACGCATGCATTCACTTATGATAAAATCCTAACAAGATTCCTTTGCATAGGATGACGCTTTGAAGAGAAAGAACCACGAAAGGGCAAGCAAAGTAGTGGGTCCCCCAGTACTGGTGGCACCCGTTTGGATCTTCTTTTTCGCATCATTCATAGACATTTCCACGACCTGAATGGATTCGCTCTCTATCCCGCCACCTTCAGAAACCTTCTGCTCATCGGACACCTCACAGTAATAGACTGTCATGGCTCCGCTGGAAGCCCCAATGCCTGATCTAAAGGCGAAAACTCGCTGCAAGGACTCCACGGGCACCTTGTAACCGCATTCTTCCAGGACTTCTTCTTGGGCGATTTCGGGTAGACTTATCTTCTTATCCACTGCGCCGCCACAGAGTTCCAGGGTTATTCCAATTTCCGGGGGAAACTTATCCAAATCCACTTCTCCTTCAGGGATTTTGTCTATGCCGCTTGTATAAATACCTTGGTACACGGCTCCCCTAAACTGCCGCACGAATATAAATTTTTGACGACTTTTGTTAAATACTAAAACTACGACTCCATCTATTATCTTAATCAGATCAGTGAATTTCTCCTTATGATCCTCAATATACTTCATTCGCATGGGTTTGACCCAAAAGGAGTCCTTTGGCATGGGCTCAAACCAAATGCGATTAATACAGCTTGGCGGGTGACCATCTATCCTGTGAGTCGAAGAATTGGAACTAGGCAACAAGACCTTGAAATAGGGTAATCTGTTAATGGAATTTTTTATAATTTGAATAATTTTGGAAGGCCTGCGGCGATACATATTTAATTTTAACTTTAAGCAGAAAAGTGTACATTCTTTTAAGATTTCAAAAATGTTTTCATTTTTTTAGATGACAAACTGATTTTGTGTTTTCTTTTAAGCTTTAAACAATGGACAAATAAGTTTTAATTGGCTTTACTATATACCGATTCAAAAGAGAACCACAAGAGACCAATTCAGATTTAGTTTTCAATAACCTTAGGAAATTAAACGATTTTCTTTAAAAATTTTGTCACAGAGTGGTAAAAAAAAGGATTTAATTAATTTTTTAATCAAAAAACTATTTTAAAAAACTATTTTTATTCGAGAATAGTGTTTTTAGTTTTATCTAGAGTTGTGTAGAGCAAATCTTGAGAACAGTGCTGCAAAGCGCCCTACCGATAAGCCGATATAATTAAGAATTTTCATCTGTTATCGACATCGACACAATTTCGGGACGGAAGTCGGTGCGTGCTTATTTTCACCCTTTCCAGTTAGATAATACCGTAAAATATTAAAAACATTCACTTTGCAGCTGGATAACGAGTTAGCCGCTCCAGAAAATAACCACGTACACGATGATGCTCCGATCCCGCCTCACACAGGCGGCCCAGGCCGCCCAGCGCACGTTTGCCACC
The DNA here is from genome assembly GCA_018150405.1 of Drosophila varians. Taxonomy (NCBI): domain Eukaryota; kingdom Metazoa; phylum Arthropoda; class Insecta; order Diptera; family Drosophilidae; genus Drosophila; species Drosophila varians. The sequence goes on from JAECWK010000015.1 coordinate 6,817,452, forward strand.
AGCCCGAAGGCGATGGCCGCCAAGCAGATGACAGTGCGAGATGCCCTCAACAGCGCCCTGGACGAGGAGCTGGCCCGCGACGACCGCGTCTTCTTGATGGGCGAGGAAGTGGCCCAATACGACGGCGCCTACAAGGTGAGAGTAATGGCTTTTCTTCGACCTGTCCTCTGATTACGTAAACAGCGAGCGACGTCGGCGGCGGCAGCTGATGACAGCTGATGCAGGTGGATAGGGTCCCGGAGAGGTGAGGGGCTGGTGGGTGACATATGCGTGGCTATATGTAACTACTGATAATAGATTGTGGGGAATACGTACCGAATGCGTGATCGGAATTGGCAAGGTCACGCAGAATGCGAATGATTGTCTGCTGATAATGAGTAACCCACAAAGTCACGATTTGTTTACGCGTTCAAATTTTAGAAACCGGCTTTCTTACCATAAATAATACATCCCTTTAATGCTTATTTATAACAATTTTCGTTTGCTTTTTTAGGTTTCTCGTGGCTTGTGGAAAAAGTACGGCGACAAGCGCATCATCGATACGCCAATTACAGAAATGGGCTTTGCTGGAATCGCCACTGGAGCCGCCATGGCTGGACTGCGTCCTGTTTGTGAATTCATGACCTTCAACTTTTCCATGCAGGCCATCGATCACGTAAGCCTTAAAAGCATCCTCTACCTTTAAAACATCCCACCGAAAACAAGCAGTAGCCTAACTACTCATATTATCTCATTGCCAAAAAATGAAAACACGCAAAATCCAATCCAAAATGCCCCAACTACTCCACTCAGCTAGCAATAGACCAATTCAAGTTCTATACAAGATCGGGCCGCGGCGCTTAATGGGATAATATGGGTGGTGCAGCTCCTGCCCCTTTCTGTCGTAGAATGGACCTCACTAATACCCTTCACCAACCCATATTATCCGATTATGTGCAGGCAAAATTACGCGAGTTTGTAAAGCCTCCAGTGGGCGATCGTCAGCTCCCACTCAGTCGAATAATCGAAAGTCCTCGTTCCACCTGGATCACCGAGATCAACGATATCCTGAACAGAAATCCAGTGGGCGAGGTGATTGCCCCGCCACTAGACCGTAGTAAGCCAGACAAAATGGAAGCAGCCCGACTCATAGTCATCCGGCGGCGAAAGATGAAGAAGCACAAGCTAAAGAAGCTGCGCCGCAAGATGAAGTTCGAGTGGGCCAAGGTGCGCCAGCGGCGAGAGATGCGCAAAGAAAAGGCTTTCCAGGCCAAGCTGATGGCTCAGATCAAGCAGGCAGAAGCTTTTAGTGCAGAGCAACATGTGGCCGAGATTCTGAGGCAGGCGAATGAGACACCACTGCCCCGTTTCTGGAAGGGACGACGCCTGCCCGCATTTATCATTAAGCAGAAATTAGGCATTAAGTAAAGATGAAAAATAAAATGCGACTTGTATTAACTTAAATTGATGGATTGGTAGTTAAAGGGCATGGAAACACCGAAAATTTAAAAAACGACTAATTTTATTGTTTACATTTTACACTTTAGATTATCAACTCGGCCGCCAAGACATTCTACATGTCCGCTGGTGCCGTCAATGTGCCCATCGTGTTCCGTGGTCCTAATGGTGCTGCCTCCGGAGTAGCCGCCCAGCACTCTCAGTGCTTTGCCGCATGGTACGCTCACTGTCCCGGACTGAAAGTTGTCTCCCCGTACGACTCTGAGGACGCCCGCGGTCTGCTGAAGGCTGCGATTCGAGATCCTGATCCGGTGGTTGTGCTGGAAAACGAGCTTATGTATGGAACTGCATTCCCTGTCGATGAGAGCGTAATCGATAAGGACTTTGTTGTGCCCATCGGCAAGGCGAAGGTTATGCGTCCTGGCAAGGACATTACCATCGTGGCGCATTCCAAGGCTGTTGAGACATCGCTGCTCGCTGCCGCCGAACTGGCCAAGAAGGGTATGTTTTCTGTGGGAAAATAGGATTTAAGATGCTGACATTTGTTTATTAACCAGGCATCGAGGCGGAGGTCATCAACCTGCGTTCCATTCGGCCCTTGGACACCGCGACGATTTTTGCCTCCGTTAGAAAGACCCACCACCTGATTACCGTGGAGAACGGCTGGCCTCAGCACGGTAAATGATTTTTCAATTATTAAAGAAATAAAACTTTAATAATTTTATAATTTGCAGGAGTTGGAGCTGAGATTTGTGCCCGCATCATGGAGGATGCGACATTCTTCGAACTGGACGCCCCGGTGTGGCGTTGTGCCGGTGTGGATGTGCCCATGCCCTATGCAAAGACTCTGGAGGCTCATGCACTGCCACGAGTTCCCGATTTGGTGGACGCAGCCCTGAAAGTGCTGGGCGGAAAGGCCGGAAAGGCAGCTGTCGCTGCCAAGTAGAATTTACGTATTGTAGCCCGAGCTATCTAAATTTACTGTCCTCATCGAACCGCTGCCTTGGTCTAACCGAGCTGCCACCCAAAATTAGCGCACCGAATTCAAAAACGGTAAACATTGGTTTGGAAATTCAAAAGCACCATCCTTGGGTTATTGTTTTATTTTCGAACGATCTAGTTGAATTATTTGATTATGGAAATCTCTTCTGAAAATAAAAGAAATACATAAACGATATAAATCTATAGATTTTCATTTTGGCTTTAAAATCTTATTGATTGTTAATTATTCACGAACTCTACAATTGGTAAGTTAAAAATTTTCTTTAAAAAGCTGGCCGAATTCAGATCATCAATTCAGATTTATCAATTTATTCTAAAAACAAAATGTTATCAATACATTAATTGATTTAAAACTGCGCGCACATTATTTAATCGTAGCCCTGGGTCATTGCCAACGACTTTTCAACACTATCTCTACACATGCACGTTTCCCAGCACTGAATCCATTTGCGTATCAAGAGAAAAAGAAATTTGCGAAACAATAACAATTAAATGCAAGTCGTGCAACACACAATGCTCTGTAGCGACTGTAATGGCAAGTAGCTCCAGCTCCAGCTCCGATGAAAGCTGCAAAGCGCCCGATAACTTCCGCATCTCCAGTGCCTCCACGAATGGCGAGGACGATGATCCCAGCGAAGTAGCAGGATACACAGCAACAAAGAGGGGAAAACCACATACGGATGTTGCAATTCAAAGAAGGAAAGGATGCACCAAAGATGCAGCACCCACAGCGGCGTCGTCAGTTGGCATGCGGTGCCCACTCTGTCACAGTTGCAGTGCCAGCCGATTCCACTGTCGAAATTGCGTCAGAAACGGAAACATTACTCACAGTCAGGTGGAAAAGCCAGAAAGGTTTGCTTATACACAGCTTGTGGGCCTTATCAAAATCACACGCTATCTGATCAATATTTTTCTGTTTTCCAGTCTGACGGAAAAGCAGCAGCGCTACATCAACCTCCAGGCTGACCTTAAAACCTTTAGCATTCGATATGAGCGTCTTATTGATCAGCATCGTTCCCACGAGGATCGCCTGATGGCCATTAAGGCCAAGAGAAAGCAACTGGAGCTCCTTCAACAGCTCATTGCCAGTACGGGCCAAAGACTAAGAACCTTGGGCGAGCGGCGCGATGAACTCCGTTGGGCCAACGCCGAGAAACGAAAGAACCTACCCAAATATCCAGACAAAGTAAAGATGCTGGAGGACTATGTACTTGATAGGGTGGAGACCATAGACAAGCTGAGAAATACCCATCAGGGTCTTCTCGATAGTGTCAAGCAGGAAGCTCGACGAGGCATCCAGCAGCTAGTGTCCTACGTATTCCCCATATCAGAGGTAGTACTCAAGGAAGAGCAGCAGCGAAGGACCAGCGTAGAGCGGAGTGAGGAGGCGGAAACAATTGCTGCTTTGGCGGATGCCAAGAACACTTCATATATTCGCGGCAAGTGGGTCTTTCATGGCAGTGGAATTAGTGAGGTACAGTACAGGATTGTGGGACCCTCCCTACCCGCAAACGGTGATTACACCGCCTACCTAGACTGGCTGGCGGAAAATAAAGACGATGTACCCAAGTCGACGGCAAATGAGATTACACCTAGTAAAATCGAGGCCTACAGGATCGTGGGTGCTCTAACCTACACCGCGCAGCTAACTCAGCTGCTCAGTTTCTACCTGAATGTCCGTCTGCCGTACAAAATTGCTTATGGCGACTTCTGTCGAAAGGTGTTGAACGAGGAGCAGTTCCGGCGCAAGATTTCGCGTCTGAATTCGAATATTATGTATTTGGCCTATACCCAACAGGTAAAACTGCGCGCTCTCAACGAACAGCATACGCTGGAGAACCTACTGGCCATACTGGATCTAGAGCGTAGTGATCTGGGCAGGTTCGGCTACCTGGATGTGACGAATGCGCCGCTCATGAAGTCTGTGGATTCACTTTTAATTGGCATTGAAACGGCAACGGAATCTGAGTCGGAGGGTATGCCTTTTTTTCTTTTTAAACTATTAAATTCGAAGTATCCCGTTGTTTCAGATGAAAATTCCCTGCGAATGGACTGGGAGGCTGTTCCTAGCCATACCCAGCAGCCGGAACTGGCAGAACCGAATTTAATGCCAGCGGCTGGACAGCAATCCACCATCGCTTTCGTTCGCATGGCAGCCACTTCGGTGCTGCGATGGATTAAGTAAGGACCCAGATCCTAAGGCGATCAGATCATCAGGCACGTGTGTTATATTTTACAAATTAGACTAAGTTATTGTTTATGTGACAGCGTGCTGGTTTTAGCGTTATCCTTTTGGTTTACAGAACTAATTTTGTATTGATTATACATTATATATATACATATGCTGTGTGTGAAAGAAATATCGCTTTTCTTTTTACTTTTATTACATAACTTAATTGCCTTTATTTAATAAAAATGGTTCTCTATAAATATCTATATAAATTTGCTTGTTTAATGCTTGCAAAATACAAGGACTTAATATTTAAACGACTCAATTTATAAACACAAAAACGTAATCAATGAAAATAATTTTTCAGGGCAGAGACGAGATCAAGCAAATCTCCGCAGGTGACGGATGAAACCTGCCGCCTTTAAAATCCTACATTAAATGAACTTTGTGGGCAGTTGAGTGGGCGGGGGAGCAGCTTCAGTGGCAACCTCGTCGTTGGTTGCCTTTGGCAGGCTGGCTGGCTTTACAAATACTTGTGGCAGTGAGTTAGGTGGTCCACCCAGTTGGGGCCTTGCTCCGTTGGCCAGCAGGTCATAGTCATAGCGCGGCGCGACGCTCAGCGAGGATAGCACTAAGGCGGCGGCCATTGCCTGGTCATGATTGTAGAAGGCCGTCACGGCAGCCGGGGATGGTGGCTGCTGTGCGGCCGGAACTGTATGTCATTGACGCGGAGATGTGCCAGCTCCAGCACCTGTGCTGGGAGATCCTAGTCCGCCAGTTCCTCGAACATGGTTGGGTGACGGCCATTTGATCTTCTTCTCCAGCGCCTTCAAATCAGACATGGCCCTTCATGATTTGACTGTTCGTGGCGAGATCGTAGACGGATCCCATGGGTCCGCTATTATTATTATTAAAGATGTACATATTTTTTGTATTAAAACCCATAGCTCCATTCATTTGCCCACCACCACCAAGAGATTTAGGCTTGTTCGAGGTCTTGCTTTTCGTTTTGGGCAGAACATGTTTGGGTTTGGAGGCAGGAAAAACGCCCACGATCTCTACGCCATCGGATTCGCTGCTACTGTCCCTGACCTGGACCATATTGGAGCTGGAGGAAGTGGACGTGATGACGCTAGTGGTGGCGGCCAGTTGCTTGGACGTGTGCAGAATCTCGCTAGGGCACTGATAGTCATCCAAATTGATGACATGAGGTGAAGGTCGCGCGCCTACGATTACTTTGGCCTTGGCCTGTGGCTCAACAGGGAACTGACCCGGACTCCCACTGACGCCAAGTGTCGCTGCCGAAATCAGATTGTAGATGCTGCTGCCGCCCAGCGGATCCGTTTTCCGATTGGGCGAAGCCAGATCCAGAACCGCACTAGCGGCCGCCAACGTGGCCGCCTGAGCCGAAGTGCTGGGCATGGAGAGCAACGTTTCCAAAGTGGGCAGGTGGTTGTTGTTAATATTATTGTTGATTATGGCTGGCGCGGTGACAGCCGCCGTGGCAGCCGGCGTCAACTGGAATTGCGGTTGTGTTTGCAGCTGCATGTTTGGAACCTGCTTTATGACCTTTTTCTTCGCCGGTTTATTGGCTTGAGCAGGCTGATCGTTTAGCTTCCGCTTCAGGCTGTTGGAGGAGGCACTTGTGACTGAATCCGTATCTGAGTTACCTCGCGATCGAGGTTCTTCGATTGGCATCAGGTGGTTGCTGGCCTGCGGCGCTTGATCAGCGGCTGCTGCGGCGGGTTTAACGACTGCCGGTCCAGCTTTTAGCTTTTCCTTTGACTTCCGGCTGGCGTGCTTTTGACGCAGGATCTCGCGCTGCAGCTCATCATAGCGCATCCAGCCCTGTGGCCACAAATCAGCCACTTTTTCCTTTAAATAATCGTTAATAAAACTCTCTAGCGAGTCTTTCCGCTTAGCTAGCACGGCGTAGGACGTCCATCGAGCCTGGTAGACGTCGTACAGAAGCAGGCGCAGCTCGCTGGTCCACTGGAACTTCTTGCGTGGCATCTTCGGCGGTTGCTCCGAATTTACATCCGCCGCTCTAGAAAATATAAGTAATAAAAATTAATTTTTTGTTATATATTATTTTAGGAGGTATATTCTTACGCTTGTTCTGCAAAGTTCCGCAGTTCCATCTCGTAGTTGGCTATCGCCTTGGGCATAACCACGGCCACGGCTCTTCGCAGCTTCTCCATGGCATTGGTTGACTTGTTTCTCGCCTCCTTGGCTCGCACCGCCTTACCCTTGCGCAGGATGTAGTACTTGGGCAGCTGCAACTGGTACTCAATGTGCGAAAAGACCATTTTTCGTTCATTCTGTTCCGTACACTGAACCGTCTCGTAGACCCTGCGAAAGAAATTACTTAGTTTAGTCCGTCCATGACGAAATAGTAAAGGAAAACTTACTTCAAAAGAAGGGGAGTTAGTGTGGAATCCAAGCTGAATTTTTTACCGCTCCAGTCTCGCGCTCTAACTGCTTCCTTGAAGTTATTTATGGCCTCCAAGACATCGCTATCCAAGGTCGCGGGTAAAACAGTGTCTGCAGTTCGAAGATCTTTAGAATAAAGAAAGATTAGGACCGAGGCTTGTTAGCTTCTTTGTAAATAACTTACTCTCATGACCCTCCTTCCGCTGCTTGGTGGCCTGCCTTTCCTCAGTACCCTGATCCAGTGCAGAGTCCGCATCACTACTGTCGCTGCTTGAATCCACATCCGTAGATATGCACTTTAATTCCCCATTAATGACACCCTTGACGGGCACTGCGCCACTCTGCAATTTAAGGTAGCTGTCCCGCTTGGCCTTCAGCATATCCTTTACCGTCGTCGTCTTTACCGACTTCTTTAAGGCTTGGGCTTGTGCTTGGGACTGAGCTTGTCGCTCCTCCGTATCCGTGTTCTCCACTCCACTCGGCCTTGGAGAATTGGATGAGGAGGAGGTGATGACTATCGGCTTTTTGAGTGGTTTCTTGCTGGAAACATTCGGACTATGGCTCGATTTCGGCTTGGACGTTAAAATAACCTTTGACTTCTTTGCGTGATTGTCTTTGTACTTGCTGGAGGACTTGACCGTGGAAGCTGAGTCTCCATCGTCCAGGCTTTCGCTGTCAGAATCGTCCTCTTCGGAATCGGTCTCGTCATCCTCCTCGTCGTCTTCATCAGAACTGGACTCATCCGAGTCGTCGTCCTCATCGTTATCATTATCATTTCCATCTTCATCTCCGGATGAAGACGAAGAACTTTCCGAACTAGACGAGACAATTCGCTTTCGCGATCGCTCTGGCATTTTGATGATGGCATCCGTTCGCGTGGTATAGGACTTCTTGGTGAGGTTCTTGAACTCCAAAGCGCCACAGTTAATGTAGAAGCCGCCCTTAAGTGTCTCCGCCTCCTCCGGAATTATCTCGTCATACTAGAAAGAGAAAATTGTGTTAAAAATTGCATAAATTTACCAAATCGAAATATTCTATAGCGTCTATGCATTTTATTTTTTATTTAATTGAACTATCTTTTTATTTTAAAGATTAAAACATAAAATTAGAGCAAAGGTATATGTAATTCAATATCTTACAGCTTCCGTGTTGTCAATAAAGGAGTCTGACTCATCGTAGCCCATGCCAATGTCCCGGAAATCGTCCTTTTTACTCTTGCCCCTGCCTGTGGCATAAGCGTTTCCGTACTTGGCTTCCAGCTCTTTGACGATCCGCGCCACATCGTCGTCATTGTCTGCAAAAGGATCGCTGGGTGCTCCATTCGGTACAGACGTTACCTGTTTCAGTTTCTTGGCTTTTTTCTGGAATTCATAAGAGATTATTGATAGTAATGTTGGTTAGTTTTGGACCAGTAAACAGTGCTTACCTTTTCCAGGTAGAGAAGCTTTGAGTAATTAAATTCTGGATATTTGTCCGTGTCGGTCTCGAAGAGCTCCAGCTTGATGCGAATGCTCTTGGTCGTCTTGGACGCCTTCTGACTGGTGGACGTGCCAGGCAGGTCAGGCTGTGGTTCCAGGAAGCTGCTGCCAAAGCGCGAGAATACCCCATCGTTTTGGGCGATCGAGGTGAGGGAGATGCGCCTTGGTTCCCTCGACATTTCTCCAGGCGGTGAGAGGTGATACCACAGGAATTTGGAGATAGGGAGAAAGAAACTTCCCGCCCTTTTTCGAGCACCGCGTGTTTTGTTCCGTTTCTCTTTATTATTTGTATTTTTGTGTTCCTCAAAACAAAAACAGACAGCAGCACTGGGTCTTCGGTCTGCTCCTCCTGCTCGGAGTCTACTATTACTCCTTCTCTTGCCACTTCACCTCCAGCTCCTCCGCCTGCGGAAAGTATCGCTTTTCTGCACGTACACCAGACCAACCACTAATCGTGGCACTAGTTTCACTTTTACTCAATTGCAGTAGGCCGAAAAACAATGTTTATCAACATAAACAATAGGCAGAGAGGGTCTGCTGCTCTCTATCCGTCGCCGTCCGCCAGCATTTGCACTCGCGAATGCGGATCTTTGTCACCGTCTGTATTTTGTGCAGCTGCAGGCACCGCAGCAGCGGTGGCAATTTCGCAAATCGGGTTGGAGTTGGAAGGAAAAATTTTTTTTTGGGGGGTTCAATTCGAGTGCTGCCGGCACAAAAACAACACAATCTATTGCGGCAAAACACCGGGGACTACACACACTCGCCGATGGCGATCGACTTGGACACATTAAACGGCGGGCACTTTGCTTTTCGCGCTTTTCGCACGGCCGCCAACGGTTTGGCTGCTTAATTTGTTTCTTATTAAAATCCCGTGGCCCGTCCTCAACGCTACATTCTCAATGCTCTCCGCTCTCCACCTTGCCGCTCAGCCCCGCGCCGCTCACTGCCGCGTTTTGCAGCACTGGCATTTGCAAACAAATGCCGTTCACACCTGGCTTTTAGGCCAACTTCAAACAAATACAACCCAAATTATGAAGCTATGATTATTCGTAAAATCTAAATTCCTATATCTATCATTCCTGTCAGTTTACATCGATAAATATGTAAATTACTAAAGATATTTTAGATATTTTTAATAGATTGCATTTGGAAATATTTTAGGTATATTTTTCGTAATCTCTGCCTAAAATGTAGTTTTGAATTCGAAAATACTGAAAGACTAACTAAATAAAAAAATATTTTGTATAAACATAAAATAGTATTTTTTCGAAACAGTATCGCTCGATTTTTGATTATAATGAATGCTAAAAATAATTTAATATTTTTAATTTAATATTTATTTTTAATAAATAGCGTAGCTAAAGTTTTGGCTTGAAATTCCACTGACATGCGTCTGCCTTCGGGTTTGTTTTGAAACCATCGCGTTGCTTACCAACACTGACCCATCAGCTGTTTAGGGAGGGGGCGGTGGATGGGGCTGATATGGCATTTGTAGTGGCCCCCCTTTTTGTTTTCAGTACAATTGCGAGTGCGGAGCTGTTTACTTGGCTCAAATAACGTCAGTGAGGTGCTGGTTCAATTAGCGTAAGTGAGTCGCTGTACGTGAGGTTTTGCGCCTGCTCCAACTAGCCAAATAGAGTTGCATGCAAGGAAATTCGGTCGAAACTGCAAGCTGTTATTATGGACAGTTTTTTTAAAGTGGACCTCCATTGGGTGAAAACGATTAGGATTGTGCAATTAACAAAAGTGTGCCGTGCTGCTGTTGCTTTTTTGTCCCCATCACACCGCCCAGTGGGGCTACACACCAACACACACATATTTATGCTGCCTTTATGCTTGCAGTACCCCATGTAATTTTATCGAGTGCAAGTGACCGACCAAAGAGCAACGCTCGGAGCCCCAACAAAGGCTCCCAACTTCCACTTGTCCGGCGACTTTCCCTGGAGACGGAGACTTCGCGGCGACGCAGGAATCACTTTAAATAAAGGCCCCACCTCACCCACAAGGGAGTCGGAACGGAAACAGGAACGGGAACGGGAGTCATGCAGCTGGCGAGACAATAAAGGCTCATAAACTGGGATAAAGAAAGGCTGAGCTTCTTTGTCCATCTCGGGAATCATTTTCATTCAAAGTTTGCGGAGGCAACATTGCGGTGAGTAATACCTTTCATTAGTAATTACAGCACCATGTACTCCAAAAAATCTACAAGTTGTTGGCCGTTTGTCAGGGAAAGGTGCAAATAGGAAACAAGAGACTACCATTATGCGATAAGGAAAAGAATTGCTTTCTTTTATCTAAGGTGACGTATATCACAAGGCAAATACTGGTGAAATGATAAAAGTAAAAAAAAAACCCAGCCATTGAAACTCCACAACCTCCAATTGTAATTCGACCTTGCCAGCCGAAAATGGCCTATAGTTTTAGTACGAAAATGCCATCAACTTTTTTGGTTGAACACACATAAAAGGCGGCAGCGGGTTTTCCTTTTCTAAATTCAATTGAACAGTAGTCGCCGCAAACAAAATTAAACAATTCACATAAACAAACAAAACTGGTCGTTTGCCAGAGCAACAAGTGAGCGTATAAATTTAATTTACTCTTAATGCGTCATTATTGCCATTTTGTGACACGCTCGGATTGTTTGTGGATTCGCTGATTTTTGTAATCGCCAGCACATTTTTCGCACAATTCGCGATCCGTATCAGATCTCTAAGGGTTCTCCATAATGTGTAGAATTTATTTACTTTGTGTCAATAAATACTATTACTGAGTAATTCGCAATGTGGGTTAATGGAGTTTTTCTTTACCTGTCTGTGACTTATTATTAGTTTTTGGAAAACCCATATCATACTTTCTATGAGTTCACAGGAAGTCCAAAGTCCAGGACTCTACAAGCTCTTTTCTCAATAAAAAAATAATTAAATACAAAACAGCCATTAAAAAATGTGTTACAAGTTTTCGAAGAATTTCGCTTTTACTTAAACTTTTTAGATAACACAAATTCTTGGAAATATTTCAAAACTTCTATTTAGTTTCCTTACTTCTAATCTCCAAAAAATTCAAAACTGACTAAAACTGTGTTTTCTTGAATAAGAAAGCATTGATAAGGATAATCCATCCAATTGAATTTAGGTACAAAAATTATTTCTAAAAAATTTGTATGGTATTCAACTATACTGACCCCCAACCTCCCGGTGCTCCCAAACCGACAAAGTGCCTTCCCCCCAAATCCAACCCAGACGTAAATGTGTCTCTGGGTGGTGCCATTTTTAAAACAATGACGCATCTACGGAAATAAATTACAATGAACTGTGGTGTCTGCCCAGACTCATTACCAAGAAGATAGCCATCGATAGCAATATTTGTTTTCATTTATATAACGTTCGATTTCTGATTGCCAATTTCAGTAAACAGACATGACTGAGAGTGAGGAGTTGATGAACAAGTACGGGAAACCGCTCCGCTACGACCGGAATTTCCAGGGACCCCGGCAGCGGGATCGGAGCTGTACTGATGTACCCTGTCTTCTGATATTCGTCCTCTTTCTGATCGGCTGGGGTTTCATTGCCAACTACGCCATCAAAAATGGAGATCTCAACCAGATCATGTCACCTACGGACTCCTTCAACCGAAAGTGCGGCCTGGATTCCGGAGTGCTGGACAAAAATCTTTTGTTCTTCTTTGATCTGGGGAAGTGCATCAATCCGAGTGTACCGCTTACCGGCTGTCCAACACCCCAGGTAAGTGGCTACCTTTTGGCAATCAATCGGATCGAATCCAAACGCTTTGCTCCAACAGGTGTGTGTAAAAAGCTGTCCAAGCCAGGATTTTGCGTGGGACGACATGAAGAACAAGCTCAGTTTCGAGGACCTTCGCAGCCGCCTCATCTGTCAGACGGAGGAGCAGAAGCTGCTAATGAGGAACAAGGACGACATTGAGCAAGCGATCAGGAACAATTTATGCGCCCGGTTTTACATGAAGAGCGAGCCGTTCTTCAACCGCTGCCTTTCCGGGTTCCCGTCGCCGGGTTGCATCCGTCGAAAGGTCGGCCGGTTTCCCCGCGAGATCGTTATGCTGCCGGCCAATGCCAGTGCCCTGGTGCGGGATCTCCAGGAGGGGGAGTGCCTGAATCCTCAGGATGTCATCAAAGAAAAGATGAGTCAGGCAAACGACCTGTTGGCACAGCTGGTGGGTAACTTGATGTCCAACTTCTACAACGACACGCAGGATGCCCAGCGCATGGGCGAGGAGATTGGTGAGGATTTGATCAACTCCATGAATGTAATCCTGTGGGCCTGCGTCTGCACCCTGGTGGCCTCTCTGATTTTCATTGCTCTGATGCGCTGGCTCTCGGGTCCCATCATGTGGTTCTCCATCTTTGGCGTGCTAATCGGGCTACTGGTCGGACTCTATTATTCCATAAAGCAGTACATGTTCTGGGACAAGGCGGCCACAGGAACGATACACGGGCCCAATCTTTATTCTACGGTCAAGACCATTATGCAAAGCCCGAAAACCTGGCTGTACCTATCCATATTCATTGGATTGTGCTTTGTGGTGATCCTGCTGCTGGTGATCGTGTTAAGGAAGCGAATCCGAATCGCTATTGCCCTGACAAAAGAAGGCAGTAAAGCGGTGAGCAGCGTGTACAGCACCGTTTTCTTTCCCATTTTCTCCTGGGTGCTCTTCATCGCTGCCATTGTCTTCGCCATCGGAGTGGGCCTGTATCTGGGCTCTATTGGAGATCCGACATTCCGAATGGTGCGCCAGCTGACGGACACGGGTGAGGCGACCAACGAGCCATGCAAATGCGTAGGACCAGCTTTCAACTACACGGTGGGAGCTGCCTGTGTCCCCCGAATCTTTGAACAGAATTGTTACAACGAAAATGACCGAAGACCCTGCACTAAAACCACTTGCAGCTTCGAGAACATAAATAATCCGACGAAAATCGAATGGGCCATCGTCTACAACGTCTTTGGCTTCCTGTGGCTCAGCTTCTTCATCTCGGGCTTCAGCTACATGGTTCTGGCCTCAACATTTGCCCGCTGGTACTGGACATTCAAGAAACGGGACGTCCCCTTTTTCACCCTCAGCGGTGCCTTCTGCCAGACGGCCTTCTATCACCTGGGCACCGTGGCGTTTGGCTCTCTCATTCTGGCCATTTGTCGGATGATTCGCATTGTCCTGGAGTACATCGACCAAAAGCTTAAGAAGTACGACAACGCCGTGACCAGAGCCATTTTGTGCTGCATGCGCTGCTTCTTTTGGCTTCTTGAGACCTTCCTGAAGTTCCTCAACCGGAATGCTTACATTATGTGCGCCATTCACGGCAACAATTTCTGCAGCAGCGCCAAGGACGCGTTTAACCTGATTATGCGTAATTTTTTGCGTGTCGTCACGCTGGACAAGGTCACAGATTTTCTGTTCTTTTTGTCGAAACTGCTGATTACCGCTGGAGCGGGAGTGTCTACCTTCTATTTCCTCGTCCATTATCCGCCACCAAATGAGCTCCATTACAACGCTGTGCCCACCACGGTTGTGGTGATTGCTTCCTTCCTTATAACGAGCGTATTCTTCAGTGTCTACTCGACGGCGGTGGACACACTGTTCCTCTGCTTCCTGGAGGACTGCGAGCGCAACGATGGCTCGCCAGAGAAGCCGTACTTTATGTCCAAGCAGCTGATGAAGATCCTTGGAAAGAAAAACATTCTTCCGCCTCGCCAGCAACGCGGAAAGTAAAATATTCCGACACGAAACTGCAGTGCAAATTTAAAATTAATTCAAGTCAAAAAAGATACGTCTGTAAAACATATGTAAACATATTTAATGTATCCCAATATAGAACGGGTTGTGAGCAGTTGCTCAAGCCGCAGGCTGCAATACGGTTTGCATGAAATGCGATCCATTTTGCCAATACTCTTAATCTCTAATGTTAATGCTATTGTATATAATACGCCAGGATCTACATGTACATGTATCTACTAGATTTTTTGCGGCTAGACGTGCAAATGGAGATGTGATAGGCGCTGACCATAAAGACCAAAAGCAATACAATACAAAAAAATAATCATTTTATGTATGCAGGAAACACAAAGTACATATCTCACATCCATATTTCTTAATTTACGATTTAAACTCAATCATGTTATTTTCAGTTATATTATAATTTTTCGAATTTAATAAAAATGAATTCCTCAAATATCATCTTTTTTCAAATATGGTTTTTTGATAAGTTTTATAAGTTTGCCACCATTCCACCTTTAGAAAACGCTCAAATCATTAATTTAAAAAAGGCTGAATGTAAACAGGAAAAGAATGAATGGCCGTGACAAATAACTTTTTGTAGTTTCAGTTGTAACGAATTATAATAATGTACACAAAATAAATAATACTGCCCATCTGCGGTTTAGTGGATCTTTCATTTCATCAATCACATGATAATGTCTTTGAGAACACTATCACTGATATTTAGCAGATCATCGTCGTCTCCATTTTTGTCAAAATCAAAGAACGACAGGTTCGGAACATTAAGATTGTTTTCTTTATTCGCATCAGGCATAAGCGCTTGCGATTCCTGAAAAACGAATTTATATATAATCCTTTTTAGATCATTTAAATCACTTACCAAAATGGTGACGTCGTTGACTTGGAGACGAGGTGTCAGCTCCAGCTGAAGCTCGGCGGGAGGTCCAGTAACCAAGGCATCTAGTCTACCCGAGGGAGAAGTGCTGAGATTCTGGAAACTCTGAGAGGCATCCTTTAACACCTTCATAACGGCAGCACTTTTGGCCATCAAGGAGTTTGCTTCAATGGCAACGCGTTCGACGCGTGTGCATTCACTGCCGCTGAGAGGGGTGAAAGGGTCGCAGGAATCCGCTACCGATCTTTGGGGGGAGGTCATCGAGGCTGCCGCCTCGTCAAATCCGAAAGAAGCTTGCATCTGTTTCCACTTGCTTCCCAGCGAAGAGATATTGGCTAGCGGAGCGTTCTTGGGCTTGGTTGTATTTTTGTGAATGGTGCGTAACAATTCCATGGGATCGTTGATCTTGGACCGATTCATTGTCCCATTGAGATCCGCAGTAGACTGGTCGATAGTCTTTGGTTTCCGCGCAGAGCGTGGAGGCGCAGGTGCTGTTTAAGAAAGACGATTAATAACATTTCCAAAAGGGAGCTTTGTGTTCTTACCTAATAGACTATTGCTAAATGCGTCGAACTGCTTAGCATTGTAGTCGTCTTGAAGGGCCAGGCGCACTGGAGCAATGCCTCCACTGACACCAGCCAAGTCGATCCTTATTGGTGGCGTGGATACAAATTTCGAGGCAATATCCTGGAAGCGCGATTCCAAGCGTGGCGTAGTTGGTGGTTGGAGTTGTGTCGAAGCCAGAGCATCAGTGCTATGAGCATTTTCGTCCGCCTCCTTTCGTTCCTTGAGCTGATGCAATTGCGCATTCAAATCTTTTTGGACACTTGTCAGTTGACTCTCAATCTGGGCCACCTCTACGCGCAGCGCCTTAAGATCTGTGGTAACAAACTCGTTGGACTCGTTGTAGTGATCATTGGCATCCAGTTGTTCTGCAACAGTGCCGCTAACTTGGTTAAAAGCCTTTACTATGGCTTCAATCTTGGAACCCATTAGAGGATCACAAAAATCTAAAATCAAATGGATAAAGCAAATGTTTTTTTTTTGCATTAGGAAACAGCTCACCTTCTTCTGTAAATGTTTCAGAGCCAAATATTTCACGGAACCCACTTAGAATATTATCCACTGCTTCCTTTCTTTGGTTGTGCTCCGCCTGCTTGGCCTCGAACTTCTCTATGTCCTCCTTAAGGCCGCAGAGAGATATATCCAGTTTGGAATGCCTCTCCGCAGGCTGGGATACTTTTTGTTCTAAAGCCCTTCTGTTGTTGGCCTCGAACTCCTCCAAAAAGTTTTCGTCCAAAAGGAGCTCCTCGGGAATACCAGCTTCCTTTGCCAGATCTGTAATTGTGCGCCTGATCTTCTGGGTATTGTACTTCAAGAGATCAATATTCTCCTCCAGATCAGCTACATACGCCGAGGCATACTCCTTCATCACAGCGTTCTGCCGGGCCATTGCCTTAACATCTACATTTTGAACCTCAGAGTCTGTTAGAGACTTCTCGTGTTGCTTGATTAACTCTTTGATTACAAAACCGACGAACTCGAGAAGGAAGTTGATGAACCTCATGCCACCGGGCATGACCACCAGATATGATTTGATGTTGGTCCATTGAAGCTGATGTTTCTCGTTCAGATGCTTCAGATACTCCACAGTGCTTGAGCGAAAATTGGCCTCCGATTTTTTATCCGTGATGGGCCAGAAGAATCGACGCTTAAACTCAGCTGGATCCAGCAGGCAGAAAAGGTAGTGCATTACGTGGAAAAAAGCAGCTTGATTGGGTTTCAGGAACATGTCCCAGGTCAGGAGTTTCTTCATCTCATCGGGCATCGGGTGGACCAGAGTCAGGCCCTGCAGCTTCCTGTAAAGCCTTTCGCTCTGCTCCTTCTCCTCCGCCTTCCAGGGTGCGATGATTGAACGATCCATTGGACTTTTTACCTTTTTATTTAATTAAATTCCTGAATATGGCGGTTTCGTTTGAAGTTTCAGCTTTGTCCATTAATCAAGTGTGACCAAATATTTCCACTTAATTTTTGCAAAATTGTATTTAAAAAAGTTTGAACTAGTTCAAGTTAAAAACAAATTATTTCTAATTAACAATTAACATTTTAATATTTTTGTTCTTAAAAATGGTGAATTATAGGAATAAATACAATTTCAACACATTTATTAGAAACTCTTGTAGATACTCTTCTGAAATATTGAGGCTTGTTTTACCAACAAATGTTTTTAAAACTTTGTCTAAACTTGTTTAAAGGTAATAATTAGGTAAAGGATTTTAATTATTTTTTATTTAATCAAAAACATTATTCAAAGAAACGGCTAAAACAGCCAAAGTGCTCTCAACACGTTTTACATTTTCCAACACTCTTGTTTTTATAGTTTTCGTAGCTCGATTCGGTTGCTGGAAATTCGGACGGATTTAATTCTATTGTTTAAGTAATAGGTAATTAATTATTCTTAAGCAATTTAAACATAGACTAAGCTTCTAAAGAAGTGGTTGATTAGAAGAAAAATGTATACAAGTTGATGACACATTAGGGGGCGTAATTGCTGACATCCGGGTCCAACGTAGCACTTTCTTTTTGTCTGCGCGGAGAAAAATCAATATGTGTATGGGTATACAAATCGAAGCAAGTGAATCATATATAGTATATATTGTAGATATCGCCCCATCCACCAACATTAATCAGCGCTGAAATCCGGACCTTTTTCAAAAGATTAGCATTGTGAATAATATCCTGGATAAGAACATTTACTGATTCAGTGTGGGAATAATATTTCCAGCTATCAGTCAAGACAGGCGGCCACCATGGGTTCCCTGTTCCGAAGCGAGGAAATGGCCCTGTGCCAGCTTTTCCTGCAGAGCGAGGCGGCCTACGCTTGTGTCTCCGAGTTGGGCGAGCTGGGGCTGGTCCAGTTTCGTGATGTAAGTATTGATTTATGTGACATAATTGTGGTACATGAGGAATAATTTCTTCTAAACTCACAGCTCAATCCCGATGTAAACGCCTTCCAACGCAAGTTCGTCAATGAGGTGCGTCGCTGCGATGAAATGGAGCGCAAGCTGCGCTACCTGGAGAAGGAGATCAAGAAGGATGGCATTCCCATGCTGGATACCGGGGAGAGTCCCGAAGCACCCCAGCCCCGCGAGATGATCGATTTGGAGGTGAAATCATAAATTCCCCCTTTCTACGCATGAAAATCGATCATTAACTTGTATGGTTTCCTTGTCTCCCCTTTAGGCCACGTTCGAGAAACTGGAGAACGAGTTGAGAGAGGTTAACCAGAATGCCGAGGCCCTCAAACGCAACTTCCTTGAGCTGACCGAGCTGAAGCACATTCTCCGCAAGACCCAGGTCTTTTTCGATGAGGTAAGCATCAGGCCACAATAGATATCAGCTAACAAACGAGGCATGGTTTTGTACTAATATCGAAACCAAATTGAGCTGGGTAAACTATTTCCATATAACATATGGCGGCCACAGAGTGGGCCACTAACTAACCAACTTATCTAAGCAATAACCAAAAATTCCCGACCAACAACACAAGTGTGGCAGCCACGGCAACGTTATCTCTCCCCTTCCCCCAGAACCACACAAAGAGTATATATTTTCCTCTGCATGCAAAATCCACCTCCTCTTTCTCCGTTTCCGTTTCCAATGGCAAACAATGTGTGCTTTACCACCAAGATTCATTTTTGTATATATATTTCTTGTTTATGATATCAGTTACTGGTTATTGTTTTGTGTCAGACATTGTTCCAAGTACTCAAAACTAAATTGGAGGTGTTTCTGAAGAACGTTAAGCATAAGCTTATTCAGTAAACCTACTAATTTTGATTTGAGTTTCCTTTACATTTTAATGGGATATTTACATATATTCTATGCTTTATTTTCCCCCTTCCCCAATTTAGGTATATATTTAGCAAGCTTATTGTTTAGTATTAATCATTTGATATTTTTGGTTATTTTATTATGCGTTTTTACATTTTATTTTTTCATATCGATCAATTTACAATCAATCAATCAATCAACCCACCCCGAACAATAAAAAAAAACCAAAACAAAACAAAAAACACAAAAATGCACGCACTACACAAACAATACAAATGAATCACCACCACCCACCACCCTGCCTGGTTGTGTTGTGGTTGGAAGTCGGTGCCTACGGTGTATAAGTCAAGTAGCGCATACTCATCCGCCAAATATCGGCGCTATCTGCAGATGGCCGACAACCAAAACGAGGACGAGCAGGCGCAGCTGCTGGGCGAGGAGGGCGTCCGTGCCAGCCAGCCGGGCCAGAATTTGAAGCTTGGGTAAATATTGAAGTGGACCTTGGACCCAGACCACCGACCACAGACCACACAGACCGTGAACTGGACACGAGATTGGGGGAAAACTAAACTCAGGCTAAGACCCGCTCGCTCTCGCTCTCCTGCTCCTCTCATGTTGTTTGCTGCTTCCCACATCCATGTGCAGTTGATAAGTGTCCTGTGTGTAATTGTTTTCTATTGATAGGCTTTCGAATTGTTCTTCCAAACATAAAGCACATATTCTATCAGTTTGCTCTGGTGTCGGTTTCCATACTATCTTCCCCATTCCCCACCTATACGACCTCCTCCACAAAACCACAATTTGAATCCTGATGCGGAGGCGGTTCTACTAACGTTCACCTAAGTGTTAACCCAAAGCTAACCAACCAGATGTTACTCTGTCTGAGTAGAATTGAACTTTGCCCACAATTTCTAGCAAGAAGGCGGCGTAAACCAAACCACTGAGTCGATGACCCGCGCCTTGATCACGGATGAGGCGAGGTCCGCTGGTGCCTCCATGGGTCCCGTGCAGCTCGGGTATGTATCCAGCCGACAGCTGATAGCATCCAAGATTGGGCAGGCGCACATTCGGCTCTGGACAAGGTCCATTAATGTTAAAAGCTCTTTTGCAAAGGATTTAATTGTTCAAACTAAACAGAATATGATGTGGGGATATAATTATTAAAAAGTTCTAATATATTTAACCTGTTTAAAAAATTTACAACAATCCCTGCCCAATAGAGCTTTTACTGTACATATAGTAATCTTTTTTAGCTCTTAATCGACGAATTATCACACAAAATTATTGCTTTCTTCCGCCAATGCCAAACTAATCAAACGCAAAAGCAAAAGCAACTGCTGCGCCGCAAATTAAAAGGAAAAATATGTCTAGCTTGGAGTCTTTGGGACTTTCGAGCAATAATTTTCTGTGCAAGAACTCCAAATAACAAAGACATTTCGAAATTAAACGCCATTCTTTTATGTTCCTCTCTTCTTTTCCCCCAAAAACACTTTTAAAAAATGTCCAACCACAAAAATTGTCGATAAATATTTAGTTACATGGAGAAATCAAACGAACGTGAGGATTATCTTCCATGGTTGGTACCCTGACCCTACAAACAATCAAATTACCAGACTAGGCCAAACAGCAAATCAATCAAAACTCGTACCCATTAGACAACGAAAATCGCTCATCAATCGCCAATGTCTCGGTATTCGTATCGATCGATGTATTATCTATCAGCTGTATATATTTAGAGACATGTCATTAGCTTCGCTCGCTTTCCCGCATCCCTTTCAAATTCGTTCGTTATTCACTTCAGCGTGCTAATATGTCACCCACACCCACCACCCACAACCCAATTCCATCCTGAATCGCATTTGTGGATCCCTGAAATTCCTGATTCCTGCTCTCGCCTTGCGCGTCCATTGGTAACTTGTGCTTGAGAGTTTAGTTTTCCTTGTTTGTCGTAAATAACTCTGTTCGGAATGACTGTATGAATTGCATTGCCGAGATTTCGTCTCTAATCGATTTTATCTTCAGCTTTGTGGCTGGCGTTATTCTCCGGGAGCGGCTACCGGCTTTCGAGCGGATGTTATGGCGTGCCTGCCGCGGCAATGTCTTTCTCCGACAAGCCATGATTGAGACACCACTGGAGGATCCCACTAATGTAAATAAAAAAACTACCAAAAAAATTATTCAAACATTAATACTCTTAAACATTTGCAATTCCAGGGCGACCAGGTGCACAAGTCGGTTTTCATCATCTTCTTCCAGGGTGATCAGCTCAAGACGCGAGTCAAGAAGATCTGTGAAGGCTTCCGCGCCACGTTGTATCCTTGCCCTGAGGCTCCCGCTGATCGTCGCGAGATGGCCATGGGCGTGATGACGCGCATCGAGGATCTGAACACTGTCCTTGGTCAAACACAGGATCACCGTCACCGTGTCCTTGTCGCCGCTGCCAAGAACCTCAAGAACTGGTTTGTGAAAGTGCGCAAGATCAAGGCCATTTATCACACTCTGAATCTCTTCAACTTGGACGTGACCCAGAAGTGCTTGATCGCCGAGTGCTGGGTTCCTCTTTTGGATATTGAGACCATCCAGTTGGCCTTACGTCGCGGCACTGAGAGATCGGGCTCATCGGTACCACCCATTCTCAACCGGATGCAAACGTTTGAAAATCCTCCGACTTATAATCGGACGAACAAGTTTACCAAAGCCTTTCAGGCACTGATCGATGCCTATGGCGTGGCCAGCTATCGAGAGATGAATCCGGCACCCTACACCATTATCACGTTTCCCTTCCTGTTTGCCGTGATGTTTGGTGATCTGGGTCACGGTGCTATAATGGCGCTCTTCGGACTCTGGATGATTCGCAAGGAAAAGGGACTGGCAGCCCAGAAAACGGACAATGAGATTTGGAACATCTTCTTTGGCGGTCGTTACATTATTTTCCTCATGGGCGTCTTTTCGATGTACACTGGCCTAATTTACAATGATATATTCTCAAAGTCACTCAATATTTTTGGATCCCACTGGCACATGTCATACAATAAGTCCACGGTACTGGAGAACAAGTATCTTCAACTGAATCCTAATGGCGATTATGAGGGAGATCCCTATCCTTTCGGCATGGATCCCATTTGGCAAGTGGCTGGCGCAAATAAGATCATTTTCCACAACGCTTACAAGATGAAGATCTCGATTATTTTTGGCGTCATTCACATGATTTTCGGAGTTGTAATGAGCTGGCATAATCACACCTACTTCCGCAACAGGATCTCCATGCTTTACGAGTTCATTCCCCAGCTGGTCTTCCTGCTGCTGCTTTTCTTCTACATGGTCCTGTTGATGTTTATTAAGTGGATTAAATTCGCAGCTACCAATGAAAGTGAGAATCCAAATTGAAGGTTTAGTTTCACATTAAAGAGACTAATGTTTGTTATTTTAGAGCCCTATTCCGAAGCCTGTGCGCCCTCCATCCTCATTACCTTCATCGATATGGTTTTGTTTAACAAGCCCAAGGACCCTCCCCAACATTGTGAAACTTATATGTTTTTCGGTCAGCACTTTATCCAGGTGCTCTTCGTGCTCGTGGCTGTTGGCTGTATTCCCGTGATGCTTCTGGCCAAACCGTTGCTGATTATGCAAGCTCGCAAACAGGCGAATGTAAGTAGCCCCGGATGTCATATCGGATCAGTGCCTTTTTATTTGTAGTCATCGTTCATAAAGACAACCTCGCACTCGCTCCCACAACACATTAACGCATATCGGCACAACCTTGTATCCACAAAATACTAACTGCTTCTTGTATATTTATGCCCCTAACTAACCACAATTATAACCAAAAACCCAATTCAAATCCACACCACACCTCCGACTCCACAATTCAAAGGAAGAGGTTAGTTGTGTTGTTTTTAATTGTTAATTTGGACTTGTTTAACTTTTTAAAACGCCAGCTTCGGCTGCTTAATATCTTAGCTTAGTTTCACGTTCAATAAAAGCTAAAGAAGTTCAAATGTAGTGCCCCTGGAGAAATTACTACAAGCCCAAGATTAATTCAATTAATATTTCAGGTTCAGCCTATTGCCGGAGCCACATCGGATGCTGAAACTGGTGGTGTTTCCAATGGCGGCTCCCACGGCGGTGGTGGTCAACATGAAGAGGAGGAGGAGCTTTCTGAGATTTTCATTCACCAGAGCATCCACACTATTGAGTATGTTTTGGGTTCTGTTTCCCACACAGCCTCCTATTTGAGATTGTGGGCCCTGTCTCTTGCCCATGCACGTGAGTTTAATGAATACATGGATACCCCAACGATTTTTTATTAACGAAACTCCAATTTGCAGAGCTGGCTGAGGTGCTATGGACCATGGTCCTATCCATTGGCTTGAAACAGGAGGGCTGGCTTGGAGGCATCATTTTAACCTGTGTATTTGCCTTCTGGGCCATTCTAACTGTTGGCATTTTGGTGCTTATGGAGGGTTTGTCTGCCTTCCTGCACACTTTACGTTTGCACTGGTACGTTTAATAGTTACCATTTCCTCTAAATAATATTTATTTAATAATTATATTTCTTCTAGGGTGGAGTTCCAGAGCAAGTTCTACAAGGGTCAGGGCTATGCCTTCCAGCCCTTTTCGTTTGACGCCATCATTGAGAATGGAGCTGCTTCCGCTGAAGCCGAGTAAATGGACCAGAGTGGCGTTCAGTAGAAGCCATTGGAGCAAAACCAAAGCATGTCGAGAGTCTCATTGCGTTATACACCAGCATATGAAATTAATTATTTAAATAGGCAGATCTAAATATTTAAATGGAATTTACAAGTTTAAAAGTAACAAAGTAAAATATGTACGCTTTAATGTGTAATTATCGTGAATTTATCTATCTCACATAGTACCCAATATAATTAATGTTTTGCGTAGACGTTCATCGTGTTTATTAACTATACTCGTATACTCATAAATAAATATATAAAACAACCAACCCCTTAGGGATTGGTACTAAAAACAATGGAATGTTTAAGACATTAGTTCATTGACGGCGGCAACAAATTTTTTCATGTTCTCGGGATGGGTTTCATATGGTTTCAGAGCATTAAACTCCAAACTAGTCAGCTTCTCATCCAATTCAGTAACATTGCTATAATAGAGGTAGTTTTCTGTGGCCAATTGCCGGGCCAGTTCCCATTGATGATTGTCCATTAACTGGTCGTTGATCACAATTAAGCCGTGCTTGTTGTTATTTAATATATCCATGCAGGTCCCAGCTCCTGCATGGCCAATTATCAAGTCTGCATTTCTAATATCTTCTCTGTTCGGACGGAATTTGTATTGTTCTACGCGAAATCCATAGGTTTTGCTTATCAGTTGAACGGCCTTATCGGTCAGAGTTTGCGAATTTCCATGTTGAATGATGAGTTTTTGGCATTTTCGAGACTTCAATGCCTTAAGGCAGGGTTCCGAGGATATGGCTGCTATTAAAGCATCAAATTTTGTAGTTCCTACCGTAACATAAATTGTTTTTAAATCCATATTCCGTGAGAATTAATATAAACCACAACACAGCAAATCAGCTGTAGAAAGCTTTTCTTCTTCTTTCCTTGCCATTCCGGTTTAAAGCTTTGAGTGCGGATGGAAGATTTCCGTTATACTTATTTAAAAAAATAGTATATTTCGACTTACCTGTTAAATAATGTTATAATATTCTTTTAGAATAAATCAAATATTAAAAAAAATATATTTATTTTGGTATGACAAGAGAATTTAAGTCAAAAACAAAATACATTTAATTATAAAGAATATGAATAAAATTTTTAACTTTTTATGAAAACGTGATTGTAATTCCTTAAAACTCATTGTGAAGAGGACAATTGTGTAAATCATTCAAAGATTACCCATAGAAAATTTAAATCTAAGCTAATACACGATGGACTTCCGGTAGTCAGAAAAAAATTACGTATACGAAATGTATGCCAAGTTAAAGATGCTGTAAAAACGGATGACAATGAAAACAAATGTTTTCTGATTTGATTTATTATTGGTGTGTATATCTTACATTTCATATAAATTAAAACTTTTGTCATAGCATTAGGAAGAAATTCGTCCATTAAAATATTTCAGCTGCCAACATTGCGTATACGCGATAAATAAGTTTAAAGGTTTTCAGGTTTAGGAGCTTCTTCGTTCATTTTGATTTAAAAACGAAGAAGGAGAGAGAGTAATTTACAATGTGCTATATAGTGGGTGCCCACCCTAACGCACACCAATTGATATATTCCGCAGTGCGATCCACATTATGCTCCGACAAAGCTTCCATCTCGCATTCAGTTTATTTTGTTCTGAACCGTTACGCGAAGCGGTCGTGTTTGCTGGAGCGACTATTTTAGTTAGTGACAGTGTCTGCGGGACAAATTGGATTTTGATTAGTCAGTGATTTGTTTACATTTTACTTAGTAGCAAGCGTGCGCCTACAACGGGCACAGAGCACAGGAAAATATATCCTGTAACCGCAGCTGTAATTGTGTTTTAGTTCAGTGTACGTGAGTGGGTAACCGCAACTTGTATTTGTGTCGCGCCAGCATAACTGTAAAGGTGTAAGCTAGACGGCGACGGTTCCTGGACGGAGTGCAACGGTAAATTAAATTATTCCCACGTTATGGAGGCCTGTGTGTGGGTGCACTTAGAAATTATTTACAGTTTTGCCAATTGTTTTTGTTATTTGTTATGCTATTTTAAGAAAACTGCTTTATAATTTAAGTAATTTAAATATTTTTTAAGTATCCATATGACGAATTCCTCAGCTGCAAGAATAGCATAAGGAACCCCTTTATAATTCCTTAAATTTTTTGATTTTTTTTTAATGTGTAAATGCCGGCTGGTGTTGGCACGTCGGAAGGTAATTGACTAATCAACACTTCGTTTAATTGGGTTTTTATTTCTGCACGCCTGCCATACCATTTTGTTTATTTTGCAAACAGTTTTTCAAGTTTGCTTGGCATCTGGCATCGATTAGATGGAAACAAACAGTTTTCAAGCATGCGTTTTGTACTAACAAAATAAAATACATTTTGTAGACAACATACATTACTTTTTTATGAAGCTCTCACGCAATAACCATAAATTTGACCGCGGAATAAAAAAGAAAAGGAAAAATGTTTCTCCCTTTATGACCATCAATTTAGGGAGATCTCTAGCATTATTGACTATCCGAATTTGTGGAAATCAACTGGGCAGTGGCCGAAATTCAATTAGAGCACCCGTGCAAATTGTGTGGCGGCCCAGCTACCGATCGGCTCTTCATTTCCGATCCCCACCCCCGCACCAACACACGCTCACAGCCTCCCCCCAGCCCACTTTCACCCACACGGCCCATCAGTCGACGGTCAATAAATTCGCTCTCGTGGATTTTTTTATTCGGATCCATTTGGTGGCAGGAGAGCTGGAGAGCAAGCATGCTGGGCGATTAAAATTGAATGTCTTAATCGTGGGTGTGCGAATAGCCAATATTTACAAGACTTTTGCCGGCCCGGCCCGGTCTACCTCCCTGCCTTGCATGTTTTCCCTTTCGGGTCCGTGAAATGATTTGTCAATGTTCGCTCCCCCACCCTCTGACATCCATGTCCTTGTATTAATTAATTGATCACACTCAAAAAAAGGTGATGGTTTAAAATATATATTCCACAAATCTCTGAAGAAATTAAGAATATTAAAGTTATATTAAGAGATTATAATCATAATCAAAGTTATAAATGTCCTTTGAAATCCCTTGAAACTTTTCCATTTGCGTAAACTGATCAGTTGATCACTCATAAAAAAGTTATAGTTTAATATCCAGTATAGCCTTGAAATCATATTAATAACATAGTTTCTTCCTAAATAAATAAACGAGGATTACTAGAGTGTCCTTTAAAAAAACCCTTGAAACTTTTCCGTGTGTATAAAGTTTAACCATCGCCATATGCTGACACATAGCCATCGGCTTACACGCAGTTTATCAATGAAATATTGCTATAAATTGGATCCCCAATGAGTCGGGGCACCCACCAGGAGGCTGTTTGGGGGCCGGGCTGTGGGGTGTGGGGGTGTGACATCGTATCATTTGCAGCCTTATTTTAATGAAGGTCATCGTGTCAGCATCTGGGTTGACTTCTGAACATGGTTCTCCTCGTTTAATTGCAATAATTTGCAAAAATAAACAACAACAAAAAAAAATAGTAAAAGGAAAAAGAGCAGCAAGGGCGGCAGAAGAATCCACATTGGAAATGAGAGGAAGAGACATCAGCAGATCAAATTAATGCTATAACTCAATTAGCCGGCGGACGGACACATTTGCATGAATATAAGTTGATGATTTACGAGGCTGTTGTGCTGTGCTGCCCCGCTCAATTTGTGCTTAAACTTTTGCCAATTGATAATAGCACCGGGGAGTTGCTCTGACGTCTGCCGGAGGAACACAGCATATATGTAGTCTAGAGCACCCTGAAGAGTATGATGTCTCTAGGGGCGTTGACATTTCGATAACCTACTAACAGCTTAGTACACGGATTTAATCTGACTAGCTCGCCTTGGTCTCGGATGTGGAATAACCGAGTAAAGTGCGTCTGATACGATCAGGTACCAAACTTCCCTCACTTTGTGGGAAATATCAGGAAGTTAAGTATTTTAATTTAATAGTGTGGTGATTAGGGAAACACCCCTGTCCATATAATACCCATCCGACCAGGTGCATGTCTGTATATCTGCAACAAAAAACCCGCCCGGTGACATAAGTTAGCCTAACAAAAGCCAGTTATTAAGCTAGACGCGTAAAACGGCAGAGTAATTTCGTTAAGTTTTTGTATTGGACAACTCCGTAAAAAAAATTTGTCTATAGTGGAGAATCTATACTAATCCATAACAGCTTCAGTATAAATTTTATTAAAATTTATTTATAAAAAACAGGCCCTTACTGGCTTAGCATTTCCATTAATTTTTGTCCCGTTTCACAATATCGTAAGAGATGAGTTAATAAAACGGTTACCCCTCTGATAAGTAACTAAACGATTGTCTGAAATACTCCTTTGGCAAACCCTTACTGTGGCTTCCCGTGTCAACCGCAGGGACATGACACATGCACAATTTAATCGGAACCCCCCAAACGAGGACTCTAGGGGTTGGCCCCGGAGGCTAAAGAAACCACTTAAGTGGAACTGAGATTGGTAAATGAGCAGCCTGCAGTTGGATATCGCATTTCCAAAGCGGAAGTGGAAGTGGTGGGCCAAGATCCTTGACAAGACTTATCGTCCACTTCCTGTTTTCAAGGATCACACTTGTCTAGACTTAAATTTCAATGATAATTTTAAGCTACAATTAAAATATTTCAACGAGATATATCGTATCCTTTGCAGTCACCATGGTCGTCAAGGAGATTCCGCTCCATGAAAACCTCAGCATGGAGAATAGATCTACCAATGCTGCCACGCCCACTACCACCACAACCTTTTCGCGGTCAGGACGTAGCTTTAGCCTCTCCCTGACTACGGCTGTCCTGTTGGCATCCTTCTTCATCTGCACTCTGTTGGCGGTGGGTTTCATTGTCTACAACTTTGCCACGTGCGCTGAACTCCAGCCGGAGGATGGCGAGGAAATCGTTTGCACCAGGGTCCATCTACGCAACAAACTAAAGTCCGGCCAGGACGACGGTGCACCCAAGTACGACAGGGACGTACGCCTGCCGCGCTCCATCCGCCCCCTCAAATACAACATCACCCTGGAGCCCCATCTGAGTGGCAATTTTAGCTTTACCGGCAGTGTCCAGATTCGGATTCGAGTCCTGGAAGACTGCTACAACATCACCATGCACGCCGAAGAGCTTAATATTTCCCGGAGCGATGCCGCAGTCCGTCGGGTCCTCCCTGATGGGGAGCTGGATGGGGACAGCTTAAGGATTCACAAGCAATATCTGGTGGGAGCCAAGCAGTTCTTTGTTATTGAATTATACGACAAGCTGCTCAAGGGTGTGGAGTACGTGGTGCACCTGCGGTTTGCTGGAATCATTGAGGATTACCTGCAGGGTTTCTACCGCAGCTCCTACGAAGTTCATAATGAAACCAGGTGAGTTAAGGACATCGTTAATCAAGAAGAAGGATACTTATTCAAACTTCATTTAGATGGGTGGCTTCCACTCAGTTTCAGGCGACAGATGCCCGGAGAGCTTTCCCCTGCTTCGATGAGCCTGCTCTGAAAGCCAACTTCACACTGCACATTGCCAGACCCAGGAACATGACCACCGTGTCCAATATGCCGATTGTTTCCACCAATGATCAGTATGTTTTCCTTTCACTTTTTGTTAACAACAAAACTGATTGTTATGCCCTTGTAGTGCCAGCATATCCAGCTATGTTTGGGATCACTTTGCCGAGTCCCTGCCCATGTCCACTTACCTGGTGGCCTATGCCATATCTGACTTTACACACATTTCCTCCGGCAACTTCTCCGTTTGGACCAGGGCCGATGCCATTAAGTCCGCCGAATATGCCTTGTCAGTGGGTCCCAGGATCCTAACTTTTCTCCAGGACTTTTTCAATACCACATTCCCGCTGCCGAAGATCGACATGATTGCCTTGCCGGAATTCCAGGCTGGTGCTATGGAGAACTGGGGTCTCATTACCTTCCGGGAGACGGCAATGCTCTATGATCCTGGTGTGGCCACAGCCAACAATAAACAGCGCGTAGCCTCAGTGGTTGGCCACGAATTGGCCCATCAGTGGTTTGGCAATCTGGTGACACCCAGTTGGTGGTCGGATATCTGGTTAAACGAGGGATTTGCCAGTTACATGGAGTACCTGACGGCAGATGCAGTGGCTCCAGAGTGGAAACAGCTAGACCAGTTTGTGGTCAATGAGCTGCAAACTGTTTTCCAGTTGGATGCCCTTTCCACGTCCCACCAGATCTCCCACGAGGTCTTTAACCCGCAGGAGATATCCGAGATATTCGACAGGATTTCGTACGCCAAAGGATCGACCATTATTCGCATGATGGCTCACTTTCTAACCAATCCAGTATTCCGGCGGGGCCTCAGCAAGTATTTGAAGGAGATGTAAGCTTAAGGTTTTAAAATTTGAATTGAAATTTAATGAGTCTTGTTTTTTAGGGCTTACAATTCCGCTACTCAGGACGATCTGTGGCGTTTCCTAACAAACGAGGCCAAGTCCTCTGGATTGCTGGATCGGAGTAGAAGTGTTAAGGAGATCATGGACACGTGGACTCTGCAAACGGGGTATCCTGTCGTTAAAGTGTCGCGGCATCCCAACTCGAATGCCATACGACTGGAGCAGGTTCGGTTTGTGTACACCAACACCACCAGGGAGGACGAGAGTCTTCTATGGTGGATACCCATAACTTTTACAACAGAATCCGAGCTGAATTTCGCCAACACACGCCCCACCACCTGGATGCCCCGCACAAAGATCTACGAGCTGGAAAACAGAAATCTCTCCACAGCCAAGTGGTTTATTTTTAATATCCAGCAGACTGGTTACTATCGGGTCAACTACGATCTGGACAACTGGCGGGCCATCACCAATCACCTCATGGATGTGAATCACTTTGAAGAGATTGCTCCGGCCAATCGGGCACAGCTACTCGATGATGTGATGAACCTGGCCAGGGGTTCCTATCTGTCATACGAAACTGCTATGAATCTAACCCGCTATCTGGGCCATGAGTTGGGCCACGTGCCATGGAAGGCGGCCAGCAGTAATTTTATTTTCATTGATTCTATGTTTGTCAATTCAGGAGATTATGATTTGCTTAAGGTTGGTTATCTAACAATTCTTTTTTAATACTTAATATTAATTTATTTGTTTTAAACAGAACTACTTACTGAAGCAGCTGCAGAAGGTTTACAACCAGGTGGGGTTCCATGATTCGCAGGGCGAGTCTGAGGACATTTTACTTAAACTGAAGCGCTCTGACATACTGGCCGTGGCTTGCCATTTGGGTCACCAGGAGTGCATATCCGAGGCCAGCAGGCACTTCCAGAACTGGGTCCAGACTCCCAACCCTGATGCAAATAATCCGTAAGAAAATATTGATTAATATTAGCTCATCCTGACAATGATTCCTTGACAGGATTTCCCCAAATCTCCGAGGAGTGGTTTACTGTGCGGCTATCCAATACGGAAGTGAATACGAGTGGGACTTTGCCTTCGATCGTTACTTAAAGACTAATGTGCCTGGTGAAAAGGACCTGCTATTGAGTGCCCTTGGCTGCTCCAAAGAGCCCTGGCTGCTATACCGCTATTTACGCCGTAGTGTCGCTGGCCAGCACATCCGAAAACAGGACCTTTTCCGGGTCTTTGCAGCCGTCTCCAGCACCGTGGTTGGTCAGCAGATTGCCTTTGATTTTCTGCGCAACAACTGGCAGGAAATCAATACCTAGTAAGTCCAAACTTTTCTCTAATTTAAACTCATTGACATTATTGAATTTTCCAGTATGGGATCACAGATGTCGCACATCCATACCCTCTTTAAGTTCGCCACCAAACGTTTCAATTCAAAGTTCCAGTTAAGTGAATTTGAGAATTTCGTGAAGGATGCCCACTGGGAGTATGGCAGGCCGGTCCAGCAAATAGTGGAGCAAATCGAGACCAGTGTGGACTGGATGAACCGCAACTATAAGTCCATCGTTAAGTGGCTGCAGAACGAAGAGCGGGCGTAAGAATCCGGCTGGATGCGGCTTGGCTGGGTCAGGACGGCAGCAGTATTAGATTTGGCAGCTGCAACTGCATTTATGTCTAGTGTTTATGTCGATTGTTTTACCATTTTAGTTTCGCCAAAGAAAATGGGATACTTTGGCAACTCGTCCAGAGCTAAACTCCTAATCTTTTCATAACAATTATGAGAGTTTTGTATTTTTATTTTCGTATCTACTTGTACTTAAATGTAAATGTAAATGTATATGCAATTATATAATTATTTGTCACAAAATCAAAAATATGGAAGCCTTTTTTCTCATTATTTTAAAACATACTTTTATATCTTATTATTCATTTTTACAAAGTCAATCATATTGTCTTTCTAAATTCATTTAAAATTATTAAAAGATTGTACAAAGTTTTAGTGTTTTTAGACCAAAGTCTATTTCTGTTTTACATTCTTGTTTACTCTTTGAGGTAATCTTATCACATTGGCAAACATAAGGGTTCCTATAAAGACCAACAAGGTGCCCATCCAGTGGTACAAGGTGAAGGGATTCCTAAAGTAAACTATTGAAAAAACCAGCGAGATGAACTTGCGTAGTGTTAAAATGAGGGTTACCGTGAGGGAACTGCACTCGGTGGTCAGTGTGTAGACAGAGCTGATGCAGAGATGCTGGGCCAGAACGTTCCCCAACAAAAATAACAGAATTAGAGGCACAGCGAGACCCAATACAGGTATTTTAAAGGATTCCCCCTCAAACGCCAGAAGCCAGTGTGTCCGGATATTCTCGTGCATTAGGAAGAAGGCAGGAAGCGGCAACAGATGGGTGTAGTACAAAGCTTCCCGAGCACGCTTTCCATGTTTTCGGTAAAGCAGCTCCTGGGTAATGCCCATGTAGGAGGATACGAATAGGGCAAGTACCAATAGAACCACGCCCACCAGCCACCAAAATATATCCGCCTCTGCAGTGGGTTCCCTCTTCCCAGCCACGTCACGGCTGGAGAAGTAGGTGCAGACGAATATTCCGATGCTAATCATTACTACTGATATGTACTGACTGATCCTATAGCTTCGCTTCAAAATCAGTGTTCCAAGGCACATATTTGATATCAAGGATCCTCCTCGAATAATCATATGAAGCGTCATCGGCACATTAAACTCAAACACATAATTGTTACACACACTTGTAATGAAAAACATCATCACCAACAGTCCATAGTCTCTTAAACTAATGACTCGCTTGGCCAGACCGAATTTCGAGGTAAATATGAAGCCCTCCAGGGCAATAAAAGTAAACTGGGCAGCAGTTATCAGATTTCCAGCGCCGGGATCCAGTTTTACCAGCAGTTCCAGGAAGACGACGCCACTGCAGCACCCCAGAAAAACGCCTCCAATGGCCAGAAATGCTCGGACACTCAAAGTCATATTTACTACTAATGTTATCTTTTAATCTGGCCCATGATGAGCTTTCAAGCCAACTTTCAATTTGGCCAGAACCCAAACATGTAAACAAAGATCAACAGGTTGTTATCGATATCTAAGCAGCTGACTTGTGAATTGGTCGGGACGACAACAGCTGTTAAATAGTTATTAAAAAAATAAATTAGAATAAGGAACACATTTAGGCTAAAAACGGCTTTGGTAACATAAAAATAACAAAATTTTTATTTTGTCAAATCAAATATACACAGTAGTCTTTTAAAATAGTAAATTCTTTTTCGACAATTGTCTTTTTATCAAAAAAAGGTGTGAAAATTAAAAAAAAGGAAAACCCTTATTGGGAAAAAATTTCAGTTTAATCACAATCAAAACAGGCGCACCCACAGTCTTGACAACATTTAAAAATACAATGAAATGTGGTTGAAGGACAAAAAAAATATGTATATTAGGAGTTTCTTTTGATTCGAAAGTTCATCTCTGCTTTTTGTCTAGCAGGGCAAGGATTCTATCCAGTTTTTGAGTTTGCTTTGCCTCGAAATCGTTTAGCCTTTTGGTAATTAACTGGTTGAGTTGAAGAAATCGTTTATCAATGAGATCCTTTATAACTGAGAGATCGGTTGCCGGTTCAGCATCCTTAGACTCCAGCTTCTCTGTTTTTTTCTCCTCCTTGGGCATACTGCTCCCTGCCTTTTGCAGTATGTCCTGGACGTTTTGAATTTCCACAGGCCTGGGCAGTTGCGTCGTTATCCCGTTGGGATTAGGACCAATGTGTAACATAGCTCCATAGATGCAGATTTCGTTGGCACAAGTCAGCATTCGTAGATTCAAAACGGCAATGCCAGATCGATCTATTTCCATGTCATAGCGGTAGGGGCGCACGGGAACATCTGCGTCCTCGTCCTCAACACAGTTCCCATAAACGGTTTCAAGGTACTCTTGCGAGGCTCCAATAAACAGCTCCAGCTTGGGAGCACTACAGACCAGCGTTAGAGCGGCGATTTTGAAACGTGCATTGATCTGGAAGCGCAGTTCGCAGGGCGGCGGCGGATTTTCACTGTTCGCAAACAAAACGGCGCGCTCCTCATTGATGACATCGTCCAACTCGGGCCTGGGCACAAAGGAATTGCGAAATTAGTAAACAGAAACCAGTTTTGGGGGCGTGTAATCCTTTGTCTCACTTTACGAACACATCGTCGTCCACCAGGCGAGTGACCACCAAATGGGCCAGTTGATTTCCAGCGGTTTGGAGCCAATTACAGCGGGCCGTAACCTTCTCGCACATGGTTTAACACAAAAAATTCACAGTAGCAGGGCAAAAGCTAATATTTAAAAAAAAAATCGTTTTCCTGCATAAGCGCAAATCAAAACACAAGAATCAGCGATGGTTCCTGCTCCGATAACAATCGGGTGGGGGTTGGGCTGCCAACCCGGGGAGAAACCACCCCCATCTTATCGATAGCGCCCCCGTGACAGCTGCGACCTTGGAGGGCCGCTGTAGGTCAAATTTCAGCAGATTTTCAATTGGAAATCGCAGAGCAAAGCCAATAGGCGGCTGACTAAAGCGTACACAATTATCCGCAGATTAATCCAAACGACTTATAATATGGGTGGCAAGTACAAGATCGTAATGGTCCGCCACGGCGAGTCCGAGTGGAACCAAAAGAATCAGTTTTGCGGATGGTATGACGCTAATCTCAGCGAGAAGGGTAAGTAGGATTACATCAACCACAGTCGAAATTCCATAAATCTAATTCTTCTAATTTTAAATTGCTTTAAAAAATAAAAAGTAACGCTTAATAATCGTAGAAACTATTGTTTATAACATAAAGTTCAAGTTAATATTTTTTTAACTTCACTTATATATACAAAAAAATAACGACCTTGTAGAAAAAATTGTTTAATATCTAATAAAATTGGGGTTAAAAACATCTTTTTAAAGCCCAGCACATTGTTCCCCAAGGTCACAACAAAATCAAATATCTTTCACCTTTTAAAGTTTTTTCTTATCCTTAATGTGTTAATATATTTACACATTAAATCTGAAAAGCTAATTATTAATTTACCATTTTAGAATGGTTTATCTGAGATATATAACCCAATTCTACAAAAAGTTCTGTTTTTTAATTAAAATTTCCAAAAATGTTTGGAAAGAAAACGTACTTTAGACCCAAACTCAAACCAATAATTTTTCTGGTGATAACCTTTTATTTTAAATCTTTTGTCCAAAGACAGGAAATTAAAAGATTAAAAAAAAAAATAGTATCAGCAAATGGTTCGAAATATGGAAGTGCGGTTGTTATTATCCAACTTAACTTTCATTTAATTTATATTTTAAAACAGGCAAGGAGGAGGCTCTAGCCGCCGGTAAGGCTGTCAAGGAAGCCGGTCTGGAATTCGATGTGGCTCACACCTCGGTGCTGACTCGCGCCCAGGTCACTCTCGCTAGCATCCTGCAGGCCAGCGGTCACAAGGAGATCCCCATCCAGAAGACTTGGCGTCTGAACGAGCGCCACTACGGTGGACTCACTGGCTTAAACAAGGCTGAGACTGCTGCCAAGTATGGCGAGGCTCAGGTGCAGATCTGGCGCCGCAGCTTCGACACCCCACCACCACCAATGGAGCCTGGACATCCTTACTACGAGAACATCGTCAAGGATCCCCGCTACGCCGATGGACCCAAGCCCGAGGAGTTCCCTCAGTTTGAGTCTCTGAAACTGACCATCGAGCGCACACTGCCATACTGGAACGACGTGATCATTCCCCAGATGAAGGAGGGCAAGCGCATCCTGATCGCCGCCCACGGTAACAGCTTGCGCGGTATCGTGAAGCATTTAGACAGTGAGTAATCTTGGAAATATTTGTTGAAATGTATTATAATTTGTAATCTTTTATTTTAGACCTCTCTGAGGATGCCATCATGGCTCTGAACCTGCCCACGGGCATCCCGTTCGTGTACGAGCTGGACGAAAACTTCAAGCCAGTGGTGTCGATGCAGTTCCTCGGCGACGAGGAGACCGTGAAGAAGGCCATTGAGGCTGTTGCAGCTCAGGGCAAGGCCAAGTAAACTAGAGGCTAAATCAATGGAACCCACACATCCACATCCGGCACAAATCGAATCAAGGTCCGATTATAGCTTTTGTTCAAGATAGCCAACCGTAATCGTTGTTATTGTTCTTTACGTAGTAGTAATTGGTTCATCCCCACTACAATTATTAAATAATTTATTATTACACACACCCACAATTTTGACGGATGTACATTGTCAATGTTTATTGGCCAGTTTATTTTCGCTTGTTCTTCTTGCCATCTTTGGCCAGTTCCAGGCCTAGGATGCACTTGGGCGGCACCTTATACGTTTCGGTAAGCAGGGTATATACAAAACGCACTTGGTTTCCTTGAATTTGGAGCTGTTCGTGCTTCTGGTGGGGCAGTTTAACGACACTGGTGCTGGCTGCGGCCCCCTGCTTGCAGAGTTTGATGAACTCGGCCAGGATGATGCCGTACGCCTCGATGTTGCTTACCAGGGTTACCTTCTTGTTGCCTGACCTCGTAGCGAGGGACATTTGGATGAGAGGCTTACCACTTGTGTCCTTGCCACTGCACATTTGGTAGGAGTGTTCCATTTTGCTGGTGATCAGGGAGCACATCTCGCTTAGCGACGCCTGTCGGTTCCCATAAAGCGTGGTAAGTGTTGCATCGGGTCTGACTAGCTTCGTCAGCGGATTCAGTAGTCCATTTTTGCTCACATATTCCCTAACGATTTTCTTGATCTGGCCAGCAGGAATTCCCTCGCCACGTTTAAAATTTAGTTTGGTGAAAAATGCAGCTGTTGCGTCGGTTACGATATACATTTCCTTCAACTCGGAGTGGAATAATGGCGTTTCAGACGCAGCCCCATTCGCTTCGTTTGCCTTGACATCGGTGATGAAGTTTACCACTTCGGGGTGCTCCAAATCAACGGAAATAATCTTGTCGACTCCTTTACTCTCCTCTCTTACTACAATGAATCCCTGGTCCACCATCTCGGCAAGGAAATTAGAAAGCTTTTTATAACGCGTCTTTTTGAGGTCTATTTGCTCTGAAGCTTCGGTAACCACATAAAGCCGGTAAAAATTACTGGTAAGCAGGGGTAAAGGCAGTTTTTTCCCATTGTTTTTCAAGGCAGCGAGGAAGGCATTTTTTAGGATCGCTTCGGGTGGTGTCTCTTCATCGGCCTCTTCTTCTGACGCTTCATGGGCTTTATGGTTTTCCAACGACGATGAGGCTGTGTTCGTTTCTACATCCTCTGTCTGAGCAACGGACGAAAACGTTATTGGAGCCTCTGGAGCAGCCTTTTTTCTTTCCATTTCCGCGCCCAAAGTGGGAAAGTCTTCGCTTGATAGAGCTTTCGTTCTGACCATAGGAATTTGCTGCACCAAACTTGGTTCGTGGGACCAGAGCTTGTCTCCAAACAAATGAAGCATCTTAACGGCTACGCCATGACCTCCACACATATACAACTCGTCACTGGAGCGAGCCAACTGTCCTACGCCCACGGCGGAATTGTTGTTCGTGAGGTTGACTGCCACTGAAGAGGTTGCGGAATAAGTTTTTGTAAAGGAAACAAAGCACTTAATACTTACTTAGCTGCCCCTTCTTGTAGTGCCCGTACATGCTTAGCCCTACGCCCAGAGGTACCACTCCCGGTAGCATGAGATCCGCTCCGTTGGAAAGTTTCGGCAACACACCTTCGTGTGTGGTGAAATAGGGAAGGATGTTAGGCACGGCCCACAATGTATAGAGGGTGGGCACCAGCTGGCCACCGTCCAGCTCGAAAAACGTCGGCTGCTTGTCGACACAATAGACAACACTCTGGACGCCGCCATGGGTAAGGATCTTCAACTGGGTGACTACCGCCTTGGCAGGCACCAGCTGATCCACCGGCACATGGGGATAGGCAGCTTCAAGGCGCTGGCGAAACTTTTTGCTTTCAGATCCCTTCAGAGCAGCACTGCTCTTTGGCCTATAAGGTTTAAGAAACATCGGTTTGGTGATCGTTTCCTTCCTTTTTTTTTACAAAATAATAAAAACAGTTTAATAAATCGGAAATACGGCCGCACTGACCACCAGGCAAGTGATAACTTTTTCGATATATTGTACTCCCCTAATGAGGCCGCACTTTTTGAAAGCTTCTTTATTCAGATAATATAACAACTTCAATTGACTTTCTTAAATTCGTATTTAAATTAACTTTCTATTTGCGTTTCGATAAACTTAATTTGAATACTTTGCTTATAGCGTCAAAATCATATATTTTTCCAGTTTTAAATCAAAAACTTTTTAAAAAAAAAAAAAAAAAAATTATACATATTTTTCTCCCTTATTAATTATTTATTTTTTAAATATAAATAATATTATAAAACAATGTGTAAGCACAAAAAACTTTCTCGCTTTCCACAATCCATCAAAATTTCTTCGGCGCAGACTTCTTTTCTTTTAGTTTGAAAGGCCTCTTAAAAACATGTGAAAGATTTTAAAATAATTTTCATTATTTTAAAATAGTTGTTGGAAATGGTGTTGGAAAGCTCTGAGAATATATCGATTCAAAAAACATCGATTAACCGTACGATTTTCGACAACCCCAATGCGGTCGCACTAATATCAAGATGGCGTTGTGATTTTTCTGCTTCGAAATTGCCAAGTAAATTGATAAATAAGAGCGCCCCGTTGATGCAAAACGTAAGTGGTCACTGAGTCTGTGTAGGATTGTCCTGTGCGCGTCCAGGAACATCGCGGTGTCCACGTCCTGGAAAACTTTCGTTCTTCCTAAAGCAGCTGCAACTTTGTCTTATTCGCATACGTGTACGTGTGTCCCTGCGTGGTGCACTGGTGTTGGTGTGAAAATGCTGAAACAGTCAGGCTAGCAACGTGCTCCCAGCAAAAACAACGACAGCGCGAGCGAGACGAATACTGTCCGCAGCAGCGAAAAAAAAAAAACGACTCATAAGTTTTTTGTGTCGTGAAGTTCCGTTTGGACGTATATTTTCTTAACAATTGAGTGCGTCTTAATTGTGTTTTCCTCGGTTTATTTGCAACGCAAACGTTGTTATTGCGCCTCGCTCAGAGAGTCAATAAGAAAACAAAATTGCTGGATACCCAAACCAAAAATTTAAAGCGCCCAATAAAGAAAGTTCAAAACTAAACAAAAATATCTTTTGTTGCGAATTGGTTGAGCATAATGCAAAAATGTATTATTTGTATTGCCAGTATTGCGTAAAATGCGCTTGCGTGTGGCCTCAAAAGTGACTGTGTGTGTCTGTGTGTGCGTGTGAGCCAAGTGGAATGGTGTTGGTGTAGATGGGGCCTAATATAACAAAAACAAGTCTTGGCTAAAACAAAGAAAATTGAAAATTCGCCGCCGTTTTTCCTTGCTTCTCAATCCAATTAAACGATTCGCACGTCTCGATTTCAGTCGAATTAAAGAACGCGAGAAGGGTGAAGTGAAGTGAGAGCAGAGCAGAGCAGCGTAGCGCAGCGACGCCAGCATAGCCGCAGCAGCGACGCCCGCAGATCAGGAGTAGCAGCCGAATCGCCGAAAGGTAAAAATCTGCCCTGTCCCACTGTCTTTCTTCCCCCTTTTTTGTGTTATCTGTCGCCTCTTATCAATACCGTTATTCGCTGCAGTGCATCTAGAAAAGAGCCCCGTTACATTAGCGCCGAGGCCATTGACGTTACGAAAATTAATTGCAAACATAGAATTGTTATATTAGCCAGTTGGTTTGGTAGAGGAACGGATTTTGATGGCGCCCGCTTGAACAACTGTTTCGTGCTCGGTTCGTCTCCTCTCCTCGTCGCTTCTTTGTTCTTTGTTAGTGGTGGGGGTGGTGCTGCTTGCGGAAGCTTTTCGACACCCGCCAACGCAACGTGCAGATGTTTTGCAATTGTAATCAGTTCGGCTGCTCTTGCGTCGCAACTGGAAAATACTCTAGAAAATCATATTGGTTTCCAATTCAATAAACATTCATAAATAAATATTTAAATCAGCTGAGTGTCACAAGCCTCGAACGTCACATACAGAACATACAGGCTTTTCAATGTTTAGTCAAACAGTACATTCAGGTAAACGAGGTGTTAAATAAATCAACGTCAAAAGCAAAAACACCAACAAATCCCAGACAGACAAGTTTTGAGGTTAGAACAGGAGAGAGTCTAGAAAAAGAGAGTGACAGATCGAAATGCGTGAGCGACCAAAAGAAAGCGGCGAGTGAGAGATACAGAGAGTATTAAAACAACAATTAAACTTAATTTTGTCATTTGTACCCGGCAAGTGAAAACTTTCTGCTTGTTGCTTCTTTTCTATTTCCTTTTGGTTCCACTCGTTTAGTTCAACCTATGCATGTTTATCTAGTGTTTGTGCTTTCCACCACTGAAAGTGTCATTTAAGTGGCACTTTTACAGTCGCTACGTTGTGTTTGATTTATTTTGTCGGCAATTGTTTACTCCTCGCACATTTCTTTTATCTACGCCTGCTTTGTTGTTGTTTTATTTGAAACTGAATCATGGGTAAAACGATGATGTCGTCATGTCGACAGACAAATGCCAGAATTTCTTTATTTCACCATATGTTTTGTATACGAAGCAAATTAATGCAGCATCTTACGTTTTTACCCATTCGTAATCAATAAAACCCACATACAAACTCACTTACAAACTGTTACTTTGTGCGAGGTTCGGGTTCTTATCTTTTTTTTTCTATGTGCATATTTGTTATTTATTCCATTTCCAACGGCTCTGCTTTCTTTTTCCTCCACTCTCGTATTTTCCAACGTGAGCGGAGCTTAATTTTCACTCTCTCTTTACCTCCTTTTCCCGCTCGGGTCTTATCTAACTGTCTTTTTCGATAAGATGCATAAATTGATTGCTGTCTTGGTTGTTCTTAATTTGTTATTTTCCATTTTAAATAAATCCTTATCAGCTGCAAAAATTAAAATTAACGCGATTTTCAAAACTGTTTACGTTGCAATTTTCGGAGACAAGAGTGGCTTCCAGTTGGAGCTTCTGATCACGTAGGCCAATGCAAATACATAAGAGACCCAGGGGAAGAGAGTCCCCACTCAATTACCGCTATAGGAAAAGGAAACGACAAATACTAACAAAAATTCTTCTCTTCTAGCAGAAACATCCAACAGCCTAGAGCGTCTGTTCTGAGAAAAATTAAAGGAACAAGAACCTAGACGAAAGGACAGCGCCAGGTGAGAATCTGAGGGTATAAGTTATGGCGAAAAAATTAAAGACTTCATAATCTTGCAACACAATTCGATAAACTTTAAGCTTTTCCAAAGAATATAATTTGTTTTTATACTCATGAAGCATCACTTTCATTTTATATTAAACTTTTCCATTAAAAATATAAATTTTAATTAATTTAATTAATTCTCTATCCCCAATAACAGGCAAAGACCATTCGACGCCCACCAAACCAAAAAACACCACACAAAAATCCATTATGGAGCTTCGCGTGGGCAACAAGTATCGCCTGGGCCGCAAGATCGGCTCAGGATCCTTTGGCGACATATACCTGGGCACCACCATCAACACCGGCGAGGAAGTGGCCATCAAATTGGAGTGCATCCGTACAAAACACCCGCAGCTGCACATCGAATCAAAGTTCTACAAGACGATGCAAGGTGGCATTGGCATTCCGCGGATCATCTGGTGTGGCAGCGAAGGTGACTACAACGTGATGGTAATGGAACTGCTGGGTCCATCGCTGGAGGACCTCTTCAACTTCTGCTCGCGCCGTTTCTCTCTAAAAACCGTTTTGCTGCTGGCTGACCAGATGATCTCTCGCATCGACTATATTCATTCGAGGGATTTCATTCACCGCGACATCAAGCCCGATAACTTCCTGATGGGCCTGGGTAAAAAGGGCAACCTGGTGTACATTATCGATTTCGGCCTGGCCAAAAAGTTCCGTGATGCACGTTCGCTGAAACACATTCCCTATCGGGAAAACAAGAACCTCACAGGCACCGCTCGCTATGCCTCGATTAACACACATCTCGGTATCGAGCAGTCGCGTCGCGACGACTTGGAGTCACTGGGCTACGTTTTGATGTACTTCAACCTGGGAGC
The DNA here is from genome assembly GCA_018150405.1 of Drosophila varians. Lineage (NCBI taxonomy): Eukaryota > Metazoa > Arthropoda > Insecta > Diptera > Drosophilidae > Drosophila > Drosophila varians. The sequence goes on from JAECWK010000015.1 coordinate 6,859,663, forward strand.
TCTGCCTTGGCAGGGCCTGAAAGCCGCCAATAAGCGGCAAAAGTATGAGCGTATCTCTGAGAAGAAGCTCTCCACCTCGATCGTGGTGCTGTGCAAGGGCTTTCCCAGCGAGTTTGTCAACTATTTAAATTTCTGCCGCCAAATGCATTTCGACCAGCGGCCCGATTACTGCCACCTGCGGAAGCTATTCCGGAATTTGTTCCATCGTCTGGGATTCACTTACGATTATGTGTTTGACTGGAACCTGCTTAAATTCGGCGGTTCTCGCAATCCGCAGGCCATTCAACAAGCGCAAGACGGAGCCGACGGTCAGGCGGGACACGATGCAGTCGCCGCAGCAGCGGCAGTGGCCGCGGCGGCCGTAGCATCGTCGCACCAACAGCAGCAGCACAAGGTGAATGCAGCGCTCGGCGGTGGGGGAAGTGGTGCTCAACAACAGCTTCAAGGAGGCCAGAGCCTAGCGATGTTGGGCGGCGTTGGTGGAAATGGCGGCGGAAACGGAAGCCAGCTCATCGGAGGAAACGGACTTAACATGGACGACTCCATGGCGGCCACAAATTCGTCGAGACCACCGTACGATACACCCGAGAGACGCCCTTCCATACGGATGCGTCAAGGGGGCGCCGGAGGCGGCGGAGGAGGTGGAGTTGGCGTAGGTGGAATGCAGGGCGGCGGCGTGGGGAACGCCAAATAATATTTTATTGTTTAGATGCGACGCTGGACACGACACAGTAGAAAAAAAAACTCAGCAACTATACATGTAGAATATATAGTTATATATAACTAATATATATAATACTTGCTTTATATATGCGGTAAACATGTTGAACGTATCCAAATGGCAGGAGGGCCACAGGTCCCTGTCAATAAGGAGAAATCAGAAGCGAAGAAAAGGAAGAAGAAAAGAGCAGATTGGAAGCAAAGCGCAGCGCTTTTCTTTTTTTTTTTGTACATTTACGTTTTGTTTTTTGACATTTAGTTTCTGCTCCGAAATGTTGAAAGGGCGCGTTTATTATTAATTATGTAGCCTATGATTTAATTTAATTTATATATTTAGTACATAAAACGATTGCAACTTGGCTGCAAGAAACGGCAACAAACCTGTTCAATTGATTTGAGAAATAGCAACCCATTTGGAGAAAAACATACAGGCTTGGGAGCCAGGATACGCAAGCATTTATTCTGTTTTGCATTTGATAACTTCAGCCACTACTAGATCATTCGGCTCAGTTTATAAGTTATTAATTCGAATCCTCCCCTCCCAATGATTTACGCAAAAATATATATATCTATGTTGAAATAAAACAAGATCGTCAACAAACACACACACATATATATATATATAAATATATATAATTGATTCTAAGTGTAATAGTTGTGTAAAAGAAACAAAGGACACCCTGATAGGCAAGTGTCCCTAACCTTTAGGCTAGGTATTAGCGATAACAAAACCAATCCATAAAAGAATCATAAAGCAAACAACCACATGTATCTTAAGCTAATGCTGATTTCGGGGCGCAATCAAACGATTACGATATATCGAAAATGAAGTGCAGTAGTAGAGGACGTCGTTCTTTAGCTTTAAGCAACGCTCCGATTTGTAAGACCCCTCCTACATTATGTAAATCATACTGATCCCCCAAATCTTTGTACTATACTTGCTTTCGTTGTCTGCGCTTTCGCTAAATGTGTTCATATATAATTTTTCCTTATTTAAAAATCGGTTTTGTATTTGCGCGCATTTCTCAAGCGGAAAGGAGAAGCCCGAAAGAAAGGCTCTTTTGTTTATGCAACAAAACCATGTAACTAAGATAGAGAGCGTATAAATAGCGTTTAGAAATAAAAAAAAAAAACAAATTTGCAGTAACGTTTCGATTTAATACAAAGAGCACCCACAACAATCGATGCTGGGCGCTAAAATTATATAACGCTAGCTAATAAATTATAGCTATAATATGAAATTTGTCTATAAGTAATACCAAACAATAAAAAAATAAAATAAAAAAAAAATGAAAAAAAAAAATCTAAATTCTAAATGCGCCAAGATAAAAAGGGTTAAAATGATAAATATACATATATAAATATACGAACTATATCTTATGAGAACACGTAAAATGTAAAACCCCACAGTGCTCGGCTGGCAGTCTAAAACTAACAAATTAATCAAACACAAAATCTGATCACAGAGCTGAAGCCACTTAAAACTTAAAATAAAATGCATTACGTGATATTTCTTACAACTTGTTTTGTTGATTTAACTGAACTCGATTTCGCTCAAGAAAGATATTTTTAATTTGTTGTATTTTATGAGCAAAAACTATTTCCAAGTGCACGCCTTGTAACTCGACCAACTTTGTATACACGACTGTATATCAGCCAGCGATCGGGGATCCTCCATTAGATAGCCCTTCCTCTACTCCCACTTCTCCCAAATCCTCTCAAACAAATAAAACGTTAATAATAAAAAGCAGAGTTAGTAACCAAATAATAAGTGTACATATGAAATATCCGAATTAAACTAACACGAAAACAAATTTAAATATATGTGTGATTTTCCTCCTAGCATACAAGACAACTAAATAATTAGCATTTTATTGAGAAAAAGGAAAAAAAAAAAAACAAAATTAAAAACAAATACAAAAAGGAAAAAAAAAACAAAATTAAAAACAAATACAAAAAGGCAAAAACACTAACAATTGATTCATAATAATTATGAACCACTAGAAATGGAAACCTATCGATTGAGTATGAAAAGTCCATTCAACATAAGCAAAAATAGAGAAACTAACAAATTAACAGAATGCGTAATTTCGAGGGTTTTTTGTATAATTAACTGTATATGTATATTGAGAATAGAATTTTTGAACTAAATAACTAATAATTAAACTTGAATCGAGTCGATGAGAGGGCTGAAAATCGAGTATCATGAGCGTTATAAGGGAAAAATCATTAACAAACCACCAACAGTGATATGGAACACAAAAAAAGAATTATCCGATAAAACACGTGACGAATTCAAGATATCTGAAAACGTATGATAAAACGGAAATCGAAAGATGTAATGAATAAGTGCACGCCACATTTATGTAATTAGCATGTATTTCGAATTAAAAAACTAAAAAACCAGAAACCAAACATGAATATGTATGTGTGAAACAAATAAAAGCCACTAAATAAGCAACACCACACTCACAATAATAACAATTACAAACTGAGGCATTAAAAATCTTAAACAATAATAATGGATTACATCGGAAATGATTTGTTTTCGGCTTGGGACGGGGCCATTTGTGTTCAGTTTTTAAGGTCTTTTGCAGTCTGTATCTATAATCCATTTCCAAACAGCTTAGAAATAATAAAAAAAAATTTTTTTTAAAAATATAGAAAAATTTTTAAAAGAGCCGTTTTTGAATTTTTATCAATCGATAACAATCTATTGGTCTGGCAACGTAGCAATCAGCAGATTGTGGTATTTTCGGTATTTTCTTTTAAGGTCTCTCTAAGCACCTCTTATTTGTTGGGTCTGTAGTTTTTCACCGATAAGGTTAATAAAAAAGACATAATAAACAAATCAAGGCGATTTACCAGCTTAAGAGAACCCAGCTTTTATAGAAAAATATATGCATTTCAGGGTTTTGAGCTCCAGCGACCTGAAAGAGCCTTAAAAAAAAAGCCAGAAAATGGGAGCCCGACAGTCTCAATCCCGTGAGCCGCGATCCGTTTCGATGGAAAATCCATCTCCTGCCGGTGTGATAGACATATCCGACGATGTGGTAAAGCGTCTGAAGGCAGGCATCTCCCAGCAGGGTGAGCAGCATTAAATAATAATAAACAATCAACCGGAATTTGGCCGTTCACAATGCGCAGTGTTATGCAACAATTGTCAAAACGGGCCATTGTTTATGCCAAATTAGAGGTGATAATTGCAATATCTACAACTAGATTGCTTTATTTTAGCTCGGGAGCATGCAGCTGTCGCGGAGGAGACTAAGCCAGCAGCCAAGGCGGCTGCAAAGTCTGTCACATCCTCACCAGCGGCTCCGGCACCCGCTTCCAAGGTTGTTTACCCTACAGCCACGCCCATCTATGTACAAGGAAGCGGACACACCATCAGTGCGGCAGATGTTCAGCGCCAGATGAACCAGGAGCTGATTAAGAACGATGAGCTGTGGAAAGAGCGCATGGTGAAGCTGGAGGAAAACCTCAAAAAGACCAATACCATTCTGGAAAAGGAATACGCCAACGCAGTGGAGAATGTACATAAGCGTTTTGTAAGCACTGCTGCGGCGCACAAGGTGCCACCCTGCCAGGATCTGAAGTCGCAACTGCTGGCCTGCTACCGGGCCCATCCCGGCGAGACCTTAAAATGCATGGAAGAAGTAACCCAGTTCCGGCAGTGTGTTGATCAGCATCGTGTTAAGAAATTGGACGAAGCAGAGGCTTCTCCGGCTGCGGCGACAGCTGCCAGAAAGACCGCTGTACCTGCCGCCAAGGCGGGCTAATAGCTTTTGCATTCAGACAACTATATTGTACTTGTCCTAAGTTGTTTGATTTGTTTTTGGAGGCCTTGCACAGGTTATGTATAAAAACGATGGAAAAAACAAACTCGAAAGAGTCATTGCGAGCAATAGTAAACTAATTTAAATGAATCAATTCATTGTTTCCTTTTTATAAAAACAAGGTGCATCATTTTTAAGTGAGTCTATTTGGTAAATCTAACAAATCTCTTCCTCAACAAAAACCGTAAAACTATTTAAAAACCATATTTACAACAGATGGCCTAGAATAACAGCCACAAGACTGGGAATCAGCGTGGCTTGTAAAACAGTGCCACTGCTTTTAACTTTGCTAGCTTCCCGCTCATCTTCATTATCCTTGTGTTTTTCACAAGAATCATCGAAATCCTTGGCAGGACCAAGACAGCCAGTGTAGCTCATCACGTAAGCAAGATAATTCTGCTCGAAAACGCCACGGATTAAGCTGGAGCCGGGACCATAGGCAAAAACTGCTACATCCTCGCCGCCATGAGTTTCGTCCTTGCGGGGAACAGCAGCCAGGTGGCGGTAGGTTGGAGCAGCGCGCTCCTCTTCCGTAAAAAGCTTTAATGGCATCCACATGTTGGAACTATTCTGGGGCCTCGAATCGTTGGCCAAGTGGTCATAGTAGCCAGGACCATTAGCATAGGAAATGGTTTCATACATCATGGGGTCGTTTTTCTCATGAGAATTAGCTGCTCCCAGAATATCATGACCCCTGAGGGCATATCCGTTGAAGGTTACCGCATGGGAGTGATCGGCGGTAACCAGAATAAGTGTCTCGTCAGGATCGGTGGCATTAACAGCTGCCTGGATGGCCAAATCAAATTCATAGAGCTCGTGGAGAGCAGCGCGGGCATAGTTCATGTGGTGTCCCTGATCTATGCGGCCTCCTTCTACCAGGAGCACATATCCATTGGAGTCTTCGCCCCGTTCGAGAACTTTTAGGGCTACTTCAGTCATTTCTTGGAGGGAAGGCTCTCCTTCTTCCCTGGCCACAGAGTAGGTGATGTGATTGTTGCGGAAAAGACCCATCAGATGGTCTACCTTCTTGGCATCGACGTTCAATAAGTCCTTTCGGTTATGAACTAATGCTGGAGGAACGGAATCGTTGGCGTGGTGGGCCAACCACTCTTCTGGTAGCCTTCTGCCATCGCCGCGCCGGCAAATTGTTTCCGTGGGTCCTTCAAAAACTGTTGTACGCACCTCAGATGCGTTTAGTATGCCCATCGGTGACATTCCACCGCCAAGGATCACGTTAAATCGATTTCCAGGTTCATTCTCTACCAGTTGTCGGCCAATATCCACATGAATTCCCACCGATTCGGTCGGAACCTCCGTGTCGCACTCCCAATCCCGGTCGTAGATATGGGCATAGGTGGCAGCTGGCGTGGCATGGGTAATCCGAGTGGTAGTCACTATTCCCGTTCGCTTCTTCTCCTTTTGCGCCCACTCCATGACGCTCTGGACGCGTCCTTGTTGAGCATTCTTTTTGGAACGCGTGGCATCCATGCCGATCGCACCATAATGAGTCTTGGAGCCAGTGAATATTGCTGTAGCAGTTCCAGCCGAATCTGGTACTTGCTTGTCCACGTTATAGGTCTAGAAGATTTAAATAAAATAGTTAAAGAAAAACAAAAGTAATTATTTAAAATAAAAAAAAATACCTTTGCCATTCCAGTATTGGGGAAATGGTCAAAGACTAGGGTCTCCTCCTCGCCCATTCCATGCTTTAGGTACTGTCCCTTGTAAATGCGACCAGCACTGATGGTGGATATGCCCATTCCATCTCCAATGAAGACGATGATGTTGCGGGCTTTCTTCTGGTAGGAGTTCTCCTTCACCCGCTGAGCCTGCTTAATAGTCTTCTCCAGTTGCTTGAGACCCACTTTATGCCAGAATTCCGCATCTGAAATGGAAATTTGAACGACAATTAAACTCAAGTCGGGATGAAAACTGTGGGGTAAGTCGCCGTTGGGCATGTCACGTATTAATTACCCATCTCCAGTAAAATCCAGTCGCCACTTAAAACGTTTCTAGTTCGACACTTTAAATAGCCTACTAGTTATGTAGATTTATTTTCGCTATGAACGTGGCTAACTAGTCAACCAATTTTAACAATACATTTGTGCAATCTTTATTTATTCCAACAAAAAACTACTTATTGTTAATAGATGCATGGAAAATGTATTTTCAACTAGGCATTACTTTTTATTAAGCTGGGGGGATTTTTATATCAAGTTTTCTTGTTGCTAATTTGGATTTGAAAGTATTATTTACATTTTTACTTATTGGCATTATTTTGAATGGAGTCCAGAATCTTAAGTCGAGATAATACATTTTAATTAGTTCCAGGCCTCATATGACTTTTGCATTTCCTTTCCCCAACTCGAAACGTGCATTAACTGATTCAGTTGCGATGATGTTTATTATTCTGCGATGTGTAATTAATATTCAATCGAGGTAGCTTAAGTCTGAGCCGGGTAATGCCACCCACCGCCACCCACTGCCACCCAGTGGCCTCGACACTGAGACAGGTTACAGTTAAGCTTCATTGCCTGACTGCCAATTTTGGCTTCTCAATGAAATTATAAAGTCTATGATTAAGCTGCTGGTCAATTATTTGTATTCTGGGTGATTTTTAATGAGCTAAAGATTCTATTATTCGATCTAATTTTTTAGAAAAATCACAGCTCAATCGGGCAATTATTCGAAATTAAACAATTGTGGTTTTTGTATATTTATAACATTTACTTTTTAGTAGCTTCAATTAATTTTTTTTAGCCCAGAAGCTTCATTAACTCGAATAAAGTTTATAAACTCTAGAAGGTTTCCGTTTCGAGTTATTTAAGTACAAGTTACATAATTGAAACCAGAGTACTGTCCAAGTTCTAAATTATTTCACGTATTAAGTGGAATTGCTTTAGTTAGGGTTTTGCACGTTTGATTATTTGGCAAATGCGTTGTAATTTCCCGAAGCTGAGACTCACCTTCTGGTTCCTTTGCCTTTTCGGTATCCGTATTCAGCTTAAACTGGGGTCCTATGTCCCCGCCAGCACTTAGGGTTCGAATCAAAGGCGGTGGCTGGGTGGTGGCCGCCCAACTGACAGCAATCAGGCCACACCACAGAAGTCCAACTAACGCCAAGCAATGCATCTTCACGTCCACCACAAAATAAGGGGTAAAACTTTTCGGCGTAAGTTATTTTTCTTCCAATTTTTGTTTTATCACAGCTAAGCTTGAGGCGTAGATTCTTTTAGCAGGCCATCGAAATTGATTCGGAATGCGCAAAACGATCTCGGTTCTGGGATTTTCTCGAAACTCTGGACCCGATCTTGGTGTCCCGGGTGGATCTCAATTAGCGACTGACACCGAACTGAGCCCTCAAGCGCCGTTATATGGTGTACGATCCGTCCGAACCCATCGTTTGAACCCGAAGTCCGGACACTCACACAAACGCATAATGATCGTGCCGCTAGTCTCTGGATCATACCTACTAATCCGAGGGCTCCACTTCAAAAGTGGGGTATTTAAGGCACGTATTCGGAGTATTCCATTATTATGGTATATAAATTTTTAATAAAATTCTTATTTATTATTTTACCTTCTAAAATAAAAAGAATTTTATAAAATGTTTAATAATTTAATATTTTTCTTTCCTTTCCAAAGCGAAACTTGCTCATTTTGTATTTTTCGAAACATTTATTAATCTCTCAAAATTCCCCCATATTTAAAATACAGGTAATTTTTGTGTCTATTAACTTTGGAAAAGTAATAAAAATCATTGCTTGCACTTGCAAAACGTTTGTCTCAATTAAAATTACGGCTCTGTCGAGATAAATTCATAAAAAACGTGAAAAGACTTTCGGGGACCCTTGGCTTGGGCCCAAACACCATAAACACCTGGAACGATCGCCGGAATCTCTCCGGACGGAGTTCGTGCCGATGCGCTGATTTACGGCGGAATTTGCACGTGAAGCGGCTGCTGTGGTCGGCTGATTCCGTTGAGGAATTTATCTTGATCCGTGTGTCTGCAGTTGAACTGGCGGTGCCGTTGTTTGCCTTTCCAGAAATTGATAAAGTCAGTGGGACAACGTTGCGTATGCGTGTTATTTACTTTTGCGACTTGGGCTGCCATTGGGTAAAAATTTAAAAAGAGTTTATTCTCCGCTTGACAGCGCCTCCTCGGCGACCTCTCAATGCCGTTTAAATCTCACTTAATATGATCTTTTTATAGCGCCTGCTACGTCTTCTCTAATAAGTATGAGCATGACAATAAAAATCTAGTCATTCCATTGACTAACGACAGTCTGGAAATAGGGGCTATTGTCGGGGATTTGTGGATGTGTTGGGTGTTCTAGTTATAGCTACTATATCTTCCATATTTATGGCTGTGACAAATTCAGTAAGGTCTGGTGATTTATCGGATATTGATTCAGGAAATTCAATTGAACTTTGAATGCCACACTACCTAGAAGGTTAATTCAAGCCTTTCCTAAAGAAATCACGTGATCAATTTAATACAAGCCCCACAAACTTTTAGTATTGTTTGTCATGAACGAGAACAAAGTCAATATTAGTCTTGACAGTATATGCTATTATGGGCTACCAAGTTCTATGGAATAGCATCAAGTTGGGTGATGATAGATTGTCGACCCTTTGCCAAGGCTGGCAGTAAATCTTTATTTGCTCCTCCAGATTATCTTGTCTCTGTGCGCACGTTTTTCAGACAACATTGCGATACAGATAAATTGTAAAAAAAAAACCACAAAACACTTAAAATACAAGGAAACTTCCACTGCAAGTGACGCTAAAGTTTGGTCTTGTCTATATTTCTAGTGTTTACATTTTGTTAATTGTTATTGCAGCGCCTCGAGTTGATCTGTCACGCTTGACTAGAAAAGCACCAGCACTTGCCATTGAATTAGTTAGTGAAAAGCACTAACTCGTCTCTATAAAATCATCTATTTTTAAATTTACTACTTTCAGCAAAACAGGCAAAAACAATCTATTTTTTAGGTCAATTTAATGTCCATTTGCTTTTTAATTGCTTTTAACTTTATAAGGCTAGTTATTAATTTTACAATGAAATAAAAACAAACAAGCTATAATTTCGCGGAGCTATTTTATTTAACCTTTATTTTATGTCACGTATAAACTTTTGCTAATATTGCAGGTGAATATGATTGGGTGTGTGTTTGCCTTCTGGGGGTTTCTACAAAATAAGCCTAAAATTGTGGGCACTTGGTTTTGACTAGCATAGGAGAAGGTTTTTGGTATAAAATTTGAGCTAACAAAAGAGTACAGCTAATTGGGTAACAGAAAATAGTAACAGCTAATTGGGTAACAGAAAATAGTAACAAAAATTATAATCCGTCACTGGGAGCAGCACTATGTGAACTTCTTAGAGGTGAATCCTGCCCGGACATTACTGGTCGTGGCCGATTTCACAGTCGTCCTGCTCGTCTTGGTTACGGTTGTGGTGTCATTACTGCTATTGCTACTGTTGTTGCTGTTCTTTGTCGTTGTATTATTATTGTTGTTGGTGTTGTTAGTGTTATTGCTGGTGGTCCTGGTCACCGTGGTTATGCTGCTGCTACTGGCACTCATCAGCAGCGGACGCCGCGGCGGCATCCGTTCATTGACCGCATCCAGTCCCTTAGCCTCCGCAAAGGAGTGAATGTGCGAGGCTGCGGTGAGTCCTTGCAGAGCTGCGAAATAGACGGCAACGAATTCAATTAATCACAATCAACAACAGTCCTTGGTAATCCAAGTTTGTGGCCCTTAATTATATCTAAAAAGAATGCTACTAAAGTCAATTAATTATATTTGAGATCTATTCAAATTAGGGCCTTTAAAAAATTTAATAAATAATTTGATTATTGTTCACTGGAATATTTCGATCAGAATAACGTATAAAATAATACGATACCAGAACTCAATCGTTATCAAAACGGAAGTGTCTTTGCTTTCCCGGGAAACAAACAATGTATTTTTATTTGTAGCGTCACAAAATGCAAATATTTTAAAACGGAAATGTCTGGTTCTGATTCCTGTCTTCGCAAATTTTGGCTTCTAAGGCTTTAAAATTACATTCACTTGCGATTTCTTTAAAAGATTTACCATAACAAATTTCTTGAATTTGAATCTGAGTTAAAAATACCTCCCAAACTTCTACCAAAATAATAATATTCCAAACACCTGTGTCATGTATAGATTGGAAATTATACATACTGAAGACAAACAAAATGTTTAAGCAATTTCTGTCGGAAACTAATATTAAAATATAAAATGAATATGGTATTCTTGTTTTTTGTAAAATATTTTGTTGTGCTCATTGGCACTTGTGTTTCATGTTCCATTTTCATAATGCGATATTAATAGCATCAAAATGTAAGTACTAATAACCGAATCATTAAAAAATATTTATAAATGTGTCCAAAAGGTATAAATAACATTCTATGGAACGTTTTTAAAAAGTTTAGTTGGCATTTGTCGAAAATATAAAAAGATGCTCAGAAAGATTCTTTTGCTGTTTTTGGTGTTAAGTTTTTTTTATTTGGTTGAAAAGGTTCGGAATTTATTTATGAAATTATCAAACTTATCTCGCAAACTATAAAATATATATTCAATTGAAGGTCTCCTCAAAATTTGAGTTTACCAATCTCAATTGCGAGACATTGAATAAATCTTTTGCCGTATTCGAATACTGTTATCTAAAGTCGATCAATCGCACCTACAAATATCTGTCGGTTAAAGTTAATTTGTTGAAGAAGCCCATCACTAAAGTCAAGGTATGTATATAAAAAATACAATATTAAATTTATACTTTAAATATTATTTCAGGTGAGGGCAGCACTTTTTAAAAGATATAGTGGTTGGAGGCCTTTCATGTTTGATATGACCGTAGATGCCTGCAATTTCTTGAAAAATACAAAATCCAACTTAGCTGCCAAGTACTTCTTTGACTTCTTCAAGCCATATTCAAATATGAATCATTCCTGTCCGTTTGATGTGAGTACTGCTCTATTAGTTGCTTAACTTTTTTACTCTTTTAAGTTTAGCACGACCTTATAGTGGATAAGTTGGATGTATCCCATGTAAACCACCAAGCCACACTCGTTCTACCTTTTCCTGAGGGAGACTACTTTTTGGAAACTCATTGGATTGCCTATGATATTGATCGGGCTGTGGTTAAGTTATACGGCACACTTTCATAACAAGTTAAAATGTTAACATAATACTTTTATTTAAAAATGTTAAATATATAAAATGTTTCATTAAAATGCTATGAAACGGCTATTTTTGTGAAAAAGCCTAAATGCCTACATATTTACTTTTTAAGCGATTTTAAAACTATAATAATTTGGAGCAATCTAGCGATAGAATGAACCATTGTACACCTAAAAATAAATGCGGTGCTTCTTCTCGTATTGAAAAGCGACGAAATCATATAGTATATGATCAATCTATTGGTTACTTAAATTAAAAGAAAAAATATCTAATGTTTGGAGTTGAGTTTTCACAATAAAAATAATATCTGTCCTAAAATTATGCCAGTGCAGTAATTGCTCGTATTTTGTAAAAATAAGCAATTATATAAATGGCCCTGCAATTATATTTTCAGGTGAAACTACTTTGCTTTTGGTCTTGAAAGTATTTTAAAGTATGATGTGTTTGGTTTAGATGAGTTAAATAATTTTTATTATTAGATTTCTTCCAAGGTTGAGTTACAAGTATGGGGTTTTCAGGACTTATTCCAATATGAATCATATGTGTCCGTTTAATATAAGTAAGCGGATTAAAGTATTTTTTTGTTAAAAATCAATCAATTTTGAATGCAACATGACCTCATGAGAGAAAAGCTTGATACCAATTGGGTCAATTTCCAAGTCACCAAAGTTCTACGTATTCCACATTACCTATTGCTTCTGAAATAATAAAAAATCGAAGCAAAGTTAAATGCGGTCCCGTCATTTGGAGTTGAAGATGTGGGGGAGACTGGTGTTTTAATTGACGATTTTCCTCCTTTTTTTAGGTATTTACATGCAACATTGGATACTGCGATCAGATACATTTATAATGTTGAATCTGCTAATTAGGGTTTACTAAAAACAAAAAAAAAATAAAACCTATCCGATCTGAAATCAATTAGGTTTCGGGTCAATGGTTTAAATTTCATTTAGTACTTATTTCTTAGGTAAATGTTATAGTTTTCAAGAGGTATAATGGCTACAGGCTCTTTATGTTTAATTTAACAGTGATATAGTGAATAGATATGAACCATTTTAATTCATTAAAATTTAAGTTGCTTTGAAATCCAGCATGACCATATGATAGAGAAGCTTGATGTCAACTTTGTAAACAATCGAGTGAACAAGGTGCTACCTGTCCGCCCAGGTGATTGCATATGATTGCAGGATTGCATATGAAATAGATCGGGCGATTGTAAAATTTTATGGAACCATTTCCTAACTCCCAGAGTTGATTGCGAATAATTTCTGTGTTTAGGCAACTCGAGATTAATCGTAAACAAATTGCTCAAGTAATTTACTTTCCCAAAACGCACGATTATAAAAATTGTCCTATACTTTTCTATAAAAATAAAATGAAATTGAAGAAATGTTAACTCGGGTTCTTTCATTTGGAGTCGAAGATGGGGATGAGACTGGTGATAGTAATGCTATTGCTCTTGGTCCTTGAGGTATTTTTAATAACATATTGCAAGTTACGGTCAAATAAACCAAATATTTTTAAATAGATTTTGAGCAAATTTGAGTTCACTAATATTATTTGTACTTCTTTGGATAACAATTTCGACGGCTTCGAGTATTGTTATTTAAAGTCTGTGAATCGGAGCTACAAATACCTATCCCTAAAAGTCAACTTGTTTAAAAAGCCAGTAAAAAAGGTTAAGGTATGTTCATCGTTGTTTTTTTCAAATATGATTTAACTTACAAACTCTATAGGTCAATTTAATAGTTCAGAAATGGTATAATGGCTTTAGGCCGGCTATGTTTAATATAACGATAGACGCGTGCAGACTATTGAATGGAGCCAAAACAAATCTTTTTGCCAATTACGTGTATGGTTTTATAAAGACTTATTCCAATATGAATCACACGTGTCCCTTTGATGTAAGTTTAAAAAAAATTATAATTTATACAATTTAAAAATCTTTTCTGTTGACAGCATGACCTCATTATTGAAAAGCTTGATGCGAATTTTATAAATTACCAAGTCACCAAGGTTCTACCTGTTCCCCCTGGGGATTATCTTCTGGAAACTCGTTGGATTGCCTACGAAACGGATCGAGCGATTGTCAAATTTTATGGTTCTATTTCTTGAATTAATAAAGAGTTATTGAAGCATTTTTAAATCATAATTTTATTTACTTTTAATTTAAAATAACGCAAGATAAGATAAAAACATTTTCTTGTATTTCTTCATTCTTCTACGAGTTTTATTGAATTGTTTCTTTGTATAATTTTGAATATTTGCGCTATTAACTTTTAAATTGTAGCATCACAGTTGTTATTAATATAATAGTATTATAATAAGACTTAATTATAATTAGAAAATAATAATTTTCTCTTTCACTAACAGTTTTTGTAAATACATAAATAGTCAGTGCTAAATCCGTATGGATCTCTAATTACATAATCAGTTCATTTGATCTAAATCGATGTATAATTGGAATACCATGAAAGACATCATAATTTATAATGGTTGAAAAGTTAGTTGGTGGTTACAAATTCAAGATGTGGATCAAACTGTGTCTTTTTTGGCTTCTTTGTTTAGTTATAAAGGTTGTTAAATAAATCTGTGCATGTTGAACGATCTCAAAGGAAATCGCTTAATTTTTTACAGTTCCTGCAAGTTTGAGTTCAGCAATGTTCTGTGTACGTCTTTGAATAAAAGCTTTGATGACTTCGAGTATTGCTATTTAAAGTCCGTGAATCGTAGCTACAAGTATCTCTCCATAAAAGTTAACTTGTTTCAAACGCCTGTTACTAAGATCAAAGTACGTTACTTCTTAGCAATTCAGTCTAGTTTTAAAATTATTTTTTTTCAGCTCAACGTGCCTGCTTATAAGCGTTTCAATGGATATAGACCATTCATGTATAACGTCACTGTGGATGCCTGTCGATTTTTCAGAGACCCTAATTCAAACTCTGTTATCAAATACTTATTTGGTTTTTTCAGTCAGCATTCTAATATAAATCACACGTGCCCCTATAATGTATGTAAGAAAGAAGACAAAATTTGATAGTCCTTAATGTATCTTCATAATGCAGCATGACATCGTAGTCGATAAGGTAACAATCAACTCTGCAAATAACCACGTCACAAAGGTCCTGCCTGTACCAGAGGGCGACTATCTTATTGAAACCCATTGGATCGCTTACGATATAGACAGAGCGATAGTGAAAATTTACTGTACTATATCATAAATAAAAACAATATCTCTTATTCGAAAAGGCAAATATATCACATTCTGAGCAATTATAGAAAATTTGTTTATAATTGACTTTATTCTGGAACCCATTATTAAAAAGTTAAAAAGTTAGTTCCGATTGTGACATTTGACTTTCAGGATGTGGGTAAAACTGTCTTTGTTTTGGCTTTTATATTTCGTTTTAAAGGTTGTTAAAAAGAATTTGAAAGCGTGGAAAAGATTTAATGCTTGCTTCCTAGATTTCCTGCAAGTTTGAGTTCACCAACATTAAGTGTACCTCATTGGATACCAGCTTTGATGACTTCGAGTATTACTATTTGAAGTCCGTGAATCGCAGCTACAAATATCTCTCTCTAAAAGTTAAATTGTTTCAAACGCCTGTTACTAAGTTTAAAGTATGTACTTTTGGTTTGAATATGTGTGAAAATAGTTTATACTTTAAATTATCTATTTCAGATTAATGCGGTGTTGTACAAACGGTTTAATGGCTATAGACCTTTTATGTACAATGTGACAGTAGATGCCTGCAGGTTTTTAAAAGACCCCATGTCTAATCCTCCCATGAATTATTTCTTTGGATTTTTTAAAAATAATTCAAATTTAAATCATACCTGTCCCTATGACGTAAGTAGACAAAGATCATTAATGACCCTATTTCAAACCTATTTTATAATGCAGCACGACTTGATTGTGGACAAGGTTAATATAGACATGGCAAATTACCATGCCACCAAAGTTCTTCCTTTTCCAGAGGGGGATTATCTTATGGAAACTCATTGGATCGCCTACGATATCGATAGAGCGATAGTGAAAATATACTGTACTATATCATGAATGTGAAACAATACAATCAAAGAAAAATATCGCAAGGGAAAATATATGGCTTTCTGGCCCATTATACAAAATTAATTTTTAATCGACTTTAAACTGCAACCCCTTGTTATGATTGATGACTCTAAAAATTTAGTTCCGATTGTGGCGTTTGACTTTCAGGATGTGGGTAAAACTGTCCTTGTTTTGGCTTTTATATTTCATTTTAAAGGTTGTTAAACAATTTTTAAAAAGTGGAAAAGATCTAATGCTTGCTTCTTAGATTTCCTGCAAGTTTGAGTTCACCAACATTAAGTGTACCTCATTGGATACCAGCTTTGATGACTTTGAGTATTGCTATTTGAAGTCCGTGAATCGCAGCTACAAATATCTCTCTCTAAAAGTTAAATTGTTTCAAACGCCTGTTACTAAGTTTAAAGTATGTACTTTTGGTTTGAATATGTGTGAAAATAGTTTATACTTTAAATGATATATTTCAGATTAATGCGGTGTTGTACAAACGGTTTAATGGCTATAGACCTTTTATGTACAATGTGACAGTAGATGCCTGCAGGTTTTTAAAAGACCCTACGTCTCATCCTCCCATGAATTATTTGTTTGGCTTTTTTAAAAATAATTCAAATTTAAATCATACGTGTCCCTATGACGTAAGTAGACAGAAAATATCTTTCCTTGACCTTATTTCAAACACATTTTAATATGCAGCATGACATAATTGTGGAAAAGGTTAATACAAGCATGGCAAACTACCATGTCACCAAAGTACTTCCTGTTCCAGAGGGAGACTATCTTGTGGAAACCCATTGGATAGCTTACGACATAGATAGAGCTATTGTAAAAATTTACTGTTCTGTTTCCTAAAATAAATAAAATTAGCAATTGCCTTTCTGAACACGACTTACAATATGATAATTTTTTTTTCTCCATTAGTCCAAAGACTATAGATTTAAAGACTTTCACCATTACTCCACAATAATTAACAACAATTAACACAAAATGTATTTATAATTACTTTAGAATGCAACCTATTCGGGGAAAATAAATTTAAATTAGATACAAAAGTTAATTCTGGTTGGGCCGTTGATGATAAAAGATGTGGGTAAAACTGTCTCTGTTTTGGCTTTTGTTTTTTGTTCTAAAGGTTTGCAGATACAGTATTCAATCGTGGAAGAGATTCATTTCCTATTTTTTAGATTTACTTCAAATTTGAGTTCACCAATATTAATTGTACTTCTGTGGATAAAGGCATTGATGACTTCGAGTATTGCTATTTAAAGTCTATGAATCGGACCTACAAATACCTCTCTTTGAAGGTTAACTCATACTTGTCATACTTGTCCCTTTGATGTAAGTAAAAAGTAAACCTATTTGTATACACTTTCTAAATGTTTTTTTTATAAACCCAGCATGACCTCATCATTGAAAAGCTTGATATAAACTTTATGAATAAGCAAGTTACCAAGATTCTACCGATTATTCTACCGAATAAATATCGATTTGGGCTACTTCTGGCTAGCCAAAGCCCATATGGAAACAAGTGTAATTTGCAGTTTAACCAGAAATGAAAAACAAATAATTACTATGTAGATTTTATCACTAATGATACTGTCGATTTTTGCATCCCTTTGTTTTCTAATTCGAATTTTTTTAAGCTAATAATTTTTATATATAACCTTGTTGGGTGTTGAAAAAGTTGGTTCAAGTTTTGTTAAAGACATTTAATATTCTGTTTAATAAATAGAGAATGATTTGGCTCAAAGTAATTGAAAAACAATTGGGAAAACACTCGCTTCATGAGCAATTAAACAACATATGCATGTCTATAATTTTAGTTACAGATCTATCTTTTATTTGAAACAGACAATAAGAGCCGGTATTGTGTCGTTTAACTTTCAGGATGTGGCTAAAACTTTGCCTTTTTTGGCTTTTATGTTTGGTTCCAAAGGTTGTTATACCAAATCGAAAAACGTGGAAAAATTCATTGCCTCCTTTTTAGATCTCCTCCAAATTTGAATTCACCAATGTTAAGTGTAACACTTTGGTAAAGAATTCGCCGGCTTCGAGCTTTGCCGTTTAAGGTCTGTGAATCGAACCTACAAGTACCTCTCCATAAAAGTCAACTTGTTTCAAAAGCCTGTTACTAAAACTAAAGTATGTACCCATAAAGGTTTGGCTAATGTATCTTAACTTTGAAGTATGGTTTCAGGTAGTTGCAATTGTTTTTAAAAGATTCAATGGTTATAGGTCCTTTATGTTTAATATAACAGTAGATGCCTGTCGTCTTTTAAGTGGACACCAAACAAATCCATTCGCTAATTACGTGTATGGTTTTTTTAAGGTCATAACATAACATTAAGGATTCTAACATAAACCACACATGTCCCTTTGATGAAAGTAGGAAAACTAACATGTTTTTGCATATATTTTTAAGTAATTTCCTATAAACGGAGCATGATCCTATCGTTGAAAAGCTTGATACAAACTTTATGAATTACCAAGTAACCAAGGTCCTACCAGTACCTGAGGGCGATTACTTCCTGGAGACTCATTGGATTGCCTATGAAATCAAAAGGGCGATCGTAAAATTTTATTGTACTATTTCATAAAATATAAAACCAATTGGCTAGCGAAAATAGTGTAGAGAAGAGTAAAACATTTTAATTGGGGCTTACGTAGGCTTGAAGCGAAACGAGTTTATTTTAAAATTGGAAATTAAATAAATTGTACATATGTATATTGAACACCAAGGTTGATGTTCATATAGAAAAGAGAATATGTTTTATTTCCAATATATTTTAAACAAGTCAGTAGTAAATCAATGCTAAAATAGTAGCTTACCCTCTTTTAGAGAGTCCCTTCCGCCGGACAAAGCGCCCACTGGCAGGGCGCCTGTGGGCGTCAGACCCTTCAGCTGGAGCACGCTCTCCGACTCCTCCCTGCGGGAATTAACATTTTTTTAATTAAACTTGTAAACAAGTTAAGGAACAGTGGAGATATGCACCTGAGAATTGAGAAGACGCGCGACATCTTGCCAATGGCCCGGATCTTATTCCGTATAATCTCTTTGCGCAGCGCCGACATGGAAGCTGCGAATTGAGGGCTCGATTAGATAGAGGCTCTTTGTGTCTCGCGGGGGAATGTTTGGATAATGAAAATCAGCTGGAAATATTGCTATTAAGTCGATCGAAGCTGGGCTAAGCTCTAGTTAAGCTTTTCTATCATTCAGCGACTGTGGCAGCGAAGTTGGCTCAGGCATTTTTGGCAGTGGCAGTGGCATTGGCATTGGCAGTGGCGTTGGCTTTGAATTTGAATTTGCTTTTGGCCTGCGCCTAACTCGTGGCTTACCTGGCTTACTGGGCGTATTATTGTTATTATTATTATTCACGTTCGCCGGCACGAGTACTATTTTCTTGCGGAGCTCTTTGTTTCGTTTCGTTTTTGTTGTTGGAGAGGTGGAGGTGTTTTTTTTATAAATATATATATTTTTTGGAGATGGTGAAAAGTTGGTTTGTGTTGGTACATTTATAATATTATTATGGGTGGTAGTAGTAGATTGCAGTTGTTGTATTTGTCGGAAAATATTTTTAACAGAAGATTAGTTTGTAATTCAAGTGTATCCTTACTTGCCCACAACAACCAAAGCACTACGACATTTACACACTGTCTATTACAAGAATATCCGTATTCCGAAGCCCCAAACTTACCTTCCTCCAGCTCGTCATCGGGTCCAGCCACGAGTTCATCATCTGAGCAAATATTCAGGATGTTCACTAGCATCTCGGTTACCTGTGATGATAATTTATGCAATTTATATGTAAGTTTTTAACTTTTTTTACAAAAACAATGTATTAACATACTTGATTAACAATTAAAATTGGTATAAGTACTTATTCAAAAAAAATTTATAAATCAAATATTAATCATACGATATTAATCATACGATATAAATATTAATCATACGCAATCGCCATGGAAATTATGAAAAATATCACTCATACGACCTGTTGCATTTTTTTTGTTCCTTACTCCCCTTTTATTGGTTACTTGTCAATTCCGATCTTTTGATGTTTAATTTTTATATTGACCTCAGTTGTTAGATTACCCTTTCACTCACCTTTTCGCCCACAAAGGGCAGCGACCACGTGAAGACGTCCATGAAGTTGGGCAGCCAATAGGGATGCGGGGAGCAGTTGAACTGGCGGATGTTCATCACGTTGTTCTCGTACTTGAGCACAGCTGCCTTTTGTCAAATGGGTTTGTGGGGTTGACATGGAAGAGCGCGGGTGGACCCATAGAGAACACCCGAGAAATAGAGTGAAAACACAGAAAGATAGATAGAGAAAAGGGATAGACGGGACGAGGGCAGTAGGACGAACGCAGTGCGAATTAAACCCACACCACCACCTCGCAATGCAGCCAAAAAAGTTTTCGATATTTAAAAATAGAAAAAGGAAAGAACAACAACAGAAAAATAAATAAACAATCTAAACAGAGACAGGGAGAGAGATCATACCTTGTTGTTGTAAACATCCAAGTAGTTGGGGGCGGAGAAGATGGTGATCAGGGAGGGGAAGCCAGTTACCTGGTTCTTCCGGTACATGCGGTAACTGAAAAACAGGATTACAGGATTAAAATCAGATGTAGATATGTACATAATCAATACCCACCCCGCATCCTGGGCCTCGTGGGCTCTGACTATCGAGAGCAGGTTGTTCTTCTGGAGGAACTCACAGCAGGCCGAGTAGCTGAAGAAGTAGGAGCAGCCCCGGACGGAGTTGTGGGAGAAGAACTCGTTGGTCTTCTCGTTGCCAAAGTCCTCCAAGGGATCGGACCAGAGCAGATCGCACATGGGTCCATATGCAGGCGGTTCCCTGAAACGATTCAGCTGGACGGTGCAATGCGAATGCCCAATTATTACAAAACGTCAACATTTCAGCGAGGCGTTCGTTGGGTGCGAATTTATTACCGTCTTGATGTCGTCGAGTGTGAAAATTTCGGGCGACAGGCCGCCGTGGATGCAGAGGAACTGCTGGTTGAGCAGGGCGGCGAGGGGCAGGCAGTCGAACGCCTCCATACAGGCGTCGTAAATACTTTCCGAATACTTGATGATGCCTTCAACGGAATAACGATGGAATTAATGAATGAAGGGAGACCCATGCGAAAGATTTACAGCCCGAAAGTCGCTTTTAAAAACCCATTAAATGCTTTCGACAACGCCAATAAAACCGAAGATGTGGTACGCTTTTAATAATTTCCCATTTTTCGATCAAAAGGTTGCAAACCCAGTTTTATGGGCTATCTCTTTTGTAAACCAAATAGATTTTAATAAAATTATAATTTGAAATTAATGGAAAAGAGGTAAAAGGCAATCCATGACAAAATTGGTCTACCATTATTTTTCTAATAATTAAAACTTACATTCCTGCTTGAAGGTGAAGTACTCCGTGAGGTGCCTGCATTCATGATTTCCTCGAAGCAGGGAGAGCGTGGTGGGGTAGGTTATTTTGAGGGACCACAGATATAGAACACACTGGAATACGTTTTGTAAATTCATTTTAAGCTTGATAGTCCCCTAGACCGACTCACCTCTATGCTGAAGTAGCCCCTGTCCACGTAGTCGCCTAGAAATAGGTACCTGGTGGTGGCTGGAGGACCGCCCACCTCAAACAGCTTGACCAGGTCGAAGAACTGGCCATGGATATCGCCGCAAACGGTGATGGGGGCCTCCACGTCGATCATGTTCTTCTCTTCGCGCAGCAGGGCAGCTCCTTCGGTGATAATTCTAAGGGCCACGGCCTCCTCGATTCTGCCCTCCAGGAGGAAGTGCTGACGCAGGACATCGAAATTTGGTTTCCCCGTCTTCGGGTCGTCGTACACCTCCGACATGGTCAGTTTGTGGGTGGGCGGCAGCGGCACATCTGAGGTGAGAGACGGAGGAGGATGAGATCGTGCGATCAAGGCATTGATAGTTTTATAATAAACATCTCGAACTGAGACAGGCGATGTGGGTTAACGAGCTGCTGCATCTTAGCGCCAATATTTGGTTTTTGGCCGCTTTTCTTGGCCCGCCAATAAAGAGAAAAACCAAAAATTCACCAGATGCAGCCACATGAGCATCGTATGCTAATTACAAAATTTGAATGAGTGAATATAAAAGTCGAAAATTGATTGGCACACACAAAAACAAACAAAATCAAAGTCTCACACACACACACAGCAGCAAGCGCCATTTTTAATTGTCATAATTTTTGTGAATGTTGAAATTTTAATGCTATGGCCAAATAAAATGTCAATATGTTGCCGTTCTTGTTTGTTATGGGTGCTCCAAGATAATTAAATTTATATTTATTAACGCCATAAACTCGAAGAAATTGAAACGTTTCCGGAAACATTCTCCATTCGATGGTTATTTGAGTTTGTCATTAATAAATATATGATAGTTTTCGTATGGGCCTCTTTGATTTCCCATTACTTTCTTAGGACCATTGAAAAGTTCAAAGAAAATATATTTTCAAATCTTTATTTTGACATTAATGAGTGCAGCCAGTGCATCAGAATTCCATTGAAGCATGATCGCATGTCATTAAAGATATTGTACAATCCCCAAGAGGACTCGTGCTTGGGTTAAAGCACGAATTCTATATTTCCATTCTATATATCTACATTTCGATATCTATAGAAAACCTACCGTCGACCATGCGCTCCTTGGTTTTTGTATACTGCATTTTCTGTTTGTTGCCACTGCTGGGGGAGGACGAAGACGAGGTTTTGGATGAGCCCGACGAGGATTTTGTGGATTTGTCGGAGCTGGCGCTTTTGGACAGCGACGACTTTCTCGTCACCGAACTTCGCGTTGATGTGGACATGTTTTTGGATTATTTATTCAAGGTTTGTTTTGTTTCTTTTTTTTTTTTTGTCTGTTTTAAATTAATTTAATGTGCTTCTCCGCCTGTTGATGCTGTTAAATTTTTGTTGATTTTTTTGCGGTTCCTTTGGCTTGATAAATGTATATATATATATTTATGGGTTGATTTTTTGCTGGTGCTGAAAGTGTTACTAGCACAAGAATTTAGAAAATAATATGATTTTTCCCAGCGTCTTTATGGACGGGACAGAAACACGCACACTCACTCGGCGATCACTGCGGGACACATGAAAATATACGAATATATTTAGGCAATAAATAAAATTTGTTGTTAGATTGTTGAGATGTGGACTTTCTTGTATTTTTAGCCAGGCAATGCCAATGAACGGTAGAGAAACTTTTATTTATTATTTAGAAGCACCACAAGAGCACACAAAATAAATGTTGAGCAATTAATATTTCAATCTGGTGCAATTATTCAAAGATGTATTAACTTTTCGTTAAGTCAACACATTGTTTGGCAAATCATTTGGCAAAGGGCAGCACTTCAATTGAGACGGAAAATTGCTCGACACTTTGTGCTAATTACCCACAAAACACAAAACAAACGCGAACCCGAAATAGCAATGGGTTTTAGAAATAGACACAGACACTCATAGATCACTTTTGTCACACTCTGTTGTTATAATTATTCCTTATATATATATTTATATTTATTTTTTTGTTAAATACAATTTAATCCTTGCGGGCTTTTGGGGGGGTTTCAGTGTCGATAATGATGATTTTCTTGGGACACGAGACAAAGCATTTCCCAAGTTGGCGCCTCGCGATTTTCCTCGAAACTGAGCAAAATTCGTTCGCCAAACGATCCGATCCGATCCGATCCGTTCCGATCCGTAGCGTTTGGCATTCAAGACCCAAATCGAAAGTCCGAAGAAGATCGTCAGAGATCGGGGGATCTCTCGGTACTTGGATCTTGGATCTCGAAGGCGTCTTCGCCCTTGACTCCCACTCTCCGTTGGAAATGAAAATATAAATAAACCCCGTATCTCTCATAGGGTTCGAATCTCTATTCGGTCTATTTATTCATTTTATTGGGTTAATGTGACACACGCACTTTTCAATGTTCTTCGGCTCTCTTGTAGTTGTCTTGTTGATATTTTGGTCGCCCTTCTTCAGTGATCACCGTTTTGCGTTTTAACGACCTTCACAGAAATTTTACACATCTGCGATATGTCTCCCCCGATTCCCCATACTATATCCCCATCCACATTCACATCCACATCCACGTCCACATCCGCTCTCAATGCTTTTCAACTTGACCGTGAGACGCATCGTTGTCCGCTTGTCCGTGATATTGGGGTGGCATGGTGTGGGTTTTGTGTATATGTGTGTGTGTTTGCCAGAAATTGGGCGCCAATAGGTGGGTGTCGCTATAATTATAGTCTTGACTTTGTGCGCGCCTCGTGCAAAAATATATGGGAACTGCCACGAATCGGGTATACAAGGGATTTTGTAAAAAGGACTATTATAAAATTGAACACAATTTTTTTATTTATAAAAATAATTTTTTTTATTTTGAATTTTAATTTCCCACTAAGTAGTAATAAGAATTAAGTTTCTGGCAATCGTAAAATGAGAATAGTTACCAGAGTCTTTATACTTCTTCTCCCCCTTTTTGGAAAAATTGAAAATATTTTGATTCTATATTTATAGGGTATAGTTGGGTAACTGTGGGACACTTAAAAATTGCCTCTGATGGAAGCAATTTCATGCAACTTTTATGCGAAGCGTGGCAATATTTTAGCAACAATCTGTGTGAGCTCTCACACTTTCACACTCGGCCATTAAACGAGCATGTTGGTCTTGTCAATGTTGTTTGTCGCGATGGTCAATTGATATGTACGGCGAATGAAATGCTATATCGCTTTGATAGTTCCATAACGTTTGCTGGGAGAAGGATAGGATAACAATCGGCAATTTTCACTTTAAAATCATTGCATGAGCAATGCCAATGCACTCGCAGTTGCCCGAAATGCGCATCGATAGCCATATAGTATTCGGGATTTTCGATTTGGCAAAGAGCTGAGACGATTTTACTTAAACGCCCCCGCATCGCAAAAATCGCTGAGAGACAAAAGCGAGTCACACGACCGTCCCAGACTAGAAAGAAATACTTTCCGGTGCTAACCAGTAGGTGGATGGGGTTTTTTGTTTTGGGTGGAGGGGTGGCCACTGGCCACGTCCCTAAAGTGGTTGCCTTTCAGGACCGTGGTGGGGGTGGCGAGGCGAAGAGCGATGAGAGCATTGCATTTTTTGGCAAATGCGCTGACAGCTCAACCCAGTCCAGCCCCCTGTCCTTCCTCAAGTATCTCATATTGTAAGGGGTATCCCAATAGGAGATATTACTTTTTCAATTAAATTGCAACAAGGATTATTCTTAAAAATGAATACCAATTTGATTTGCTTAAGAAACAGGACTTTTTCAATTAATATTAATCAAGTCATAAAAATTAAATTAATTTTAAACAGCAGGCATCTGCTAGTCCCATAATTCTTCGCTAAATTTTCACCTTTGCTTATTCTTTGATATGTGTTTTTATTTAAATAGACGAAAATATCGTTGGCAGCATATTTTAAGCGCAATTAAGAGGCGTCCCAAATGAAGAGCAACCAAAGAAAAATAATCGAGGGAATTGCAGTCATCTGCCCGAGATTAAGTAGACGACACTCGCAATTGATTCGCCACTAAATTACAAACTAACAGATCATCACACCTTAGAGCCAGACAAAATAGACTTTCTAGTTGTGGAGGAGGGGGGACACTTTGCGAAGAGACTTTCGTGAATAATTTGCCAGTCAAGTTGAGTCAAGTTTTTCGCATATCAGCGGCTGACACTTTGAACACCCGAATCGTCATGTTGGCATGTCACAAAGTCTTCTGGCTGATATATTTTTGAAAATAGCAATGTGCCAAAATAGCCAGGCCAAAAAATGCTGAAACGGCCAAGGAGCACGCGCACTCCTCTAGTATTTTTAAAACAATGTTTTTTATGCTCGTCCGCAAACTCAATTGCTTGCTTCCTATTTTTTTTTTTTCCGTTTTCTGGTTTTTGCCACATAAACAAAACGGCGCTGAAATAAAAAGATAATATTGACACGTAACGCAAACATTTCATTCATTGTTTGAACTTTTTTCTGGCCCTATCCAATTTGTGGTTATTTAGTTTCTCTTCTTTCCACGGCTGCTGTATAAACAATTCATTTGAATTATATGACCACAGGGATGTGCCACTGGCCATGCTGGATAAAGAACTTCCTCTTGGCTATAACTTAATCAGGTCTACGCATTTTTTTTTCGACATTAATTGGTTTAAATTTTTTGGCCAAAATCAGGAGAAAGCTATAGGAAAAAGCTTAGCAGATTCAGACACCCGGAGAAAAGCTTTTGAAATCCATTTTATTCTTTTTCCCCTGGAGAACCCTTTCCTTCCTTATTGGATCCGTTCATGTCTGCGGCTGCCATTTTACAAATTGATAAACTTTGCAGTTATCATTGTTTATGTATCTTTCTGGCCCAAACCATCATCCCCTCTTAACCTTTTGGCCGCCATTCCCACCGCCTCATTCTCATCATTGTTTTCTCGACTGCCTGCCAAACATTTGCCAGGCCAAACTTTTTTTTGCTCACATTTGTTTGCTTGGGATTTGCCAAAAACAGAAGTGCCCAGAAAAAAGGGGGAAGAACCGGGCAAAAACTTCAAATATAAAAAGGCAGCACAAATTTTTATTGAATTGATTTATTGACTTACTTATTTAGGCGCTCAACGCTCATAGATAAGCGCCGCTTTCTGTTGTTGTCGGAAAACCTTTTTCTCCATTTTCTTTGTTTTCTTGCTGTCAGATGGCAGCAATAACAAGGGCCCAAAATAAATATTTAGTTTTCATTTATACAATTTTCCCAGGGCTTTGTTTTCAGGCCCTTTATGGGGGCACAGCCTCTTTTTAAGTTCATTGAGGGTTAATGCAAGTCTATAAAAATCTTGTTAATTGAAAAGTTACTCATAGGGTTTTAAATAGAAAAAACGAAGTCACTTTAGAAACATACAAAAAAAATTTAAAAATAAAATTGAATAATATATTTGAAATGAACAAAATTTAATACTTGATTGGGAAAACTCATTAAAGTATTATAAAAAATATAAGAAAGTATATATTATTATGGGACTATTAGAACGTTTTTATGAATAAATTAAAAATCAAATAGTTTAAAAGCTGAAGTGAGCCTAAAAATGGCAAGTGTAAAAATGGACTATCGGACAGAGATTAGGCAATTATTATTTTTATAATTATTTCGGTCTTCAAGAAAGAGAAAAGGAAATTTTTGCAAAAATTGTTAAAGCGTCTGCATTCATCCAACGAGCTTCAACGCGATAATGACCCTCTGGAAAGGGCAGAACGTTTGTCAGTCGATCATTGAGGAACGAAGATGGAAACTTTTCCAGAATAATATTGTGCTGAAAATATTTGAATTTACATATTTAAACGTCGACTTAAGAATGCAGTATTAAAATATACGCACATTTATAGGGCACGTGTTATTCATATTGGAGTAGATCGCATAAGATTCATAAATAAAATTCAGCATAGGATTCGATTTTCTGTTTTTCAAGAATTCACACATTTCAAATGACCGATTGAAGAGAAAAGGTTGATACCCATTCGATCGTTTCCAAAGTGATAAGTTTATCTAGGATTTAAAAGACTAATTTTATTTTATTTACTTATCTAATATTTTTATGAGGTTTTACCTTCATTACTTTAATAGGAAGTTGGTAAATATTGATCTTTCCGGACATGTATTTGTAGCTGCGATTAATCGACTTGAGAATGCAGTATTCAGGTTCGCCAAAGGTTTTATTAAATGATGTGCACATCAAGTTCGTAAACTCTAACTTTGATTCTATCTACATTTTTGCAAAATATTTCGATATTATAGCTTTGAAAGTAAAAGAAAACAATACCTTTTTGGAAAAACTTATCAGGGTTATAAAAAGTAAAATTAATATGGATTTTCCGCACATCTCGTCAATCTTGGCCAGATATCCAACGAATACTAATATAAATTGTGAAAATATTACGGTTATATAAGCATTAAGCAGATGTCATTTAAATGAAGCGGAAACATATAATTATGGCACCATTAGAGTGATTTGTATGTTGTAATTTAAAAGATATTAACTAAAATGGTCATGAAAAAGCTTAGCGCCTTAAGCCATTGCAGTTTTAAAATTTATTTATATTTTCTTTATTTAGGAGAGAGTTCCATAAATCTTAACAGATGCAGAGCGTTTCCCTGAATGCGTCCAAATAACTTCAATAAGGTAATCGCCCTCGGGAAAAGGAAGTATTTTTGTAATTCTGTAGTTGACAAACTCGGCTGGGAGCTTTTCCAAAACAGCATCATGCTTAAAAAATATTGGTTAGGGAAGTATTTAATTGTATATAAAATAATACTTACATTGAGGGGGCAGGAATGGTTAATATTGGAGTATGCCATAAATGATTCGTACGCGAAATTGGCCACTGGGTTCGACTTTGGATTACGGATGAAGGCACAAACCTCGTATGTTATGTTGTAGAGAAATGGCCTGTATCCATTAAATCTTTTCCAGAGTGCCAAGTTTACCTATCGCAGTTGGGAATACATTTATTTGTAATAAATGTTTTTGGTTTAGATTTGAAAAGGTTTACCCTTAGTTTAGTTATGGGAAGTTGGTAGAGCTTCCATTTTGCAGAAATATATTTAAAGGTACGATTCACGGACTTTAAGATGCAGTACTCGAACTCTCCAAACTGTTCATCATGAGCTTTACAAATGAAATTGGTAAACTCAAACTTGGATTCGGTCTAAAAATGGTAAATAAAATATAAGAAAATAGTAGAAAGCAGAAAAGTAATAAATGTACCTTCATTATTAAAACTAGAAAAGTTATTGAAAATATTAGCAGCGATGGCCGGGAAAACATCGTGAAACCTGGACTTTCTGGTAGACACTGTTTGTTCTCTTTTATTTTATTACGCGGTTTTTAGTAAAATTATTTTTAACGAGAAATTCACAAATTTTTGAGCATTTTTTAATGGATATTTAAGCACAACAAATTATTGATTAATGGAGTGTGCTAGATGTTTAGAAATAATGGAGCTTTTCATAGAACTTGGGGTAACAAATCGATGTTGAACAAACGAATGAGAAAAAATCTCCCATCGATTGCGTCCGACCAGGTTGCAGCCCTTGGCAATATATTTTCCGGATTTCGGATATCTCGTTATGCTCATCACGTTGGCCGCATTAATTTGCACACATGATAGCCCAGAGAAGAGCCAGCTCCCCGGTAATGCAGCTCGCCGCTAGATTTGCTTTATATGAGCTGCAAATTGGTTGCCCACGTAAATGATTTTCATTTTCCAATCATAACATTACGCGTGCCCGCACTGCCAAATGCTCACCTGTTTGCCGCCTGGCTCGTCATCTATGTATGTATGTACCTGCGGAAAATCGAATTCGTTGAGATATTGGAGATACTGGTGGGGCGCAATCGCTATCCCAGTGGAAAGCCAGTAAACAGGGGCAAACATTTGCGGCAGTCGTAGGTTGATTGGTAGCGTTTCGCCTTTACCTGCCGCTGATTACAATAAACCAAATTGAATTAACATATTGGCCGGCGGGCGGAATTATGATGGTTCGCTATGCGGCTTAAATAGTATCCAAATAATTGAACGTGTGGGGGGCGACGGGCATGGTTGGGACTTCAATTATTTATGGCCTCATGCGCGACTTGTTTGCCTTTGTTAATGACGAGGCGAAAGCAAAAAGCTCAAAGTGCCGACAATTGGCAGTGGCAGAGGCAGCTGCTGGGACGGGGGCAGGAACAGGATCTGTTGCTGAAGCGAAATAGCAAGACCAGCTCGCAAAAAAGTTAATTAAAAGTGCAATCAAGCAGGAGCAGAAAGGACCGCAGCCAGAAAGAGAAGGGCTGACGGCCGGAGAAAGAGACGAGAGCCGGGGCATCAGGTCCTGAACGATGCTGACATTTTGCCTGCAACGTAGACGACAAAAATAGAAGAAGGCAACGAAAGCAATTCCCGGGGAGAAGATGGATAGATGGATACAACAAAAAATATATTACTTAAATATTTTCCACAGCTCGACATAATTTATTAATGAAATCTTTTAAATAAAAAATCTGTGTCATACTCTATTAATATTTATTTCATTGAAAAATATCCTCTTCAATATTATTCTCATTTAAAAAACATTTTCATCAGTGTTTTGGAAGCATATGTAGCTTGTTGTGTACAAGTCTCAGCTCAAATACGAGCACGTCTGGGTGGGGGGTGTTGAGTGGGCGAATTCAGGCACACCTTGCCCCTTTGCTGCAAATTGCTGCAATTATAGACGCCATAAATTATAACAACTTAAAGCGTAGGTAAACGAGCAAAAACAGAGAGCTACGGAGAGATAAAGGAGACCGGAAGCAAAAATGAGATAAGTCTTTGAAAAATGCATTTAATTGATTTTCCCGGTACACCTTGGCTTTTCTTGACAGGCAATATAATTTTTATTACTTCCCAGCCCCCAAGCTGAGCTTTTCCAGCGTTTGAGGGGCCAAGACTTGGTTTATGGCATGTCCTTGACGTGGAAGCTTAACAAATACGACCTTAATAATTCGAATTCTTCAAAAACGCATAATTAAATCGATGGTTGCAGACAAAAGTCCTTTGTGTTTAATTAAATGATGATTTAACTTAAAGACCAGTAGTCCCTAAGGGAGTCCTTGCGGTTCGACACTGTCAACACATCAATTAATTCACGATTAGGGAACGCTTTCACTTTGGCCATCGGAATGAATTCTGAGCTGATGTTTGCGGTTGTCATAATTACAAAACCCATTGCTCAAATCGGCAACTACTCTGACATTGGCAACGGCAACTGGGAATGAAGTTGTCGCAGTTGCCAGCTGTCAGCGTTGAGGTCCTTTTGACCTTCTCCTTCTTTGGTCCTGTACTTAATGTCCCATAAAGATGGCCACAACCGCAAATATTGAGCAATTACGAACTCTGACCTTCAACTCTGACTTGCTTTAAGTCCCGAGAATGTGGCATTTCGGGTGATTTTCAACATTTTGTTGCAATTTCCCACTGAGACAAGCGCCATAGTTGCGGGTGGCCAATTAAAAATAATCTAATAGCGCCTTGTACTAATTACATTTGGACTCCGGGCTTCCGTGATAAATTTAATAGCCTGAGCATATCTCGCGTCTTCTGCTGGTTTTCAAATCAAATTAATTTAATAACTCTAATTGCATTGGCCAGGTGGAAACAGCCAAGAAACCAACGAGCATCTTTGTGGTTTGGCTAACGTTATTGCATCTCAAAGGAAATGAAAATGTTCCTCTTCAGGCTCCTATTGGATTGCCCTTTCCACAAACAAATTATAATTAAAGTATGAAGCATGTAATATTTTCTATTATATGCTGCTTACGAAAGGTTATATTTCTGTGGTTTTTAAATATTAGAGTTAGAGTATAAAATAGCTTGGTATTTCAATTACATATTTTACTTTCCAATTCCATTTTCCCATCAGATACTTTATACATACTATATATCCCGGATATGTGTATTCTTCTGTACTAGTCTTGTCTGAGTGCGTGTGTTTTGGCTTGTTTGCCGGGCACTCGAGTAACAGCTGCAGATGAAAATTGCAAATGAAACTTAGCTAAGCCGGAGTAGGTCGATCTGGAGGGGGGTAGCAGGACGTGCTGAGTAAGGGCAAGGCGAAGGCAGGTCATCCGAGTGGCTCTGAGCTGACTTGAGATCCTACGCTTGGTGCACAAATCAACGTTAAGTGCATGTTACTCACACAGACACAGCTTCACACCCACACACGGTCGAGGGGAAGTCCCTTGGGTGGCCCTTTGCACTTTCTGGTGTCAAAGTTGCATGTTATTGCATCAACATTATTT
The DNA here is from genome assembly GCA_018150405.1 of Drosophila varians. Taxonomy (NCBI): domain Eukaryota; kingdom Metazoa; phylum Arthropoda; class Insecta; order Diptera; family Drosophilidae; genus Drosophila; species Drosophila varians. The sequence goes on from JAECWK010000015.1 coordinate 6,891,379, forward strand.
TTCCTTCGACTTTTGGCCCAAGTGTCTGCGTGGGTGTTTCCTGCCAAATGTGTTTCTGTGTATATTTTTCATTCGGTTGCATTTTTGTAGATGGTATTAGCAATATATACAATCAACTTTAAGTGACATTACTCATACGACACGAGGGCTACATCATTCACACGTAGGTCTCAAAGTGTCAAAATCACAAAAGATTTAAATTGTTTTCTCCATTTCGGGGAGATTGCTTTATTGTCCTTTAGTGTAGCGTGTAAAATAATATTACTCATACGCCACGTGTACCACATAAATAATAAAATAAACCGAAGCATAAAACATTTTTTTTTTCTATTTACCTAAAGTAACAGAAAGTTATATTTAATTATCAAATGCACATGCACTCGAGGCCAAACCCAGTCAGAAGGAAGAACTATTCACATTCATAAATGTCCTTGGCAATATTTGCTTGACTTGAGGTTTTCTTTGCGGGTGCTCCTGACGTTTTGGCCAAAACCTTTACCAGCTTTCTTTGTACATTGATTAATTGCATTTCAAGTGTTGGGCGTTCCCTGAGGAGACGGGGGGCGTGTTTTTGTGGACTTGCATCCCACAAAGTGCCAACGAGCCAATTCATTAGCAGCATTCGAAGCGGAATCCGAATTAACCCAATCTGTGTGGGCAAGTCGGAAACTCACTTTTAAAATTGCTCATAAACTTTTTCAATTTCAGCGGAAAAAATAATGGTGGATACAGTTGAGCTGAAATGGCCGGAAAACCGGAAAACAAGCAAACTCGACGAGTGCTTAACCAACATGCTGAAAATGTAGACATCAACCGCACCCGAAACAAGTGGCCCAAATAAAGTGGAGCGTCTATGGCAGGGAACTTTTTGGCCCCCGAAAGTGCTGCCGCCCTCCAAATCCCTCACAGTCCTCCCCCAATGCGAAAGCAATTTTATGCGCAATGCGTGCCCCGATTGCATGGGAGGAAAAAAACACAAATCGAAGACGGAGCGGAATGCCAACAATCGGCTGGCTACAAAAAACGAACAAAAACAAAGTTTTCACAGAGTCAATTGTTTTTTAGTCCCTCTGGGCTTTGGGCTGGGCCTCTGGCCAAGATATCATTGTCACAAATTTATCGCAGGCCACATCAGGCACTTGACACATTTTCATAAATCTTCCAGTTTGGGATTAATTTAGTTTGATACAATATAGAAATTTATAAATTATTTTATATAAACATTTGCGGTGTTTGGAATTTTATAGCACTTCAACGTCCCCCAGAAATGACCATCATTATTGTCAGAGTCATTTCCCTAAGTTTTAGTGTCCCGCTCTTCTCGGCTCTCCTACTGGTGCAACTTTAATGCCCTACACCTTTTCCATGTGGCAACAGCGTACACTTTTGATGGGAAAAGTTTAATAGCTTTCGACAATAAAACTTCACCTATTATGTAACAAAGCCCGGAACAAAGCCGAGCAGGACGCTTACCGTTGCCGTCTCCTCAATTTTATCCATTCCACACCCCGAATGGCTGTCGATCGACTCGTCGACTAATGGCAAGTCTGTCCTGGCTTTGCACTATAAAAAAATGTATATAGTTCTTAAAAATGAAACAAACTTGTTGGAAAGTTTCAAGTTGTGTTGGACACAATTCCCAACTTCTAAGTTTATCAATGTTTTTCATCACAAATAGCAAAAGTATTTTCATATTGAGAAGCTCAATAAAACTTGAATTTATTTTTGTTTTCAGTGTAGTATTTGTATCTTGGCTGCAACAATACTTTATTGGCTGCTAGAACAGAGGCAGTGAAAATAGAGTCAAAGTTCCGGGGGCGGGGCAACGAGTCTTCATTACCATGCGGCACATGAGAGGCCGATGGCCCGTACATACCAATTCCTGCCCTGCCTAACCCTTGGCGGTCCCAGTCGGAGCGGAGACTATCCCTCCTAGGTATGGAGCTCCTCTGGCCTCCGCCGTCTCCGCCAATTGCCACTCGGCAATCTCAATCCCATTGGGGTTTTGGCTTTTATTGCGCGCCGGCTCATTGCCTTCCAATATTAAATTTCAGCTTAGCAGCCGGGTTAAGGTCTCTTCCTGTTTTTGTTGCCTCTGCTATATGCCTGTGGGTGTTGGCCTGGTTATCTTTGACTTTGCATCTGGCCATGTTTGCTTTGGCGCCTCACCGAATGGCTCTATTTCCTCCGATCATGAGAATGCCCATGCATATAATTAAATTTTTGTGAATGTTTATTAAAATTGTTTGCGCCGAAAGTTTGGTCTTGCTTTTTAATGAAAAAATTGTTTGAATGGCCGTAGAAAGCAAAAGCTAGTCAAGGAGCAACTTTTTGCTGCCAAGTCACTAATTTTGTTTCCCTCTTCGCTCCTTTACCTTTTTTTCTTTTTTTTGTTTGCCAATTTTTTTTCACCATTTCCTTCGTATTCTTGCATTAAAATACTTGGGCATTACTTTTTGCCTGATGAAGGAGGCAACAATTTGCAATGCAAAAAGGGGGAAGCGGCGAAATGCTAAATGTAAAATTGATTATCATTATAATTGTAAATTGTTTTCCAAAGTCGACATTTGAAGTTATTCTCACAAATCCCCCTAGATTTCGGATTTATTTGGGGGGCATGGTGCGAGTTGTTTTCAATTCTGATTTCCCATAGAGCTCAATTTTGTTCTTTTTTTTCCTTGGTCAAGGGAAAATTCAATTTCGTCAACTCATGCGTTTAATAAGCTTTTCTTTTTGTTTTTGGTATTTTGGTTTTGAGTTGGGAGGGGGAGGAGGGGGAGGCGGCAAACCATCCGGCCACGGTTTGAGCCAGAAACATATCCTTTTAACCCATTTAAGTTATCCATGCCTCGCAGCTGTCACAGTCTGGCGATTTGGGGCCCCTTTGTCTTTGGATTTGCTTTCTTTTCCCGTTATGTCGGCAATGTCGAAGGTCAGCTTCTGTCGGACGTGGGTACACATACCAGGACACCACCACACCACTCCACCACCACCCCACCATACACGTACGCAAATCGAGTGACACCCACACAGCTTGCCACATTACTGTAAAATTTATTGTTTCCCAATATATGCAAAATAACTTGAAAAGATTTTTTGGCAGTTATAGACTCAATTAATACCCAATATAGAAATGTTTATTTATAATATTTATTGAATCTTGATAACATTATTAGCGTTAATCTTTAAAATAAAATTATTTTATTTAATTTCATAAAAATAATATACCCTTTCCCAGCCGTTGAAAGGGTAAAAATATTTTGGTTTGCTCCACAAACCATATCCTGTCAACTGCCCCACCTCCATACCTCATCCGACCGCATCTGTATTGCGGTTGCCGCAATTGAATGTGTCCTGTTATAGCTCCTGATGCGGCTCCTGCGACTCCTGGCAGCCGCATTTTGACACAAAATGTTAAATTTGTCCGCCCGTCACTGGGGAAATTTCGGCTCTGTTCTGTTTTGCGGGGGACGACGAGAAGGAAGGGTGGCAGCAGGACAAAGGATCAGGGGGACGAGTCTTGGAACACACGTGCGTTGTCATTGGTGGCGGTGTTGCAAGTACAACGGTATCGCTTGCCGCAATGCCGCTGCTAACAATGACAAACATATTCAAAACGAGTCCTTCCAACCAGCATCCTTTGGACTCCCCTAACCGCTGTATGTTTGTCTTTTTGGAGTGGAGGAACTTTACACATTTGCCGAGTTTATTTATAGCTTCAACATCCAAATCAGGAGACCCCATGTTTATGCGAGTGCAATATCATGAACAAGAAGTTGAAAGTTTCGAAACTTTAGCATTGCAAGAGAAAGCCATAAAATAGAATTAAAGTTTTCTTCCAATTTAGGTTTAGTTACAATTGTGGCAAAAACTTTAGTAGATAAACAGGACGTGGGGAGAGTGGCCACAAACCGGTTAAGGTAATCCGCCCGATGGGTATTGGGAAGGATATGATAAATTTTTTTATATACGAATCGGATGAAAATGGGCAACGATATGGCTGATGTGGCGTCTCCAATTTTATGAATTTTCGTTTAAGACTCGGATGCAATACCTAGAAAAATTTCGGTAACTCGTGTCCTGTGAAAACCAAGCTTAAAGAGTCCTGGCTTTGTTAGATAAATGCAAATGGGTAAAAAGATACGATTAGATGCGAATGCTGTAATTTTTGCCATTGTTTTGTGGCCGTATCGAATTCGTTGTGGTGGAAAAGTGTTGGCAATCGATTGATTTAAATGCCATTTGAAATGAAAGCTGTATCGATGGCTCACACCAGTCAGTATTATTTTTGCTTTTGGCATGTGTCTGGTGTTGGTTTACTAATTGTGCGGATTCAATTGTCTGGTCAGTTTTATTCGGCAATCTCTCCATGGATATCATCAAAAGTCATGTCGGCGGAAAGCTTTTGTCTCTGGCCACTTTTCAAATTGTCGGTGAAACTAAATGTTAGCAGACCCAAAGACAAATCGGACTGTCAAAGAATACAAAATCCAATTTACTCGCCTGACAATTGTCCAACTAAAAAGGGATCAATACAAATTGCTCGACTGTCTTGTTGCCTTCGTGCCTTCCTACCTTACTGCCTGCATGTGTGTGCAATCTTTTGGGGGTCAGTGTGTTTAGTTTTCGTTGAAACTTCAGATGCTGCCAGGGACTTCATTTTACGCTCTGCCAACTACAATTGGCCAACAATCATTCCCTCTTCCGCTCTGACAGAGCCCTGTTCGATAAGGCCATAAAGGATATCGGACTTATGCAAATTCCCTCACTCTTGAAAACTTGCTGTGCAATTTAAATGCGTTTAGCGTTTAAAAGTTGAAATCGCTTCCTATTATGATGCTATTATTGTTAGCACGAATCTCCAGTAAGCGGCTTAACTGAATTTTCCAACTGCTTGGCCCGAGAGGAACCAACAGCAACAACAATAGCAACTTCAGGCAGCCCCGAACAAATTTCAAACTATGTATTTACTTAAGGCATCAGGCATCAGATTGTGTTGCCATTGTTGTTGAAAAGCTCACTCTCTCTTCTCTGCCACCAACCTCCTTTTTTTTGGGGGCAAAAATAAGTTGACACATTTTCTGATTGTTTACAAATTTGGGCAGTCATGCGGAAGCAGCCGGTCCTTGGCAGGCGCAGGATATCAGGACCTTGCCTCCGACCTGCCTGCCCTGCCCGGCCTGCCTGGCTTGCCTGGCCTGCCCCTTTGCGCCAAAAACTTAATCCAAACTTTGCATAAAGGCATGTGGCAGGGATTTATATCCACTACAATATAGGTTTTTCGGCTCTCAGTTCCATGTGTGTCTTGGTCCTGGCTTGGCTGGGGAAACTTGGCCCGGGCAAGGGTTTAGTTTTTCGTCCGCTTTCCGTTTCAAACAAAAACGCAAACATGAAAGCAAAGATTTAGTGCGTGTCGGCATGAACTTGGATTGCTGCAGCAACTTGGCTACATTTCCGGGGAGCGCGGCTGGCAATCGAGTTACAATGATATTCCTCTGAGCTACCCCGAGCATCTTGTGCCGACTGGGTTTGCGAAATTTAAGCCCAGGCCGTTGGCCAGGCAATGAATATTTATGGGATTCGAATGGATATCCATGGAGGTTTCAAATGAAGAAGGTGCAGGTGTATCCCTCAACTATTTCGATGGATTTTTCACTGGAAAGGGCAGAATATAAATGCGAAGTAGTAAAGAGGTATTTGAATACGATATTAACGACTGCAATAAATTTATTAAAGGGAAAATAATTCCCACTCAAAAAAGTTAGTTCATTTAGCAAAGTCTGTTCAACCCCATTAACCTTGCCCCAAAACGATGATGCTCAACCTGCAACAAGGCTCGTGGAACTTTTTGCAGGCCAACGTCTTTGAGCTTCATCGAAATCCCAAACACACTTTTCTCTCTCCGGGCAACAAAAATTAATTGGAAATCACAATCATGGCAGGAAGGCACTTGCTTCGCACCTTGTGCCCGTATGGGTTGTGGGTGGGAGTTCGTTTATGACATTGATTGCCCGCACGCACACTTGGGCGCACTTGGGCACAACGGCTGTGGCGCAAATAAACCCAAAGGATTAATTAAATAATTTATATGTGCTTTTGTTTAGTGGTAAGTTGATTAAGCCATGCCAGGCACTAACTATCACACCATCAAAAGCGCATAAGGGGACGTGCGTGTGTCAATGGCTTCGACGGGTTTATATGGCACAGTTGCACAAATTGCTGAGCAGTTAATGATAGACAAACGTTCGGGCCATGTTCGAATTTGGCCAAGTGTCACTGACACTGAACAAAGGCCAGGGGGTGGCATCGACACCACGCGGCGGCGAGGGGCCTTTGATTAGCCAAGATAACCGAAGGGCTCAGACACGCGATAACACGTGCCAATTAGAGCAATAGAACACACCTGAAACGATGCCTCGATGCCATCGACAGTTAATTGGGCCAAAATATGCCATTCCTGGCTGATGGGATTCCAATTGAGACAAATCTCTGTTGGCCCCACTGAGCTCTAGTCATTCAAATTTAAATTAAATGTATTTAATTAAGAGGGGCCCGGCAATCGATTTGATTTGAATGCGGATGGTGTTGCTAATGCCGCTGCTGATGTTTCCCCATTAACACCCAATCGGTGTCTAATTTATGTCACCATTAGGCCAAACAGAGGCCTACGCAAACAAAAAGGCCATTTTAAGGGGTTTGTGTTTGCCAATTAGCACTTGATCGACTTAATTGCTACAAATCGATTAGAAACTGTACTTTATTTTGGGAAAAAATATATTATTCTGGATAGAAACTGTGATACATTTTTGTATCATCCCGGTGTTAACGAAATTTTAATCAACTCGAATGGTGGCGATTCAGGGCAACAGATTCGAAGGCTTAATTAAGCCCGAAAAGAGTCCGAGGCAGTGGCACTTCCGCAACAGGACGACAATGGGACATTTGGCAGACTGTGTTTAAGTGCGACAAGCGGATATCCGGCCGCCGTTCAATGGCGCACAATTCGAGGGAACAATAAAGAGCCAATACCTCCAAACTGGGCCGCAAACTGCCAGGCAAACAGCAAACAAAACGAAACAAACTGAAAAGCAGCCGCTGAGCTGGCAGTTGAATGGAAAATGACAAAACACGACTTGAAATTTGACATTCTCAGAAAGTTAGTGGCGGACCACCACCACCCCTTTTTCCGCCCATTTTCCCATTTTCCTACAGAGATGGTAAAAAGAGGAAAAGCCCCAAGAGCAGCAACATTGTTTTTAATATCCGCTAAAATTGTTGTTTATACAATGTCGCCAGGAATGAGTCGCATAGTTGTTGTTGCCGCCCTTCATCTTTCGCCCTCGTTTGGCATTGTGGCCATTTTTGTTGCCATTTTTGTTGCTGTTGCTGTTGCCGTTGCCGTTGCTGTTGCTTTTTGCGGTTGGCTTTGGGGCTTGTGGCACCGCTGCGTGGGTTGCACCACGGGCTGCCGAGCTGCAATAATGCAAATTGTAGTTGATTGCCCTGCCGCTCTTTTACATCAAATTGCAACCTAAAGCATTTGCATTTTATTTCTATTTTTTTTTGCTCGCTGCGGCGAATACTCCCAATTACAAAGCTTTGTTGCTAGCGAGAAATCAAGAAGTTATGGAGGATAAATTATTCTATTATTTGCCACTAACTATGTTTTTTAATCAAGAATTAATATACACCCTTAAAGGTATAATAAAACCCTTTGCAAGGGTGTGCTTCATCCCTAATCTAAAAAGTGTTCTTCAAACTTTCAACTCGAAATACGAAAAATTGTACGTGAGCTTGGGCTTTTCTCTAATGCAACTTTAATATGGTAGAAACCGGACGAAAGGATGAGAAAACGCTTAAAGTCAGAGTCCGTTTAGTTCCAGCTCATGAATGACCCCTTCTACAAAACTCGTTTTCAAACGAAAAACTTCTTTCAACAGCTGCAACTTGTAAAACTTTTGACTTGTGCCTTGGGATCCTTGGGATCCTTGGGGGATTTTATATGCAGGTTTTTCGGTAAATTGAGTATAATGGTGCATTAATTATTCACAATTGTTTCGAATTGAAGAACAACACGAGCGCCGAAACAAAAGTTATAAATACTTTCAAGATTAATTAGAGAATTTGTTTCCTTTCAAACTTATAGACAGTTGCCTTCGCCAAATTGAAAAGTTTTTGTTGAATGGTCAGATGGATTTGTTTCCTTTGTTCGTGGATGAAATGAATGGATTGCTTTTAATTAAAACTTTAAAGAAATAAATCAGTTTTTTAGCGGAGCTTTAAAGTAGCATTAGTATAGTTATGTTTGAATAATGTTAGAATAAATTAGACTTCTAATTAAGTACTGGTAACCAGCTCTTAAATGAATGCTGTGCATATTTAAATAGGAAAACTAGGATGGCAACTATGTGTGTATAAAAATTCCTTTTGAATTTGCATATGGGCAGATTGGGGAGTACTTTGGCCGTATTTAACCGACGAGCGAGCCCATTTGCGGACCGTAAACGTAAACGAAAGGAAAAAGCCAAAAAAGCTACTAGAAAATTATGCAAAGTCAGCCGAAGCTGGGCAATGAACGGATGCTAAATTGTATAGGCCTCAGTGCGTATACTTAATTAACTACAAGTTGAACATGTGTTTCCAAAAAAAAAAAAAGGCATAAAAGAGGAGGCCTTCCTTTCTGTCCGGCTGGGATCTGTGGGAAAGTTTGCTTCTGCTTTTTGGGTTTGATTTTTTGCAAATATTTAGTTAGGCCGCCTGAAAGGCCTGGTCACTTCGTTACAAAACTAATTAAATACATAGTTTGATTTAACTGAAAAGTTTTGGCCCTGTAAAGTTAGGTAAATATTGGCATAGGTCCCATGAATGCAATTTGAATGGAAGGCCAGTTCTTTATTATTTGCACAATGCTGCAAAAGCGCAGTGCACACAGTCTTGAGGTTGCAGGAGGTTAACATCTGATTTTACCAGGATTTCAGGCTCAAGTCGAAGCCCTTGGGTAAATAGTCCAGTTCGACCACAAGGTAATCAAAATTTACAGCCAGGACGGAAAAGTCGGTAGCCAGGGTGGTCCAATTTGTCACTTGCCAGACCAATTGGTTTCTGGGCCAACACGTCGTATACGTAATGTTTTCAAGGCAGGCCATAGAGCTTGTTTAGTTGTTTATATTTCTCATGTAACTGATTAAAAAAATACTCAAACTTAAGCTGAGTTAAATATAGCTTTAAATTTTTCAATTTACTTTTTTTTTTATTTGTTTAATTCATTCTTTGAAATATTCTTGGCATCACTGCCGGCAGAGAATGCTTCTCATTTTCATGTTGCATTTGTATGTAAAAATAAACGAGTATTTATTGCATTCAAATTGATTTGCTAGATAGCTGGCCATTTCAATTTGTTTTTGGTTTAATTTTCAATCCTTGTCCGACGTCGCTCGGGTATCCTTTAATTATGGCCAACTGCTCACTGAAAAGGTCACTTAATTAATATTGATTATGATGCGCTTCGAACACTTTTATCTCGTCCGTTTAATATGCAGGCTAATGCATCTACCATTTATGGAGATTAATTGCCTGGATCATTATCCTGCGTTAACTGATTTCTTTGATTTTTCCATTCCACCGACTCCATACTGTTCGACATTTCAATCGCTGGTTGCCTAATAAACCCAGCAAGTTACTGCTGGGGAGTGAAAGACAAACAACATTTAAATTGGAATTTTTTCATTTACATTTTCTGGGGAATTTCCCCAGAAGATGCCAGGGATTGTTGAGCATTGTATGTGTTTTGTGTCCTGGCTTTGCATGCATGTGTGAGTGTCATATTTTACGATTTCGACTCTGTGTCCCTTCTGTTCTCTTCCGGGCTGTGGAATCGAGCCAAGAAATTATGCTTCTCGCAAATCACATTTGCGTTGTGTTTGGTTTTTGCCCAATTCAATTATCTGCACATCCCTTTCCATTGGCCAATTCGTTACAATTGTCTACTGGCCGATTCTTAAAGTCAAATTACGATTGGTCAGCACTTCGCCAAGGCAAATTATCCTGCTGATTAAAGGCTACTCACCATGACACTGGAGTACCTTGAAATAATTTGATTGCCTGAATGAATTTCAAGTAATGCCTGCATTGACTTCGTTATGGTCGTTTATTTTACCCTAGAAATCCAAATGGCTCAGATCGAATCACAGGCTTTGTGTTTTATATATTCTTCGAATTTAATTCGGGCTATGTAAATTTTTTGGCAATAAATTATTGGCCGGACAATCGGGGGTGAAACAGAGGCAGAGTTAAAGCCTCCTTTCAATCTAGGGCTCCCATAAATACCGTCAATTTATGTCAATTCGATTTGTTTGGCACAAACACATACACATACACGAGTTTGCAAACACTCGCAAGGACACACACCCATGCCGTGGGCTCCTGCATAATGCCTGCAGGATTCACTGGCCATTTGACGAGGCCTATTATGGGCGCTACTTTTCTGGCATGGCCGTCGTTGGTGCGTGGAAATTCAATCTGTGTTGTGGTCGCTGCAATTTGTGTTTTCTTTGTCCTGTTTAGTTACAGTTTTTTATTGCCTCGATATTTGTTATATACTGGCAACGATAAAATCGTTAGGAGCAGCACATTACCAATAGCTTGCTGTAGTTTCGTGGGCCTCTTTGTACACTGCAAAATAAATATAGTTTAATTTTAAATGTGATAAAAGTAGTAGTACATATATATATTTATTTTTATAACTTAACGGAAAATATACTTTTTTAAAGGTTTTATTTTTTTAATACTTCCTTTTCTTCATATGCAGGACAAAACTCTTGATTAGTTGGATTTCTCCCTCATGTTGTATTTATATATTTTTATTAGATTCGCAATTTCCCGACTTGCTATTTGTAGTACGCCCGGGAAATATGTATGACGGTCATGTTGGAATTTTTTGGTAGAGAATTGCGAGGGGAAACTAGACCACGTGCCGCTCGACTTAAAGTTTACTGGCTGGGCGAAAGTTTTTTATGGGCCGCAGCTCGCTGGCAGTGAAATTGCAAAAGGCAGCCAAATGAACGCTGAGAGCATAAAAAGCGTCATTCAAATTAAGGACATTATTCCTGTCGCGCTCCTCCCCCCTTTCCCGTGCTCATTGTGACTGTGTGTAACGCATTTAAATGGAAATGTCAGCGTTGCGGAAATTCGCAATGGTTTTAGCTTTGACTTACTCCTCTCGCCTTTTATCCTATTTTTCCTTTTTCCAGGTGCTTTAATTGTCTCCCTTTTGTTAGCGCAAAGGTGTGAGGCTGCGGCTGTGTGTGCTTGAAGCGTGTGTGTGCGTGCATGGAGGATAATAGGATTTTTTTTACATTTGGCACTTGGCATTTTATACGTCTTATTTATGCATTTCGTTCATTTATTTTTCATTTATTGTCTCCTTGTGTTTGGCATTTGCATTTCTTGTGAGCGCGTCACGTTTTTTGTTTTGCATACTTTTGAGCGGGCCAGTGAGCCAAATGTTAATCATACGCCGTGTTGTCTGCCGAAGCTGTCAACGGCAACTCGCGCTCTTAATTGAATTGCTTTGACTTCGCAGGTCAACGGGCAGGCTGACTGGCTGACTGAGATGAAAATTAAATCTTGATGCGAAACGAGGCGCAAAACACCTGCTTTGATCTCCGGCGCCTGATAATCAGCAGGCCCAGTGTTTTTTCGTATCAATTTACCGGGAATCTGAAGTCTGGTGTCAGCAAATGTCAGCAGATCACACCGACAATAACAACAGCCAAGAGAAACGAAAAATAAATAAACCAGTGTAACAAAAACACATTTGCACTCGCGAAAATTTCAGAGCGGCGACAGAGCAACAGTGGCGGCGTGAAATTTAATCAAATAAATTAGCAATAAAGTTTTATTTTCGCTGTCACCATCTCATGCTCGCCCGCTACACGTTGCGTATACGTAATGCGAAAGTGTGCTTTTATTGCCCGCCAGCATTTTTTTTCCACTTTTGGGTGTTTTTTTTATATTTCAACACAGATTCTCACACTGGCCGCGTTTCAATTAACATTGTCAGCTTGATGCGACCTTCAATTTGAAGTAAATTAAAATCGTAGGATGGGATTTGGACCACACAAATAGACTCGAACTCACACGTCAAGCTGTCAAAATGTCCATTTAATTAGGCTGAAATGAGGGATGTGATAAGGGTGTGGATTAGGGGCGTTTTTAAGCTACAGGCACGCATCGAACCTATTTCTAGGACTGTGTTTCCTCCTTTGTGCCGCAGCCAAAAGTTAATTGAATTTTTGTTTCTGTTTTACTTTTGGATTGCCGAGTGCGTGACTGTAATAGTTGGGAATCGGGGTGTATTCGATAGAAACAAGCTTTGAACTGGGACTGGAAATTTACAGATTGCCATACAAACATATTGGCCATAAAAACGAGCATAAATTCAAGCACCACAAACGATTTAGAGGCGCCAAAAGTTCTGGCAGCGATTATCAATACAATTTGCCATCCTGCCGGCACATTTATCATCCAGAAACATGGCCTCAACTTCAAGCAATCGTTTCATGAGGCTGGAGTACTCAAACCAGTCTACCTTTGTATATGATTCGTACATATTTACAACTAAATAAATAGCAAACAAACGGTGTACCGCAAACACAAAGGCAAATAAAACAAACCCGAACTCTGTCGCCCGCAGAAGTATGCAGCGAAATTTTAAACGCATGACGTTGCCAATTTTTGTGGCCGAAAAAAAGATTGTTAAGCGAATTGAAACGAATCGACAATAAATTGAATACGAAATCCTTTGTAATAAATATTCGAATGATTAATACCCACATATACAAGTTATTGCCAAATTGTAAACTACTTTAAACGCTTTCCTAATGAATTCCCAAAAGGATAAAACCTCCGTTGATTTAGTTGATTATTTGGTTTTTAATAATTGTAAGTATTGAAAATCTCCCCTGGCGTGTCGCACTTGTTTATCTTCCCAGCCATCTACATTCCATTGAATTTTCCATTTTATATCCCCAAACGACTGCTGGGCATCTCGCATGGAAAACCCAAAAGAGTTTTAGCGAAATGAAAAATTGAAAAAAGCGCTCTGCGAAAATACGATGATTTTGCGGTCGCCAGCTGAACTGATGCGTATCGGCGGCTTAGACCCTGGACACAAGCCGAGGCAAAGGGCATAAATCATGATGTATTTATCATAAATCAAATTGAATTCTCCTCAAACCGAAGCCGCCCACAGAAGCCGCCCGAATAGGGATTGCCGGGCTTGCTGATGTGTTTGCTCGGCGCGCATATTTTATTTATGATTCTTTTCCAGTTGACTTGCGAATTTGTTTTGTCTCTATCTGACAGCTCTTCCGCCTCGGCATCGATTGCTGGTTTTTGATTTCAGCTCTCACCCGCCCCTCGGATCAATCATTGTTTCCCACAACATCTCCCCTTCCCCAATTTAAATATTGAGTTGAGGATTGTAAAGCAGGTAAGAATGGAACAGCCGGTGGACTGACAGCCAATCGCCACTAACTTACACGATTGACATGACATTATCAATTCCTTGACGTAGGAAATATGGCCCAAGGGGCGAAGAGGGGCAATTGGTCAAAGTGATAAATGCGGCCAACCACTTGAGATGGTCAGAAACATCCTTAGCCCACTCTGCCATACCTTGGTGCCTCTTGTCCATTTGCACAAATTACTCGACATTTTTGCCAAGGCAGTCTGAAAGCGAAATATCTAGCAGTCATCATCTATTAGCCGAACAATAAATTTCTTTCAACATTTCTCATTCGAACTCTTGACTGGCTTTCTATTTTTTTTCCACTTTAGCAAGGAGTCAATGATATGCAAAGGTCATGAATGTGGTGTTGGGGTTGAGAGTTCTTTTAAATCAGGTCCTTATACTCCTTATAGCATTTTTGGAGACCTTAAAAGAGGCGTTATCTCTTTTATTTTATCAACATAATGGCCCAAGAATTAATTAACAAAGGAATATGCAAACTGAGAATTAACCTAAAAGAAAATTTTTTCCACATTTGATAGTCTTTTTTTTGTTTATTCAATAACTTATGCAATCATGTGGCCTACATATATACATTTTTGCAATTCACACTTTAATTCCCTTTCAATATCTGCACTTGTTCGAACATATTTCTTTCGTTTTGGTCTGTTCACTTTTCACTTTTGAATGGTCATTGCCTCTTTGGGGTATACAAGGCTGGTAAGCTATTTCAAGGCAATTCTGCCAGATATTGATTGAGTTGGTATGAAGCAGTCGAGCCTGGAAAAGTCGGTGCACCCCTTGGTGTTCTATTTGGATTTGTGGCACTTTTATTGAACACGGACCTGCATTAAAAAAACATATTTTATCGCCCTCGGAGAGCTTGTTACGTCCGTGTAGTTGTAGTTGTTATTGCTGATGTTGGTTGGTGCTTCTGTTTCGAAAGTAAACAATTTCCCTTTTTTTTATTTTATTTTACAACTAAACAACTTTTATATGGACTGCACTTCAAGATATGTATTTCTGATCGTTCGCCGGTTTAATGAATTTTTGTATTTAATGAATGAACAACATTTCTCTTGTTGCCATTTGTTTTTTTGTGGCTTTTCTTTTTCAAACATATACATTTTGTTGTGTCTATTCGGTTCTTTTCTGTTCTGTTCAGTTCGCTTCTGTTCTCGTGTATGGATTTTTATTCGTTTTCTGTTTGCCAATTGATTGGAAATATTTCTTTTCATGTTTTTCAATTTGAAAAACCGAAAACAACAGACGAGGGTATGGCTCTCGCCGCGCCTCCCCATCTTTTCCAGCCTCCTCGATCCCCACAATCTCGGTGGCAAAGTGCTTTTAAGCGATGGCATATGAGTTTCCATCGCTTTTGTTTAGATAATAATAATTTTTGGCATTTTATTTGCGGTAAACTGCGGCTGCTCCTGCCCCGATTTATGATCTTTGGCTGCCTGACAGCTAATGTTAGCTTATAAAGCTTTAATTTATTTTGTTTTGATTACTGCTTATTATCATGCCCATAAACTTCTTGACGGACTATTGGCTTTTCTCTGACGATAATTGGCTCGGTGGGAAATGTTTACCCAAAGTGTAGAGTTCTGAGATGATGAATTGTGATTATTGTGGCATTAAAAGTAATCTCATGGTAAGGGTATTCTCTTCTTCGATTGTCGGGACGTTTCTTGCGAAAATGTCCTTTGGAGGCATCTTTCTTATCTGCCAGATTTTCCCAGAGAGATGCTGTTAGGGCCCTGGCTCTGCTGAGTTTTCATCTGTTAAATGTGTGGAATTTTCCTCTCTCTCTTTTTTTTTAAATTTATTTTCCCCACGCTGCACACTGTTAACTTATAACATTTTAAATGTTGGCGCTATTTTTGAACAAACTAACAAATAAATTGAATTTTCCATTGTTGACCAGGTGTAGTTTATTTTTGATGGGGGGAAAAACTCTATAGGGTTTTATTTTCTTTGCTTACTTGGCATTTTGGCAAATTAAATCGCAACGTCTGTCGTTGACTATGACTAAGCTCATTTCACAAACTTGTAACTAGCCAATATTGACCTCTGATTCCTTTTTTGGCTTTCATTGATTAAAGACAACCTAAGCAAATAATGCTGTGTTGTTGTCTTGTGTGCTGTGCAGTAATAAGCTTTTCCACTAATTAATGCAAAAATTTCTTAAAACAAATTCAAATTGCAGTTGCATTTTTTATGGCTGCGAAACAATATTTGCTCTATCAAACAGGCTTAGCAAATATTTGTTATAAGCCAAGTCGTTAGGAGTGTCTCGGTTTCCAAGCGTTCTCCATGGAGCTCTAGCCGCTTGCATGCGAGTTTTGCCTTCAGAATTTTCCCCCCCAGTGGGTAGTGCTAACAGTAACAGACCTCTCTGGCGCTGGATCTCTCCCATTTTCCTGCTGAATTTCCCCATTTGCAGGGCCAGCCGAGAGCAACAGCTCAGCGTTTGCTCGACAGACCCACTGACACACTGGCCACTGATAACAGACCGCAGTGGTGTGCGTGAAAGTGTCAGAGAGTGCTGTTATGGCCGCACAGGTACGAGGCCGAATGCTCGCTCTCCGCCACCACCCACTCGGCTGCTGTTGGCTGCCTCCCGCTTAGCTCGGAGGTCGGTCGGCAGGTTGCTCGGTCCCGTTTCCAGTTAAAATTTCACCGTGCACGCATCAGGGCAGCGAGCTGCGAAAAGGCGGACGGGCGGGTCTTCAAATTCAGGCATCGTGCCCCGCAGTTTCAACGCGCTCGAAAATCGGAATTATTCTTCAATTAAAAAAAAATTGAAAAACAAAAATTTTTAATTTACTTTTTAAAATAATAAATATACGGGATTACAAAAACGTGCGTGAGAATGCCAATTGTCAGCGCCTGGCCATAAAATAAATAAATAAATAAGTGAAAATATTTTCGGGAATTAGCAGCAGAAAAAAAAAAACAAATCTGCTGGGGCTACTTGAATAAAAAGAAAATATTATTCAATGCTTTTAGTGTGTGCAAAACAAAAATAAAAAATAATTTTCGAATATCCGCAAATATTTGTCGGGGTCTGCAGAAAGCAAATCAAATGAATATGAATGGAAAAGTGCTCGAGCGTAAATAGGCCAAAAGTCGAAACATTTGGTAGCCAAAGAATATATTCACCGACAAAAAGCTTGGGACAAACTTGTGCAGTTTTCTGATTTTCATCGTGCTCAGATATTTTCCAAATGCCGTGTGAGTGCTATTATTAAAGTAATTTGTGCGACACTTGCCACCTGTTTGACAACTTTTTGGAAAACACAATTTATGCAAACGACTTCGAGAAGAAAGCCGATCCGATCCCATCCGATCCGTTTACGATCCGGCCCGAAAATGCTATTGTGTCGTTGACCGAATATGTAAGTCTTTAAGTCCAATAATAATAGTACATTTGTTTTGTCTCGTTTATCCCATCGCCATGGTAGAGTAGACCCGCGAGTTTAACACCTTAACACCCGTTTGTGGGCGATCTTTGTTATCGCCGAGTGTTTGTCAGAGATTTATATATAGATATACTGGAGGCAAACATTAATTTGATTATTCGGGCCAGTCTCGGGCATTGTGAACTCTAGCAATTGCGGATGATTGACCTATACCAAGGGGAAATAAATACGTAGAACACGGTGTATGTGGTTGCAAGTGTCCACTAACATAAGTGGTGAAAATGTTTTGCACCCTTGAGTGTGTTTTCCTTGCTTTCCACAGCAAGTGTGGAAGGGAGTGTTTTTTGTTTTTGTGATCCGTTCATTACTTCGAGGGCTCTCACCAGGTGCTCGAGTAGTGGGAAATTCCTCAAACTCGGTTAAGTAGCTACTGATATGCACAAGCACTTCAGCCCCAGGCATGGCTAATCAAATTACAAAGTCATATACCGCTTGATTTAATAATTCTGTTTCATGGTTTCATACCATTCCAAAGCATGTGCCATGCTCTGCAGCAGATGCTGGTGATTCTGACTCGCCAGCTTCCGGGCGAATGCATCAGGTTTATCTTTAAAGTTGGCCAAATTACCTTCGAGACTGAGATGAGGCGCACAGATGTGCACCCCACCACGAGCGGGGGTGCTGGTGCGGCTTTTGTGTATAAATTTACACTTAACTGCAAAACAACAGGCGTAATTGCCCGAAACCGAATAAAACTCAGCGTGCCAGTGAAACTGACTGACTGCCAGAGTCCATGGTCCATGGCAAAGGCGTTTTGTTTGGGCCAAGTTTCGGGCCAAGCATGTATCAAGTGTCGATGGTTATATGGAATACGGGACGCCCTACATTCAAATGTTTAAAATGTTTCTGTGATTTAGGAGTATTTACTTAGAACATTTTAATATTTCCTGGTATACCACAAACAATAATTACAACGCAATGTTTCTATTCTTTGAAATTATGCTACAAGCACTAATTAATTTTTAAAGGTCAAAGTCTCTTTGCCGACAGCTTCCTTTATACAAACGAAAACTTCCGAGAAATACGAGAGCCACCAAGAGTATCTTTTTTGTTGAAAAAAAAAAAAAACAAACCGCATCGTTCCTAATTGTTTAAAATTATTTCTTGGCATTTGCAACAAATGCTGCTCGCATCCTTGAACATGAAAAGTAAAACAAGAGTGTGCGGCCTAAAGATGTCGGGACAATCCATGTGGGCACTTACACTAATTACAGCAGCCGTCACTTAAACTGGTGCTGCCTCTGCGCTTCCGCTGCCAAAATGGCAAAACGGCCAAAACGGACAGAATGCTAGTGAGTCATGGCCAGGGATGTGGCGCGTGCTACGGTGTGTGCTTTAAGAGTTAAGGCAAAAGTTGCCAGCAGCCTGCCTGGCTGACACACTTTTCCGTGTCTGATGCTCTTTCATCTATTGTAAATTGACTCTCGACTGTGGCAAAAGAAGAACGCCTGGTACAATGGTTCGTATGCGTAATATGGTTGTCAGCTAGCTCCTCCCCCTGTTTGTTGCACCCTCCCACACACCGGATCGTATTCCTGTGAACAATGCACGAGAATATTGCTCATACGCCAGGGTGGCTGCGTCTGCGACTGCGACTGCGACAGCGGTTAGAAACAAACGGATCGCTCAAATCAAAGGCGACAATCCACAACAATGGAGCAGAAAATGCCAGCAGGCATCGCGGAAATATAAAGTAAACTATTGTCTGGCAGGATTGCGTCAGGGTCTGTGACTAGTGTTTAGTTTTTTGTGTGTTCTTTGTACTTGACAACATTGCGCATACGCCCCGTTGCCACCACAAAGCTCACCTAAGCGACAGCAGGACGGACAGACAGTAAGCGCTAATAAGCTTTTAATTAATTAATAATTAATCACTACGGCGAGCTCATCATTCGGGGCCGAGAGGTCAGCAGCTGGGTTTGTCGTTTTCCCATTGTCTAGGTTCTGCTGCCCACGCTTATCGTAATGGCCGAAAAGTTCTAATCGAGGCAATTATCGTGGCCAAATTTAATTTCCGTCCCCGAGCGCTATCAGCGTAGCAGCATAGCCACTACCCACACCAGGCCACAGCCCCAGAAAGTAGTCAAAACGTAGCGCCAGGTTCTTATTTACAGAATATTAGTTCATGCCTGCCATTGGGAAATCCATCAGGTAAGCCCGGGATTTCTCAGTTTCAGTTGCATGTGTTTTTGTTTGTTTCGTTTCTTATGTTTGTTCGCTCTGTCTATTCCATTATTTGTTTGCCATTTTCCTTCCATTTTTTTTTTTTCGGGGTTTCTGACAAACGAGGCCAGGTATCCATGAAGTTGGAGGATATTTTCCCCTCGGATAGGGCAGGCAGTGGGGGCAGGCAGGGTTTTTGAAAGGCCATTAAGCAAATTACTTATGTTAATTAGCTGGCACGGCTAATGGGGAATCGCAAGGATTTGCAGTCCCTGATAAGACAAACTTAAAACGGGCCTGGTGCGGGGACTGGTGCGGGGCAAAAGAATCTTTTCCTGATTATCCACCTTCCGCTCCAATTTAGCTTTGTTGATTTATGAGGTGAAATTTACCCAAGCAAAATCTCAACTTGAAAGTCAATTTCACAGTGCCCCAGGCCTCTCCCCCCACACAATGAGAATTCAATTTCCCCCGCTATTTCGGCCCCCCCACTGCCACCCTTTGATTCATAAAATTGCATTTATTTGCCAGATGAGCGAGCTACAGCAATGTAGCCTGCAACTCGCAGACGCAACAGCTTGCTGCAAGGAATGCATTCAGAATATTCCATAAATAAATAATACGCAACAATAATTGAGAAGTAGTGGCTGGGACTCCTCGAGTTGGCAAATAACTCACAGTTTCCCTTTGTGCCAGACGAACGTAATGGAAACAATTCCGATTTCAATTTTCCCTAAACGAGAATCACATAGTCCTGTTTGCAGGATGGCTGCAATTTGCAGATACTCGATACAAGAATATCCTTTGGCTTATACACTCATCCGTTGCGAAAGGACTTTTCACTTATCCGCTTACGAGCATATTGAATTATTTTAATTTTCCACATCTCATTTTGCCTTAATCGTTGCGTGTCCTCGATTTACTTTTAATAAAATCCTGTAATCATCGTCATTTCAGGCAAACGTTTGCATTAAAATTATGTATTTGATAGCCTTAAGCCGTGAAATAATTTAAAGCTTAATTAGCTGCGTGCAATTTTCGTGCGTTAATACATGTGTATTTATTGAAAATGCCAGAAGCGGGGATCAGATTGGATCGGACCGAAAGGAAGAGAATTTCTGAATTTCCATTCAGTTGGGTATAATTTCATTAAAATTAACTCTTGTTGCACTGCCTGCGGTCGCTCGAAAGAAGATTAATTACTGACTTTACGTGGACTGTGGATACCCGGAATATGGTATCCCAATGCTCCGCTGTATAATTCAGTATTGACATATAATCAATATTCCTTGTGCGAATCGTGAAAAACTGATTAAACCAGCTACAAAGCGAACAAAATTAATTCAAATTGCATTTTGGATGAAGTTAATAGTAATAACAGCCACCATTAACAACAGTGCACAATATATTTTAATTTTGCGCATAATTAATGCTCGCAATTAAGTTGTTTCGTTGCTATTTTTGCTATTCACCTTGGCTTCGCGTTATTGTCACGCACCATATATAAAGCAACTACCTACACCCACCAGGAGACGTAAACAATCCACTTAACATGCTGGGAAATACCATTTGATCCTGCTATCCATCTCCTGCCGCATTGCGTATACGCCGCGTGGGACGGTCCCACACCCAAAGGAGCGAAGCAGACACAGAGCCTTTGGCAACGTTGTGTCACGCACATTATTGATAGGCTGGCTCAATCGTTTCGGCTTGAGTTTCTTGGGTCTCAGTTACAGCTTCAGCTCCAGCTCCTGGATTGGCCCAGCATCTGGGCAATTACGGCCCGTTGGTCGCTGTTTATTAAAACGACATAATTGCGAATTTAAGCCCCGGGTCCCGACTGCTTCAATCAAGTGAATCAGCTGCGGCCTGCTCTTGGCACTCGCATCCGTTAACCGTCATCTGCCGCCATCCTTTTGCACAGTCAGCTTGAAAAAGTTTTGCCCCATGGTTTGACCAGACAAATTTGCATAAGAAGGCGGCCAGAAACAGAGAACTTTGGCCTTGCCGGAAAAATTCTTTGTGGGCTTTTTGTTTGCACGCCTCCCGCTTCAATTATGATTAATGACCAGTAATTAAAGCGATGAAACCGGCAACACAAATTGATTAGAGGCCAACACACGAGTGAGGTGGGGGGACAGATGTAAAGATTTTTCTCTATTAGGAAGATAGAACGATATTTTATAAATATTTTTATTCTCACCCTTAGCTGACTCGAATCAAGGACACAACTTGTCCCTGCTCCACTTCAAATCAGACACATTATCTTTTATTAGCCAAATTGTAGACACTTGAGCAGGAAACTCAGTTGGGGCCGCCGCAGAAGTCACTCGGCATAAATCAGGGCCAAAGGTCCTTCGACCGACGGAGAGATGCTCAAGTGTTTTGGCTTTTCATTAATTAAATTGCCAGTCAGGTCTTGGATTGTTTATGTTTTGATTAGGCATTAGGCAAGGAGCAAAGACCAAGACCTGGAGAAACCGAAAACCGAAAACATGTTTTGGGTTAAGTGCCGAGACCCTCGAGAGGGAGAACGTCGGCCTAAGTGGCGAATTGTTCCTGTCTCGAGGGTGCATTATGTGTGGCCAATTGTGTTTTGGGGCCATTAATCAGGGCCAATGTCTGGCAAGACAGCCGCGAGTGTTTGCCCACTACACTTTGATGGCTAATTGCATACATGGCCGTCCGGTGCGGTTCCGGTCGGACTTCGTAATTGTAGACATCTTCCACAACCTGATTGTGTGTTGGTCAGACAATTTCAAAGAATTCGCTACGAACTCTAATTGAATTGTAATCAACTTTGTTAGCAAATTAAATAGCGCTGTTGAAACGAATTAAAACTGAGATGTAAAATGCAGTGGAATAGTTACATTGGAACAAATTCGTGTTGGTAATCTAAGTTCTTGATTCAATTGGGAAAATTGAAGTTCGTACTTTCAGTAAATTTTAGATTTGTATATTCTAGAAACAGTTAAAAACAAAGTTTTCCTCCGTGTATATTAATTGATACTTCCTGGATGGCTGATCTTTATACTTGAACTTGAACTAGACTTCTCTAACCGATATTTACCCTTTTCCGTTTGGGTTAATATAATTATAAACTGCTAATTGAAAAGTCTGGCCAGTAAACAAGAAGGTAATCAAGCGCGGCATGCAATTAAAAGGTTTGCTCTTTCCACTGGCCACTTGTGCACACAAATTGCAGCAGATCTGCCTTCATTTTGCGGTAATCATCGAGTTGACTCCAGGCCAGTCGCCTTGGGATTAAATGAATTGGATACCAAATTGCATACCCGGGTATTGCCGGGAAAATATTGGACATTGCCGGAATGCTAATGTTAATGTGTGGCAGCTGCAAGATATCCAGAAGCAATGCGATTAAGTGCGTTTCCACATCGCTTGGCGCACTCGGCGTATACGTAATCCCCGCTAATGCAATGCCCAACAAATTGGCTTAGTTAATTAATGGCCAAGAGGGTAAGGAATGGCATTCCATCGATCAACAGGAGCTTTCCATTAGTTCTACTTCACACGGTTACCATCGTGACTGTTTTCCTTTTTTTTTTAGCAAATAAAAAGAATGACAATATGCTAGTCTAAAATGTCTTTTTGTCATCAAATTTATTTATTGCAAGCCCTCTGGAATATTCCCCTCTTTGTCATCTTTTGTGTGACTAACGATTGTATCAACCGCTGACCGTCAAGCCAAAAATAAGCACCCCCGCTCACACATGTGGCTGTGTAAATAAATTAAATTCAAATCTAAATTGATATAAACTATGCTCATTGAGGCTAAACAAAAAAAAAATAAATAAATAAAAGCAGAAAAGAAGGCCCGTGCTTATCGCTCGTCCCACACTCATCACTCCTTGGTGGGTGGAAACGGGCGCCGAAAAAAAATCGGAAACGGGGCTAGAGAGGGCGTGGCGGGTACTTTATCGCTGCTTAATTACGTTACTGATAAGCCCACTTTTTTGGACGGAGTTTTGCCACGACCCATTCCTATTCTTTTTGTACGGTTCGCCGTCATTTGGCTTCTTGTCCATATCAAAGACCGAATGTTGTATTTGTTTTGGGTTCGTTTCTTGGCCGGACAACTCTTGGCGCTTAGCTCTTGACTTTCGGAACTGCTCAGCCGAGATTTTGTTAATAAAAATTAATTGCTTTGTGATTTGTTTGGCCTTAAGTGCAAAATTTCCGAATGTGCTTAATTCTGGCCCAGCCATAGATAGTGTTTATATTGTTGGCTATTATTATTTTTACCACCCATTGAAGCAAATTAAAGTTTTGGCAGAACTTCTTGGCTAAGAGATTAAAAAACAACAGTTTTTTTAAAGCTTTACTCTATATAGAATGTTTCCTTTTTGGAAATATGTATAATTTTCCTATTGGCCTGTTTGTTGTTCATTGTTCTCGTAAATTAAATCGAATTATTATTACGGCTTGGCAGGGTATAAGAAATTCCTTTCCGAATTGAATTATTTTTGTTGTTTTTATGTGGGTTAATGGGGATAATATTGCAGATTGGCTGCTGTTGGTATGCAGACAACGCCCACAGCCGGCACTAATGTCCGACTAATTATTTATTTAGGCGCTTTAATTACTTATTTATCGCCAGTGCTCACCACTGCGTATGCGTTATATCTCGCATAGCCCCGAATGGCGAACAATAAAAACCGGCAAACGCAATTCGTTGTCCGTTGCCAACTGGATGGGTTGGCTGGATAAAAAGTCAACGACACTGCTCCCTCCGAAAATAAATAAATAACTATTTATAAATATATCATTTGAATTATAATTGATATTTGTTTCGATGACTTTTGTAGATGCACCGCCAACGCCTCGTACAAAAGATCGTTATGAGTATTTGGCAAGGAATGATTTATTTAAATACCATTTCCATCAGTGTTGATGTGGAAAAGCTATGACCCCTGTTGGCATTGTTTACCGGCGCTGACAGGGAAGCCATTAACCCATTCAATCATTTAATGGCCAAAGCGCATAAATATACATGCAAAGTGCGAAAACATTTATTCTGCCTCATAAAATGGTGATATTGTTGCCATTATTCGGCCATAACAAATTTTTAATTTCGTTTGGCTGTTTTTCCGTTTGAGTTTCACAATTACAAGGCGTTGGAAAATAAAAATCTCTACACCAATGTGTTTTCGAAATGAAGCTCTGGAAGTGAATTTGTCGAATGGAAACAGGCAAACAAAAATAAACTTTATCTGGATTGGCATACTCATTTGCTTTTGTTTGTAGCCTGTGGCTTTTATCAATCGAAAATAATCTTTATACATGGTTCGGCCCAAATATCCGATATTTATTCCTTCAATTAATTTAAGCGCCAGAACCAGATAGAGCGGAATTCGAGTGGGCTAGATAAAAGTCAGTAGGCAGTGCCCAGTCCAGTTTCGAGCCAAATATTCCGGGCAAACACGATTGTATCATGGTGGGGCTAGTGGTGTGCATGCGAAATTCCCAAAACATTCTGCATGATTGATGATCTATGTGTTCCACAGATACAGATACAGATGCAGATACAGATATGAAATTTTGGTCCGGGAATGGCATTTGCATATATCCTAGTTCTGGGTATGCAAATTGGCTTTATTTATTAATCGAATGCATTTTGTGGTCAGTGCGAATGGATGGAATGAAATGTTCAGCAAATATGCATTTGCACTCTCATTTTTTCAAAAAAGGCTTCCACAAATATTTAATTTTCGCCACAGGAAGTGACTTGATAAGTTTTAAATTTAAAATTTTTTAATTTCGAATTTGTTTTTGGGTAAATATTTTTGCCGCCTTTACGGTTATTTTTGTGGGCACATAAATCTTATGGCGAATTTAGTTGCCGATTTGCATTTGTGTCGCCTGGCACATAATTCATGCAGACCGACAAGCGCCCTCCGCCACTTGCCCGAAGCCATAAATTTTATGTTTTTTTTTCCTGCTCTTTTTTCCCAAAAATTTTCAACACCATTTTGTCCTCGACCTTGTTCCCTTTCATCGTTGTTAGCATCGATTTGTTAGGCAAATCGCGTCGTCGTCGTCCTAGTCGTCGGCAATTATGCCATTGGAATCTATTTATAAAAAAAAAACGGGAGGCAAACTCCACGGGCAACTCCAATCACGCAACTGGCATGCAACCTGAAAGAGATCCCCACGCCCAGGCTACTCTGCTCCGTTTGGGAACCTTGCTGCTTGAACTTTACATTCCTTGGCACAGCGTAGCCAGCCTTGGCTGCATTTTAATGATTTTTATTGATTTTTAGCATTGTTTCAGCGGCACCCTCGCAACATGCCACCTGCCCCAAGGGCTACACCTGAAATTAAGAACTGAAAGAAAAAGTTAGAGGCTGTGATTAAAGTTAGTTGATGGATATAGTTGACGAAAGCAAGTTCGAAAGAATTATACGCTTAAACTAGTACAAGTCCCTCGGTTTCGTTTGACTTTATCAAAAAAATGTGTGTATTTTTGCTCAGTGCATTGCCCCTCGTTATGAGCATTCATCGCATCAATTGGCGCGTGCCAGCCACTGGTCCTAGAAACCAGCAACGCAGGTATAAGGACACCTGGACTTGCGGCACTGGCACTTGTGCTGGCATTTAGCTTCAGGCAGCCGTCCTCGTTTCGAGCCACCTCCGCGCTCTTAACCCCTGTGTGCCCCAACCAGCTGCATATTCAAATGCGTGCCCTTCGACACTAGCTGCAATGTTGGAATTCGCGCATTTAGGACTTCCCTTCAGTCGCAATGCTCTGCACAAAATTTGGGTCTAATTACTTGAACGAAATTAGCTGGAAAATTGGCGCTAAAATTGTCCCTAAATCGACGCCTATTGGGGTGAAGGACAACATCTTTTTCAGTTGTCAAAAGAAACCGAAATCTAATCACTTGATGACTCGCATGTTTTTATGGTGATAAACCTTTCGAAAAATTTAATGGGTGGGCCTGATTAATACAGATTTAATGAGCCAGAACTAAGAATAGATTGATTTGCAGTTCACATAGTTACAGAAAGCTGCTTAAGTCACAAAAGCACCCATAATTGGTATCAATTACTTTAAAACAGAAATAGTCGAGACGTGCAATATCAATAAAATTATTGACATGTCCTTGCGCCCGGTTGAGCAAATCCTGGGATAATATTTCTCAAGTTTAAGTTATGCTAAGCGGATTGTGGCCCAGCATTCTGGATGTTGGCTAAAACGAGTACAGGGTATGTAAGCCCAGACGATGGGCACTTTACTCCATTTTTTTGTCAGTTCTCCTTTTCAAAATGTCTCTGTATAGCCGGGTAGGGACGTGCTCCCCCTATTTTTCTCATGTATTTCGTTGGTGCTTCCGGTGAGCACGCCTCGCTTATCAGCGCATTTTCAGTTGTTCCTTCAGTTGTGCGGTGGCCTACCTCCTGGCCCTCGGTGTCCTTACCAACACAGCACAGGAGCCACCCACTATGCCACCCAGTTCTTCCCTCGAGCCTCGTTGCTCGTTGCCTGTTTTGCATGTCATGCGCTTGTTTGTTTTTTGCTCCTGTTTTCTTCGTTTTGAGTTTCCTTCCGTTTTCAATTTCTTTTTACATGTTCGCGTCGCATGGTAGTTGTTGCGCCAGCACCCCCGTCGACGGATTTTCTTATTTTATTTTTGCATATTTTGAGCAGTTTTCCGTATGACATTTCTGCTGCCTCATGGCATTCGAGCATTCGAGAAAACTGCAACTGCATCTGGCTCCTTTGCAAAAAAATGGGGGACAGAAAAGTCTTTGCTTTGTGTGCCAAGGATTTTGCTTGAAATTAATTTCTTGCCCTGTGATCTGTGTGACTCCGGGCACCCAAGGAGTTCGAGCTTCGAGGGGTGGCTCACTTTAATCTGCAAAATTATGCGTGAAGGTCCCAAAACATCTCTCACTTGATTGTTTTTGGTATTTACTTGTGGGCAGGCGTTTAATTGAATTGTAATTTAATTTATGGCCACAAACACGAAATACAAACATCACAAATATTTGCTTTAATTGTGATGCCCCGGTCCGGGCATCAAAGTCAACTTTAACGCATGACCTGTCAGATCAGAGGCACTCGAGCGGCAGTAATTCATAATAATACGAGTTATGTATACACTAAATACAATAATTTATTGATTTTTCATACGAGCTCCATAATTCTATCACGCATCCGCAAACTCATAATGTCCGCTTTTGGCTTTTGGCTTCTGGAAATGGAGATGGGGCCGGAGATGACTTCCGCTTTGTTTGCCTTCGATGTCAATAAAAATATGTGGCCCCATCTGTCCGGCCAAGTTCATAATCATCGAGGAATCAAAGATGAGTGCGTGACCGAAGCAAAAGTTCTGATTCGAACGAAATTATCAATACCGGGCAGATGGTCTTCTGAACTACACAAAAAGCATTTTTACAAATGGTCAAGGAATAAATTTGATGGACTTGGCTTTGACCATTGTTTGGACAGTTTTTGATGGATTATTTATCAATAGTTAAGGTTGAGAATTTAATCAAAGAGTTTTTTACTCAGTTTTTGTTCTGTATGGCATATGTTTCCTGCCAATTAACCTGAAATTGATCTCTGTGTACTAAAGTAATAACAATAATTTCTATCACGTTGCCATCTCCGAGGCTTACGGCTGAGTGATTGACATGACCGCAGGGGACCCCGGCGGGGCACTAGGACATCGTCCTAATGGCCCATTGACAATTATGGCGCTACTAAATCTTGGCCAGCCGAGACCTGGCTAGTCAAGGTCCCCCTCAAAGGAGAGGGACTTTTCTGCGACCGAGTCTGAGTCAAAGCAAACATGGCCCATGTCATATGCATGAGCTCCAGCTTTCGTCTTTGTTTGTTTGTCTTTGGGGGCAGGGAATACCCGGCAAGGACAAGGATTTGACCCACAAGGCTTTGGTCAGGCTGGGGGTCTCGGGGCAGGAGTCGAGGAGTCCTGCTCAGGGGGCTGCATATTATTCAATTAAAATCGCACTGCCATTAAGCTTGTACGGACAACTGTCAGCAGCACGCACGCAATCAATGTCAACACGCACACTCTCTTTACACACACACACACACACACTTGAACGAGTCGCAAAGGATGTGTGCCGCCTAACACCCACCCACCCACACATATAAATATATTTGGGCCATGGAAGCGAGTTTGGTGGAGGGACGAGTTGCGAGTACGTTAATAGAACTTAGACTCGCATAAATGTCAGCTACAAGATTTGATAGCCCCGGGTTAAAACTAAGTCCCTGCATATGCGTGTCTGAAGAGCTTGGCTGGTGGAACAGAGGCGTTGGCAGGAGGGCCACCCTCCTAGCAAGGATGCTGGCTTTATATATGGGCTTGAAAATGTGTGTTTTTGTGCTGCAAAGTGTGCGTCCAAAAACAGGCTGCGCAATTGGACAAAATGGGACCGGTTTAAACTTTTGAGGCACAGGGAGAAAAAATCAAATAGGAAAAAGAAAGGTTTAAAAATCTCAAAAGTCAGAATGAATAATTTTTTGCCCATGAAGGAGAACCCTATCATGTTTACAAAAATTGCAAGTACCGGGTCTTGTTTTGAAGCTTCTGCAGAAAATTAAGACAAATAAGCAGGGAACACCTCCTTCAGGGTTTTTCTTTGGAAGTTGAAAAACATATATATATTGAAGAGTGGTTGCCTCATCTGGCAACACGACCGCGTAGCCACACAGAGGAAAACTTTTTTGTCTGCTCCGTGCCACGCAAGTTATCCAAATGGCAGGCCCCTTGGCGCAACGGCATCGAGGAGGATTCGAAGGGCAAAGAAAAAACAGTGGCCCCGAATTGAACTTTTTGCATGGGAATGAAAGCTGGCTGGTTTCGGTGGCCCCTGCCAGTGGCGTTAAGTGGCGCCCAGCCAAGACGCAGCATCAGCAATTGCCACGCCCCCCGAACTCTTAGGTTCCGTAACTCCCGCCCCCTCCATTCGACGTCTCATGGCGTGCCTGCCTGCTGGGTGGAAGATAGCAAGCTGGGAGAAAAAAATGTAAATGGAAACTAGAGAAACGCAGGAAAAAATCGTTATTTCCTTTGATATTTTAGTTAAAAATATTGCCCATAAAACTTCTTATATTGTTCTTGAAAATCTTCAATTTAATATTATTTTCTCTACGTGCATTGCACAAATGTAGCCTTATTTTTACGGCTATCGTTTCAATTTTTATGGCTTAAGTTGTTGTAAATTTAGTTAGAAGTTGAGGAGTTCGGCTCTATCATCTGACACTCTGCGCCTCTACCCTTGAGGGTTCCTTCTTGGGTGGAGACTCTGGCGGAATCGATATTCTTCGGCAACAACTGGGGCTGCGTGTCCGTCCGCCATTCTATTGGTCGTCAAGCGGAAAATTTAATACTGTTTATTTACACAATTTTCCAGTTAGACCGCCAAGCTGCCAGCAGCCAGTTTACCTTTACCTTTCGGTCGCGCTTCAGGTTACATAATGCGAGCCCTGCGAGCTCTTCAATAGTTTTTTATCTCGTATCTTAAAGCCACTCCAGAGTCCTGGAGTCCAGGGACTCACTCGGTGCGGTTGTGGTTGTGGCAAGCAAACAAATAAATTTACACTCAGTCGCTGCACGTATTTCCATTCACACTTTGTGTGAAAAATACGAGTTAACAGTACATTTGCCATAGTATTTATGCGCTGATAAACATGAAAGGCAGCCCCGACACGCCCACCTACGCCCTTATAACCTTATAGCCAACCTCCATCCCTGCCAAGGGTTGTCCTGAGCGTTTAGATCCTGCGTATGTTATTCAATTTGGCCCAAGCAGCACCACAACACCTGTCCTCAGACTTTTGGGTGGAGGGCGGTGGAAAACCAGCTTAACCCTCGACCGATTTGCGAATCTGATTTGTTTTCTTGTTCGGGCTCATCAGAAAAGGTCACAGAAAAGCTGGTTAGACTTTCAGGATTTTTCAAGTTGAATATCGAAATCATAATGAAGGGCTATTAATATTGATGAGGTACAGAAAAAAGTTTCCACGAAATTCATTCATTAAACTTAATGTTTGGATTGTGATAAAGTCTTTAAATAGAGTTGAATATTTAGACATAGATAAAACTAAAGAAATATTTAATAAATGTCAGACATAAGAGATATCAGAGATATTAAAATGACACAAAAAAGAGAATTTAAAATATCTGTAAATAAATCTTTAAAGACTAGCATGCTTTATCTAAAATATTAGTGTTTTCAAATAGATATAAATTAATGTGTACTGCAAATAAAGTGATTAATAATTCATTCATGCATTTTTGTGCAACAATAACAACCAGATAACACCATCATAAATATAAATTTATGCATTTTTTTTTGTTATTTAAACATTCCGGATGTATACCTTGCAGATTGCGCATGCAATCCGGCACTTAATGGGTTAAGTTCGGCTCTGCGATTGCATTACTCGGTCCGTATCGTTCAATCTTTATTGGGGCTTCCATTTATTTATTATCGCCCTTCGTTTTCGCTACATTTATTCCAACAGTTTTGTCTGCTGTGGCAGTCGACGCATAAATAATAGAACAAGCCGGGCCAGCACGGTGAATGCAAATGCTCGGTGGGAGAAAATATTTTTTGGGAAAATCGTACGGAAAAGCTCGGACGAGTGCGAAAGGAAAAGCGGAAGCTAAGCTGAAAAGTCTGCGCCGCCTACTGGGGATGACGGAAAAGTGGGTGGAGCCGGGTGCAGCCAAAGGTGTGGTGTGCCATGCAATTTATGCAAAATCACGTATGCCGGCGCATAAAAAACATACAAGGAAAGCACAACAAACTATAAATAATGCAAAAGCCGAAATGCAATACGATTGCGGGAGTGAATAGATATTTAAAGTTGAGTTTTGAATCAATTCTGGGTCACGGAAACACAATTTGGGCTATAGACTTTTAAAATCCATAGAATATTTGATTTTTTTGTATCTATAAGTCACTTGTCTGGTGTGCGACTAACCACTTTGGGGCAGGTGAGGATGGCTCCCTCTATATATAGAATGTCTACCCCTTAACTTTTGCCCACATCCATGTCATTGACTGCTGTCAGACGGCAAACATGCCACTCTGACCCATTTCCAGCCGGGCTCCTGGAGGAGTGTTAATCTTTTTTATGTGCAGCACCATCCTGGGTCGCAGAGATTCAATATAAGATACTTTCAAACGGCCCAGGGCCGTGGAAGGGGAGAGAGAGTAAAGGAGTAGAGAGAGAGAAACAGAGGCAGACCGAAAGAAAAAGGACGAGAAAGAAGGCCCTTCAATTTTATTTAACATTTCGGTTGTCATTTGGTCCTGAGTGGCACTTCGTGTTGGCTTTATTGGGTTCATCAAATGGACGATAGTAAAGGCCAGCATATGTGGGGCCTCGGATAGTTGCCATAGATACTCCCGGAAAGTGGGGATAATGTTTTGGCCGTTCGGGATACTCACCGAAGCACTTTCTAATAATCCAATGATTTGGCTCCAAACTCACCCGTTTCCATATTTCTGTCTCCACTCTCGTTGCAGGTTCGGAGGTGAACGAGGTGAGTCTGTGGATTTGAGTACGAAGCCATTTGGGATTTGAAACACACACAGAGTGGAGAGCATTCCACTCGAGCGAAGCGCCAGAAAAATTTGACTCTAGATTAGGCCATAAAAATTCGCATTAAGCTGTCTGGAAGAGATAACTTCATATGAATTTATTGACATTTCTGTTCAGTTGGTCAGTTCGAAGGTCCACTTGTTTGGCCAACACAGAAAAAATAAAAAAAAGGGAGAAAAAGAATAAAACATTTCTTGGTCCTTCTGACCAAGCAACCGCCTCTAACCTTCTTTGTGCCCAACTGAGCATGAAAAGGCCAACATCCGTTGCGGCTAATGTGCCTGTGGGCAGGATAACAAAAAACGTGGCGATTCGAGGGTCCTTTGTGTGAATGCGGCGACTAAGAAATACATAAATAAATTAGTTACGTGGCTGGGCAGGTCTTTCAATAGGGTATTTGTTATCAACATTTCGAATATGACTTTGGCTAAATATTTGTACACCTTGATGGACAAATTTGATGACTTTCCAAAAGTGGGTGGAGATTTATCTTATATTGAATGTGTTGCTTTTATTGGGATAAGCAAAGGATATTCCCCCTCAACTCTAAACTAATTTATCAATTTCATTCCCCTTTGTTTTTTTGATTAAAACGTGTTATTTGTCATGAGCATTTTAACCAAATTTCTGTTACACCTTGTTGGACACATGTGATGAGTCTTGGCAGGACATGTGGTTCAGAGAATTCTCTACAGTTAACTGTGATATATGAAGGGACTATTCAGAAGGAACCCACCGATACCCGCTGCCCGAGATTAAATCAGAAACTGGACAACGCTTAACTTTGCGGTTGCGCTTCATAAATTTTGTTTATTCGTTTGTTTTTGCGTCCTTGCCGGGATTCGGTTTGTTGCTTTGCTGCGGTACCAGCTCGGTTTTTTCCCTACCTATGTATGTATGTTTTGTATATGCATATATGTTTATGTGGAGCATTTCATTTTGTTGCTTTTGTCTGTTGGTCAATTATTCAGACCGAAACGCTTGCGGTTGGCGCAGTGTGTGCACAAAAGCAGCATTGGGCCAGGATGGGCAGGGAAGTAGGGCATTTAAATGGCTTAAAGGGGGGCTCTAAAAAGGGATCGGAAGGGACTAGTCCCAGCTAGCAGGTGGCAGGTGGTAGGTGGCTGGGTGGATGGTGTGTCCAACGAGACGTGTGACTGTTGACGGGCTTGTGTAAATTGCATAAACTTGGTAAATGTGCAAAAAGTGTTGCTCGCTTTTGTGCGACAGGCCGGACGAGCAGCGAAAGGACTTCTCCATCAACAGGTGCTGCGCTCGGTGCTCATTGAGGGAGGCGTGGTGTGGAGGAAGTGCCCCAGGTGGTTGACGCAGGGACCCAGGGTGTAGAGTCCTGGCAGTCAGTTCATTATGTGGCCGGGACTGTTTACCTAGGACTCTCGTTTCGGTCCCTCTGGCTGTTTACAGTGATGTCAGTCATTGGGTTGGTCACTCGACTGCAGCGCCAAGTCCTTGGGCAAGGAAGCTCGCATCCTGTGACCACATCCTGTCGACGGCACGCCAGTCTTTGTTTCAGGACGAGCGTGCTACAAAAGAAAAACGCATTTCCCAGCCTCAATGTGTGAGATAATACACTTGACGGAATTTAATATTCATTGTAGGAATATATTTCCTTTCTCAACTTAAAAGTTATTGATTTTTTTTATTTTTCTTTCATTTTTAATATGGGCTATTTTTATTTTAAGGTACAGCTTGTTTATTTGTATTATTTTTTGCCCCAGTGCAGCGCTTGTATGGCTTTTCAAAGATCCTAGGCATTATAATGCCAGGACTTGGAAGTCCTACGCCAAAGCTGTGTTTCTGTGTGGATCGTTGGCTGTGTGTATCTTCCGGTTTTTTGGGGTGCACAAGAAATCAAGCGTAATGAAGCCCCAGACGTGAAACCAGACAAAGGTTTACTTTGCCGCTTCCCATCCCATTCAAAATTCAACGAAATGATAATAGATAAGCCGCTTGACACTAACACGCTTAGGCGCTCGAAGAGTGTGCTTTGATTTGGCCCCAAAAAGGTGTACAAAGGGAGCATTTAACCCGCTCCACGTCCCCACTTCGCCAGGCGAACACTGACCAATTAGGTCGGAAACATGCCACCGGATTAGCTCCGAATTAGTTATTGTAATTGCACTGAGCCAAGGTATTACACGACATTTGTTAATGGGCCGACAGCTTGTTGTTGTCCCTTGGATATGAACTGAGAATGTCCCTGAAACTTTTCAATGGTCAAGTTTTTAAGTGGCTTTGGGAAAGATTATGCAGAGAATCCAATCTGGAGAACGACAGCTAAGGCTACACAATTAGCCAACTTCTTGCCATTTTCCGTTCGCCATTTTCCAGACACAAAGTCTTTTCGCCTTGGCCACCCATTACCGATTTAATGGGAAAGTTGTTTACTTTAAATTGTCGTAAATTACAAACGTGTGCCGTTAAATAAACTATCCGAAATGGGTGTGCCATGTGTTGTGTGTTGTGTTTGTGTTTGTGGATCGGTTGTTATTGCCTTACAATAACAATAACACTGAAAATCATAAGCTAATTGCCATAAAAAGCGGAAAATTTTAAGCACAACCTTTTAGGGGCGAACGTCAAGGGCAAGACACGAAAATCGCTGCAGGAAATGATGTGACGTGAGCCTTTGGTTTGGTTTTGTTTTGTTTTGTTTTGGTTTCACTTACTTACATTTTTTTCTGTCCTGTCTGCTTTTTGCTGTCCAAAACAGCAGCAATAATAGCAATAACAAACAAAACAGGAATAAAAAACATACAAGATACAGAAGCGCTTTTAGGGTTCAGGGTTAAGGGAAGTGGAACGGATCGAGTTAGGATGTGTTGTTGTTTTGGTGTTTTTGCTGTTCTGGCCACAGGAACATCATTGAAATTGACTTCATTATTATTTTATAGTCATGGCCTTAAGTTCTGCTGTGCTTTGCTCTTTATGGCTTTTTATCAAATCTTACATTGTGGTGCTTGTGGCACGTTTTATACTGATGGTCATCCTGTCGGTTGGTTTATTAAAACCCAGCTTGGGGCAGCTCCCCCTTCCAACATTTAGATATATTCCAGAGGATTCCACATGTAATGTAAAGACGTTATGGGTAGATGGCCGAGGGCAAAACTGATATAATGCATTTTGCAACGTTTCCTTGTCTTTGGCAAAAATAAAAGATCCAAGCACCATTAGCAAAACAAAGGAAAGTGAAGCCATTAGAGACGAATTCGATTACAGAGTTCTTCGAGTTACTTGAAATTCAAATCAAATTGTAAGTAGATCGAATAAGCTGCCACGCCATGGCAGAGTAGTTTCACTTGTCTGTTGGCGAAACCCTGTAATTCCGCTAAGCCGTCAGTCCATTTCCTCCATTACACCTTTGGGTTTTTCACTTTCATGTGTCACTCGCCGTTTGCCAGTCACTTATGTGGTCTCCTCATTTACACCATTCCCGCCATTTGCCTTTCATGGTTTTTTATGCACTCCATGCAAATTTTTTATCGCCATTTTGATGTGCAGCATTCCATAGTTGTGCGGGCGGAAGCTCAAGGCGAATGGCTTGGTCCTTTGCCTTTGTTGGCATTAACGCACACCCACTTGCCCACGAGTACTCTCCGCGGCTGCGTTTGTTTTTTTGGGTCACTTTCAAAGCTCTTGGCTTTTTTTCGAGGGGTTTTAGCACACTCTCGAAATAATTTCATGTGTGGAATTTGCTTCTGGCGGCTGCTATCAATGCGATTAAAAAACAATTACACTTGTGACACTAATGGCACAAAAACAGCAACACTCCATATATTGAATTTTTTTTAGCCCTGCCATTTGCACGTATATATGTATATTATATATTTTTTTTCCCGAGTTTGTACAAAAAACATTGCTAATGCTGACGGGAAAAATTCAGTGCGCGTGTCTGTTTGTGGCATCTGCGAAAAAAAACGCTTCGATTTGTTTACACGGCCATGGCTGCTAGCCGGATAACCACATCAAAAATAAACAACGAAATTCAAAATTGATTTTCCAAAAATCAAAATAAACAAGTTCCCTTTGCTGTTTCATTTCACTTAGTTTTAAATTTGGTTTTAACGGAGTTCTTATTGTTGTTTTTCTGTTTTGCCTTAAAGCTCTTTAAATTAATTGGCCTGGCCATAAAAGGGAGCAGAGGTGGGCTGGAAAGCCTAATGGCCAGTCTAATGGCTGGTATGAGAACGTGGCCAACATCTTGCGGCATTATTAACATGATTGCCACGAGGACCCCCGCCAGAGAGAGCGGTGTCCTCCAGCGGCTGGATGCGAAGAGCAGAAAGGAAAAGCTTATCAATGAATCACCAAGGCATGTGATTGATGATTTGATGTGATGAGTGTCCCTGCCGCATGTTCATGTATTTGTGTGGGGCTCTTTGTGTTAGTGTTTGTATTAGTGTCGTTCCATTTCCCGCTCACCCACCGAATGTGGCTTCTCTGACAAGGATTAGGTGCCTACGCAGAATCCAAATAAATACCATATACCCGGAATTCTGGGGCTTCATCCGAGGGATGCGGAATGACAGCTCACATATGCATATATTTGCACAAGCCGCTGTCCGTGTGTGTATGTGTATCTGTGTGCCAATGTGCGTGTATTAGTTGCTTTAAGACAGATTAAAAGTGAAGAGCCTGCAGAAAGTTTTCCGCCCATCTGGAATCTGAATGGGTATACCCTTACAGGGAAAATAGTATGCCTGAACTGGGCATTAGGCATTAAATAAATAGACTTTTTCCTGATAATTTTGGCATCCGGAGCATTAGCATATATATGACTCACATGGATATCCAAGCGAGTGATTCATTCAGCAAATTACCTTAAACTTGTTGGACGTTGCAAAAATGCTTCTGGAAGTTTAGTCATGTGACTTTCCTAAACATTTTCCTAAATACCATCCTCAATAAATCTTTGACTTTATTTTCTTAATACTTTCATTCAAGTTTGAAAGGTAAAACTCTTTTCATTCATTTCTTATTGAACATTCTGTGGCTCATTGATAAATAGCTTTATCTTTGGTATCGTGGGCTCTGCTAAAAAGGGTATTAAGTAGTCAATATTTTTGGGCTCGCAGCGATTTCCTCAGTTCGTCTTTCCTCAGTCGAGTTCTTTTCTGTTTACCGACAGCAACCGCCATCATCATCAGCAGCTGTTGGGGCTTCCGCCGAGCGTTAGTCGGCGGCTTCAAAAAGCTTCGCACGTTTTTTTCCTTTGGCTGGTGCTGTTGATTTTCACGCTTACATATATATGTTTAAGTGTATACACAGGGAGAAAAATTCTACAGAGGTAAAAAATTGAAATAGGTGTGCCTATATGTAATTTGAAAAACTTGATTTTGTACGAAACATTGCTTGGACAAATTCATCCTATTCTATATTTTTCAACGCAGCAAGTCCCATAATTTCTTTCTATGCATTCCTGTCACGAATTTCTTTGTCCTATCCCCGGAATAGACCAGAATGTTTACACATACGCGCGATTTTCTTTTAACAATTCATCAAATGCGCTAAGCGCGCACAAAAACTTTGACACTCGACGTTTTCTGTGTTTGTGAAAAAGGCGGGGTGGCCAGGGGGTTCCGGGGGCAGTCCAGGGAGGGCTGTGAGGGTAAACTTTGTGACTGGGGCCCCCCCTTCGATGTTACGCCCATGGATGCCATATCAATCATCGCCCAAAGTGCGTGCCCGGCAGACACCTTTGCCGGAGTGTGTTCGGGCTTTAAAATATTTATTTTACTTAGCTCTTTTGGCCGGGCCGCGTTGAAGGCTAAATACAATAACTCAAAGTGATTTGCCGGGTAGAAAGAGACCGCCATTATTTGCATGTCTCCACGTCCACTCCACGTCCCTCATTTGCTTTAACCATGTATTATTTATTTGTCTCGGAGCAATTTGTTTCCTGTGAAATTCTGCAGACAATCGAGCAAGGAATTTGCAGCTGACATCGGCAATTAGTTACGGGCCTGAAAGGAGCCTTAAATTATACATAAGTGTTAGGGTTAGGCAACTCTTTGAACTTTTTAGGTCTTGTTGGCGCAAATGTTAGCCTATCGCTATATGGAATCGCAAAATAATTTGCATAATTATCTGCCTGATTTACCTTTCGCCATAATCCAACTTCATAGTCAACGTGGCGTATACGCAACGCGGGCACCGCATTATAAATATACAAAGGCTTAACTTTATTTATTTTCTCTGTAGTCCTGTCATTTAATTAGTGTAAACAATTTTTAGGCCGGGTCAATAAGCTGATTCAAAATTAATTACTTATTAAATGCCAGGGTAATCCAGCCCATCTGCAAATGTGCATGCCTATTCCACGCGTGTGTGTGTGAATGCCAGTTGATTTATGTAAATTAATTAAATAAACACCTGTGGCCAGAGGTATTTCAGCTATGTACATAGGAGAATGTGTGTTATGTGAATGGGGGTGTCCCTGTGAACCCATGTGGGAGTGGGAGTGGGGGGCTTAAAATGATGATAGTCCAGGGACAGTGTCTCGTGATCCGGTCTAATTTAGCTCTGCTCCTAATTGCATCGCCCTGATTTATATTGAATGTCAACTGGAGCAAGTCCATAAATTGTTGTTTCGCTGGGAAAGCGCCTTGCGTGGCAGCGTCGCATAAGGGACGCCGGCTTAGACTTGGCTTATTCCCGGGCGATAAGTCCTGGCCCGAGGTCCGGGCCTGCCTTTGTAGGCAGTCGAGTGTGCGCATGATTTATTTTCATTAAAAACTTCTTTCGCGGCTACTTAAGCATTGAACTCACCCCTCGAAACCTAAAAACTTTTCGCTTTCTGCTCTTCATAAGGCAGAAAAGTGGAAAACTCAGCAAGAAGGAACAGGCGCAAAATTTAATCTGGCCATTACCAAGTTGTGGAGCTTTCACAATGAAGTCCTTGTATCCTTTCGTCCCTGGCTCCAAACTGCAGTCATTAATTTCCAGCTTAGTTTCGGGCCCCAGTTAATAAGCAAAAAAAAATGTTTATGCATATTTTTCATAAATAATTAAGACTATGTTTGCTAAGCTAAAGAAATGACTGGAAAGTCGTGACCTCTTACTCAATCGGAGTTGTTTAAGGATATTTTTAAAGCTCTGAATCCTGAACTCATTTGTTTGCCTGTCTTCGCGGAAGTATATGTGCGTGAAGTTGCAGTTTTGTTGTGGCCGATTGCATTTACTATTCCATTGACACGCGATCATTAGTCAAGGAACAGGAATGGCCTCCGACACTCGATGAAATGGAAATCAAGCACTGGAAATCAAATCCCCACAAGTTTTTCCTCAGTGTCTGGCAAAGCAATCGATGTCTGTGAATTGAAATTGCTTTCTTATTGTACCGCCATCATCATTTCCATGCAATTAGTAACTGATTTAACCGAGTTTAAAGTCCTGTGCAGTTTAATCCAGTTTCTTTTTTCTAAATCCTTTGGAGCTCCTTTGGGAGTTTTCCAGGTTTTTTATGGCATTGCGTGCGTTGTCAGGGCGTTGGCAAATTAAAAGTTCTACTTTCTATTATTTGATTGCGAGGACGAAGTGGAAGCGAGTTTTTATATAAATTAGTTTGCTGTGGAACTGGAACTGTCGCTTGCTAATTAGACATGGAAAAGTTTCGCTTATCCAGGTGTGAGATCCGCAACTTTTTCTGGCAATCGCATAAACTTTGATGGCCCCATCCACGAATAAAAAGAACTCAGTACCCTATTTCTCTCTCATTGTTAACTGGAAGTTTGGGTTTAACTAGAATTTCTTTGGGTATTTGCCAGTCCTTGTCTGCGACATAATTATGTGGCAGCAATTTGGATTGCGCCCCCAACACAATAACCATAAAACGCAGTAACAATTGAGCCCAAGAAACGAAAAACGAAAGGGGGCGCCCTCAACATGGCAGCAGTTATTTCAACACCTTTATGGCGTTCTCTCTACATTTGTTGTACACCAAAGTGCACAGGAAGAAATGCAGAGCTTTGGTACCTTTATGTTTATGGTAGTTTAGTCCTAGAGCTAGTCCTAGCTATTATTTTCAGTGTCGGCACACTCGGACATGCTAGCCTCAATGGTTTGGCTTTCGTCCTGGCCAATGACCAGTGGAAATGGTGGCGGTCGTGCCAGGATACCGCCACCGGCTGACATGCAAAACAAACGCCATTGTACAGGAAAGAATAGCAGTGGAAGTAGCAGTAGCAGTAGCAGGAGCAGGAGCAGAAGCAGGAGCAAGAGCTACTACGTGGAAATACATTTACAAACCGTTGATAGAAATCTGTAGATAAAGCAAATTGCTGTGCTACAAAATCGTTAACTGTAATTTACCGCATTTGAAATGTTTTCCATTCCCCACATGGCCCAGACCATTCTTATTTCCTTGATTCCCCACCAGCAGTTATGAATGCAGATATGGTGGTGTTTGCAAATTTAAATTATGTTCTCAGTCTGCAGACTATTTTTTGGCGAAAATGATCAAAGTAATTGCATCGCTAGTTGGGTGCAAAAGCACTTGAAGGCCTCTTGGCGTCTGAACAACTGCCAGAAATGTAAATGAGGGCTTGGAATTAGTTCTCGCCTCGATTCAGGCCCATATTAATCATACGCACCGTGGCCGCTGCGATAGACGCTGCTTAATTCACTCGAAGTGCAATCAGCACAGCAATGCCATATTGCACACTTGAGGGGCATGCAAGTTACTGTTGCAAATTGAAAGCGTGCCAGCTTGGGCTGTCAGAGATTAGTAAACAGCAGCCGGAATTGCAAATAGCCCAAAGGCCCGTCTGAATGCAAATGAAATTCTCATATCTCTGGCACATGGATCCACTATATCGCGGCTGTGGGCAATAAGTTTGCCACGAATTGTGGCACAGCTGCTGGGAGGCGAGTGAGTGGCTATCAGAAGTAATGAAGCGCGAGAGTGCACTTTCAATGAATTCAAAATTTTTGATATTTTTTCTAATCCAATTTATCTCGGTAACAAAAACGAAAGGAAAAGCAGGCTGTCACTTGTGTTACTTAATTCTAAACT
Source organism: Drosophila varians (assembly GCA_018150405.1). Lineage (NCBI taxonomy): Eukaryota > Metazoa > Arthropoda > Insecta > Diptera > Drosophilidae > Drosophila > Drosophila varians. Next base: position 6,932,178 of record JAECWK010000015.1, read on the forward strand.
TAAAAATTTACATTCAAAATTCAGTCTTTTAAAAGAAAGCAAGTGCTAGCCGTATTTTCGCTTGATTTTCGATTTTGAAGATGCCACGCCAGCGATCCGATAGCCGGTCCACTGGCTCCACGCGCCGCCAAAATAGCCGCAGCAACAGCAGCAGCAGCATCTTTGCCACCAAGCCATCTCGCGGCAGCAGCAAACACCTGCCGGCGGTGCAACAGCCCAAGAAGGAAACCACTCCGGCTCCTGCTCCTCCATCGGCTGCGGCGGCTGCTCCTCCATCGACAGCGGCGACTGCTCCTCCGGCTGCCGAGTCCAAGGGTCGCAGCACTGGGGACATGTTCAAGGACATGGCCACTACCGCGGCGGGTGTGGCCGCGGGATCGGCTGTGGGTCATGCCGTGGGCGCTGGCATTACAGGCATGTTCAGTGGGCGAGGCCAGGCACAAACTGCTGCGCCACAGGCCGAGGGTGGGGCACCAACGGCCAAACGCAGTGAGCTCGTGGAAGAGGGTCCTTGCGCCTTCGAGCTCAGGCAGTTCCTCAAGTGCACGGAGGAGAACAGTGACATTTCCGTTTGCAAGGAGTTCAACGAGGCGATGCAGCAGTGCCGGCGGCGCTACAATGTCTGAGGCTTCGGGTTACCACGATCCTTCATCAAAATTATGAAAGTACGATTAAGAAACTTTGCTTCCACACAAAAGATTGGTTGGAAAACTTGTAGAACAAAAACTTCTGGGTTAATTAGATAATCCTTTCTGGACAATACAATTAACTTACAAAAAAATTGTTTATATTTGGTCAATAATTTATTTGAAAGGGATATGAAAATGTTTGCAAACAGTTTTATATATACAACTTTTTTGGATGTGAATCCAATTTTGCTAGAAACCTAGAAACGTATGATTTCTATTAAAAAACCGCTTGTCGTATTTCATTTTTGGAAATTGCTTTTTTTTTATTCCACATTTCCAGCAATCGTTCACCAAAAGCGTCTTGGGGCTGAAAGCAAATTAATTGGCATTATGCGGGCAGCCATCAACATGAACTCATCTCCCTTGCCAGAACTTCGGCCCATCCATCTTGAATGCCGAATTATTATTGATGTTGATTGATTTATAAACATTTTGCGGGCCTTAGGCTGGAGAACGGGCCAATTAAGTTGTAGCCAAAACAATAAACAAAATGAAATTAGCATTCCGACTCTTTTCACAGCCGCTCTTGTTTTATTTTATTTCAATTTTTGTGTTTTTGGGACTGCGTGGTTTTGCAGATGCGGCATCAGCTGCTGTCACATCTATTCACAGAAATTTTCGGCGAGCGAATATAATTTACTTAAATATTCATAACAGAGTGAGTGGAAATTGTATACGGCTGATAAACATGGTGTGGATGTGGATGTGGGTGTGGTGCGGGGGTGGTGGCTGAGTGTGGGTGGGTTTTGGGTTTGGGTTTCCCGGGACCCGCAACCTGGCACTGAATTATCCGTAAAGCGAACAGCATCAATCAAGTGGCATTTGCAGCAGTAACAGTGGCAGTCGGGTCTGCCATGTCGTTGTTATGTGGTTAGCAATAATTTAATGAAATATTCTCTTTGCCACATGAACCACCCACAGCATATGGGGGGCACAGCCAAATTCGAATTATGCCTAAACTTTTGGCTGGCAGCTCGGCTAATTGCCGGCGCTGTATTTTCATTTTCTTTCCAAAAGCCAAAAATAGTCAACGCAATGAACTTTTGCATGTTCGTTGCCAATTAAAGTATTTCCGTTGCACGGCGCTGTGGGGAATGCGAAGTGGCTTCATGACGAGCAGGTTTACTGAAAGTACTTAGCCATTGGAATACTCTACCAACAATTTTCCAACTGGTCTCATTTGCAATTGCACTTTTCTAATGGTTTTTTGTGGCCTATGCGGGAAAAGTTTGCTCCTCGAAACATTAATTCATTGAGGACAAGAGGACGGTTTTAAAATATATGCAAAGCCCCCTCTAGAATTTAATTAAATTTCTTTTGGTATATTAACTCGCCCCTTTCAAAAGATCCATACTTTGCCCTTTCGCAACGCCTGGGAATATTTTCAAAGGAGAAGCAGCTGGAGCTTTGTATTTGTTTTGCTTCCATACCTTTCGCGATTGCCGACAAATTCATTATGTGTTCGTAATTAGTGCGGGAAATGGGAAAAGCAAACGCAAGAGGCAAAAGGGAAAACAAATGAGGAGTATTCCCTTTTTTTCCACATATTTTTTGTACGCCGTTTTATCCTTGCAGGCAGCCAGGCTGTTATCCAGGTGACGCTCTGGCGTGCACTTGGCAATTAGCTTTCAGGCAATGCAATATAAATTAGCTGCCAAGGGGACTCTCAGGGGAGGCCTCGATCATACTCATACGAGCTGCCATGTTTTAGTCGTATGTGCCTTTCGAAATTCTGCTCTCCCCCCAGTGGAAGCAAGTCAGAATAGAATTTTGTTTGCTTTTGACCCCGATACATCCAAAAACACGAGGAGACAAGAAGGATGCCACGCAGAAGTAAGAGGACTTCGGGCAAGGCACACGCCACCAGCGGTCTGCCGGTGGTGCAGCCCGCCAAGAAGGACTCGGTGGTGAGAAGCGCTGGCGGCGCCATCAGGGATGTGGCAGCCCATGCTGCGGGCGTGGCAGCCGGTTCCGCCGTGGGCCATGCCGTGGGCGCCGGCATTATCGGCCTGTTTCGCGGTCCCAAGGATCAAGTCAAGCACAGCGACCTGGTCGAGGAAGGTCCTTGCGCCTTCGAGATGAAGCAGTTCCTCAAGTGCACCGAGGAAAACGCCGATCTCAATGTGTGCAAGGACTTTAACGATGCTGTATGCAAATGTCATCGTCACTATAATTTGTAGGGCGAATAGATATTTTCAATTAATCAAATATTCACGAAAATTGGTATTGATTTTGTTTTATAAATCACAGAATAAAATTTAATCCATTAAAATTTGTCATTTATATTTATGGTCCACATATTAATTAAAGTAAACATAAGTCACAAAAACATTTTTTCCAGTCGCTCAGTGAGGTCCTTTGTTCTGGAGTCTTATTTCAGGAGTCTTTTACCCCAAATCAATTTCAGGGGCAATGTGGGTACACAATTAAAATGCTTTATGACAGGTCCTTGGGCATGGTGTTTATTTTTTGCGTTTTTTTTAACACTTTAAAGCCAGCCGCCGGATCGAAATCCATTGTCATATGCGCGCTGCTCCTTTGGCGCTGTTATTTTTTGTCATTTTCAGTTAATTGTGATTTTGTTTACTGACATCCTTGCTCCTCGGTCGCTCGACCCCTTGCCGGGGTCCTCGGCATTGTTTGCCTTTCTACTTTGTCTGTGAGCCCGGGCGCATATTTACTTTAATTTTGTTTTGTTACGTTACTTCGCCCCACCAAGCCAACCGACCGACCCAACCAAGGATCCATCCAGCCAACCATCCTACCAACCTGCCTACCAACTTTCACCGATTTCGGCGTTCAACGCGCTTTTCTCCTCGCTTTGAGCGCTTTTGTTTCGCATTTTCGCGTTTCAGTTTTTTTCCCCAATTTTTTTTTTTTTAACTTTTTTGTGGGACCCAAACTTTTTCATTTCGTTTTTTATCTGCCTGGCTGGTGCACAATTAAGCCAGCGAAATGTTTTGGCCACGTCAAGGCGACGAAGACGACAACGTTGACATTGAGGACCCCAGAGAGAATACCCTTTTTAATTTCTGGCATATTTTTGCAGCACCAGCTCCTTTGAGGGAACCCTAAGGAAATGTACAGTGAAACCTCTGTGAAAGGAGACCTAGAGCATAAGGAATATTAAGGCTAACAAATAAGGCCATACTTTATGGTTATTTTATATTATTTTGTTATGAAATTAAATATCGAATAACACTAACATTTTATCGAAGACAAACTGTATATTTACGAGCTTTGTCAGGCTTAATGAAAACAAATTTAATTTTTTGGCAGCAACAGCGAGCCTAATAAATATTTATTATGTGCTCAAATTTCCCTGCCTCGCATATATCCCAATCCGGAGGTCCTGTATTCTGTGCTTCTCACCAAACTGACACATCCAGGCTGCAATCTGTTGATGTCAGCAAATACTCCCAGCTGTGGCCACTTTCATGCGAATCAGATTTTGAGTGCTGACCAAATGCAGTTTGGATGTGACATGGCCAGGAGAGGCAGTCCATTTGTGCCATAATTATGGCCAATTAAGAGGCTTTAAGTTTCAAGTTTGAATTGAAGATTGTTCTGCCTTTCAATCAGTGCGTTCTATGTTTTGGAATTAAAGGGGTCCCAACTTAAAGGGTTGGAAATAATAAATTAATTTACTTTGTAATTTATATCGTATTATACTATCATTAACCAAAGATGATTTCGACCATAACTGAGCTGGAAATCGGCAGGCAAAAGTGTAAAGCACATTAAGAGCGATGAAAAGAAATACAAGCCAGATACAGATGCAGATACAGATACAAATACAGATACAGATACAGATACAGATAAAGTGGCAAATGCAGATACAGATGTGTGGCAGGTGACGAATGCACAACAAAAAGCGCTTCATTGATTGCCTCTTTTTGTGGCCCGTCGAGTTTTTCGGCTTCCTTTGTTCATTTTTCCACTGAAGTGGGCGGGAAAGTGTGAAATTCAATATGGAAAACATACAGTGCACATGAAAAAGTGTAATGGTTTCAATGTTTGTAATTTCTGAATTGTAAATTCTGTTGGCCATAAAATTTCTTTGCTAATTGGCTTTAATTTTCAGTTTCATTGAATTTAAGCTTTTTAAAGTGTAATAATTTTTTTTTGTGTATTTATGTTTGCCTGTTACTGGCCTCGAAAGACAGAGGAGGCGAGGACATCCTGCTGCGGGCAAACAATGAGAAATGGCTGGTCCACCTGCTCTCCTGTATAAGTCTGGTCCGAGCAGCTTCCAACCAACCAACCAAGCAACCAACCGACCTGAACGTGTTTAATTTAATTCCGTCGGTTCTGTAAAGACCATCAATGGCAATTCTTGGAACGGTTTATGGGGCCTTTGGCAAAATCCCATAAAATGCTAATAAAAATCAAATCAATTTGGAAAGTGGTCGGTCGGTTGGTCGGTCGGCCGGCCAGTGGAGCGTGCATTGCAGTAAATTGCATCAAAATCGTGTAACCCAATTGGTTGAATGGCCAGTAAGTGCATTAGTCGGCGGGATGTTTTGTGCGAATCTGTCAAATATCAAATTGATGTGCAGCTGGCTGGGCGGCGGGCAGATTCTACACAGATGACGGGCCCTGGCGGAAGCGGAAATGTATTTCCGAAAACCGGAAATGTACTGCTGCACTTGAATTGCAAATGGCGCCAGCTGGCCCAGCACCCACCTACCCTTCGAAAAGGACCCTTATGAATATGCCGAAACTGCCCAGGAAAATTGCCTCAAGCCTAAAGGAAAATGTGGACAAAGTTGTGGTGCAACTGTTGGCATTTAATAAATATTTTACAAGTACATACAACTTCCAAGAACCGAGAGCACTTGGAGTTCATTAAAGAGAGGGACCGAAACTAAATTTAAATTGCCGGCTGACTAGCAACTCCTTTGCGTTGCCCTTTGTCCATTTGCATATTAATTAAACCTTACAGCCGAAAGGCGGTGGCCAGCCCCAAAGCCGAAAGGTCAAAATTCCAGGGCCAGGCCAAAAAACCATAAGCTGACCACCACATATATACATACACATACGCATACACACATCTGGCTGGCTGCTTCATTAGATGGCGTGGCATATTTTCGAGCTAACTGAGCCCGGTTTAAGCCCATAAAAATTTAATTTCATCTTAACAATGGTGTTTTGGGCAAACAATTTGCCGTCAGCCGAAATTTATCTTGCTCACCCTGCCGACGCGACGTGTCACTTAAATATCAATTTAATTTCCATAATAAAGACAGCTCCTTTGCACCCACAAAAAAAAAAGCAGCTAACGATAAATTTATGCCCGGGCCCCCGGGGGGATTTTCTCTATGATTGACAGTTTGTTTAGCAGCCAAGAATGGGGGGGGAGTCCCCGAAAAGTAGTTGACAGAACATTGATTGAAATAAGTATATCAAATATGTATTAATAGAAATGGAAATTTCGGTGGGGAGGACACAGGCGCCCAACTATTGTTAATTGTATTTGCTAAGCTTTCAGCGCCTGAAGTAAATTCGTAAGAGTATCCTGCTTTATTAAATTCAGTTTGTTTGCTCCTGATTAGGGAGGAAAACTCTAAGTATTGTAGTGCAAATAATTGTTAACTCAGTTTCGAAAATAAGTTGAGTGGAAAAATAACAATTACAGTATTCGATTACATTAAATTGAATATTCTGGTGTAGTTACTTTAATTGTAGAATCAAATTCCAGGCCAAGTGGCTTTTAAATTTAAAATAAGATGATTTTGTTGTTAAAACAGAATGGGTGTATGTCTCCAGAAATATATATGAAAGCCCACATAAAAGCAATGTGAACAAAACAATAAAAGCAAACTTAAAAGTCCATTAAAAATGCTTAAGCGACTTTCTAAAGTCGCCAGACCGCGTCTACCCGGTGACATGGGGTGACATGGGGTGTGGATTTGGATGCAGATGTGGGCGACTGGACTGAATAAAACTGAAATAAACCCCACTGAACCGAACTGAACCCACAAATGTATATGGTATGGACTTGATGGGCTGCTGCCACTGCTTCTGGCACAGCCATCGTCGACAATAAATAGAAATCTCAATTTACGATGCGTTAGTTGAGCTGCTCCCGTTCCCCCGGCTTCCGGGAAGGCGGCGTCAGTAACTAATGCCAGCAGGACATTGTTGTTGCTGGGTGAGTGGATCAGGACACTCTTAAAAAAGGGGTCTATAATCTGAAAAAAATTTATTTTTTTTTTAACTATTATCAATTCAGTTTAGCTTAGATTAAACTTCAGGTTTTTGCATTAAAAGTATTTCAGGGAAATTACGTTCGCCCGATGTTTTACTCCCGAAAACCCAATTTTTATCTTAGTGTGATTTCCAGGCTTTGTGGGCGGAATGTCCTTGCTGTGGGCCAAAACCAACTCGTCTGGTCTGCGCCTCTCTAATGGCATTTGTGATGGCTGCGGTTATAGTCGCTGCCGCAGCCATCGTTGACGATGATGTTGATTGGCGATTCGCCGACGCATGCATGGATATGACTCCATTGCCCTAATCCTCACTGTTGTCCTCGGGGTAACTGGAAAAGTGCTTTTCTGTTTTCCATCAGCTGCACCGAGTGTGTTTATGTTGACATTAAAAACTTTGCTCTTGCCAAAACTCTGATGGTGCGAAACCGAAACCAAAAACTTAACCGACGCATAGTTCAATTATGCGATAAAAGTTAAGCTCTTGAAAAGTTTCTAACTGCGCTAATACGTGACATAATTTGTGGTAATGCGATTGAACCGATGGAGCTGTTCGGAATTGTTGCAGACAGTTTTCGTCGGGGCTGAGTGACTTTTTCCCCGACAGATACAATGTTTCCAAACTTATCCACAAGGATAAAAAAAGTGCAGAGCAAAAGAACAAGAGACAGAGCACTTCAATTAGCAGCCACTTCCGTTTTGGCCGGTCGAGCAAATTAGCCCTGGTCCAATGGGGAAATTGCAGGCTTTTCTTTCTCGAAAATTAGTGGAAAAACTCAACCGCAAATGCACTTTCCGCGGCAGAGAATTAAGCCAACCAAACCGAACTGAAGTAAGCCAACGCTGATGGATTCTCGTTCGGTTGAGACAATTCCGGTCGCAATTCCTCACAAAGCCAAGCACTGGCTGGCTAACAAAAAGCGGCAACCTCAGCTAATTGGTCCTTGAATGCAAATAGTGGTCACTCAATGGCCTGTGGTCGGGATAAAAGTAAAGCGCTATACCTCAGTTTAGTACAGTATTTGTTTAGTCATTGTTAAGGCAGCTGTGGCTAAATACAAATCTAACAAAAAATGTGTAATTGTTGTAAAAATTTAACTTTATTAGAAGAGATTATGTAAAATAAAGTATAGCTTGTAGTTAACAATTAACAGAAAATTCGTATCTAACATTTTACTATCTCGTGTTCGGAACTTAACAATTTCTGCAAATGAACCTCGTCTGCCAAAGGGGCGTATACGCAATGTTTAACATTTGATGAGGTATTCAGAATTTTAAGTGCCCCAAATGTGCAGCAACTTTGAGTTGAGGGAGCATAACTTTCCCAAATTGCTGCATCATTTCAGCTTCTTTAGGTAAACTATTTTTACTAGGGCCTCGCATAAATATGAATTTACAAATTTACATGCCACTAAAAACGGCTACAAAGTTTTTTTCCCCCATTTCTCCCTTAGCTGCAACTATTCGGCGTTCAGCGACGAACAAGGACATTTTTTCGAGGAGTGGGCGGGGATGTCCTAGAAGTCCTCTCAGAAAATAGGCGCAAAAGCAGCACTTTTGTTGTTGTTTCTGCTGAACGGCAATGTTGCGGCTCTGGTGGAACGCATAAAAAACTTTTTAATTAAATTCCCCTGCTAGGCCAGGCCGGGAGCCACTTGTTGTTGTCTTTGGCCGCAGCAACAAAGAGTTCAGTTTGGTGACAAGTTTGCATAAAGTAGTAAAAAAAGGCTATTTTTATACTGTTAAGAAGTTTGGCGCACTGCCCGAAAAATGCAAAATAGGTTTTTTCTCGACAAAAATATAAACTTCTCATGCAAATGCAACAAAGACTTTGTTCTCAGTGCCTTGATTTTTCAGAGGCTGGAAACTTTCTACTTCATCGAACTCGCATTTCCATAAAAGTTTTCTTTTTTCTCGGGCTTACCAGCTGGGAAAACTCACAACTTTTCACTTACTATTAGCTGAGAGAACAATTTGTGTGAAAATTAACACAATTAAATAGCTTTATTTTTCTGTCAATGTTTGATTTCTCCCAAATACACTTTTTAAATCCCTGGCAAATAACCAGTGCAATATCCTCTGGGGTCCGCAATGCAAAATGAGATTGCAGGGTCTTACAGCCTTCGGAATCAATTTGGAAACGTTTAAATTGTATATTTCTTCCTTCTCTTATTTCCTGACGACTATTTGCCCGGGGCCTTGAGCTTCTCATTGGGTTATCCCCGGACTCCGGATGCTTTGAGCAGTTGCAACAGGAGGCATCGGCCGTAGACTTTACTTGTGTCCTCGCCCGCATCCCTCCCACCCGGCATCCGGCCGTCACATCCTTTCACTTCATCCCTGCCGCAACAAGTGGCTGTTTGCGTCTGTTTTTCGTTGGAGACTCCTTGGGGTGGCAACTGTTGCTGATGGTTTGTGGCTGCTGTTTGCATTTTTATGGTAAACCGCCCCAGGCAAGTCAATGTTGCTTTTTCGCTTTCCCAATTAAATGGCTGGCACCCACCCACACCCACAACAAAAAAAAAAACATTCTGGAAAACCTATTAACAGGCAAATTGGAAAAGCATTTTCTTTATCTTGAATACATTTTTGCATGCATTTTCTGACAGCAAATATAAACAGTTTAAGACTTTAGTTGGTATTATTAATAAAAACTTTAGATGACAGTATTTGTAAATCAGCAACTTGTGCAGCTTTGGGTAAACATTTCAGTTAATTGCAGACTTTTTTTTCCAATTTTTCTGCTGTACTACTTTCCTGTTCCTTTCAGAGAAGGGTCAGCATGACAAGTGGGAAAAGTTTGCGGCCACTGACACGCTGTAAACTTTGCCGGCAAATTGCTCGACCCACCATTGACATTTGCACCTGTCTCCTGAATCCACTTTGACCCCCTATCGCCGGGATATACATATACATACATCAATGTCAGCGGAAGTTTCGCGCTTTTGAGCTAAATTTAGTATTCACTTTGCTTGGACAAAATGAGGTAGGTCGAAGCGCGGCGTGTGTGGGATGAAAATGCTAAAAATCGAAAATTCAATTTAAACGTCACACTGCTCTGTCATAGAAATCATATTTTTCGATGCCATGGGTAGGGAATATGCCAGAAACGTGTCGAACGGCCTTCGAAAATCTGGCAAATGTCAGACAGGCTGTCGGAAAAGGCTCACGAAACGTGAATGCGTGTATCTGTATCTGTGGATCTGTATCTCATGAATGAATCGACCCACTCAGCAGTTTCCTCTCAATGGACGAGAACGGGAAACCTGAATGCATCACGGTTGTGTTTTGGCAAAGCGAAAGCAAATCAATGGCAAATGGCAAAGCCGAAAGAGAATTTAGCAGATGGCATCGTTTGTGATTGCCCGTCTGAATGGAGCAGAGAGTTTTCCTGAATGGGGAAAATTGCAGTCCACCTAATAGAGTCAGAGATTTTGTCCGACATCGAGATTAGGTAGCAAGATTTTTTCGTAGAGTTTCCTTTTATATTAGTGTGTGGAAAAGAAATGAAGTTCTATTTTTTAGAGTGAAAAATAATCCAATAAAACATAAAACGGTGGCCGAAAGCACTTACACTCCAATTTGATGCCATTGTTACTGATTTTTTCCATCTCTATTAATCAACTTGAATTTCCTGGCACGAAGCCAGTCAATTGAAGCCGATCAAGTTACCAGCTAGCAGTTTTTCAGCTGCCATCTGCAATTTTTCGATTCTCGGATTTCAATCAAAGGAAAATATTTACATTTTTCACTCGGCCAAGCTAGCGAATTGAAACACTAAACAAAGGACACAAAATGCGCCAGGGCAGTAAAGGAAACCGAATAATTGTATAAAATGCGAAGACGAGCCACTAAAGAGCAGAAGATGGCAGCCTTGAAGTAGAAGCTACTTGGCGAAAAATGCTGGGAGCAGAGCCAAAGCTGCCTGAAAACGAATTAAACTAATATTTATCAAAGAGATGAGCGAGACGTGCTTCAAGCTAAACAAAAGGCGATAGCGAAAGCTGGCGCCATTCGAGGAGTAATGAGGAATGGGCAAGGACACCAGGATACTGCGACATTGGGACGGCAGGATATGGTTGAGCGGCCTGAGCCGTTTGAGCAGGACTCCCAGCGTGTGCAGGATGTGCAGGATGAGATGCTGCAACGTCACGGAGGACTAAGGAAAGTGACGCTGTCAAAAAACTGAATGAATGGACTCCTGCTGTTTTGTTAGACACTGAAAAAAAACAACGAAAAACGAATCAATTAACAAGGATAAAAAAAACATTTAAGGTTAACTATTATTGTTACTAACTTACCAAAACAACTTAAAGTAGAAATAAAATGTTTGATGTCATAAAAACATACACATTAAATAGTGTTTATGTAATTATTTTCTCATTTTTTCCCTGCCGGATATAACCATTTTTTTGCCAAGTGAATGTGTGCCAGAGTAGCGCGAAAGTTGAGCCAACTTTATGCTAATTAGCAGCTGCTAACCAGCCTTAAAACTTTGCACTTAACAACAGATGGCAAAGGGAGGGGACTCGTTGAAGGAGCAGGAGGACCAGCAGACATATGTTCTAATATGCTCCAACCTGGCAGGCCGCAATTTACGGCTCCGACTGTTTTTGGCCGACTTCCCATCCCATTTTGGCCCGTTGCTTGGGTGTTGCGGCTTCTGAAATTGGATAAGTGCCGCTTTCTCGTATTTTCCGACATCTGGGTACCACACAATGGACAAAGCCAGATATTTTTCGGGGCCATCTCCTTGGTTCAGCACTTTGTGGCATTTCTGCCGTCTCATTCCCTTTTCATTGCCGGCCTGCAGTTAAAGCTGTCGCATCTGCCTTTTCGCCACCACCGCTCCCGAAATGTACATTCAAAAATATACCATTTATAAGGATCCCCATACATACCATATATATCGTTGTTTGTGAGGGGGCGTGGGCCTGGGGTAATTGCATTGAAATGGGAAAATAAAACCGCTATAAATATGCCCATTGTGTGGCAGTGCCAGTGCGATTCTAGAGCCAACAATGCGCTCCATAAATTAACTAAATTGAAAACCATTTTGGTGCAGCGTTCTCCAAAGCTTGCCGCTCGAGAGTTGCCCCTTTTCCGCCCATTCCGCCACCCTTTTCCACCTTCATAGCTGGCAACACTTTTATATTCATTTCGTTTCACAGAGAACCGGGCGATCTATTGTGGCCCTTCAATTTAAAAGGAGAGCTTGACTTTATCAAGGGCTTGGTAATTATCTGCTGGCATTGAATTTAATGCAGTTCCTATTTTTCCTTTGAAAACGGAATGAATATATATGAGTTATTTACTGAATCACTGAAGCGTTTATGAAGCCAATAACAGATATATTCAAATAAATTGGCAGCGGGTTGAACAAAGTTAAAAAGCAAATATTTTGTTAAATTTCCAATGAATTTATTAGCTGATTGATTATTGATTGAAATGTTTCCCGAATAAAAAAAAATTTATTACCTGTTAAATCCGTTTTTCTAAGCAAATGAACAAGGTTTATTTGATCTGAATTTAATCCGCTTATATCTCACACTCAATGAGAGCATTTCAAAGTCACATCAGAATTTTGAGCACCATTTTTGTGCAGGATTTTTTTCAGTTTGATGCGATTTCCGCTCGCTGCGCACATAAATATGCAATAGAAACTTTTCTCACGTTTTTGATTGCATTTTTTGTGCAGCGTCATAAATATTAAATGTTTACTTTCGCCAGCAGCCAAAAGAGTCCGGCTCCGAGTCCGAGCAGAGCTTCATTTTTTATATTACCTAAAGCACCAAACCCCATCAAGTCGAAACCCAGTAGGGTAGAGGGATCTGTGCACATTTATCCTTGTAATGCCGCCGAGAAGCTTTTATTGCTTTTCCATGCGGCCAGAAGTAAATAAATGAGCCAGAATAGTACAGTACAGAAGATACAGCAGCCACAATATGCCGGATAACCCCAAATGTCCTTATTAATAAGTACTGGCACTGGCTGTGACCAAAAACCACACGATGCACTTCATTAACTTAATTAAAAATCTTGCCAGGACACTGAGAAACTTGAGCTTGGAGAATAGCGAATATGAGTTCATGACAGGGCGCCGCGTGCAAATGATGGCGGCGGCTGAGGCTGAGGATGTGGAAGAGCAAGTGCAGGAGCCGCAAAGCGAGTCAATTCCAGCTGAGTGCAAATAATGCGCCTTCATCCACAAACATCCACAAACAAACACAAACAAACGAACACGCTGCACGCGGAGCGTAAACTCAATTAAAAACTGTCGAGCTGTTGCCGCCACGCCGCATTTCGCCAGATGACTGAAGTTGATTATCTTCATCCAGTGTCAGGAAAACACACTCGCATGTCTCTCACTTTTTTCCGCTGCCACAGGTATTTCCTAGCTTGCCTGCGTTTTTTTCCTTGCCACAGTTAACAGTGCATGCAAATGGTTTTGCTGGCAAGAGCTTGGAATCCCTGCCATTATGGTTTGCAATTTATATTTTCCTGTTGCCTCGACAACCGGCAAACTTAATTGGATTTTAAATGCAGTTCCATTCATAAATTAGCCGAGCTCGGCTGCAAAATGCTAAGTAGAGCTCTGATTAGTGGAGTCGCACAAATGTAGTAGTCCCTGGGTGTTGTGGTGATACTGATATTAAATATTTAGTTTCCATTTGGGCTTGGGAATATATTAAACTAGAATCTCTTTTAGGTAATCATTTATTTAAAGCAAAGTTTAAAAAGTAAATGAACAAGGTATTCTAGTTTATCGGATTTAAAACGAAATCTTATATCAGAGGTGGAAGTTGGATTGAATATCGCAAACAAAGTCACTGCATGTGAAATGGCAAAGACGCACAATACTTACTAATACATATTTGAAGATGTTGCCATCCAGCAGGAGTGTGCCACTGTGCCACTGCTGCCTCATGCCCCGGTCTGGGGCACTCTGTACAAATGCAACGCCTAACATACAATGTCGCAAATGCGGCTAAGCATGACGTTGATGAAGCGCATGCAACAGCTCAACTTAGTTGAAGGCTTCGAAGCGTGGCAGGTTGCTGATGTTGCTGTTGATGTTGCACCCTGATGTTGCTGTTGCCACCGTGCTATGTGCTATGCTGCTGACAATTCGTTGTTAGCGAGCGTTGTTCATGTTGTGGTTGCGTTTGCGTGTGCGGGTTTGTCAGTGTTCTAGACGATAAATTTTCAATTTTGCAACTCGCGTGCGTGTGCTTTGCGCTTTGGCGTTTCCGCCCGTTTAGCCACAGTTCAGCGCAGGACAACGTGGCGTATGATTGATGCCGTCTCAAGCAGATACACAAACACCCCATACACACACCCGCAGCTCGCCAGACAGGAGCTTATTATATTTACATACATAAAAAACAAAATCTTGGTATATGGCTTCCTTTCGCTTCTTTTTCTGACGCCATGATGGAGTGTCCCGACACCCACACAGGCACACCAACACAAACTGGAGCATTTACAAGGACACTAACGCCGATGCCAACACCATTGCTTATATACGCTTAGCTCCCATTATGGGTTAGGGTTCTTTAATTACTTACATTCACCTCATCACTTATCTCATTCATTGCAGCTCCACGCGCTCAAGACGTCTGAAGAGTGTCTAAGCCACGAAAGGAGACCCGAAGCGAAGAGACGGAGACGCAGGCAAAAGGTGGGTTAAAAGCGTAGACAGTCCTTGTGCCAGATTAGGATGGTTTAAATTACAAAAAGATAATATACACATGTACGCTTTAAAGAGATTTAAGATTCAAGGTGTCAATAGAGAGCGTTGATTATTTAAAAAGCTTAATTAAAAATACAGGAGCGTATTATCTCATCTTTCTATATCTCAAAGCCATCTAAACTGTACATTTTAAGGGACTTTAATATCAACATTATGTCAAGACCGAGAATGCATTCTGAAGTGCACGCTTGGCCCTTGGAAAACAATTCAATTAGTGGCAGCTAAGAGACAAAGTTATCCAGCACCCATATAAAAAGATTTTATGACTCACTCTTTCGAGGGGATTCGGGATTCAGGATGCAGGATGCAGGATAAGGCATTCCACGGAAGCTCACGATGGCCGGCATTCTCATAAAAGTCAGCGCAAGTATATTGAGTGGAAAATTGTTGGGCCAGCCATGCACTTTGTTGCATTGCATCAGCAGAATGCAGCATCTGGTGGTGCCTCACTGCAGATTGAAACTGCAGATGAAGATGGAGTTTCAGTATCAAGAGGATTAGATTGCATTAGACGAAAGCATTCACATCAGATGTCTGATGTAATTGGGTTTCATCCTCTCGTAGATCGTTGGGCAAAAATCAAATCAATGGAAATTGCCTTTGTCATTTTGCGGATTAAATAGCACAAATAGTTTCTGTTTTATTAAAAGCCAACAAGTTGGCAATTTGAGGACAATTAGCCGAAGTGTAACGCCCAAACAAAAGGCGGAGCCAGAACGGTGGCCAGGACAATGGGCAGGAACAAAAGGAACATCTCTTTCAGTGAAATATTTCCGTAAATAAATGCGAAATGGCCCTTTTTATGATGATGTCAGAGCGCGCCAGAGAAATAATTTTAAAACCAATAAATTGTGAAAAAAACATCCGACAAGCGTCAAGCGACAACAACAGAATGAGCTATAAAACCGACGACAAATATTTGACTTGACAAAACGGGCATTTATGTAACGTATCAGAGAAAAGCGCATAAATTCCACAGACAGGAATCATCGATGTACTGTTTTGTACACCCTGGGTGGCCACCATAAATAATCAAATGAAAATAACAAAAGACTATAAGGCGCAGCGACCAAATATGTAAATGCCTGTTGTTTTTCCTTTTTCCGTTTTCTTTTTTTGTAGGTTGCCCATTGGTAATGGGAAAAGCAAAGCGTGTTTCCCGTAAAAAGGAGAAAGGAAGACAACGCAGGGCCGTGCCCGCAATTTATGTAAAATTCAATGCTTTATTACATCACACACGCACACTCGCACACACGCGAAATAAAAGGAATGTGCTTGTGAGTGGCCTGCCTTTATATGCAAATCATATCACTCATACGCCCACGTGAACTTTAAATGCAAAAACATTATCAAAAATGAAACAGCAGTGAAAATGTCAGCCCAGAAGCTGCTACAGCGGCATGAGAATTCCTGAAGATAAGCAAATGTTTTCACTCGCTTTCTCTTCTACACATGTTTTGTGCACAAATTTTATTATTCACACAAATAAACAAACAAGGACCAGGACACACACACATATCCCAAAATACTTACATATGCCAGGCATTTCTCCTGTAACAACACTTCCAAACAAAATTAATGGCAAACAATGCGCCTCTGGCCTTGAAAAAGAAAGGTGAAACATAATCGGTGTTGAATATTTCATCCCTAATTCGTTTCAACTTGACATACATCATCCTCTGAGATGGAAAATATTTCAAAAATTTTTAGTTAAGGTCCTGACACATTCAAAACCTTTAAACGATATCTTTTTGCCCAGTGCCACTGTCATCCACTGATTGCTTCCCATATTTTGTAGTTCTGTGTCGGCTGGCTGGCATAAATATATGATTCGAAATCAACGCATTCATTATTTACAACCATGCCAACGCCGGGCCAAAAAAAAAAAGTGAAAGGCAATGTAAACCAAGAGCAGCTTGACACATAAACATCAAGTGCGCAAGAATGTTACCCTCCTCCTGGGTGGATGGATGGATGGGTGGATGTCTACAAGGTCCCTTCCTTCCCTTCCCTTCCCCCCAAAAAAATGGAACACTGCCACCGAAAGGGGCGCCAATGTCGACAGCGGCAATTTAAAATTGCTGGCTTTTTAACTCGCATCCATTTACAGCAATTTTGTGAGCTCTTGAGCCGTGTGTGTCAGGAAGAGTGTGTGTGTATGCCAGTGGTGTCCCTCGTGTGATGTGTCAGGTTGAAATTACATCGGCGGGCAGGCACTTGGCAAATGGCAAATGCTTCAAGGATAACACATAAATAAGCAGCAAGTGGAGAGGACGGGACGGAACAAAAATTGAATGTGAAGGAGCCTGCATGAGAAATCAAATTTTATGACTTTGTAATTGAAATGCGCTAGCGAGCATATGAAATGAGTGGGCCGCCTTGGCCATTACGCATACGCCCGGTTGGCTGCACAGATTTCAATCTCTCTCTTTAATCTCCCGAGGCTTACAGTCGCTTCCCACATTTTTTGGGACTTATTAGGATATATTCTTTGTGCGTCTTCCATGCCTTGAGGTGCAAAGTGTAATGAAAGATTTTTATACAATTGGTTTTATTTTAATACTTTTGTGTCCTTTAATTTTTTTATTTCTATGTTGGATAAGTCACCGAATCTCTCAACATTTTTCTGGCTATTAAGTTAAAACGAATGGTTGTATTTTTTTGCATTTATTTAAATAAAATAACCCTGAAAGTTATCTTCTTTGCCGTTTGCCGTTTTCCGTTTTATTTCTTTTGGAAGGATTTATTATGTGTACCTCCTCCAAAGCTGTCTCAATTTTTCAGTGACTCACTTGGTCCGTCCGACTTTCGGTTCTCAGCCACAAATCTGATCAGCTTTAAAAATGCTGTCTGGTAAAAAAGGCGAAAGGCAAGCTTAATGCCCCAAAGTGCCGGCGCCAAGGAGAGCCGCATAAAAAAGAGGGCGGACTGACACAAAAAGGGGCGGACGGGCTGGGGGCAGTGGCAATGAGGGCCAGTTGAAGTGCGGTTCGCAGCAGACCATAAACTGCAACCATCAACTGCATTGCATTCTCTTTCGAGTGGCTGCTGTGGGGGGGTACTCGACGGAGCTGCTTGAAACAATTGCTTGGGATATCTGCAAAAATTAAGTTTACGCTCGCTGATTTTAAAAAGCACTTTATGCTCCCTGGTCCGTCGCTATACACCCGCTTCTACTTTATCCTCTTCCCTTCCTGAGCTTATTGAGCTCTGGCCGGTGCCCGGGGCAGAACTTAAGGATTTGCAAGCGTCAGCGCAGCCATAAAATATATTTTGTGTTAACTGAAAGGCAAGCCAGTAAATCCTATATAGCACTTAATAAGGCACAAAGGGGTGGCGTAAATCTAAATTGAAATCTCCACAGTAAACTATTTGTTATATACAACAAAGTGGCTCAACTGAACCAATAGTTGCTTCTGCAGGACAACTCTCGAATTCGCACAGAACGAGTCCTGTCGGCAGAGTAAACTGCGGCAGACCTCAAGACGCTGCCACAAAAGCCAGGGAAACTGCCAAATATTTGAAAAGTTCGGCCTCCTTAGCCGGAATACCAAAGACATCGGGGAGGCAAGCAAGCCAGAAATGGCTGAAAGTTGCTCATGCAGGACGAAGGACATAAATATTAAAACCTATGAATATTTACGTCCCCCTGTCGGCTTTGGCAATAATACAAATAAGGCTACACAGAAAACGGAGGCTTTATGCAGCTTTAGCTGCGAAATCGGGCCCATCGCGCCCACGAACGATTCATAATTAAATTACATTATTTATGTCCCGTTGCCAGGAGAATTCATCCGGACAGGACCAGACAGGACAGGACAGAATCGTCCTGCCCGGAGCTTAAAGCGGCTTACAATTTATTGTTTGCTGACCAAATAATTGCGAATGGCGCTCGGCTTTTGGGCCATCTTGTCCCATTGATTAGCATAATTAACACTGGAAGTCGCTCGAGCGCAATTGGCTGCCAAATATCATTCGTTTCTGTTCGAAATTCGAATCGATTTGATTCGATTCGGGTGCATTCATTGAAACACAATGGGGAAATCAACTCGTGCGTATTCAAAATTCAAATTGTCGGCCAATTTCCCAGCAGAAATGATTTGAACAAAGTTTTGACGTGACTTTTGTACTTATTCAATTTGTTTTTCAAATTGCTTTGTTTATTTGCTAAATTTAAATATTTTTAATTAAGAAATGTAGTATTTTTAGCATTGTTTCAATTTTATTGATTCATGTTTCAAAGATTTGTATTAGAATTCACCATGGAAATAGTTTTTTAATGATGCCGGGCATATACTTTGAAAAAGTGATTGCCCCCCCGAGGGCTTTGTTTCAAATTTCACTCAATTTTCAAGTGTCGGGAGAGCCGCTTAGCTGCTGCACAGGTGTGGCAGCGTCTGGTCGTCTAGACGACCGGCCCGGCCCCTCCCCTTCCCTTTTTCCGGCACAATTGCCACTTGGCCGCATTCAATAAATCGCACCGAGTCGACACATGAGAGCCGAATTCACAGAAGGGCAAATGCTTTTTTAAAGCGGTCGTCGGCACATTCGGTGTTTTGTAAAGAAATTCAATTAGGGATAAATGTATAGGTTGAGCCTCGACTTCTTCGTCTTCTAGATCTGACCACAAAAAAAAAAAAAATGCGTGGATGTCGGGCGAGGAGAGGTGGAATGCGAAATAAATATAGATGCGAAACGGAAGCTGCCAAATGAAAATGGCCACAACAATGGCGGAGGCGCCATCGCCTTTTAGCTGCTCTTTGTTTATTTGTTTCGGCAAGTGGCAGTGGGCGGTGGCGGTGGCGGTGGCTGCGGCTACGGCGTTGGCGGGGTGGGCGTGGCTCTGGCTGTGGCTGCGGCCTGGGAAGGCTGGCAGTGGCTTGGCTCAACGGCAATTCAATAATCAAAAGAAGTATGAAAATTAATACAAAAGGACCGCGGCAGCAAAGCAGAGACTGCGGTCACTCCTCCTTCTCACTTTGCCGCCGAATGATTCATCCAGACTCGTGGAAAAACTGGAGAAAATTCTTGGCACAAGAGCACATGGCCGCCGGGCCATGAAAACGTTAGCGGTTGCTCCTCTTATTTTCCTTTTTTTTCCCCCTCATTGTTTCATTGTTTAAAAATTTTCCTTGGAAATTGTAACAACTGTGACCATCATTAGGGCGACATGTGCGTGTGGTAAGGTCTTTTGTGAGCTTCGAGGAGTAACGAACCGGAGCACAGAGTGGGAACCAAAAAATGGAATAAAGCAGAGATATACACGAAAGGGCAAAGAGGTTTTATGCGAATTTAAATTCAGAATTTAAGCCACTGACATTGTCACATTATAAATACGAGACGAGTAATGATTTTCTCACATTCTCTATTTCCAGGCGACAATCAGGGAGACCACAAAAAGCTACTGAAAAGATTTATTGAACGAGATCACCCGCAAGTACAAGGCATAAAAGTCAATGACCACATCAACTGGAAGCCGCAGGCAACGTTTTTATTAAGCATACGCCCCCATATAAATTAGTAATCAAGACGCGCCCGAGGCGAAACTAATAAGAGGACTTATTTTTATTGAAATTATTATGATTAATGGCCAGTGTGCTGGGCTGTGCTGCTCTGTTCTCTGCTCTGGAAAGTAAATCGAGTTGCGCAATGAACCTTTGGCCAATCGAAGGCGCGATGCGAGGCAGCAGGTTAGCTGTGGGTTACTCATACGCCGTGTTGCCCCGCGGAAGTAGCGTTTAATAAAAGAGAGAGAGAAGGAGAGAAAAAAAAACAAAAGAATACGAAATTGATGGCTGCAACCGGTCACTGTCAACGGAAACTAATCTCCACCGCCACTCTGACGCTTTTCATCCTATTCCTTAGCAGCTGGATAGCCTATGCAGCGGCCAAGGCGACGGCAGCTGCTCCGCTGCTGGAAAGCGAGACGGAGCCGTCATCGACGGACTTTGCGAACAGCAGCAGCGCCTTCCTGGGCGCGGTGGCCTCTGCTTCGGCTGCGTCTTCGGTTACGTCCTTAAGTGGGACTCCTCCCATGAACAGCAGCCCAGTGGCTATTGTTACGTACCAGGGCATTACGAGCAGTTATCTGGGAGACAGTAACACAACATTGGTGCCCCTATCGGATACGCCTTTGCTGCTGGAGGAGCTCGCTGCCGGCGAGTTTGTCCTGCCGCCTTTACAGTCCATTTTTGTGAGCATTGTCCTGCTCATCGTCATTCTGGGCACAGTGGTGGGCAATGTCCTGGTGTGCATCGCCGTCTGCATGGTCCGTAAGCTGCGGAGACCCTGTAATTATCTGCTGGTATCCCTGGCGCTCTCCGATTTGTGCGTTGCCCTTTTGGTGATGCCCATGGCCCTGTTGTATGAGGTCCTGGAGAAGTGGAACTTTGGTCCGCTGCTGTGCGACATCTGGGTTTCCTTCGACGTGCTCTGCTGCACAGCCTCGATCCTCAATCTTTGTGCCATATCCGTGGATCGCTACCTGGCCATTACCAAGCCCCTGGAGTACGGCGTGAAAAGGACACCGCGCCGGATGATGCTCTGCGTGGGGATTGTCTGGCTGGCGGCTGCCTGCATTTCGTTGCCGCCCCTGCTAATATTGGGCAATGAGCATGAGGACGAGGATGGCCAACCTATATGCACAGTGTGCCAAAACTTTGCATATCAGATCTACGCCACCTTAGGATCCTTTTACATACCGCTGTCGGTGATGCTGTTCGTCTACTACCAGATCTTCAGGGCGGCGCGGCGCATTGTGCTGGAGGAGAAGAGGGCGCAGACCCACTTGCAGCAGGCCTTAAACGGCACCGGGTCCCCCACAGCCCCCCAGGCTCCGCCCCTGGGTCACACGGAACTCGGAGGTAATGGCCAGCGGCACAGTAGTGTTGGCAACACCTCGTTAACGTACTCCACTTGTGGTGGCCTGAGCAGCGGGGGCGGCGGAGGCGGAACCCTGGGAGTCGGTTTGGGCGGAGGCCACCACGGCAGCGGCGGGGGAGTCAGCGGCTCCACTGGTCTACTCGGTTCACCGCACCACAAAAAGCTGCGATTTCAGCTGGCCAAAGAGAAGAAAGCCTCCACCACTCTGGGCATCATCATGTCGGCCTTCACCGTCTGCTGGCTTCCGTTCTTTATCCTGGCTTTGATTCGTCCCTTCGAAACGATGCACGTGCCCGCCTCCCTCTCCTCGCTCTTCCTTTGGCTGGGCTATGCCAACTCGCTGTTAAATCCCATCATATATGCGACCCTGAACCGGGACTTCCGCAAGCCCTTCCAGGAGATCCTCTACTTCCGGTGCTCCAGCCTAAACACGATGATGCGGGAGAACTACTACCAGGATCAATACGGAGAGCCCCCCTCGCAACGGGTGATGCTCGGCGATGAGAGGCATGGTGCCCGGGAAAGTTTTCTCTAGAAATGGTGAATGCAAGGAATTCATAGTTGAAAGGTTTTTGATGTAAGGCTCGACACACTCACACACTGGCAGGATTTCTTAAGGAATAATGAGAGAAAGAAATCCACGGAGAGCTGCTAAATTTTACAAATCAGAAGCTCCTAAATTATGTTGTAAATTAAAGAAACTCGATTGGACTCTATGATTTACCAAAGTATATAGATTATGTATTGATTTTGAAATGCGAGTTTCTCCAGAGAAAGTAGATCAGATCGAAGATAACTTTCCCCTACACACACATGGATATTTGTATGTAGTAGTGTTAGTAGTGCGTATCTCTGTATATGTGCACCGCCCCTTGACATTCGTGGACGACTCCTCTAAATGTAACTCGTTGTTGTAATTTTAAATGTAGAAATAAGCAATCAGTGTGGTCCCAGCTGTCACCCAGCCACCCAGCCACACACCCACACACTCTCACACACCAACCAAAACACACACACACACACGGTTGTAACTGTGACAGGTTTCTACGGTTCCTTTTATGTTTTGAAAACAATCAGCACCGAATATGAGACACAATCGTTATCGAATCTATTGATATGACCACCCAACCGCCCAACCACCCAAAAAATAATCCTATCCCTAGTCCATTTCCCCCATCCTACCTTGTCCTCACCTTAAACAAGTGAAAAGAATTATTTGCCAGAGTAGTTAGTTGATTTGCGATACTCAAACTGAGCCAAAAATTAAATTTACAAGCTAGATACGATTAAATTTACGTTTGTGCTATCCACTGTAAATACCCAGCTCTGTCTATCTAAGATGCATAACAAATAATGATATACAGATAAATATATATATATATACAGATATAATATAAATATACAAGAAGAGTAGCCTATATATATATATATATAGAATACGTGTACACTGTGCAGCCCAAGCTCAAGTGAACTAAGAAGTGAAAACTAAATTGTATTTTGTAACTTTCTGCATTAGTCTTTCGTTGTATTTTGTATGAAAAGTCACGCCTCTCTGTGATACCAAACATTAAGCATTACTTTTATGTTTAGATCGAAGCTGCATCAAACGTACCATAATACACGTACATACCTAAACTTATAGATATAGTATCTATACTAAGTGTGCATGTTTTTAATGTATGTATATTATGTATGTAAGCACTGCGAAAAGTGCATTATGATATTCGCGCCACCAACCAACCAACAAACCGTTACGATAATGAAAATCCAACAAAAAGAAACTTGGTGTTTAAATTGAAACGCAAATGCAAGCGAGGGATAACCTATCTAACTATTTACATAAACCCCTAACAAACCCAACCACCCACCCACCCACCATACCCACACACTCGCCCACATTGATATTGAAATTGAAAATGAGAATTAAAATTAAAATGAAAAACAAACAAAAAAACGAGCATGACACTAACTAAGCGCAGCTAATTATACGCAACCCGAACTAGAGTTCATTTCAAAAGTAAACATCAAATATTATTACTAAGCAAAAGTAATGAATATGACAACTAAAATCAACTAAACAAAACCAAGTAATAAATTAAAAACACTTTCCGAGTGAAGCTTACAAAACTGCATTTGAAAACTGTTTTCCCGAAGTGAAAAAAAAAAACAAACAAACTATTGAAATCGTGCGAAAATTAAGGCATCCAATAAAAGGCAAATCGTATAAATGTAATTTACCTGAACTGAAATCCCTTTTTCATTGGTTTCTTTGGCAACGGGGCCCCTTTTCGGGCATTCGTCTAGAAAAATGAATAAAGCATCGCACTTGGGAGCTAAAAAAAACCCATAATAGGAATTCAATTGAAAGCCAACAAAGAGCTGCAGCATCTGGTGGCAAACAGACTGCGAGTGGCTTCCCCTGGACAAAACAAAAAATGTATGTATATATGTGTATAGATTTATAAGCTAGAAAGGCTGCCACCAGTGCAGTCTGCACATTGAGAGTGACAAGTTGGGCAAACGTGCAAAATGCACGGAAACGGAAGTTGAAGCGACGCCATCATGGCGTGCATATCAAAATGGCAGAAGGCGAAAGGCAAAAGGCAAACAGAACTAACAAACATCTGCGGCGGAAGCTCACGAAATGTGCGTTTCTGTATGCAAATTTCAGCTACCTCCTCTATTTCCCCACCATTGCTATGACATTTTGCTTCCTTTTTCTCCTTTTTTCTCCTTTGCTGGTGAATAGCTCAGACATAAACAAGGCACAAGGCTTCGAGGCATGGGTCCTAAGCAGTTGGTCGAGATTCCAGGAAGTATAAGGCACTCAAAAAAGGGTATGACAATGACAAAGTGATGCGGATCTGACGGCGCCAGCACCAGAACCAGTGCCACAGGCACACCCAACCAAATGGCACCCGAATTGTTCAACAATTTGGTAGTTTTTCAGCGCATTTACACTGGGGAAAAATTATTACAGTAATGATTGCAACTTCCTATTGAATTCATTAATTCATTTAATAGCTTTTCTGTTAATTTTCTTTTTCTTGCAGTTTTTAAACTTCAAATCCTTTTTAATGATACTCCATAAAGTTGTGCCATAAAGCTATTATATAACATTCCAAGAATGGATAAAGACTTTAAATTAAATAAAAAAACATTTCTCAGACACTTAATAGTTAACGATTAAAAAATATATTGTTTTTGCAATAAAGAATAACAATAAAATGCAGATGCCATTTCCATATATATATATTCCTTGGATTTTTTCACTGTGCCATTACAACTCCTGGCTGCTTGCTGATAAATGATGATTTTACGCCCGTTTTTTCCACTACAAGCTACTCGGTACATGCTAGGATGCCACTTTATGAGGCAGTCGAAAAAAAAAAGGGTGGAAAGGAACTAGCATACACAAAGGCGTCACCTAGTACAAGGCCACGCCTTCCGCCTCGGATGTGGACGGGGATATGTGTTTTTGGGTGCGCTTTGCCTTTTCGGTTAAGCGGATTTTTGTATTCAAATAGCAACGATGTCGCAGAATGAAAAAAGAGCTGACGACTGCAGCGAAATTGCTGCTGCAACCAGTGAGCGTAAAATTTATCGTATCGCTGGCAGTAAAGTCTGCCATTTTACGAGCACTTTTTCTATTAGTATTTTTCGTGACACTAATGCGACGTTTATGAAACATCTCGAATCGGCAGCGCTCTGGAAGAAGGGAGAAGGTCCTGGAAAGTTTCCAGAGGCGAATTGGCCACTGTCGGAAAGGCAAAAAGAAAATAGGTTTGTTGAAAATGCCGGCAGTTGTCAGGCTCGTAGCTATGAAGTGTTAACAAGCACTCGCCACATAAATCAACTGACAGCAGGAGTTCAGGACGGTGTTCAGGAAGAACCTTTTCTCTGGACGGACAGTCCCGACTCCTGAAAAAACAATAAAAGCAAAAGCAAAATGCGGCAGCCGCAGCAGCAGCAGTAGCAGCGGCACGTAACAAAAACCCCAATTGAGCTCAATTTCCTGTGAGTGGCACTCTTAATTCTAGGGTTTTCTTTTTTTTTTGTTGCCTTTCCAATTTCTTGTTGTTGTTGGTCGTTTTAGGATGCCAGCGAAAAGGCCGCCAATGTGACTACTTACGAGAGACTAGATTTGTTTCGATAAGGCAATCGAACATCGATGACCCATCCCACCAGGTCCCGGATCCAAATGTCAATGCTGCAAGGTAATACGACCAATTTCCAAATGTATTTGCCCAAAAAAATGAGCTCGAATTTCGGCTGTTAGTGTGGCAAATGGAATGGCGGACGCCGCTGTTTCTGATGGTAGTCATCATCTAAGATGTTGGATGTTAAATTTAATAAATATCAAAGCAGCATCTCTGCGAAATGGGAATTTAATATTTTGTGTGGGTATTAAATGGCTCAAGGAGTCCCGAATATATAAAATTTAATCAAGTTACAGTTGCAGGGTACGACATCTTATTTACTTTTCCGACTTTTGCGACAAAATAACCGCAGGAGCAAAACGAATTGTCGTTTGGGATTTGGATGTGTGTGTGGGTGTGTGTGGCTGAGTGTGGTTTTCATTAAACCTGCCTCGGCGTTGTGGGCTCGAGGTGTAAGCAAATATTGCGTATACGCCAGGTGGGTTAGCAATCCAAAGGCGGCCCAAAAGTATGCAGCACGCACACCTCGCCATTGTCAAAATGTATTCAAAACGAATTATGCAAATTATTTCCAGCGCTAACAACTCCATTTCAACATTTCAACGCGATAGGAATCTGCAGCTGGAGGCCCTCTTTCGCATCGCATCCCATTCCCTGCATTGTTATAATTGTGGAAAATGTTTTATTAAATGCCGTCCTGCGGGTCTTGCGTCACTTTCCCAAATAAAAGAAATGAAGAAAGCACGGTGGAAAAGTGAACCGAAATGTCTGAGAATTTGTACAAAATTAAGTTGATTAAATGGACTTAGCAGTGCGATTACACGCAACGCTGCCTGCCCTTCCTTGTCCCTCCCGCCGGGCCGCAAAAAATGTTCTCTGCGTGCGGACCGCTTTTCTTTTCGGGTTTCCAAACAACAATACCAACAGCAACAGCAACAGCAACACCCACACACATTCGGCAAACATTTTTCATTCCTTCTCGGAATTCATGGCTGTCGCCCCATCGAGCTGGTGGCATAGAGCAAAAAAAAAAAGTGAACATCGTCCTGGCAAGACTTTGACCATTGAAATCTCGGTCCCAAGGGAGCAGTCGGCTTCGGTCTCGTTAAATGCTGCATGATTAACGCTTTGCTCTACAAGACAATTGATAGAGAATGGAATGGAGCTTTAAGCCGTGTCGGGCATCAAAGGGAATTAAAATCCACCATCAGCCAAGGACTGCTGCAAACAATGGAGAATGCAGCTTAGTCAACGGACAGCGAAAGGGTATCAGGCCTAAATAAAGTAAATGGACTTTGGGGGATTATCTGACTTTCTTCGTTATTTCCAAATTCGCAATAAACATTTATAGATGCTCTATATTTCCTCAAAGAGTGAAGAGACACTTTAAATTAAAATTGAAAATTTTTGTTTATTTAAGGGTAATCATGATTCTTTAGTTGCTGAATTTTTCCCATTTTTCTCTCAATGCGACGACTTGGGTCGAAAAAGTTTAATGAAAACGGAAATGCTCGAGCGGCCAAAGAAAGAAAAGCATTTAATGCAGGACTCACTTTGTTGCCGGCTTCCTAGTGGTCCTTTGTTTCTCCCAGCCACGAAAATAAAACAAGGAAACCCAAAACAAGCAAGGCGGAAACAAAAAAATTACAGTGGAGCCATGCTGCGATGGATGCTGCAAGCATTCGAAATGATTAATGTGCTCCTGCACAAAGCAGCAGCATTAATGGGCGGTCAGTGAGGCGTTCCCACCGACAGCTAGTGGCTTCATTTTGTTTCCCCTTAGACTCCTGGATTGCCGGTCGACTCGACACGTACTTCTTTATGCTCCTAAAAAGGCACCGAAAGATTGCAGCACGTCTCGCTCAAAAATCTTGTTCGGCAATCAGCGGACCGTCCCATAAATTAACGCGCTCCGCGCACCACGCTGCGTATGATTAATATTTAGTATTACACAATCTAATGGCCAGCTCGTGAGCAATTCGTGGCAGTAAAGTGCCCGAGCTGAGCTGCCAGTGTACGATCTTAATTTCGACGGTTGCCAGCGCTTAAATCTTTATTAATATGCATGGTCGAGGCCGAAAGAGGAGGATTCGTCTCATGCCGGATTCGTCTCATCGGAGGGGCAAGTGAAAAATGGATTCCATTAGCGGCAGCAAATTTGCTCGCTTGTCCTGCCCCAAACGAAAATGAAAAGGACAACGAAAAGCAGACGGCAAGTGCATTGATTTTGTAGCACGTGGCATGTTTTACCCGCCTGTCATTTATGTTAATGATTCAACTGAATTGGCATTAGACCAAGAGGTAGAGAGGGAGAGGG
The DNA here is from genome assembly GCA_018150405.1 of Drosophila varians. NCBI lineage: Eukaryota > Metazoa > Arthropoda > Insecta > Diptera > Drosophilidae > Drosophila > Drosophila varians. The sequence continues at coordinate 6,960,188 of JAECWK010000015.1, forward strand.
AGTCTGAAGCTAAGCAGAATTCTCTCTAGAATTTTTGGCAAGTGAACTTCCGGCAAATATTTGCGGATTACCCAAAGTATTTAACGAACTGAAAACTATTTAGTGGAAACAATTCTTTCTCTTTTTAATGCCAAGGCAGCAAAAAGCGCTTTTAAAATTTTAAATTCAGGAAAAAAATACAAATTGATGATTTGTTGAGCTTGCACTGACAGCTGCCATTTAATTGTTGATAAAATTTACACAATTCGAATGTTGGAAACCACTGGCACCGACGTTTGATGGTCAACCGGCAAGTTACACTCCATCATGAGCATGCGGCTACCGCTCCGGGAGTTGGTCATGATCACAACTCCCATAACTCGATGGATCACGGCATGGATACCAGCGCTACATCTCCCACATCCTTTCACGAGGGTCACCATCCCGGTTCGATGTCGCACGACCACCACGAGGAGAGTGCTGGAGCTCACCATGGCGACCACCACGGTGGTCACCACGGTGACCGACATGGAGGCGGAGGTGGCGACCACCACGACATGTCCATGTCGATGTTTTTCCATACCGGCAACACCGAGACCATACTGTTCAAGTTGTGGCGCACTGACTCCGCTTTGGCGATAGCCCTGTCCTGCCTGGCAATCTTCATGGTGGCCGTTTCCTACGAGGCCCTTAAGTTTTTCCGCGAGTGGTTGTATGCGCAGCAAAACAAAAGGCTGACGGCCGGCGCGGAGATTGGCGGGCGCCACAGGCGGGATGGCCACAACTACAACCAGCCCACGCAGCTGCCTTCGTCGCTGGAACAGCATGCGATCCAGGTGGACCGTCCCCGATCGCCATCGATGCCGCCGTTGCAGAGGGGCGATTCCGCGGCAAACATCCTTTATACCGCTACCTCGAATCCCAGCCTGATCCATCACCCTCACCACCACCACCCAGGTGGTCTGGGTACAGGTGGCCACATCCAGCCGCAGCCCCTGCCACCCGCCAAGGTGCCATGCCACAAGGTGTGGTGCTCGAGGATGCACCTCCTGCAGACCTTCCTCCACGTTATCCAGGTGTTCATCTCTTTCCTGCTGATGCTCGTCTTTATGACCTTCAACGTGTGGCTATGCGTGGCTGTGTTACTTGGCGCCGGAGTGGGCTACTATATATTCTGCGCGTTCAGCAGCCGCATCAACGAGCACTGTAACTGAATGTGGGCAAAAATGTGAGCCAAGAGCCAAGAAATAGGGTCAAAGCGAGATGAGCTGTGCCGTCCTCCCTGCTAATGTATTTTTCTAATTAAAGCGAGTTGTAAAAATCATAACGGCCCTGGGCCGCAGGCCTAATTGTTAACGTTAATGGCTCGTAAAACAATGAATGCAGCATCTTCTGCTGGCGGAATGGAGGGGCATCTGCGGAGTTTTGGTTGCCGTATTTCGTCCACGGATATTGAGGCGTATACTTAATTTTTATTTAGTGTTGCAACTTTAAAAAGAACTCCAATTCTTACCGACCATCTATGAGCTTACTTCCCTGAAATAAATTTCCGATTTTTTTTAGAAATCTAAGGCAGCACCGTATCTGGTATCTGGTAGTTTCCTATTTAAAGTCTGGACACTTTTAGCCTTTATTTGGATATTTTTGTTGTGGGCGTTTTATGGACCACCCGCATTTACGAGAAGACCCACATTTTCTTTACCTGCCAATTTGCATTGTATACACTCTGAGGGATACCCGGGTGAAAGCCAAGAATGCTGCGCCGTTTATTTGACCGTGTCTGGCGCTTTCATTACGCCGTAATTATGAGGGCGATAAACCAGGACCGTGTTTACTTTTCGGGTACATGGAAACATAAAAACACAACGCCGTCATGGCCATGGAGGCTGGAACTGGGAAGCTGGGAACTGGGATTGAAACGGAAATGGAAATGCTGTCCATTGTTGTCGAATGTCTGGCCGCGGCCAGTTATCGGGACTACCAATTTCAATTAATATTTTAATATGCTGACTTTACGCCGTTTTCCGAGCGGATAATGCCATTCGGCATTTCCACGCTCCGTTGGCGGTAAGCTCTCCGAGTCCGAATTGCCCAGAGGAGTTCCAGGCCAAAAGTCGTCCAACGGTTCTGGTCAAGGTAAATGCGGCTTTAATAATAAACCAACGCAGCTGCATGTGTGCCTTGCAGCAGGTCCTTGCCATTCCCAAAAGACTCAAGTCCTGGCCGGAAGCGGAAGCGGAAATGCATCGATGCATAAAATTCGTGCTGGCAAACTGAGCCAAAGCCAAACAAAACTTGGCCATTTACCCAAGACTGTGGGGTAATTTAATGACTATGGAAAACTGAATTGATTAAGGCAGTTCTAATGGCGAAACTATTTCTACGAAACTAAAGCACCAATGGAATTCTAAAGATTCCAAATTTAAATGGTCTTGACTTGGGTATTAAAAGGAAATTATATTGCCTTGCATTCCAGAAGTAATCCGGGCTAATTAATTTCACTTTGTACCTTTTAGTGTTTATTTAGCAGTAACTTTGCATGGATTTGTGGCTTCAAAGGAAGGGAAATATCGTTGTTACCAAGCACTCTCACAATTTAATTCGAAGAAAGTCAGCTAGCCATAACGTGTTATAGCCTTCCTGTTGATGCTGAAGCCCAGGTCGTGAATGTGGGCGGGCATGTAGGCGTAGAAAGTGGACTCCGTTGCCGAGGTGCAGAGCTGTGGCCGCATTGCGGTGTAAAAGACTCGGCTAATGCCCATGATGGAGTCCAGGAACTTTTTATTCTGCTGCTCCCTCAGACACTGGGCCATCTTGACAATCATCGTGGGGTCTTTTTCGTTCTGCCCGGGATCCCGACGCGGATGCACCTTGACCAAGCTACGTCCCATTATTCGCACCATATGCTCCATGGCCACCTTGTCTTCCAAATAGCTCTTCTCCCTGGCCTTTTGGGAGTAGAGCTTTCCGTAGCGAAAGCAGATCCATTCAAGTAGGTATGGCACCATCTGGACTCCAGGTAGGGTGGGTAAGACAAAACGCTTATCTTGACCCACTTTTTCTAGGCCCAGCCTCAGCATCTCCTTCATAAGGGGCAGATTTTCGGGATCGTAGAACTTCTGGCCAAAGTCCAAACGGCTTTCCCTCTTCTCCGCCCTTTCGGCTTCTTTTTTGATTCTTAGTCTTTCCAGCTTTGAGTGGAATAATTCTACGTCTTTGGCGAAAGCCCGCTTGGCAGCTCTGTCCACCATAGCATTCAGAGAGCCCTCCTCCTCGCCACTCAGGGCTGCACTCAGGTACTGGACATCGTCATCTATGGCCCTCACAAACGCCTCCTTCAGACGCATCCTCTCGTCGTCGAAACGAGTCGTTTGCAAGGACCCGAAAATCTCCCGATAGTTAAACTTTGCCACATTTGTTCCCCCGGGACCCAGTTCGAAAATCTTGCGGGACTGAGCAGCTCGGGCAGAAGGTGTGCCGTCCGGTGGCTCCTCCTCCTCGTCCTGCTCACTTCCGCATCGGTTGAGGAACGCCCTCAAACTGCTGGGACGCTGTTTCAGAGCTCGTTCTTTACGCGGGGGCAAGCCCACATGGGGATCGTATGTCTGGACCTTGGCGGCATCGGCGATTTCGGGCCGAAAGTCGGCACATCCTGGCACGATAGGTTTTTCACCTTTCAGAAGCTTCACCATTATGTCCTTGAAATCGGTTTTGCTTTTTGGCTTTTGCTTTTGTTCGAGAATCGAAACCACATCGAAACTTGAAAGGCTTTCTGTCGAAGATTTAGATTTGGAGCGTGGCTTTCGTTTGGACTTGGACTCAGCTCCTCCCTTGATCCTGAGTTTGCTGCTGGATTTGCACATCTTGAGTCTGAAGTTTTTAACTGGCTCGCTTTCCTTTTCTTTCTTTTCTGTGAGGACCTTTTTACAGGGCCAAAAGGGTCCGCCACCTTCACTGCACTTTTCAGCTTTGGGACAGCCGAAGGTATAGCCATGGACATCTCCGCCTCCAAAGAGCTTGGTCCTGGTCGATGCCAACCTAGTCCGGGCTGCCATTTCCTGAAATCGTTTCAAGTAACAGGCACTCATTTGCTCCAGCTCCTGTATAAACAGTTTCTTTTTTTTCTCCTCCGCTCGGGTCTTTGCCTCGATGAGCTCCTCGCATCTTTTGCGTTTCACAATCTCAAGTTGATCCTTCAGCGACTTCTCCATGTCGCGCAAATAGCGGTGGTGGGAGCACAGGCACTCCACAGCACTGGGTGGCAGAGAAGCAGCTTTGAAGGACTCAACGATGTTTTTCACGTCATCGTGTACCACACGTGAGGCAAAAATGCTGTTGATCTCGTCACTTACAATGGTATTGGCCACACGACGGGCATCACTCATGGTGTAGTCCCCGAACCAGCGTGTCCACAGAGGCGACATGTCCGCCTCATCGGGCATTGGGTAGAGAAAAGCAGGACGATCAGGATAATCGGAGACCATGTTGCGGGCACGTCTCCTTCTTACAGGAAAAGGTTCTTCAAAGTATGGGGCCAGGGGAGTGAATAAGCTGGTCTTCTTGGCCACCTCTTCCGTGTTCCGCTCCAGTTTCCGCCTAGTTTTGAATTTCAGGCTCATCTTGCATCGTGCCCCAGCCCGATCTCCTTCAGCCTGCGAGCCATGGGGCAGGGGCAGCCATTGGTCCAGTTCGATCAGGGTGGGAAAAAGGTCCAGCCAGAAAATAGCCGACATTATGATCTGCTCATTGATGTGGTAGGTGCGTCCGTGATTGGGAGACTTGTAGCACATCTCCATCAGAAACCAGAGAAAGGCCAGATCGTTTCCCCGACTCAGCCTCATGGCAGTACGCAGAGTTTCCCAACTGGGTTTCGGGTGCAGCCCCAATCGGTCCACCAGCTTCGCCACCCTGGTGGCCGTGTTCTGGTCCATGTCGTCCCTGAGGGCGCCGGCCATCCTGTCGGCAGCCGCCATCTGGGCCATGGACAGCCCGCGATACCAGGCCGGCATGCCTTCGATTAAATGCTGGGTCCTCTGGCTGTATCTAGCTCCTTGTGGTTCCTTAAGCGGCACGCGCATTTTAATGTTTGCCTTAATTTAGCTTTGCAAATTGTTACAAAAAGTTACGCGAAAAGGAAATAATTTTGTAATCTGTGTGGAAATAAATTTTTGTTATCAAAGATGTCATTGATTTTTCAATCAAACTTGCTTCAAAGAAAAAAAAAATAAAAGTTAAAAGCATTTCAAGTTTTCTATTCACTTTTAAGAGTTAAAGCCATTTCCTAAATCTCTGAAGTGCTTACATCCGCCATAATTGGCTAAGAACTCTCGCACTTGGGCCAAAGATAAATGATTTGGGCTAACAGTCCGACATTTTGCTGCCAGTCCAAGTGACGCCTAGAAATCCGAAATTCGTCACACGGCTGCTGGTCCGGCTCCTTTATGTTACGTGGGTGCTGCCCTGTGTTTATGTGTTTCACCCAGAAATGCTATAAATTGTCATCGCGTGCGAGTGTCGCCAAAGTGTTTGTCACAACTTGGCATCCTGCAAATCTTCCATTTTGGTGTTCTATTCTTTTCGCCGGTCGCCGAGATTTTCAGGAGGAGGCGAAACTGTTACGAGTGTATCATTAATTTATTAGCAAACCAAATAGGAATGTTTTTGCCTTCACGCACGCCTGGACACACACGTGTTTGCTTTCCTGCCAGGCTCCAGGATGTTGGTCCCCACAATTAGCCCTAATGCTCGAGGGTTCGTCCAGCCGGCATCTTTGATATGCCATATAATTTATGACTTTCCACTGTCAATTAAATTCTTTAGAAAATGACAGTTTTGCCATTTGCTGACATCGTGATCCCTCTCAGCTTTCTGTTTCTGTTTATGGTTTGGGTTTCATTTCGGTGGCTGGCAGGTCGCCATGATTTATGCATCGCCTTTCTCCGCCAGCATCTTTTCGCCACGAGTCCTTTTGTCTTGGCTCCGATAGTGTGCGTGTTTGTTTTCTGCTAGTTTTGCCCTTTTTTCGGGAAGACCCATATTTTTTTCTGTTTTGGTCTTGCTTTGGTTGGGTTGCGTTAGGTCCTGCGGCATCCTCGACACGTGGCCAACGCCTGCAGAGTTGTTTATGTTAATGACCCGAACCGGCTTAGGAGCTCCTTCCTCTCCTCCTGACGTGGCGATTGGCATGTGTTTCTGCTCATTGTGCCCGGCTTTCCCTAGGCCTGTGCCTAGTGGGTGCCAGATCTTAATAATAGATATGCTCCCATTGTCAGGTGGAACTTATCGCATCGGGCATATATCAAGGAAATTAAAGTGGTTCCTCGGGCCACACACAGCCTTTGGGCTGTGACAACTTTTGCCTTTGCCATTTTTGCGGGTTGCGTGACACCAGGCTTCAGGGGTTGCCAAAATTGTTATAGTTACCAGTAACCAGTAACCGATAACCAGTAACCAGCAACCAGACGCCGTAACCATTACACTTTTTTTCCCTTTTTTAAAGGGAAAGCCTCTCATAAAACGAATGCCCCTGGATTTATGGCAGCTCATCGGTTATTGATGTCCTCGCAAAAAATATGTGCACACAAATGAATTGGGGCACTTTTTAATATCGCGCATTTCATGGCAGCTATTCGCTCCGAATTCGGTTCTAAAATTGATAAACTTTCGCCGGAAAAGGGGGAAACGATTAATACAACTGCTCGAGTCGCAATTACTACTTCTGCCATCAGTTTCGTTTATTTATGGAATGAAGTTGCCGTTCGCCAAACTTGGGCACTCCATCAATCATGACGAGCTTCTCCTTTATTGCTTGCCATTTTTCCCATCAAGACTTTGAGTTTGAGGTGTAATTAAATGGATAAAACTTGTATTTTTCCTGCAGATCCTGTATGATATCATCCGTGTATGAAAATTAGCAGGATTATGCTTTACATGTCTTTCCTAGATTTAAATTAAATCCCTGAAAAGAAGTTGGATTCTAGAAATATGCAGCAGGTTTCCATACTTTTAACATAAATTTTTTTTTGGTTGACTTTGGGTTTTGCGGCTTGGTCCGTTCTTAAATCAGATTTTCGCGCCCGAACGCGTTGCCTCGAGTTTTCCTCAACAATTTGCGCTTCACAGATTCCGGCACTTGGGCGACCTTTCACCTATCCGCCAAAAATGCTATGGGAGAGGGGGGCGGAGACCCCCAGCCGACTGGTAAAAGCCCCAAGCCAGGCTTATGGTAAGTCTTCGAGTTTCCTCACCGGCGTCTGGTTTTATGGCGTCACGTGCGGAGAGCGACTGGAGCTGGGATTATAAAGTATATGTACGAGGATGTTTGGGAATAGCTGGCGGGCCACTTAACTTATCCAGCAATGAATGAATTCGGCTAGGAGATAACGGGAAGCGTATTGAAATCGCTGGCAGGACGAACTGTTGCTCAGCACGTGCTGGTAGCTCTTGACAACTTGGCATTATTCAGATACAGATAACAGATACAGATACAGATACAGATACAGATACAGATACAGAAAACAGGAACGTTGTAAAAGTGAAAGCATGTACGCGTTGAGGGGCATACAGAGTCCTACACATATTGTATTATATATTTTTTTACCCCTTGGCGTAATTTAACGAGCTTCTAACTTTATGTTTGTTTGTCGTGTATACACATTTTGTTTTTATTGGGGCTCCCGAGAAGGCTTCCTGCTTAAGTGAAACATTTTTAAAGGCGGAACCCCCCTCCCCCCAGCCCAGCTCAACAGTTTTCGTTTGGTTAATGCGAAAAAACCCCAAACATGAAGAAAAAAAAAATAAGCGCAGAAAAAACTGGGAGTACTTCAGCGGGTGAAAGAATAATAACTGGCATTTGCTCAGAGCCAGCTTGTTGCCATTTTCCCATCCTGGGATCCCAGATCCTCAGATCCTGTGGTTGTTGGGCTGTTACATTTGTGTTTTTACTTTTATTTATTTTTTTGTTTTGTTTTGTGTGTTGTGTGTCCTGGGACCCCGGGGCCTCAGCAAATGCACGATGCTTAACTTTTTTTTTTCAAATTTCCCCGTTTTCCCCGGCGAAGTTTTGTGTGTTTGCTGTTCGCCATTTGTTTATAAATTTAATTTGTCTTAGCCAAAAAGCTGCGTCAACGACTTGTTGACTTGCAGAGCCAAAGTTTCTATTTTACTTTCGGTTTGCCGCCTTTAATTTTCTGCTGCCAAATGCGTTTTGCATATTTTCGTGGGGATTTACTGCATGGCCAAGTAAATGGGAATTCATAACCGAGTTAGTCAAAAAAATATATACGCCAGCTCGACGGACCAATAATGCCAAGTCTAATATGCAAAATTGCCATGCATTCCTATGAACTATCCACCCAAAAGTCCCCCCAAAAATCCCCCACAAATACAGTGCCTGTGTGCTGGGAAAGGTCTTTGTGTCTTGATATTTTATGCGTTATTGAATTTCACTTAAAGGCAACTCATGCTTGGTTATTTGTATGGCCGGGCCGGGCCGGGCATGGGAGGCATGGCGAACGCCACTTGAACAAAGTTCTGACTTTGCTTTTTTTCTGTCTTCGGGGCTTGGGAATTATTTTTTTGTTTTCCACTGGGAAATAATATTCATATGGACGAAAACTTTTGTGCGGAAACTCTTTAGCCCCGAAAGTTTGTAGTTTAGAATATGATACTTTTATGTAAAATTTCTAGCACTCATTATAAACTGCTCTCTGCCTGAAGTGGGTTTTTGTGTAAAGTGATGAGAGTGTTGAGGTGTCAAAAAGAGTTGGCCACGTCTACCAATTAGGTCTATTTCCATTATACTTCGTACTCGTCGGTCCTGACACTCGAACACCTCCATTAAGCTTACCCGAGTGCAGGACTTCAGGTTCACAGGTTGCCAAAAATTACCAACAGCATACGAAATACTGCAATGTGGGAGCATAGTTTCGGGCCAATTGACAGGAGCGTCAAGCTGACACGACCATGGCAAATAAAGGTCCGCGTTTGGCGGTTTGTTTTCCCAAATACAACGGCAAACACACACACACACACGGATGCTAAAACATTTGGCAAACAAATACACCCCCGCAGTGGTCAGGCTCCAGCACTAGCTCGCACTTTTCTGGGCAGTCACTCGCTCTGGCGGGGCGCCAAAAGGTATCCAGTTTTGCAGTTGGCTGTGACAGTGGCAGTGGCAGGCGGCACTAACTGAAATTAAACATGAAAAATGCAGCAGCTGGCCAGGGGGGCGGGAGTAGGTTGTTTCATTGCCAAAAAAATACACGTGGAACAATTGGATATTCTTAGTATACTTGGCCTTAAGTTTAGTTGACAATAAGAATGTGAAGAACACAAATTTTTATAAATACAATTGACCTATTTTGGGTATCTTCCCCCTATTGCCACATCACTTGGTAATGGTGGATCCTGGCCAACGAAAGTACAACAGAGGCGATGGCCAAATATGCATGCTGGTTGGCCAGGACAACGAAGGCGAGCAGGGGTCCTTTGCTGATGGATCCAAATTGTAAATTATGCAGCACGCCAAATTTAAAATGCAAACAAACTAGCTGGGAAACAGAACAGACCCATTGCCAAGCCCCCGTGTGGGCAATGTTCTAAATTGAATAATGAGCCTCGAAATGGTAAGAGGGACTGGATTCCCACCTAATTCCATTACAGGCCAAAAAAAAAAAGTTGGTTAAGCCCAACATGCAGGAACCACTAATAGATTCATTTATTCCATTTTAGATTACAATTAAATTGAATTAGAGAAATCTGCAATTTGTTTAACATGGAATTAGGAAACGTAATTAAAAGCAGGGAATTAGAGAGAATTTATCCATCCACTCGGTAGAATCCTGGCAAGTTATTTGGGTTTCATGCGTTTGGGAACACCCCACCTGGATTGCGCTTATTTGGCAATTGTGAAAAACAACTGGCAGACTATAAAAGCATAAATAAGCGGCAATGTCGGTCATTTTGCCACAAAATATGTTGGCTGCAACGCAAATTACAAGTGGCCAGCAGGCTGCGGAGGAGCAGAAGATGGTCAGAAAAGTGCTCGCCATTCCGGCTGGTGATGCGCACATAATTGCCACCAAATGCACATTAAAGCACATCGCTCCATCCCCGAAAATCCCCCCCAGGACGAGGAAGATGGGGCAAAAACTATCAGGATGCTTGGTTTTTGGCTGCTTTTTGTTCCATTTCCGCTGCACAATGTTGTATTTTATAATCCGGTATCCTGGACACTCTCGGATGCTCCGGCAGCCGCGTGTAATCAACTTGCTGAATTAGCATTATAAATGCGAAAATGTGGAAAGTTAGATAAACGCCGGGTGGTTGAGTGGTTGGCCCTTGGGAGGAAATGGGTCTGAGTGAGCCAAGTGGCTCATTAGCCAGCTCTGCGTGAACTGCACTTAATGCACCCCGTTTGCAATTGTTTTTTCGGTATTCTGCTCCTGTGGTGGTGGCTCCCCATTGTAATGAGCTGGCGATCCGGGGCTTCGCTACATTGCAATTTTTTTTTTAAAGTCCCTCAACCCACAGCCACAACCACTGCATTTGCTCGGACAATAGATACAGCTTCAGCTACAGATAAAGACACACAAATAAGAAGCTGACAAAGAAGCCGCAGATGCTGCAAAATTGTCCAGTGTCAACGAACAGACATGCAAATTCCAGTTGGGACACAACAGAAAACAACTTGCCTCGGCAAAGCACATAAAATAAAAACCAAGATGCCCACAAACTCGCTACTTTGTCAGAACAAGAAAATAATCCTTCAGTCCATGCAACGAATTCAAAATACCTTGTTTTAGAAAACATTTATTAGGTTGAGAGTGGTTGGAAGTCGAGTAGTGTTCTTCAAACAGGTATCAATGCCATGGGAGGAGCAGGAGGAGGAGGAGGAGAAGAATTTTAGGAAAACTGAACATCCCACACATCTGGCAGAGGACTATTGTCCTGTATTCGACCACTTACTCCGAACATCCTCTTATCCCAGATGAGCAAAGGGCACTGCAGGCGGCGTAACCAAGTTACCAGCACAAAGCAGGAATTTCGAGCGCCTGCACCAGAGTGGCAAAAAGGGAAATAGGTGACTTTGTCGGCCAGCGGAGGAAAGTTGCAAGTGGAAAAGGAAAACAGTTGCAAGGGTCACAATCAGAATCGCAGACAGAGGCACATGGAAAAAAAATATGTTTTTTTTAGGAATTTTAACAAATAAAATAAAACGTAAAGCGACGAAAATGGACCTTATGATCAAAAGCAAATTTATAACTATTTAAAAAGAAAATAATTCTTTATTTATAAACTAATTTGGTTGAGTGTTTTTTCCTCTTTGTTAGGACTCAGTGGCAAGCCCAAGGTATGTGGAAAAGGGGCGACAAACATTTCGTTCCGCGCCGGCTGCGTGCGTGGATCCCGGCGGAAAAAAGAAACGAAGCCTCAAGAGCGTCGAGCGGAAGTCCTTGCTAAATTGCAGCCGGCGGAGGCGCTGCTTTAAAAAGGTCACCAGTTCGTGACGTGACAGGGCCAGCGGTGGCAGGCGTTGGTAAACTAACTCAAACACAAACACTAGACCAGGCTGCACTTGAACGCCTCCCCGGCACACGTTGCGTATACGTGACGTTTGCATTGTTATGGCCCAGAACGAAGAAGGGCTAGAATGTAAGTCGCCAAGTCGCAGTCGCCAACTATGAGGCATGTTTGCCAGGTGTTTGCTTTGCCTTGACCACTGCACCAAATGGTACTTATATTACATTATTTTAATGCATTCGAAGCTGTTTCAGGCTTTTGTCGGTGCCAAAATGACACACACAAACACACGTACTGCGAAATATTTATTTAGCAAAAACTTTTGTGGCACGTAGCTGGCAAGTGTCCGGCCGGAGCCGGAGCAGGAGCCGGAGCTGCGACTTGGTAGCGGAGTTCGCAGTCCGGACAATAAAAGCAACATTGTTGCCACAACGAAATGTCCTGTCACACGAAAGTGGCCAACTTGGACGCCTCTCCGCTGGCCAAACGAAAACAAGTTTTCTTCCCCTTACTTTTTCCCTTTTCCTCCGCTTTCACTTTGCCCATGTTGGCGACATACTTTCCTCCTGGTTTTATTCGGTTTTCTTTGGCTAATGCCGGGGAGGCAGTGCGAATATGGCCGGGCCAAGAAAAGGACACACGCCCTCGGGCGAAATGTGTGCCGCTCTTAAAAGCATTTGTCTGGTCGAGTAACAAAAGGGACGATTCCCGGCCCATCTTGCAGTCGATTTTAAAATGTGCCGCAGTGTATAATGTACTTCGGGACCTTTCCCATTATTAGTCTGCCACATGCGAGGCAAACATCCATCGGATTATACACATTATTTGGGACAGACTCTGAAATAATTAGATTGGACCGGTTGGTGGATAATCAAAGCCTGCCAAATTCAATTATCCCGATATGTGAAATGGCAATCCCCCAATGACAGGACTGGAAAGGATCAGTTGCCATGAATTAGGCAGAAATCAGTTGTTGGTGCGCCGTTGAATAATGATTGCTAATTTCGGATAGTTAATAAATTAAAGTTTGATTAGTGAATAATAGGCTTTAAAATAAGCTGAAAGACAAAAAAATGATGTTCAAATCAGTTAATTCAACATTCAAATAAATTAATTTATAATCAAATAATAATTGAACTAAAGCCACTCTTAAGTCGGCTTATTCATGCGAGTGCTAATTAAATATCCTTAATGGCTTCATCATGTCATGTCGAATGAATAGCAAAAAAATCAGCTCAACTATTATTCATGTATGCATTTGTTTATCAATTAGGATTCATGCATTTTTCACTGGCTCATTATTCGGCAACAACAACTTCGCGTTTCCTTAATTGCTGCAAATAATTTATTGATTATTGATTTAGTCGGCCAGCCGGCAGCGGCACGGAGCAAAAAGCGGTGTAATTGAAATGTAAGCGGACGTGCCTGCCACCAGGGGGTTAAGGCAGCTCTATGCAGTGTGGGGTTAATGGGGGCTACTGCCTCTATATCTGGCCCCAGAGTGCACTTGAGAGTGCAGAGTTATGCTTCTGACTAGGAAACTGTAAGCAGAACAAACAGCAAAACGGACGACGACAGACACTCGCGGAATTCGAAATGAGTTGCTTGGTTTTCTGTGAAATGGATCGAAAGGATCTACCCCCATTCCGCTAAAATCCTGTCCCCACTCTTGGCTGTGGTTTAATGCAACGTGGAGTCCCCGTCTCTGGCAAAAACAAAAAGTCCGGCACTGAAATTTGCCATAAATGCGGAAGTGTGCGCTTCACTTGAAACTTTTAGCTGCACAAGGATACAAAGGACAAGCCCACATGTTGGCGGAATGGGGAACGTTGGCAAAGTTTGGCTTTTAAATGGCTTTTTACTTTTTTGCCGGATGGCTCCCAGTGGCATAATAAAACACAAAGGTAAATCGAAGTAGAGCCAGCTGCCAGCAGTACCTCGGTCACCTCCTATATACTTTATACATGGCATAAAATTCCAGTAGATGAAGACGTAGCTGCTCCATAATCATCAGGACATCAGCAGCCCAGAAACAATGAACCCCAGATTGGACAAAGTTTGTTCGCCAAATTGTTATTAATTGAGCTTTATAGTTTTTCGAAGCGAACTTCGTTAAACATTTACCTGCCATGACAACGTCCGGTCCGTCCGGCGTTCGTAAATGTTAATAGGGTTTCCTGAATAATGCATCCATCAGGGAGATGCTAATGACACTTTCAGAGGCGAGAGGTGAGTGGCGGGAGGAATGCTAACGAGGTAAATGATGCTATCAGGCACTGCGAGAAAAAGTGGCAACGAAAATTGGAAAATGTGCTTTCAATGCTCCAGTTTTGAGTCTTTTTAGATTTCTGATTCGATTCTTTTATAATGTTCATACTAACCTTCTAAAAGATTTACATCCTTTAGACTCTTTTACTATTAAATTCAAGTATTTTACTAATTATCCTATTTATTTTGTAGTTTATTTGTTTGTTCCAATCGGCAATTATAATCTCTACTAAGCCCCTGATTCTTCCAGACTTTCTCAATCTACCCAAGACCTTTAGCAAAGAATGTCTGCATTATACCAATAAATTATCTGCTCTAGAAACCGCTTCGCTTCACAAGAAACATAATCTAATTTGAGTTTGACGTGCTGGCCATTTTAATTTACCAAAGTAGCCACACACGCAGCTGGCTAGGGGGCGTGCCCTAATCCGGCAAAGAATCCAAAGATCCACCTCCAAGACTCGTCCAATTTTTGGCGCCTTGTATTAATCGAGTTTCTGGACCGAAAGGACGTTGTTTCCTTTTGTGAAAGGGCCCACAATGTTGCCAGCCACAAAGGATGCTGCCTTGTATTAACCAGATGAAGGTTATTTCATTTGCCTTTAATTTAGTTCGGGTCCGGACTTTGGTGTCCTCAGAGTCCTTTGTTGTTTGGCTGTAGCTACCTGTTGCCGCGGGCGGGTTTTGGCTCAAATCGCATTGTAATCCTTTCTGATTTCTTAAGACCACCCCAAAAACAGCCAAACTAATTTTTTAATGCCCACCCAAAGGAAGCCTTCGTGTATATGTGTGGACAAAACGATTCAAAGGCCAAGACAAAGACGACCCGGTTTCCCTCAAGAAATGGAATTTTTTTTTGTATGTTTCTGGGAGTTTTACTTCATAAACTTTAATCATAATATATAATCATAAATTTTAATTTTAATCATAAATATATTAAAAAAATATATAATTAAAAAATTTTATATACAAATTTATAATCTTCGCAAATATGTTACCGAAATACTTTCCTCAAAATATGGCATTATTTGAGAAAAAAGACTGGGGGAGTGACTTTTGGCCAAAATGTAAGGATTCTAGTGACCTTTTTGAGAATAATTTTTCTTTATTTTATCCGATTTAAAAAAGGAATATCATGTATGATTCAGGAACTTATTCCGCGTTGGTCTGCGTCAAAAGTTTTCAAAAGCAAAAAAAAAAAATTATTTTCAATTTTTAAAAATTTTAATGATGGTACCCCTTACCTAAATTGCGAAAAATCGAAAAAATATTTTTTGTTCTATTTTAAAATCTTTTGATGCAGATTGAAGGGGACTAAAACCCTGATTCATAAATGGGTCTCCTTTTTTGAATCGGATCAAAATTGGATAAAAAACTTGCAAAAATGTGACTAAAAAACACATCATTTTGGCCCAAAGGCACTCACTATAATTTTAAGTTAGGCTCTTGGCCAAAACGTGGAAGTATATTATTCCTCGATGGGATGACTATTTCCAAAGATATGGCCAATTTTCTTAATCAATAAATCGTTTTAAAAAAATAGGATTCAATGCTGATGAAAGGGGATTAAAGTTCTGATTAATCAACCTTTTGATGCATTTTATGCGGGTCGTATAGAAATGTGCAACTAATTAGTTGGAATGACTACACAATGGCCAATTGCGGCGAGTGGAAACAATGGTTTTGTCCAACTGCCTCATTAATCGGTTCTAATTGGGCGTGTCCAGGAAACCGGACTTCCTTACGACCGCATCCTGCCGCACATTTACCAAATAGGAAAGTAAATCAAGCCTCAAGTCTCAAGGCTCACAAATCACATTGCGTATACGTCCTGTTGACCGCTAATACTGTTTTGAGCCTACTAATTGGCGGTGATTTTCACAATTGCCTGCCACATAGCCAAGCTCACGACTTAAAAGCCTTTGGGCCAGGATATTCATCAGCGCGCTGGAAACCATCAATCATCGAAACTCTTTTTGCTGGCTAAAAACCAAAAGCACCTCAGTTAGCCAGCCCGAGAAATGGACAGCGCATTGAACCCACACTCGAAATCAAGTGGTTTTCTCAAAAAAGGTGAAAGCTATTTAGCACTGAGAGAAAATTAATATAAATTAAGGGGGAATGAATAAATAGCTAATGTAGGATAAATGTAGTCCCCTGATTTTAAGGTTTGGAAACCATATTTTAGCTATAATTGTTCCAAATTTTTTCGTATTTCCTTTGGTGTAGAACTATGAATCGAATTGGCTGCCCAGCAGGGCCCAGCGTTGAAACCAGAAACAGAAACAGCACCAATAACAGGAGATGAAACTGGATGGTTTTGAGATTGCAATCGCTGGAGCGTGGCGCTCTCCGCTTTTGCCTTGGACCGTGTCCAATTGATACCGGCGGCATTAGACGAGTTGGCCAAAAGGCTGGCGTGGGCGAGCATTACTCAGTGCTTCGGAAGCTGGGAGCGATTTTGAGTGCCAAACTGTGTCGATAATCAATCAATGTGCATGTCGGCCGGCTCACCCAACTCTCCATATTCCATCTGGCGAATATTCACTTAAGCCATTTCGCCCAGCCAACGTCTTTTCCATCCCAAATCGCCTTTCCCAGGTGTTTCCGCATCAACGCCAAAGTTTGTAGGCAAATAAACAGCTCTGCCAATGAAGGGCTTGCTGTTTGCGGGTCGGGAATCCGGCAAGGGCTAAGAATTGATTTATTTTGTTGGCAAAGTTCACTTTCAGCTTTCAGCTCAAGAACAGCAACTACTGAAGAGCACTTGCTCCCTTTGTTCAAGGACTTAATGAGTGAAACTTTCAGCAGTTTTCAGCCGGCCACTAGCTTTATTCCCCTGGCAGCTTCCCATCGCTGCTGAAAGTGAAACGCAAGTAGCCGTTGTATCTATTTGACTGGCTGCCAAGATGTTCACCTTCCGTTTGCATTTGTGTCTAATTCTTGGAGTTTCCCCCCGAAACGGGAAAGTTGCAAGTCGGAGGTTGATGCAAAAGAAAACTGCAGTGGTTTTCAAGTAGAACACACAACTTGTTTGAGATGAAAGGAATTACACTGGAAGGATACTTTTCCTGCTCCGAACAAAACAATGTTGCATGCTCTTGGCTTGGCCCCAAAGACGGTAACGAAACATTTTAACCAAAGTGCACCGGCTAACGAAAAATTATGGCTGCCGATAAGGGGCAGCCAGGCACTTTGTGGCCCCTCAGATTTCCGATCCGAAGGTACCCTTGTCCCCAGCTGCCGTAAAAGGCTGCAGCAATTTATTATGATCATTTTGAATAATTCATAAAATGCGGCCTGCTATGTAGGTCCCGGGCTTCCTTCCTGCCTTGTAACCGTATTAGTGAGCTGCCCTCGAATGCAAAAAGGACCTACATCGGGAGCCCCAGTCACATGACAAGTTAAGCCACCGGGGGACAATATCACTTTGCTGCTGCCACAAGATGTGGAGTGAGGTGGCTGTAGAACAAACAAGCAAAATGTGTAACTAAATTTGTACCCCATAGATACACACACACACATTTCAAATATAGACACAGATACAGTCCGCTCTCACATTTACATACGTGGGTACGTGTGTGGCATGCATCGTTTTTCATTTTACGGATTTATGATGAAGATGCTTTTAAAACGTTTCAACTGTGCTGCGATGCCAGTGTCACTTTGGACTTTTGGGAGCTCCTGTCTTTGCCTTTCCTCCGTCTCCGTCTCCATCTCCATCTCGTCCTTTGAGTGGCTCAATGCTAGGCAAAGGGACGTGTTTCAAGAATGCTTTTCCCGGTCTGGACTGCTGGATACCTGGTAGTTTAGGTTTGAAATAGAATAGTTAAAAAAAGGATGGATTACAAATTATTTGTTTTCAAATAGTAGAATAAAAGAGAATAAAATAAGAATAAAATATCATTTTTAATTTCGATCTGCAAATGTCTGTCCATTCTTTTATGATGCCACCAGGTCCCACGAATCCTGGAATGAAACTGAGGAGAATGTAAGCTGCGTTGAAATCTAATTTGTAGCCCTGCCCTGACCGCAGACGCCACTGCCCCCTCCCATCTCCCATCTCCCGGAGGCATTGAGTCAAGCCAAAATGGGTTTTAGCGTACGATTTGTGGTCGTGGCCGGGTGTGTCCTCAGACCCCAGCAACAGCCCAATCCAAAACCCGATTCGAAAGCCAGCAGCCAAACTATACACCTGTCGGTGAGCTAGATTCCGGATCGGCCACCCCACTTGATGCCGGTTTCACGGAACGTTTCCCATTCGTCCCCGAGTTGATTGTGTTGGCCTCTTTTTTGGGTTTGTCCTCCTTTTTTTTTTTTTTTGGCAAGCGGATTATGACCCTGATCTGGTCAGGTGTGCAGTTGCGTGTACAGCACCGTGTAGCTTTAGTTTCACTTTGGCAACTGCATCCGCATCCTGCCACCGGGCCAATACTCCTGCCAATATTCACCTGTATGTTTGCTAACTTACTTGTTACTCTTGGTTATTGGTTTATGGGTCTCATGTGGTTCTCTTCTCGGTGTGTCATTAATTTCTGTGTTTTTGCTTTCCTGCACTCGATAAACAATCGGAATGTAGACTCGACAGCGGATTTAAAGAGCTTAGGTCTTGGTTGATTTAATATGTATCGATTGCAAATCGAAAAATTTTCTTTCGATTGGCATTAAATTCGGGTGACTGTGGAATGACTATCCCTTCAATCCAAAACTTGGCTAATACCTTACGGCCACACTGGAAGGGGTCAAAATGTATAAAAGCAGAGCTGAAATACAGATTACTTCAGTTTTCAATTGGGATTGGTCCCAAAAGCAACATATTTTGACTATTTATTTTCTTCTTATTATTTTTTCTTCTTATTTTCCAATTTTTTTTTTTTTTTAATTGTTTGCAAAGGTTTTTATATACTTGATGGAATAATTTCTGTGAATTTGATCTTTTTGTAACTTCTTTTTTTAACAAATACTTATTTTAAGTCGACGTTCAGCCTCGACAGGAAATATTCCTTAACTTTGACAATAAAAAACAATTCTATTAATAATTCTATTCAGCGAAAATTGGAACCACTTAGTTTGAGTATTTATTTTCTTTTTTTAAATTTATATTTTACTTTATTTTATGTTTCCCTGGGCTTTTATACTTGATGGAATAATTTCTGTGAATTTGATCTTTTTGTAACTTCTTTTTTTAACAAATATTTATTTTAAGTGGTCTGTCAGCCTCGGAAGGAAATATTCCTTAACTTTGTCAATAAAAAACAATTTTATTAATAATTCTATTCAGCGAAAATTGGAACCACTTAGTTTGAGTATTTATTTTCTTTTTTTAAATTTATTTTTTACTTTATTTTATGTTTCCCTGGGCTTTTATGTGGATTAATTTCTTGCCACTTCTTGATCTTCTTGTAACTTATTTTTTTTAACAAATATTTATTTTAAGTGGTCTGTCAGCCTCGGAAGGAAATATTCCTTAACTTTGTCAATAAAAAACAATTCTATTAATAATTCTATTCAGCGAAAATTGGAAACACTTAGTTTGAGTATTTATTTTCTTTTTTTAAATTTTTTTTTACTTTATTTTATGTTTCCCTGGGCTTTTATACTTGATGGAATAATTTCTGTGAATTTGATCTTCTTGTAACTTCTTTTTTTAACAAATATTTATTTTAAGTAGTCTGTCAGCCTCGGAAGGAAATATTCCTTAACTTTGTCAATAAAAAACAATTTTATTAATAATTCTTTTCAGCGAAAATTGGAACCACTTAGTTTGAGTATTTATTTTTTTTTTTAAATTTATTTTTTACTTTATTTTATGTTTCTTTGGGCTTTTATGTGGATTAATTTCTTGCCACTTCTTGATCTTCTTGAAACTTATTTTTTTAACAAATATTTATTTTAAGTGGGTCTGTCAGCCTCGGAAGGAAATATTCCTTAACTTTGTCAATAAAAAACAATTCTATTATTAATTCTATTCAGCGAAAATTGGAAACACTTAGTTTGAGTATTTATTTTTTTTTTTTAAATTTATTTTTTACTTTATTTTATGTTTCCCTGGGCTTTTATACTTGATGGAATAATTTCTGTGAATTTGATCTTCTTGTAACTTCTTTTTTTAACAAATATTTATTTTAAGTAGTCTGTCAGCCTCGGAAGGAAATATTCCTTAACTTTGTCAATAAAAAACAATTCTATTAATAATTCTATTCAGCGAAAATTGGAACCACTTAGTTTGAGTATTTATTTTCTTTTTTTAATTTATTTTTTACTTTATTTTGTTTCCCTGGGCTTTTATACTTGATGGAATAATTTCTGTGACTTTGGTGTTTGTGTAATTTAAAAAATTTTTAATTTAAAGTTTGAGTAACAATGGAACTCATTTTATTTGTTTTTATTTTTTTTTATTTTAAAAATCGTTGGTGCTTATAATAATAATTGAGAGTTGGGATTTGGTGTTTGTTTTTTAAAATAAACATTCCTTTATTTTGTTAATAAAATAAGATTTTATTTTGAACAGACAGAAGCTCTTATTCAGCAAAATCTGAAACCATTTTTTAGTTGGCATTGTACCCGCTGCTGGATACATTGGCGTTTGTGGCGGTTGCTGTCTCGACTGAGTAAACAGAGTTTTCAATCAGTGTGGACTGCAACCTTTTTATTTTAATTAAATATCGAGTTTGCTAATGAAAATTAATGTATTAAATTTATTTTTTAACATTTTATTTTAAAGTCATACTTTTTTTTTATATTTATATATATTTTTTTTTTATTTGTTTACCGTTGTATGTAAAGGTTCCTGCAACGCATTGAAGAAAGTTGCGTCGCACAAATTACATTAAAAATGCAAAAATTCATAAATTCATGACATGTCGCCGTTTCTCCGGTGCGCTCCTCTTTACGCTTCGCCCCTGACTTTGTTATTGTTGCTTTTGCTTGTTACATGGAATTCCTCTTGGCAAAACAAAATGGCGCATGCCAGGAGTTGGCAAATGGAAGCTGTTGGAGCATCCCCCCACCCCTGTTTCAACGCCACGACAAACCCCCACCCCACCCTTAAAACGACTTGAGTTAATTATTCATGCAATGTCGTTGGCAGCAAGGGGAGGAGAGATGGGGCCAGCCGGAGTTGGAGCGACCCTTTTTAATATTTATGAACACAACCGATTCTCTAATTATAATTAGGAATTGAAAAGTTAGCACAAAGCACGGCCAACAGCACCACCAACAGCAATAACAACAACACCAACAGCAACAAACAGCAACAAGGACAACAAAGCGAGAGGCACGCAACAAAAGTTTGTGTGCACTGAATCATAATTAAAGGGGGGAGCCCATGCCCCTGGCTCGACCGCCATGGGGGTTGTTCGATGAGCCAAAGAAGGGGGTGAGCTCTGGTAAAATGGCGCACCCAATGGCATTTTAATGGTGGCACTCGAGTCCTGCTTAAAGGCACATACCTTTCGAGTGCCCAAGTATCTTTAACCGGACATGTAGCCGGTGGAGCCGGAACTTGAGCTTAGCTTAGATATTCCGGGCATGCAACTGCCACTGAGGCGTGACCCGGCCGAGATTTCTACATTTTTGGACTCTTTCTGGCAGAGCCACTCACGTCCTTTCAGTCGCCGGAGCGTGTCCTACGCACAAAATATTGACACGATTAAATTTCTTGTTTGTTTGTTGTTCCTGCCACCCATCCCCTCGATTTGAATATCCCTAATCCCTGTCCGGGCCCAAAAGGAATAGCTTCCTGCTTCCTAATTACCCAACAACTCACAAGCCTAATGAAGCAACTCGCGGCCCAATTTGCTCCACGTCACGCTTCAATTTCATTCAAAAATTGAAAAAATCACCGAGAAAATTCGAATTTTCCAACGTGTCTATTTGTGGCAAGGCGATCGTATTTCAGGTGAAACAATTGGGCGGAGACGAGTACGCTGGCGGGGCGTGAAATTGCAGACAATTATCGGCCGTGGGGGATACTTTAATAATTTCCTGGTTACTAAAATAAATAAAAAATAGTCTTCAATTCAATGAGTTTGTAAGGAAGAGTTTGGTTTGGGAGTTTGGTCATGATAAAGTGTCCCAATGACGATTTTCTTCAATGCTGTTGTGTCATCTTGCGGCGGAACCTGCCATCTCCGGCAATCCACTCCACTTGATCAGCATCTTCTCCGGCGGAACTGGAATGGACGGATTAAGCGAGGGCGCTCCGCTTCTATTATTAGCGGACATCGGAGCAAACGAACCCATAAGTCAAATTGAACGGCGACGGTTCCACAGTATATCCCCCAGCATCCATCTCTGCTACTCGTTCTGCCCTCTTAGTCCTCAGCTCCGGCTGTCTCCGTCTTTGTCCGCTCTGTTTTTTAGGGCTTAAGTGGGCTTAGCCATCTCGACAAATGTGAGTGCCGTGGCCCGTGCTGGAGCTGTTTTATGTTTTTAGTTGCAACTGCTGCAACTGCCGCATGCTGCATGCTGCATGCAACATGCAACGTCGGCTTAAGTAGGCTTAACTCGCTGCTGCATTTTATTTTTGGCTGGCATTCGGCATTCGGCATTCGCCGGCATTTCCATTCGAATGCGTTGAGCACTTTTCCACCTCTCCCACTGCATCCAGTTCATAATTCCCGCCATTGGCATTCCCGCCAGCTGATTTTCCCTTAATTTCGTCTCAAGTTCAGTGTGGCTTTTCCACGATTTTCCCGCTGCCACTCTCGCTTTCATTCATTCGCGCCATTAAGTTAATGCCTCTGCCTCGAATGTCCTTGCCACGACATCTTATATTCCTCCCCTCCCTTCCTTCTTGCCCAACTCTCCGTCTCCGTTTGTCCTGCGGAAATTAAAGTGTTTCTCCGAGACATTTACATACAGCATTTAGCAAACATATGGCCGTGAGTAACTTCATTTATTTCGAGCCAGCCATCCCCCATTGCAAAACATTGGAAAGCGGCCCGGGCGCAATATCCATAAAATGCGAAGATAACCATAAGTCCTGTTTAAGTCGCATGTTTTGCGGGGAGCGCTGGCGCACAGAGTGCACTATAAAAAAAAGGGGGTACAAATTAAAAAAAATTATAGAGCTGCAAGGAGAACTGACTACTCTACTATAGCGCTTTGCTACTTTATTTACAGTGTACGTATGTGAATGGGGTGCCCGAAAGTCCATCCCGCCCCCAGGACCCCACCGTCTCCACCTCCGACTGTGTCGGTTCATCTACATAGCAATAAAATAAAAGGCGCTGGGGCTTCTCCTCCTGCCCTCGCTGTTGCCGAAGCATTAACCTAATTTTATATACATTTAATTTTATTTTATTTAATTTTAAGACACACACCCATATGAAAAGGAAGCCAAGTAGAGGGATAAAATGTTCTGGGGGTAGAGGGATGGATAACTTGTATACGGAAATTGGTTCTCTATTTGCCACTTCGGTGTGGATCAGAGGACAAACTTGATTATCCTGCGACCAGTGTCAAGTGCATTCGCGGACAGTCGTAGATTTCTGTACGATTTGCCGGATTTCTAGAGTCCGGGAAAGGCCACCGTTTTTTTCCCACCCACTTTGCGGATCCCCTCGACAATTTGTGCGAGGCCCGGGCACATATTTCATAACTTTTCGCATAAGCTGCCCCAAGATAAATGTGCACGGAATCTACACATACCCAGGACCCAGGAATCGAAAGCTGCATGGCAACAGCGGCCAAAAACAAAAAACAAAAAAAAAAAACATTCAAAACGATAAACCAAACAAGCAAAAACCACAAACAAAAAGGAAAAATATGAAAGGGGAAAGCCTTGGAAAAGTGTAGCCAATTTAGAAGCGATTTTTGAATAACTCGACTTCGTGCGCCGTTTAGACTTTCTGAACAAGATTTATTCAGCAAATGTGTTAACTTGTACATCATTTGATGGAGTTACAGGCCATCCATGCCAGCCACTCCCCCTGCCAGCCATGCAGGCCAAAGTTTTTTGGCCAAGCTCCTTTATTTATGGCAATTGGATTTGTGAGTTATGTTTTATATTTTTCCCCGAGGCCGGGAGGATCCTTGGCAAAAGTTTTGCCCGATGCTTTTGCATTCGGTAAATCTAATTTAAATGGAGTCTGCAACTCGATGGATTTTCCAGTTTAACTGCTGCGCATTATGTCTGCTTTGGTCAGTTTTATTGTTTTCTTGGGTCCGGCTTTGTGATGAATTTGCATCTAAATCGAATGTTTTTTTTCCATTAAAAGGAGTAAGAGAATCATCTGTCCAGGGCGTGCGGTCGCATTGCATTAGCATAATCAGCCGAAGCCGGACTCGGAGGATCAGCCATGGCTTAAATATATATATGCATATCGTAGTCCTTTCAATTTAATTTTAAATATTGGTACGCCATTCTTTCCATTCGAAAGGAATGGAACTTAAGGGCAGTGCCTCCCTCTTTGTGAATTTCGAATGGAATAAAGCATCTGGCCAGTGCACTGGCCACCCAGAAGGTGCAGTGGCTCCTTGGCTTGACCGATTACATGGCCTGCCTCCGGCCGGGCCTTCCAATTTTCCCATTTCCATTCGCCCAGCTGAGAGCCAGCCGGCAATCTACGAGTAACTTTTACATTTAAATTTTCATTAAGTATTCTGCATACGCATAAATAAACTTGAACGTGCTCGAAAGCACAGTTGAATGCAATGCCCACACAGATACAAGCGGTTGCACATGCACGAGTCCTTTCTACGGGGATGTGTGTGTGGTCCAAACTGACACAACAATCCCTTTGTTGTCCTCGTAGTGTTGAACAAAAAGGACATGGAGGGCGGAGGGGCGGCTGTGGCTCGCTCATGCAGATTTTTGGTGGCCCAAACAAAAACATGAAAAGTTTGCAAAAATAAATTTATATTATGTTCATAAATTCATAGAGCCGTTGGCACAGCCAGAGTCTGCAAAGGACTTTGCTGGCCCATTACATATACACACACAGGCACACACACGTATACACACACATACATACGCTGGCAGGCTATGTCCTGGCCGTTTTTGATATGCAAATTTCAACAGTTGCCTCCTCCGGCTGCGTCAACACCGAAAATAACAGCCAATCAACTGTGGCAGGACATGGCAAGGATGCCCAGGAGAGGGCAGTGACGGCAGGGGGAAGGGAGGAAGGTAGGTCCTGGGATGTAGGCCTGGTCATGGCGTAACTCGCAGCAATCCTTTCAACATGTTGGCCAGGCTCTCTCTCTGCCCGTCCCTGCTGGAGGCCATTAAAATCATCACACACCTTGGACAAAGGGCTCCTGGTGCCACCAGCAGAGGGGGCCGGGTGGCAGGGTACGGTAAAGTGGGCGGGGCAGGCGGTAACAGGACTGTGGCGTGTTGGCAGCGTCCACACGAGGATAAACTGAACATCAGTACGAACAAATCGACTTTAAAATGCTTTAAGTTTTAAATTTTTCTAAGCTTACAATAAGATTTGTAATTAGCGTCGGATATCAGAAATTATTAAAAATAAAACCATATAATTTATTTAAATAATTATATTTACAAAGCTCAAAGTTAGTGTAATTTGAATAAACCTAGTTAATGTATCCTTTTTGCAGAAAGTGTGCTGAATGACAACAGCAAGGATGCCATCGATGGTCCCCTTTTCCCTCCCGCCCCATCCTCCCCCAGCCTCTTTCCGTAGTGGCGACAATGTTGCTTCAAAAATATTGCCACCGCAGCACATTTCATGTTTGTTGTAGCCGGCTGCTCCTTTCTGGAGCTACGGCGGCTGCTGCGTGCATTTATAAATTATGCTGAACATGTAAAGTGCCATTTTGAATATGAAATTTGATGCTTTTTTAAAGCCCACCCAGCCTGACCAGCAAACGTAGGAAAAAGGACCCGAAAGGAGCGGAGCTGCATGCTGGAAACGGAGATGGGGATCCTTTGTTGACTCGGGCATATTTTATGGGCAAGCCTGGAAAATGTTTTCTCATATTTTAATTACTTGCAGAATGCAGTGGACATTTTTTTCCAACCAGCGTCCAACCATCAGAAGGGGAGGTCAACCCATTTGTACTCATTTGGAGAGCAAGTTATTACGGTCAGGGGTCAGCTGCAGTTAATGGTGAGTCATGGCTGCAATAGCTTCTAAGCCAAATTGCATTTTGGCCTACTCCCTCCACGTTTAGGGGCCACCAATATCAAAAGAGGGGAGAGAAGCGAGCTCAACAAAAAAATATAGCGAAAAGGTCAGAAAATCAATCGACTCGGCCCAGAGCGGCCCGGCCCGGCCCGGCCCGGCCTGGCCAAAAGCAACTAATTCATTTAAATCTAGCAAAATCTGAGAAAATCCCTGGCAACGACCTTCGGGATTTTAAGAGATTTTACGAATGTCAACCGAACGCTTCAGGCGCCAAAAGCGAAAGTCCGCCGCCGTAGATGGAAGCGGGCAGCCGGATAGCCAGATAGCTGGATAGCCGGACACGGATGCGGACAGACACACGGACGAATGTTCCTCCCTCCCACACCTCCGCCCACCCAAAACTAGGGCCTGTTAAGCTAAGCAAGCAAATCACCCGGCCGTCGCTGGCAACCCGTATGAGTTTTTGGCTAAAATAGTTGGAAACACCACATTAAACAACCATGTCATCCTGGCGGAACGAAAGAGACGGACTCGGGCCGGTGGAGAGAGACGTGGGGGGCAGTGGCAGCCACTGCTATGCGTGCGTGGGAAAATGAGGCAACAGCAAAAGTCGCAGAACTTTAGCAATTTGAAGCTAATATGTTGACAATCTAGCCCGGCTGGGTGACGCAGGGCGACGGGAAAGGACGAGGAGCCATCCTTCGGCCAGTGCCGCCATCTCTGGTTATGCGTATTTAAGTCACTGCCAAAGCCGCGAGGCAAGGAGGTGGAGCTAGTGATGAGATCCTACTAGTCGGGACATCCAAGCACTAGCCACCCAAAAATATTTCCTTTTTTAATGATTTGATGTCTCTAAGTTTGTGTAAAGTATCTTGAAATTATTGTTATATTTTGTAATAAAATAAACACCTTTTGTAGTCCACCTCTGGTTTGCAATATATTATTGACAAATTTCTGGGTCTGTATCGGAATGTTGGGGTTTCTTATGAGCATACGGGTGGCACCAAAGCTCCCAGGCGAGTTCTTAAGGAGGGTCAGGACGCATGTGAGAAGAAAGGAGGGGCTCTGGCCAACAGAGGAATCGTAAAAAGTGGATTTTACTGCTTAACTCGGGCACATCAAATGAAACAAATGGAAAACGCACACATCCACGCTGGATTCTGGATTCTGGATACAGGATTCAGGACTCTGAAGTCACGAACAGAAATCAAGATGAAAGTTGGGACAGAGGGAAGCACGAGCTTTCCATATAAAAACGCTTTTATTTTTCCTGGATTTTTCGTTTGCATAAATAAAATAAAATGCAATATTTTCCGCTGCATTTCAGCCGAATGCCCTGTGGCAGCTGAAGTCGGCACAAATCCCTTGCACAAAAGTCAGCAATCAAAACAGATTAAAATATGATTTGACAGCTTCGAAAACAAATATAAATGCACGGATGCGAATGCCCATATAGATATTCATATCGCATTCGCATTCGCATTGGCATTCGTGTTCGAGTGGCGGAATTTTCAATTCACTTGCAAGTTCCATCGCATCGATTCAGTTTGGCATATTTCGATATTGTTTCCATATTTAACTAGAGCCCCGTCAGCGCTCCAGGATATGCATATGCAGGATATGCCGGATATGGAGGATATGGAGGATATGCCTGATATCTTTCTCCGGCGTAAGCCGCCGATTGTTCGATTGTTGCGTGCATCGCATTTTATCAAAGCGCTGCCACCGGCAAAGGCCTATTAAAAATTTAAATCAATTTCCAATATGGATTTCATACATCCGAAGGGCATATCTTTTGCCTGACACTTTTGTTTTATTATTACAATACCAATACGATATATACAATTCCCCAGTTGAATCCATTAAGTTCATATCGCATTTCTGAACTGTCAGAGGGCTATCTTGAAAATGGATGACAATATTCGCGGCTTTGCCCGCTTTATGTTTTATGCTGTTCACCTGTGCGAAAAGCCAGTTGATTGCGATTGCCAATTCCACTGCCAAGCTTCCACTCACCTGCCCCTCACCACTTCCTGCTGCAATTAACAGTTAATAAGGGCCGCGACTAGGCGGCTAACTGACCCCAAACAGATTTGCTGCAATTAGCCAGGCCGCAGGCTCCCGTTTGCAGGATTCCGGTGCGTAAGTGCGTAAATCGCCAAAGCCCGAAATGCTGGGCAATAATTAAATTATCATTAACGATGTGGGCTTAGCAGAGTCGCAGAAACAGCAGCAAACCAGGGGCGGGGTCAATAAAAGGGCTTTTGTATTATAGATTTTAAAAAGTAATTACACTTTTCTACAATTTTCAATTGGCAAATGGTTTTTGAAACCCTTGTTTTAGAATATCAAACTCCTGCTACTAAGAATAGATTCAGTAAAGATTCTCATTAAGTTATCCTCACATTGTCTTATCAAAACCCTTTTCTATTTAATTTCTTCTGTGACAATTTTAATAAAATTTGGAAAGTTTAAGTCCTGCTTACTTGGGGCTCTCTCTCTCTTTGAAAAGGTATCGCGCTTTCCCTCAAATCACAGATTTGTGAATTTTGCCGCTAACAAATTGGATATTGGAAAATATGAAAGCCAAAACCAAAATACTAGCCGTAATGGGTTCGAAATGTAATTGTATTTGCATTTGGCGCCAACGCAACTGTACCTGTTTGCCCCCAGTGAAAATCCCTGCCACATTCGAAGGAGGATGGGCGGGGGCAGAGGCAGGGGATGGGGCTGGAGTGTGCTTAAATTCTCATTAGACGCATTAGTGGCGCTGACCAGCTGCCTGTGGAAGCCCCAGCGCCCCAACGCCCCGCTGCACCTGACCATGCCCGAAATTCAATAATAATAATTGATTGCTTATTACAAACACAACAGCGTTGCACCGCATATGTGTCTCAAATTTATGGGGCAAAGTGGGGGAGGTGTTTGCTAATATTTACGCATTAGTTATTTGCCCAATTCGGGGATATTTGAAAGGGGGGCTCATCTGCATTCGCCACTGCAGCCCATAAGCCACCCTGTAAATGCCAAATGACCAATGCACCTGGCCGGCCAGGCCAAAAGAGATGGAAACCGTCATTAAAATTTAATGTTTTCATTTCGGTTTTGTGCACGCAGCAATTTTAATTATTAACTTTATAATTATGCAAAATCACGAATTACATTAGAATCACTTTATTATGCCGATTTGGTTTACGGTCTCTTTGAAATTCGAATTCGTTGCCATGCTTCAGACGATGTGGCATATTCAATCACGAAGGGATCTGACTTCCGCTCCGGACTTTGAAAGTTTGACAGAATGGGTTAAGCCCTTTGCAAGTTCATTAATTAGCAATATAATTGCAAAGAAATTGTATTTGAAGTTTTATCAACAGTCAAACAAATAAAATTTGTTGAAATATTTATTATAAATATAACGTTAATGTTTTAAAACATTTCAATTGGCCTCCTGGGACTCTACAGTTCTCCCCACGGGTCACTTTTAGGAAGAAACGCGATAGCGTAAAGCTATAAAGTCTGCCCTCCCGATACATTTCGGGTTAGTTTGCGAACATCCGCGTTATGCCCAATATTAAAATTTTATATCAAAAGTGTAGTGACATGAACGAAAAGTCGGATACTTCTGCGCCCCTTAACTGGCTGAAGGAACTTCCCCAAAACTACTTGGTGCTCGTGTGTTCAGTGGTGCTGTCCTGCGTCTGGTTGGGTTCCATCACCTTCATGGCCACTCGCGTCCAGAAGGCTGTCCAGGGTCTCCAACGCCAACTGGATGAGCTTTGGCTCCTCCAGGCAAGGCCCACAGTCTGGCCACATGCTCCCTTTATCCCGAGCTCGCAGGGCGACAATCCGCCGGAGTATATTCCTCCTATAGATCCCGAGGATCGTGAGAAGCTCGAGCAAGAAGAAAATGAGCGGCTTGCTAAGGCAAACGCTTTTTTGGAAGCCAAGAAATCGGGAAAAGTCTGAAAAAGATAGACATTAATAAAGAATTTGTATAATAAATAAAAAATCTAATAACTAATGAGCCTTGAGACTTTTGAATTCAGTTTCCGAAATCATGTAGACACAGACTTATCCCTGAGACTTTAGTGAGTTTCAAAATTGTTCGGTCCTTAGGAGATGCCTTTCGAGAGTCGAGAGTGAAAAAATCCAGCAAAATGTTTGTCGATCTCCTGACCGTGGCCTGTTTCATTGGCCAAGTCCTCGGCCTCGTCGGCGAAGGTTCTCTGGAGGACTGGGAGCCGGAGCAGGTTAACTGCTCCAACCCGTCAATCGAAGTAACATCTTGCGGCAGGTTCAGTCCCAATGGATGCTGTGCGAAGGGCTGTGTGCGGAATCACCGGGGCAGGTGCGTCCAGGAGCAGTGTACGGGTTCGTGGAGCGGCTGGCTGAAGGGACCGGTGAGCATGCCATGCTACTTCCATTGGTTTCTGCTGATCTTCGCCGGGATCATCACCGCCCTAATGCTGACCCTGGTGGCGTTCAATGTGGCCTACGAGGTGAAGCGCTTTATGCAGCGCAGGAGCTTCGACCGGTTCAGACGCTTGAGGGACCTGAGCGGCGCCTCCACAGGATCCACGCAGTGCTAGGACACGTGTGCGAATCAGGATTTCAGATGCGTCGGACGGAGTAGATGGGGCAGTGGGTGTGGAGAAGTGCCTGAGGGATTTACCATAATCTGCAATACATTAGCGGCAGCTTTGCTCTGGCTTCCAATTCAATTCTTTGGGTATCTCGGGGCAAAGCCATGTAAATTACGATTCGCCACCTCGGAAATCCTATTAGTAGTTAAAACCTGATTAGGAAATACTTGCCTCTGGGTTTGGGCTTCGAATTTCGGTATTTCGGGATCGCTCGTTGAAAGCAAATAATAATAAATGGCTCACATGCGAAATTCTTTCTGGATGCCCTCCGGGGTGACAACTCCAGGCGAAGGTGGAGCCCGGATTCGGATTGCGGAGATGTCGAGTCGAGTCAAAGGTGCAATAACCCAACCGAACTGGTCACATAAAACTAAATGGCTGCGGGTTCTTGTTGGCAGCTCCCCCTTTTCCCCTTGCGGTGTAGATAACACACATAAGAGCACAGTGTGGGGCAAAAATATAGTACAAGTTGGTGTACCACAAATAATATTTGGAGTTCGATACGAAAAAGGGGTTTCAACTCGACAAGTTTTATAACTTGTCCCCCCAATGTTGGGCCATATTTCTATGACTGTCACTGTACACTTTCTATGTGGGTATATATAAAAATATATATGTTTAGTTTTTTTTCAGTATAGCAAAAAGTCAGTCAGGCATGCAGCCAAAGCTAAACGCGATGCCAACCGCGCAGAAAATGAAATGGAAAATATTGCTGGAGCTAGAAAAAGGGAAAATAAAAAGGAAATAAACGAGGAAAAAAGGAAAAGCTTGCGAAAAGGTTGTCTCCCTTTTACCCCATGCCATATCCCCGCAGACATCCTGCCATACGTGCGTATGTGTGTGTGCGAGTGTGAGTGTTTTGGATCCTGGGTAGCAGATTTAGAGGTTACTTATGTGTGATTTAGTACAGCATGCGCGAATATGGCGGCGATAATTCTTTAAAAATTGGAAATTGTTTTCCAATCGATTTCGCATTTAGCCAGAAAGCACTCAACCCAATGGCGAAAGGTTGGACGAAAAGAGAGAGCCATGCCAAACTAGAAAAGGAGGGGGCGAGGGCAGGCGAGTGTCTTTTATAAACTTGTGTAGTAGTTGGTGGCTCACCCACTCGAACATGCACCCACCCACACGAGTGTGTATTTATATTTTATAAAAATGTATGAAAAATACAATATTTCGTTATTTTTCACCTGGCTGCAGCTTTGAAAAGGATTTGGCAGCTGAAATCATGGATTTAGATTTGGCTTTCCGTGTAGTTTGTTTATTTCCCTGGCTTGTCAAGTGAAAAGCGTTTTTATTTTTCTTGTTTGTGGATTTCAGCGAGGGCGGAAAAAAGGGCGAAGTGAAAGAGTTTTTCCTGGCTAAAAATAAAAGCCAATTAGATTTGATCACTTGTGGATTCAGACAGTCGAAGGGGCTTTGATATAAATTAATTTTACAAGTAACAATGAAAAATATCAGACAATATCAAAAACTAAAGCTAAATAAAAGTATTAAATTTGTTTTCTGTGTAGAATCAAGGCTGGCTGACTCTTTAACCACATCAACCGCCCATTCCCATTCATCCAAGTTTATATAAAAGCGATTCTCATTTCTTTATGTTCGTAAGCAGCCAAAACATTTGCTCTCATTGTGTGAATCCTGTACAAAGGACTAGAATGGGCACAAAAGGTTAGATACACACCAACACTAGCACACACACACACACACATAGCAGGGGGCGTGTATCGTTTTCTTCTTTTTTTGTTCCTTTCTTCCCTTTAGGGTGAACCCAAAAAGCACATCCTGGGAGGAAGAGATGGGATGGGAGATTCGTGACATATTTTATTTGCACAATGACAATACGAGTTACTCGATGGATGAGAGGGCGAGGGGGATTTAATGGGGGTGAGGCACCCGCAACCCGCCATTACACAAACACACCCTCATCCTTTTCCTTCTTCCTTCGCCAGGACCTCTTCCCGTTTAAGTCGGGGGGACGAAGTACACGCAGCAGAGCACAAAGTAGTAAAATAAGTGCATAGGATAATGCGAATTGAAATGACAAAACCCGGAATAATCATTGGCTCCACACTCTTAAAAGAAACAACCCGCGAAGGCAAAAGATCTGGAGGGGGAATCCCCGAATGGGGTTTTCAGATAAAGGGAAAATCTTTTGCCGTTTTGCCGCCGGCTTTTCCTACTATGTAGCTCTGAAGCACTTGCGCGCTCCGTCAAAAATTTAGTATCGAAGATAAAACGGGATAGTATATGTATTAAGTAGATAGCAAAAAAATAAACACTATCCTTACAGAATTAAATTTTATCCTCAAGTTATAGTTATTATCCTTAAGTTTGGGACGCAACAGTAGTTGTTACATTTATAAAATTATTCCACAAGTTCCTCCGTTTTTAGTTGCTTTATAAGTTAGTTTTGCAAGTTAGTTTCTTCTACTATAAACAAGTATTTAATTTGTCTTAAAAAAAGCTCATTACTTTTTATACATTTTATAAATATAAATATAAATATAAATATAAATATAAGGCCATAAATTATTACCCCTTTGCCAACCTCACAAAATTATTGTTTAGATGTATAGGCAAGCGGCCGTTAGTCAGCCCATCAAAGGCCTCCTGGCCCTTTCCTTAACGTCCTTGTTGGGCTTATTTATGCCTTTCAAGTAAATTAAAATTTACTCATTTTGTTGCCAAGTCCAAGGATTGCCAGGACCTGGCACGAAATCGCGCGCATGACAATATTGTCAATTTTATTTGCCGCCATTTTTATTGCAATCGCGCTGGCTGCGCTGTCCCCTTCTGGTTGAATCTATCCTATAATTCTCAGCTCCTTGGCCACCGTCTTTATTCCTTCTAGTCCGGGGCCTTGGCTCGTAAAATATTTTTATGTATTTTTTATTTACCCGGAGCTGCCATGCATGACCCCCATTGGAAGGGGAGGTCGGGGGGTCCGGATCGGGGGCCAATGCAATTGGCAGAGCTCCTCCATGACACCCTCCTCTGCCCCAGATCCCCTTCCGTTTGCTGCTGGCCTGCTTTTAATGTGCGCCATTTTATTTGCCACAAAACCAACACACGGCCCCATTAAAAAGCCATAAGCGTTGAGCCTTCAGCTTCGTTTCTCCTGGACTTGCGCTTAGACGTTATTAGAATTCCTCCTGACCAGTTCCAGAGCCCCATCTTTGTGCTTTGTGTTTTGTGCTGGCCATAAACTGGGCTGCAGCAGGCAAACATTTTGATTACAATTTTTATGATTTTTAGGTCAAAATTTGGCATCGTAAAATGGCCAACAAGTAAATTTGAAATAAATAAAGGCCAGTCAAATATGAGATGTGTTTTATGTGCGGCCTTTTGGCCCAAGCTTTTGTTTTGTATTTGTTTGTTTCTGTTTTTTGTTTTTGTTTTTTTGGGCCATAAATGGGCGAGAAACAGCTGGGGCAGACGATGGTATTATCTCGGTTTTTGTTCATTGGGATGTCCAAAGCGAAGGTGGCAATTATTTAGATTTCCCAAGTTAATATTTCATTCTCTTAAAGCTGCTGCAGTAAAATCAGCTCATCAGGAATTGAATATTAAACCCGGAGCTCATTAAGCCGAAAACCCTTTGGCTAAGCAGGTGTCATAGATCTCCGGTGGAGCAAAAAAAAAAAAAGGAGGAGGAAGACTTGACATATGGCCAAGTGAAAGTCAGGGGGGAGGTGGGCGGAGAATCCGTACCCAAAGTGTGCCTGCCAGATAAGAGCGTCGAAGATTTATTGCCAACGCAATGAGTTAAGAAAGACAAGTACCTAAGGGAAAAATACAGCATCCAAGACTACAGACGATGATGACGATTACGATGATTACGATGACGGGTTTGTATGTAACAAAAGCAAAGAAGCGGCCCCACAATAATAATGATGGAGCTGCCGCATACTGACAAAGTAAATGATGGGGAATCATCCAAGGGCGATGGGGGAGAGTAGGAACAAGTTTCCTGGTTGCTCGACTGGTTCTCCGATTATATATACGTTTGTACACAAAGCGGTAAGGGTCTGGTGGAGTGGCTAGAAGGGGCTGGGGGACTTAACCCAGCAATGGCTGACAGCATGCGTCGTTTCTTAAGACTGTTTCAAGATGGCGCCTCCCTTTTGCGACACCAATCCAAGAAGTTGGTATGAAAGCGTCTCCAAGTCTGAAATTAAAAATCTACAAATAAATATTAGGTGCTATGGATTAATTTTTATATGAAATCTTAATAGTTAGTTAACTCTTAAATTAAAAGTTAGTACTATCTTCCGTGAGTCACGAAGCTATCGCAAGCCTCAACTGCCACTCCCCCATTTCTCCTTTCTGGATACATATAGGAAGTTGATTTTAATTGCGGGTAATCCATTATGCGGCCTGGGCTGGCTGGTTGACGGCCTGAGCTTGATTAACAATAATTAGGCTCGGCATTAATTACGCCGAAAAGTTAATTACGCGAGTGTGCAGATACGGCGGCCGACACAGAAACAAACTCCTGATTCCTTCGCTTTTGCACTGTCCAAAATACGAGTGAGGTTCATCCAGGATTGGGGTTGTGGGGGGACAATAAGAGAGTTCCTAAAACAGCTGGAGGGCAACCTATTAACCCTTTGACGGCCGAGCAGATTGGCGGGGGCTGCAATAAAATCAATCTTATTAAAACATTAACAGCGGGCGAAGGGGAATAAAATAAATCAAATGGTCGGCGGGTCACAGTTTACCGCTCCGTTCCTTCCCCCAGCTATTGCCTTAATGGATGCTTAACGCAGCGGGTAATCCCAGCTCCCCCCGCCCCATTTGCGCCCTGGCTGCCACTTTATTAGCCGCCTTCAATCAAGGCGGGCAGCATATGAAATTCAAATTTGATGCCCGAACGAAACCAACCCCCTCAAACTTTTCGCTACCGAGGATGTCCTTTTATTATTATTTTTATTGTGCGGCGATTTTCCGGGGGGTTGTCACTTGGCGGTCGGCGGGGTGCATATAAATGCGACATAATTTCGCTGTAATGAATAAATTGATGGATGGATATTTTTGCACCAGGTCCACCTTGGAATTAAACACTCGCCCACCACCCATCTTGAGGGTAGAAAAGTTTCCACGGAACATCTCTTTAAATTAAGTTCCGTCCTTCCTCCCCCAAAGCACAAAAACGATTGGCATGTCACCCCCACTCCCTGGTCCGGCCCCCCCGGAGGCTGTAAATTACAATTTGATTTTTTAATTTTTCCATTTTCCCCAGTGGGAGAAAAGCCATTCGTTATCCGGCGGTTGACCGCAATTTGCCTTCGTAATTCATTCATGGACATCGACTCAAATGTGTGTGTGTGTTTTTTCATAATTTTTATTGTTCTTTTGATTCAATTTCTATAACTAGTAATATTAAGTGTACAATTATTAAATAGTTTATATTTATAGGGGGCTCTTTAGCTGGTGATATACATGTACATATACAGAGCGACAAGTATATGCAATATTCTCATCTCGGGCGCAACTCCGGCGGATTTTAATACGACTAGACAACTCCTTAAAAACTGCTACGGCTTTGATATAGTTTTAGTTTTAGTTGTATTTTTTTTTTATTTAAATGTTTAGTTTTAGGTTTGACTTATTAGCTTTAGCTTGTTTACAATCTTGATACGTTTCTTGCATATATTTATATATATATATTTATATTTTTACGATTAAGATGGGGAACTGAAATTGGAACTAGGACAGTTGATTATACTCGTATGTTCTTTGGGCTGGCTATTTTGGTTGATTAGTTAGGCATCGGCTTCCTATAACTACATATTTGCTTTTATTTACAAAAACACTTAATTTCTGTTTTGGTTTCTCTCATCTGGGGCTTTCGAACGTAATTAGCATTTAATCTCAACACAAATAAAACAGAATTTCAATACCTCGATTAGAGTTCCCTTTTTTTTTGGTTTTTTTGTTTTGGTTTGGTAAATTTAATTATTGTTCTCAAAAAATTTGCTCTTTGGATTGGGGTTACTCCTACTCCTGCTCTCGAACTTTATTAATTAATTTAATTTTTAATTTTAACATCTAAAATTATTAATGAATGCTTAGGTCTAGCGGTTTCTGCCTTTAGTTTGATTTAACTTGACCGACCCCTCAATCGATGACGTCGTCGTCGTCGTTGTCGTTGCTGTTGGCCAGGGGCGTGCCGTTTGCGTCCAAGGGGGACTTGTTGTTGCCCTCGAGGCTGTTGTGGTTGCCCTCGTCGGGATTTCCGCCGCCAGATACGGCGGAGACGCCCAGGCCCAGATCGGAGTGGTCCAGCAGCAGGTTTCCGCTGTTGCTGTTGTGCTGCAACATGTTGCCGCCGTGCTGCTGCATTCCGTTGTGCGACACCGCGGAATTCACCCCGGATCCCCCCGAGAAGTGCTGCAAGTGGTGCTGGTGCTGGTTGAGCAGGGCACCCAGAGCGTTTTCTCAGACCACGTCCGTCACGCCCACGCCCGTGTACTGGCAGGCGGAGAGTCCGGCGGAGTTCGAGCGGGACACTGGCGAGGGGGCAGAGTAGGGGCTACCAAATCCGGCGGAGGCATGCTGCTTGGCCTTTAGCCGGAGCGTGGCGATGCTCGAGGACATGCTGGAGGACATGCACGGCTCCGCCGCGGCCCGGTACATGTACGGATTGGCAGGGGTGGTGTACGGACAGGGCGCGCCCACCGCTCCCACGTTCGTCGAGTTCGAGAGCGTCGATCCCATCGTCCCCGGCAGCATGGAGGCGTTGTTCATGCTCACCGCCACTCCACTGGCCCCCGTGTTGAAGCAGTTTACCGAGTTCTGGTGGTGGTTCCCGGCCACCATCGATCCGAGGGGATTCACTGGCCAGGGGAAGGGCTTGGTGCCCAGCGGCGAGGGCACCTTGGTCCAGTTGTTGTACGGGTACGAGCTGTACAGTGAATCGTCGGCGAACGGCTGCATGAACTGCGTTCCAAATCCGGACTTGAAGTCCGCCGCCGCCACCGCCGCATTCATGGCGTTCCTCTCCCGTTTGCGCCACTTGGCCCGTCGGTTCTTGAACCACACCTGGTGAGGAAAAGATTCAAAGCGATTTC
Organism: Drosophila varians; assembly: GCA_018150405.1. Taxonomy (NCBI): domain Eukaryota; kingdom Metazoa; phylum Arthropoda; class Insecta; order Diptera; family Drosophilidae; genus Drosophila; species Drosophila varians. Next base: position 6,997,775 of record JAECWK010000015.1, read on the forward strand.
TAGTTAGCTTTAAGTTTATCATAAAAAAATATTAGAAATTATTTATTATCAAAGAAGAATATTTTGTTAAATGCGCCAAAAGAAGAGGCTGGCAATTCATTAGAACTCATTTGGGTATATGCTGTGCAAAAGTTAAACAAACTTGAATTATCTTAAAGTATTTATTTGGGGAACTCGAGTTAACCCACCGCGCATTTAGCCCGCAGAGTCAGCCATTTTCTTTTATAATTTATTACTTGAAAATTTATGTATCTGGCCGGGCCGGGCCGGGCAGAAGGCGAGAAAGGCGAAAACTTCCCCAAAAAACGACTCCCCCCAAATACGCATGTGCAGTAATTATAAATATACAAATATACTATATATATACATAAATACTCCCAGTCGGGGCCGCTGCTGCTGTTGCCTTTTTTAATGGAGAGCTTTATATAAATAAACTCGGCTTGCCACCACCAAAAAGTCCGGGTACTGGGGTACAAAAAAGTTGCGAGGGCGTAAAAATAAATCAAAATTATTTTGCACACAGAAAGTGCACAGAGAAAAAAAGGCCAGCAGCACCCAAAAAGGAGATAAAAACAAAATGGCAACTTTGTAATTTATGGCTGAAGTTTGCACAGATACAAATACAGATGCAGAGGTGGGGGTGGGGATGGGGGTGGCGGGTGGTGGCGTTAGGAGGCCCAGACAAAGATACTCAGATACAGATACAGATACAAATGACAAAGAGCTGCGCAGACGTTGGCAGCATTTTGATGAGTTGCTCTGGAGCTTTAAGGCCAACTTGAGATACATTCGCGCGGCGACTTTCTCACACAAATACCGATGCGGACACGGGGCAATTAAAGCTTCAAAATTGGAATTTCATGGAATGATTGTCCTGGCAATCGGCTTGTTGCCGCATTGCCACATTGTCCCTAAATCAACGCGCCGGTGGCCGGTCTGCGGGGTTGCAGATTTATGGCCAATGCAGCTTGGCACCCCCTGCCACACATCCTTTTACTAGGTTTGTACATCCTGCCGATATCCTTGTATGTCTGGCCGTGACTAAACTTCGACACGCGTAGATCCATGCAAAAAAAAAATTGTTTGTTTTCGCCTGGGAAAATCCAAATTGAGACATTTCGAGTTAACTAACAAGTGAGCAGGCGGAAAACTATGGCCGCGTGCCAGCAAAACAAATTTATTCCGGCAATTGGTTTAATCTAATTAGCTGCGGCAGTTAATTGAAATTGTATGAGCCAGGACCAGGACTAGGGCCATAGAAACTTTTCCACGAACGTGAGAATCGAAAACCCTTAAATCAAAGCGGAAAGGCAATGTGTCAATTTGTCACGGTACATCGCTCAGCCCCATCATCATCGTCACCGTCATACCAGGACAATATCCTGGTAGGAATCGCATCATCAGGAGCTCAAGGATCTTCTACATCATCTCGGATGCAAAACTAACGTCATCGATCTCGTCAGCTGTCATTTTCACGTATCATTTAGCAAGTTGCTAAAGTTGCAAAAAACGAAAGAACAAAAAAAATTGCGAAATCGAAAAAAATAGAAAATCCTGAGGGGGAAAAAGAGGTTTGCATGATGGCAAATTGATGTCCTGTTGATGGAAAAAAGACCAGAGGGAAATGGGGGAAACTGCGCAAAAGTGAAAAAGTGAAATATGAGAGAGTGGCGAAAAAAGCAGCGCAATTTTCCACTCAACGGCACAGGGTCCTGCAGAAAATCCTAATTGGTTTTGATGAAAGCATCAATGACTCTCGACGGCTCCTGCAACGCTTCATCAGGTAAATTGTGGATTTTGAAGGATGAGACGAAACAAACAAAAAAAAACAACCTCCTCGAATATGAGTGGCCAAAAAGTGGCCATGTGGCAAAAGTTAGGGACTTTTTTTTTGTCTATTCGGGGCTCTCATGATTGATGGCCGCAAATTGCAGCTAAATACGTTTTTTATTTGCTTGTGTGAAATGGGTATGGGTTTCCATTTCCGGGGTTCTTCTCTCCCAGCTGATAGCTGGGAGTCCAAGTGAAAATCGGTTGGTTAGGGTCAGATAAGATCGATACGTGAACTACTCCACACAGCGAATGTCTCCTTGTGTAAACTTTGCGATTGTTTGCATAGCCAGTATTAATTGCTCGCCTCAATTTCGACCACAGCTGGGAGATATAGGCCACATATGCCAGCAAAAGCGTATTTGTATCAAGAAAAATAACTAGAAAGGTTTAAACTCTATTATAGTTTGGTAAAAATTAATAATACTCTTGACTTCTGAGAACTAACTAACTTACAACAACCCTTTTCTTCCCCTTGTTCCCATTTTTATTCAACGAATAAAACCACTCGAACTGCAGTCAGTTCAGCCAAACATATTGTGGCTCCTTTGTGGCCGCTTTCAATGGCTTTTTTATTCACTTCCAGCGATTGGCAAATGCCGTTTCCCGTTTCCGGGCCATTGGCAGCACCTGACCATAAACGGTGACGGGAATAGCAAAAAATGAACTGGCAAAATAACCCCATAGAGACCCATTCCAAGTTGATTCTACGGCGGATTGAGGGCAGCGGGCAAATGGTTTTATGGGCCTTGTTTTGGCCGGTCCTTGTCTGGTAATTGAATTAAAAAGTGAGCTCTATTTGACACATTAAAAAACAAAAGAGAGAGTCGAGCAAACAGGAGACAATGAGACGGGCGAACGAACATATTGCCATAATTGCCGGCGAATGTAAATCCCGGGATTAGTAGCTATCAGGGCCCGAAGAAACGACTCTCCCCCCTGCAATCCAGAATCACATTCAGAAACAGTTTGTGAGTTTGCAAGTTTGCCACACCCAGACCCAGACCCAGGCCCAGACCTAGACGACGGGGCTGCTCTTTTTTGACAGTTTAAAGCCCGGCCAGATTTATACGGCTCCGGAGTAGCACTGCTCGGTAATCCTTTTGTATATTTGATAAATTTTATTGCCTACGCTATTACAATGGGCATCCGAAGTCGAAGTCAAAGTCAAATGTGAGCCACCCCTGAAAGCAGGGGCAAAGGCATGATCACGATCATCATTAATTCCTGTGCGGTTTTCTAATTCATTAAACAACCCTCGCTCGTCGCGATGACAAATTGTCCAAGGCATTGTTTTGCATTTCCCCGAAGGGATGAAGGGCCAAGGAAGCCGAGCTAACCGTTTTGTCATCATCATATAATGGACCATAAAACAAACTGTATCAATATTTTATGCATTTAGCTGCTTTATTCGAGGAACACATGTTTAGATTGACATCGTTCCTAATTTCCAGAGGGGGAGCTCCCTTTCACTTCGGGCCGCAGCTAATTTCTTCATAAACGCTGACAAGTGCAGCGTGGGGGGACTTTTTCTTGGCATATGCGTGGGTCCGAAAAAATTTGCATAGGAAAACCATGATGTATCGCAGATGGCTGGAATGATAGCACCCATTCCAGTTCCAACCAGGCCACTTCTAGCTGTACAATTAATGCCACGCTGGTGTCGCCATACGTCTAATGACAATGATTAGCGATCAGCGATCGGTGATCGGCGATCATCGATCATTTGTCTATCATATCTTGTCGCTGTCGCTGTCGCTTCCTCATCGGCCCGAGTGTCAGGCCGGCGGAGTGGGAAAGTGGAAATAGATACACCCAGATATGGGTACCCAGTGATATCTTCGATATCGGGTCCGGCTACCAGGCGAGTGTTTGCCGCTTGGCGCCACAACTCCAATTGTTTACCGAAGCAACTATCGTGTTTACAAACAATTACAACTGTTGTGAGGACCAAGATATCTTGTACGACTTGTACTTTCCTTCCCAATTACGCAAAGATAATCGAATATGGGCGAAGAAAGGTCTAAAGAGTGGTGTACGGTTCATCTAAGCCACAAAACAAAGCTAGCTAGCCAAGTATCTCTCAGTGATAAAAAGCATGTCCCACAATAGATACATTTGTATCTCCAACATGGTCAAACGCCCGAGCTCATGTCAATAGAACGGATATTAAGCAAACACTTCGATTTCGCGCCATTCGACGCATTCGTTGCAGTTCAGTTGAGGTCGGACATTCGATAAGCCCGTGGTTTACAAACAACAAATGCTGCAAACGCTGCCATCTGCAGTTTTAGCTGCGGCAATTTATGGCAACACCCCCCTGAAGCCCCACCCCCTGTGGGTAACCACCCATAAATCCAGACAGGTCCTGGGAAATTGGTTCTTCGCCGACTTTTTTTTCGGGGGGGGAGGGCAACGAGTCCGTGTATTGGCCATTGGGGTTTAAGCCATTGCCGGACGAGGCGACATATTTACGAGCCTGTGCGGCTGCATTGCGGTCGCGACTCCTGCGTCCTGCACCGTGCATCCTGCCTGCTGCGGTCCGTAATATAATTGGGGGCCGGACAGTAATGGCCACATAATGTGGCAGCCACAGAGATGCGTTTGTTTGCCGTTTGCTGTTTGCGGCTTGGCTGGCAATTAATTTGCGCTTCAGTTTTGATAATGACGTTTATACAGTCACAAAAATTAAGAGAAAGGTTAAATAACTTAAATCATTTAAAAAAGAAACATAATTTCCTATATAAAATTAGTTAAACTATTGTTAACTCACCCTAACTCTGGCCTCCGTGAGATTGGTCCACATGGCAATTTCCTCCCGGGTGGACATGTCCGGATACCGATTCCGGCTGAAGGTGTGCTCCAGTTCCTGCAGTTGTTGCGATGTGAAGTGGGTTCTCTGGCGCCTCTGGCGTTTGTTTTTCTTGTCATTCTTCGGCTCCTCGCCACTGGTGGTCATTGGTTCGTCATGCCCGGAGCTGGATATGTTCTCCGTCTTGATGGTGGTCTCGTTTACACTGCGATTGCCTGGACAGACAAAGAGCAAACATTAAAAAGTGCATATAGATCAATAGGGCTATCTATTACAAAATGTATACTTTATCCCGTGTGGATATAGTGGGTTAGGATCGTGTTAGCAGACGCTTGTCTAATGTGTTTGCTCAGCGGTTGCAGGCGCTAAGCTATTTTATGTCGTCCGTCTGGGTTTGCTTGCTCTCGGACTCGGGTTAACGAAAGTTGATAAGCCCGTAAGGGAAATGTCTGCGGAACGGCTTCTGTTTCTGTTTCTTTCTCTTTTCTGATTTCTGGCGTCATTGGAACACCGTTACTAATTGCCATGCAACCTTCAGGCGTCGCCCACAAACATAAACCCCCCAAGCAACCAACCAACCACCCACCCACCAGTAGCAGCACCTCCCCTTTCTCCTCCAGCCAAGAGGGCACCACCGAAAACTTCAAAGACCGAACCGCCGGCAAACAGATTTATAACCAGTTAATGTATGTTCCCCCCATTGTCATCGATCATGCGGCGTGCTTTCTGTGTTGTCGTCGAGCTGAAAGCGAAAACACTGTAACTCTGGAACCTCAACTGCCCAAAACTTAATCAAATAAACTAAATTACTGCCTGCCCCTGTGGAATATCAGAGGTCTCCTACGACTCTCCCGTCTCACTTTTTCTGGCGCTGTCGTCGTGAGGTCGCAAATCAAAGGCAGTCTAATCGAAAACTAAACGGACTCCGGTGAGTAAATTTCGCCGACAAAGGTGGAATCGTTGGCCACGCTTTCCGAAATTATTATAAATTATGTTTCTTATCGATGCGACCGTACAGATAACGATAGTTTTTTTTTTTTTTTTAGGGGTTTGGGGTTACGGCTACGGTTTGAGGTCTAGTGGTGCAACAGCGCTTACCATCTTTGCGATCCCGATTCCGGTTCGTTAGCGAGGATGTCGATGACGTCTGAAAGTTGTTCAAGTGGGTGCTGTCCAAACTATTTGCTACGGCGGTCATGGAGCTATGACTATCACGAAAGTCGCCAGTTTCGGCCCAAACTGAAAAGAACAAGCCAGCACAGGGCAAGAGAAAATTACAAAAAAATTTATGTTTTAAACCAGTCTTTGATAAATGCCTAAAAATTTATAATTTCAATCTTAACAAAGTTTTAAAGTAAGCACAAGGTTTCTCGTACCCTAGACCAGAAAAGAGGAGCACATAAAAAAGCTCATAAAAGGATTTATGGCTCTGCAGCCTCAAATGGGCCCTTGGTTAGCCCGATTAAAATGCGGATTGCTTCTGGAGGAGGCCAACTTAATTGTTGCAAAGGATCCGGCTGCCCCGGGCGAGATTATAAAACTTCAGTGCGTGCTTAAAGGGTTGCCATGCCGGGGAGTTAATCTTGGGAATTGCCTTTTTATACGCTTCGACCCCATAAATCTACCGGCGCTAAATGAGTCAAGGAACACCACTCAATAATTGCCGTAGTTAGTCACGCCTATTTTCATATTAATTAGTCAGCCATTGACATGACTCCCCCCGGACCCGGTTTCGCGTCACAGATTTATGACCATGGCAATTGATTTCTGGGGGTTTTCCGGTGAAGTATGTACAGAGGTGTGCACCCATATGGTCCCGAGGTCTTCGGGTCCCGACTTCCTCCTAAGTCTCCTGGACCCGCTTCCTTTGCATACCGACCAATAATTTATGCCCTTCTCACATGCTGTCATTTTAATGTGGCTTCTAAAGTGGCAAGCCCGGAGGCAGAGGCTCGGAAAAACACCCGTGGCGACATTTTTGAAACAATTAGCCTGCTCCTTTTGGGGAGCAATGGCAGGAGCAGAGAGCCCTGAGGAGTCACAAATGTCAGCCCCTCGGAAGTGGCCCATGGCTCAATTAGTTTATGGCGAGTTGCATAATTTATGCCGCCGACAACAGCCTCACATGCCTTTGGAAAGTCAAATTTCTCCGTGGATGGTATTTTTATGGCCTCTAATAAGTGTTTTCTAGGCTAATTAAAATTTCATTGGTTTATTATGGGCCTCTTGGCTGTTGAGCGGAAATTCTATAAACAAACAGGTCGCCGTTTTAATGGTTGGATCTATAATTCTGATTAAGAATGTTTTGTCAAAACTAATGATGCTAATATATCAAAAGAAAAAAAACATCTCCATCTATTTTAAAAAGAAATACGATTTGACACTTTCCGCACCAATTCCATTGCATCTTTTACTCACTTTGGAAAATCATTTTTTAGTTAACGCCTCGGTGCAGTTTTTAAGTTGGAGACACAGCTGAATGGATCTTAATAGATCCCATTCCCGTTCCACACCCGATTCCCGACCTGAGCTAAGTGGGTCGTCATCGCCCATTTTCGTATCGTAAAAATATTTTCCCAACGACACGCTCTAAAAACACACAAAAACTAAAAAAGACAGAAGAGTCCGAGAATTTGGGGAAAAACGCAGCAAAAATCACGTAGCAGGGCGATTTTTATTTGTTTAAATATTTCGAAGCAAACTGTAGTATTTTGCTTTTGGCCAGCGACTAATTTGAGTTTGATTTTCCTGCATTTTCCTGGCTGTTTGTGTTTTTGTTGCTCTTCGCTGTCTGACAGGTCGGAAAAATTGTCGTCGTCTGTCAGTTGGCGGTGACATTTGTCGGCCAGTTGTCGCCTGAGTTTTACAATGTTTTCAAGGTTTGTTGAGTTGGAATGGGAATTTTGTATCTGTATCTCGTGTTGTATCTGTATCTGAGACGGAATGTGAATCCGTAGCTCAGAAAGTGTGTGTGAGTGAGTGGCAAGTGTCAATACTTGTGGGCGTTTGCCTGTTTAAATCGTTTTGCACATGTCAAGAGTTTTGTGTCACCAACAAGTGTCGGCGTCACTTTCGGTTTTGTGTATTTTCTATTTTCCTTGGCAGCCATTTTGCAGTGGCAATATCCGATTTTCTATCTCTCCTAGCCCGGAGCTCGGAGCTCGGAGCTGAGCAAACAAATGGGCAATGGGATATTTATTTGACTTGGCGACTATTGTGATTACCCAAACAAAAGTCAAAAGTAAACACTCCCCTGGAGGCGGTCACAATTAATCAATCCCCGGCGAGGGGTTGCCGAATGAAACTGCACCAAAATTCGAAATGTATATTTTTCGCTTTGGCCATGATTTGGAATTTTTTTCTTTCGACTTATCCTGCAGAGATACACACACACGATGCATTCATAGACAGATTTCCACATAAAAACTTTTGACACACGACACGGCAGCCGGAGCAATAAATTATCCGCACCCGGAGACGCAGACGGAGACTGTCAGAGGCAACCTCACCGGCCATCGCCATTCAGGAAGACCTCACCAGACCAAAACAAACAGACACACACTGAAAATAAGGACGAGGACGATCCAACAAAGGACAGCCAGCCCTACGCCCCGAAAAAAGGGAGGAAAATGGTTAAAGGAAAATGTCAAGCATAAGCAACATTTAGTTGCTGAATTTGGTGACCAAAAACAAACGATTAATGTGACAGTTGAATTGGGACTGGGATTGGGACTGGGATTGGGAATGGGATTGGGAATGGGAATGGGGATTCGGAATCGGAATCGGGATTGGAATTGAGATTGGAATTGGTGGCAGGGCGGGGGCAGGGACCGAACCCTTTTGGTAACCCACAATCCTGACACGAGAGTTGCTTTCTTTCTAAACCACTGACGGCTGTTGGGCCAGCAAAGGGTTAAACACTTGCGATTCCCTCCACCGCAAATAACAATTTTTTCCAATTTCATGCTACATTTGGCGGCTTTCTCGGGAAAGGTGTTGATGTCCGTGGAAATTGTTGGCCATATGCCGCAAAAACTTCGCACCAACCCTCGCACAAATTAGGCTAATTCTAGTCATGAAAATTAGGCAACGGCCATTGGAGTTAATTTTTATGTCCCGAATGAACTAAGCCTTTGGCTCCTTTGGCATCCAGACAATGACCGGCACATATGTTATGGCCATCTAATGAGCTCCCGGCACTTGACCAACCAGATTTCTCAGGCATAAAAATCTCGGAAATCACATTGACATGCCCCAAGCGCAAATAAGCAGCCACCCTTGGCCAAATGCCACTGGACCGAAAACCAGTCCTGGCCACAAGTCCGGCAAACTCATTAGTTGGTCTACAGATAAGACAAAAAAAAAAGGGAGCACCGTCCGGAAAAGGCGAAAGGATAGGGGGAGCGATGGGGGCAGCTGTGTTTTTGTGTCCAGACTAGATTTTCCCCAAATGTTTTGTCTCCAGTCCGCCTCACTTGGCTTGTAGTTTTCCACTGCAATGGGTCTGCCAGCAATTTGCTCGACTGTCAGCTCGAATTCTGGCTCTGTTGCCATTGGGCCAGCCACACAAAAACCGGCCAAAGGAGCCACAGTCCTTGCCTTTCTCGTCCGGCTCGCCGGACAAGTTTGTTTCCTCAGATAATCTCTAATGCGACATTTTTACGAAATTGCACGATGCCCGGATAATGAGAAAAGAGCCGGAAAACCGAAGAGCTGGAGAACTGGAGACACAATCCGCAATGAAGTTTTCCCGACAAACTTCTGCAACGAGGTAATTGCTTTCCCTGTGCCAAGGGCAGGGCGAACGGAGCAATTGGGGGCGGTGATTGAGGGTTGTGGCTGTGGCTGGTTGCCATAATGACATTATAATTTATATAAACGAAATCAGTGCCAGAGCCAAGAGGAATGGGCCAGAGATAGAGCTGAGCAGATGGATTGATAAATGGCGAATGGTAGTTACAGTGGGGCAAAAACAAAGGACCAAAGTATAATACATGAACTATTTATAATAATGGAGGTAATAGGCTCCTTCAAAGTTTAGAAACATTTGTGGCCCCACATTTTTGAGTCCAAGTCCGCCATTTACTTTGGTATGAAACTCCAATTTCCAACCATCAAAATCCCACTCCATCACCCTTGAAGTCACATTTCCACATAGTGCAATTTATTTGGAACTTGCAACGCCCATTCGAATGTGATCTTTGTTTTTGCTCAGCTCCCGATGACATATGTGAGCAATTTCGCAGAGATTTGCGGACAATGCACTGGCAGTATTCCCAAACTGGATGTGAGCCTTTAATGCTTTAAGATAGCCTAGCCAGGAGCCGGGCAAAAATCGATAAAACGTATTTATATTCATAAAGGCCCGGCCTGACAAATACGGGCGGTGGCGTGGAATTTAAAGTAGCCTAGCGGTCCTGGAATGGGCGGAAAAAAATCTACTTTGTGGAGGAAGAGACAATTTCTAGCGAGGATGGGTAACCTCTGTCTGAGGCATTGTTTATGTTTTTCTTTTTTGGGACCTGCTTAGAACCTGGATAGCTGCACGTGCCATTAACACTTAGTGGCAGAATGTATATTTGTGTATTGTGTTGTGTGAACAAAACAGATAACAACACCGATTTCACCAGAAACTCAAAACACGAAGCACTCTAGTAATTTCATAATTTTATCAACGGCATCAGCCACAAACATTGTCATGGGCAAATAGTTCTCAATCTCGTATCTGTGGCAACAACTTGGCAAACATGCTAAGGACTTGCTCTAGCTGGTAATAAAAAATAAAAATAAAAAAAATATCCAAGAAATAGAGACACCATTCTATTATTTGCAGAGTACCCAAAAAAGAAGAAATGTAAACTGCTCTGATTTGGTTTTGTTTCGGGTTCAGGCTCAGATTCGGTTTCGTTTTCTGTTTGTTTTCGGGTTTGTTCACGGCAAATAGATGCCAGTGTGGATATGTGGATAGAGTCACTGATATACCCGAGATAATTCCCTAATTGCCGCTATGGTGAAATATGAAATCCAAAATACGGCCGGGAACAAGGTCGCTTTTGCAGCCAGCAGCTGCTGCCAACATAATTCAGAGGAAGGGATTCCTCCGGCTATTAAATAGTTGTTGTCGCATTAAGTATTTACTATTTCCCATAAAAAAATCTTCTCCGTGGGGCTGAATTAGTATAAAACGTGAACTTGAAATCCTTTGAGCACCGGCAGCCAAATAAAAACACGCACCGAAGTCATAAAATGATCTTCCGAAAATAAAACGAAAGAGTCGAAACTAAAAGGTGAGAGCACAGACCATAAAAAAGTGCAATCGTAAAAAATTATTACCTCTGCACATATAAATACCCATAAATACATTTATATAGATGCGAACGGGAATTGAGTGGGTGGCTTCTGACCATTAAATTGGCCAATAATTGAAAATCCAATTGCAACACTGCACTCGCAATGTGGCAACCTGAGGCGAGTCTGAGTCTGGGTCTGGGCCTGGGTCTAGGTCCGGGTGGTGATGAAAATCCTGGAACAGCAGGACCAGAATCACGTTGCGTGGCCATTATTTAAACAAGAGCGTAAACAATAACGACAACAGCAGGAACAACAGGATAACAACAGGAGTGAAAATTTGTGGCCAAGTACGCTCGTGACTGGCCGAAAAGTGTTGAAAATTTAGCTCTTTTCGGGCAAACTGTTTGTTTTGAATACTGTTAAGTCTTTTAAAAATTGTTATTTAATATTAAATATATTATCCCACTCGGCGTATAACGTTTCAAAGACCTTTTCGAAATCTTTAAAATTATTTTGAAACATTACAGATAATTATCTGGGCGGGGACGGGGCTTGAAGCCCTGATTCATAAATGATTTTCCCTTTTAAAATCGGATAAAAACTGGACAAAAAACTTGCAAAAAGGTGACTAAAAACTCTTAATTTTGGCCAAAGGACTTCACTAACAAAATTGATAACTTTAAATCACCTTTTGCTAGGATTTTTCTCAATTTTTGATCCGAAAAAATTAAAGCTACTGAAAAATACAAGATCGTGAAGGTTTAACATTTTTTGAAGAATATTCCTCAATCTATAAATCGTTTTCAACATCAGGAATTCATTCTGATGAAAGGAGACTAAAGCTCTGATTTATCAACCCTTTAATGCATTTTATATTTAATATTTAATGCTCCGTTTCGAGTTCTTTTCAATAAAAGCCAAAAATTGCCAACACTCTTAGCCAAAATCGGGGACCACACCTGCAGCAATCTCTTCCTTTTTGCTGCTTGTCTGTGTGAGTTGTGTCAAAGGATAACTGCAGTCGTACATATTTTAAATGCACACCATTTTTGTGCTAAATTGTTTTGGCACGCAAATAAATGGCAGGACATCTGTGGCCAGGACACACGGGGGTTCACCTCGGTTCGGTTCAGTTCAGTTCAGTTCAGTTTGGTGCAGACAAGTGCAAAGTTGGCTGGGGCTGTTAACCCCGGGGCCAGAGTTTGGTTTACGAGGGTGACAGCCAACAAATCTCTGGGCAAGGGCAGACAAATCTGTTATGCAAATGAACATATTCGGAGGTAGGTTCTATGGGATTTACAGGTGAAAAATAGAAGACACTCGAGTGGAGTTGTAAGAATAGGGGAAGAGGGGGTTCCAAAAGTTTTTATTTGTGGAACTTCCAATTGAGATCTCATGTTGGACACTTGAAAATGTTTGTATTACCCACTTGACTGTTTCTGAGTCCTAAAACCATGCACAGCATCTCCCTTGTGTCCAAATTCCCATAACAATTAGAGCACTCGGAACAACAAACACTTGACTCCAGTGCTCATATCGAATGACCAAAAATCGCGCCTGGATATCTTCCAGGGGAAGTAAAAAATGAAGAGGGTAGAGTGTTGCTTTCGGCACTACGCCAGAAGGGTGTTCAATTAGCCGTGACATGCGCACAAAATTGAAATTTGTTTAGTTGTGTCTCCAATCCGCTTTCCTATTTTCACTCCTGACTCTGGGCTCTAATTTTGCTCTCGGGTTGTTCCCTTTGTAACGCTTTTGTGGAGATTATGCGCTAATGATTGCACAATGATTATGAATATGCATGAGGGCGAAACAGAGCGACAAGTGGCCGAGGAGTGAGCTTTTGGCCCGGAGCGTGAATGATTGCCAAAACGAATCGCATATTGAAATGACAACAGCTGCCGTTGACAGAGGCAGTCAAACACAAAAAAGACAGAAGCAGGGACAAAAATATAGGAAACCCACAAAAGTGCCATGAATAGCAATGAGAATGTGAACACTTGTTGATGGCTCGGATCGGATCGGAGGGCATCGCCTCACCAATATCCCCCCAAAGCATGCCTCCCCGCCTGAGTTATGAGCCCACTAATTAGCTGTCAATGCGAGAGATGCCTCACACAAATTTAACTATAAATGACCCACGAAATTGTCGGCTATTATGCCTCAAGACGAAACAGTTTCAGATGTTTTTGGGAGTTTTTTTTTAAGAATCTAACAAGGAGTCTTCACTTGATTGATTTTTAAATTACAAGAAAGATTAGCATCTATTTTAGATGCCTATATGTAGTCGCTTATTATTTAAGCATTTTAATTCCAATCTTTTATCACTTTCTCGTCTATTCGATACTTACTTCTGAGTTTCTCGAGCGGCTCGTGCTTTGGCGTATGCGGCGGCACCACCGCGTGGTGCGGATGCTGCGAGTAGCCACCGACGAGGTCCTGTCCCGCTGCCGAGTGGTGCAAGTGGCTCAGGCTGCTAATGGGCATCAGGCTCGAGATGGCGGGTGAGATGCTGACGGACGAGCTGGAGTCGTGGAGGCTGTGGTGGCTGTGGAGGTGCTCCGTGCCGGAAGTGCTGCTGCCGCCGCCATTTACTGTGGAGCTGCCGGTGCTGCCGCTGCTCAGGGCCGTGCTGGTGGTGGTGGCGCTCTCCGCCGATCCCGCCGATCCAGCTCCGTTTGCCGTTCCCGCGCTCACCAGATCCTGCAGGCACAGGCCCGTGGACTCGGCCGACATGGCCTCCAGGCCGTTCAGCGCTCCGCTGACAACGCCCCCACCCCCATTGGCTATGCCGCCGGGGCCGAGGGCGGTGGCCGAGCTGGTGACCACTCCTACGCCTAGACCGCCGCCCCCCGCCGCACCACAACCGCCGGCGGCGGCGCGGTCCATGCCTAGATACGTGGGAAAAATGGTGGAGAAGCTCTGGGCAACAGCCTGGTGCGGCTGGTGGTGGTGGTGGTGCAGCGCCGACTGCTGGTGCGCCGGATGGGCGGGGTGGGCGGGATGGGCAGGGTGCAGCGGCGGCAGGTGGTGGTCCCGCCCGGTGAACTTCGTCGTGACGACGTCCTTGAAGTGCTGCAGGAAAGTCGTCGTCTTGAGGCCGGTATCTTCCAACTGTGGCGAGAGCAAATCCAAGATGCAGCCGTTTCCAGAGCTCTAAGAGCTAAAAATAGGAATAAATTTGATATATCTATTAGTTTCAGAAGAGTTTATATTAAATATTAGATAACTACAAAAATTTCCCCGACCTGAAGACCCACACTTATCTTGCAGGCTCAATTTAATTATCATTCGACTACCTGGTGGGCAACTCAACCTGGCTTTTTTATCGCCTCAACGGCAACGAGCAAACAGTGAGCTTAACCCAAACACCAGCCGAATGGCAACTTAACACCCAACACGTCAAGGGGTTAATACCACTGCCTCGGATGCTGGAGCCGCCGGCAATGGGACTGCTTTACTTGGCGTCGTAAATAGTGAGAGTGTGTGGAGCCAGGAGGGTGGTAAATGAAGGGGAGGAGAATGAGTTGACAACCGCACCGCTGAACCACAGATCCACCGAGCCACCGAACCACCGAACCGCCTACACCGCTATCAGGCAGCAGGGGCGATGATAACACTCTTATCGATGTAAAATATTTACATTTCTGCGAGGATTTCTCTTGGCTATTATTATTGCACGTACACTGAGCGATTTTAGCAACTGAAAGCTGAGAGAATATGAAAAGTGGGGAGCGATAAACTTTGTCACAGGGCCGTGTCTAATAAATTCGTTAAAAGGAAGAAAATAAAAAGGCAAAAAAAAAAGAAGGCCAATGACAGTAGCACAAAAATAGCCATAAACGATCGTAAATCAATTAGCGAAAAGGAGACCACCTCTCCAGGTTCCCCCGGCCCGATATCGGGGGTAACTCTCCCTATAACTTATATACGTGGTTATATGTCTATATAGCGCTATCTGGGCAAACGAGGCGAAATGAAACCAAAACGTATCAATTCGAAACGAAACGAAACGTTGCAATAAATGGTTATCTAATCTCAATCACAACTAAAGGCATTCAAAGGCCAAAGTAAAAGCCAGAACCAGAACGGGAACGAGAAGGAGACGGGGATTTCATAAATCTAGCGGTAGCATAAATTCGCAGTTGAAGTGAATTTAATTAAATTTAATTGGAATGCTTTGGCTTGACTTGTCACTTTCGATTTCGTTGCGTTGATAATTCATGCTTGATAATGCCGCTTGATCTCCAGTTGATCCCCAGTGGATTAGTGCGGCTGTAATATTAAATCCATTTGCGGTTGTTCAACAACAATAATACAATAATAACGGCAGCCCGTTGTCGTGATAAACATAATTTTACTTGAAGCTAAATTTATGGGCCAACTCTTTGATGGGTCAGCCGTTGAAATGAAAAGTTTCTGCATTTATTGCCACAAGTATTTATAACACTGTTATTGTTATTTGCTCTCTAGCTTGCGGCATCATTTCTGGCTAAATTATCTGCCGCAGTGTCTAATAAATAATTTGGTTCCCAGTTCAAAGTGCCAGCCGTCATTGCCATTGTTCGTTCCATCATTCCACAGCTAAACCAAAAATATTCTTTTCTCTGGTCTCTGGTATCTAGTCTCCGGTCTACGGTCTATGGTCTACGGTTTACTGTCTCGAATCTCCGGTCTATTTCGTGTGACATTTCTGCTTTGTCATTTTATTTCAAAAGTGAGAATTTATTTACATAATGATTCCCTAAGACAAAGAATGCCAGAAATTATTTTATGCCACTTTATTGCCGCAGAGATCTGGCCGGCAAAGCGAAGGTGCCAAGATTCCGATGTTTTGCCAAGGCTTTCCACATGTTTTCATTTCTATTTAATTTGATTATTTTATACAAATTCAAGTTTAGTGGTTTGCAACCACTCTCCGGCCACTACCCTGTGTGTTAGCTGTGTACTTAGGTTTTTTCCATGCCTTGTTTGCCCCACAAAACGCACCTACAGATCTTAATTGTTTAGGTGACGTCAATGAGCTGGCGCTGCCTAGAGATTTCCCCCAGATTTTTGTTTTTATTTCCCTCTTTTTTTGTTTTTGGCGAAATTCTCCTGCGTTTGGGCAAAAAGCCCAGAGGCCCCCTTACGAGATGCCCACTAATCGGGTGACTCTTTATGGCGGCAATTCCATGCCCGGGACCCAGACCCGTACCCGTACCCGGGTCTCACTCCGCCGTGATTTATGCGCGGCGTGAGAGCCAAAAAGGGCGTTCAGTAAACTTAATTCGTTGTCCAACAATTAGTTTATTGGTTACGTTTATTGGCAGGCTTGGAGATGCAAATCCATCCTGATCCTCCCTGGAAGCAACAGTGGAGCACAGGCGAAACCAGCATCACCGGAATTGACTTTGTCTTTAAAAGGTGATTAACTTTTTATAAAAGTGTTTACCAGGAAAGTTATGTTTGCCATGATCTAATATTTGAGTATCATCTATAGTTTAAGCGCTTCCTTTCCATCACATAATCATTTTGATTCGTATTTGCCTTTTTTAATCTATTTAAGCCAGAAACTTTCTTCTCTTATATGCTCTATAATTCTATAATCTGTATTTTCTAGTTTCTTAACACTTATTAAATAACACAGAGACCATATGTTTCTGTCTAAATTCCTAAAATTTCTATGAGGCTTAGCCACGCGAATCCTAAAATATTTATTTTCCTTTAACCATGAATCATTTTAGTTAAAAAGTATTTAGTGTTTTAAAACATATAATGAGTATCAAAGCATTTTAGAATTCCTAATCTTAGTTTGATTAATATAAAATCTTTCATTTTTATATTTATAGGTCTTTAAGGAGTTAACAAATCCGGCGTATATTCTTACCTCTGCTTGTTTGGGGAGAAAATCAAATTAATCCACTGGGTGGGGGCCGTTCGATCGGCGCTGGAACAAAAGTTCCGTCGGTTGCCTCCCTATTCCGGAGTATCAAAGTCCCAGACCCTGGCGAACTTTCGGTATTCTTCAGGAGCAAATGTCGTGGGCACGGGGCAATAAATCAGATTGCTTTCATTTCAATCCCATTGGCAAGTTAACACGAAAAAATCTCCGGTGATCTCTGGGAGGAGTCGCGTGGGCAGAGGCTATAAATCTCGGAAATCTCAGAACTCAAGATCGGATCCAGATCGTCGGGTGTTTAGTTTAATGTCGGCAATGTTGTTGCAACAGATTGCTAATCAAAGGCAATTTAATAGAGCCGTTTATAGTTTTTGCACACGCGAACGTTGACGTTGGCAGATCAAATAATAAAAATCACAGTGATTATGTTAGTGATTAATTTTAAGTAACTCGGGGATATGTTTTTAATGCGCCTTTGATGCCCGATGCCCGATGCTCGATGGTTGACTCTCGCTGATGTGGCTCACACGAACATAACACACGCATTCACATTCAAATCTGGCTCACAAACACAAATTCGAAACTCGAAACTCGAAATGCACTCGCGACACTTTCTCTGATATGGATTTGATTCAATTCGATTTAATTCGATTTAGTTTGATTGGTTTTATTGTACTCATTGACTGAATGGGTGCCTGAAAATCCTCTGGCCTCTGGCTTTTGCGGCAACTTAGTGTTTTAATAATATAATCCGCCGCGTAATTAGGCTAAGTATCTGTATCTGCAGCGTTTGTATCTTGTATCTGAGCACACTGACTGACACTGAGCACGGCAAACGGAAGCAACGCGTCTGCACCCGTAACAGGACGTAGCTGAATTGAAAACGAATTCGAAAGCGTACGCAAAAGTATCTGTTGGATGCGTGTAGCGAGTATGACCCGGACGCTAGAGGGGCGGAGTGGCGTGTGATACGGTTTTCAGGGGTGGTGTGGTGGTGGTGTCAGTCAGTCCCAGTGCTGGTGCTGGTGCTGGTGGGTTGGCTAACGGCTAACGTGGTGCTGCTGACGACGAGAACTCGCGGACACTGAAAACAGAACGCCGGAATGTGCGACGCACCGCCAACTCAACAATATCGTATCTCCGCCGTATTATCTTATCTCTCTTTTTCGGTGGTGCCAGCTACCGCCGGAGTGATTCCGTGGTGTGAGTGAGATGGCTGCCCCACCAGCGAGTAGCGAGTGGGGGTGTGAGCGGGAAAGTGATGGTTTGGACACACCCCCAAATCAGTCCCTCTCGCTTCCACGTACACGGCTTGGGTGCAGTGCGCCATTGCTGGTTTTTGCGCAGCTCTCTCTCTTTCTCCACCACCCTCCATCGCCTTCCATTTCTTCCTTTCTCTCTCGCTTTCTCCCCTGGCATAGAGGGTACTCTTCTCTTGTTTATTATTTGGTCGCTCTCGAGGGTTTGATTTGTACTTTTGTGGGTCCTTTGTGTGTGCTGCCCAACCCTGCCACCACCCCCCACCCAAACCCAAACCAGCCCACTGTCAGTGTAGCCCCTCACTACCGACGCCCCTGTACAATTGCTACGTGCTGTGTTCATAATAATAAGGCTACTTCTCTTTCGCCTTGCCCACTTTTGAGGGCTGGCTGTCTTTTTACTGGGTGTCAAGGGCGTTTTGTTATCCCATTATTCTGCGTTAGCCCGCCATTGTTGTTCCTTTTGGGCGTATTTTACCCTCCCCTCCGACCCGTCACTCGATTGCGCACAAATAAATAAATAACTGCTCCTTTTGACGTATTCTCCCCTTTTGTAGCTGTATCTCGAAGTGAGTTCCTCTGTGTGTGCGTGTGTATCTTCTTCCCATGGCTTCCCCCTTTTTTGATTTGTTCGCACAGTTGCCGCAGTTGGCAGATACAGATACAGATACTTTCCCGCTCAGCCAAAAGTAGCAACACCAACAACAACATCACAGCTCCCAACAGCCCAGGCAGCAAAATTTATTAAAATTCACAACAGCTTTTGTGCAGTTCATAATTTTCGTTTTTATTTCGCATTTGCGTGACTTAAGTGTCCTGGAAAGGAGGAGAAAGGGTCTGGGGCGTCCTGAGCAGAGCAGCAGGCGGATGTAAATTATGCTAGCTTTATATCCTTTTCACAATTGATATGCCAAGAAACTAATCAGAGGTAATATTCAATGGTCACGACAGTCGTAACTTATAACCCTTAAGGATTTGGGGGACATACAAAGTTAATAAAACCAAATGGAATATAATTTTTATTGGGAACTCATCACATCGTTAACTATTCCCTAATTGTGATTAAATAATGTTCAGGATAACAACACTTAATACAGAAGTACTTTGTGTTTTTATTTCTTATCTTAAAACCAAATTAAATAGCACTTAAAACAGGGGTTGCAAATAACAAATTAAAGTTATGTATTTGCAAGAAAGATTTAAAGGTTTCCAAAGCCATTATAGTTCAAATTGGAATAAAAGCGACATCATGTCTGAGATAAAATTCCCACATGTCACCCCATTTCCATTGAGTAGCTCTCGGAACGTGCGACAGATATAACCCAGACTACAGATACATATACGTACTTCTAGTAATAATCGCCCTGAGCGGGGGCCCTCGAAAAACTAAAGCCTCTCGAGTCCCGCGGACCTTCTTGAGTTTCCGCGGCGGCTTTCTCCGCTTTGAACTCGCCGTAACACACTCACAGTTACATAAATGTGGCACAATGTTCGAGGGGCGGCACTCGTGCGATCCACCCACTCAAAAGGGCACAAGGCCCGAGCCCACCTGGCCAGGTCCAAGGTTCAATTTGACCAACTTTCACTGCTCAAAGGGTTTCAGACCCCTGGGAATTTTTGGGTTTATGATTATGCGCTGCGATGTGACGCAATTACACGTTGTCCTTTGTCGCCCCGGAAAGCTCCATAATCGGGGCTGACTTTTCCACTGATGACACGATGGTTATTTTTGGGCCAGAGCTCTGGGAATTCACCGACCAGGCCGAATTTCAATTATAAGGGCAAAACGAAATTAGACTTTCGACTTGCCGATATCGAAGGGGTGGGTAAAAATTTGCAGTATCTAGTACTGTTATCTGGGAATTGGCTTCGAAAAGAAAATGGCGTACTTATTCTCCCATCGAATGGAGGCTACGTGCCGGGGGGACTGTATGCCATGGGGTACATCTTGAGTGTTGGATATACAATACATTTAAGGGGAGCGTGGGGGAGGGCAGGGAAAACTCATCATCCTTTGATGCTGGCAACAGGAAAACTTAATGCCGAACATTCGAGCAGTCGCACGCACCTCAAGAAATTGAAATGCCAAGGCGCGCGAAAGTGTCAGATCCAGAGCCGGAGAAATGTCTCGCCCCCATATCTTCGCACTCCCCTTTCACATTTCCCATTTACATCCGCACACATTCTCGCCATCACATTCTCCACCACCCCCCGACCGGCAGTCGCCTTATTTTATTTTTTTTCCTTTCGTTTTTTTAAGCAACTACCGAAAAGTTCACAGGCAACGCCAGTCGGCAGTTGAAAAGTTCAGAGCATTGGAGCCATTGCTCAGTCGCCAAACTAATCCGGCCTAATCCCGAAACATGACGAAATGAAATACGATGGTGCGTAGGGAGATGCGACAACAACAAAGACGTTCCTGCCCCATTGCCTCAGCCTCTGCAACTGCCACATTGCCACTGCCACTGCCACATTGCCACAGCCATTTCCATGGCTCACAATCCCCAGTCGGCTGAACTAATTTTGTATGCCTTATGATGACGGTGGAAAACCACGCGGGTGGCGTTGCCGAAAGCGGATTCTGGCAACTCTTTCGCAAAATGGCGGCATTGATTTCCCACCTCCTCGTGTCCTTCCCTACTCGCCACCCCCACCCGCCCACATCTCCTTTCAACATCCCGCGCTGTCCTTAAGGACGAAGTCAATTTTCAGGATTTGCGGCCAGTCTTACATTCCTAAGCGAAAAATCTCTTCGTTTCTCTATGGAAAGCACTTCCCTTCAAGCAGTCAATAAACTATACAAACACACAAGCACTGAAAGAAAATCTTTGAATATTATATATCGATTGGTATTATTTGGGTTTAGATGTGGTTTAAATATTGAGATTTATTATACAGGATGAGACATAAAACTCCTTCGAAAATAGGTTTAATTTAAATTAAAGACTTTTAAGAGTGTTGCAAATAAGATGAAGTGACAGTATGTCTCCTTGGGTAGAGTATTAGGTTGCGTGGCATGTCCTTGTTGACATTGCCATTGGACAGTGTCACACATACAAAGGATATTCGCAATTCCCCTGCCAAACGGTCACCTACAACTCAATCAAACCGCCAAAATAAATGACGCTGCTAATTAATAAAGGCCAGGATGCCGTCCGCAACCAGACAGGATATCGAGGAACCCAACTCGCACAATCATAGGCCACGTAGACAGCGCCACTCTGGACGCATATCGATTTAAATTAATTTCTGTTAGAGGATGCTCAAGCAAAATCCTCCATTACCGTAAAGTACTTGTAACCAAGTCAGAGGCAAACGAGAAAAAAATCCAAAAAGGAAGCAGGAAATGGGAAATGGAAGGGCAGGAGCTGGGACGGTGCTCCTGGTGGTTGGGAGAGGAAAACAAATTAAGCGACACACATCGACGCACAGGAAAGGTGGCGCATAATTTTTTTGGAAACCTGCAAAAATATGATGACATCTGTTCCGTTCTGCGACTCCTGGGCACAAGTTACATCGATTGCTGGCCGATTTATGCACGGCACGTGGAAAAAGGAGCGGAAAATCGAGACGAGAAAAACGGGATCAGAACACAGGAGCGGAAACTCACGCACTCTGCTCTGCCGAATATTTTCCTGCCCCTCCTCGCTTATCTGCAACCATTTAGAGCTGCAGCTTGGAAACTCGCTGATAATTTGCTGCACTCCGATTGGTTCATTTTCCAAGCACTCGCTGCTTCTAGGCCACACCCCCGGTTGTGAGCCATGGCCAGAGGGCGTGGCTGGTCGTACCCGTTACATGCGCACACGTCGTATACGCATTTCCCCAGGATAACAGAGAGAGGGAGCTGCGTAGAGAAAGGACTTCCCCTCAGGACTGTTGCACTTCCTTGATTTTTGGGACATTCTTGGGACCTTGAATGGGAGAAACAGCTGTTCGCAGTGGATTCCCTGGTAATTATGCCCTGACTTTATTTAGATATTTTGTCTAGGGGAGGATGAGGCTGCGACTCTAAGATAGAAATTGGATTCGCAGGATTGTAAGCTAAACAAAATCAATTAGTGGTGCTTTGGGGCAATAAAAAACCAAATTAGGGTAACGATATATAAATTTTTGATTCGTTTTTCTCAATATGATTTATTTAGAAATTAAGATTAAGGAGTTATTAAATAATAAAGAAGTAGAATAAATCACTCAGGATCTTTTCAAATACCAGAGAATTATTTGAAGTTTTCCTGGTAAAAACTCTATTCTAATCAACAATGAATTTAGTTGCCTCTTAGCTTTAGTTGTTCTAAATTTCCGGAATTAACTAACCCAATTCCATGACTATTTATTTAGTATTCCAATCATTTTGTATTGCGCAACCTTGTGGCGGTGAAACTTCAAAGCGCTGGGATCCTAGCCGATCAAACCACCCACTAAATGACCCGCCCGTTTCCCCAAAATTCCACCTCAAATACGGAAGACCACGCCGAGTGGCGGGAAGTTTGGGGAAGTAGACGTTCTTTCAACTCTTGCCGCCGCGCCGCTACCACAAAAGGGCCGACGACAAATGATCTCGGCGGCGTAATGGAGTTGTACTTATCACGCCCTATTAGCCATTTTATCGATTCTTCATCGTAATGACGCAGTTTCCGTCTGCACTTAATTAATTAATAAATCACGCCGCCGAAAACAACAAAAGCAACAGTTGCCACATCATCGACCAGAAGCTGAAGAATTCTTATCACCTGGTTCGGGGGGTGGAGCTGGTTGCGGGGACGGGGGCCAAGGTAATCCATCAATTTTTTTGGGAAGCGAGCAAAAAAAAAAAAAGAATGAATCGAACGAGCGAGAAAAACTAACAAAGCAAATGGAGAAGGTACATCACAGACACCGCCGCCCATGTCGAAAAGTTTGATTTTTGGCTTTTTATGCGCATGGATTAAAATGGGGATTACAATATCAAAATGTTTGCTTATGATTTATAGCAGCCGAAAGACAGCAGCCGCAGTCGCAGCCTGGCTGGCAGTGGGTGGTGCTGGGTGGCATTGGGTGGGTGGCGGTGGCGGGTGTGGGACTCCCACTGACAGCAGGAGTGAGAGCGTGAGTAGGAGTCGCCTGACTGTGTCGTTGTATATTTACCCCTAGAACGGTTCATAACCGATGTCACATAAGTGATCCACACACTCTTACACGCAGAAAAAAATATCAGCAATTGACACATTTTTATCCCGTGGCTTTCCAACTAAGACGTCGAGTCTTAAACGGCAAAATAGTTAAGATTAATGTCATTTTGGTGTTTTAAGCCTCGGATATGCGTCTAAAAAATAATGATGAATTATGCAAATATGATTTTCAATCACTTGAGCATAAGAAGTTGGCATTAATGTCAGTTCTCCTTGAGACAATAAGTATGTACCTTTAAAGGATTGCATAGAATGTGTAAGGTCTTTCACAACTTCAACAATATAAATAATGGTACAATTTTTTTTGAGTGCTTCCCCTTACATTTTTCGATCCATTCAGATTCCTTGGCCATATGTCCGATTAATCGCTCCGGCCGGTGGGGAACGTGAGAATTATTGGACTGCCTTAGTCCCGGTGGTTCAACGGCATAAGCCCGGTGGATCAAAACGGCGGCTTCCCCCGTCGAAGTTCCGACGTTGATGTAGCGGAGCGGTATGAATGTGTGATTACAGATTTATCCCTCACCCTCGAAGGCATTTACCATATTCCATATTTTGGACAGGCAGGTGCCGGGTCTGGGTTTCCATTCTCACGGCTGCTCCGTCCGTTTGCTTGTGTGCCCACGGATTAAAAGATGATGTCTTGGATTAACTACTGCATTCTAGAAGAGGGATTTGTTCTCTAACTTCAGGTATTGAGGGTGGTGATAATGGGTATTCGAGTCCCACGCTGGCGAGCCCACCTCAATGTGTGGACAGCGTTGTTGCAGATCAGCTGTTGCTTCGAACTTGGAGTTATCTTGTTGACATAGCATAAAACCGGGGTTCGAGGTGATAATCACCCAAGAAAACAGTTCTCAGGTTCCAAGTCTGACCTTTCCGTCAGGTTACCTTGACCCATTTGGGGTTTTAAATGGTTGAAATTTTCTATGTAGGATTTCCTTATTTCTCCATTGTAAACAGTCAAAGCCCCTCCACTTTGGTAACAGTCCCTGCTAATATTTTCCCCCTTACAGTTGAAGGGAAAGTGGAGATCGCGATACTTTGACATTTGAACACGCGTGAGCGCTTTATTATTTTTATATTTTCAAATTAAAAAAGCAAAGGCGGCGCTGCTCTTTTTTTTTGCTCCGCCACAAATGGCGGGTGGGAGGTGTATCCGAGGGGGTTGTCTGCCGGATGACAAAATTGTACTTGCCCCAGTGCCAGGGGTTTGTCATCATCGTGGACTGGTGCTGGTGCTGGTACTGGTGCGCGTGAGAAATCCTTGACACGCGCTAACGCTTTCAAAATGCAAAAATAAATAATTTCAATTTAAATTCCTTGTTTTTTTATTTCTGTTTTCCTTCTCAGTGCTTTATTATTCTTCGAATGCCTGCCAATGGGTGGTGGTTGGAGGTTCAATTGTATGTGGAGGTGAAACATAGGTTTTTCTTTTGTTTTCCTTTTAATTTTGTCTGGTCTTGCCGGAGGGTGAGGATTGAATATGAATATATTTCCTCCCTTTTCATAATTTTGGGGTAACGAAGTTAATTAGATTTTCCAAGTATCATTTGGTTTTTGTACTAAAATATGCATACTCGATTAATTATGCAACTTACTTTAGATTGTACGAGATATGAATATCTTTGTATAATTGCAATAGGCATCCCCAGCTGATTGCCAGCCACTTGGCTGGTCATCCAGCCTTCGGCTGTCTTTAATTTCGCAATTAAATGCTTAACTTTTACAGCCCGCCGTAAGCCAGCTGCAAACTACCAACTGCCGAACCGGCTACTGTATGCTGGGCGCTAAAATGTGCCCTGCTTTTATTGTTTATTGTTGGCCTGTTGCAGTTCTGTCCATGAATGGCCTATCGCATTCGGCAGCTCCCCCAAAGCTCATCGGGCCCCAACCCTTCTCGGCAGCCCCAATATTCAGTGGGTGGCTATCAGTAACCGACTGCGGCTAAGCCAGCTTGTCAATTTTGTACAAAATTTATTATTTTATTTGCGTCAGGTTTGCGTTTTTGTTTTGTCACTTTTCAGACGCTGTTTGGGTCGCAGCGAAATTATTTACATTTTGCTGATTGCGACAGTTTTTTGCATTGCCTGTGTCATAAAGCGAACTGTTTGCCCTCGACTCGTACTCAGATATATGTACATACGTATATATAGGTATAGGGGAATACGTATATAATATGTCGGTATCTGTATCTGTATCTGTATCTGTAGTATGCCCTGGAGAGTGTCATAAAAATTGCATTGCATTGCACGCAATCAACAGAAGAGCAACAGCCACAAATGTTTGCTCAATTTACGATCGCAGTTGCTGTTTGTTGGCTGCGGAGGTGCCAACTGTTTCGTCCGTTTCCAAAACTGGCCAGGGTCATTGATTTGGCAAAGATCGGGATACCGAGTATCCCCTATTTGAAGCCTCGCACTAATCAAATTGGGCAGCTGATTGTCGTCGGATGGTTTCACAGTTGATTCATGGTCATATGATGATGTCGTACAGCCACGACAGCCCCCGGACACTTCATTGACAGCTCTTTAAAAAAAAAAATAGAAGAAAATAACACTATATATATGTTTGCACATAAAAAGTAAAAATAAATACATACCGACGAGCGAATAGATAGGAAAATCGAGGCACTTGCGGGGGGGAAGTGCTGGATTCCAACTTGGCAACGCTGCGTATGAGTAATGCAGGGGCAAGAGTTCAGAATGGCTGGCAAACTTGGCTGGCAACGGCAAATGAAGCAACAAAATTCAGCAGCAGCAGCCGCAGATTAAGAACCTTTTAAGGGGATTAATGATTTTAATTTTTTCCGTGCATTCTGTTTGCCTCGTTTCCGTTTTTCTACCACCATTTTTCTTTTGGGGCGTATAAACTTAATGACTGACTTTGCAAAAAATAAACAAGCGACGGAAATGAACGAAAAGTTCCATAAGAAGGTGTATTACAATTGAGCTGATTTTTGTCACGGTAGATCGATATCTAAACCACATGTACTTTGACCTTTTTTAATTAGAATTCCTTTTGTTTGAATGTACTTTTTTTTGTATATGCGTCGTGTTGGTAAAAATTAATGAATGGAAATAAAAATATATCAGTTAACTACATTTAACATTAGTAAATGGTTTTATTGGAAATGAAATGAGGCAATACATTTGATATATTCCATTTGGGATCGTTAATAATATTTATAAAGAGTATTTTACCATCAACATTCAAGAGTAGGAAAATTCTTTCATTTTTTCAGGCACTCTGTGGACTGCTCCTGATTCACGTTGCCGGGACATTTGTTTGCTCAGCAACTGCCAATGTCCTGGCGTAATGCCAGACGCAAGGACATGCATGGACCGATCGCTCCCAGCTTCCACTTCCCCCTGACTCCGTTCCCCTCCTTTGGCCTTACGTTTTGTTTGTTGCGCGCATTAAGCTAATTATGGCCAAATAAAGTGAGGCGAAACGAAACGCGCGCTCTAGGCAAACAGGATATATCCTGTATCCTCTGTTGCATGCCAGCACTTAACTTTCTATGCCCTGCTCTCTCCGCTTTATCCTGTGGTTGGGTTTTTTGATTGTTTTTCTATTTTCTGCATTGTTAAACTTTGCTTCCCATGTTGCGCCTTGTTTAATTTGCCGCCTGTGGCACGTGACACTGGCGTTGGCAAGTGCACGTGTCCTTGCCCGAGAGAGGAGACGACCAGGTCCCAGGCACCAGTTGAAAATCAGGAACTTGGAGGCCTTTCGGCAGCAGCTGGTTAATGGCTGTTGCCTTTGGCAAATATTTTGCTTGTGCTACAACCAAATCAATTTTGTATGCTCACCCAAATGGAATACGAATGCGACGATGTCCTTGCGCCACCACCTACTGCCACTGTCCTTCCTTCCAGCATCCTGTCCGCCCCAACTCATGCCTTTTTCGGTCACGTGTCGCAGCAGTCGCGCCTCTTTCGCTTTGTCTGCTAATCTATCAAAACGTTGGCAGCAAACCAAATTGAGTTTGTTTGGATATCATTTCCATTGGCCAGGACACGAACTGAGTCTGAGTTCGTAGTTACAA
Organism: Drosophila varians; assembly: GCA_018150405.1. NCBI lineage: Eukaryota > Metazoa > Arthropoda > Insecta > Diptera > Drosophilidae > Drosophila > Drosophila varians. The sequence continues at coordinate 7,025,070 of JAECWK010000015.1, forward strand.
CTGTACAGAGTCCTTCGGATGCTACCTGCCACCAATGCGGATTGAGTTTTCGGCCACTTGTGGCCCGGTTTTGATGCACTGAGAAATAAACTTAACGAGTATAATTTATAATATATTCTAGATGACTTACTGAATATCCTTTTCCGTTTTTTAACGGGTTAATTATATTATATTTAATTCGATTAAACTGATTATTTTTTTCAATGCATTGCCTTGGTGTTCCCACAATTTCCGGGCGCGTTGACGTCAATCAAATTAGACGCATCCCATAGCGTCCCTGGGTCGGCGAAAGTTCACACATCAAATTATGTCAGGGGTGGGTTCAAGCCGCCTCCCACCCTCCCCCTGAACCATCGCCACCACCCATTTCCCCAACCCTACGGACCAGCGTCGCTGCTAACTTGCGATTTGCGTTTGTAAATGTTTTTCTAATCAGATTTGTGTGTTCTATCCGCAAGGGAGCACAATTTGTTTTGATGTCGCTGCAGCAATCCGTTTAAGTGAAATCCGGGGATTGGGACCTCAACATAGTTGCGAGTTCTCATAATTACTCAAGGGCGCCAGGACAGCATATGCTACAGGACGGATTCGCCGGAAAAGTTTCCGGCCAGAGATATCCGTTCACATGACACACTTTACTCAACGGTCACTGGCCAATTGGCCACAATTGTGATCGATTGGTTTTAAAGTCTGGCCATAAACTAGAACAAACAATAATCGCTGACATTGTAAATTAATAAACTCATATATAAGAATGCAACTGCGTTTGCAACTGCAATTGCAATGGCAATCGATTTATTGCCACAATTCGTAAGTGGGTAAGTTTTTCACCATCAGACATTGATAGACATTTGTACGTATTGATGGGTTTGTCATGATTTCAGGGCCTACCTTTGGCGATCGCATTTCCCTTTCCCGATTTTCACTCTAGAATAGTCCCAGTTCTTGTCGCTGGCCGGGAATTACATTATAAGCCCTTTTGCGTTCCGAGGATTTTGATTGCATTTGCGAAGATTTCGCCATTCTAATTGATTGTGGGCCCACTCTGGAGGAATGGAGGAGTCGTAACCCACCCAATGGGCTGCTTATCGTCGCCCCGGTTATCGATCTAGCTATCTGGCTATCTATTTTTGCTCCGATTCGAGTTATCTAACGGGAAATATGCGCATAATATCCATTTAGATATATAACCAATGGCCGACCGACACCAGACCAGCCACTGCCCCATTTGTTAGCCCGGCGCATTTGTTTGTGCATTACAAACCGTAATCACACTTAAGTTGCCCCTAAGCTCTGGCGCCGCTCCATTTTGCAAAAAAAAAATCCCATCCAAGAAATATGATGAAAAAAATATGGAAACGTGTTCCAAGTCGGAAAAGAGCAAATTGAATGGCGCCGCTTTTTATTGAAAATATTTTACACATTTATACATTTAGATATAAATTATTTTACATATAATAATTATAATTTTTAGAGCCATTAAGGATAACTACCATTTTGAAGTTAATGCCTATTGCTGACTCCTTATCGAATAAAAAAAAACTTGATTAGGTAATTAGCAAGAAATAAAATTCATTCTAATAGCTTTTAAATGATCCACAGAATAATATAATTTCAATATTTTGCAAGCAGTACTAGTAATAGAGTTTAGTATTTAACCTAATGCCGGCTTGTCATTTTAAAATGAAAATGGCTTATATTTATCAGCGGATATTTTGGATGTTCCTTTTTATGAAGGCAGTAAGTAAATTAATACGATATGTTAATAATCCGTACATAAATACATACAAATTTTAAAGGTAACAAGCTTGGTCGAGTTTACAAATATAAAGTGCAACTCCTTGGATTCAGAGTTTGATGAATTTGAATACTGCTTTCTGAAGTCTGCCAATCGAAGCTATAAGTACTTGTCCCTAAAAGTGAAGCTGTTCAAAATTCCAGTTACCAAAGTGAAAGTCTGATCGAGCCATACTAATTATGGGCAAAACATATTTTAATTACCAATTTTTTCTCAGGTTAATTTTGCATTACTTAAGAAATTCAATGGATATAAACCATTTTTGTACAATATTACGGTGGACGGCTGTAAAGCTCTCCGAAACCCTAAGTCGAGTCCAGTATTTGGTTTCTTTCACGACGCTTTCAAAAGTTTCTCCAACATGAATCACACATGTCCATACGATGTAAGAGCTTGTGAATTTAATTTAAATGATTAGTTTCAAGTATAAATTCATTTCAGCACCATATTATTTTGGATAAACTTACGATAAGTCACATGGATTATCAATTTAGTAGAGTGCTTCCCTTCTCCAATGGCGACTACCTGATTCACACAGAATGGTATGCCTATGATGTCAACCGGGCAACAGTGGATGTATATTTTAAGCTTTACTAAAATTTGTTAATAGATTCATCAATTTACTTCTAAATCATTTTAATAGATTGGTTACATTACATTTAAAATAATAATTTGTTGTTTGATTCTATTAATATAGTGTACCGAGTTTAAGCTTCAACAGAAAATGACAAAGTTTCTGTTTTTAATTACATTATTAGTTAGAAATGGTTTTACTAATGGAATTCTAATGACTTGTATACATATATGCATTAAAAACATATTAAGCTTTTGAAATGGTAAATTATTCATGTTAGTTAGTAACTTATTTAATGTCAGTTTCAAAGGTTTCTTTAGTTCCTTTAGTCGTATTCAATGGATATGATGTCTCTATTTAAACGAATCCTTGTAATCTTGATTTTTGTTAAAGAAGTGAGTATTAGACAAACCCTATCTATGCTAAAAAGTGTATTAATATCAAATTATTTCTATAGGCAAAAACGTTGGTAGAATTTACAAATGTTAGGTGTAATTCCAACGATTTAAAGTTTGATGATTTCGAATACTGCGTCTTGAAGTCTATTAACCGGAGTTACAAATACTTGTCCCTAAAAGTGAAGCTTTACAAAATTCCAATCACTAAAGTGAAAGTCTGATCACGTCTAACGAAACTGTAAAAAAGTATATGATTAACATTTAGATATCTATTTCAGGTTAATTTTGCATTACTCAAGAAATTCAATGGGTACAAGCCGTTTTTGTACAATATCACCGTGGATGCCTGTAAAGTTCTACGACATCCCAAATCAAATCCCGTGTTCGGTTTCTTTCACGACGGGTTCAAAAGTTTTTCCAACATGAATCACACCTGTCCATTTGATGTAAGAACACTCGGCACTTGCTGAAATAATTTAAGATAATATTATGTTTATTTCAGCATGATCTTGTTGTGGAAAAGCTTTCGATAAGTCACCTAAATAATCAATTAACCGCAGTTCTTCCTTTTTCCAATGGCGAATACCAGTTCCACTCGGAATGGTATGCCTACGATGTGAATCGGGCTGTAGTAGATGTATACTTTAAACTTTATTAAACGTTATACAGAATACAGAAGTCTTAAGTATTTTAATATTCCAAAAAGTTCAATCCAATTACACTTAAAAACCAAACAGATGAATCACAATTAAAATAAAATACTTGTTTTATCATAGAAAATCGTATTGTTTCACCAAATTTAAAAGAAAATCAGATTCAGATGAAATAGATATTAAGCTGTTAAAATGGTAAATTAGGCGTGTCATATTGGGGACGACTTGTTTTGCAAACCAATGTAGAAACCAGCCTCAAAGCTGACTTGGCCCAAAGAAGTTATAATAAAATGGAAGTGATACTTTTTTTGCAGCGGATTTTAGTGTTGTTACTTTATATCAATGAAGTGAGTACAATTTGAAACGCTTCCTACATAAATCTATTTATTTAAAATAATTTTTTCCAGACAAAAAGTTTGGTTGAATTTACGAATGTTAAATGCAACTCGCATGACAAAGACTTTTCTGATTTTGAATACTGCTATTTAAAGTCTGAAAACCGAACTTATAAGTACATGTCCCTAAAAGTAAAGCTGAATAAAATTCCAGTTACCAAAGTGAAAGTCTGATCGAGCCATACCAATTTTGGGCGAAACATATTTGAAATACCAATTTTTTTCAGGTTAACTTTGCTTTGCTCAAGAAATTCAATGGATATAAACCCTTTTTGTACAATATTACCGTGGACGGCTGTGAAAGTTTACGCCGTTTCAGACCTAAATCGAAACCAAAAACAGTTTAGGGATATTTTTATCGCGCATTTAATGATTACTGCAATATGAATCACTCCTGCCCCTATGATGTAAGTGACTTTACTCAGAACTTAAATTCGACTACGCTTTACATCATTTCAGCACGATTTATATGTTGAGAAGTTACCTATTAGCCACGCAAACAATCATTTTTCTAAACTGCTGCCATTTCCTTTTGGTGAATACATATTTCACACGGATTGGTTTGCTTATGGAATCAATCGAGCAACAGTAGATGTGTATTTTAAACTATATTAATATACTACTGATCAGCAGTTTCCCTACAAATATTTTTCGGATCTGACAGAAGTTACATATCTGAAATAATTAAAATATATTTTATTCGAAGTTATATATTGCTTTATCAAACTTTAAACAATAAATGGAGAATCATTAATTACTAAAAATAACATTTAATATTATTTTAATGTCATTGGAAACTTTGTTGTTTTACTATCCATTAAATAGTTGTTAAAGAAGGGTTAAAAGAATATTAAGCTATTAAAATGGTAAATAATGCGTGTCAGACTAAGTTATTTTTATGTTGCAAACGAATATATAATCAGTATAGCTGCAAACTTTGGCTTAAAAACTCATATAAGAGATGGAGATGATAGGTTTTTTGAGTCGTATTTTGGTATTGTTACTTTTTGTCAAAGATGTGAGTATAAATTATAACTTTCTCTCCAATAGTGTATTTATTTACAATCTATTTCTCTAGACAAGTACTTCAGTTGAGTTCACTAACATAAAATGCAATTCCCACGATACGGATTTCGCAGATTTTGAATACTGCTTTTTAAAGTCTAAAAACCGAACTTATAAATACTTGTCCCTAAGAGCAAAGCTGTTTAAAACTCCAGTTACCAATGTGCAAGTCTGATCAGGACAATTATAGCAGTAAGAACTTTTATGAATTGCGCCTTTATTTCAGGTTACTTTTGCTTTGATGAAGAAATTCAATGGATATAAACCCTTTTTATATAATATAACCATTGACGGCTGTGAAGCTATACGAAAGTTCAGACGTCAATCGAAAACCACAACAGTAAACGGATATTTGTTTCGCGCTTTTAGTGATTACTGCAACATTAATCACTCCTGTCCGTATGATGTAAGTTACTTTACATAAATGTACGATTCATTCTAAACTATATTCACTTCTAGCACGATATATTTGTTGAAAAGTTACCAATTAGCCACGTTAATAATCATTTTTCCCAAGTTTTGGCATTTCCTTCTGGTGACTATATATTTAACTCGGATTGGTTTGTCTATGGAGCCCATAAGGCAACAGTAGATGTGTATTTTAAGCTCTATTAAAATGCCAATCAAACGGCTACATTAATTTTTTAATTTTTCAAAGCCTAATATGGTCCAAATAAATGACGTTCGAGTTGGTCAATAAAATAGTTTTATTATTAAACATATTATTTTCAACAGCTAAAAGTAACTATAATAGCTTGTTTTGTTCATCGGAAACTTTGTTGTTTCACTAGCTATCAAAAAGTTATCAAACAAATTTTTTAAAAATATGAAGCTATTAAAACGCTAAATTAGGCGTGCAAGATTGTGTACAGTTTTTATAGTATACGATTATAGAAATTAGCCTTTAAATTAGCCTTTGGCTAAAAAAATCATATTAAAATGGAGAAACTACGTTTTTTTGAAACTTGAGGTTCACGGTGTATATCTATTACCAATACTTAAAATTGTGTTGCACTTATTTTTGGGACGTGGGACCTTAACAGGTTTACTAAGCTTAAAACCAAGCTCTAACCAAATTTGTAGGTTATATTATTCAAAAGTAATTGACATTAAAAAGAAACTTAATTCAAATAAAAGTATTCAAACAATTATAATGTTTTAGTAAGCCGACCGTAAAATGTCATTTTTACCAATTGGCAGATGTCGATCGTTCAACTATTAAAGCTATTAAAAATGAAAAGCTTTTTGTTTATAAACAGCTCATGATGTAAACCTTTCCTACCGGATCTTAACTTGACGCATCTAACCCAACACGGGAGGAATAGAAAAAAATAAAAGGTTTATTCATACAAAGCTCATTAACACTATTCGGTAAATATATATCCTATTTAAAATGTGTTTACTATCTAAAAAAAACCGAAAATAAATGTAAACTAATTGGTTACTATTAAAAATGTAATTGATCCGTGACATGATACGAATCAAAAATCTTTTGAAGTACGTTTCACTGCGGAAAGTCTATTGAAGTAAATAGGATGACTTTGTTTGGACGGATTCTGTGTATTTTTCTTTACATCAATGCTGTAAAATATAGTTAAAATTATTCGATGCGTATAGAACGTCTAATTTATTTTAAATATTTCTAGACTATGTGTTTGGTTGAGTTTACACACATTAAGTGCAACTCCACCGATCTGGAACACATCAATTTTGAATATTGCTACCTGAAGTCGGTAAATCGAACTTACAAGTACCTGTCGTTGAAGGCGAATTTGTACAAGAAACCAGTTTCTAATGTAAAAGTATGCTCGGACTTACACGTGTTTCATAGAGATATAATCAATTTTTATAAATAATTTAAGGTAACATTTGCTCTGCTCAAAAGATTCAGCGGATATAAGCCGTTTTTGTACAACATTACCATGGATGCCTGCAAATCACTACGATATCCGAAAGCAAATCAAGTATTTGCTTTCTTTTATGGAATTTATCATCCTTTTTCCAACTTGAATCACACCTGCCCCTATAACGTCAGATACTAATTAATCATTTTAAAGATTCGTTATGTAAAAGTATTTATTTCAGCACGATGTTATGGTTGAGAAACTACCAATCAGCCACGTAGATCATCAGTTTTCCAAACTTCTGACCTTTCCCAGCGGAGATTACCAATTTTTCACAGATTGGTTCATCAAAGGAATCAATCGGGCAACTGTAATAGCTTATTTCCGGCTGTATTGAGTAATTATTATTTGTTTATAGTTTGATTTGGTATTTATAAAGCTTTCTGCTTAAATCTTAAACTTTTCCAGAACATTTAGGCACTTCTATGTTATTGATTCCATCAAGACTTGTTTAATTATATAAAAACATTATTTAATCGAGTGTATTTGTTTGCTTATGAATATTACATCGGTTACAAAGTTTAACATAAACTAGGATCTATCTCTAAAGTATCAGATTAATTCTAAATATTTACATTATATGCACTTTGGATCGAATTGAAGGGAATGATATATCCGTTCACAGGGAGAAGTTTCTTAATCACGGGGCGTGATCTTCACCCGGAGGCCGTCCTTGGGCCGCAGTATAAGTTCGCCCAGGAGGGTCAGGTCCTCACGTCGGTCCACGGCCTCGATCTTGTACTTTCGCAGCACCGTAGAGATCACAGCCTTCTCCTCCAGGATGGCGAACTTCTGGCCAATGCAGTTGCGGGGTCCGGCACTGAAGGGAATATAGGCGAAGGGATGGCGTCCGGCGCAGTTCTCCGGCAGGAAGTTGTCCGGATTGAACTGCTCTGGCTTGGGGAAGACGCGCGGGTTGCGGTGCAGGGCATAGGTCATGATAATCGCCTGTGTTCCAGCTGGCACGAGCTTGCCACCTAAAAAAAATATTCATATTCGAGAATTAAGGGAATGAAATCCAGTATTGGTGATTAATCCTCTTCGAATTTACCAATATTCACGTCCTCTCCGACCATACGAGCCATCATGGGTACACTGGGGAAAAGACGAAGCGAGTCCTTGATGCAGCACTCCAAGTAACGCATATCCAGGAGGTTTTTCATACTGGCAGGAGTCTCCTTGTCATCGCCAAAGATTGAGTCCAGCTCTTCCACCACACGTTCCTGGTACTCCGGATGGCATCCCAGCAGAAACAGAGTCCAGGAAATCGCGGCTGAAGTGGTATCATGGCCCTCAAACATGAAAGTATCCACTTCCTCGCGAATGTCTTCCTGTTTAATGAAAATAAAACATTTAAATTAATTTAATTGAAACTTATATGTAATATTACTTACATTCGAGAGCACTGTGCCTTCCTTGGAGGCATCGATCAGAAGATCCAGGAACGCCAGACGCTTCTTTTTGCCAAGATCATCATAGGCATCGGGGGCATTATTGTTGTTATTGTTATTATTATCCTGGAGAAGAGCCAGCTCTGCTTTACGTTCCCGGATGACCATGTTGGAGAACCCGTGCAGGGTATTTATATAGCTTTGGTGGAGTTTGTAGTCCGAAGTCAGGCGGAAAATGAGATCACTTTGCAGCCAAATCTTGGCCTGACGACTTTGGACAATGGACCCGATGCTGCAAAAAAATTCGTATTTATTACACTCCTACACAGTTTCTCCCTATCATATTTTATCTCTATATCTAAATTATTTTTAGTGTAGAAAGTTATTAACGGGTGCGGGGCGGGGAAAGTATTGCGTTAAATTGAAAGTTAGTCATGTGTTCATTGGGTGTGTGTTCTATGAGGCGTGGCAAGGGACTGGGAGTGTGAGATTGGTGTTGATGCTGTCTGTTATCAGCTCCGGAGCACTTCAAGCATCCCATTGACATCTTAATCTCGCATATTTTGCGCTTGGACGCACTTTGCCACCCCATTCCCTTTCCCATTTCCGGGACAGAAAGAACATGGTGGAGTTGGGCGTTAGGTGTAGCAAGGACATGTGTATCTAAAGGGGTGTCTCATTCCCTGACAGCTGTTCTGACAGCTTTCGATATTAAACTGCTGCCACAGAGCTGATAACTCGTTGCCAATGTTGAAGAGTTATGGGTGGCATTTATGCTACGATTCCCTTTGGTTATTAAATTTTATTACACATGTTATTAAGGTGCAAAAAATTAAAGTAATTGAAGCTGATTATAGTTGTTTTAGCTTTTATTTTATCCAAATTTTCTACTTTAAAGTATACTATAGAAGTTTTTTAAACACCCAACGTGATAATCTAAAAAATATGCTGCATATCTTTGGGCCAACTTTCTCTAAAACTATTTTTCCCAATGAGTAAGGTTTTTGAAAACTTTTCTCTAAATAAATAAAATTATTGATTCTAAAATTAAACGACTCAACCTGCTTTTGAATTCAATGAATAGTGTATATTCACATTTTTTTCTTTTTGGTTTATATGAAACCCCCACCAAAAGTCTGACAAAAAAGAAATGTCTTTTGCTCCCAAATAACCAATAATTTTGTTCCATATTAATCAACAATTTTCAAACGCAAGCGTGGCACGAAATTGCCATAAGGCGTTAGTTTTATGAGAATGACTTTGTAATTGAATCTATTTTCAAATAAATCGAGCTTGCTCACAAATGAAAAGGAAATGGTTTTAAATAGCCATAAGCAATTTTGATCGAAATTGATCGAAACTAATTTATTTATAAATCTCCTTGCCATGATTTTTTATGCAGCTCCCATTTTTGGGGGAATTGGACAACTAAATCGAAGTCAAACCCCAAATAATTTCATATTTCAAAACTTACCCGTAGACTGCCTTTACATATTCCGACTCGCTGTTGCTCTGGGCATAGATTCTGCGACCCATGGCGGTCTCTGTGGAAATATGGAAATGAATGACGTATGCAATTAGCAACGACTCATGGAAACGTGGGCATGGTCACCGAAACCGAGATAATGGAAACGCATCCGAGCCCTGGCGACATTGGCACTTACCACAGACAATGTCCAAGGTGCAGAGCGTGACGTAGGGGAACAGGTTGAACGCCTCGCTGCCCACCTCGACGGCCAATTTTCTGGCCAAAACAGCGCTCTGCTCGTTGAAGACGTCAATGAAGTCGTCCAAGATTTTGAAATGGAAAGCAGGTGTCAGAATCTGCAACGAAGGGAGGTTTAATCAGATTTAATTTGGAGTAAGGGACTTCATACTCACCTTCCTGCGGGAGTGCCACTTGCGATCGGTGCTGGTCAGAAGACCCTCACCCAGCCAAGGATGCAGATAGTCGTAGTCGTGGCTCTTGTTTACAAACTTTTGGCTGTTCAGAATGGGCTGGAACAAAAGGATTTAATTCAGCTTCAACTTTGTTATTATTCTTGATTAAATTCAACCTACCTCCACAGTTTCAGGCTCGAAGAGAAGAACTCGCGGGGCGGTTCCTTGCCAAACCCGATTGATACCAATTCGCGTGCCCCACAATTTCTGCATGCCGATGACTCGATTGAAGAGCTCTGAAAAAATCATAGACATTGTCAGAAACCTGTTGGCTTGGCTAATTTTTGTGGGAATAACATTTATATTTTGTTTGGTTTTAATAACTGGAATGAATTATAAAACAACCGCATGTTTTTAATTTAGATTACAATCAGAGCAATACTTGTTGGATGCTGTTACCCCCACAAAGGTCGACGCAATTGCTTTCTTTGTGGGCTTCGTAAAAATAAGCCGGGATTTTCTCAGCCCAATACTTTGGGCCCAGAGATACCTGACCGAAGGCACGTTACTCATAGATACAAGATACGAAATACAATCGTTTAAAGAGCATCGCATTGGTTTCAAATGTGTTGCATTAATTAAAAGATGAAACACACAACACACATACACCCGTGCGTGGCCCATTCAGCGATCTCTAATAATGATTTTATGTAACCCCAAGCAAACTGGCTGATGACGCCGCTGCCGCAGTTTCGCGACCATTTCTCAGGTGGGGCAGGTGATTTTTGGCGGCTTTTGGCCCGCTGGACCGTTGGCTGCTCTTCGTCGGAAGTTGGCCAGCGAATTTCGTGCTCTCCAAAACAAAACAAAACAAAGCACTTTTCATGCAATCTTTTGCCGGTCTACGGGTCCCTTCATTATCATTTTGCCATGGTGTTTCGATACACAGTAAGAAATAAATACGATTAAATACAATACAAGTATATAAATGTAGTTCTTGAACTTTTAATATTAACCAAATATATATGTGAGCAAGTAAATCTTAATATTTAAAATTTAATCTTATTGAAAATGTAATTTTCTCTGTGTCTACAAATTAAAGTTAAGGTTTTTTCCACCAACAGCTACCTGCTTGTCACCTGAATGGTGTCTGCGGAGAGCAAAATTACTTTGGCAATTGAAATAATTTATGTACTCGCATCATTTTCTTGGCTGACATTGGCTGGAACACATTAAAAAGCAGTTACCACAGATTTGCAATGCCGCACCGCCGACCAGAAGCCACCCACAATCCATGGATTATGACCTCGGGTTTCTGGGGGCTAGAACACAGAGCTGAAAACCCGTTTGAGCCTTGGCAACTCTGATCTCAACACCACTGGAATCCAAATGCTGCCAAGCAGCCTCTTCAGCTCGGAAAAATATTATCAAGAACCGCTTGACCTTGGACAAGCATTCAACCATTTACTGCAACATCATATTTCATTTTCAGCATTTTTAGCATCTAACAAAAGCCTCGTAATTGCGCAGACAAACAGTCATATAGCTCTAAGATTCGTTCTTAAATTAAATTATAAAAAAGAATTAATACAACCTGACTGGCTGCTAATCGCTCCATAAATTATATGCAAACTCCTAGATTGCCTTGGCAGAAATATTCTTTTATTTAGCAAGCACTAGAACAAGTCTTTTGATTATCATGGCCTTAAAGTGCTTCGTAAATTTTGGATGTGGATGTTGTGAATTAGCAAAGCATTTCACTCTTTAATAGAGTGGTTTGATGGACTGGTTTCTAAGATTCTAGCTCGAGTTATAGGTCGAAACGGGTTGTAAATCATTTGAATTCCCAAAACTTGATTATCACTTGGTAAATGCTCAATGTAAATGTTGATTGATCAGTAAAATAAAGTAGCTATCATAAAGCCCCCGAGAACCCTCAAGATAACCAAACTCGATTCGAGGCTTTATGATGTCGAAAGACAAAGAAAAAGAACCAAACGGAAACGAATCGATGCGAGGGTTTAGCACCCATCGAGTGAGTAGCAATTTTTCATACGTTTATCAAATCCATTTCCTACACGATTTCGCCTCAGACTCTTGGCTCCGAAATTGTTGGGTCTCTTCAGCTTCCGCATTAAAATATATGTTAATTTGCTTTATTTATTTTTTTCTTTCGATCATCGAACATCGAACGAAATTGCAAAACACCGGACTTGAAGTGTGCGAATTAATCAGGCCCCCCGGTCCATTGAGAATCGTTAAGCCGGGGCTCCAATTATGATGGATATTCTTCCACATTCAGTGTCAAGATCAAGTCCAATTCCACCTCGGACCTTTTTTTGTTGGGTATTTTTATTTCTTTTGACAGAGTCACAGTCTGAGCCAAGTCTGTCGGCGGTTTATGGCTATTTTTATCACTCGGCTCGAGTCAAGTATTTGTTGGGCTTGTTATGCCAGTGATTTATGAGCGACTTCTGGCTGCTGTTTCTCCACACTTCATATTTGGTAATTGTTTCGAGATCGGAAAACAAATTCATGTAAATTGCGTGTGAAATAAAGGGTTTCGGGGTTGCCTTCGTCAGGTGAAAGTTTGCAGATTCGGCTTTTAAATGAGATCAAAAGAGGCACCTCTAATTTTCGTAATTAGATGACATCAATTTGTATAGTTGTTTCCTTTAATTACCAAGGGTATTTTTACGATTTCGGTATAAAGAAATTATTGTCTTTCACTGGGGCAAAGGTGAATGTCCATCCGATCGGGATTTTTAAACTTTCCAGTATTTTTATCGCAACGTTCCATGCTCAATTGACATTCAAATTATTCATGTTGTGTTTGCTTTCAATCGAATACTAAATATGTTAATTAAATTGTATTACAAAAAAACAAAAGTCACTCGCTGATTGCAATCTCATTTCCAACAGGTTTTTGCATTGCAAAAGGTTTGTTTGTCTGTTCTATAAATCAATTAGCAGCTCACTTTTATGGGCCACGAACTGGGCACCAACAAAAATCTTCGATGGACACTCTTCAGCAACGAAAGTGAATTTCGTTAAGTAAAGTTCATTAACACCAAATTGGAAACCAAGAGATTGAGTATTTAACCAAAAGTTAGGAGGTAGACGCCTCATTGGGAGATGATCGTAGAAATTAGCACCTGGTCGGCTGTACGACTATTTACCGAATTAATAAGAGACCCCGCCAAATGACTCAGGGTCAATATCACTAACTGGAGCACCCACAGCTTATTTGTGTTCTTTTAAAAAACTTCTATTTTAAAAACTCACCGTCATGATCCACATTCATTTCAATGGCATTGCCCAGAAAGGGCATGGCAGCTGGTCCGGGGATCTTTTCAATATGCTTCACCAGACGGGATCGACGCTTGTTATAGACCACCAAAAATATAATGACGGAGGCTGCGAGGAATATCGTAATCGGGGAATAACCGGAGATCACTTGGGCCGTCTTTGAGAGCAGGATGCTCTCGGCCATTAAAGAGGAAATCACTTTTGAGGACATTTTGTGCAGCGTCGCAAATGTCTATGGGCTCCGCTAGTTCACAATCCACTTTCTATATGTATCCTTATCACTCGAAGATCGAACCGGACCCGGTTAACTAACGACTCAAACGCTGCGAACTCCAATAGACAACTAACCAAAAACCCCAGATTGCACAAAAATTTAAAAAGAAGTGCTAAAATTTTCGGGCCAAGCGTTTCGGGTTTCGAGCTGTTGTCGTCGTGAGCTCGGCTTTGTATCTCATTTGTATCTGAATCTGTACCTCCACCTGTGTGAGTGAGTATCTCAAAAGTTTTAGCCGGCAACGATCGGCTCACAGACACAGACATGGGGGAAAAAAGCCAAAACAAGTGCCTGCATTCGCATTGTTGCCTACATGACTGGGCCTTTTGGCTGTTTATGGGACCTACAAACTGTCAGAGTTGCAGTGCGATTTCATATGTGACGTTTGATTAACTTACTCCAATTTAGGGTATATCCAAATCCCCCAGAGGTTTGTCAAGTCAAAGAAAGTATTGGTGTTATATGATAATATTCAGGTTTGTTCTTCAAGATAGTATATGTTTTGCAACTGGTTTCTATTCAAATTTTCGTCGTTCTTTTAAAAGCAATAACTTTGAACTTGAACTACTAATAGGAGTATGTTTTCAATATTCAATAAAATTAATGACTTCTGATGGAAAGCTATCAATCATTTTAAAAGATAAAACTCTTAAGGGTAACAAAACGTCATCATAATTTTTAAACATATATTATTTTTTACGTATTTATTAAGCATATTAATGCGCCCTTGTACAGAAATTGCCAACTTTTAATATAATATTAAGTAAAGACTATGGAAATGGGCGTCGCCATGTCAACCCTTTTCTAATAACCATTCAAATTACTTGGAAGCTGGCCAAGTTCCGCCTTTAACAAAGCCTAACCTTGGCCAGAAATTTGCAAGAAGGCTTGGATTGGGATGAAGTCGCTCGATTCTACATACGATCGCTCATTAACTAAAAGTTCGGATTTCATTATACGAATGCAATTAAAGCGAACTTTAACGCACTGTCATGTCCGCTAGTAGACACTTTAAAATGGGAGACTTTGACTCGAGGGGTTTTCAGTTCTGAAACCTAAAGCTAGATTGCAGCCTTCGGCAGACTGAGTCAACCAGACGCAGAATGTTCTTGGACAATTAGCAAACCATTGAGACCTGAGATGCGGATCCAAATCAAGATTTCTAATTGTGTGCCGCATGTTAAATGTAACCCAAGGTTAGGAGGAAGTTTCCTCGCGCCCGTCACCATTGAAACTCGTGCCCGTTCTTATTGATGATGATCGAGGCGAAACCAGCGTAACTCGTTTTGGGTTCTTAGTTAACAAAATTAATTTGATATCGACGTTTGGGTTTTCGGGTTTCGTTTTTTTTTTAATTTTTTTGTAAGCCACCGACCGGTAAACCTGTTCTTTTGGCAGAGTTAGAACCTTGTATTACGGATGCAAACTATAGACACATTTTAATAGCTGCTTCCAGCCACTCCAGAATTCTTGTGACATAATCCCTGAAAAGAAATGCTTGTTTTTTTTTAGCATGTGAAATAAATTATAAAACCGGACCCCATTCTCCCATCTTGTGCATAAAAAATATTCTTTAAATATTCTTTAAAATAGCAGCCTAACGAGGAGTTCAAAAACAAAAGGTCAGGGACCACATAGAAAACCTTTTTGGTACGACAAAATTCTTTACCAAATCAATGGATCGTTACAATCTATCATTTTGTGGTCTGTTTGGGATTACGAAACCTCTGGTAAGTCAGAAAATAAAGTCTAGGAAGTGGAAGAAACCGATCGCCGTGCGACTGGTTCTTTAATTAAAGAAGAATTATCAGCTTGGCGGGGGAAAAAACGGATTGCCCATAGTGCCGAGTCACTCTACAAAATCACTTGTGTTTTCATTTAACCATTTTATCATCCAATTCAACGTACATTTTGTGTACAAACTTAGTTTGCAACTCCACAAAGAACTCAGCACTTGAATCGTGAAGTTTGGGGGCTTCCCCGTTGGCCAGCTTGGCTGATTCGTAGGCCTCTTTGTTTTGTTTTGGTCTATGGCTTGTTTGGCTTATATATGTGTATAAATTTATGTTAATTTGCCTACGTGCAGTTGATCAATGACTGATTTGCAGCGGATCCGAGTCAGATCTTTGGATAACTCGCATATTGATGCTAATAAGCGGCAAGTTTCTTCAATGGCTTTATGTGGAGGGCCATCCTCCAAGTCTCGTATTTTCAAGATCAAGGTCGTTGTGAGACCGGTATGCGGTTATCTTCCTGCTCAAACCAGTGTTAAATGGAGTGAGAATGGAAGGCTAACTGGGGCGAACCGTAACCATAAAAAATTGTTTAAAATTTCCTGCGAAAATAAAGAAGACGTAACATTAACCTACTTATTTTAATTTGCATCTATTTTTTAAGGATAGACCAACTTCTGTCGCATTCGGGTTTCCTTACAGGAGATTTAAAAAAAAACCTGAAACATACAAACACTTTCCTTTAGGGTAGTTTTGTAGTTCATTAGGGTGAGTGTGTCACAGCACTTTCTTTTCACTTTCTATGTAATTTCCAACTAGTTCTGGCTACAAACTCAAGGATACCTCTACCCAGAGCCGGAAAAAGCATACTTACCTGGCGTAGAGGTTAACCGTGATCACGAAGGCGGTTCCTCCGGAGTGAGGCTTGGCCATTGCACCTCGGCTGAGTTGACCTCTGCGATTATTCCTAATGTGAATAACTCGTGCGTGTAATTTTTGGTAGCCGGGAATGGCGTTCGCGCCGTCCCGAACTCACTAATCAATTTCATTCGTATTTGTAAAAACAATAAGCATGCGACAAACTTGTTTTCATTAGTCAGTAAATGTTTTCAAGCAGTTCAATGGGTCAAAGCAAAAGCGTTTGGAGTGAGGTCTCTTA
The DNA here is from genome assembly GCA_018150405.1 of Drosophila varians. Classification (NCBI taxonomy): domain Eukaryota; kingdom Metazoa; phylum Arthropoda; class Insecta; order Diptera; family Drosophilidae; genus Drosophila; species Drosophila varians. The sequence continues at coordinate 7,041,604 of JAECWK010000015.1, forward strand.
CGTTTTGAAGTCTTCTATACTTGAACTTGATCTGGATGTGGATGTGGGTCTAGAGATGCTAACTAAAAAAAATCTATACGGACTACGTGCGGAAGAAGAAATCGCAGATCGCAAGAAGCCTTCGCCAAAAGTTACCAATAAAAGAGTTGTAGATTTAATAAATAACTTCAAATCTTTCTGTTTCTGTTTCTATGTGGCTTTTGTTATTGGCAATGCGGTGTTCCGTTCGTTTATTGCCATTAATTCAGCCAGCATTTGACTCACAAATTATGGCCAGCAGCATGTATTTTCCGGCGCTGAATTTATTAACTCTCATTTAAGTTTGGCTTTGGCTTTGGCTAGCGGTCTCTGGGTCCGTCGATAAGGTCAAGTTCATTTCCGCATACTAGGCTTTGGCCTGGGTTCGATATCTTGGGCTAAATGCTACTGTTACGGTAAATGGAGTCTCGCCGGCCGTTTCATGGGAAGGGAAATTGCACAAGAGGTCAGATGGAGTAGCCATAAAACAATTAGCCATTAGACGGGCTTTATGTGACGCACTTTCAGCCTGTCTTTGCAATCGTGGCAATTACTGTTGGTAACTAACTGACAATCTCTCCTCGGGTCACGCAACAACATACCCCACCCCCTTAACTTTTTGAATTTACCTACCAGCGTGTGAACTGGCGGAGATTTTCACTTCACAGTGAACTTGGCTGTTCTTGGGGGTCCATTTAATTGGCCAAATCTTAGTCTCGGCAGCGGACTTCACTGCCAATGGTCAAGTGCAATGAGTGGTGGCTATTAACCCTCCAAATGTCTACGTGACACAACTGGAACTTGTCGAAATGCAAGATTGTATAATGTGATTATGTATCTTTTTTATGCTCCTACATAATTATTATGTTAAAAACTAAAATTATTATGTTACTGTATACAAAGAACTAATAAACTTTAAAATTTCAATTAGCTTAGCATGGGTTAAGACCATCAAAGAACCAAAATGCAGGCCAAGCATCCAAAACCAGGGTCAACGCGTCTAGTTTCAGGTTTCCTTCTAAGCCCCTGGCCAGCCGAAACATTGGTTTTGACACAGATATAGTCGTATTGGCCGGATCGGTGCATGCATTTGGCATTTCGCTAGCTAAACCATCGACTGCCAAGCATCCAAGTGCCACCGGATGGCCTCGACTTTCAATCTTAGTAAATGGCCATAACTCATTGTCAGTCGGCGAGAATGTGTCTGGCATTCTTTTTAATTGTATCTCTAAGATGTTTCTCACACAGATTTTGATACGCACTCGGATCCGTGAATTACATGCCGATAGGCATCTGAGGGAAAATGTGTTTGCCGGCAATTAAGATGCATTCTCCCAAATCATTACATGGCAGTAGGAGCCTTACATCTGGGCAGAGTCATATCAATTAACCCACAATTACCATAGAATTTGCTCAGCTCCTCTGCGGCTACCTGGTGGTTGAGCAAAGGGGGTTAAGCGGTGCGACTAAGCATTAATGGGCGTATTTAATAACCACTCTAAAGTTCAAGAACATTGCTGATGGTTATTGTCATAGTTTTTGCCGCAGAAATATGTAATTAAATCTGCGAACTGCCATCGATTATAAATACGTTTTCATACATTTGCGGCTGTCGAAGGTTTCGTTTTTGTCAATGAATCATTTAATAGATTGGTATTGCATTAAAAGCCCTACTTACGCATTCTAACCATTTCAAAAAAGAATAAAATCCGGTTGAAACAAAACGACTCTAGTGGGTGTGAAGCAATGCCATTTAATTTAATCATAAAATATAAGATAATGTTTGGAATTAGTAATAACATGAACTTGAACTATTTTTTTGTTGTTTTTTAAATCTTTCTTAGCAAATAAACGATGTTTTCTAAGATTCGTTTTTGAAAAGACATTGATTTATTTCAAATAATTTATTATTTTGGATTTAGCATTGACATTCTGAATCCCGGGAATGTTATTACAGTTAAATTTATTGTATAAAATAAAATTGTTCTATACTTAGTAGCCATTTTCTAACAAAATGAAAAAATATGAAAGTAAGGATTGTAAATTAGTTTGGATTGTACTTCTACCCTTAAGGGTACTTAATAAATTCTCAGTAAATTTCAAAAAAATGTATTCGAAAATTTGTACTTTTTTTCTAACTATATGTTAGCTCGAATATTTTGTTTAGAATTTTTAAAAAATTAAAGATTTGTACCTTAACAAATAATCTCAGTATCTGAAAAATGTATCTGTAAAATACATGTGTAAAATGTATCTGTAAAATATATTTTACCCAACAGTGGGACCAAAAGAAGACAATATACAGTGGGACCGTAGCTGGAAATAAATGTCAGTGGGTGCAGTCTTCTTCTTCCTCCCAAGAATTTGTTATTCTGAGGCCTCCATTGTCCGTCACAGTTTGCAGCTACACTCGGGATCGAAAAGACAAATAATTCAGAAAACAGAACCACTGGACTTCCCCTTACTTTGTACATTAGTTTCTTAATCTACCAAGATGCAGCGAATCGGCCTTCTGGCCATTTTGGCACTTTTCTGTGCCTGCGGTGAGTGTTTGTGGTTGCGGAATGGCAAGGTGACAAAGGGGGAAAACTATTTAGTCATCGCCTATTGCGTATTTGTTGTGCGCCTCCCACTTATCCAGCTTTTTAATGCAATTTTGCAGGCTTCGTTGCCAACGCCACGCCCGTTGGAGGAGGCGATAAACTTCTAGGGGCCAAGTCGTGCACATGGGGACCCTCGTATTGGTGCAACAATTTCAGGTGAGTCGCAAAGTCGCCTGGTCAGCAAAACGGGGCGGAAGAAAAGTTCTCGAAGAGGGTGGACCAGTGAATAACAAACACCGTTACCCATTTTGACCCCACTCTTTAGCGTTTACAGTTGTTTCGCCTCTGCTTTTATATTTTCATTGTTTGCTCTGAAGAGCATTGTTCTTGTTTTCCTGTAGATAAGACTATCAATCGGAGTCTCGGACTGTGCTCCATTTTTTAGAGCTTTTAGCCGATAACCCTAAACCCCTGTTATTGCATACTTAACCCTAGTTACGATCTAATTCCTCCCTGTTCCTCAAATATAAGCTAATCTTCCGATTATGTGATGAGAATCCGAGCTATCTCCTGAATTATACAGTTGGGTTTGTTTTGAAACCAACTGATAACCAATCAATTAACAAGTTTATTTTTTTCTGTGCATTTTTAGTCGCCTGCTTCTGTAGTGCACCACCTCTGTTTCTGCATTCCCTTTGTTTTCTGCTTCCATTTAAATCAAATTAACAATACAGAGGAAACTTGCCGACAGCTGAGCAAAGTTAGTTGATGTTTCGAGAGAAGGGGCCTTAATCAGTATGAGTATTTGCATGACTAATCCGAAAGTTCGGATCATTTTACGGGTGATCACCGTCCCTTTCTACAAAATGACGCGTATAGTCGGTGTGTTTATCGTCACTGCAATGTGTTGTAAGCACCAACAGTTGTTTCTTATCAACACGTCTTGGACAATCCCTTGAGACATCTGTACACACAGGTGGAGGGATCCTAAGAAAACCCATGAAGAGACCAATGAAACTCAACGAGCTTCCACATTTCCTGTTTATAAATAACATTTCCAAAGATCATTTTTCAAAAACCGCCTCGGGTTGCATTACTTAAGCCGTAGACCTAACCCATGGACAACTGGAAACCATTTGATAAGTTCGAACTGCTTATCTACATCCATAATTCCTTTGTTTATTGATTGATTTATTTTTAAATGCCAAGGAAAAGCCACCATTTCTCCCTCTTAACGGTTTCTTTGTTTGGCAATTAATGGCAAAAATTGCAGAGCCACAAAATTAAAAACGACGCCATTGCTGAATTTTCAAAAAAAAAACAATATCTGTTTACGCCAAAAGTACATATATATGTGGGATATGCCCAGATATATATTTATGTGGATATTTCCGTGCTTATCATGGCTCTTTTCTTTGCTTTCTAGACGCTTTGTTTGGAATTTCGAGGGTTACCAACACAGACACTTTTCGATGCTAATAGAAATTAGCACTTTCCGGGCGGTGGAATATATATTATATTTGGATAATTCGATTTTAAGCTAATATGCGGGTTACTGACAATATCGATTACGACCTATAGAAAAAATACGGCAAGCTTCAAAGAAAAATTGTGTAGATTGGTTATTCCCTTCCTAATAATGAATTAGTTTGGAGGTATTACTAAGCCTCATTAAAAATGCATTTATCCAAACTGAATCACCCTGGTCAACATAATCATGTGGTCACTGCGGGTACATTCAACTGCGGTGGTTTTCATCCCCTTCAACGGACTCTAATCTTTGCTGAGTCGTCGATTCCAGCTTGGTCACTCGATTATGAATGCGGGCCATTTGATCCGCTTCTCGGGGTTTCTTTCTGTGTGATCGGCATTACATTTGTATTTATCTTATATTATATTATCTTATTGGGAACATTTCTCAAGTCTTATTCACTACTAATAGTAAAAATTCTTTTCATACAGTAACTCACGAGAATGCCATGCCACCCGCCACTGCATCAATGCCGTCTGGACGAAGCAGGAAGTGGCTGTGGACACGGACTCGATCTGCAAAATATGCAAGGACATGGTCACCCAAGCCCGCGATCAGCTGAAGAGCAACGAGACCGAGGAGGAGCTCAAGGAGGTCTTTGAGGGCTCCTGCAAGCTGATCCCGATTAAGGTCATTACGAAGGAATGCATCAAGGTGGCCGACGACTTCTTGCCGGAGTTGGTTGAGGCCTTGGCTTCTCAAATGAACCCAGATGTGAGTTGGTAATTCTTTCTATTTATAAATGAAATTATCTCCAAGTTGGGTCAACTTTAATTAAAAGGGTAAAAAACATTAAGACTTGCGAAATATTTATGTTATGATTTAGAATCTTTCAAATGACCTTTAATATTTCTTATCCCCTTAGCAAGTTTGCTCTGTGGCCGGACTTTGCAACAGCGCTTTCATTGACGAGCATCTCAAGAGAGCCTACCAATCCGCCCTCGAAGGAAAAGAGTTGGACGATGACAGCTCAGAGGAAACCACTCAAGTGATCCTAAGGCCCAATCAGCTGTCCTGTGGCAACTGCAATCAGCTCTCCAGCATGATGAACTCCAAGTTCGCTTCAATCGATCGCGATGACATTGTAGAGAATCTGCTGCACATTTGCGGATCCCTTTCGAGCTTCTCCGATGCCTGTGCCAACATTGTGTTGACGTACTTTAACGATATATACGACCATTTGAGCAAGCACCTTTCCACTGATGCCGTGTGCCATGTGTCGGGAGTATGTGCCTCAAGGTACCACCAACACGAGGAGGACAAGCAGCCCGAGGCTTTAATTGCTTTGGACTCTGGCGACGACATTCCCTGCGAGCTTTGCGAGCAGCTGGTTAAGCACTTGCGGGATGTTCTTGTGGCCAATACGACCGAAACTGAATTCAAGCAAGTCCTGGAGGGATTCTGCAAGCAGTCGCGCGGATTCAAGGACGAGTGCCTGAGTATTGTTGACCAGTACTACGCTGTCATTTACAACACCTTGGTGAACAAATTGGATGCCAATGGAGCCTGCTGCATGATTGGCATTTGCCAAAAGGCCACTTCTTTGAAAGGTGCTCCGATTATGCCTCTCCTGCCCCTGATTGAGCCAGCCCAGGTTAAGATTACCATTGAAAAGCTAGCGAAACACGAGAAAAAGCAGCTCGGCGCCAGTGAGCCCAAATTCAGCCAGCAGGAAATCTTGGACATGCAGCTGCCCATCGATCATCTGATAGGTGCCGCCAACCCAGGAGAATTAGTAGAGGGTGGAGAACTGTGCACCATTTGCGAGTATCTGCTGCACTTCATCCAGGAGAGTTTGGCTACCCCCGCCACCGACGATGAGATCAAGCGAACCGTGAAAAATATCTGTGGCAAGCTGCCCAATGGAGTGGCCGGCCAGTGCCGCAATTTTGTGGAGATGTATGGCGATGCGGTGATTGCTCTGCTTATCCAGGGATTAAACCCCCGTGACGTGTGCCCCAGGATGCAGATGTGCCCGAAGAACATTGAGAAGAAAGAGGATATTGAAGTGTTCCATCCCGTGCCCATTACTGATGAGCAGGATGCGCCCACCTGCCCTCTGTGTCTATTCGCTGTGGAGCAAGCCCAAATCAAAATCCGCGACAACAAGTCCAAGGTAAGATTGTGGTTTAAATCGGTAAATATTGGGATATGAAAATTAATATTATTTGTAGGACAACATTAAGAAGGTGCTGGATGGCCTATGCAGCCATCTGCCTAACAAGCTGAAGGATGAATGCGTCGACTTTGTGAACACCTACTCCAACGAACTGATTGACATGCTGATCACCGACTTCAAGCCCCAAGAGATATGTGTGCAACTGAAGCTCTGTCCCAAGTCAAAGGACACTCTCGCCGACATGGGAATCAGCATGGAGGATGAGGACAAGTCAAGCAGCGAGGAGAGCACGAACGATATCGAATCCCTTGAGGATATGCCTATTCAGTTTGACTTTGACGAGGGATTCAACGCTGCACCCAACTGCCTGATTTGCGAGGAGCTAGTGAAGGAAGTGGAGAAGAAAATGGGCAAGCACCCTACCAGGGACAGCATTAAGCAAGTGTTGGAGCAGTCGTGCGATAAGTTCAAGAAGCCACTGGCTGGAAAGTGCCACAAGCTTATTGACAAGTACGGCGATACAATCGCAGATCTGCTGCTCAAGGAGATGGACCCCAAACTGATCTGCACAGAGATGGGACTTTGCCTGCTGGCTCATGATATTGATGACCGTGAGTATAAAATAAATATTTAATTATTTTATACTGATTACTGATACTCTGGTTTCTTCAGTTGAAGTCGACGAGGCCCTGAAATACGACGTGATTGCTCTGCCCCAACAGAACGACAAACTGGCCCGTTTGGAAACCTCGCCCAAAGAACCACCCACTTGTGTTTTGTGCGAGTTTGTGATGACCAAACTGGAAAACGATCTCAAGAACAAAACCGAGCAGGATGATATCAAGCGTGCCATTCTGGCTGTGTGCAACAAGATGCCTGCCACTATTCGCAAGCAGTGTGACTCTTTTGTTCAGGGATATGCCTCTGCCGTGATTGACCTTCTTAGCAAGGTTCCCCCTAAGGAAGTTTGCCAGAAGCTGCAGCTCTGCTTCAGCATGGCTATCACCGACGAGGTCGTCGAGTGCGGCGTCTGTCATGGAGCAACCCAGGTCTTGTTGCCGTACCTCCGCGAACAAAAGGAGGCGGTGACTATTCAAAAGATGACCTCCTTGGGATGCGAGAACTTGCCAGCCAAATACTACAAGATCGTAAGTGCTTAACCGAAGAAGTATCAACAAAAGTGTTTAATTCTATTTACGTTATCTTTGCAGTGCTCCGAGATGATCTCCATCTATGGCAAGAGCATCAACAATCTGGCCATGCGACCCTATGTCGATCAGTCCCATATCTGCGCAGAAATTGGCAAGTGCTTCGAAAGCGAGAAATCTGCACTGGCCTATGCCAGACTTACAGGTGAGCCAGAAAGACAAGCCATCAGCTTTACCGTATTTCATATTTGATTTTATTTTCCAGTCTAAGATCACCTCGGATGATTCCTTGTGATTTGTCGAGAGGAGGAGAAGTAGAATGAGTAGCTAACGATGAAAGGTTTATATATATACTTTACACTTATATCTGTTTACATTCTTTAACGATTTACTGTAAATGAACGACCATTACTTACATTTTCTGTTTTTGCACCCTGTTTTGGCTCTAAATTTGTTAGGGGTATTTGTGATGATAACAATGATTTTAAAAAGTGCTCTCCAACTGGGCTGAAAAAGTGAAACTTAACTGAAAATAAAAATAAGATGTAACTTAATCGTACTATCAACCAGAAAATTATAGATTTCCGGAGTCAACTTACTATGTATCTTTATCCAAGCCTGTCCGAGTCAGCCGAGCAGTGTGTCTAGTTTAAGATATCAAAAAAAAAAAACTGTGTAAAATACGAGAACATTGATCTTATAAATTATAATGAAAACAATAACTAAGTAGTCTTTCATTGGACACTTTGAATTGTGATTGGGATACTGTATATATTTCTTAACCAAAATGTTTGAGAACACGCTGATGATCATCAAACCGGATTACCTTCACAAAAGACGTCCTGTGCTCTTGAAGTTGTTGTCTGAAGGATTCCAGTTGCAAGGAAATCGAAGGCTAGCTTTTTCGCCGGAAACCGCTGCAGAGTTCTATGCGGACTATGCCGACGAAAAGGGCTTTATGCTGGAAGTTATTCTGCTCTCGAAGGGGATATCGGAGGCGTTTATTGTTACCAAAACGAATGCAGTGCAGGAGTTGCTTAATATTATGATTTGTTATTTGTGAGTCTGCCTTAGTCCTTGGTATAACTCCTTGGTTTTAAATGTTTAATTTTCAGTGGCTCCGAATCTGATCTTGAACGAAATATTCATGTGACCAAGAATGCAGGTTGCGTTGCCCGTGAAATAAACTTTATTTTTCCTAATTGTAAGTAAAGTGTGGTTAGTTGTTTTTAATAATTCCAGTTAATCTTAAATCTTATCCTTTGAAGACATCCATGAACCCACTCAAATGTTTGATCGTAACAATTTCTGCACTCGTCCGATGCTAAAACCTTTATTATCTGAGATCTACGATATATTGCAAAATGCAGACTGCAGCCAGGATAATTGGAAAGTGCGAGTTTCGGACTACCTGGTGCGCAGCAATCCTGCCTTGCCGCAGATAAGTAATCAATGCCAGCAGCGTCCCGACGTGGGCATCCAAAATAAATCCCAACAGACGACCATGACCTATGCTCCCATGCCAAGTGTAACCGGAGTAAAGCCTAGGGTCAAGAAAACGGAAAGCTCCACCACCCCGCTGTCAAGTACCTCGCCCCACTCCTCAATGCTGCTCTCGAGCTCATCTTGTGTCACCTGTGGAGGATTTGAGAGATCTGAGCCAGGTATCTCGGAGCTGGATCTCAATAAGCGGGTAGAACCACATGACGAAGAACCCGTTTGCGTGGATGAGGAGATTCTCTGGAAGGAGGTTGTTGTCTACGAAGAGATTCAACCGGAGGAGGAGCAGGAATATAAGGAGGGGCCAATGGAACTCGAGGACGAAGCCGAGGGTGAGGACAATGGCTCGGATGTAGAGTCAGATCAGAGTGCCCACAAAGCACCACCACCACCTCCTCCGGCCGATGAATCGAGTGAAGAGGGAGAAGCTGCTGCGGAAGACACTGTTCCTCCCCCACCCGCCGATGCAGCAGCACCACCCCCGGAGCCAATGGCTGCGGCTCCGCCCGCTGAGGCTCCGCCGGCTGAGGCTCCAGCTGCTGAAGAGGCAACCGCAGAGGATTAAGTTTTAAAGTTTCGTTTGTTTCCTGCATTATAAAATATATAAAAATTAATTGTGGCATGAAACAGTACCCTGAAATAGGTCTAAAACTTCCAGCTGCAATGTCAATGCACCTGTTGCAACGTGGGTCATGCTTTTTTTAGAGGCATAGAAAAAATACGAGAAAATTTGCTGTATTTTTTTGCAGAATCCCCACCTGATACACCCAGCTCTGCGCCACCTCACGAAGGACAATGCGCACTCGCAAAAATCGGGGTGTAATGGGTTAACTTTACTGATGCTGCAGTTTTTTTTACCCGCGAAATGCACTTGCCACAGCTGCCACAAATTCCCGCCAATTCCAATTTCCATAAGGGTTTAAAATGGATAATAAATGTGATAAGCCATTAAGTACATTAACTAACAATTACCCCAACAAGTTAATTAAATGGCTATAACATCGATTTTTTAAGGAGCTGAGGAATTACAAAATCTATTCTTGGATAGAATAAGGTGCAGGATTACCTATGAAGGTAGGAGAGTTTAACCAAACTCTATATAGGAAGTAGAGTCTGGTTTGCACCTTTTCAAGGTGGGTGACCCATTAAAGTAGGCTATACAAACAAATGCCCAATGAGTCCTTTAAGTGCCCCAAAAATCTTGAAAAAGGGAAAACAATAATTTCAAATAAGAAAAGGCAAGTTAAAAAGCTTAATGGAATATCGGTTGGACCTGCAGCAATTTTAATGGTTTAAAAACATGATTGTTGTTGGGGGATCTGTTTCATTGCCAGACCGTTTCAGCGTTTCACTCGGCAACCACCCCCGTAAGGCAGTGGGGTGGGTCGGTAACACCAACCCCCGCCCCAAAAGCTTTGCGGCACAAATGGCAATCTCAGATCCGGTCGCCGTGCGCTATGCAACGCTTTTTGTCTTCCGCTTTCCGCCTGCCAAAGAAAATCGTGCCTAGTCGGTATCTGCCTGCCACTCTGCTCGTCCTGCCACTTGCCAAAAATAACAAATAATTACTCAAAATATCTCTGGGCAGTGTGGAGTGGGTGGCGGAGCTTTTGGCACGACCGGCGTAAGCGCCAGCGCCAGAGCCAGCGTCGACGCTTGCAGCGGCGTCAAAGGGAATCGGTTTCGCAATACATACACAAACAATAGGCGCTGGGAAGTAGACAGCAACGAATCCTTGGCGGCTCAGCATTTCCACCGAATTCGCGTCGAGGAAAAGCGGAAAATCGAAAAATCGGAAACTAGCGGAGAACAGCAATCAGCGGCCATTTCGTATTGATTTTCAAGTGTGGTAAGCAGAGAAGAAAGCGACCAAAAAGAATGGAAAGCCCCACCAACTGGCAGTGAAAAATCGAGAGAAGTGAAAATGTCAATGGCCAAGGCAGCCACTTGAGAGAAAAGGGGATGGTGGTGGGTTGAGGAAGTGCCACAAAAAAGAAATTCCAAAAGCCCCCAAACATATTTCCTCAAACGTGTTTGTGCCGTGTTGTCGAAAAATTGTGGGAAAACTTGGAAATAGAATGTGTGTGCGAAAAATTCAGCGCGCTTAAAAATAAATCTAGGCAGACACGGAAAAGCCCCAGACCCCCGGGCTCAAGTTTCATGAAGAAGCAGAAAAGGAAGCCCAAAGAAACGGAAGAGGAAGAAGCGGCCGGCATACACACACACAGCCGCAATGGCGCAGGGGTCACCGGAGGGGAGGTGGTGTGCCACTGTGGCCAAAAGCTCAAGTCACAAATTTTTGCGCAAGGGCAGGCCGAGCATCGAATCGAGTCGGAACGGAGTGCTTTCCTCGGGGGGTGGCTAACACCCCTCAGTTGCTGTCGCCGTTGCTGCCTCGGTCGGCGGCGACGACTACGGCGACGGGGACGGTGACGGTGACGGTGACGGCGACGGCGACGCTGACGAAATTTCGCAACACTCGCACAATCGCACAATGGCACACACTCCCCCACACGGTCCACAGTTGTTAGGGGTGGCATTTCTTGGGTTCCGGGAACGGAATGGCAATGGCACGCAAATCACATCCAGGAAGTTAAAAAATTTTCCTTCTTAAATTGTTAAATTTAATTTTTCGAACAAGAACGTTTAAAAAAAGTTAATTTTTAATACACTAGAAGGATTACTAGGTTATATTCCATTTAAAGGGATCAGAGGAATATCATAAAACTACAGTTAAATAACAATATTAATTTTTATCGTAGCTATAAAGCTCCGTCCTCGAAAGCGGCGCCGGTAACATGGACAAGATGACGGTGGCCCAAAAGAACGCATATCTTGAGGCACACATGGCCGTGCAACAGCAGATGGCCCAGGCGGCAATTCAGTTCAAGCAGCAACAAAACTCCCAGCAACAGGGCTCCCCCACAACCAACAACAACAACAATAACCAGAATAATGGCAACATGCAGCAGCAGCAACAGCAACAGCAGCAACAACAGCAGCAACAGCAGCAGCAACACTACGCGGCCACAATAAAGGTGCCGCAAATCAGTTCCTCGAGTGCAGCAGCAGCAGCGGCGGGCGGCGGGGGTGGTGAGAGCACCTTCACCGTTCCCGACGACGGCATGGGCTTCGAGGGCGGGGTGAGGGTGCTGCAAAGCCTGGGTACCTGGTCGGCCGCCGAGCAGCTAACCTACAACATACCCAAGCCGAACCTCATACCCTTCACAGAGCCGTACGTCGAGGGGGGCTCCATGCACCCCGCCAGTCGGTTAAAGGCGCTGCAACAGGTGCAGCAGGCATCCTCGGGGGTGCGCAAAACGAATCCCTCAAAGTGTGAGTATAAAAAAAAAATATAAAAAAGGATACGCCACTAAATATATCTCAAATTTTCCAGCCACCAACAAGGCATTTGAATGCACGGTTTGCGGAAAGGGCCTAGCCCGCAAGGACAAACTTACCATCCACATGCGCATCCACACCGGCGAGAAGCCCTATATTTGTGAAGTATATGCTGCCCTCGAGCCTCTGGCCCCTGGCCATCTTGCAATCTTTCAAAATCTCTAACTCTCTCAATACCCTTCTCTTCCACCACCCCCAATGCAATTGCAGGTGTGCAATAAGGCCTTCGCCCGTCGGGACAAACTAGTGATTCATATGAACAAATTCAAGCACGTGACACCCACGAATATAGCACCGCTGGGCAAGCGACTTAACAACATGGTGAAGAAAAAGGAGCAGCCGGATCCGCCGCCGGAGGACAACAAGCAGAGCTTGGAGTTGCAGCTGCAGCAACAGGCGGTTCAGGTCGCCGCCCAGAATATAATAGTGCAATCGGCCCAAGGAGCGCCGACAGCGATTCCTGGTATCATCATTCCACACCACCAGCAGCAGTTGTCCTGGACGTGCGAGCTGTGTGGCAGGATGTTCTCTAGTCGGGACGAGTGGTCCATTCACGCCAAGAGTCATCTGGAGGTGAGAAAATGTCGGTAGAGCCTCCCGGCCAGCGGAGTGTTTTTTTTTTTAAGCATCCTAGAACCGTTTTAACTTGAAATCGATTTTGGTTTTATTCCGAAACAGTATTGACAGTCGGAACGGGTAGTCGTAGAGTCAACAAAACCAGCAGTGGCAGCGGTGCCAGCGGCAGGAGTCATTGCCAAGGCCGGCAGCAACAATAATCGCAGTTATCAAATGGATGCCAACCAGAATCAAATACAAATGGAGGCACACGCACGCAAACAAAAGATAATCATACAAAATCAGATGATACTCAATGCCAGCCATCAACAGCAACAGCAACATCAGCAGCAACATCAACAGCAACAACAGCAACAGCAACACTCTCAACCGCAGCAACACGTGGCAACCCATGGAAAAAAGGCGGCCCGGAAGCACCTGCAGCATCTGCAACAGCAACACCAACAGCAACAACAGCAGCCCAGTGCGCCTATGTACAATAATAGTGGTAGCAACAGCAACCACAACAACAACCAGCAGGGCCAAGAAGTAACTACCTATTAACAACAGAAAAATAAAACTCAACATCAACAAGAACAAACAGCAACACCGACAGTTAACAGCAACATTGAACACCAAACTGTAGAAAAAAATAACAAAAAAACAATCACAAAAAATGCAAATACTGAAATCCGTATTCTGTTACCCTTCCGTTTCTATCCTTTCCCGCGAATCCAGGTGTCGGCGGTGCCGGTGTCGCACATCATTGCCAACTCGCCGACAGCGGCCACATACATGCAGGCGCAACTGAGCGAGCAGGCTGGCAACATGCAGCATGCAACAGCGGCAGCGGCAGCAGCAACGGGTGTGCCGATCGTCACCTACAACGGGAATCAATACTGCGTGATCACCAGGGCTCCGGATCTTGATGTGGAGGCGATGCAGAAGCCGCTGGAATATGGGCAGGCTGGAGCTGCCACGCCCACCAACATAATTGTAATGTCGCCGATGCAACTGCAACTGCCCCCGCAGCAGCAGCAGCAACAACAGCAGCAGCAGCAACAGTAAGCCAAGTTAAAGAGAAAGGCCGGGTCAACAGCCTCGCTCTCAGCTATAAATACAAATTGTAAATAAAGTCTTAAGCAGCCCAAGAGCAACCTAAGTATATGTTTAAAACAAAAACCTAAAAAAAAAAAAACAAAAGCAAAAAAATCCCTAAGCAGCAACGTAAAAACCAAGTTTGTAAATGTCAAATAATATTCATAGATCCCCCGAGTCAGTCAAATCAAAAGTGTATACAGAGCATCACTCGAATCTAGACTAAGCAAACCTAACATATCCCCCTGCAGAAGTGTAGTAACCAATAGTACCCCCTAAGGCAGCCACCACACTGAGATATACCATAAACCTTGTATTGTTTCGATCCAGTTCCGATTTAATTTCCAGCAACAAAGTAGTAACCAGGAATAGGCCCACGTTCACACCGCGTGTATGATATTTTATGTGTTGTTTGTACAATAAGCTAATTACCATACTCCAACTGAAGTCTTCTCCTAATCGAAGTCTGGAACCCTTTAAATTGGATATTGAAAATGAAGAATTAATAGTAGCCGTAGTAGTGTCCATCAGCAAAGCTCTCCCCCAACTCTCCCCCACTCGATCCCAATGGCGAACCATGTAAAGATCAAGCGAAAATAAATTTAATTTAATTAAATAAAACGTAATAATTTTTAATTAGGGGAAATAGAAAAGATTGTTACATCCCAAACAATACCTCAATGATCCCAAAGTCCTCAGCACATTACGTATACGCCATGTTGACCATACTAAGCATCGTTCAAGTGTCACTTTTGTACACTCACTTTCGGCCAAATTCTGATTTAAAGCCATTCTGGCACCCATTAATTGGCATTTGTTGTCGTTTATTATTCTGCGTTGGCCAACTTTGGCGGCATTCTCGCTTTTTTGGCCCAAAGACCGAAGCTCGGCCAAAAGTGAAGTAAAAACCAAAACATTTGGTCGGAGCTGAGCTCACGAAAAGCAACTTTTCGATGAAAACAAAAATAAAATGAAAAATGCCGCGATTTGACCTTAGATGGAAACTCGTCTCAGTCGCTGCGGCGTTGACGTCGCTGCTGCAGTCGACGCTGCAGTGGCAGCAAATAAATTTCTAAATTTCTATATTTGAGCCAAGTTTTGTATTCCTTGGGGTATATTGTAGTAGACATTAACAAATTATAAATTATTATTTTAGATAAAGATTTTTAGGGGATTTAACTATTTAAAGGGCATTTTTCCCACAACATTCCTTGCATTAATTTATTATGAAAAATCGGATGGTTTATGCCCTTAGTAATTCGATGGAATATTTTTCCACTTTTGAAAACTCTAGTTAGGGTATTGCCTGCTTGGATATATCTTGAATATAAGCTTAGTACTCCGCATGCGGTTTTTTTCGCAAGAATCGCAAATTAGTCTGGGCCCGAGCCGAGCTGATCACCTGAACAAACTCGAACTCGACCGCCTACGACAATGACAACGCGATGGCGACGCCAACATCTCTGCCGTTTGGTCGCGGGCTCCACTGGATTCTTTTTGGTGTCAGTCGGTTTTCGGATCACTCGGCGATCAGTCGAACTGACCACCCCGGGGCAAAGATGCTGAATGGAAAATTCTACACGGGCCTGCCGCCCAAAATGGTGGAGCGTCAGGCGGTACAGGTGTGCAACCGACAGGAATCGCACTTCTTTTGGCCGGATGACTCCGGGCTGGATTCGGCGGTGGAGACGCGGGTGAAGCGAAGGAATAGCCAGCAAATGGAGAAACCCTTGCCGCGAGTAGCCTCTATACAGGACCCACCCAGCGAAGTGGATACGCGACAAATGTTTCACAAGGAGTTTGCCAGCTCATCCATCCAGTTCTACGATAATCTGCAATCCAATGCAGGCAATCGGCCTGCCCTGAGGAGGGGAATACGTACGTCAGTTATCCCGAAACTCACTGAAATCAGGCCCCAAGAGGCGGAGGACAATGAAGTGGATACCTCGAAGCGGCGCCAACAGGCTTACACGTCTAAGATTCAGTTCTACGATTTTGTCAACGAAGAGGACACCCAAAACAATGTCAGGAGGCCACAGATGGACTTCAATGACAAACGCGAAGTGGAACTCAACTCGAAGAACAGTCCAAAACTGCAGGTGAAGCGAAATGTGCGCAGTTTGAGTGTGGAACTGGAGCCCAAGGTCATCAAGAAACCCCTGAACGACAGCCCGGAGTGGCGAAGAACCCGCCCACTGCCCCTGCCACTAGCACTGCCACTGCCAAAAAAGATACTGAAGCAACCAGTGCAAGATCAGGATTCGCTGGACTATGTGGATAATCGGGTGAGGAGGCTGCAACTGACCAGGAGTCCTGGTTTGCCCAAAAAGAAGCACGTGACCTACAACGAAGAGGCCGAGGAGTACGGCTATTTCGACGATCGTGGGGACAGGGAACCCGTTGAACCCATCGAATGTCGCCCTCGTCAGCAGCCAAATATGTCGACAGGAAGTCGCCAGCAGCAGTCACATCCACGTCAGCCGCCACCAAGATCATTTATGGAAACTAGTCGAGCCAAGCCATTAAAAATTAATAATAATAATAACTACCAAGCCAGTGCCAGTGCTAGGAAAATCTTGCCAAAATTGCCAGAGAGCCAAGCAACGCAGATTGGTGATGAGGCAAGCCCTCCTCCCACCGCTGACCCCCGAAAACACCTGCGCAGCAGCCTCTGCTTCAGCGGCGACGCTCTGATGGTGGGCGGGCCGGCGGCTCCGTCAACGTCGACTGCCAAGTCGCTGGCGCGTCGCAGCTCTGCCGGGCAGCGAATTAGCGTGGGTCTCCCGGATTGAGATAATTTTGTTTATTAAATGCAAATGCACAGCGAGAAAAATATGATAAAAGAGATTGTATATGAAAAAAAGAGTCTCAAAAGATACTGATAAGGATAAGAGGAATTCTTACCATTATTGTGGAAGAAAGCACGCCTCTTATCTTACACCTTACTATTTAATTTTTCTCTGTGCACTGTGCAACCTGTAGGTTAATTGAAATAAACAGCCGCCACTTAAGAGGCGGCAGAAGAAATAGAAAACAAAAACACACAAAAGCGGCAACAGAAAAAGTGGCAACAGCAACATCTCGGAGCGATGCGAGGCAGCAACATTAAGCCGCCTTATAAGCTTTACTTTAATAATCATCTGCTTAGGATTGACTTCACCCACTGACGAATGAATCGGATTTCATTATGGCTGGTTGGTTGAATAAATGTTTGCATAAATAAACAAACCTTGATCTTGACTAATTCGTGAGTGTATGTTGGCTTTTGTTGCTTTAGTGGATTTTGTGCAACCCGAACATGTATTAATTTAGCCTTTTAAGCGATCACAAAATAATCTTTAATTATAATAATAGAAATATGCTAATAAACTGATGAATAACCAAATGAATTTCTTACTGGTCTTTAATCAATTAGGCCAGAAACGGAATAAAAGTTAAATGGAAAAGTTACGAGGAAAACAGGCCATAATTTAATGAAGAATTTTTATTCAATTGACTCTTCGACTTTGAATTGTAGACAATAAAACATAATTTATAGTTATTAGATACCAATTGAAAAGGGAATTGTGTAAAATTTTATAAATTATAGATTGACTTTGCAACGAATCGAATCGGCTTTATTGGCGCTTTAATAATAATCTAATTTAAGGTACAACATCGTGCTGCTCGTTTAAAATCGCGGCAATTTGTGAGTTTTGGGCAATCAAGTCATTGCTCTGGGCGGCTCACCTGGCCATGCCCATTTTCATGGCCATTTCCATTCCCAATTGCAGGTCCCTGCTCTCCAGCTCCTTTCACAAAACTTTCAGCGATTTGGCCAAAAAGCAGAAACCATTACCTGACATTGTTAAAAACCCAGCGGAAACCCAACCAGCTTAGCCTCCAAGTTGAAGTCCAAGTTTGTGTCGCGACTGGTCGCGTTTTGATTCGTTCACAAGGAAGCGGGAAATTATGTTGCAACTTGCAACAATTGCCGGTGGCTGCAGCACCAATTGTCACGCGTGTTGAACTTGAGCTTGACCTTGGCAGAAAGTCGGGATTGCCACCCATTGTCCATCATGATAACCTGCCACAATTGCAGCAATTATGGCTGCCAACGATGTATTAGCCGGAGATTTAATTAAAGCATCGATTTAATTGCCGGCAATCTCCATCTGACATGGGAACGCCAAATGACAACAAAAAAAGACAGCATACAGACAGGATAGACGTGCTACATAATTGTGCAAATGAAGCGTGTTGAAATGTTATGCAAGTCCCTGGCCGTAGCCAAATGGACATATCCACAGTATATCCATTTCCATTTTCATTTCCACATCCACGGGCACTTCCAGCAGCCCAACTTCCAGCAAGACAAACTGCCTCCGCACAAAACTGATCTTCCGCATTTCGATCGCGCATCCTGGCCATAGAAAGTAGTCCAAGCGTGCCGGCAAAAAAGGCCAAAACGTAGTGCCAGCTGGCAAACATTTCCTGGCTCGTTTGTGGCCCCGGCTGAACCTGAACTTGGGGCCCCGAAACGAAGAGGGGAGCGTTTTTATTGGGTAAGCGATCGGGCCAGGCTAATGAAAACCCGTTTGCGGACGAAACTGATTCAAAAAGTTCGATAAGGGTCTCGCTCGTCTGCCTTTTCCAGTGGGTGTGTGTGTCTTGCGCCGGGAAACCTTTATAAATACACCAGAAAAAATCATTAGTATGTAATAGTATCATATTATTCAACCATTGATACCTTTTACAGGTCTTTTAATAAAGATCCATTGAATTTGTTGCCATTAACATGATTTTAAGTTCGTCCATGTTTTCAGCTTTCTTATTAAGTCACAGAGCTGCAAACTATTACCCTAGCCTCCTCCCCATTTAACCAACTACCAAGTGGCAAATGGCCATCGTTATGTGTAATTACGGCCATAAAGAAACATTTCATTTGTGCCCCCAGCCCG
Source organism: Drosophila varians (assembly GCA_018150405.1). Lineage (NCBI taxonomy): Eukaryota > Metazoa > Arthropoda > Insecta > Diptera > Drosophilidae > Drosophila > Drosophila varians. The sequence goes on from JAECWK010000015.1 coordinate 7,060,458, forward strand.
TCGCATTCGCTCTATTTCCTACTGAAATGCAAATGATGCCTCAGTTTCATTTTGCGGTAACGGCTTCCTCCAGCTTGTAAATCGTGGAGTTGTACTCCAAGTTGTAAGTCCATGCGTGAAGCTGAGATTTTGATCTGCTGGCGCTGCTGGCCGGCTGCTGGCTGCTGGCTGGCTGGTGGCTCACCTGGCAGGTTTCAATTGCGAATTGAAATTGCAAAACATGTTGCAACAGGTTGGCTTGGCTTCGACGAGGAAGCTGCCATAAAACTGTTGTGTCCGATGGCCGAACTTTCAGTTTCGTTTGGGGCCACCACGCTGGTGGTTGATACGCCGACAGAGAGTCTTTCAGGAAGCCACCCAAGAACCAAAAGCCCACGCAAAATGAGACCAAGCTGGAATGTAAGCGGCCGATCATATTTTTGGCAATCAACAATTCCCAAAATAAAATTCATTGACTTAACCTTCTTAGCAGTTGGCGGCTCTATTGCTCCTAACGGCAGTAGCTTCTGGGTTGCGACCGCCCAGGTCCTATTACCGCCGGAGCTATTATAGTGCCGTGGCCCCAGGATCGAGTGCGGTGCCAGGACCCGTCCGACTCGGTCCTTCCGGATATCTGCGCTCCGACCTGCAGACCAACGAGAGCAAGCACCGTCCCATCAGCAAAAAGTATCCCAAAAAAAGTCACTACAGGCCCTACGGATCGGTGAGTTGGCCGCAAGGACCCCCTAACATCAATCCCAAGTTTAACATCTACCTCGTCAAAAATTCAATGAAAGGATACAAAAAAATTAAAAGGGCTTTGAGCAAGATAAGAAGAATGCTGTGATTAAAGATCTCAAACAAGAATAATGTAAATAAAATTCCCAAAACGAAACCTATTCCCAAAAATATTGCGTGCTGTGGCTTTGGCTGAACACAAAAGTCTCCATCAATAACAAAATCTGTTTTTTAGCAAGAGGAGGATGACTATTCCGGAGAGCGCTACAATTCCGCGGAGTATTCGGGGGAATCATCCGTCCAGGATAGCCGGGAGTATACGATTGGCACTCAAATTCGTGTCCAGCACCCGATAACAGTACCCAAGAAGGAGCAGCAATTCCGGGTCTCTTTACTCAAAACAACCCAAATATGTGACAGCCATTCCGTACAAGGCCAGTGGCTACGCCGCGGATGTTCACGTCGGTTCATCCGGGGAGGAGATCGGGCCTCCGCCGAAGCGCTCCAAGTGGAATCCGGTGCAGTACGACGCGGAAGTGGATCCCTTTCATCTGGTGCCACCGCCCAAGGCCACAGTTGCCTCCACCAGTAATTCCTACAGTGTGTACGAACCGGAACATGATGACTATGAAGTAGTGCCAGTGCCGCGTCCCAAGAGCCACGATCGCTACAAGAATGTGGCTTCAAAGAAACAGATCGAGGCCTATCTGGAGGACCAGCAAAAGCTCCTGGACGAGGCCATCAAAGTGCAACTCCTCAATAACCCAAAGCTCCAGAAATTCCTTAAGGCCCAGGCCGAGGAACAGGAGCACGCATCCCGACCGGATCTAGAGATCGAGGACTTTGAGGCCTATCCCCCCAACTTTTCCGGACCTGGTCCATTGCGAAGTAAATACATTGACCATCCACCGCCGTCACCGCCGAAAGGATCCCGCACACGTCGACGTCCTCCGGGCAGCGATCACAAGCGCCCACCGAAGTCCAAGCCAATCATTAAACCCAAACGGAAGTACCGATCCACAGCGTTGGTCATCAATGTCTAAGAAGAGAGGAGCACCATATGACTTAGTCCTTAATAATTTACTTATTTAAACTCTGCTCATAAAAATTTAGTTTAGTTGTACAGTAGAGCTGTAAATAATAAAAGACCATTTAATTTTAGGAAAATGTCAATTGAATATTTGGATATTTTAAAGAGGGTCCAACGAAAAAAGATTGAAAGAAATTCCTAGATTCATAAAAGATAATCATTTTTCGAATCGGATGACAATTATATAGAATATTTGCACATGGATGACTTAAAATTATCAATTTTGGCCAAGAGGCCAAGAGGTGACTATCTGGGCCAAAACTAAGAGTTTTCAGTCACCTTTTTGCTGGTGGTTTGTTCAATTTTGTTTCGATCTTTAAAGGAAATACCATTTATGAATCAGGACTTTAATATCCGTCGATCTGTACCATCATTAAAATTTTCAAAAATCGAAAATAATTTTTTTTTCTACTTTTAAAATTGTTTGACGCAGATCGAAGCGGAATAAGTTGCTGATTAATAAATGCTAATCCTTTTTGAAATCGTATAAAAATTGCCAAAAATATTTGCCAATAGGTGAGTAAAATCTTTTAATTATGGCCAAAACCACTCGCCACGATTTTAGCTAGGTTCCGCGCCTATTTCCTTAAATAATTACGTGTAATGCTTCGGAAATGATTCAGTTAGGTTATGAAATGGTTCTGAAATGATTCCGTATATAAAAGACTTAAAGAATGTAAAAATCGTGTCAAAAGTATGATTGAGAAGCGACACTTTTTTCAGGGCTGCAAAGCATGGTTTTGTGGCGGCCTCTATGGCTAGGTGGCAAGTCTACAAGCGGCTAAATGAATGCGAACTTCGTTGAAAAATAATTTATTCAGTTTAAATTCAGTTAAACAAAATCACAAATTACTCCCCCATTTAATTTTTATACCTCTCACACCCACAAGGTCTAAAAACAGCAATTACTATTATCTCTGGCGACGTTTGCCATTTTAAAAATAAATCAATTCAATCATAAACGAGTATTATTCATATTAATAGCCCATATAAGAGCACTTTGAATCACTGCAACACACCCATGGCACCTGTTCCGATAGCCCATGTCAGGCAAATTCTTGACTCTTACCTCTTTTGCAAAACCCGAACAAAAATCCGCTATTGAGCAAGCCACTTCGATTCGATTGCCGCAAAGTGGGTGCAAAAAGGCACGTGCAGCAAAAAAAAAATAACAAAATCACAAAAAAACAATAAGCAGTAAAAAGTAAGAAACAAAAAAAATTGATTTTCTTAATTGACTGAGCAGTTTCAACAGAAGCCAGAGCCCAAAGCTAAAATCCAAGCCGGACTCGAGTCCACAACAAAACTGACCTTGAAAGCTAAGCTCTGAAAAGTGTTGCTAATATTATTGTTATTGTTAAAGTTGGTATTACTGCTGTTGGTGGTGAAAAAGAATGCCAGACGGTGGATGTGGAAAGTACAGAGTGAGAAAATCATTACGTTTTTTCAAGCCAAATAGAATTTTTCAAATTATTTTTCGATTTTTTTTATTTATTAAGGCCGTTCTTTCATTTTAATGCTTTGTTTAATTTTTTTTTTCTTTTAGATTAGTAATACTATCAATATATTTTCTACCGCTGTATTCAATGTATTTTATATTTTCAATGCAAATTATATTTTTTTTAAATAACCAAAAGCACTGAAGTCTAAATGTCCGAATAGTATATAATTTTAAGAAACTATTAGAATTATAATGTGGTGTAAATATAAGCTCAGAGCATTATAAACTCTTGCAACACATAAAAAAACAAGAATATACGTTTCTTGCTACGTGCAATAAGTTAACAATATGCCGGCATTCTTAGCATTCGATGAGGCATGAAATTGAGCAAAATATTTGGATGTAATTAAGTTGAAGTAAGACAACTAGAGCTTGACAAATCGAACTATCATTAGGCATTTCAATTAACAGTACCACTCCCCTCAGATGGTAACACCCCCACTGAGGTAGTACATGGTTTTCCGGCTCAACCCACACACTAATACCTAAAAATATATCAGCAACCCCTAGAGGGGGAAAAGGCGCCAAGTTGATTTCATTTTCATTGGAATTTTTGCACAATTGGCCAAGATTACTGTCAAATGGGCGAAACCAGTTTGAAGCCTTTCCTTGTTGGCCGCATAGAATCGTAACAGAAACGGCCAGCCAGAAATCGAAACTGAGTCGATCTACAAACTAGTTTTGCATCTACGAAAGTTGGTTGTGTAATGCAACAAACTAAGGAGTGTAGGGAGGGGGAGTTGCATTTAGTGGGCGTTCACTGCCCGAGGTGTTTAGATAAATCTGTTAGAAATTAAATTAAAATTCGCTGCCAGACAAAAGACTTGGGACACAAACTCGCTTGCAAATTGAATGGGCTGAAAATTCAAAAGACTTAAGACACAAACTTGCTTATTCTTCATTTCGACAATGTATATTACACATCTTAAAAATAATTTTACACAAATTGCTGCGACGTTCCAAGGCCCAAATCGCCAAAGATTTATCATTAAACATCTTTGAAGTTAATTGGCTTCTCTTAAAATTTTAATCAGATTGGGATAAACAAAAGCTAGAATTTAATTCACAATTTGTTGTTTAATTTTCTCTGTGTAGAATTATAAATTACAAACAAACAGTACGCATATAGGAAGTACGATACAAAGTTACAATTTGCTCTTAAACATATCACACAAGAGTTTTGATGGAGTCAAGGAAATCTATAGTTGTGAGATGGTAGAGAAGTTCGAAAGGGTAGATCAGAGAGAGATGGAAATACAAAGATAGAGAGAGAAAGGGAGACAGGATGAAGAAGATGCAACATGTCTGAGTGGTGGCCTTAGACCTTGTTAAAGGAGTAGGTGAAGCCGTCGGGCGTGCGGTTCAGTGACAGCTTTCCGGGTGGCGAAAAGCGGTGTGGGTTGGGGGTGGTGGTGGGGTAGTACGCCTGCTGGGGCTGCGGCTGGTACTGGGGCTGGTACTGCTGCTGCTGGGGCACTGGCGCAGGTGGGTTGTACGCGGGCTGCGGGGCAGGGCGGTACTGGGGCTGGGGAGCGGGCTGGTGGTAGGTCTGCTGGTTCTGCCCGAAAGAGGGATCATTGTACCGGGGATCGTAAGAACCGTCATCGCCATAGTCATTGCTGCGGAAAGCGGGCTGCTGAGGGGCAGGGGCCTGGTAGGACTGCGGCTGGTACTGCTGCTGTGGTTGGTATCCGGCGGTGGGCACGGGCTGTGGTGGTGCTGGCGGTGCCTGGGGCAAGTGATCGCCCGATGCCTGGAAACTGTAATGGAACAATGTGCATTAAAAAGTGCTCCCACCACTGTATCCCTAATTTCTTACCCATTCTTGCCAGCTGTGTAGGAAATAGTACGCCTCTGGCCAGAGGGATCTACGTAGCTGTAGCTGCCATGGCGAGTGCCATCCGCATCAGTCTCCTCCTTGAAGTTAATCCCATCTTCCTGCTCATAGGCAGCTCCAAACTTGCCATCGCCGGACAGGTAACGCTGTTCACTGATAATGGCCGCCGTTTTGGGGTCCTGGTGATAATTTTGGCAGGAAGCCAATGCCACCAAAGTGGTCAATGCAAGCTAAAAAGTATAAAGCCTTTGATTATAATAAATTCTTTAAAAAAATGTGAATGACATATTTGAGTTTTGAAAACCCATATTGTTCACTGAATAGCTTTCTTTTATCCATTTTGTTTCAGATAGGATCTAAAAAAATTGTTTTTAAAACACAACTCACAAATCTGAACATTTTGAGAACGGGAATAATTTTGTAATATCCTTGTCAAGCGTAAACTGCACTCTGGTTTCTCTCTTTAATTCGAATTTGATTGAAGGGGATTCACACGCGCCTTTACGCTTACAAGTCGGTGGCTTTACAAGAAGGGGACCGACGGCAACGGATTTGTGGAATTAACTGCCTTCCGCAACGGCGCCGCCCAAGCTTTTTATAGTCCGAGCGGGAACCTTGGATCGCCGATCGGATCGACTCCGCCTAGGCACTCGAAGCCGTGTAATTGTGTTGGTACTATTAACAGCTAAAGCGGCTACAGCGGAGCAACCGTAACAATAACAAGAATCAGCTAAGTGCTCCAATAAGTCAGCCTTATGCGAGTATTGGTATCGCGGTCGTGTTGCCAAGTTGTATTACCAGTTTCCAACTCTTTCGCTTGGCTCTGGGGAGCTGGGAGCCAAGAGCCAAGAGCCGACTTTTGCTTTCTATATGCACATTTTCAGGCAGAAAACCAGCATGCCCAAGCCCAAGACGAAACTATTTTTTAATTATTTCAAAAGTTTTCCAGACTTTGGCGGGGTATCCTCATGGATAAGGAAGGGGGAACTCAAGATCGATGTAACACTCATCGATCCAACCTGGAACTATCAATTGGTTCTGCTTTGAGACTCCGGCACCGAATGATGTAATTTTTAAAGGCAATTGTTTAATTTGCTTATAGACAATAACAAAAAAGAAAAACTTGAATCCATCTAACGATTTTGATGGATAAGGAGACCTCCCTCGGAAAATGCTTGGGAAATGTTTAACAGAAAAACCATTATTTTTCTGCTCTCTTCATTTCAATATTGTGTTTGCTGGCTTTTAGCTGGATTTACATTCTGCATGTGCATGGCCAAGTTGATTTATATCTAGATCTCACCCTGGGCTGGACTTTGTGGTGTGGCCAATAGCAGTTGGCAACAGTAGGGGTTACAATCGCAAGAGTTGCTGCAATGTGTTTGACTTGTTGACTCTTGGAGCTGGCTGCCTTCAATTATTTATTGTGTTTGAAATGTCTGGCATTGTTTTGGGCTTGTTTATGGCCAACAGTTGGCTGCCACCCACATGCCTCATGCCTCACGCCCACTCACACGCCTCCCACCGACCACCACCCATCTCTTCGAGTGGGTCATATGTATGAGAATTAATTTTTTAGAATTATAGCATATTTTCTAAGACTCCATTTAGCTGGGAATATTTTCAAGAGTTCTCAGTAAACCTGTTTTTCCAAAGTATTTGGTTATTTCACGGGTTTTAAGCAGCATTTTCCGGAGCATGCCGTCGCCTAGGCAAGCAGAATAATAGCATTTAGCTATGCAAATCGGTTTTCCATAATTTTAATGAGCCATTTCCACACACTCACTGTGTGTGCCACACTCTCGTTTAGAAAACAAGGGACACGGAGTAGCCGCATGTGGTCGTCGATTTCGAGTAGCAACACTCTCATTTACAACGCTGTTTGCTTTGCCCTTTTGGTAGCCGCCATCCTCGTCTACATCCACGTCGACATCATCATCATCCGCCTCATCATTGCCGGTTTTGTTTGTGTGGCCAAAAACAGGGAACGCCCTCTCGCAGCAGGAAGTGTGAGCTCGAAAAGTGGGAGGAGGAAATTAAATCAGTTGACAAAGAACAACAAGCAACCGAGCTGGCAAGCTGGCAAGGAAGCCGGGCGTCCAAGGCGAAGTTGGGCATGGCCGGATTAGCCTGAGAAGGGTGTGTCCACGGAGGGTTGAACTGGGCCAAGTACAGTGATTGCTCGAAAAGAGGAAATCCATCTTATCGATTGTGGTATCAAACTTTTCAATTTATCGCTTTTCATAAATAATAATAAATAGTTACACTTTGTAGTTTAATTTGAATAAATAAAAGATCATTGAAATTTATTAAGTATATTAAATTATGCCAATCTTGGTCTATTTATATAAAACAACAATATATACAAAATATTATATTTTATATCAAAAGACCACTGTACAGGGTAAGTTCGTACTTTCTTTGGACGCCGAGCTGATGCCTTTTTGATTTCCATTTCGATTTCGAGGCGTTTGCCTGATCCGACGATACTGCCACCCAGAAAGTCCCGAAGGGAAGGGAGGCGGCGGCATATCAGGAGGTTGATTTTGTTGTTACTTCTTTGTTGTTATTTTGATTGCATCGTCCCACTCGCTCTATCAGAGGGAGATGGGCTCTATGGAGAGTCCCATTTGCCAGGAGGCCTTCACTTTGGCCGAGTTAATCACAATCGCCCAACAGATAATGAGGGTTGATCATGCCCAACGGATGGAGGTTGGAGGGTGGAGGGTGAAGGGTGGAGGATGTATGCAAAAGAAGAGCCTTTTACCAGGAAGGATCCCTGCTGCCATAATTCCGCGTTGTCTCTCAATTATTTCAGCTGCCCTGGCGTCTGAGTCAGATTCCGAAATCAACCACCGAACAAAGCCCTGGCCAAAATGTAAAAATGTAAATGGATAAGGGAGAGATATGGACAGACAATTGCGATTATTTGTAATTTAAGATGCAGTCGAGCGTTTTTTGAAATCGAGCGAGTCAACTTTCCGGCGCGGAAGGTTAACAAAAATTTAATGTTAAACGCTTATCGGTTCTACCATCAACGGTGCCTTCATCGCCATCGCCATCTCCATCTCCATTTCCATTTCAGAAGTCAAAATCGAAACCCGCTAAACTCGTTGGGAAATACGATCCATAATACCCAGAACAGAGATGGATGAACGACGATTTGATGGCTGATTCATAGATGAGCCTCCTCTAGACTTGTGAAAAGTCAGTCGGGCAATGTTGTGCACTTGCCAAAAAAAAACTATAGATGTTTTAATAATATTTATTATTATATTATTATCTGCAATACCTTTTCCATTTTTAACATATATAGAGTTTACTAACAATACATAATTTTAAAAATATATATAATTTTTTTCTGTGATTCTTTCCCATAAACGTATCTTTTCCAAATCCCATTTGCGATCTCTTTCGAAATGAGTTTGTAACTCGAAACGTATTTCCAAATCCCCGGTGTAAGTGCCCCCTAATTGCGCATCTGCTGAAATTTCGCAGCGAATTTTCCTGGCCAAGGTTTCACTTACCATTTGACTTTTCCTTGGCCCAACCTTACCCTGAAAACTGAGATCTGAAATCGCTTGTCAAACGGTCGTTTAAGCCGTTTAAATGCCGCATAGCTAACGTGGCTTATAGTGCCACTGGACCAGTTTCCACTCACGCACACACACACGCACTTGCAATATCAAGGTCATTGGGGCCTGTAACCAGACCCGTGGCCGGGGGGGTATCTCCTATAAATTGCGTATGAGGTGGGGCCGTCGGTCGAGGGGGTGTGGCATGGCGGGGACAAGGGAGAAAACGAGTTTTCGCACAAACGCATGCGTAGCGGTTTTTGCGTTGCACTTCGCAGACTTCCGCATTCGGGGGCTTGCTCTTGAATGGCAATATGCAAATTTTTTGCAAAATGTGACGTCAGATTAAGTTGCACTAAATAGGGGAAAAATAATGGCGAATTATAGATTAATTGAGACAGGACTTGGTGCCTAAACTAAACAATATTATTTGCGAAATTAAAGCTATTATTCAGTTGCAGGATCAACTTGGCAAATACAGCTTCCTGTATTTACTGTGAATTACCTTATCGCCCTTGTCCTTGAAATGTGGCATGCAACTGGACAGGCGTTGCCCTTATTGCAATTTTCGAAAGTTGTTTCACAGCCACCCAAATTGTTGACCTTCGCTGGCAAAATCGGTGCATTGAACCTTATGGCTTAAAGATAATATGTGATGTGGTGCCCCAAGACCTGCCACAAGAATTCGCCGTAATTTTTCCACTCCTCAGACTTGCCTCAAGAAAAATCTGCATTAATTTAAATGCGAGTATGATATGGTATGTCTTAAGATGACTTGTACGTGATTCCATCGAACGAAGGTCAAATCATAAATGAGACAATTAAAGCCGTAGATGTTGACATCTATTCATTGGCGAAAATGATTCACGATTCAACGCACATTACACATTAATTACTCGCGCTGACAAAACGCTATTAACCAATTTATGATTTCCATGCCTAATCGCATTTTCAATGTCACTGCGGCTCCACTTTCAGACGGACCGGAATGAGGGAGGTACATTTTATTTTGGTGTGACATGCAAACAAGTGAACGATTAATTGCACTGGCAGCGGCGACAAATGGACAAATCGGAACAGCCCCGAGCCTCGACAATCCCCACCAGAGAATGGCCATTGAATTCCGGTTAATTGTGCCCCCCACTCTTTTGTGGGCAATGTCAAACGTCAAAGTGCAAGAATTTGACAGCCAATAAACAAACAGCAGCCACGGCAACGAGTGAGGGTTTATAGTCGTCCCAAGTTCCGCTCTCATGACAGGGCATTAAAAAATATTATCCGAAAAGATATCTGATGGAAAAATAATAAATAAATACAAACATGTCCACTTGACGGGCGCACTTGTAATCGATTTGATATTTAGAGCTCACCTGAAATCCACTCGAGTCAAGTTGAGTGTTTGGGCCAGTTGCTCGCCTCCTTTTTCACAGGTGATTAGATGTTGGCCACGTCTGCGGCGGCGTTGGCTCAAAGTGCTTAATTAGCCTACCGTTTGTTGTAGCCAGCTTGTTGTTGTGGCCAAAGTTTTTGGTGCGGTGCTCTTAAAAAACAATACGTCACTTCGACACTTGAAGAAATAGTCGAAATAAATATTTGAAATTAAATATTATTTAGTTGTCCTAAGATTTTATAAATTATTCAAAAATACATTTTTTACGTATTTGATTGGTAACACTGAAAATATGATTTTATCCGATTCTTACCCTATTTTCTTCCTGTGTAAATAAGCCAACCTGTAACAGAGCGGTAATGATATGCCAATCAAAACTAAAAATACCTAAGCAGCATGTAGAGCGGATCAGCTCATTGGTTTCATTTAAACTAGAATTAGCCGCGAATTTGGTAACCGAAACATTTCAAATAGTTGGCTAATTATCGCGTTGGAATTCGACATTTTTATGAGCCAGCCGAGCCAGAGCCAAAAAAATTGAGACCTGAAAGAATTCCCATAACTAATCATTTCCTGATTACAAGAAACTGTCGCAATTTGGAGTTGGAGAATCCCCTGTGGATAATGCAATGTTAATTTGTTTACTTTAGCGATGATCTTGAGCCTGACTGACACAACAACAGGCCAATTAACTGCTGCCAAAATGTCTAAAATCAAAAAGTAAATAATTCAACGAGAACAGAGCCAGCAAATATTTCCTGCCACTGTGCAATGCAATATTTGGTAACAATATAGACCTCACCCACACGAGTTTTGACAGTTGAACAGTTGCCAAAAAATAGAAAAATAAAATAAGGAGAAACAAGACCGAAGACCAGAAGGCCAGGATTTAATTTTCCTTTCTTGGCAGGACAATGCCTGCGGTTGATTTTTTTGTCTTGATTCCTTTTCTTGGCCCGTTGGCATTGTCTTGTTTTTTTCCTGGCAATTATTTGGCAATTTTCTTTCAGCGTTTTCGCTGGTAAAAATACTTTACAATATATCCTTCGGTCGAGCAGGATTATTTTGGTCATTGCCATATTCTCGCATTTTCCCCGGCCCTTTTGTCCTGCGCCTATGAAAATATTTACTTATGCCCAGGTATTGAACACACAATTAAAAGGTTTTTCCAAGCTAATTGGTTTCAATTATTCCGGATCTCGAACAGAGACCAAAGCAGCGTCCAGAATCCCACCAGATGATCGGAGTCCTTTGGATCTGTGCCTAGATCTGGATCACAGTCCTGGCTATCTGGCGGCGGCTTCTGCGTTGCGCGATTTCACAGATCATTGGCGTCGAGTTAATTGGCTCGAACGGATCTCTAAGATCCTCAAAACGGATACGGGTTCTATGTTGGAGGAGATGCTAGGACCTTGATTATTTCTTGAGAAAGTCCATTTATTTATTTACTTTTATAGTTAGCCGTCCGTCCTAATATATTTTGTGAATAATCCATCTCAACCTAGCCCAATAAAATCCCCATAAATATAGTTTGGCTTAATCGACCAGTAGCCTGCACCACTTTAAGGCATTATTGTCCATTCTGGTCTACTTAATCATACTTTTAGGCATACACCCTTCAAAATCCGAGCCCGACAATTAACCACAACAAAGCGCAAATTATGTCATAGGCATTTCCCCGTTGATGGCTTTTCCATTTCCCAGGGCTGAGGGCTGAGAATTATGACAATAATGTGACAATTTACATAGCAGCAAAACAAATCGCGGGGTGCAAATGAGTTTCGTCGAGGACATGGAGGGGTGAGGATGGGAACCACCCCTAGCTGGATACAACCAGTTGAAACAGTTGCACCTTGGGCCAGTTCATTGCCCATCCTGGCTCATCCTTGCTCATTAAAATTGAACAAGCCAACGAACAAAAAGTTGATCTGGCCCCGTGGACTTTCAGGACACCCTCTTTACCATTTAAGTAATATTTTTTCGTTGTTTTCGGTGCGGAAATATGACCTATCTGTTGGTGGTAGGCTATTGCAGGCCGTTCGTTCACGTGACATTGTCACATTATAATTGCCAGCCCCCGCCCGGAAGGTACCATAGTCCTCTTCTGGAAAGGACATTATTTCCGGGACTTCCAATGTCATGGACCGGCGCTTTCAACTCGCGGGCTTAACTGTTTTGTCAACGGCCTCGAGTGTGATCCTTACGGTAAACAGAGTCCGGCCAACGGCTTTTTTAAGCTGCTCAGAAAATAGGAGCACGCGCAGGCGATTTGAGCTCGAGGACATCCTGACTACTGTGGTATAAAATATTTAATAAAATGAAAATATTTCAATGGGTAATTATTTAAAAAAAAATAAAATAAGTAAAAATTAAAAAAAAACTACTTGAAGAATATTTTCATAACCCTTTAGCTTCAACTTTTTATAAAATATTTTTAACATTTTTGTATATGAAAATCATGATATAAGCCACTGTATTTGACTTAGAGGGAAGCTGACAAGCCACGGCAAGTCAGTCACAGCTCGACTCGCAAAACGCGATCCGTCAGATACTTTTTTATTTGGTCCTGACTGTCGCCATGTTTATTTTAGTGCTAATCCCCGCAGCGGGTTGCCGTTGTCGCTTGCCGCTTGCCACGAACTGATGCAAATATTTTATGAAGTGTTCGAGGGCACTTCAGAAATTAGTTCCCATGTAAGCGCTTAAAGTGTGACGAGACGCCCAGCCCCTGCCATTGGGTCTCTAATCTCCTGTGGCAGGAGTTTGCAAGCGTTTCCCCGTCTCTGTCACTCCTCCGGCCAGCAGCTGCTCATCCACAAACTCTCCGTTTGTCAATTGTGATGTCAGAAATCAGGCGCCCTGTTTTGTGTCTCATTTAGGTTTTTTTTTTATAGATATCTTTTTTATCGACACCAATTGGACAGCAGTCTTGTTAGGCAGCCGCAGATACTCTGCCGGGATCTACGGATTCTCCCCCGACATCTCCTTTTATTGGTTTTTTTTTTCGGACTGGTCCCATTTGCGGATTAGTGGCTAAATCCCTTTTATTTGACAAAATGGCTTCGATAAAAAACGAAAATCTGAAGATTGAAAACGAAAATTGAAGTTGATTTTGTTTCGGTTGCCATCGACAGCTGGCCGTAAAAAAATGGGTTCAATTAAACCCGTGTTTTGGGCTACGACTTGATTATTTGTCACCAAAATTTGACATGCTCTTTATGGGGGTATACCTAAACCTATAGTGTATTGTTTCATGAAAATTATATTTATAATTCCTTTAATTGTTTGTTATTATCTAAAATATAGCCATATGTACTCCAAGTAAAAAATTTAATTCTCTCGCTCGATTTCGTTTCGCCTGCAGAATTCAAAGGATATTAAAAATAGGTCTCAACCCACTTTGGCAAACCTTCTGTTACTTTTAGTTACATTTTTGGCTTGGTGCAAAATTAATTTACAATCTGGGCCCGAAGGACCAAGTATTTCGACCCCGGCTCGAGTGGCTCGCTTGCTGGCTCTACAAAATAATTTTCAAGCATTGTTGATCCTTTGTGGCTTACTCGCGTCGTTCAGCGAAACAAAAGCTCTCGAAAATGGGTTTGCCAATATCCCGATTCAGCTTCGAACTCTCAATTTTTGTTCAACATTTTTGTATGCATATTTTTTCTGTAACAGTTTCGCTGGCGAATTGAAATCGCTAACTACCCCATTGTTTTAGGCGCTCCTCACATCCTGCCAAGTCCCCGACATCCTGGGAGCGTAATGAGGTGATGGTGTGAGTGACGTGTAGCAAGCTCGTTCCCGATTTCGAGTGTTAAGTGGCCACTTGGAAGCTTTCAAAGTGCCCGGAACAAACGAATCTCAGACCCGAATGAGAACCGAAAGCGACAGTTTGTGTTTGGTGATTTTACGATTGCAGTTTCCCAGGTCGCTACGTTGAGGTTGAGCTTTGTCAAAGTCGATTTGTTACATTTCTCAAGTGGGCAGCGAAGTCCTTCGTCCTCCCCGCTCTTGTCCTTGTCGCCCTTTCGGCGAGCTGTTTCAATATTTGCCGTACACTCATCCGACCAAACTGTTGCGGAATTCCAGTTTGGGGTTGAAAAGCCCACCTCTTGCACTGGAAAATAAATACTGTTTCTATTTCAATTTGTTTCAGTGTATTCGTGATAGTTCTGCTTACTGTCCAGGGTTGATCGGCTCTTGTTTTGATGACATATGGCCTTCCATCGACATTGATGACGCGACGGCTTTTCACTTTTCACCGTTGATGGTCAACTCGATGGCCGAAAAGTTCCCAGGACCATTAGCCCAAGGCTGGCGGCATTGCGTGACCCCGTACTAATGGCTTCATTCCGGGGATGCACCTGATGACCGACTGGCTACTGGCCACCTGCTTTCTTGACCGGAAGTTGAAAAGTTTCGAACTTTTCCGGCTGGCTTCGTGTGACAGCTTAATTAAATGATAGCCACCGTTGTCCGCCATTTTCTAGGAAGACACAACCCCGTCATGAATTACACATATATATCTACGCAATCATTTTTAAGGACCCTGAGGCCACCGAGCGGTCGCTTTGTTATGCTAAAGACAAAAAAAAAATACATCAAATGCAAAGGCAACAAATTCAATTACGAGGCTACGCAATGAGTCTGCCCCGGAGGCATAAATCCACAAATGCAGCTTCCACCACATCCGACCTTTGCTGATAGAATTAAGAAAAATAAAGATCCTCCAGCTGCAGCGAAAGTTTCTCAGGCGTCGACCCCTATTCAAAGTGAATTAAGGACACACAAGATGATGCATTCGCGGTGGTCCAGCTTTTGATTGCAAGTCCTTGAACTGAGGCCCTCACAAAAAGTGGAAAGAAAAAACTGTCGCAGATCGTATAACACTTGTTAGGCTGTCGATATTCGTTGTAAGCGGCATTTCCAACGAACTCCTTCAAAACAAAAGGAAACCATCGATCGACAAAATAATGCGGGCAATTGCAACTTTCTTGAGGTTAAACGCAAGTTGCTCTTCAGATTTTCGAGGGCTCAGCGGATTTGCCCTTAATATTTTTCTCACCTCCAGGAGGTCCACTCGTCGCCAGGACCTTAAGCCATTGTCCCGTCCTCAGATGGCAACAATCAAAAGGATGTGCAAAGATTTTCTAGGGACTTAGACTCCAGCATCAAGTACTTAAGGACACGAAATAATAAAAAAAAGGGAAGACACACAAAAAAGAAGATGAGGGGTCGTTAGTGCTAAAAGTATCAAAAAAATGGAACACGCTCCGCTGATCTTGTAATATGATGTCCTTGCCCTAATCGCTTTGGATAGCAGACATTGATTTTAGTGAACAGAATTTATTGTTTAACGATTCTACGTTTCTCTTCAGAAAGGGCAGCTGTTTGATCCAAAGTGTTGGGCTAACGAGGTTTATAAGTCGATTCTTTTCAATTTAAAATCTACCTTTTCTAAAAAATTCGAAGGCCTCCAAAAAGATCAAAATGTTTTAGGATTTCAAAAGAGCTGAAGATCCTAGATGGAGAGTAAATCTATCGTTTTTCCAACTTTATTTACGATTAACTAACCAACTACAATTAATCCTTACTGTATTTTAAATAAAATTAAAATTCAAAAATTCTGAAGCATTCAATACGTATATTCATCTCATTTTCTAGCAGTGTAGATCCCCTTTCAGCCCGCTTGTCTGACAAATTAAGCAGCTAAGCGTCAAAGACAATGCCGCCGCCGGCGTGTATGCAAAATACAATAAGAACTCGGAAGAATTTTCCAACGAAAATTTGCCATTTGCCCACTAAAGTAAGTTAAGCTGAACTTAAGGTAACTAAGCAAGGCTCAGACCTCGGACCAGGACGAAAATCAGGCTTAGTTGCCGGTGCATAAGCCAGAGAAAACAATTATAAGGTTCCCGCTTATCTGAGCGGCAGATATAGAAAATTGATCTGGCGATAAATCGAGCTACTCAATTTACAAAAACAACGCCGGGGCCGGAGCCAAGGCTGCTGCTTTGACTTTTGCTGGCCGCAGGACCAAGGACTTTGTCCTGACTTCAGGTACAACAACAGAGTGCCAGGACAATCGGAAGCCGGATTTGCAAACTCTCTCTCTCTCTGTCGGTTGGCCAGGCTCAAACGGATGTCTAATATTTTGGCTTAGAGACATTCTCATTACATTTGAAAACAATGGGAAATATGTTCGAGGAGGAGCTAAGCAGAAGGAGCAGACCGCCCGGCCGGGATTTGGGCATTTAGCAAAAGGGTAATCCTGTCTATTAAAATCTATTTGCATACCCATATTTTTGTTTCGCTAGGTAATTGCGCCTGGATAAGGATCACCCACGGAATGAGAAGGGTACGGTGTGATAGGGTGTGGTGTGGTGCAAGTGAGACGCCCTCTGTGCTCAGTGGGTTAAGCTTGCGAAACCTTAACCTGTTTGGCACCTGCCTGGGTTAAAACCAGGCACCCGCTTACGCGAACTGCGCTAATCGGCCGGCGGTCGCCTTCATTGAGCCCTTCTGGGTCCTGGGGATTACTTAATCAACGAAAATCTATGAATTAAACGTGTTACCCAAAATCCGCCAGCTTCTCCCACTTGTTCCGCACCGCGAATCGCGAATTTCCCCAGAAAATCCGCACTCCAGGCCACTTGAGATTCCTTTCCGTCTGAGCTTGGCTTAGTGCCCCTTTCTACCCACAGTCAGACCCTCGGCCTGGCTAAAGCTCTAGGATTTAAAGCAGTTCAAGTGAGCTACAAGTTAGTCCCTGTAGTGATTCAAATCGGATCAAATATATTGTATCTTTCCAGCTTAGATTAAATCGAAATGAAGTCGATGAAGCGTTGAAATTTTAATTTAAAAATAAACTAGATCACCTCCCTTTTTAAAATCATCGCATTCACGCGAAAGTCCAAGACTTTTTGGCCATTGTCCTTTACTTTTCAAGAGACATTATAGAAATCAAAAAGTGAAAAAAATAGTGAGAATCCTTTGCAGGCCGATAGTGCAAAAAATACAAGAGAAAACGGCAAATTAAGACCCAAACAATGCCGGAACAACAATGTGCAGAAAAACGTCACTGATGACAGAATGATGAGGATTAAGCCAACACAGCCTAGAGTTGAGAGAAAGGACTCTCTGAATGCAGGGTGCTATTGCTGTTGATGTTGCTGTTGGCATTGCTATCCTGGTGCCTGAGTCTATTAAAAGTCTAAAGGCAGATAATAAAGGGCCATTAGGACTTAAAAGGGCTCAGCGACGCAGCAGAGGACGAGCTGAATTTTGTTACCCCGGGTTCAACAGCATCCTGATGAACCCGAGGTCCTTGCCAAAGTCGAAATGGCAGCACCAACGAAGCATACTTAATTCCAAATCCCAATCCCCGCTGGATGTGCTGGGCCGTGGTTGGATTCGGGACTCTGGATTCTGAATTCTGGACTCTGGACTCAGTTAGGGTAGGTTTTTGCACATCCTTCGCCCAGGATATGTGTGTCAGTAGAATATTCCGCTCGCACTCGTATCTATGTTTACTTTGGCCAACGCAATTTGTACAATTTGGCAACTGTGTTGTGTTCCTCGAGTTGTTTGTTCAGCCTTTGCCAGCGAAAACTCATTTTCATCCGTCTGCTCTGGCAGCTCTATTGTAAAAGGATTCGGATTCAGGCATTGTCCTTTCGGGCATGACGATCCCCGATCTCCTGCAGCAGCAGCAGCAGAACCAAAGGCACCACCAACCCAATCCCATTCCCAATCCCATGACCCAGTCCAATGATCCAACGCCGCTCGACAAAGTCACTAAAGTGAATTTTGCTTTTTAACTTTTCGAATTCAATGACGAGTTCGGGTGAAGGAAAAGGATGGAGCGAAAGGATATCTGACAACTGGAGCGGCCATTGCAAAACCGTCAAGGTTCCCAAATTAATCCCGACTTTGGTCTGCTCATGCGGAAAAACTATGCTAATGTCCTTTGATTCCTTCTGCGATCTAACCTTTCTTTGTTCCTGCATTTGCATAATTTATTTTCGATTAACTTGGCTGTGTGGTTCTTTCTTCTCTTCCTTCGTCTCCCAAGATGCAAAAAGCCTCACAAAATGGCAAAAAACATAACAATATGATAATACTGCGCATAATCTCACGAATCTGTGTTTGGCATAACACTTTTTGCTGGGAAAAAGCAATTACAAACCTATTAGATCTTGAATAAATAATCAAAGGCACTGAGACAACAAATTAAAAGAAAACAAAGGCTTAGATGTTTTTCTATTCAAAAAACTTGTTAGTTCAAGAAATAATTTAACAAATAAGGTTAAGGTTTTTAAATGTAATGAAAGCTTTTTTTTAAGTTTTTGATTTCTCGAAATATTCTAAGCATTAGCGGAAACTGAAAAAGGTGCTCCCATATTTCCTTCCCCCAAAGAATAAAATATTTTATATGTTCATTTTGAAAACCTTTAGGTTTATTTTGTAAATAGTTTTTCAAAGCTTAATAATTAATTGATATGTACTTAAAATTAATTGTTTTTAACTGTACATAAACTAGACTACGATAGACGTATTTAACAGGCAAAATTCAAACTTTTGACGAATGCAACTTGAAACACTTCGTGGAAGGTCTACGACTAAAGTCCTTAGATTAGTTTAGTTGGAGTAAGGTTGATGAGGTATTGGCATTTTTTTTTTGTTTCAGTTTTTGTTTTTTGTAAGGCTTGACTCCTTCACTGACTGATTGATTGATTGAAATATTTAGTCCAAAGCGCTTCCGAGATTATCACAGTTCCCAGCACTAGGAAGGCACTTCGAGTGCACGGAGTTCAAGGATATTGGAGAATATTTATGATAACAAATTAGATCTTGCGCTGGCTGTACATGTCGGAGATGAGACGCACAATGGTGATGTCCCCGATGGTCTTGCGGAAGAACAGCTCCTCGATGGTGAAACTGGAGACCTTGTGCATCAGCTGGACCACTCCCAACAGAGTTTGAAATCTCAGTGGCTGCGAGGGATGTGTGCGCTGGATGTAGTTGTGTAAGGCACTCCTGGCGTCATTGTGCATGGCGGCGACCTTTCCGGACTCCAGCAAGCCCTTCGACTCCGCGGAAGCCGATGAATTGGGGCTGCCGCTACCGGTTAGAATGGAGCTGTTGGCCAAATCCTCCGTGGAACTGGCTGCCGGCGGCGTTTTGCGGAAGAGGGAAATGGCCCTCAGGCACTCGTACTCGGTGCTGTCGATGTTCAGGTGGCACAGCTGGTTCAGGACATCCTGGAAGGCGTGCACCTCACGGGTCACCATGCCCATGATCTCGCGGTTGGCGTTCTCAGACTCGTAGACGAACAGGAGCTGGGCAAAGTTCATGGGCATCAGGTACTGGGCCATGGCCAGGATGAAGAACTCTTTCCAGGACTCCTCCAGCAGCATGAGCTGGTCGGGCATGGGCAGCTCAGTGAAGGCGCGAACGCTTTTGATCCAGTTGACGTTCTTGAAGAGATGCTCGGCGGCCGTCTCCTTGATGTGCTCGGCGGCCATTAGGGGCGGAGTGGGCGGCAGGGCGCGGGTCGCCAGGGCGTTCATGTAAGCGGCAGTGGGCGAGAAGAAGGCGTGATGATGTCCCTGGTGCACCGGATGGTGGGGCACTCGCGGCACGGACAAGTCGAGGACGGCAGCGGCGCTGGGCGGCGGCGGCGGAAAGGCGGCATGGTGATGGTGCGGCGGTGGATGCGGCGGACGCTGGGGCAAACCGGGAATGGGCATGGGCACTCCCGGGAATCCAGTCAGGGCGGCGGTGTTCATCAGGATTTCGGCCGGAATCTGGGGCATCTCTCCAGCACCCATCATGGCGTCCTTGTACATGGCCATGTGGCGGCGGAGTGTCGAGTTTCTGGGTCCGCGCTCGTGCTGCACAGCATCCTTGTTCATGCCGACCTCGAAGCACTTTCTCAGGCGGCAGGCGCGGCACTGGTTCCTGTGGGTCTTGTCCACCACACAGAGTCCTTGCTTCTGGGACTTGCAGACGTATTGACGGGAGCGACGGATGCTCCGCTTAAAGAATCCAGCACAGCCATCGCAGGCATAGATGCCGTAGTGTTTGCCGGAGCTGTGATCCCGGCAAACTTTGCAAGGCACATGGTAAAGAATGCGGCCTAAAATGGAGAAAGTAAAAAGGGATTTCATTAGTAATTGATTCATAATTTAAAGTAGAATTTTCGTAATTCTTTTTCTATTTGTTTTTATTTTTTTGTTTAGTTTTTTTAAGAATACTTACTTGAAGCCGCTGGCGACAAGCGCACGCTATTGTATTTCTGATCCATCATTTCTGGCGATCCTTCCGACGACTGCATGCTGATGTGGGGCGTAATTTTGGCGATTTATTTGTTAAACTTTTCACAAAATTATTGTTTCACTTTCGTCTGCTTTTGGCACGTTGGGTTTGCTTTGCGGTTGAACGTTAGATTCGTTTTGAGATTGTATTTTTGTATTCCGATTTCAGTGTTGGTTGTTATATCCCGGATTGCTTCGATTGAGGATGTGAACACGCTGAGATCAGAATGGTTTGTGTTGTCTGCTCTCAGGACTCGGCCCGTTTTAATAGTCCTCGAGGGCCAAATCCATTCATCCAGCCAGCGATCACCCTTAGGTAGCGAGGCTCGGCGCTCATTGGCTGGAAATCAGGTAAGGGTTGCTTCTAACGCTCGTCCTGTCTCCCTTGCGCTCTCGCCCCGGGAGAATCCTTCGATCCTGGCAGGCTGCCATTGCGAAAATTCATTGAGCACAGCAGCCGTCGCTCATTCTCGGTTTTATTTGGGATTTTATGGTCCTTTTCCGCAGGACTTTCTACCTGCGCGTGTCTCTATGGCTTTCGCTGTCCTTTCACCCTCCCGACTGCTTTCGAGGGGAGAGAACTTCGCTCTCTCTCTCTCCTTGCGACAGTTGTTAATGAAGAGACAACCAAGAGGACATTCATGGTTATCCTTAACGTATCCTTGCATGGCCGGCCCGGGGTTTATGGCGCTGCCATTATTGCCGCTTTGTGATTTGTGTGAAGTACCTGTGGGTTCGCTTCTAGTTTTTCCACACACACGCGAGTCCTCTTTGGAGTGGCAAAAGGACGAACTGGAGGGGTTGAATGCGCACCATCGATTGTTTTCCATTCAATAATTAGGTTTTTATGATGCAATCATATGCGTGTTTAAAAGATATCAAAATATACACTTTTGTTTGAGCATTTCTATAATATTCTTAAATTTTTTCATTTTTTTATTTCATTTTTGCGCTTAGCTGTAGCGCTTTTTTCGAATCTAAACCGACAAAATCTTTATCAAGGTTCTTTAGTTGGACAATAAATCTTAAATTGGAAGAATTTATATTAAATTCTATCTATTTACCTTAACGCCATAGCCTTTTAAGTCTTTTCTAATCAAAAGAAAAAGGTTACACCCCCGCAATGTCACAAAAAGAATTAACCTCTTAAAAGTTATTAGTAAATTTTTAATATTTAGTTCACGTTCATAGATTATAAATTTTTATGCTAAGATTAAGCAGGAAAAAATTGGATACTACATAATAATATACTAAACACGGAATATATTATTTTTTCTTAAATTGGTGCCAATAGTTTAAAAAAGTTTACTTTTATTACATTTTATATTTAGGCATCACTTAAAACAATATTGGTTTATTTTCTTTCTCGGAAGCCATTTTTTAATTTTTATATATTTTAATTATTGGCTTTAACAAGAGTTTCTGGAATTATAAGACTTTGGGAGCTCCTTGGCTGGATCTAGGTAGTAGCAGCCACTACTCCCCCGGCTAAGCCAGCTTAGGCGTTGCCTTTTGAGAGCCATCGGATGATTCCCGTGAGCTGGGCTTTGATTCAGACTCAAGTGGCCGGTGGCCCTAATCACTCTCTCTCTTAAAGGACCCCCTGAATCCTCGATGGCCTGGGACTAATCGCGTGCCGCTTAAGCAGATTACAAATCAAGGAACACTCCCTGCCTGGAAAAGGCAAGCTGATCAAGCTTTCGTCTCTGTGGAGGATCAAGGATCAGAGAATTCAAACGAAACGGACATTGCACATTGAGAGTACTTAATATCCGCAGAGTACTTAATAAATGTTAAGCAAGATCCCGCAAGTCTGGTGCGATTACGCACCAAACGCCTAAGGCCACACGATCCTGATCCAGGACGACTCAAACGTGGGAACAGTCCGGCCATTTGGTTGCTCGACACAGCAGGGAAATGCAAATGCAAATGCAATTCATTTGATATATGATAGACACTTGAAGGGAGCAATTATATTTCGATTCTTATTTCGGATGCGTAACTTGATCAATAAAATGCTTGACAGGATATCAACACCCGTCGGGGTTGTAGCATAGTCCTCGTTCTAATTGGACTAATCAACCCCCGACGGGGGTTTGCGCTGATGATGCTGTCACTGTTTCCACAAAATTTTAAGTTTTCGGGGGTGGTTGCACCCATTCTTAATTGGAACTCAGGTGGAGTGCATGGGAATGCGTTTGCGTGCGATGCTATTCGGAGATCATTAGCCAAAGTTCCTTGGGTTTTCGGGGGGAGGATGCTCTACTAAACCAGATGACGATGACATTTCACTTTTTTTGGACAGCATTCGCTTGACCAGTGGGGGAGTTGCCTTAATTGTGGGAACTCATGAATATTCATAAGCAGATTCTGCATCTGTCAGAGCTTCCCACGATCTGAATAATATTTGAATTTGATGGACTATTTTATTATTATTTCTTACAATAAAACGCTATACAATTAAAATTTACAGCATATATGACTTTAGGAAGTTGGAACATCTCCGTAAAAATGTTGTAGTGCGATTTTCCCCTTTCCCTTTCATTCAGTCCACGTTTAGCTCCCGTACTTAATGAAATCGGAACGCCGGCCATCTGCTAATCCCCCGGATTAGCGCTAAATCCACCACAAGAATTGAAACAGCAGTCACCAGCAGGCCTATACAGCTTATACCTAAGCTAGGTAGGCAGCCCACCGTTCCGCCGACCCACTGGCCATTCAAGGTCGATGGCTAATAAAAAACTACAAGAAATGAATAAAAAAGTTCTTGGAAAAATGCTGGAAAGCATATGACTTTTTAGCAAAGTTCGAGCTGGTCTGAAAGCGAAAGGGTTATCTAGGTACAAACAAAAAGGATAATGATGATTAGCACCTTTTTGTCTTCGAAGAATGTAGGTAGCCGCCGTTTGGTTAGATTAGATTTTTGGTTGGCACTTTCGTTGCGTTTTTATGAATTGGCCCGAGACCCGGCTGGGATCGGGTCAGGGCCGATAAAACACAGTCGACGCCATCCACGTAATGGCACTTCGGGCGAAAGAAAGGAAAAGGGTTAAATGGTTGGGAAATTCACTTCATTTGCATGCTGGTGCTGGAGGTGGAAAATTCCATCGGTTCGAGTTTATTGCCCAAAAGTTGCCGCCGACGCTTTGCATTTCATTGAGCAGCAAACTCAAAGGATGGGTTGAGGATGAGATGACCTACCCTTCCATATTTTTCGTATATTCCCAATGTTCCCTCAGTCCCTGGTCATTATGAATCGCGCCAGACTTTTGATGGGAAAGACCCGAAATGTCATTAGGTGAATGTTTTGTTCCAGTTTTATGGCTTGTCGCTATCTGGTGCACCGAAAATTTTGGTTGTCTATTGGCAGTCTATTGAAATGTTGTATTTTTCGGTTTTTGTGTTTATTTATAAGTATTTACTTAAAAAAAAATAAATATGTTCAAACTTTTTCATATGAATAATAAATAAAATCAAATATTCACCGCGCTTAACTCTTTCCCAAAAACGTAACCAAATACCCAACAATGCCCTTCACATGACAACCGTCAATTATCTGTTTTTGGCGGCAAGAAGACAAATTTTCTAAAGTTTTTTCGGCGCTCCAAATATGCAAATGCACCCAGGAAAAGGCGGAAATGGAATCCTTTGACGACGACAACTTCCGCTGGAACGCGATAGCAAAGTTCACAAAAGCAAAAAGCATGTCAAAACCCAAAGTGCACAACAGATAGAGGGAGATGTGAGACGCAAACCCGTGAATATCCTTCCCGCGTTTTGAGAACAGGATCCACAGGAAGCGACTCAGCGAAATCACGTCAAATTGAAGTGCAAATGGAACCCCAAGAAACCCGGAGGCAGGAAGTGAACTATTAGACCCTAAAAGAGGACAAGCAGCTAGTAAAAGCGCAATAATTACACGGCCAGCAAATTGAATCAGAAACAGGACCAGGAGACAGGACTCCGGATCCAAGGGGAGATAAGCAATCTGATCTGGAGAAATCATGTGAACAATCCCAAACATGAAATTAAAGTGCTCAAATATCCTTAAAAAAATTGCTCAAGTCGGCGGGACTTCTGCAGGCAGAAAGTTGAGCAACTTTTGTCGGGTTTGACAAACAATTTGTTGTTGTATTTTGTTTTTCTTTTCATTTGGAAATTGAGGTTCCCAGCAATGCACGTGCAAAATCAAATCTTTCGGCTAAAATCCAGATAAGTTTCATATTCGTGGCAGCCACGGAAGCGCGGCCAGGACAATGGGACACGCCTCCACAAAATATAGCCGGAGATCGACGACTACTAACCCGATATCCGATTCGAAATCCGCCGCCAACTTCTCCAATTTCAGAACTGTTGAATGCCCCCGAGTACCTTAGTCCTTATGCAACAGGAGAGCAAGAGGAAACAAGTGATGAAGTCGCTGCTTCCATTTCCATTTTAGTTTTGATTGTTATGTCCTGCAGAGGGAAAAATTCTGTAAAATTTTCCATGAGGAAATTTAAAAGACCAAAAGTAGTGCGTTGACTTTTTTTTTATTTTTATTACAAAGGAAATTATTAACAAATAATTTTGATTTTATGAAACGTATTTTTCTCCTGTGTACCTGTTGGTCCTTGCATAAATGCCTTGAATCGGAATCTCAGTTTGTGGATCTTTTGTAGTCGTCCTCCCAGAGGAGCCTCATTGTTTTCCGCACAACATTTGCCAGCCAGCCAACATAACTTAAGGACTTTTTGTTTGCCTTTTTAGAGTTGAATCTCGGCTCTTTGCTGTTAAGTAGGATGTCCTGTCCGCTGCTGGCCTTTTGTTATTCCACAGATATTCCCCAGATCCATCCAGAAACCAGGCCACGTCTCGTTTGCATCTTAAGCCCAAAGATTATGTCATGCGCAGATTATTCTATTTCAAGTAGTTCAATATCTGGACTTTGTACTTTGCGTTACATTTCTCACGCCTGCCAATGTGTTGGCATAAGTTTCCGATTTCACTCCCAGATATGCATCCGAATTTTACACATTTCCTGTGCAAAATGTGTTTATGTTTTCACTTTCCCGGCACCAGATATCCGATCTTTCCAAGGCTCACCGTACTGGTAGCACTTTTCCGGCTAAAAGTGCCTAGATTCTGAGCGATTTTTCCACTGGAAGCGGCTCCTTTCTTTGATTAGATTAGACGGATCGGTATTTTTGAAATTTAAATAGGTTGCCCAAAACTTTACCAAATCCCGTCCATCAAATAAACGCTATGCAATGGAATAAATAGTTCGGAAAAAATTAAAAAGAAACCGCGTAGTCTATTACTGCGTAAAAAGTATGCAGCCATGCAGCCCTCTGTCAGAATACAAAAAAAAATGTATACAAATATTAATAAGGTTGCAGAGCTATCTTTGTTAAGCAAAGTAGAGAAGAGTAGAATTAAAAAGAATAAAGGACCAGCTTAATGAATTCCTAAATAAAAATCAACAACAAAATAAGAAATAGAAACAATAGGAAAAACCAGACAAATTCGAAAAAAAAAAACATAGGAATACTTGGCATATATTTATTTCAATCAGAATAAAAAGGTAAATGAGAAGGCAGAAGAATGAAATAATGATGCAGAACTAGGGCCCACGCTAATAAATATAAAATCAAATAAAAAATCCATTGTTAATTACAATAAAAAAAAATACAAAAAAATAATGAGAGTAAAATCAAATGAGAAAATAAGATGTTAATCACTTGGAAGAAAAACTGAAAGTGAATAATAAATGAGATGATGTACGCTATTTATAGGAGTTCTGTCAACAAAAATGCACAAAAAAAACATCAAAGCCTACTGTTTCTAAATAATTTGGTCACATTTTAAATTTTATTTGAAAGCTTACACTTTCAAATTATTTAGTTTCATGGCCTACTGCTTTTTGGAATTAGAAAAGGTTTCAGTATAAATTTTTTAGATATATGTTTTGAAATGTTTTTGTGTATTTCAAATATTCATTTGAAATTGAGAGAGTTCGTTGCTCTTGAAGAGATCGTTAACCTTCAACGTATGAACTTACAACCTTTATTGAACACAAACATCATCGCCTTATGATGGTCCGTGGGAAGAGACAACTAAGCTCCCACTCAAGGATCCATGGATGATTGAAATTGAATACAAAACCCAGGCAATTCAGTTCCCATTATCAGAGTGAACAATACACCCGATGGCACCTGATGCCATAAGATTTCCTAACAGGGCCCAACAATCGATGGCCAAACAAGTGGTTTTTAGTGAAGCGGAAAATTTTTGAATTCTATATTTTCAACCAAAAAAAGGGTACGGGTCGACCAGGTTGGAATAAATAGCGAATATCGCATAACTAACTTCCAGGAATTAAAGAGAAAGGGGTAGCGAAAAAAGAAGAATCTGAATGAAAGGATTTCAATTTCTTTGGCCTTTTTTTTTTGGATGAAGTTTGGAACAAGTGGGCGATCAATCTAGCAGTTATGAAATTATCTTTTTATGGGCGAAACCCTCATCAAATCTCTTAACTGGAGGTAGCCGAAAAGGGGCAATTCGCGGCATGACTTATCAATGCCAGAGAATCTCCAGAGTCTAGAGAAATTTTTCACAATGGACTACCAGAGAAGCAGGCGAGTTGTCAACGACGGAAAGCATTCAATAAAGATGGTAGGCCATAGATTGTCTGTCCAAGAATTAATCAAAAAGTTATACATAATTGGAAAACAGCTTTTTTATCCATTTGAATTAATTTCCAAGAATGAGTTGCGATAAATCGTTTTCTACCAATTAATGCAAAATCATGACTGAGCTACTGACTGACGGCATTTTGATTTCGCCAGCCAACGAGTATCGAATATCAGCGACGTGGGAAGCACGCACGGATTCCAGGATCGGAGCCCAAATCGCGATAGGTATGGAAAAGGTATAAGGGGGATGGAGAAGCGGTAGGGGAAGGAGGAAAAAAGGACCCAGTCCGTGAAGATGAAAGATATGCGAGATCAACATGTAATCTTTGGCATAAATACGAGAAACGCTTAAGAAACTGACAACAACGGCGGGACAATGAACGCATGTTGCATGCCCGATCGAATGTCCTTTGATATCAAACGTTAAAGGAGCACCGTGTGGTACTTGAATTTCATTATACGAAAAGGTACAGGACAATATCCACCACTATCAGCTAGGTTCCAGCGACCTGTTGTCGCTGTTAAGTATGAGTCAGTGCACTTTTAAAAATTATTTTTTTTTACTTATACGATTGTACTTAGTTATAATGGTCACGGAAAAAAATTAAGATCATCTGCAATATAATTAATAAATTTAACAAAATTGAAAAAAGCAACATTATTTTTGTAAGTGTGTCAAAAAAAACGAACCCCTTATCCCTGCTCCTTGCAATTCGAGGGAATTTCGATGCTGCCGGTGCGGCTGGCTGGTTTTTTTTTTTTTTTGTGTTTCCATTTTAGCTGGAACGCACACTTCCATCTTTACGGTGCCCGCACCCGGGCATGCCAACCCCCGAATGTCCTTAGAGTCCTGCCTGTCAACTCCTTTTGTCGCCGCCATCATTTGCGGCCGCTTGACACTTGCAGATTAGTAAAGTGTTGAGTTTGAAATTCTTTTCCTGCTAATTGCCGGTGAACAATTAGTTCTGCTCCAAATCGATTGCAGGCTGCAGGACTTGCCACGACATGGGCAGTGCAATGATTTGCATTCTTCATTGTCTGACCCTTTGCACACATGCATATTTTTTTTGTTGAATTAACTTTTCAGCTTGATTCATGACTTTTGGTAATTTTAATCCTTCTTTCCGGTGCTGGAATTTTTAGTAGGCGTTATGCTGGACTTTATTCTTGTTAAAATTTGATTATCTATTCAAGTGTTTTGCAAATAAGCAGTGGTTAAGGGACGTCCCCCTTTTCAGAGAGAGTTATTTTGACAAAAGTGTCTGTTTATCAAATGAACAAATGGTCATTAATTGTAAATTTACGACAATTTAACAATTTAACAATATAAAGCAATGGTAATGGGTATGTACGAATATTATTTCCAAATATTGCGTAGGGTATAATTTATATTTGTTAAGTTTTAGAATCAATTAACAAAAGTCCAAGATAATAGATTAAATATACAATACATATTCCCTATCCAAATCGGCGACGGACCTTAGTTAAATATTATTATGAAGCATACTCTTAGGCATAAAACTTTTATGCAAGACACTACTGAAAACTCTCACTCACAGATGGCGCTACGAATGCAGATATTTTTTAATTCAATTATTTTTCAATATATTGATTGATTCTTAATTTAAACATGCAATTTATTTTATTTTTAACTATCCACAACTCATTTTTGAAACTTTAAATTGTACTTCCTGTAATTTTTATGCAAATATTTATAGCCTCGTACAACATTGTATCGACTTTTGACTGCGAAGCATCCTCTCCCTAAAAATAATCCCAACAATCTGCATAAATTATGCTTCCAGAGTCCCCATCCCGTCGATCCCATGTACTCGCTAATTATAATGACAAATCGGTCAATTATAATGCCGTGCCATAAATTTTCGAACGGCGATCGATCAGCCCCGCTACTCGAATATTGAATAAAATGGATCGTAAATTGTGGAAAAGAAACAAGCCAGAAGGGGCCGCTTCACCTGCATGGGGGCGACTTCATTAAGGAGCTCCGCCGATGGCTGAGCTGAAAATAATTAACAGGACTCTCTTGGCCGGCTAGACGCAAAAGTGCAGATTCTTGTAAGCCAGATCAATGGGCCAGCAATTTGCCAGCTAAAAAGTCTCAAGGCAAAAGTAAAAGGAAGCTGGCTTTAATGAAGCCAATGGGAAGCTGTCAGAATGCCCATTTCAGTGCCACGCCCTCCGCATTAAAAAGCCACTAACCAGGACATTGGGGGCGGCGGGGCGTGGCTGTGTTCAACCTGTCATACAGCTGGCGATCGTGTATAGTTTTCAAATTTATTGTCGACACGCACTTCTACGCCCCCGAAGGCGAATGTAGAAGATGATTCGGATTCCATGGCCGGAATGGCAACGTGTTTCCCTGGCATTCATCATGTTCTTTCACTCCAGAAGAAGGCAGAGAACTCGCCCCATAATTGCCGCACTTAAGCCATGGAGCAGCCAGCAGCCAGCAGCCTGCAACGGTATAACCAGTTTCCGATTCTCCACCAATTCTTCCCGCTGCCCGGGAGATGTCCATCAGGCAGCTGACCGCAGAAAGGGCACGGCTGTCGCCCCACCTCCGGGCTTCATACTGATCTCCATTCCGAGACCCCATCCCAAAGCCCCCTTCCTGGCACTTTTGTCTCTGGCATTTCGCATTAAATCTGCAACTGCCCAGGCACATTCTCTTTTTTCATACCCTTGAAAACGAGGGTAATTCAATTTTGAATACGATTTCGTGTTTATTCTGTATGGTTCGGTTAGAATGTTGAAGGATTCGCTCTTCAAAGTTTGAGAATTGATCTTCGTGAAGTATTTAACAAATTACTTTTACATTTTCTATTTGTTTTTAGAGTATTACCCCAAAAACATTGCCCCATATGCCTCCTTTAGGGCATGCTTTTTATGGTCATGTGTTGTATTTCTTCACGCAGATCGCGTCGACGATGCGACCAGGTCAGAATCCAAGTCAGGGGATCCAGCTGCGAGTGGCTGAAAGGGCTGATTGCCGGTTTGCGATAAGGCAGCATACCAAAGCTTGAACTCCACACTCACCCGATTGTCTTACATATCTAAAAATAAATCCAGAACCGGAGATGGGGCTAAAACTGGACGAGGACTCGGATGGGGACTTGGACTGACACTGGCGCATGCAATCATTAGTGGAAATTTTAGCAGCCACACTACAATAAGCCATCCGTGCCGATTCCCATTCCCCAAAGGGGCCATAAAACCATACCAGCCAAATATCGACACCCAGACGCCAAAGGCCGGAGCTGCAGAAAAAAAATAATAAAAATATAAGGCGACCGCAAGCAAGGACGTTCAGCGACCTTCCCATCCGATTGCTCTTGGTTTCCCGTTGAGTGGAGCGTTTATGGGCTCGTATGAAATCGGTTTCTTGGGGCAGATCAGTAAACAACAAAGCGGGACATTTATGGAAATGCCTTCTCTTAATTGGCCAAATGTAGCTCTATAAAATTGCCTAAACGGACGCCTTGACTTTGTCACAAGTTCCTCGTACTCTCAATACACAATGCCAATCCAGTTATCGGTTTCCGCGTATGACTCCAAGACTGATAACCCGACAGGTTTAAGCGGCCAGTGCCAGTGTTCCTGTGCTTATCTGGTTGATCCTTTCACTGGGAAAAAATCTTTAAATATTTCCCATAAAAATACAAAATATTTTAACATTTTCTTTTGGAAACTCTTGAAAGGTCTCAAATTTATTATTAAATTCTATAATATAATGCATATTTAATTTTGAGGCCAAACAATTTTGTCCAGTGCTAGTTGACTCCTTTCGATCACCGATTCCTTGGCATCTGTTGTCCTGCTGCTGCTTTGTCACTTGCCCATATAAATTAATTTTTAATGATATCGTTCGGAAAACTGCAGTCCTCCTTGTGGCCACAGGCTGCATGTTTTTAATCAATTTTAAGTGGCTATTTACTTAACCGATCTGGGGAGCAAAGGGGGGCAGGATCTTGGCAGGACGACAACCAGTTTGAGTGTCCGATTCGATACCCTCCCGCTGCGAGATTAATGCACAAGTACGACTCACTCTAGTTTTAATTTAGTTTATTTCTCTACGCAATTCACTTAGTCTCTAATTAGGATATTTTTTTTATATAGATATCGCTCAATCTTAATGCTGGTAGGTGCTATATTTAAATCGCTGCTATATCGATCCCGCATCGGATTTTATGGCAAGTTGCTAGGTCTGTGGAATTTCGAAAGCTGATCGACTGAATAAATTAGGTTCGCTTTAGGGTTACGATTACAATTACAATTACAATTACAATACCAACAACTACAATAAATTAATTGAAACATTAACTAAACATTAAACAAAATTCATTTACTGACTACAAACACACACACACGCAGACACAAACTCAGGGGCAAGGTAGGGGGACAAAGGTCAAGTTTGGGTAGTATGCATATATGTCCTGATCTCGTGGGAACTCAACTAGGTGGCTACATAACTAGGGTACATCTATTTAGGCTATCTAGGTTATCTAGGCTAACTACAATACGACTTGGATCACATGTGAATGCCTTTGCAGCGATGTCTCTTCAGTGGGGGAGTGCTTTGTGCTAATTTACACTCGGAAAAATATTGTGATGGTGTTGTTTGGAACAATTGTCAAACTTTCAAAACAGGAAAGTCCCTACATTTCTGGCTTTTTTTTATTGTTCTTTTACCCATTTTCCTCAAGTATTTCTATTTAAATAGTGTATTTAACCGTTTTTAATTAATAACGATTTTCCATCAAACGTTTTGGGATTATTTTCCGAGTGGACGATAACCATTTTGGCCCCTACTTGAGCTTGAGAAACGTGAGCAACGCCTTCTGTATCAGACTGCGATTGATGGTGGAGTCGGCGGTGTAACGCACTCCCCACAAGTTGCCATCGTTGTGGTCCACCACTCCGTACTCGCCGACAATGAAGCCGTCGTCGGTCTTTTCCTCCACCCGGTATTTCCTATAGTTGCGTCCCTCCACCACATAGGCGACTTTGTCTTCGTCTTCGGCATCAGCATCGGCGGAATCTGATCCACCGCCGCCGCCTTCGTCGCCGTCGGACTCGGAGCCATCTGAATAATCGTTGGCATTTGCATTGTAAACCACTGATCCACGTCCTCTGTTTATGCCTCGGCCGCTGGCTGTTGTCGTTGCTGGACTGGCTGGCGTTGTGGCCACTGCACCGCCAATTCCCGCACCACCACCTTGGGGTCCATGGGCTCGTCCGTTTGTCATAACACTAACGGACTCCTCAATTTCGTAATTCTGCTCCGAGGTTGGAGTATAGAGCTCGGGGCGTTCGGTGGTAAAGTGTTGCTGTTGTTTCTGCCGCAAAGTTGCCGAGGATGATGATGACGATGAGGAGGAGGATGTGCTGGCGCTGGCGGATGAGGAGGAGGAACTGCTGGAGCTGGAACTGTATGAATAGCCGCCAGTCCCCGTAGATGTCGCCGATGGGTCCACCGAGGCCGGCGCGGTTCCATGTTGGTGTGCAAATTTGGAAATACATTTGACTAGATCTGCCGCAGGGAGAGATGCAACAAGAGATGATGTTTGATAAGTTCAAGATTAGTTAGCCGGAGTTCAAGTGACTGAACCCGTGCGTTGTCGCTGTCAGTCACTAGTCATAATTGCACTGTGCAACAAGGGGGCAGGGCATGCAACAAAATGTTTTTAATAAAGATATGAGACTAACTCATGCTCTCCTGAGTTGGTAAGCCAAACTCATTAATGAAGTTCCAATATAACTAACCTTAGGTAGGTTCAAAAAAATTGATCTTTTAATTTATGCAATTGCAACACTAACCCTGCTGCACAGTGTAATTTATTTTTGGGCCAAAATCAGTCTTTTTTTTTTTTGGAAGATTGAAACCAAGTTTTGGACTCACCTCTATTGGGCAATCTTTTGGCATTTTGATTAGAATGTTGATGCGGCAGTGATGAATGCTGACGTTGCTCCCAGCACGGATGTTGCTGTTGCTGTTGCTGTTGGTAGTTGCTCGGACTGGAGTGCTTCGATAAAATTGGCTCCAATAGATGCGGCTGCGGAGCATTCAATAAATCATAAGGCAATTTATCCAAATTGAAGAGTACACGGCGCGTAGGATGAGCTTGTTGCTGCTGCTGCTGGTGGTTGTAGCTGTGGTAATGATGTTGCCAAGTAGTGGGCTTTACTGTGCTGCTCGGCGTCGGAGGCGGCGGCAGCTTTCCTGTGGTGACCCTGCTGGCCACTGTACTGGTTAGTGTTGCTGCCGTGGTGCTGGTTGTTGCCGCTGTGGATGCAACAGTGGCTGGTGTTGTGGTTGTGCTCTGGGCCTCGCCAAAAGCGATGCGCGAGACAATCGCAGGTCGTGGTCTGGATCTTGGGGGCACGAAAGTGGTGGCTGCAGCAGGCGGAACTTCAGTGGTGCTGCTCGTTGTGGAGTAGCCGCCAGGAGAGGTGGTGCTAACCAGGGGAGTGGCTGCCGTACTGCTGCCAACCGTTTGGGGCCAATAGGTCTTGGCCGGCTCCCCGTAAACCTTCGATGGCTGCGAGTAGACCTTAGCTGGCTCCGAATAAAACTTCGATGGCTGGCCATACACTTTCGCCGGCTCGGAGTACACTTTCTCCGGCTGGCCGTACATCTTTGATGGCTCGGAATACACCTTAGCGGGTTCTGAGTAAAATTTACTTGGCACACTGTACATTTTCGAGGGAAGCGAATAAAACTTGGCCGGCTCCGAGGCGTGACCATGCTTCAGGCTTTCGCTGACATTCCTTTGGGCCTCGGCCAGAATCCCGCTTCTTGATTGCTGCCAAGTTTGCAGGTCGTCAACGTTTTGAGAGATTGAGCTGTAGGATATGGATCTGGACTGCGGCCCTCGACCCTGTTTCGTGTCATGATAAATTACTGTCTGAAATGGCAAGCCTGCAGGAGCTCTTATTCCATCTTCGTTTATTTCACTTTGATTTTTGATAGACATATGCGTGGATGAGGCGGCAGCTGCTAGGAGGGGAGATGCCAGGACACTTTGAATGCTGGAGGCACTATTTAGGGAATCGACCTCCACACCATCCATCGAATCACCCGCCAACCGGGGCTCTGTCTCCTCAATGGACAATTCACTCTTGTGGGAGCGGTTCACATAATCCGTGCCACTTCCTGTGGCAGCGGGAGGACCTCTTTTGCTCGAGGAGCTGACGCTGACGGCCACCACCTTGACCTCGTCGCTGGGCTTTCCCTTGACTGTATTGGGGGTGTCATCCAGGAACACAATCTTGCTGCCCGAGGTGACAAGTTTGACGACTTGCTTGGTGTCCTTCTCCTGGGTCTCTGGCTCACTTCCCGTACCAAGGGAGTTCCGGTAACGATGCCTGCTCGTGTTCAGACTCCTTCCAGTGGCCACACGCTGGCGAGGAGTGGCTGCCTCGCCGCGACCCTCGAACTCCTGCTCTCCGCTGTGGAGGCTGCGTTGCTGGTCATCGTGATCGAGGAACAGCTTGAGGAACTCGTTACCCGCTATAAGCTCACTTTGCCGGCCACCTGGCGAGGGGGAGGGACGTGTCCAACAGCCGGACAGCATCTGAAATGGAAAAATGGAATTCTAAGAATAAAATCTTTTCGAGTGCATGCAAATCGTATCAATGGTGATCGCATCTACAGGCTTATCTCAGCAATCTATTTATAAATTTTCGTAATTAAAATATCATTTGGATCGATCGACAAACGGTGATCTGTATCGGACTATATGTTACGGCGATATATGTCTTCATGTCGCCGGCAAATATGCAAAAGTCATGCAATGGCCGACCGAGATCTGGACCTCGGACTCGATGGCATTTGAATAATAATGCGGCGAGTCTATTAAGACATCAGAGGAATGCTGTGCGGTGCTCCGTTTGAAGTGGTGCATGTAGCTCCCTAGTCAAGTGGCGAATGTGGCATAATTAACCGCGTTGCAAGTGATCAAGTGGGTGGCGTAAGGTAGCGAAAAACACAAATCGAACAAACAGTTCCAGCCGCGAATTATAGATTGCTTAAGCGTGTGCTGGAGCAAACACTTCACATCGGAATGGAGCTCGCCTCGCGCTCCTCTGGAGTGGAAAATGGAAATGGAAACATTACTTAAACGCTGCCGATCAATCTGTCATTCCGCGTCAGCAAGATATTTATGTTGTTATTTGTTCATTTGCATGCATTTCTCTGACTCATCTCGGTACAATCCATATATGTATGAACCAGTTTTTGGTGTTTAAGGAAGTTGACTTCCTGTTTCGATTAAAGGACAAGTTTTTTATTGGTTTTCCTGATCCCTCATAGTAGGCATTGTAGGTGAGTAATATTAATTAAAAACTCCTCTAGGCAGGGTTAATATAATTATTAAGCTTCTTTTTATTTGTAAACTATTCGCGTAGCCAATTCTTCCTTTTCAATAAAAACGATTTTCAGCTAAACAATAACTTTATTGATGTACCAATAAATTGTGTTATTAGATAAGCAATCGACTAAATTATCCATGGTGTAATAGCAGCCGTGTATTGCATGGCCAATTCATGGCCAGAGATCGGCCATAAATTGTTATCAGCGCCACACACCCACGGCTGAAACAAAAGACTGAGGGCACGAACTTGCCCTGCCAAACGGCCCGGCGATCGGATTGGACCAATAAAACATATTTATGGATATTTATATCTGAACATTAGCATTGCTAATTGCAACCAGGCAGATCATTTACTATCCAACACTTTTGATCCATTGAAATAATGACGCGAATTGGAAAGGCGCAAATTGAAAACAATGAAAAATGGCGAAAATTGAATTAAAATCGAAATATTAATGGGAGCCTGGCGGGATTGTAAACATAATAGCATAATTATTCAAGTCGTATATATACGATACGATAATGTATAATGTATTATGGATATTAATACCCCCCTGAGCAAGAACAATAACAACATCCGGCAGTGCAGTGGGCGCCTGTCGCCGGGCATTTTCTAGAGCAGAATTGAGCGATTGCATCTAACCATTGCTGTCGGAGTCGAAACACCTTCGCACATGTGCTAAAGTTACAGAGCCTTTAACAAATTAGAAAAAAAAAGGAAAAAAATAAATAAATAAGAGAAATAAAATGAAAATGAGTGACCAACCAGTTACTAGATCGACTGTTAGTCATGCGGCGGCGGGTCGCCTTGCCTTTTATGTCTAAAATTGCAGAAGTAACTGACCGCGGGCGTTGTGAATAGTATTAATTTTTTTTTTTGAAAAGCGACAGTGGGCCAGTCCACTTAGCATTGACACCAAATTAACAGTCCAGGGAGCGACAATCACCAAAGGCCCTTAAACTATTCGGTTTCATTTCGTTTCGTTTCGTTTCCCTTTAGCCCTAAGACAATGCACAAAACGTTCTAAAAATAATTCAAACAAAATTCGTTTTGTTTGCCACGGAATCGGAACAATGCACATTCCTTTCCATTGTGAAGCTATTTAAAACGCCTGGTCAGTGACGTGCTCCAGTTTAATGAATGAACCGGCCAGCGAGTTCTCTCACCTCGCCCTTTTCATGAACGGCACCCAAGCCCGCATGATAGGCAATTATTAATCTTGATTGATTTATCAGCTACCTGCTTTGGATTTCGCTAATCCTGTTGGACATTCTTTTGCACTTTGCTGCGGAATTTGGACGATTGACGATTTATCATTCGATTGTTGCAGCATTCACAACAACAGCGGCGACAATTTTCACGGCTGTCAACTTAGCGGAAGTGTCAAAAAAGATACAGATATTGTACTTTCAGAACGCCGATACAGATCCGATACGATATTACGTATCCGCCTTGTGCGCGTGAATAGACAGCAAACAATTAAGCAATAATCACGCCTTAATGAGCACTCTCTTTATTGGGCTCATTTGGCCCACTCGAATGGCTTTCAAGTGCCGCTGATGCTGCCACTTGATACTCTGGATACTTTAATTAGCCACAATCAGCGTGATTTCAGTTTTTACGCCTGACAGCGAACAACGCCACGGGTTGACAGATTGAATTCATGTTTGCATTATGCAAATTTCGGAAGTATTTTCATACTCCTATGCGCCCATACATTTGATTTGCGATGATTGATTCAAAGGCCAAACAGGATTCCGTACTCGAAATGACTCAGGCCACGAACTTAGCCACACACACACACACACTCGGGGGGATATCGAATGCGGAAAAAGTCATGTAACCTGCCCCCCCGTTTTTGGCATTTTAGCATTTATTTTCCAGTGCTGTCTGCGGGCGATTTTGTGCTAAAAGTGGGCGTTGAAAAGGAGCAGCCACAATAGCATCTGGCAACTTCCAACTTGCAACTTGCAACTTGCGCCCCCAGTCGGTGGCCAGGTGAATGTGTTAGCGAGTCCATTTTCCCCATAAACCTGGCCTAAACCGGGCATTTGGCCAAAGTCTAATCTCTGGTAGCGGACAATCGCCACAATAGCCACCACCCGCTGTCGTCAGCTGGGTCTGGATATTTCTGACTAAAGGCTTACGTGTCTGCCTTTTGTGACTGCAAATAAATATGATTAAGTCAGTCAGGGAAGGTATATTAATAAAGTCACAAAAATATATAGACAAAGAAAAGAAAGGATAATGGTTTTTTTTAAGTGCACTACTTATCCGACCTATCGATCTTCAATAACAACCCACATTAGGGCCAATGTGCTCAATGCCAAAAAGCTGGGCCAGAATCAAAAGTTGATCCAAATTGCAGGCGGCTACGTTGGGCTGTGGCACAATAACATACATTTATTAATTACATGGCAGAGAGACACAAACCAAAAAACAGATTTGTGTGGGAAATTAACCCATGCTGGCCCCACAACATTTAAAAATTACTTAAGCCCATAAATGAGATAGCTCGTTTAATGAATATTCATGTCAACATGGTTGTGTGTCGGATGCCACGGCGGGTTAATAATCGAAAGAAAAGCCGAGTTTAGAATGTAGTTGCACCGCTGGTGGTGCAGCAAACATGGAAACTCCAAACAACAACAACAATAACAACAATACCAACCACTCCCCGCTTCTGCATAATTTGCAAATTGCCATCGTCATCGCCTTCGAATGGCCAATAGACAGAGGCTGAGTTTTAGTCACAAACGGAGCCACAGTTAAAGCCACAAATCAAAGGCAGACCAGTAAACAGTTGCATATGGGCACTGAGAGAAATACTACAAAGCTTTTATATATTTATTTCAAAAAGAGATTCACCTTTTTTGAACCACATAGCAGTCCTTAGAAGTCATGATCCAAAATAAGTCTAAAACAAAGACATCCAGACAACCTTTTGACTCCCATCCTGAATCGTTCATTTTCCCTGCTATTACTTACTCTTATTTCTCAGAGTGTAGTGCACTCAAATCGCGTGCAATTATTTAGTTTACCCGACTTCAGTTTGCTTTACTCTACTCCACATTACTCACAATCAACTGGCTCCGTCTAATGAGCAGTCAATAAAGTCTAGCCTGGCCAGCAGTTACTTATACATATGTGGCATAAAAAAATGTAAAAATTAATTCCATATGCATTCGCCAGGCATCGCATTATGGATGATTTCGGCTAATAAAACCGAAGTCGACAAACAAATGGAGTACAATCGCACCATTAAACCATTTTTCAAAGCGCATTGGCCAAGTTAATGGAGTGGTAGCCCGTGAATGCATTTGGCAACAGTTGCCGTTACAGGCCTGGGAACTACTGGCCATAACCAGATGAAGTCTCAATTGGTGTTTGTTGATTGTCTTCGGGAGGTTGAGTGCCATTTAAATCAATTTCGATTCGATTGGAATCATTGTTTGCCGAAAATCGTGTGGCGGGAAAAGTGAAACTCTCCAAGTTGAAGTTCAAAGAAAATTGATTAATTGATCAAATGGGAGCTTCATATCTTAAAATGTAGAAAACCCTACAAACTGATTATGGTTTCACCATAGCTTATTATTGGCAAACCTTTCTAATCATTTTCAAGTATCTTTAAGATTTCAGCTAATGACCTTTACTTAACCGGCAAACAAGTTTAATTTGGCTACTTGAATGGCCTAAACCAAGCCTTGAACTTATGGCTTTTATCCCAAAAGCGGTTGGAGCGATTTCCCTGGAATTCTTGACCCATTTGGCCATAAATAAGAAGCCATTTAGCGCCTTAATGCGACACTTACCAGCAGCAGGAAACAGAATTTGAGGAGCCAGCAAAAGTGTGCCATGCCGCCGAAATCGCTTCTGTGTCCACCTGTCGCTCCCGGGAGTTAATCAAGCGCTTTAGTGCTGCCTTTGTTCTGGCTGTTCCTCCGGTTATGCGTCCACTTAATGGGCCTGGCTCACTTTCCTTTCCTCAGACGTGATTCATTTGGCCATCCCAGCCGGCTGCTTTTGGTTCATTCTCGCGAAATGTTTAATGGCTGCAATTAAGGCAAACAAGAAGCGGGTAATTAGTCCACATTCCCATAGGTTACCACATAAAATATGTACCCCGATCCCACTGAGTGGGTAAATAATTTGCAAACATTAAAACAAATCGTAAAGCAAAAACAAATTCATTGCGTTCAATCGATAAACTATAAATGTCAAGGTGCATTTCACACCAAATATTATCGTGTGTCTGTTGCACTTGCAGAGTTAATTTGAAAAGTTTCAGTGGATTCCACAAATACACTGTAAAAATTGGTACTTTAAATACAATAAAAATATGAATATTAGGAATTTATAAAACCTTCTTTATATGGAATAGCGTACTTATTAATTTCTGTTATAAATCCTCATCTATAGTTAGATTAAATTTTTTGTTTGGTGTAGGGAATCATTGAACTTGTATTGGCAACAGGTTGGCAACAACCAGCCACACGTTGTGGCAGAAAAGGCAGCCACTGACAAAACTTCCAAAACAAGTTGCAAAAGTCTGGCCAAGAGCCGAGAGCCAAAAGCCAAGCCCAGACAGATGCTCAGTCGTCTGTTGCAATTTCAACATATTTATAATTAATGGCCAAGTATTTTGATAGCTTTTTTGTTTGCCAGCAATTGGCATGCCATTGAAGTTTGAAGCTACGATAGAAGATTCCCCTGTGGCCTGGCCCCCAGTTGCTGCAATCGATGGATATATCCATCCATTCATGATGATGAGTTTGATTTTGCTCAGCCATAATTTAATTAACCGTTCTCAGGCATTTCCGCCACGCAAACCATGTAATTAAACCCGAGCCAAAGTCAAATCCATAAAAAATTGAAAACAAAGCAGTCAGCCAGACAGCCAGCCAGGCAAAATTCATAATTTTTTACTTAAAAAAACCAACCCGAAGATGCCAGCAAAAGCTAGACAAAAGCCGCAACAAAAAATTAAGAAAATACGCAGCCAAACCAGTTCTAATTCTTATCAAGCCTTCTTCACAGTCCATATAATTACTCATGGTCTGACAAAACACATCCCCTCTCAATG
The DNA here is from genome assembly GCA_018150405.1 of Drosophila varians. Taxonomy (NCBI): domain Eukaryota; kingdom Metazoa; phylum Arthropoda; class Insecta; order Diptera; family Drosophilidae; genus Drosophila; species Drosophila varians. The sequence goes on from JAECWK010000015.1 coordinate 7,101,038, forward strand.
CCTTTAATTACAAAGGAATCTATAGATGAAAACAAATATGTTTTTTTGGCTAGCAGGCATCTCATTAAAAACGAAAGTTTCGTTCTTGGCCAAAAGCTAACTCATTAATTAGCCAAAAAAAAAGAAGTTAGAACCTCCCATACAAGCCGGCATTTATTATATTTTCTCGATTCTATTCTTAACTATTTCTGCGACGCCTGGCTGTGACGTCATTTCGAATTTCTTTTCTTCTTTATTTATGGCCTTTGTGCCCAGTTGGCAGATGTTCTTTGGTTCTGTAAGTTCTTTGGCCTTTCATCAGTTTTTTGTAAGCTCATCGGAAAGTAAAAGTTCGCATTGGTTCAAAGAAATCGAGTTTCAAAGCATTTTGTTCACACATTTATTATCCACATTTAAACGTCTCTAAGTTACATCTAGTCTATAACTATCGACGCTGCACCCATAATTGTCGTAGGAATTGGAATCGGAATATGGTCTAGGTCTAGCCTTACCCGGGAGCAGGTATATTGGACGTCACTTGGGTTAAGGCCGAAAGGAAATCTTAAATAATGAGATTTCTAAATACTCTTTAGGCTTCTTTTTAGACCTAATCGCAATTAATTATTTTCTTGGGAACAAAACTTTCTTAGAGACAAACTTGTTTTTAGACTGACCTTCGACTAAGACTGTTTTTTTGTGGTATGGGTTTTATTTTTGATATGTATACTAAAGATATTACCCATCCATGTTAGAGTAGCAATCGCAAGTTTGGTCTTGAAATCGTAATGGCACTCCAACTCGTGCATGCCCATTGGCGTTACTAAATTTGTGCCACACTCTCAAGCAGTTAGTATATAAATTAGAATGCTAATCGATAGTTATGGATACGCCCTGAAATCGGGCATAGAACCTGAAGAGATCGACGTGGGGCGATGGCTGTGGCGATGGCGAATGGAGCACAATGGCAACTGACAGATTCCGGTTAATAAACTTGATTTAAAACCAGAAGTGAACACTACGGGCAAAAGGTAATGGCAAATAAATTGCTACTAAGTACACACACAATGTATGGAAATACAAATGACACAAAACAAACAATAAGGCAAAATAAAATGTGTAACAAATGAACAAACGTGGTCCGCACCCGCAATTCAATCACAGTCGCAATCACAATCACAGAGTCTCGGACACCGATTTGGATTCAGACGGGGACGAGACAAGTGTTGGACCCTGTGACAAATTGTCAAACATTCGCATTCTCATACCAATCAGATAGATATGGCAAGGTACCCCCAGGCCCCCTGCCTCAAAAAGTGTCGCGTGCGACGACTGCAGTTCATTAACAATCGAAGTAAAGTCGATTGGAGTCAAGACTTGAGTTGAGGGACGGACAGGCTCAAAGCCAAAAGGCAAAAGAAGGGAGAGGCCACATGTCGTATACGTTATTTTTACCAACAAGAAAGGTTCAGATAGAAACTCGGTATTCTCTTAGATATTTTTTTTAATACAAAAAGATTCTTTATATCTTCCTCTCTTCAAGGGTATCAACATCATAATCCAAAGCCAAAACACATTCCTCCAAACACTAATTGGAGCATTTTGTGTTTATATTTCCATGGAATTTCTAAAAGTTTATTGCACTCTGTGTCCACTTGGCCATTTGTCATCGCATTGTTGCGGCAAGCTAAAAAGCCAAACTCAAAACACAAACTAAATTGTTATTAAAATAGTGCAATCCCCAACCAGTTTGTTTACTATCTTTGAGGCGTTTTGTCAGCGCTTTTGACGCGCGATTTGCTGGTTTCGTTTATTTTGTTTTTCTTTCTAGCTGCTGGCATATAATTTGTTAATTAAACTTTTTGCGGCCTTTAATTGTTTCGGCCAAAGCCTAGCAGCTACGGCTGCCATTGCTGCAATTAAGTTTTTAATAATAATTTCGTTTCAAAAATGCTGAACTCTTTGGCAACGCTTCCAGTATTTAGCTTTTGCCAGCTTTTGCAGTTTGGCTTAGAATGTAAGGGGCCAAGAGATTATAGCCATTATCGATATGACCATTTGATTGATTAAGGGTCGCGCTAAGGCTACGAAAAATATACACAATTTAATTGCAGGTTGCAATTACTTAAATGAGTTTCCTGAAACCCCTTTTCCAAAAATAAATCCTATTAAGACTGATGCTAAAAATATCAACAAAAGATTAAGTAATTATTTGTCAAATAGGTCGTGATATTAATTCCAATAGCAATTACCTTTATTACGAAATTGAGTGATTTATTAAAATGGCTATTAAATTGATAAAGCTCTTTCGTTTACTCAGCCATTTAACTGGCTTAATAAGCCAAACAATTAATTTATCGAATGTGATCTAAATGGAGACCCGTTAAAAATTAATAGAACAAAAAGCAACAGGTTCTGATTTTGTTAATTGAAATCACATTTGATTATGAGTTAAGGTTTTATGATTTGTGTACTAAGACCATTGAAGACAAGACCGTAAATTATGCTTTTAAATTGCTCCCATAAATTTTCCTTCACTGAAGAAACAATCCATTGCCCACAATTACTGCCCTTGGTCAGTGTATTGAGGCTTTTCCTTGGCATTCAGCTGGCAGCTGACTTTCAATCTGACAAATCTGAAATTAATTCACTCCACGGCTATAAAACTTTAGTTATTTTTTGTATTTCGAATTTGAATGCCGGGCGGGACAGTGGGTCAGTCCAGTCAGTACTCTACAGTGCAGTTCAGTAAATCAAAACCCAATTACAGCAAACCTTTAATTATTACAGTAAACCCAAAATAAGCTGGGCGTCTAAATAACAGCCTCTAGCCCATTAAAGCCTCGTTTGTCGATCGAACAATAGACTGATCTGTATGCATCTCCTCCTGCAAAAGAAATTAATGATTTAATCCTCGCCTGTCCATCACATCGGGAACTCAAGCCAAACAATGGATCAATCTCTCAATCTATATATCTTTCAATCCAATATATTGACTCATGCAGATACTTTCATCCGTGACCTTGAGGCTTTGGCCAACATTTTTTGGATTTGGCCCGCCCCCGCCTACTTTTTATATATTTTCTACAATTGAAGACAAATCCACTTTGTGGCTACAAAAAAAAAACCAAAACAATGCCTGCACATTGAGCAAGGCAGTTAAAATAAAAAAAAAAAAAACAAAAACTGTAACAAAAATTAAAACTCAGGAGCAAAAACTTTGAGTAACTAGCCAAAAACCGACAAAAAAAACCAAAACAAAAACAAAAGCCAAACTAAAAATTCCAAACGGGGGGAGGAAAAATGCTAAGCATAAAAAAACGCGTTTGCGCATAAAAACGCTTTGGATTTGGCCAATTTTAGACGTTTGGCTGCAAACCGATCTATATATATATATATATATATACTTTTCGCTTTGGATTTCAGTTTTTTGTGTTTTTTATATGGCTGGCATATTATTAACCGTTACTTTTTTCTACCAAACCCGCCGAGCTTACCAATAATGCACCCACCACATTTATTTGTTGTTTTTCTGCTGGTGTTTACTGGCTTTTAATCCCTCGTCGCTTGTTGTAGTTGTTGGATTTGATTGTTAAGCTTTCTATATTTATTGTTGTTGTTATTGCTGTTTCTGTTCAAGTGTTCAATGCAATTGTTGCTAAGCTGTGTATTTTTTTTTTTGTTGTACTTATTTTTCGTGAATTGGAGCAATATTGGCGCGCGAGCTTTGAACGGATTTCGACGTTGAGTGCGATTTGTTTATGGCTCTTTCAAAAGTTTTCGCGGATTTATATATTTTATTTTGATTTGGGCTTAATTATTTTATTTAATGGCTTAACAAATAGTTGCACACGCGCACACACACTCTCGGCACACACTCTGAAAACTATTTATTTAACTGACTTGGTCGAAAGGGGGTCGCGTTGACCATATCCTTGTTTCTCTTTTTAGAACGGTCCTTAAATAAGTTTTCAGCTGTGTTTTACGTTTACATCAGACTTGAGAGGCTGCTCCTGTGGCTTCGTTGGCTGGGTGGTTTCAGGTGGCCAAAATTCTGGGGGGAGCGAAGGGTGGGGCCTGTGGCAAGCTGAAAGATACTTTCACGACCAGAAGACTGCGTGTGTGTGCGAGGAAAGTCTCGAGCGGCGCGCTTGGCTTGCGTCCGTTTGGCTACAGTGTCCACAATTAACTGAATTCCCACAGCGATCTGAAACTGATAACTGCCACTGCCACTGCCGCTGCCGCCGCCGCCGTCGCCCAAGAAGCCAGGCAAAAGCTCCGATCCGATCCGCTCGGCACGGCTCTCAGCTCGTAACTTGGCTCAGACTCAGGTTCAGACACATTCACAGAACCAAGTGCCAAGGCAACAACAAGAAAGGCATCAAAAGCACAATCCCCATCACAAGTACACCCACAAAAATCTGGGTTCATTCTTCTAAGGAAGGATTGTAAAGGATAATTTCTTTGATGGGCTCTTTTATTTTGATTAATCTTGTGTTTATAAATTATTATAATCTTTGATTTTTTTTAAAAGCCATTATACAGAAACGTATTTATTAAAAAAAAACATAAAATCTAAAAATATAATATAACCAATAAATAATTTTCAGTGTAAATAGACAGGCGGCAGGCAACTTGATTTGCTTAGTTTGGCTTAAAGCCGCAGAACAAACAGCAAACACAGCTGCACAAGGCGGCCAACAAACAAATCCGCCAACAAACCTCTCGGCCCCAAAAAGTGTAAACTCCAAGCTCGTGCAGATTCTCACTTTTTGATTGCTTGTTTTACCAACTTTACGGATCAAAGTCAAGCTTTAAATCTTCTCTTGACCAAAACAAAAATGGTTTTACCGGGCTTCCAATTCGCATTTTACAATTCTGGGAAGCCTTAAATATTATATTTTCTTAACAGTTTTGTTAATTTTAATTTAATTTTTATATATTCCATATTTTATATGAATCCTTTTTTATCAAATAAGCCCGTTTTGGCCCATTAAAGCTTGGCTTATCGCAAGAAATATATTTTACATGCTGTTACCCAGGACAAAAACCAAATGTGAAACTTTGCTAACAGTGATGATATTTTAGCTGTTTTAATAATTTTTAAATATTTTAATTTAATAAACCAATAATAAGTTTAAAATGAAGATGGAGAGATCTACACGATAGTCTTAAGAAATATTTAATAAAAATCCATTGCATTGGTATTACTAATTGAAAAATGTTTATTTTATATCCCATATTTCATTTACAATTATATTTACAGTTTAAAAGTTAAAAAATGCGATATCTTCCGGAATAAACCACAACATATTGGCTAACAATCGGGATAAGCGGGCTCTAGCTACGCAGATTGATTCGATTAGACTACAAAAGCTGGGGTTTGCAGAGGCTTATCACAAAATAAAAAGGAATATTCTGTACAGGCAGACCTAATAAGTTAACGAACTCTAGCTGATTACAATTTAGTTTGATCATATGGATCTGGCAGCGATATCCTCAGATCAATTAAAACATCCAATTGTCGAATTTCCCGCGGCGCGGTTGCTTTCTGTCATAAAAAAGAGATTATACAGTTAGTTTATTAGCCAAGTTTAGGATATGTGAATTCTCTACCGCTATCATCTATATCAGTCATTTAAAAAAAAAAAATTAACGAAGAAAAACACAAAAAGAAAAGAAAAACACATCAAAGTAATAAAATAAAATACATTCAGAAAACATGGAAATATTTATTTTGCATTATTTATTGATATTGCTTAAGTATTAGACTTTCAACTCCATCGCACTTTGTATATATCTCTCTCACGTTTAGTATATAGTTTATAGTACATTTTACTCATAACTTTAATACATCTTTAAAAAATAATCATAAATCGTTTAAACAAAACAAATCGCAACCGAAAGCAGATCAGTTAAAAGAAATCACACATTGTCTCATTTTCAACCGTCCTTCGAGTGTACGAATGTATAAAAAATACTTATGGAAAAACTATCAGATATACAGGGGTGGAATACAAGGTATTATAAGCGAAAAACGAAACTGTTTTAGCATGCAAAAACGGCTGTTCGCTAAATGTTCATTCTGGATAAGTACAGAACACAGAGTACAGATATTTGGGATTGTCTTGGGTACGGTCTACGTTCTACGTTCTAGGCCTGGGAATGTAGAGTTCAGCACGCTAAAAATCAAACACTGAAGCTAGCTAAAAGGCTATACATATATGTGTATTACAGAGCTAGCTCTCAGGCTCAAACTTGCGTCACGCACTGAGCGTATTTGTCCAGCTCGCTCCTTAAAATCTTAACGCGCTCCGCCTCCGATTTCAAGGCATTCACCAGCTCGTCGATGGTGCGCTGTTGGTTTTGAACCACAGTCTCTAGCTTGTCGATCCTTTGCTCCAGCTGATTAACTTTATTGGCGGATGGCTCTTGGTGATTGGTCAGCTGACTGGGCTTCTCCTCCTGGGATTGCGTGCTACTGGCATTGGAGCTCTTGACCAAAGGAGAAACACTTCGTTGATTCCGTATCGCCAAACTGTTTGGCCGTGCGGCTTTTGTCTCCTCGTCGCTGCTGGCAGCTGCCTTGGCAGCCGATAAACTGCGGGACATAATGGCATCGTTGGCAATGACGGTGACCGCGCTGCTGGTGCTGCTGGTGGTCACCGAACTGCTACTGGTGCTCTCCGCATACATGGAGGACGTCACCGCTGAGGATTGCACTTTCGATGTGGTACTGCTAGTGGAGTTACTGCTACTGCTAATTGCTTGATCGGCGGCAAAGAGTTTGGAGGTTCTTTCGGCCACACTTGCGCCACGTGGCTCTACGCTGGGCGAGGTCTTTTTGCGGGTCACCTGGGAAGCCTTCAGCTCCTCCATCCAGGGCGCCTTTTTCTTCTCCCATTCACGTGGCTTTGGCTTGGCCAGCTGCGGCTCCTCGCCCGTTGAATTGTCATCCGAGGAAGCTGCTGGTTTTCCTCCATCTTCGCTCAGCTCGCTGGCACTGCCGGCACCTCCTGCTGTTCCACTTCCATTCACATACACAGAATTGTTGTTACTCTCACCCAGGACATTTATAGCCGCCGAAGGAGGCCGCCGTTTCGGGGCCTTGACTCTTCCCTGTCGCATATCCGTTAGAATCGAGGCGCGTTCTACGCGATCGAAATCTGTATCTTCAACAGCGATAGTGGCTGCCCTCCGAATGACCAGATTTCCAGATGCTCCAGCATCCGGTAGCTGATTGGCACCTGTCATCAGTTTGCTGGCGGCCAAACCATCTGCCAAATCATGGGAAACGGCACTTGTCAGCTTTCCATCGGGATTCTTTTTCTTGCCGCCCAGTAGATTGCCTGTAAATATTTATTTAAAAAGTTAAATATTGGAATTCCTAATTAAATTACTTTACAAACCTGCCACAGGAACCCCACCAGTTGGGGTTTTCTTGAGCGGCACACTTGGCTTCTTGCTGAGCACTGGCGGTGGTGGTGACTTGACCTTCTCATCCATATTTTCCAAGCTTTTGCTAATCGCTGATGCCGCCAGACCAGTGCCCACTACGCTAGTTAGAGTGGAACTCGTGCTACTCCTTTGCTGGCTGATGGCAGCACCCGGTGGTTTGGTCAAGTCAAGGTTCTTGTTTTCCAGTGATTTCCTCTGGGCAGCCACATTTCCCGTGGGCAGGCCCGTTTCGCTTAGAATATCGTTGAGGGAATCTCGAGAACCAAAACTCTCCTTGCGACCCGCCGACGAGGAGGCGGTGGTGGTGCTGCTGGTGGTGCTATTATTGCTACTGCCCGTCTTTTTGATGTAAACCTTCGATGTGGTCGAGGCGGAGCTGCCTCCGATCTGTTCCTTCTGCTGCGTGGTCACCGTGGTGGTGCTGGAGTTGCTTGAATTCGTTGTGGTCATGTGGTGGCTGCTGGTGGTGCTGTTGCTGTTGATGTTGCTGATCTTCCGCTGCGACTGGGTCTGGACTTGTGAGGCGGCTGGCTCGTTGATCGGAGCAACTGAAATTGGTAAACAAAGTTGCGGATTAGTGACAGTGGACACTGTTGGCACCTGCCAATTGACATGCAAACATTCAGCTTTTTTATTGATTACAGTGGAGATCGGATAATGGGGAGTCACGAAAATATTTCATTTTAAAGTCCAATAAATAAGCATTAGACTTGTTGATTTTGTTTACATTTTCCATAGTTTTGGATATGAGTTTTTAATATTTTTGATTCCCCATTAGCCGATAGCCACTGCATTTCAATAATCCGTGTCTAAGATGACTAACCATCCCGAACAGAACAGCTGAGCGTAAATACAACTCGAAACTGGTTTGCGACGACAACTTGTTGCCAAATGTCAATAAAACCAATGTGGAAACGCTGAGGAGGAAAAGACTCGCTCGAACAAAACTAAAAACAATACTGAAACCAAAGCCAAAACCAAACAAAATTCAAACTCAGGCACTAAGGTTGACGCTTACACTGAAGCTGAGGCGTAGGAGAAGATCAAAGCAAGCAGCAATCTCGAGCAACTGATGGGCATAAATAAATGGCAATAAATGGCGCTGACGACAAAAACCAAATCAAACCAAACCAAACCAAAGCAAAGCAAAGAAGTGAAGCCAATGAAAACTATTGAGTAACTATTTCAAATGTTTAAAGGTCAGACTCAAAGAAATGGCAACTGCCAACAGGAAACAAAGAGCAATAGTTTAGTTAACGAACTGAAAATACTCTATTTAAGATCAAACTTTCTACTTGTCTAAACTAAAAATAAAAGCAGTGCCTCAGGAAAAAGAAATACAAATACAAATAATGATTTTCAAAATTCATATTTAATTAAGAATGTTTGCTTTTAAAGTAAAGAACAGCCTCCCAAATTTCTACATCAGCTTTGTGAGAGCAAAAAGTTATTGAAGATCCACCCCGGCAATCATTTCTAATTATAGTCCGACTTGTTCTGGTGATGTCATCTATAGGTCAGTCTCTCAATGCTGATTAGCTAATTTTTTTTTTGTCAAATCAAAGCTTCATGTATGTCTTAATTTGGACACACCTCATCAATCTTTTGATTCCCACGAATCACAAATTTTGGTGGCATTGTAGAGCAACAAGCCGAAGAATTGACTTTGTCATGGTTGAATTTTAAAGATTATGCTGGGCGAAAGAAAAGCTCTCTGCCCAACAGACTTTCACTGCTCGCTTAATGACAAAACCAAAAAAAAAAGGAGTGAAGTTTTCTTCATGGCAAGCCAAATATATAATATAATGAAATTCGCAGTAAAAAAACGAGCAGCGCGAATTTGTTATGATTAACCATTGAGTAATTGAGCGTTGTGGGCACTGGGTGATTGTCATTATTATGATGATTGCTGTGCATTTTATTTATATATTTGGATTTGTTGCCATCGGCTGTCACTCACACACACACACACACAAGCGCCTTTGGCACGCATACAAAACGAAAGACTTAAGCAACGAACTCGAATCGCCACCATGGACTTAATGATGACTTTGAATCCGAAACATTTACGCTGAACACGCAGCAAATTATAATCATTAATTTACACCTGGCTGACACATAATCTATAATTAAGAGAGTGCGCCAAAACCGATCCCTGACGCTCCTTCTTTGAACATAATTGGGCTTTGAAATTCTTATTATTTTTGCTGCCATGTGGCAGAAAAGAAAATGGAATTCACAACTGCAATTGCAGACTATAAAGGCTGGGAAAAAAGAAACAATGAAAGCCGCAAGAACGGTAACTGTAGCACACGCATTAAAAAACAGTGTAGACCCAAAAGCGAGAGGAAAAAATGAAGAAAAATTACTTGATTTGCTGCCGCACCGACACAAATATTTCAATAACGTAAATGGTCAAGAAATCAAAGCGTACTGAGGCAAAAAGGTAAACAAAAACGTAGCTAAGCCCGACAAAGGTACAAAACAAAAACCTGAAGAGCAAATGTCTCTCTTCTGACCGCTTTTGGTTGTCTTGGCTTAAAACAAAAGGGGGCCGGCTTGGCTTTTAGGGAAAAACGTCGAAGAGAGCCCAAGACGACGAGGTGGTTGGATTTCTGACAAGCGAAGCGCGCGCCTTCTGATAAATGCCGCTAATGAAGAAGATAATCATGATCACCTGGCCTTTAAGAGATCTTGGCTAAGAGCGGCAGAGACTCAGAGAGCTGGGCGCGTTAAATAAAAACAAAAAACCAGTTACAACCACTGTTGTTTATTTTAATGATATTGCTAGCGCTATTCGAGGTTTTTTTGTTGCCTTTTCTTTGCCGCTCAAGTGTCGAAGGTGGCTGGCTGGCTGGCTGTGTGGAACAAAAAAAAAACTGCGACGTTGACAAAAGCAAAAGGCAAAGCAAAAATTAAATGCCAAGCATATACTTATAAAAGTCAACCAGAAAAAAAAGCACCATCAACTACCGCTGAAATTCCATTGGCAACCGCAAAGTATGCTGCGAAAATAATTTGTATTAATTAAGCATAATATTTCAACTTTTCCCAAACAACAAATTGCTCGGCGTTCGAGCAATGCGGGGAAAACTTTTTTCTCAAACAAACAAACAAACGAACGGGAAAAACGAGCAAACAAAACAAACAAGTTTCGCAAACTGCCCATGCAAATGACACAACAAACTTGGCAACCCAAACAAACAACATGCACTGCAAATTGAAAGAAAACCGATCGTAAACAAAGCGCTTTTGATTTTGGCCTCCAGTTTCCTTCTCCTGCCCCGCCCATTCTCCCCTATGCGCCTCTGGCCATTGCCAGTTTCAAAGAAAGCCAAATAAACATAACGAAGCAGCTAAAGATGAGAATTGCCTTATAAACTTGGGCTTGGTTAAATGATGGCATAAATACTCTTACTTTTAAATACTTCTAAACTCCATAATAAGCCTATAAATAAAAATCATTAATTAACACCTTTTAATAACATTTTAATAATATTTTAAATAATCTTTCTACTAGCTAAGCATCCTTAAATAGAGTATTGAAACTAAGCCAAATATAAATCATAGAAATTATGAGCATAGAAAAAACAGCGGGACGCGGAGGCTACAGGAAGAAAGGCGGTGGCCGGGGGGGCAGGCAGTGCCGAGCAATTTTCCATTTCATACCAAAAACGCCTCAAGGAGGCACCTCACCAAGCCGAGGAAGAGAGAAAGGAAAATGAAAAGTGGCCAAAAAGTATAAAAAAAAAAAACAAGAAAACTCAAGAGCTCCCCGAGAAGAGGTGCGGTTGCTGGCTAGGTTGGGGAAGGAAAAGTGGGAAAGCAGGGAGGGGGCTGATGCTGCCACTGCTGCTGTGGCTGCCGCAATTGCCACAGCCTACTGGAAAAACTCGTTTACATACAAATCGTGGTGATAAAGCTGGCCATACGCGCGCCCAAGAACTCGAAAGAGCCGCCGCGCTGCGTTCGACTTCGCGGCGGAGTCCGGACTCCGGCTCCGTCTGCAGCCCCGGTTCCAATTCCGGCTGCAACCCCGGCTCGGGTACGAAGGCGGGCACGTGGACGGGGCGGGGGAGGACCAGCTGCGCTCTCGCAAATTTATTTCAGTGTATTTATGTTTAGAGTATTTTGTGTTGAACAAAGTTGGACGTTTGTTTTATTATTAAACACCAAAAATCGTCGTAAATTGTGGAGGAAATAGATGTGTTCAAGTGGCAGAGAAGAGGAGTAGAGGAAGAGAAAAGTGTTGAGGAATATTACTTAGAGAAAGACCATCGACATGAAGTCATAAGATAGAAAATAGATGTCTCTGTGTGTGGAAAAGAGGTTCGGTTAGAAAGAGTAACAAAAATAATGTGTCCAATAAAAAAGTCTTCAAACGGAAAGCAAGTCGTAAAAACTCGAGAAAACGAACTTTAAGATGTGGTTTAACCAAATGATTAGATTGTCGAAATGATTCAATTGAAACGTGCCGGGTGAGGTGCGTGATGTGCTTGTAATGGATGTGAGGTGTCCTGGAAGTGCCAGCGATTCGATTGGGCAAACTAGTCATTCAATATTTTTCTAATCCTATAAGGGGTTTTCTTAAACATATACTTTCGACTCGGGACTTTTTTAGTACTTTTCTTTTTATTTGAAGTTAATCACTTTAAAAAAAAACTAATCTCTTTTGTAAACAAGCAATAAAAGGCTGCTAAAGGATTTGTTTAATTATATCATTCAGGGGGCTATAAAAGCTATCTGATTCATATTGGCAAGTGGCAATTAAGCCATCAAAAAATTTCGCCTAGCCGATAAAACTAACGATCCTGGATGCGGGGTGCAGATTTTTCGTACATGTCTTCTCTTTTAATTAATTCAATTACGAAACAAACGTTTATTGACTTTGATCCCGGCCACGGCTGATGGCTACGTCACGACATCAATTTCAAAGTCTAACGACTTGAGTTTTACAGCCGATGCGTTCGGAAAATTGCCTCCAATTAAGAGGGGATACACTGGAGGGGGGCGGGGATGCATTAATGAGAGGTGGAGACAATGATGACAGCCACTTGACAGACCAAAATCAAAATGTGACATGAGAGAAAACTTTTGGCGTGGAGGGAAATCGAATCCCGATAGAAATCGAAAACACTCACCTTCCGAGGGGGCCAGCATTTTGACAAAGTTGTCCGGGAAGACTCCGACTTTCCCCCGCAGTTCCCCCTTCCACCATCCCTTGTCCGGCAGTTCCGTGGTGATGACCGTGATAATATCGTCCACCTTCAGCTCCAGCTCGTCATCGTTCTGGGGTGCATAGGGGAACTCCACCCGGCAGTATTCCCGCTGCGGTTTCGGTGGCAACATCGGGGCTCCAGGACCTCCCAGTCCGGCCGATGTTCCTATGGCAGCTGATTCCGCAGGAGCAGGTGCAGGAGGAGCAGCTGCTGTCCTGCTCTTGGTCGATTGCTTCGATGTATTGGCGGTGGCTGTGGCTGCGGCGGTAGCGGCTGGTGCAGTTCCTCCGCTCGATGATCCGGTACTGGAACTGGTAATGCTGGCGGCCACATTCGACGCCTTGGCTGTCAGGGAGGATGTGGTCACCGTGGCGCCAATCGTTGGCGGTCGCTTGGAGGCCAGAATCGGCGATGGTTCGATATGTTGCACAAAATTAGATGGGAAGACGCCAACTTTGCTGCGCAGACGACCGCGCCACCAGCCTTCCTCGACCTAAATGAGAAAACAGTATGGAAAAGCATTGAGTGAAATGAACAGACTGTGCTGGGCGAAATACACTGACAAACAATATAATGCTTCTTCAGAAAAAGTTAAAATTTTTAGAAAGGGCAATCCCTATTTTAAAATAATAAAGGAAGTGTTAATCAACAGCCTATTAATGCTAACAAACACAGTTTATTGCCTTATAGATACATTTTTCTTGTCAGTGTAGAACAAATTTCATTTTCTATTGGCCCAATAGGTTAAATGGGGGTAGTAAGACCCCGGAACACCCCCGACAACCCTGTGTACGCACCTCCCCTAGGAATTCAATGACATCACCCACGGCCAGCGTCAGCTCGTCGTCGTTGACTTGTGTGTAGCTGTAGATGACTTTGCAGCGGCGATTCGATGTCGCGGCTTTGTCCCTGAATTGGTGAAATCGTAAAGAGAATGTAATGTAAATTTTCGGGGCGATGGCGTCATTAAAAGTGGGACACAAACCTCAACTGGACACCCGTTCCCTCGTCGCTGTGATCGCCGCTGCTCCCGTTTCCATTCCCATTGCTGCTGATGCTGGGATCCAGGACACGTACAAAGTTGTCCGGAAACATGCCCGTGGTGCCGGTGGCTTTCAGAGTGCCCTGCCACCAGCCTCCGGGCATTTGCTTAATCCGATGAATGATGGCACCTTTGTGGAGATCCAGTTCGTCCGACTCCTTCGCCGCGTATTCGTATTCGACTATTGCACAGACTGGAAAATACAATTTTAAATATTTTTTAATAATAATATACATATATTGAAAGTCCTTAAATTGTTTAGAAATGTATAGGAGATGCCATTATTGGCGTGACTTGAACAAATATTTGCAATTGTCTCACATTGCGCAACATTTAACCCACTCTAACCCATCTCACCAAAAACGTGACATTCGACTTTTGATTTTCCATTTATGCCGTTTATGTCGCTGCGATGCCGCCAACAAAAAATAAGTAAAAGTTACATGACACTCCATGTACGGAACGGGAATAACAATTCCTGTCGTGGGCGATGACAAATCACGGTTCGTGGTTTGCCTTAACATCTCACCCATCCATCAATCAAAAGCAATCTATGACAGAATATGGGTCATTCGGCGATGGGAATTCACAGAAGTTGGGAGTTGAAAACTCTGGAATTGAATCATAAACACACTTCCCCAGCATCCAAAACAGATTCCAATTTGTCGTGACGCATCATATTGAAAACAATGAGACCATGACTGACTGTCATATTATAAAAAGAAAAAAACGAGCATTATAAACGATACCAGACCACAAGTCGCAGAAGGCGACAGCTTGACGCTACAAGTTATAATTTAAATAGCAGCTATGATGAACTTATTTGGCATTGGAGGTTGCTGCCCCCGCACGATTGACTCGCATTTAGTTTCAAGTGTTTGGAATCCACGACCAAATCCATTGTGTGTCCAATACTCTAACCAAAAAGCAATTACTAGTGTTCGGGCAAGATCTTTGGCATTTCGAAAACGAAAGAGTATTGAAGAAATAAAGGCATTAGAAACGCTTATTGGCTTAGGAAAAGAAATATAAAGAAACAGAAACGAAGAGCAGAAATAAACAAACAATCGTAATAATAAATTCCTCGGCTACGTGATGTCGTTTAATTTCTGTCCAAGCTCCGACACTCTATATGGGCCAGTGTGTGGCGGATTACTCGTATTTCTATTGCTCCACTTCACGTCCCATCTCAGAACATAATCGGGAATATGTAGATAAATAACGAGCTAGCTGGGAATTAATATCGTCAATGTTAGCCAACTTTTAATGGGTGTAAAGTCAGCCATTGAAGTTGATCACTTGATGGCATTACGGCGACTCCAAACGCTTTCCATTTTACGCTCGTTTCGAATCAGCTCTTAACATTTCTTTTAATGACACCAGCCCGAGGAGGCCAGCAGGGGAAGGAAGCTGGCCACCAGTGGCCACCAGCATTGAAGTGGCTGCCAATCGAAACCAAAGCAGTTTCGTCAAGAGCGAATAATAATAATTTCACTTTGATCGCATTTCCAGTCGCTGTTCCAGTTTCAGTTTCCCAAAAGCCCCGGCTCCCTGGGATCCATTTGGCCGATGAAGTGGCAAAAGTGCCCGGGGAATGCAGCAAAAAAATAAAACCATAAAACGCACAAGCAAAGCAATGAACAGCTTTTAAATGGCAACTAGATATCTTTAAAACCTAATAAATAAAAAAAATCCACACTTAAGGGAACAAAGTCAAACCTTAATTAATTCCTTAGAAGCCCCGTGTCACGTGTCCATCACCAGTGAGTGCCAATTTGTATCTAGGCCAAGCGGCTGCCGTCTGGCCCGGCTCGTATCTTGGTATCCGAGTAGTAGCCAAGTATCCCAGCCACAATGTTTAGCCTACGCGCGATGGCAAAAGGCAAACAAAGCGACAGCCAAATGAACCTTTAATGCGGTTTTTGTTTTCAAACTTTTTCTGCTTCCTCCTTTACGATTTGTTGCCGCTTTTACCCTTTGTTTCCCGCTCATACATACGCTTGAATAAAACTACAATAACCGGCCAGGCCAGGCCGCAAAGAGCCCACAAAGAATATGAAAAAAATGGCTAAAAGCGTGATGAAAGAGGGCCTAGAATGGGCGGTATGCAACAGCGAAATTAGCCGTGTTTCAAAAAAATGTGCACTGAGGAAGAAACCAAGTCTATGAATTGGTAAAAAAAATACGATACAAACGAATGGGCAAATGCATTTTCTCGCCGTGTGGCCGTGTGGAAAATGGTGAAAAGCGTTGGAAAGCGCTGGAGGAGTCGCCGCACAGAGTCGTGTGAAAATATCCGATGAGAGAGCCTATACCCGAATGGGAAAACCAAATGTGTAAATGTGTCAAAAGCGGAGAAAATCGCATGACAGCACCACCAAGCCAAGACTCCGCTGCTGGAGGGCGTGCTCGTTTTTATGCTCTTGTGGGTGGCTTGGTTGCCTTGTAATTATAATGGCCATATGACCGATCGCATCGGATCAGGTTTTTTTTCATAGCGTTTTGAAGTCATCTTCCCCCAATGTCAAACAGCGCATCATGTCTGCCATAAAGATATGCAAATCGGTTACTGGATACTAAAAAGTAAAGGTGTAAAGGGCATTATGGAAATGGATTAACGTCGAATGAGGAATACTCTTTGCGACTCACCTGCCAAACAGATTTCCTTAACCTTTTCAAGGTAAATGAATGAAGTAATTCCCAGCTGGCTATAAGCACACTCCAGCTAAACATTCTCCCCCCTTATAAAGTTCAACTGATGCATTCAAAAGATTACCGAAACGGGTAAGCGCTACAGCTTGACTTGTAACCCGCAACCGGTTCAGGTGAGCAGCTGCATTTGTTTGCTGGTGGCCAAGGGTGCGGCCAAAGTACCAAAGTTCCATTCCAAACAAACACTTTATGTAGGTGTCTCTGTCTGTGTGTTTGAGAAGATTCCCGCCCCCCCAATCGTAACACCAACGAACACACCAGCACCACCCTCTCCTCCTTCCCCACCAAGGTGGGCAAACAAGAACATGCTAATTGGTTTAACTATCAGTTTGGGCTGCGTTTGAATTTCGGTTTTGCTTCGTTTGTTTTCTTTTTATTTTGGTTTTAACACTTTTCGGTGCTTCACTACACTGCAGGAAAAGATTTGGCCGTAAAGGGATGATAATAAAATGGATTGAACTTTAAACAATCTGTACAATAATTAGTTTGGTGAAACAAGTATTTATTATTTAATTATGTTTAATTTTAGCTGGTGTTTGGGGGAGAAGATGCCATGAACCGTGAACTCCGCTTTTCAATACAAGAACCCCAACTTCCCAAAAAAGTCAGAAGAGCATGTACAGGTACAGGTTTCATTCAGTTAAGGTAATGGAGCTGACCTGACTGGAAACTGGAAATAGCATGACCTGGTTAAAAGGGTTATTCGTTTGTATCTAGGACAAACAAAAAAAACCTACGAAATGGATTTAAAACCGTGAATACGTAAATATTTATTGACAAAAAAAGAAATTAACAAGTAACAAACAAAAATCTTTTAAAGGAAATGCCTTTTGTCGCAGCTGCTACCGGATTCTCGGATTATCGAGACACTTTGTCAACCCTCATTATAAATATTTTGTATTCAGGCCCACATAAACTTCAAAACCAATTCCCGAGCACACAAGAAATGTTAAAGGGGATGTCCCTAAAAAAAAAAATACTTCAATTACACGTACACATCCTTGAACCCCGAGTCCACCCATGTGACCTTGACTTGTGAGCTTTTGAATGGTCTTCAAACAAAAGCAAATTGCTCAAGTTCAAGGTCAACCATTGCGTGTTGCAGAGGCACGAAGACCTTACTGTTTGTCGCCAAAGTTTGCTGCATTTTTCTAGGCGTCACAAAAAAAAAATAAACAAAACTTAGTAATGAAGAATTTTCGAATTTTATGAATCACAAATGACAGTGGGCGAATCCGAGTGATAACAGAGGGGGACGTCCCTTATCGGTAAAATTTGGAAAACTTTTAGGCGATAAACAAACAATGGCATTAACATTTAAGTTTGATTTAGTCAGGGCCAGGTGACGTCAGTGCCACGCGTGACCACTCGACACTTTAATTACACTGGAAAAGTGCTAATAGGGAAGTTAATTTAGGAAAATATTTAAATCCTAAGATATAAGGATATTGAAATCCACTTAGTAATCCCTAGTTAGGACCAAAAAATTAAATTAATAATTTCAAAGGGAGATTATCTTTCTTTCAGTGGATTAATTCCAATTTAAAATCACTTCACCCTTGACCATCGAATGCATTTCCATTACCATTGAGTGCCGCAGTGCCCGAGAGCAAACGAAGCATGGCCGGCCAATTGAAAACTCACGACCCCACCGCCTCCCACTTATTTGTGGGATGGAGCCCGCCCCGCCTCGCCCTCCACCTTGATTTGTGCGGCAATATGTTGAGGCGTTTGGTGCTTAATTCCAAAGAGTTTACGATGGAAAGTGTTTGGGAGCAGTCGGGCATGGCCCCTCGTCCATCCGTCTATCAGAAATTGCAGCTGATGAGTTGTGCATTAGCCAAATGAAATGGTTTTGCAGAGGCCGAAAAAGGGGTGAGGAGATCGAGGCTCCAGCTGATTAAACCAGCTTTTTCATGGATTATTCAATGGATTTACAATGAATAAACCATTGTCCAAGCAATCAAGCAATGACTTTAATTGTTTATGAATTTGTTTTGGACGTTGGAAACCTCATAGAATGGTCTACGAAATTCTTCAAAGTTTATTGCATATAAGGCCCGGTCCTTTCCAGATTTCATACTGCCCCATCCCATTAAGTGCCATATAACAAGCGAGGCCTTGGAGTTCATTCGCTTCTTATCAGTTCATTGATATGGAATACACTATATATATGTACATACATACATACATACGGCTTACCCAATCTAATGGGGACCCGCATATTTCTATCGTTTTTCTGTTCCTCCAAACAAAACGATAGCATTCAAGAAGATATTCTGAGCCGAGAGCAAACATTACACAAACTTGACATAATTTTTGTTGTTGAATCTTTGGAGTTTTCAGTGCCCCAAGAATTCTCCCTCAGGGACGGAAGCATGTACATATCGTATGAGGAATAAAAACCGGAGAGAAGAATTCATATCTCAAATTTTCCTATTTATTTCCCTTTCCATTTGATAAGCCAAGTCTGAGAAGAACGAGCGCAGGAATCGTGATAAGATACGGAGGTGAGCGAGTGCCAGGCGAAAAAAAGGCAAACTAAAATACAAATTTTTGCCATACGAATCGAGTCAGTACCCCGGTGTACTGACTCATCATCACTCACAACTGTTGAATGCACTCGACCAGGGCCAAAAAAAAAAAAAATTAAACGGGAAGAACAAAACAAAAAAGCTGCGGAAAATAAATTTGCATAT
Organism: Drosophila varians; assembly: GCA_018150405.1. Lineage (NCBI taxonomy): Eukaryota > Metazoa > Arthropoda > Insecta > Diptera > Drosophilidae > Drosophila > Drosophila varians. Next base: position 7,120,144 of record JAECWK010000015.1, read on the forward strand.
CAGGGTTCGCTTCGCCAGCGACGAAATGCAAGCTAAAAATAATGTTTTGTAATTTTGATCGAAGGCATATCCGTCATACACTTTCCGACTAGATTTTAAGGATTGGGAAACGTTATAAATCATATCTCCCTATAAATGAGTCACCTTTGTCCCTGATATCGTCAAACATTTGCCCTTAATTCGCGATTTTCGTGACAAATTCTGCGAATGCAAAAGTGACTCACAATGTGATCCATCAGGTCTCATAACTTCAGCAAATATAAAGAAATTGTAGGACAGTAAGAGCCGTATAAAGAGTTGGCTTAATGGTAATGGGCCGCCAGATGAGGGCGTGGCTGTCGCCGTTCTTCATTAACCCATTGCCAGCCCACGCAAAAGCGAGAGGTCTGGCTATATAAGCCATAAATTCAAGACAAAATATGGGCGTGGCAAGGCAATTTATAAAATTGCCGGGGAAGGGAGTGTTGGGAAAATGGCAGAAAATCCAGATACGATAAGATAAAAACAAATAAGAAATCTGATAAAATGTTTTCATTTGGCGATTCATTTGTTGACCATTGATTGCTATTGTTGCCTGTTTTTGCTGTGGTTTTTTGTTACATAAACGCAACACTTTTGTTGTTCACTTTCATACTTTTTTCATACTTTACGAATCACTAAAAAAAGCGGAAGAAAGCACCTTTGTTTGGGATGCAAATGGTCCCCAACCATACACACTAAAAAATCATTATAAAACAGATAACAGTTTGCTTATTTTAGATGGAAATTTTTTACCCAATTAAATTGTCTAAAATATTTTGTTTGGCTTAAGATTAAAAGGTGAAACTTTGATGCTAAAAATATAATTGTTAATATTTTTCTAGGAGTGTATTAAAAGGTAGCCTCTTCATTGTCTGCCTCTGGAAATTGTTCATCAAAAGAAATCATCAGTAAACGGCTGCGGGTGCGGTGCATTTTTTGTAGGGGCACGACGGGGGCGTGGAGGGGACTTTCAATCAGCTTCCATTATCAGCCGGCAACATCAACAACAAGAAGTAACAAAGACGAAAGCTCCACAATCTTGGGACTTTACAAAGAAGCCATAACAAGGTTGGGACGCACATTAAGATTTATTAATATTGCCAGCCATAGAGGCTTTCCTCTGTAGGAGCCGTAGTTCCCTCTATCGATCCGGGATTATCTCTACACGGGACATTGAATAGGAGCCACAAGGGTCAAAGAATCAGGTCGAAAAAGGTTTCCATAATAAAATAGGAACATTTTGTTAACCTCTTTTAGGATATCAAAGGCATCAAACGTAATGTATGATCAGCGAATGGTTAAGAAATACAAATCTTTATAAATATGATATCATCGTAATAACTTTTCCACAAAGTCAACAAGATAGCATTTCGTAATAATTAATTTGTAAATCAATGGAAGCACACTATGGAAGCATTACAACATGAAATCCCTATGAATCATGGAAATGTTTAACTCACTAGAGAAAAGAGAAAATTCTGACTAATTTGCATCCCAGAACATTTGTTCTTCGCTTCTCATTGAAATTTTTACCCAGTTTGAAAGGGGTTAATGGGCGTGAGGTGGTGGGCGGAAGGCGGAGGGGCTGGAGGTTTTAGACCGCGGGGCTTCGCTTTTCAGCCACTGGCCAAGAGTGTAAATTTATGGCTACATGAAATCATCAAAAAGAACGCAAAAATTCTCATTTAAAAGGCTTTTTCTTTGGCTAGCTTCGGAACCGGTTTCCCTTTTGTTTTATAACTCTACTATTTTTTTGTATTTTTATTTGTTTCTTAACCAACTTTGTAAAATAAAAAATAAAGCTGGCCAACAGAACCGTTAGACCCTTGAAGAGATTTTTGCTAAGCCGGGGCAAAAATACGTTTGCAGAAATAAAGACAGTGTCCTTGGGCCGAAGGGACACACCCACCCCAAAAAGGAAAAACAACAACAAGGTATTTTTCGGGCGCACAAAATGCGAATATGTTGGGCAAAGGAGAGACGGCAAAATAGGCGGACCCACCCCGAAAAACTAGAAAAACGATAGAACCAAAAACTGCAGTCTGGAAAAGTGTTAAGAACAAGAAGAAATCACAAAATTTTAAATAAAACTTACTGTTGTTTTCCATGTTTTCCAGCTTAAACCGATTACCAGTAACCAGCGTTTTCAGCAGTTGCGGTTCAATGCACTGTACACTGACGTTTTTGTTGCTGCTATTGTTGGTGGTGGTGGTGTTGTTGTTGATGTTGTCGTTGTTGCCTCTTTTAACTCAGGTATCAAAACGGCAACAACAAATACGAGTTTTCTCAGTTATGAATCACGCGCGTTAACCGCGAAACGAAAATAAGAAACAAAAACCCACTGAAGACGGTAGGAAATACCTAGAATTTATATACATAAGTATTTCGTTAACGTGTTTTCTTTCGTTTTTATTTATTTTGACCCTGTTTGCATGACGGTGGAAGAGAGAGAGCAGGAGCGAGAGAACCAGAAAGAGAGCTATAGCGTGCATTTAATTAATTCGCGTCACGTAGAAAATGCCGCACCACACCGCACCGAAAACCGAAATTTTATTATTTTGTTGGAGCGCAGTCTCTTCTTTCTCTTGCACTTTTTGTTCGATTCCTATTTGCTCCTCCTGCGCCGCCTCCTTTTGCTTTCTTCTTTCACACACGCACTATCTTTCGCATTTATCGCACTCCCCCACACTCGTTCGAATGCACTTTATTTACTTGCTGGGCTATTGATTTTCGCCACTTTGCACTTTGCGGCAGTACGGATTCTCTCAGCCAACAAAAACCGCGCCTTCGGGCCAACAAATTGTTAACAAAACGCGACACGCCGACGAACTACCAACCGTCCCTTAGAGCCCTCAAAAACAGCCCCTTGCGCCTGGATGGCGTCCGATAAGCGTCCGAAAGATGCGATAGTTTCTTTGTTAAAACCTGGATTTACTTTGCAACTCCTCGGTTTGGAATTAATTCATTTAAATCCGAACATTTTAGCGCTCCGAAACACGTCCGCACAGTGGAAAACTCTTTTGTTTTTGATTTGTATAATTCGAAACCACTGTGTAGGATTAGTGTGGCTGTTGCCTGGTGTGTGCCCAGAGGACGATTAAACAGCTGTTTTCTTTGTCTCTCTATGCTTTTTATCCTAACCGGTTCGCAAATTTTCCCGTTTCACAAAAAGGAGAGTCTAGAAAGAAGGTCTAGAAAAATTCAATATTTTCCTAAAAAATTTCACTACAGTAATCCTTCTTTCATAATGTTGGTAATAAGTCATTCTAACCGATCTGGCATCTCTGGGTTTATGTCGGTCTAATTTTTGAATTTGAAAACAACTCATACTGTATTCTGTGAAAATATACCTGCTAAGTTTTATTCACTTTAGATTCCTGAATATAAATAATTAGGGGCTTTTTCCCAGCTAAGAGTTTTAGTCGTAGGACAAAAGGAGACCTTTGGCCACTTCTTTGGCCTTTTCCTTTCCAGCCAGTTCTTCCGAAATCTTGAGGGCAAAGTCATAAGCGGTTCCCGGTCCACGGCTGGTAATTAAGTTTCCATCCTGGACCACTTTCTTGTCATCCACGTAGCTGAATTGAAAATTACTAAAATTCATCAAGCTTTTTTGGAAGGAAATCACAAGTCCACACCTGTACTTGTCCACCAACTGAGCTTTCATGGAGGGATAAGATGTAAGAGATTTTCCTGAAGCAATGCCATGCTTCGCCAACACCGTGGGAGCTGCACAAATGGCGGCAATGAGCCCTCCACTGGATTCCTGGCTCTTCAGAAGCTCTCCCACCGCCGAGGACTCGCCCATGGCGTTGGAACCACCTAATCCTCCTGGCAAGACCACCACATCAAACTTTTCAGATGAAACCTTGGCCAGAGATGTATCCGGAACAATTAGAACGTCCCTTGAGCATTTCACGGGCTCCGAATCGTTGAGACCGGCAACAGTGACCTTGATCTAACACACAGGAAGTATAAATAGTTTTAAGAATACCTAGGAAAGTTTTCCTTTAAGTTCTTACTCCAGCACGCCTCAGAACATCGGCGGCAATGATAAACTCCATTTCCTCGGCTCCAGGGGCCAAGATAACCAGTGCACTCTTCGACATTTTTATAAATTTGCAAAAATTTCGCGTCAAAATAGAAAAGCTTCCCATATGAAGTGTGACCAAACCACTGATAAGGAGAAAGGTTGATAAGACCAATTTCCGCAAGGTGCCAAGCTACACTCCATGTATAAATTATGACATATAAAACATATATATAGATATATATAGATAGAAATTAAAGATTTTAAAAACTAGAACCAGAATTACTTAAAATAAATATCGTTGGTGGCAACACTGTTGTGTTATCGATAACTTTGCTATTTCAAGCCAGATGGAATCGTGCTCATACGGTGAACGGCCACATTGTCATTTTCCTCGCGTAACAAAAAGCCAGCCCACGAATTAATTTTCCTAAATTTAATTGAAACGCGCTGCGAAAAAATGGTAAAACGATGCGAATTACCGCTTATCGAAAGTGAATCTGAGTGCAATAAAGAGCAACAAGTGCAAAAAGAGTGAGAGAGGGGAAGCCAGGCAGAGATTTGTCAACAACAAAAGAGAAAAAGAAAGAAATAAGTGCAGTGTGTTCGAAACGCTAAAAAGGCGAGAACAAAGAGTCAAATCCTTGGAAAACCTGCAGAAAACCCTGGCCTCAAGGTAAATGAAGAAAATCCGCAGCAAAAACGCAACGTTTGCAGCCATTTCTGTGGGCAATTTGCGTATTTCCCAGCCCAAGAAAATGCAATGCGTGAGTGTGTGTATGTGCGAGAGTGCGGTGTGTATTTGTGGCGAGTGGATGTGTGAATGTGTGCCTGTATTTTCCAATTGAGTCTGTGGAAACTGAGGAAAATGCAAGGAAAAACGCACAGCAGCCAAAAGCGGCCGAGGCAGCAATCAAAAATGTGCGGAAAAGTGTCTGAAAACGAAATGCGAAATCGCTCGCACACACCAATACAGATGCAACAGGCTGTATTTACATATTCCTCTCCCGCTCTCGCCACCGCTGGGGTGGTGTGTGTGTGTGAGAGGGGAACACTGCCACACAAATCGGATTAAATTCTTCTATATTCCGTCCCTTTCTTAGCTAGTCTAACTAAGCTAGTATGTGTGTGTTTTGTAAAAAAAATAATGTATTATTAACAAAATGCATAAACTATTTGGCAGGGCTGAAGAGTTTGGCACAATTCTGACATTAGGCAAGGTCACTTTTTGGCAAACAGATCTCTCCCCCACCATTGTCCCACCCACTTTTCATTTGAACAATTTCCCACCCCAAATGACAACAACTACATCTAATTGCCATCATAATTCATGTGTCAAAAGTTGTCTCGTAGGCGTTTTGCAAAAATTCACATGCAATCGCTTAAAAAACAAAACAATGATGAAAAAAACAAGTACGATTACAGTAACAACAACACTTGAAAAAAACAGAGTAAAAAACAAGTCCAACCTGAGCACGTTTACTACGATTACAGGGAGCACCCCCTAAAGTAGACGTATCCACTATTCATTTAGTATGTATATTACTATTAGGCAGGGACTACTGTAACTATAAAAACAGAGGTAGTACTGTGACAGTGTCTGCGCTACGTTGATGCAACCGTGGGCAGCAGCTGCCTCTGATTTACATATGAATAAAGCACACAAACAGAAATATGAAGATAAATCCATGGCAGCAACAAAGTAAATGTAAATACGAAAGATGCAAAATGTGGCACAAGTAACAGCAAAACAAGACCCACCTCCCACAGCTCCCCCAGCCCCGGCCTGGTAGCTCTTTGTAATTAGAGGCAGCGCCGCCGCCGCCGCCACCGCTGCTGAGCTTCAATCTTCAATGTCAGTGCGACAATAATTCTCAGGCGGCTTATTTATGGTGGCAACGTGGCCTCCTCCGCCTCCTCACAAGTCGGCCAAAAAATGGCAATTGGGGTTTTCTTATTATGCTAAAATATGTTTGTAGGTTGAGTAGTTTAAGTATTTTGAATATTTGGAGGACAAGAACAATTGATGTATATAGAATCTATCAGGTATTTAATTAATAGGATCATATAGATGAGAAAAACTTCGATTTCCACCACAAACTCCTATAAAAAAAACTCTTCAATGCCTGAAAAATCAAAAACCTAACTTGCAATACTTGGCAAAAAGTCAAATCCCCAAACCGAATCCAAAAGCTTGACCAGAGTCTTAAAGAAACGCCAACGCCACAAACGCAACTCCTCCCCAATGTGCAAAATGTTGCTGCTTTTGTTGGTACTACCACTTGAATTGTTGTTATTGCTGCTGCCTTTTTTTTTTGCTGGTTTTTTAGCCAGCTTCGGCGGCGTCATCGGCAGCGACGCTAAAAATTGTTGGCATTCCATTCACATTCCAGCATGCAATTCGTAGTGGATTATGTGAGTGTGTTGCTGTTGTTGTTGTTGTTGTTTGCGTTGTTGCTGGTGCTACGCTGACGCTGACGCTGGCAGCACGGAACAGGTGAGGCTCCGTTGGCGTTGATCGTGTGCATTCCACAAAACACACACATCCCCACACAAAAAGAAAAAAAATATTCACACAAACTCGGAGAGCAGGCCAATAAATACAGTGAGCTGTTTGCTATTTTTGTTGCTTTTGTTGCTGCTGCTTTTAAAAGTAAATGAACGATAAAACAAGAAAGTAAAGGAAGGTTATCGCAGGATCGTAGTGAAGCGAACGATACCCTATTATATGCCAAAGGCGTGAAAGGATGTATTCTTTAATATCGTTGCCTGGCAAGTAAGTGGGGGCGATCAGGGGTCCCCACTGCCACTCCTCTTTAGCGACGCCACTGTGCCTCCACAATGCAATGCAAGTCGAACGACGTCGACGACGAAAATGCAATTTAGCTCGTTTTTCTTGCTTGCATCGATTCCACTCCGCTCCACTCCCCACTGCCCAGCCCCCACCGCCTCGTTTCCCACCCATTTCGAGCATGTAAGAGTGTGTATATGAGCACAAGAAAAAAAAAAAGGGAAAACGAAACGAAAACATAGAGCGCGCGTAGAGTAGAGCAAAAGCACAAGCAAAAGCAAAAGCAACAACAGCAGCCGCCCCTTTTTGCCTCCCCACTCGGACCACCACCCCACCGCCGTTCCTTGCCTTTCCATTCCTACACCATATTTTTCCTTCGCTCTTTCGTTTGGAATAAGTTGCCGAGGAATGCGCATTTTTGCAATAATAATCAGCAACTAATACTATTTTTATCTTCTGCCCTGACGCGTCGCGTCGCGTCGGCGAGTGTGTGTGTGTGCGTGTGTATCTGTGAGTGTTTGCCCCCTGCAGCGTGTTTCGGCTCACTCACTCCCCCTTTTTCCGCCCGCTCCTTTGTGCTGGCTCTCCTGTCGATCGCTCTCTTTTGGGGGCCGCAAGATTGCCTCTGGATCTCTCTGTAACTTACAGCAGGGGGGGCCCTACTCTGTACTAGGGGGTATCAAATTCAGGAGAAAATATATGTGTACCACATCCAGAAGGAATTCTTTACTGAGAAATAATTTAGAATATCTGGAAGTTTATCTTTTGTAAATAGAAATTAAAGGTGGCTATTCCTTTATTTATTCTTTGTAGCTGTCACTTGTAAGTGTCAAAATAAACACAATTAAACAAATCCCACCAGATAAGGGAAAGTTTAAGCTAAAACCATTGTATAATAGACAATCAAAAATAATCGAATTCATACGAAAGCTTACTGCAAAATAGAGACAACAAAAATCCGCTTGGCAAATGCGAATAATTGCCAATAAAATGTCTCAATTAATGCTAAATGCGAATTTCTGCCTAAGCCACGGCCCAAGAATAAATAATTAAAAAAAAAAAAAAAAAAAAAAGCGGCAGCTTTGCTTTCATGTGGTGGCACAACTTTGGTCGCAATTAAACAATTAAAAATTCCAATAGCGTCGCAAACGACGAGCCGCTTAATAATGCATCAAAATCAAAATATTCCAGCCTACTGCCCAAAAGATAAGGCCAGATACAGGGGATTGCATGCGAATTAGTTGTTTGTATTGTTAATTAGTTATTGGGTAGCGTATATTTGCGCAAAAATACTTTGCAGTATGCGTGGAATGTGAAAATTTCCCAAGTTGGCACAAAAAAAAACACAGAGGAGGCGGCTATATCCATCAGGGCCGATCTCTGTTGACACTCGGATTTGGCGCGTGGGGCCAAGATGTTTACCCGCCCAAGATCTTGTTATCATCTATGTATGGCTGAAGTACACAAACCCGGCGAAAAAAATTCACATTCCTTTGGAAAAAAAAAAATAGAATTCAAGTAGAGAGAGGAAACAACTTTTGTCAACAAAATAATTAAAACTGATATTTCGTTGTTGTTACTTTTTATGTTAGAGCAAATTTACGGGGCAATCAAAATATTGTTTGCAGATCAAGACTCAGTCGTGTTTGAATGTTGACAGATGTCTATGGTTCATTATCTCTGGAAAAATATGCCTATGGCTTGTGGCGAGCCGAGTCAGGCTGACTGCTTTATGATTGGTATTTGTGGCAACATTTTTGAACCGAATAGTAGAATTAGCACTGAAACAAGAGATTTTATCAAGAGATTTCATGGACGGATTACCTACTAGGATTATGATAAATTGGCAAAGATTTAAGGGCAAATATAGTTCAATTTCAAGCTTAAAGCTTCGTGGCCAACTACATATTGTTTGGCGTTTCCTTCCTCATTTGCACTTGGCACAAATTCGGCGAAATTTCTTGTTTGTTTACATATTCATCCATCGACGGCTATTTCATAGTCAGGTGCGCACGCCACTCCCCCCGTCGCACCCGGTACGATCCCCCCTCTATAGTGTGAATTTAATGGTTCGTCATAAAAATGGGGTTTGTGTTTTCGTTTTTGGTGTAGGGGATTTTTTTTTACATTTCACCAGAATTCAAACATGACATAATGTGCGCGAACACAGCGCATAATTTATGCGTCTCCCCGCTGTCTCGAAAGTTCACCTTTTGTATAAGCTCCCTCGATCGGCTGCAACATTGGCCGGCCAAGTGAACCCGACAAAATCACTACCCCGAGGCGTGAAAAGACATTGTTTCCAGGTGAACTTCCTCCACAAGTTCCATAGATTGATGGTCATTAAGAACAATGAGTGTGGCTTTTCCGGCAAACTCTTTAAGCCCCCTGAATTCCAGTGACTCACGTCGCTGGCATGTAAATGAGACCGAAGGGAAACAGTGCTGGTTTTTTGGCTAATTTTACTTTTAAAATTTAAATAAATGCAAGATATTTCAAAACATTTTTTTTAAACAAAGTTTATACGTTTGGGAATTGAACTTTGGCCAAAATAATGTGTCTGAAGTTTTTTTTACAGCTTTAAAATTTTTGGTAAATACAAGGTGGGCTGTTGACTTGACCCAAAGTCGTTTGTTTGAACCCAAAAATCGGAATGTGTGTGAGTGTCTCGGCTGGGTGACTGATGAGTTTGTAATTTTTGAAGGCATAGTCGACCCGAGCGACCGCCTTGTTTCGCATAGCGTGTGACAATTTTTTGGCTTGATCAATTTTCTCATTCGAATATATTTTATCTTTGTATTTTTCAGCTCCAATGTGGCGGCCGCCACCGATTCGTATTCGTGTGTTGGATTAATTAAAATTCCGTGAGGCCTCCCAGGCCAGCGTTGTGGCTGTGTTGCTCGAGAATCAAATCAAATTAAAAATCAACTAATATTTTGATATTCAAATATTCAAATGAAATTCATTCATCGCCGCCTGGGACTTTGTTCGCATCTGCCAACTATTTTCGAATTTGAATTGTGTATGAGGCCAGCGCAGAATTTGTGATAAATAAAACAGAAAATCCAACAAAATAAAAGCAAATGCAAAAGCAACAAATAAATAAATAAATAAGAAGGATAAATAAAATGTGAAGAGAAATATTTACATGCAAAATGAATGTTGGGCGAGAGAAGTTTTTGTTATAATGCAAATGTAAAGTGGAAGAATTCTCCTCCGCCTAAGTGATAAATAATCCGACGACAAACAAAAGCAAAAGCCAGCCAGTCAGTCAGTCAGCCAGTCCCTACACCGCGCAAAAAGGGAGGTCGCAGTAGCGGAAAAAGCAAACCACGAGCGGCGGGAGCAGTGCAAACACACATTTATCTTTATTGAGAGCAACAATATCAAGATCGAGATAATAAAGCATCGTAAACCTTCGCATACCCGAGACTTAGCAGTTCGTTATAAAAAGGCCCCTACAAATATTCACATAATTGAAATGCAAATGCAAAAAAGTGCCTGCTAAAAGCAATAAAAAAATAAATTAATTAAAACGATATGAAACTCAAAAACAAAGTAAATAAGCCAACAAGAATCCGCAAAATAATTTTTTAATCCATCTATTTACGTGGTCTTTTTCATACAGCATATCAAGTTAAATAATAAGGAAGGAATAACTAAATAACAAATTAAATCTGGTCGCCGATGCGTTCCAGTGAGTGTCTGTTAGTGTTTGAGTGGGTGCATTATTGCCAGCAATTTGTGATATGAGTGTCAAATATCACGGTCCGAAGAAGCAGCAGCATGCATCCAGCGGGCGAAAAAAGGGGCGGTCGCCCCAATGATAAATACACGGCGGAAGCCCTTGAGAGCATCAAGCAGGACCTAACCCGTTTCGAAGTACAAAATAATCATAGGAATAATCAGGTAAGAAACCCAAAAGACATCCAAAATGGTATTCTCTATGTTATTTCATTATTCCATCAATGTCAACTTTTCTTTTGTATCCCCTCTTAAATACATAATTTTATTCAATGAAAAAAGCATTTTCAAAGCTGACTCACTCACAAAATAGTTATTTTCATCCGTGGAAACAGGCTTGAAGAATTTCAATAAACCGTTTAGCGTGAAAACGGCTCCATGCCACTCAACTCATCTTGGCTAAGCCTGGTTTAGCCTCATCGCATTTCATTTTAGACCAACTCGGCTTTCGACTCGAAGTTATGCCATTAAAAATGCTTATCACAGCGTTTTATGGTCGACAAATGATGTGTGACAACCAAAACACACAAAAGCAGAAGGACACGACAACTAATAAAAGCCAACAACCAGATAAAATGCAAGCCACTAAAGTGCTAACAACGAAATCGAACTTTGATCGGGAGTGTGGGTGACTTTTTCACCAGATATTTAGGAATACCTTTGTGGCTTTGGGGTTTTTTATTATTTAATTGTTTTAGTAGGTTGTTACTATCAACAACAGGAGTTGGTCAAAAGCTAAATATAAACCTACTGGGCGGGGGAAGTGAAATTAATGAACTGGCAAGCGAAGTGCAATTGACCTTCTGCCTTCTGAGTGGGTGGGAGCCAACAGTCTCTGGCAGACAGACTGTCCAGTAAAAATGAAACACAGGAAAAAAATTAAAAGACACACTTGGAAAATAAACGCATACAGAGTTTAAATTTAAAAAAAATGTTTGTAGCCTTAAAACTGGGGTGTAATTAAATGTTCCCAAAAAAGCGTGTGTTTTAATGATGTAGAAAATGATTTTTTGTGCCCAAATGGTAGATACTTTTTAATGGTGTGCGTACACGCGAATGCCCTGGATTCTTTGTATTGACGTCACACTCAAGTGAACTAAACAGATCCGATCGGAAAATATGTACATATATGTATGTGGCTATGGCCAATCCAAAGCCAAAGAGAGTGGGCTGTTATTGAATTCAATGGAAACCGAAAATTATCCAAAAAAAATCGATGACTGAGAGAGAGAGGAGAAATGACTAATGGTCGAGTTGGTATTGCCCGATCAGTTAAGGATTTCAGCACCATCTCTGCAATTAGCCAAACAACTTGCAATAATCATTTATTAACTGGTTGCTTTCTGGCCAAAACCAAATGCCGAATCGTCTTTTAATACAGTGTGCCACACTGTATGTAATTGAAATGAATAATTTTTCTTCAACTTTACACTTTATTAAAAATCCAGTTAAAAAAAACTGGATTTACTTTATTGTTCCCCTTTTTTTTTTTAATGAATTCCTTTAAAGAATTTATCATCGCATTGCTACTCATTTTTGATGACTAACCCATGCCGATGGAGACTCTCCTGTCACAGTTTTTAAAGCTCTATTAAAAGATTTCAATCGCTGAAATTCCTAAAGTTTTGAAACTGGCTTTGCAAAAAAAAAAAAAAAGAATAAAAGATGCAGAAAGGAGTTTTGCGAGATAGAGAATGACTAGAGGGGGGCAGGAAGAACATCATAAAAATTCTTAAATATTATCTGACGGGTCATCAATTTAAAATTTTACGATCTCCACTTGCCAGCTACTGTTTGCTGCGACTGTAAATTATGTTTGGGGTCTTCGATTCGGTTTTAGTTTTGGCCACAAGGATCGCCAGATGGAATTCCTGAGAGCGGCGGAGAGGCGGAGGTAGAGAGGTTTTCTCTTAATCCAAGCGATGGGCGTGCTCAGGTTTTTGACCATTAAAAATATGCTTGCCGGCGGAGTCGGAGTTGGAGTTGGCTAATTGTTATGACTTGGCCAGTTTGGACAGGCCAATTTAATGCTGCAATTGCTGCCTGCCATTGGCATTGGTTTTTCAGAGACTCTGCGGTATTGGCCAACTTTCGCCCGGCTGTCGGCCTACGCCTGCCTGTGCCTCTGGCTAAGGCACAATGGCCCGGCTAATTGGTCATGCTGAGCGCTAAATACCAGAAACCCATAATCTGCTCATATATGGCTCATATGTTTTGAAAAATAGCCGGGGCCGTGGCAGGGGGAGTGGGAGTGGGAGGCCTTCCATATGTGGGCAGTGCATGTCAGAGCGATAAACGATAGACGATAAATAAATAGGAAATTTATGCACGGTCCGATCAACACTTTCAGCGGCCATGTTCACGCCCACACAAAACGTTTTCAAGTCGTCCCCCTATTCATTGTTTTGATACCCTGGAATCCATAAAAACATGGTGATGATTTTATATTTAAATTTAAACAAGATATGCATTGTGTTCCTCTTAAAAACTGAGAACCAAATATACCCTAAAGTATGAAAATATATTTTTAAATATATCTAATAGATATTCAAAAGTTTGTCACACCTATTTCAAGTTCTTTTTGGCGGCATTTTTCAACTGGTAAGCTACTACCAAAAACGTCTTGGACATTTTGCCCCTGCCATAAATATCCATATCAATAATGCTCAATGGCGGAGCTCGGGTTTCTTCGGCAAAAGTATGCAAAGAAATTAATTAAAATAACAAACGTTATTAATAAATAAAAATCCAATGGCTAAAGCCGAATAAACAAGACGCCACGCCAACGCAGCCAACAGTGAGCCAAATGCCATTACAATAAAAATTAAAATAATCCATAAATAAATTAGTAAACAAAACGAACCAATCTGACAGGGGGGCTAGGGGAAGTAACCCTCCTTAAGCCAAATAGGGTATTTTTTATCCAAACGATCGGTGACGTTTTTGGTCCGTTTGTGGTCGTGTACACGTGTAATCCCATTTTTAGACTACGGTGAATATATTAATTATTTAAATATGTTGAAACATAAAATTTAAATAATATATTTCATCAATTAAAATAATTAAAGCATTTTAATCTATATACTTTTTAAACTCACAATGTCTGAGGTTTAATGGGGAGGACAAATGCCATTTCAAGCTAAATGGAATTTCCTGGGGTGCAATTTTCAACTAATTTGCGTGATTTTCATGCGAAAATTTAGTTGAACCTGTCGGTGGATAGCTTTTGCCAAATTTTCTTTATTCTCGGGCTATGTTTTATCTATTTTCTCAGGAATTTTCACCTAAATATACATATTTGTATGTTCGTATATATATGGGCAACAAAAATATATCAGCCAAAGCAATCGCCCAAAAAAGAATGTTTCCTATGAGGCGAGTGTGTGTTTGCCTCTAATAATAACAAAAAACAAACAGACACGCACGGGCCCAAAATGTTTGGCCAGCGTTTTCCTTCTAAGATCGTATTAGCCTTCTTACAGTAAAAAATAATTAAACTAAACTAATAATTACCAAGAGAATTCGCAATATTTTCATGCTGTCCTTGCTTTAAAACTCATAAATCCTTTTCGTCGTATCGAATCCAACCTGTTTTCAAATTGTTTAGCAAATACTTGTCCCCTTTGCCAAGATTGTTCAGTTTTGATGTATTTTTTGGCGATTGCCCCATTACGCTCTAGAAGGAATGTCATGCAAAATTTCTGCTTGGGCCCCACCCGACTCTGTCCCGACTTTCCCACCCATTTCCGATGCGCCAATATACAAAGTTCGATTTTGTGGTGTGGTGTGGTGTGATGAGGTGAGGTGTGGCAGGTTCAAGGCCATACAGAGTACTACATATTTTCAGGTAGATGGGATTGGAATTTGTGTAAACTGAACTTGTCTGACCTTGTCAACGGCTTAATTGTTTTGCAAATTGCAGCCACCGCAAAGCAAATGGGCTTAAGTGGATTAGCGAAAGTGTTTCGGTGTACCCATGGGAGCAGCCCTCCCCTTGCTCACCCTTAAAACGCCGCTAAATCCAATTTGCTTTATTCGAAAATTTAGCAGCACCAATTTGCGGGGGCGACACTTTTTCGTTTTTCTGGTTATCGTTGCACTTGCTGATTTAGTGCGCCCATTGGCTTTTGCTAATTTGCCGTAAATTGGCTTTCATGTAAGGCGGTGGGACCTGTGCGGGGCAGAATGCGTCTTCAAAAAGACAGACGCACAGTCTGCTGGGGGTCTTTGTCGGGTTCTGCATGTGTCGCGTCCTTGGATTTAATTCGATGCCCATTAAAATGGTCAAGACGCACGTTGGAAGAATGGGGGAACAAAATATAGAACGGCAGCCGTAAAAATTCTTATAAGATGCAAGGATTTACTTATTTAGATTATTCTTCAATATTTATAAAACCTCTTTTAGTTGAATGTTGCTACTCAGTGTCCTTTGAAGGAATTTCCAGGGTATCAATCACATGAGCCAGTTCGCTTTTAAACATATTTGACAGGCAGTCAAAGGAAGAATGAGAAGAAAAATTGAAAGAGAAGAATTGGAGTGGGGCGTGTGGGGCGGACAAAGTCATAAAATCGAGGATCAGTCACAAAAGGAAGATTGGAGCCGGAATGTGTGTGTGGGAATGGGAAGGGGATGACTATGGGTACAAAAGAACGCGTAAAACGGGTAGCAGCAGCAGACGAGAAAAAAAAGGGGAGCACAAAGAAGAAGGGGACCCCAAACATACACAAACAAAAAGAGAGTGAATGGGCCAAAGAGACGGAGATGCAGGCAAGGGCAACCTTCGCAGCAAACATGTGTGCGTGTGTATCTGTGTGTGTGTGTGTGTGTTTTGGATCCCACTTGGCGGCGCATCTGGCAGCCGGCTCCCCGATCGCTTTTCTTTCTTCTTCCCTCCCTACACACATTTTAGATATTTTTCATGTCCATCTCACTCGCACTCGTTTGAAATATTAAGGAATTTCGAGACGATGGCAAGAATTTTATTTTGTTGCTTTGGCCGCCGTGTTTTATCGTCTTTTGTTTTAGCCTCTAGTTCGCCTCTTGTTTCTTTGTTTTTATTTTGTGTGGTGCGTCTTTTGTTTAGTTTTTGATACAAACACATACCCCCACAATCACACACTGAAGGAATGCTGACCACTCATGGGCGCCCACCAAGGGGAGTTACTCTAAAGCAATCTGATGCAGTAGCTTGTAAAACAAATATTTCAAAACAAAACCTCTATATTGCTTACAGAACTACACAGCTCTGCGATACACCGCGGCCAATGGACGCAACGATGCACTTACTCCGGACTACCATCATGCCAAGCCGCCGATGGAGCCCCCACCGTCGGCGTCGCCATCCCCCGACGTGGTTGTGCCCCCGCCTCCGGCGATTGTAGGCCAACAGGGGGTCGGTCATGTGCCAAAGATGATCACGGCTCTGATGCCGAACAAGCTGATCCGGAAGCCTAGTGTAGAACGGGATACGGCAAGTAGTCATTACTTGAGATGCAGTCCGGCCTTGGATTCCGGGGCCGGGAGCTCTCGATCGGATTCGCCGCACTCGCACTCCCACTCTGCCCTCACCCACGCCCACCAGCCCAGCTCCAGACCCGGCGGGGGCACTCCCGGCGGCAATGGTGGCTTCTCCCCCTCGCCGAGTGGTTTCAGTGAAGTCGCCCCACCGGCGCCTCCGCCAAGGAATCCCACCGTATCTAGTTCGGCCACGCCCCCGCCACCGGTGCCTTCCACAAGCCAGGCGTACGTGAAGCGTCGCTCGCCGGCCTTGAACCGACCCCCGGCGATAGCACCACCCACACAGCGGGGCACATCGACGGTAATCACCCAGAATGGGATCAAAAATCAGCAACAACTCACCCAGCAGATGAAGGCCCTTAACCTATATCCCGGTGGAGCAAGTGGTGCTGTGGCGGCGGAGCCTCCACCGCCTTATCTCATCCAATCTGGCGTGGCGCAACCCCCACCGCCTCCTAGTTACACGGCCTCCATGCAATCCCGACAATCGCCGACACAATCCCAGCAATCGGATTACCGGAAATCGCCGAGCAGTGGCATTTATTCGGCCACCTCGGCGGGATCCCCGAGTCCCATTACCGTGAGTATGCCACCCGCACCGCTGGCGAAGCCGCAGCCAAGGGCATACCAGGCCAGGACCCAGCAGCCGATCATCATGCAGAGTGTGAAGAGCACGCAGGTGCAGAAGCCAGTGCTGCAGACGGCGGTGGCGCCGCAATCCCCCTCGAGTGCCTCGGCGAGCAATTCGCCCGTTCATGTCCTGGCAGCCCCGCCCTCGTATCCACAGAAATCGGCGGCAGTGATGCAGCAGCAGCAACAGGCCGCAGCAGCGGCGCACCAGCTGCAGCAACATCAGCAGCAATCGAAACCACCCACGCCCACGACGCCACCTCTGCTCACGGGAGGCAGTATATCAGGTGGGTTTCCTACACTATTCCTTACTAAAACTATATTTTTAAACCTATTTTATCTTGTTTTCAGGACTAAATAGCAAACCTACCTGCCTGGAGCCTCCATCCTACGCCAAGAGCATGCAGGCCAAGGCAGCCACAGTGCAACAGGTGCAGCAGCAGCAGCAGCAACTTCAGGCACTCCGAGTCCTCCAAAACCAGAGGGAGAGGGAGCAGCGGGAGCTGAGGGAAAGAGAGCAGCAGAAGCTAACCAATGGAAACCCCGTCAGGCAGTTGCCACCCCCGCCACCCTATCAAAGCAATAACAACATCAATTCCGATGGGAAACCACCCAGCAATTTAAATCATAACAACAACAATAACAATATCCAGATCAGCAGCAGCAATCTGGCCACAACTCCTCCGATTCCACCGGCCAAACATAATTCCGCCAGCACGGGCGCGAATAGTTCCGGGGGCAGCAATGGATCCTCCAGCACGACCGCCTCTTCCGCAGCCTGCAAGAAAATCAAACATGCCTCGCCAATACCCGAACGAAAGAAAATCTCCAAAGAAAAGGAGGAGGAACGCAAGGAATTCCGCCTTAAGCAGTACTCCCCGCAGGCCTTCAAATTCTTCATGGAGCAGCACATAGAGAACGTCATTAAATCCTATCGCCAGCGAACGTACCGCAAAAATCAGCTGGAAAAGGAAATGCTCAAAGTCGGACTTCCCGACGAAACGCAGATCGAGATGCGGAAAATGCTGAACCAAAAGGAGAGCAACTACATCCGGCTGAAGCGTGCCAAAATGGACAAGAGCATGTTTGTGAAATTGAAGCCCATTGGCGTGGGTGCTTTTGGAGAGGTCACCCTGGTGCGAAAGATCGACACCTCCAATCACCTGTACGCGATGAAAACCCTGCGGAAAGCCGATGTCCTGAAGCGAAATCAGGTGGCTCATGTCAAGGCTGAGAGGGACATACTGGCAGAGGCTGACAATTGTTGGGTTGTAAAGTTGTATTATAGCTTTCAGGACAAGGACAACCTGTACTTTGTAATGGACTATATTCCAGGTAAGGTATATCATTTTCATGAAACGTAGTTATCCAATTATGAATTTTGTTGGCAGGCGGAGATTTGATGTCGTTGTTAATAAAGTTGGGTATCTTTGAGGAGGAACTGGCCCGATTCTACATCGCTGAAGTCACCTGCGCAGTAGACAGTGTCCACAAAATGGGTTTTATTCACAGGTAAGGGATAAAAAGTCATATTATTGTAGATAAATGCTTTTTAATATAATTTTTTAAAGCTATAAAAAAAAATCATTGAACCAAACTCTGACAAAATGGCAAATTTATGACTTGCTTTACGACTTTTTAATTTTGCGGCCTAAACATTCAAAATATGCCAAGGCCATACAATATTATATGCACAAAGTGGCTTACGAATTTTCTTATCAACTAAATGCTTTTTATTTTCCCGCAGAGACATCAAGCCTGACAACATACTCATCGACAGAGACGGACACATAAAACTCACCGATTTCGGCCTGTGTACGGGTTTCCGATGGACGCACAATTCCAAGTATTACCAAGAAAATGGTAAGAATAAACCATACCTATAGATATTAAATGTATAACAATATTCAAACTCTAAAAGGAAACCACTCGCGCCAAGATTCAATGGAACCTTGGGAGGAATACTCGGAAAATGGTCCACGACCCACTGTGCTGGAGCGGTAAGTTTTGGTAGATTATTTAAGTGGCTTGGAAAATATTGATCATTATCCTTCAGACGACGTATGCGCGATCACCAAAGAGTCCTCGCCCACTCCCTGGTGGGCACACCCAATTACATAGCGCCAGAAGTGCTGGAAAGGAGCGGGTATACGCAACTTTGCGACTACTGGAGCGTAGGCGTAATCCTCTATGAGATGCTAGTGGGCCAACCGCCCTTCTTGGCCAACAGTCCATTGGAAACGCAGCAAAAGGTGTGTGCCTAGTTTTATTATTATCATTTAATAAGTATTATAATCTTCCATTTCTTTCGCAGGTTATAAATTGGGAAAAGACGCTTCATATACCGCCACAAGCAGAGTTGTCTCGTGAAGCCACAGACTTGATCCGAAGACTTTGTGCGGCAGCGGACAAGCGGCTGGGAAAGAGTGTGGACGAAGTTAAAGGTCACGACTTTTTCAAGGGCATCGATTTTGCGGACATGCGAAAGCAGAGGGCGCCCTTCATACCGGAGATTAAACATCCAACGGATACGTCAAACTTTGATCCTGTCGATCCGGAGAAGCTCCGCTCCAACGATTCCAACATGAGCAGCAGCGATGATATCGATCTGAACGATCGGCAGTTTCACGGATTTTTCGAATTTACCTTTAGGCGATTTTTCGACGATAAACAGCATCCGGATATACCAGATGATCAGGCGCCGGTCTACGTCTGAGGCTGATTGTTATAACAAAACCCCCTTTTTTGTATCCTTTCCCCCAACCCACCACCAGCGCCCCCTTACACTCATTACATTGTTAGTCAAATAGTCACAAAGGAAAAGATGAAATGTTGAGCGGGTTTTTGCGAGTGTGTGACTACAGAATGAAACTATATATATTATATACATTTTAGGAGAAGGTAGCGAAGGAAACTACACATATACATAAAAAAAATACATATATACATAGATATGCTTGAGAGCATGAACTGAATAAATTTAATAACGAAGAAGAATGGAAGGCAGTCTAGACTTTGGCCTTCCAACTGAATGTACCATCCTTTTATACTACTCCAGAATCGTTATACATAAAACTATTATATTGTTAGAGACGAAGGAGGGACCAACTGGAAAATATTGCTTTTCTGGTGCGTGCTCAAAGCTTAACAAAATGCCTTAAACTCGAGACGAAATCGCGAATTTACCCAAGTCCTACCCATCACCAATCTTTCCTTTTCTTTCCAACCTCCGATCGATGGTTCGTGGATTTAATTCAGCAGGCTGGTTGATCCACGCCATTGAGCTGCAGCTCGATCACTCTTCTCTCGATTGAGATTGAAATGTGTGCGACGGAGATGCGGAGACCAAAAGTCGCACGGCAGCGATATAAGCGGGTCTTATTAGCCTTATCGAAACCTAATCTAGGGGAAAATATCACAATTTAGTGGCTTTCTACCAATCCATCAATCACTTGCTCATGGAGAAGTCTTCAAACGTGTCCTCCCATCACCTAAACGTAAAACATAAACTAAAACAAAAAACGGAAAAGAACAAACTTAGATATACCTATTTACAAAAACATATCTAGCAATGTTAGACCAACTTGTTAAATGCCAAATCAAACTGTTTAGACCCCACAAAGAAACTAAGAAAAAAATTCAACTCTAATTCTTTACTATGAATAGAAAACCAGAAAAAATACGAGACGATGAAAGATATGGAAATTGTAATCTTTCTAATGTAATATTGTAAAGCAAAACGTTAATTATAATTTATGGTAAAGTTGCCTAGCGCCCTAAGATGTTTTTTAGTTTATAGAGACCGCTAACCATAATTTAGTTTAATTTCTAACACTTAAGCGAGAGTATGTCAATTTTTTTGTTTTTAGTAGGTTCGTTGGAAATTGCTAAGCTGGAAACAATTTGTTTTTCTAATTAATTAGCCTCAGTTTGTATGTGCGTGTGTTTATTATTATGATTATATATCTACATAAATACATATATAAATATAAATTAAAAATATTTTAAATGTGAGATGAAAGCGCAAGCAAATTGAAATTGAATTGATGTGAAAAACTCTGTGTGCCTTGGCCAATTAGTTTACTAAAACAAATTAATAAATGGAGAAGAAAATTTATAAAACAAACTGTCTTTTGGAGTACTTTTTTCAGATTTTATAGGAGGAACCGGGATACCATAAACATGATGACGCTGAAAGGATTTTTTGTACCACAGGAATGTCCTACCCACAATAACAAATCAAATTCGTGTTTAATTTTTAATAATTTTCTTTTTTTTTTTTGTTTATTGTTTTCACATTGTAAATTTAATAATTATAATAATGGTTTTTGTAAATTTATCAAGACAAAAAGGTTTTATTCATTTATATGAATGCATTTTTATCCATTGAATCGTTTCTTATTTTGATTAAAATACATTTATGCGTAATATTTGAAATATAATTTACTTGAATCGTTCTGTTCGATCTCTCAATATTTTGCTTTGGTTACTTGTTTCGGTTGTTTTTAGCGGGTGTTCTCTGTCGAGCAATAAAATTAACATTTGATGCCGTTTCAACGAGGGATTCTTAATGGTAACTTAGGGATCGCTATTGTTGAACATAAGAATTAAAAACAAATAATACAAGTACGGCTTCCTGCTCCGCATATTTACACAAAAATACAGTGAGGTGAACAACTTTAACAGCGATGCGGAGGTTCAAGTGGGTTCAATAGAAAAAAAAAAACGTTTTACGGGATTCGGAACAGATTAAAACGATGCAAGGCTCGTCCTCCAATTAAGTGTGTGGTTGTGTGTTTATCATATAATTTAAATAACTAACAATTTATGTTTATTTACGAGTGTAGTGTGTAGTGTGTATCTCATATAAGGCCCTAGAGTGCAAATATCCATGCTGGCAACGTTCAACTCCATCACAAACCACATAGTATTCGCGCTTAAAAATATGTGTTTTTAGTGTTTAATTTAACATTCGGTTTCGTTTTTACGTTTTAAAGGGTTCTCTTCTTTAACTAGGCTAAGTATTTACTGTAGAAATAATGATTATTGTTAAATTTATGCTAAACATGTGCTGGCTGTATTTTGAAATCTGAAATATTTCAACTCGAGTTTAACAGTTTGCGTTGTTTTGTTTTGGATTCTCTAGCTTTTTGTTCATGCGAAATAATTTACAAAAAAATATATGTATTTACACATATATATGTATATATATATATATACTTATCGCCGCTCCAACGATCTCCTCTTTCACCATTTAAAATTACAAATATATATAAAAATTAATTAAGTATTAAATGCATTTTTTTGTGAGTTGCTCGGTTCTTTTTCGATTTTTTTTGTTTAGTGTCTGGAAAAGCAAGAAAATCATTGCGAAAATTCCTTGGACCAAGAGTTAAAGATCAATAAAGAAATGTTCGTTGTTCTGGAAACCTTGTTTGTTATTAATTTAATAATATAATATGTGACTGACTAAAACGATTAGAATTGAAGTTGACTTTGTTAATCTTTTTTGTTTTTTGGCTAGAATTGGAATCGAAAGCATTATCAATTACATAGTCGTAAATTTATTGTCATGGCAAACACTTTGATAGTTAAATAGGGATTTTGGTTTTTCTTTTCGCTTCTTTTTGATTTTTTACATTAATACGCACACGGAATTTTGCTAGTAGATTTTTTGCGAGACTTTTCCAAAGATTTCTTTTCATTTTTTACACACTAGTTTTGAATAATCTCAAACGTTTGGGTTTGAATTAATCGCTAAATAATCGTTAATAAGGCCAAATTAAGTTTTTTATTCGTATGTATATGTATTAAATATTAGTTAGTTTAAGTGTAGTTAGAATTAGATTTAGTGTTAGTGGGGTTAGCGTATAGCTTTTCGAACGTCTGTCGATTGGCAAGCGGCAGCCGGAGGCCTAAATGCATGAGTTGCACCTTTTTTTAGGGGGCGCGGCTCTGGCCTAATGGAATGATCTTGTAGGTATTCTCTTTTCGCGATTTTTGGGTTAAGAGTTAGGTGTTAGGGCGGGAAAATTTAAAGCATCTTAGTTCGAGAAGAATTCTTTTTTTTTTTCGAGGGATTTATCCTTAAGTAAGAGAGTTTGAAACGCGCTGCAAGCGGTGGGTTTTCCATTAACATAAACTAAGAAGAGGGACGATTTTACAATGTGAATATGGTGGTTTTAATACAGTTTCGCTGCTTAATACTTTTTTTTATGTGGTCTAGTTCGGGTATTGTCTGTATTTTTGCTTTCTGAAGTTATGATTGGTCCGGAGGTTGTGGGTGGAAAATTCCTTTCGAGCGGGATTTCAATGTTAAACCCTGCCTGACTCGAACGCTCAATTACTAAACTTAAAACGAATACATAATTATAAGAAAATATACATTTATTCCATCAAGGAGTGGCATTTAAACGAATCTTGAGTATTCTGCAGCACTTGGTACTGGGATCCATCTCCTGGAACTTAAAAAACATTAACCCTATATCTGTAAACGAGGCCGGGCCAAAAATGAAAACAGTTATTTGGCTCTCAGCTACAACTTAGACGATAATGTCGTAAATTAAAATAAAAAATACTAAAAACAAACTGCTTTTAACATAATAAAAATAATAAATTCGCTCAAACGAAAGGTTTTTTTTTTGTAATTTTCTCAACGGCTTCTCGCTTCTCTTTAAGGTTATATGGCTATAAAAAATATTTATCTTTTTTTATATATTCTGCCTAACGTGCGTTTTTTGGGGGTGTTGAGTGTGTGTTCCTGCACATTTTGAGATTTCCGGTTCCTCGGTATGATTTTAAGTACAGCCTATAAGTGCAGTGTACCTTTTATGGGACTGCTGCTAATCCTGGACACCAACCATTTTATGGTGTACAGTTTATGGTTAGCCTGTACATGCCCCTTCCGTTAGCTTAATTGGGAGGAAACATTTTGGCATTGAAGAAGTCGAAGGCGGGCGTGGACGTGGGCGTGGCCTGAGCTGTTGGCGGCGGTGGTGGCGGCAGAAGGCCAGCATGATGGTGAAAAAACTGTGCTGGTGTCTGCGGAAAGCCCGCTCCCGACAGCAACGGCGGTGGATGAGGCGCCGGCGGACGATGTGGCTGTTGATTTGGCGGAGGTGGCAGCATCACCCCGGCTCCTGGCCAGGATACACGATGCTGCTGTTGCTGCTGCTGGTGCTGGAAGGCAGCCATGGCAGCCAGAGGATGCGGATGTGAATGATGCGGATGCGAGTGCGGCGGATACGTGTTATTTCCCGCCTGCACTCGGCGACGGCCGCGATTTGTGGCTGCCATCGACTGTGGTGGTGCTCCTCCTCCAGGCGGCTGAGGAACTGCTCCTGGTGGGCAGGTGGGCGGCACTGAGGTGTCGCTTACCTATTCCCTGTAGGGCTTGCAGTAGGAGTAGCGGTGGTTCATGTGCTGGCTGTAGCTGCCCGAGTGCGAGAATCGTTTTAGGCACTTGGAGCATTGGAAAGGCTTCTCCCCACTGTGAAGACGCTTGTGCTCCGTCAGATGGTGCTTATGTTTGAAGGCCTTCGGGCAGTCCATGCACTGGTAGGGTCGTTGACCTAATCAACAAAACAAAAACAATTAATTTAAATGGAAAATGTAAAAGAAACCAGTTTCTAACTTACCGGAATGCTCGTACTTATGCCGGGCTAGGGAACTCTGCTTGGCAAACGCCTTGTCGCACTGATCGCACACATACGGCAAATCAGGATCGCCGGCGTGTCCATGGGTCTCCGCCTTACCCCTCCTAGGCTTTGGCGGAAGCAGGCCAGAGAAGTCATCCTCGTGCGAGATTCGCGAGTCATCGTCCCGCCAAGAGCGTTTTTCCGATCCTCCCGGACTTAGGCTGGTGCCTCGGTAGTCGGGCAGCTTAATACTGTTCATCAGGGGATGATTCGGTGCATACTCCCCACCTGGTCGCATTTGGAATAGCGCCTCCATTGGCAGTCTCTGCATGGGTAGCATATACGGTAGTCCCGGAAAGGCTTGGCTACTGCGAGGAGGATTCGTCTCCAGTTGACTGTTTGGTGGTGATGGTGGCGGTGCGGCTCCAAAATACAAAGCTGCCGCGGATGATGGGGAAATCGAAGCCGGCGACATCGAAGCTGAGCTGGAGAACTTCCTGCTCAGATTAATGGCTTCCGGATTCAGGCCTTCAGCCGTCTGTGGAGGCATGTAAGAGGGTGAGCTTTCGCTTTTCGGGGTCAGAGGATCCCGCTTAACAGACAGATCCAAGGGTTGATCCTCGCGGGACCCATTGGGTTGGGATTCATTTGTGGGAGGCGCAGAGGCATTTTGGTTGCTCTGGAAACTCTGCATTTTTCGCTCGCGGGACCGATTGTTCTGGAACCAAACTTGCACTACCCGGGGATCCAGTTGCAACCTGGCTGCTATCAAGCGGAATTCATCCCTGCTGGGTCGGGAGTTTAGGGAATAATGCTGCTTCAGTTGCTGCTGCTGCTCCTCGTTTATGGCCGTGCGCACGCGGACTTTTCGTTCGCCTGTCTCCTGGTTTCTGGGTTCCTCCTCCTCCTCTTCCTCATCATCTTCCTCGCTGGCGGACGGCAGGACAAAGGCTGGTGGCTGTAGGTTCTGCTGCTGCTGCTGTTGTTGCTGGAAATGTTGCTCCATTTCTTCTTTGATTAGACCACAGAGAACCTTTTCGTGTTGCACCAGTTCCGTGGGATGGTTAAATTGCTTTGAGCAGCGACTGCAGCGCAAATCAGCAGGCTGTTCTGGAGCTGGAATGGGTTCTTCCTCCATGATTTGGGCATCTTGCTCTAACGGTGGCGCCTCCGCTTCCTGTTTAACCACCTGCGGCGATGGAGGAGTACTTTCCGGAGCCGGAGTGGCCTCAAGACTGGCCTCCTGCTTGATGGGAGCGGCCTCTTCATGAATTTGGGGGGTGGCAATCCGTTCCTTGACCACCGGCTCGTCGATGTCCATCACCAGTTTGGGTTCCTCAGGGGTTTCCTCCTCCTGATCCTCCTGGTTCTCCTGCTCTCGCTGTTCTTCCTCCCTTTGTTGCTGACCAGCAGCCGTCAATTGCAGCAATCGCTGGATGCTATAGGGATGCATCCGAGGATCTAGGGCGGCAGCTGCCATGAAGGGATTTGGAAAGGCCAGAAGGGCGGCATTCATGTAGTTCGGATGAAAGTTGGGAAAAGACGCGGGTCCATTGTTAGCCGCCTGATTCTGAGCATCGCTGGCGAAGTATATCATGGGATTTGGTAGTCCCGGCAACGCCTGTTGCTCCTGGAGCTTCCCTTTAGCCTGGTCCGAGGGCGAGAGCCGGGCAGACGATCCCGATCCTGGGCGCTTTTCCAATCTTTTCAACAGAGCCCGATTGTTGTTGAGCTTGAGACCCATGCTGATGCATTTCTTGGAGGTCATGTGGGAGGAAAAGCTTCCCGAGTGGGAGAACCGCTTGCCGCAGTTGTCGCAACCAAAGGGCTTCTCGCCGGAATGGATCCTCACATGCTCCTTGAGATGATGCTTGAACTTGAACGCCTTGTCGCACTCCTTGCATTTGAATTTCCTGAGAAGGGCGCTCTCATCGTGGCTTATCATGTGCCTCTGGAGTCGGTAGACGTTGGCAAAGGCCTTGTGGCAGATTCGGCAGGTCTGAAACGAGAAGAATCGAGTTAGTAATTCCATGGAATTGTAGTTATATGTAAAAAGCGAGATAGCATAAGAATTTCCGTGTTACCTCTTTCAAGACAGACGCTGCCAGAACGGAAAAGGCTGAGACCGACATTATGCCCCCCCAAGAATTTTGGTTATTTCCCTCAACTGAAAACTATACACCAACGCACAGGTAATAAAAACTGTTTAAAACAACAAACGTATTTATTTGTCTTAACTTTAATGGCTTTCTAATTTGTTTCAAGGCAAAAAACAAGACCACAAAGCAGGCCAAATCAAAAGCGACCGCCCATAACGGGGCGTTTTTTGTGTTTGCATGTTTTTTGGTGAGTTTCGAAATCGTTTAGTTGATATTGTCTATGATATTTTGATATTTTGTGATTCTGCAAACGTTTTCGAACCGAAAACTCGTAAAACACAATAAAAACAACGAGAAAACGATAAAATTAATTGACGCCAAGGAAGAAAACAATGCGACCAGCACGAACGCACGCGAAGAAGCAAATGAAAAAACGAAAGGCGTACTATGGGACGAGATAAGTTTTTCGGTGGTTAAAATTAGTGTCATCTAAATAAGGATTATAAATATATACAAAATTTTGAACAAAATTATAATTGATCATACAAATATGTAAGCATTAATTTTAATAAATAAAAAACAGATTTATTTAGGCAATAAAAAATATCATTTGTTTTTTAAAAACCTCTTCATAAGTTAAGATATAAATTACTCAGATTTTAAAATATAAAATTGTAGACTGAAAAACTAAATTCCGGCCCCACAGTGAGGCCTTTTAGTGGGGCCCCATAGTGGGGATGGGGAGAGAACGATGGAGTAAAGGTGAGCAGGAAGAAAACAACAAAAAGACCCCACCGCGTGGGAGCGTAAGAGAACAAGCTGCGCTCAGCTGTGGATCTCAATTTTAAATTAAACTTCAATTGGAAAATTGCGACAAAACGCCCATAAAAAAAAGCCAAACATCAACAAAAGCTTTCTAAATAAACAAAGTGCACCGGAATCACATCAAATGTTTCAACAGCTGATGCTAATCAATTTTTTTGGAGCCTTTTGTTTGTTCTTCTTTTGTGATTTGATTTGTTTGGCAACAAATTGAACGCATCACATGCAGCCCTACTATTGTTGTTGTTTTTGTTAAAGGTGGAGCGGTGTAAAATGAAAAGGAAAGTGGAGCCTTAGGCGGCATCAATATATTTTTACATTTTCGATTTTCCACTTAGCGGCTGCGTTGAGAGATTTGCGGCGCTTTGCCGGACAGATGGAAACACGTGGTGTCCCTCCCCACCCACTTGCAGCCTCCACCCATCGGAACCATCCAAACGGGTCTGATTATTCTGTGTTGTTTACCGGTCAGCCATTGAACTTTCCCTTTATTGTTATCTCACCTTCCCTATTTTTCCTCCTGAGAAAAATATTTGTTATTTTCGTTATAAACCATTTCTGTAGCTATGTACAAAGGCAAAGGTAATTGATCGTTTTAATTTATGAAATACTTTGAATAATTTCCATATTACCCCCTTTGGACTTTGCCACCTCATCGGGGTTATGGTTACTCATGAATTTCAATTAACGCCATTCGCATATTGCGCCATTAGTCATTATCATCGACGCATAAAAACAATTTACACACTCGAGATGAGATCACAAGTCCCCTTATATGTATATTCGACAAACTATTATTATGTGTCGTAATTAGTTCGTGACACTGTGTTTATTTTTTTTAGTGTGCTGTGGAAAAATAATACATTTATAGCGGGCCTCCTAATTTCTTTATTGTGTGTTTAAAAAACAAAACGGAAAATGCTTTTCCTCATCGTTTCGACAGCAATAACAATTTCCGTTTCCTCTTGTTGTTATACCTGCCACGCTTCTGGCAGCCATTCGATGACGTCATTCCCGATATCCGGCGGCCATTATCCACTTGGAGAAGACAGGTGAGCGAGAGCGAAATGACTGGAAACGGCAAAATGGCCACCTGTTGGCCTCTCTCGCTCGCGTAAGCAAACGTAAACCCGTTATCTCTGCCATGCTGGAATCCGGCTATCTCTATCTCGGTCTGGCGCATGAAGCGGTTAATCAGGTTGTTGTTGGTTTTAGGCCAAAAGTGATACGCCTACCCAGAATTTTCAAGTCTATCAGCTACAGTGATAATTCAGCAATTAAGAAATTTTGTCAAATCTTTCTTGTAATCAATTTGGATAAAAGATATATTTTGAATGGTATTATTTTTGAGCCTTTATCGAGGTACCACTGCACACACCTCCCTGAGCGGACATTAAACCGCAGCTAACAATGGTGGGGCTTTGTTGTCGTCGCTGTTATCAATTAAATGTAAGCGAGGCTCAGTGCAAACGAAATGGAAATGAAAATGGCAGCCGTGAGATACGGCACACAGATACTACACAGACACAGATACAGATACATTTACAAATACAGATAGAGATAGAGATAGAATAGTGCACACGTTTACAAAAGGTAAGTTCCATTTATGATGCGTCAGCCGGATTCTTATGCGCTTTTGTGGCTGCTGCTGTTTCTGTTTGTTATTATTATATTTGCGATGAATTGGCAGCGGAAATGCCAATTGAAGCTACCTTTAACAAAAGCCCCACGAAGATGCCCGCCCCCGGGGTTAACTGACGGACAGCATCCCCGGCTGTTTTGGATGACTCAAGTGCATTTTAGGTGGAGGCCACTTGAGCTAAAGTTGAAAATTGATTGATTCCACTAAGCGAATGCTCCCGACGAGCACATGGAATTCGAAGCTAACCCACTCGAGTGGTTAAGGTACAGTCTAACCTCGGTGGCATTAGCTACGATAAGCCACACACACGCGCTCCCTTTCTTTGCCTTGCTACATGTTGCTGGCTAGTTTCTTAATTAATTACATTTCATAGGAATTTAAAAGAGGAGGAAATTATTTGATACACCGTAAAAATTAAGGGGAATCTACATAATTTGTAATATAATATTGGTTATTATAGTATTTATTTTTTTCTTGTGTAGTTTCATTGTATACCTTAAATTGAGTTCTACGAATATTCGGGGTATTTCAAAATTGATAAGACGCATCTTATCTGCTACTCAATCAATCCGAAAGAGGCGCGTGTGAGCGCGTAAACAAATAGAAGCGGATCAGGGCCGGAATGAGTTTTGCGGATTAACCACTGACAACCTTCCTATCTCTCTGCTTGGTAAAGAAAAAACAACCACGATCAGGTGAGTACAAAAGTAAATATTCGAATCATTCTTAGCGCAGCGGGATTTATTCTTATCACCCCCAGAAAAGTTATCAGTTCTCGTGGAAAGACAGACCGAAAAATTGAGCCGGAAATTGGCAAGACCACCCAAACGAATTGCCTTCAAAGCACTCGTCAAGTTGAATTATACTGTCAGGATGGTCCAGCGGTTGCATTTTAGCCTGGTTAATTGCTGGCGACAAGCCTTTGGCTATAATTATACAGCCACGTAGGTGGGCGCCTGTTTAGTTGGCGGACCGGGCCAAAAATGTCCCAGGCCCACTAATAGACAAATCAAACGAACGAGACCCCCCCACGCACACTCTTACACTCTTTTTGGGATATAGAATGATAATGTCTTGTCGGAGACAGAGAGCTAATTTGTGAACGTATTTCACGATTTCTGGGTGAAAATGCTTTATGCAGTGAGTGACATGGGAATTTGGCCATAATAGCGCGCATAATTGGCCGTAAAAGATGATCGGCCAAAGGGAGATCGGTTG
Organism: Drosophila varians; assembly: GCA_018150405.1. Classification (NCBI taxonomy): domain Eukaryota; kingdom Metazoa; phylum Arthropoda; class Insecta; order Diptera; family Drosophilidae; genus Drosophila; species Drosophila varians. Next base: position 7,150,293 of record JAECWK010000015.1, read on the forward strand.
GCTTTCAAAGTGACAACCCCAAAGGCGAGCAAACAATGTTGACAAAATGCCGACCGATGTCAATGTACAGTGGATATTGGAAATATATAGAAAAGATTTTGAGAAAAAAAAAATTAGAATATGTAAAAAAAATCTTTTTCAACCTATCCTTGCACTCTTTTTTAAAAAAAAAATATTTTTTTAATTTTTAAACCGTTTTTCTACCCACTGTTTTTAACAAAAATTTGGACATGTCTATATAGTATATCTTATAGATATAGAAGCGCACCTGTCGCCTGACGAAATGCGTAAACAAAAATAACAACAAGCGACAAGCTCAAAGTTTTCTGTTTTTATTCTATTTTATTCTTTTTGAGGTCAGCTAAGAAATAATATTATTAACGACGCCACAAAGAAATGTTTAGCGCAAAAAGTCGGAAAAAAATAGATGAAAAGCGAGTGAAAAAATACGACGAACATTATAATGTCTGATCTAACTGCTTTATAGCGAAATACGCGACCCAATTTTTGAGCTTATCGCACCGCAGCTGTCACCGCAAAGAAAAATGGAATTGAAAATAAAACCATGGAGTGGAAGTGGAATTGGATTTGAAATTGGAATACGACTGATTAGCTTTCAGATCTCAAATGAATGAATCCCCAACACACATGGACCATTGACGTACCTTGCCGGAGACAGAGATAGAGATAGAGACAGAACTAATTGTAGTACCTAGAATCCAGAGGTCCATGGGGTTATCTGGCCAGATCACGCCTGGGAATAGAGAGGCTGATAAGCCGAAGAGGTAGAGCTGAAAATCAGACTCCGGATCGGAATCGGACCCGGGCTCGGTTAATTTATTGTCCGTACGTATGCTGGGACAATAAATGTGTATTACGTAGTTGGGGCAGTGAGAGTTCATTAACTTTCATCGCTGGGCTTGTGCGATCATCTCAGAAACCGAATTAATTCCATTGGGAAATTTAAATTGATTAACACGCGCATTTAACAGGGAAATACTTTTAGCCATTGCGGCCATTTCGCTGCCGGATTTCTCAATATTTTATGGCCAACATGGGTTCGCTTTGTGCAGACAACAAAATGCAGATACACATGTATCTGCTGGGATTTAAAATTATTAATTTTCCATAAATCAAATCGAGTTCATCTGTTGCCGGGAAATTTTCTCAAATTCTGTTTCATTTTCCATTCGCCAGACCATTCGACCAGCCATCCAGCCAGCCAACGCAGCGACAAATCAAATTTAATTGTTTATAAATAAAACGTTTTTCTCAATGATGTCTGATGCTTTTTCCCAGGCAAGAGACCTGCGAAATTAGTTGCGTATTAGGAAAACATAAATTAGGCGTCTTGGCGGTATAAATTAAATTTATCACTTTCGATAAAAGCCTGTGAGGGATGTGGGTCTTGGGAAATTAAAGAAACGTGTCGCCAAAAAATGGAAATTATGATTTCTTCCGAAGAAGCTGTAGAGGTTAGTTTGGATATTACAAAATATATTTATTATGATTATCTAAGTAGGAATAAAGTATTAAATATTAATGAAAGTAGCTCTCTTCTGAGAACTAAAACTCTAGAAATTCTTCGCACAATCAGACTGCCCCATAAAATGTCAAGTGCTCTATAACAGAACATTTCCCTTGTTTCCAACTTTCTCCCAGCATTGGAGCAGCGCATTTCTCATTAAACATATCAAGTAACAACCGCACAATAAACGTCACGAGTGGAAAAACCCACGAGACTGGATGGAGAAAATCTGAGGGGGGGAAATCGTCCAAGGAATTTCCATGTGAGAAACTGCCACAAGCGGAGCCACGTAATTTATGGCCCTCACGGTGAAAGTTGATATAAATCTCAGGAGTAACTTAAAAATGAAAAAGAAATTGAGCCGACAGACACGAGAGACGCACAAGAAGTTTAAATTGTTGCCTGTAGTAGCCCGCCGACATGTGGAAGGTGCAGGTGGAAATCCAGGAGGGGATATATCCTTCAGGAAACAGGAACTCCCAATGATGATGATGTGTTTAGGGGATTGGAAAAAAATAAAAAATTATCCACAGACAGGAGGTTTATAGTTTTAAATAGAGGATAGTTTGAAAACAAAGTAAATAATTCCCTTTAACATAAATTACACGGATTTAAAATTTATTTAAAGTCCAGAGGCAATTATTACGTATTTAAAGCTTTTGCTGAGAAAGTTTTTAATTTGTTTGCCTTAATTGCAAATAATTTTTAAACTTTTACCAGCAGTAAATACCACATCCCCTCACCCTTGACCTTACTGTGTCCACACAAATACATAAAAATACATTTAAAAGGGCGTAGAGTGTAAAAAAAAACACAAGTAAGGGTTGCGAGAGGGGGGTTAAATAAATTGCTGTTAATTTTTCTCTGGCTCGGTTCGTCAAGCGGCGCCGAAAAGACGACGACCCATGAGGATGGCTGGACTAGTGGACGGGCTCACAGGACCCGCAGGACAACACCTAAAGTGCATATAATTTTTCAATTTGAATTGTCTGCCCTGCTCCATTTTGTGGCGGCCAAAAGGTGGCAGAAAACAACAAAAAAAAGGCAACCAACCCACCAAATGAGTTGTGGCCAAAAAGTTGCACCATTCGGATGCGTGTCGGGTATGTGTGTATTTTTGTGTGCTTGTGCAGTTAAGCAAATATTTAATTGCTGCACTTTTTCTGCTGCTGAAAGTTTGCCAGGACCTGCCCGTTTGTGCTGGCCTTTTTTCGAGCCATAATTTATGTGCTGCCATTTGCTTCTACCGCCTGCCTTTTTGACTCCTTCCCCGGTTAATGATGTTGACCTTAACAACAAATGTTAAATGTTGCATCAACAATGTTGGCTCCCCAATACGGATTGATATCCTTTTGGCCTCTCCGACCTCTCCTGTCAACGCCTGCGGGCATTTTTAATGCCTTTTCAATAAATGTGGCAAATGGCAACAAAAAAACGGCATATTGTTGCCTACTTTTGTGAGTCGCCAGCGTGATTTCCATAATGAGCAATTTGTTTCACAGTCGGTTGGCAGTCAGCTATTTACGTCGGTCTTATTGTTATTTCGGGCACTGTTTTTTGTTTGCCGCATAATTAATTGTTTTCACACATAATAATTTAATACGGCGAACACGTGTAAAGCCATTGGCCAACAATATTAAATAAATGCAATGTGCCACATCAATTATAATTGGTTTGTTCACTCGGGAGTATGGGTGAATGTGTAGTTTGCCATGTGTCAATGTGGTTGTTGCCATTTTGGCCTTTTTCGCATGTGTTTAAACACCATTAAAATAGCCGTAAATTATTGGACGCCTTTGCACCCCACAACACTATGATGGCGCTTCAAAAGGTAACGGGATTTCAAGAGCTTCAACTCTTAAACCTGCACTCTCATCCATCACAAGTGAGAGTTGGCCAACTTTATTAGCTTTTTGGCCAAGCTGGCAATCATTGCAGCTTAGGTAAATATTAATAACGTCCAGGCAGACCAGAAAAAAACAAGAGATACGAGAGAAACGAGCAAAAGAAAGTACAGTGGCTTAAATATTAAACAAAGTTGGGGATAAGTTTTTCCATATATGGGATATTTTATATTCAAAAGTCTACTATGTAAGATTTTTCTTTTTAAAAAATTTAATTATTTTTTATTGTTTCGGAAAATTAAAGTATACTCCACTGTTTTTATCTTTTTTTTGGGCAGTGTAAAACTTTTTCATTTCACTTGTTTCATATAGGGAAAGGTAAATGATGCCACACAAACCAAAAAAAAGGAGCAGCATCCACAGAAAAACAACAACAAACTAGTCATATGAATTTATGACCACCAGAAGGTGGGATGGGGAAAAGTTTTTTCGTTTTTGGGGAGGGGAATACGGTTGGGAAAGAGTGCTTAGCAATATTGGGGGAATGCAACAAAATTATAATTTATGTGGCTTTAATAGCCGTTGGGTAGCCCCAAGGTGAACCAGAGTCTCGGTTCCTTACCCCTCAGAATTTTTGTTCTCTTCTTATCACATGTGACGTCTGAGGCAGGCCGGAGTTTTCTTTCTTTTTTACAGCCTCTGTCGTCTATGAAAATAAACCCAAGATGGAAGGACAAGCCGAAGGAGGCGAGAAAAACAAGTGGGCGGAGGCATGTGGGGTAGGTGTTATCAGGTCGGCTTGCCTGTAGCAACATTTATTTTAATGCCTTATCACAATGGCAGGCCAGACTGTGGCTAGGCCTTAGAAAAAAGAAACAACAACTGCACAATTGGGAGTTATGAGCCTGTGACTGGCAGTATCCCTCTCTATGTATGTACAAGTGTATATGTGGGTCTTTTTTGTATTTTTTGTTGTTGTTGTTGTTATGCCCCCTTCTGATAACACCCCCAATTGTTTTTCTCCGTCGCGTCATTTGGGAATTTATACGTTTTTACTATTTCTCCTTAGTTTGGTAACGCCTACGTTTTGTTTTTATGCCTTGCTGCTGCTCCTTATCATACTTTAGTGTTCTTGTTGTTTTCTGGCCGATAAAAAAAAAGTACATAAATATATATGTACATACATATATATATATATGTAAGTATAAAAATGCAAGCGATAATAATTCCCGCTGCTTAAATGTTTCTATAACTCGTACATTTAATTTGTGGCCGAGTATATTTTACTCACGATTTGTCAACAGGAAATATGCATAAGGTTTTTTACTTGAATCTCGACACTTGGATCTGAGTTTGTGGAATTGGATTCTGTACTTGGCACCGCTGCGCACTCCCGTTATCATTTACTCATTTCCCGTTAACCACGAACAAAGCCCACGCATTGTACTCAACGTAATGCTGCTGTGCTGTGCCTGTGCCTGTGTATGTGTTCAAAGATCAAGTGAAGAACCCCTGCCCTGCGCCATTTTACTTTTTTTCCCCCGCCATTTTTTTCTCAAAGTCAAAGATTATTCATGAATAACGATCCACGCACTCTAACACGTAAGCCATTCCAAGAAAAAACTCAGCAACCCAAGGGAATCATAAAAAATATTATTCCCAACTAATCTGTTTTGCAGGGAAATTATAGAATTCCTCATATTTTAGTTAATCACCTTATTGTCAGGAATTACGGATGATTTTTTACTTTATCAACCACAAACAATGGTCAACAACTTTTAAATATTTTAAGTCTGACTCACATATTGTTGATTTCGAAAATAAAAACAAAGATTGTTAACCATAAACAACTTTTGACTCAAATTTAAATATTTTTAAAGCAAAAATACCAAGAGTTCTATTTATTGAAGCTTACCTGTGAGACATTCTGGGCCGCTGGCTGGCCGCAGGGCGAGTGGAGGAGCTCGTGTTGCTCCAGCTGCTCCCGGGAGGCGAAGGCTGCAGTGCACTGCATACAGGGATATGCTCCACTGAGATCTCCGGTGGTGGAGCCGGGACTGGAGGTGGATCGTGGTGCACTCAGATCCAGATCGTAGGCGGAGTTGCTGCCCACACTGCTGTTGCTACCTGGAAGCTGTGGTGGCATCAGGGGCGGCTGGTGTTGCTGCTGCTGCTGCTGGTGGTATTGTTGCAGTTGCAGCTGCGACGATTGCTGTTGCGGTTGCGACTGTTGCTGGAGGTGGCTGGGGGAACTGGAGCTGGCGGAGCGGGCGGATTGCATGGCCAGAGCGGCGGCGGCCATAAACTGCGCCTGCAGATGGGCGGGCAGCTGACCTGGCAGCTGGGGCGTGGCATGCGAGAGGTGGGCGAATAAATCGCTGGGTGGACCTGCTCCCACACCGCCCATTCCTACACCGGAAATGGGCGAGCACATTGGCGACAGCTTGTTGGTGTTGTTGTGGTTTTTGGCCAGATCACTGTTGTTGTTGTTATTGCAGCTGGAGTTGGCAATACTGCTGTTGCCGTTGGCATTTGTGTTACCAATACTGGTGGCTGGCGATTTCAGATATCTCCGACTGCCGCTACTTAAGTTGCTCTGCTCGTCCTCCGGCTCGCTTTCCGGATGCGCTGCACCCAGATTTAACTTGTCGTGGGGATGCTCGCTGGCAATGTGTTCACTAAGGGACTGTAAATCAAAGAAAAGGTTATAGAATTAAATAAATTAAGCATATAATTTAGATAAAATCACCTGAAACATTCTACAATACTTATAAACTCTTTCAAGGTTTAAAAGAAAACAAAAGAACTCGAAAATATTTCTTTAAAAGACATTTACTTGACTTTTTAAGGCCAGCGTTCTATGATCAAGGATCGTTAAGCTTTAAAAGCATTTTCCCAGAAACTCACCTGGAAGTCTGTGAATCGCTTATGGCACTGGGTGCACTTGACCAGAAAATCATCGGCAGCGGCACCTGGTTGCACGTGCTGGCCATCCTGGGATCCAGGCTTGCTGTGGTGCGGCGACTGGTTATGGTTATGGTGGTGCAGACTGGAGGCTAGCGAGGGAACTGTGGTGGGTGGAGAAGAGGGAGAAAAAACAAATTAACTGCCAGATCGTTTAAGAACCATAAAAAAGAGGCGAAGGAGCTCCAAAAGCATAATGAGTCTTGGGGGAAGTGGGAGGGGGGATGGTGGTGGCGGTGGCTGAGGTGGCACAAGGGCTGGAATGGATCGACTTAATTTCGTGGCAAATCAACTTTGCAGGCCTTCACGGAAGGCTGGAATCCAGAGAGCCGATGATCTCATGGTTCTTTTGGATCCAGCAAAGAAAACAGAAAACGAAGGGAAAGAATACGCGAAAAAAGAAAGACTGATGAAGAAACCAAAAAAGAACGCACATACACTAAAGAATGTATAAAAAAAAGTTTCTTATTTTAAAGCAGATACCTTCAAAAATTTTTGTTTTATAATCTTAGATTTTTTGTGCAGTGTACTCTTGAAATATACAAGAAGAGTTGACTTAATCAGTTGAAAAACGCGTTCAACCATGGCAGAAATGAAAAAAAAAGATGGAAAAAGACTGAAGAAAGAGAAACAGAATAAGATTGCTTTGTTCAGTCGAGGGTCACTCGATTGCCCTCTCTTTCCACCCCTATCTTTATCTCTTTCCTGGCAACTTTGTATCTGTATCTGAGAAGGTAGAAGAACGGCTGCAGATACTCCACAAAATGGAGTTCCTTTCTGTTCGAGTTGCCTGGTTGTTTGTTTTTTTTCGTTGCCCACAATGAGAGTCTTTGTTCTGTTGCCATTTGATCGCTACCTTAATTTAAGCCAATTAACTGACGGCAGACGAATAAGAAGAACAACAACTGCCCGAGGAATATGAGATACAGATACAAATACTCTCGCATACGGGCTGGGGAATGAATGGACCCTGTTCTCGGCGGCGGACTACCTTTCTGACCCACACAGAAGTATCTGTGTCTGAGGGCTGGTGTCCGGTACAATCAAGCGCAATCTACGAAAGTTCATTGCACGTTTTCACTTTCGATAGTTGCAATCTTAATTGATTCTGATGCCCGGCCATGCGGGTTCGATCAAAAAGAAATGAAGACCCATGATAGTGGCAGAATGAAATCGTCGGTACATGGAATTAATTTATGCCACCACCCACCTATTGGTCGCCCACTTAAGAAGCCATTAAAAGCCATTATAGGACAGCAGCTGACAGCCATAGATATACAGCATGTCCAGCTCCAAGATCCCAGATCCCTGCTCCCAAGTCCCAGGTCCATGCCAGTTCATAATTTCAGAAGCCAAGAATTTATATCATTTGGCCGGCCTAATGACATTTTTATTAAAAGTTGTAAAACGAAACAACACTTTTTTATGGGCCAACATTTTGTTTCATCAACATAATGCTTTAAAGGGGAAATGCTTGGGGAAAATGGCTTGGGGATGGGGTAAACGTGAAACTCAACAAGTGTGTCACCAGCTCATTTAGCTCAATCAATTTTTCATAACCGATGTCAGTGAGGAATTATTAACGCAATCGCCCCGAGACAATTCCGTATTTACACTTTTATATTTTCGTCGTTGGGGCTGTCGGTAACCGTATTGAAATATTGAAAGTGTCCCGCAAATTAATTTCAATTTATGCTCAGCCCAAAACGAAATGAAAAGGAATTTCTTGTATTTGTTTCTACGGCACTCGGAATTCGAGCGTTTTATTTTGTGAATATTTTCTTAGTCAGTTGGTTTCCATTTTCAGTTTGTGGCCCTCCTTTGGCTTTCAACTATTTTGCGACCAACGCCGACCAATTGAAGTTGATTGATAGTGTTTTTGGTAGAAAGGGGCATGATGATGGCATGATTTATAAAGGACCAAAGGTATTTTCAATTGAAAAGATAGGTAGAGGTCGAGAAAAAGATTAAACATCTTCATAATAATAAAATAAATAAATTGTAATGTTATTCGCTGAAAGGTATTTCTCTTAACTTAGGTATTCAGATGGAAATAAAAGCAAAAGAATCGCCTGCTTTGACAGTTGCCAAAATCATGATCGCTGGTGGATTTTAGTAAGAGGGGGGGAGGGGGAGGATATTTTCAAAAATTTATTGACGGCAACACGTTTGCCAAAAACAAAAACAAAGGCCGGCAATCAAAAAATCTCGGCGAGCTTTCATCAGTGGGTTAAGCAGAAGCAGCAGCAGCTGCCGGGGGAAATCTTCTGGAACGGTGTCAAGTGGTTGTTGTTGGAGCTTTTGCTTTTCTATCTGTTATTAGTTCACCTGTGCGGTGGAAAACACGCGCACCCAAAATCGGTGGCGCAGCGGGGACGGAAATGGGCCAGAGGATGGGGGGCTTATAAATATTATAAATAATACGTAGATGGGCAGGCGGCGTAAATCAACGGAAAATATCAGAGACCACAATGATACATTTGTATCTGCAGAAAGGCAAACATAGATAGAGATACAGATACAGATACAGATACAGATACATCGGATCTGGCACCCACTAATTTTATGTGCTTTTTTTATTGCCAACTTTTATTAGCCAGACATATTTCGACTAAGCCCGGCTAATGCAAATTTATTTATTTCTCTTTCGCCTAGTTGGCCGTTTTCTTCTTATTTTTTCGGTGTGTGTTTTGAAAATTATTTAGAAACACATAATTTATGACCCGGGGCCGTTTGAATTTCCACCTGATTTTTCTCAGTTCTCGCCGCTGTCAGTGGCCAAAGTGTTTTTTAATATTTCAATGACAGCCGATTGTCAAAACGTGTGAAGAAAAGTGGGGGAAGTCCACGCCGATGACAATTTTCCTTTTGGCCGGCCGTCAGGTGAGACAAATTCTTTTTGCGTTTTTCGAGATTTGAATTGTTTAGATTTTGCTGACGCAGTTTCAGACAAATGGACAGGTGGCGCCTGGGCCGGTACTTGATGATATTTAATGCAAATAAACATAAATTTTAGCACTTAATTATAAACAGACGTGGTTCGGCGATCCGGTGCAGCGCAGTCAATGAACGTGGTTAGCATATTTATGAAATAAATTCCCATCGCATTGGCTGCAAATGAACGAGTGCCGAGCCACTTAGTACAGAGCTAGCTAATTGCCAATGAAAAACGACACTATCAGACAGTGACAATTAATTTATATATTTATTGTTGTTCCCCTAAATATGTGGTTTGGGTGCCTTTCCCGGCGATAATATTACGAACTAGATAATTAAAATACTTGAAGCTTTTTTCCGGTGCTTGTTTGGTAAACGAAAACCTGTGAGAAGGCCTCGGGCTGTTGTTGTTTTCGAATCGTTCAGGTTTCAGACGTGCGAAAGTTTATTGGGAAGAACCCTCTTGGAATTCCTTGTGCCTTGACTCAAGTGGCAATCGAATATTCTTACATATGAGCAGCATATGGGGTCCTGATCCTGATACAGATAATCCCTCTAAATTTAGAATGGCCGCACTCTTTCGGGGACCTACTACCTAGAGGCACCTTTGGCCCTGGTCTACTCTCCTCCGCCACTTTTCGGATTGGAAATGGGCACAAAGGTGCCCATGTTGCCCCTCAAGTGGTAATGCAAAGGTGCAGATTCGGAGCCAGACGCATTCCTAAATATAGAATTCTTCTCAACGGGCAGGGAGAATTTTCTTCTTTGCCCTTTTGCGTTTATTTGTTTGTTCAGCAAGCTGATGCTGCGTGCGGCATACTGCATGCTGCATGTTGCACGTTGCTAGTTGCCGTTGCAGTTGCTCGCTGCTGGTTGCTGGCTGATGGTTGCTGGCTGCCACGTTTATTTTATTTGTAGCATTTTGCTTTGCTGAGTGTGAAATTTTAATAGCCAAGCGAGCCGTGTCCGTGTTCGTGTCCCTGTCCTTTTTTTGTCTGGTATGAGTCAGGGCAGGGAAAGGAGGAACATATGTGTCCGTGGGTGCACTATATCTGCGATTTACCTTGAAAAAATATGCAGAAATGCGTGTGATGTCGGGGCGATTGTGGGCGTTTGAAATTGGAGTTGCAGTTGAAAGCAATTACAGAAATATGCCAAAAACGGGCGGAGGACGATTCACAGAGGTGTTCAAAGTGAAGACGAACATGCCACAGATGCAAGACAGTTCTCTGCTCCTCAAGCAAAAACGGCCAAAGATACTATTTCAAAACATTTCCAGGAATCGTTAACCAACTCCTCACCAATGGACAGCTTCGATTTTTATTTTAAAAATAAGTCAATAAATAATACGACACTTTTCCTCTTCATGAACTTTTACGATCGACTTCTGAGAAGTGCCATTCGGCAATATTGGCAAACTTTACGTGTCTCGAAAGTAACTAAAATGTTTACAACATCCTTTAAAAGTATATATTCGTGTGTGTCCTTGGTGTTATTACCAGTTTTTTTTACAATTTTAAATTTTAATTTATTCGGGGAGCTCTCTATTAAACCAGAATATAGTCAAAGTTTAACTTAACTTGGCTAATTGATATTCACTCTGGCCTCGTTCACGGCATAGTTGCATATATTTTTTCACCCAATCGGTGTAGCAAAAAAAAGGGCTTCGAATGCAATTGAAACTTTTTCTGCGAGTCTCAGCCGCCACAATAGAGCTGTTGACTATTTTTGTTTATTTAAAACTTTTAACAATTATTGTGCAATTGTGCGAAATTTATTGCAATTGAACGCCAATCAGAGGGGAAATGGCGGGGGTTCTGTTGCTTCTTTTGGCCAGTTTTTCTGAATGCCTGCTACCCGTTAACCAAAATCGTTTACATGTTAAATTGTGCCTGCTGAGGGATACAGGCCGATCGTCCCCCCTTTGAGCCTCCTTTTTGGCACTGCAATTTTGCCTGCCCTTTGGCAACACCTTTTTTCATAGGGGTTTATAAAATCGGCGGGGCTGGGGCTATCGAGGGGGGGTGCCTGAGTGCACCCTTTTGTTTGCGCCGATTTTTTGGCACTTTTTTTGGGGCGGCACAATGAGCAGCATGAGAATTGTTGTCTCGTGCTGTGGCGGGCATTAAATAAATAAGAAAAAATATTCACAAAAATGCAGAAAGCACAAGGAGGTGGAAAAGGTTGGGTCCCGGGACTGGTCCTGGTCCTGATCCTGGTCCGGGCACATTCCGTGCAATTTTCACTTTACAACTGTTTCAAAGTTATCTTTGTTTCAATTGTGTACACAGCGGCAGCAAAGGGAGCAGCAAAAAATATTGGCAAACAATTTACTTTTGAGCAAACGCGAAATAAAAGTAAAATGTGGCAAATAATTTGCCCAAAGCTGCGGCAGGTTGAACATCGAGAGGGCCAAATAATACAAAAAAGGGACTTACAGGATATCAAAGAGGATTTTTCCCTCATTGATTTATTGTCTTTTTTCTCTTTGCTGGGGCTCGATTGCAATTTAAAGCTGAGGCAAGAAATGTGTTTATTTTCGAGCTAAAGTAAAAGTATCTGCAACTCCACTCAAGATAGGCATCGGCCAAATTAATCATCTTTGTTGGATAGTTTGGGGCCAAGTTTGTTTAATTTCGATTACCAGGCGAAGAGATGAGACCCGGTGTTCTGTCAACGGCGGAGGGCGCAGGATGCAGGACGTGTAACAGGACGGGCAGGAGTTATAAATGGCAGCACCGACAGCACAAGCATATAAAACTGACATCCACTGACAGGAAGCAAAATGATTAATTAGGCCGATGCCTAGGGCCAAGACACAACCTAGGATCTCCCAGGACTAATCCAAGATCCGATACTCAGATAAATGTTTAATTTGAGGCCGAAGCAAAGTTGATCTAAATAGCATTGATGGGTGGAAATTAGCGCTGATTTAGTGGCCACGAGTCCAAGCACATATAGCTTAGATATATATTTACAAAAACAAAACGAGTAGAGCTGCCAAAGGGGGCGTTACCGTGTGTCTAGGTGATAATGGGGGACAGGTTTTTTAGCCATGGCAAAATGTTTGATTTATGGCATTTTGGAGCCATTTCGAAATGCGACACAACACACGCCGAGCAGCCGAAAATTAGTACAAGATGCGCACCGATATTTCTAAAAAGCTCCCGAGAACAGAATTTCGTCTGTAGCCGGCGATTAATATCCATCGCAGACGCAGCTGCCCAGCGCCATCAAGTTGGCCAGGGGAACAAATAACCAGAGAACCGGAAAGTATATAGATATACATTTGTATCTGCAAGTATGTGGGCCAACCTGTGCGCCGGCGACTGATCGATTAGCCAAACTATCGCTTGTTCGCATGTTCGAGGGCTTTTAGTTCCACCCACAGAACAGGGACCGAAGAACGGAGCTGCTTAAATAGCCATAAATTATAATTTATAGCTGCGGTGTAGCCCATTTTTTCTATTTTTCGTTTTTTTTTGTAACATGTGCAATTAATCCGTCTCTTTAGCTGGCTTATCAATTGTCATGTAGCCAAAATGGACGTGGGCGTTGACAATCGCCACGAAGTTGCGCCATCCACTTACCCAATTTCTCAACTCATCGTCTTCAATTAATTTACAAAGCTACGTATTTCACACCTTCCCGTTTATGCTGATGAGCTCTGGCCACTGACAGTTTAATGCTTTGTTTACACCCATCGAAAAGTATCTTTTGGAGAGGCTAACAATATGGCCATAAAACAGGTTCCTCAATGGACGTTTTTGTGGCCATGAATGGGCCGAAAGTCGTTCATTTCATTTCTACCTGTTCAACACGCGCATGCGGTTATCTTGGCCAGGGGTGGCTCTACCTGGTGATTTTCGGGTGGGTGGAGATTGCCAAGGCAGCGGTTCTGTTTTCGGTTCGGTTCACTTCGGCGGTGCCAACAAATCAAATCGAATTGTGGCTGCAATTGGTTGAATGGCAACCGAAAAAAACATAGAGAGGGAGATGCCTATAACAGGTGCTAAATAAAGGTGCTAAATAATATGACTAACTAAGAAATTTGGTTAAAATTGAACAAAAGGAATGTTGGATCCTTTCTAAACTAAGCCTTGCCCTAAATTTTTTCCTGTGCACATTAGTTTTCAAGGAGAGTGAACCTTTTCGAGGTAATTCGAAACCTGCTACGATCCTTACTCGTTTTTTATGCTTTTGTTTTTCTACAGTTTCTCTTTTTTTTTTTTTTTTTTTTTGTTCCCTTGAGGTGAAGACCACACATTGGGCTCTTGCAAGATGGCGGAATTTCTCGGAAACTGCTAAGCTTGCGTTTTTCGATGGAGACTCCTAAACCTTTGGCGCGAAAATCACAATCACACATACATATACAGATACGAATACAGATTCAAAGATCCAACGCCCACCATCACAAAAACGCACACTGAAAGCCGCTTTCAATTGCATCTCAGACTGATAATGATTTCGATCTTGTTTGGTGTGAGATACTCTGGGATGCTGGGAAGCTGGGATGATTCATCCAGAGTTCTATTGTCGATTGTTGGGGAACACTTACACTGCATGGTGAAGGCTGTGGATGGCATGCTCTGCTGAATGATGGTATCCTCTTGGCCGAAACGTGAAGACGACGGCGCCAAACAGGACAACATTTGGAATGCTTATTGTGGTCTAACACTTGGCTTTAGCTTTTGAATATTTTGATTTGAAATATTGTTTTAGAGGCTGATTTTCGGGTTCTTTTGGACTTTATTCCGCTTTTATGTTTTTGGTAAGCACACACGTGTGGCGGCCATTGGTGGACCTTGGGTTTATTTTGCGATAATTTGAAACATTTGAAGCACTTTATCTTTTTTTGGTTTTTAGGGCAACGCTGCGCGGATCGCGTTTGTTATTATTTTTTTCCAATTCTCGAATGGCTGACTGACTGTTCTAAAATATTATTTTGTGCGTTCTCTGCGTGATTTTACTGTGTGTTCTCAGAGGTTTTCTCTGTGGGAAAGCGACGCGTGTGATGCCGTCGCGACGTCTACAGCAACTGAATTCTAAGTTCTGACTTTGCCAGCATCTGAGTTAGCTGCCACCGCCGCTACGTCCTCGTATCCGTATCCGTCGGATTCGCTGCGAGACGAACTGAGAGATGCTAGCGAGAGCGCTCGATGCGAGGGTGTGCGTAAGCCACCACCAGCATAATATAACGGTGTAACGGTTCACCGTTGCCTGTCCAAGATACAGATACATTTACGGGTGTACGGGAGGGTTTATATGTTCCTGCCTCTGTATTCGAGTATCTGTGTGAGGCGATACCAAAGTGGGGTGGTGCTGGTGGCTCTCCAATTGGAGAGCACCTTCTGTAGACATAACATGCCTCTGCTATTCCAATATCGTAAATGTTAACCCTTGAAAGCCTCAGAACCCCTAAAATGTAACGTAGCAAACAACGTAAGGATGTTAACAAAATAGCAATAAATAAATATAACTTGTTTATAAAGCAAAATATTTTCTATATCCTCATATTCACATTTTTTTAACGTTAATTAGGATATTTAGAGTTTTATCTCAAACAAACTTCTTTTAAAACCCCCACGTATGGGAATTATTAAAAGCTGCTTATCTTTTGTTTCTTAGAATTATGTAGGCAGGGTTCTTTTTATTTCAATGGAATTATTTTCCCTTTCCGTACTTGCATCATTGTGTTAACGGACAAACTCATTTGCACTTGCGATTGCAAAATTTTCTCCAATCTCCGCCTTGGGGGGATTTCCAACTAAGAAATACCGAAATTATGCCAAGATTGCTCCACACATTAATGACATCCAGTTCCCCAGAATGTCCATCAATGGACACGCCTTCAAATGACAGAAGAATTCAAATCGTCGAAGATCTAAAGAATTTCTAACGAAACAAAAAAGATTGGGGAAATGGTATCATTCTTCAGCTCCATCAACAAGTTGTAGGATCTCTAGAGATCTGTTTTTGTAATATTTTAACAGTAAAATGTCTTACATTTGGCGATGCAGAGTTACAAAAGAAAATTCTTAGATTTGATTTCGATTTTATCGTGTGATAAGAATCGATCCAAACATTACAAAAAGTATCTTTGAGGCTATGGAAAAATAACTGATTGTAAACCCCCTCAAAGAGAAACAAACGCAACAACATAATAAACAATTTGTATATTAATTTTTTAATGCGGTTAACACATGTTTCCCCCTCTTTTAGTCACACCCACACACACTCACGTGCGTGTAAGTGTAAAATAGGTGGAGCTTCATAATTTTCTCACTTGACGTGGCGGCCAGCGTTCCATGGACTTTTGTGGGAGAGCGAGCGAGAGACGCTCATGGCTCACCTAAATGTATCTGTGTGTGTGTGGCTGTGTGGGGTGGGGGATTGTATCTTTGCATCTGTGAGGTTTGTGTGGGTGCTTAATGAGAAACGAGGTGCGGTCTTTTCGGGAAAGGTGCGCACATTGGTCGCTTTGTGGCACCTGTTGCATTCACTCGATTGGTGGAGATTCGTTTCGACGAGCGCGATCGGAAATTGTGGGTGGAGGTGTGAAAATTGTAATACTCTTTGCAATATTAGTTTTTCTTTAGAGACTATGTTATCCTTGCACTTCCTGTTTCTCTAAGAATGCCCTCATAATGCAAATAATTAAGACACAGTACCTTAAATTACCAATTCCCGCATTCGCTCTAAGAATTTCTTCCCAGGCTCCGGCAACACCCACTGAAAGTTCTTCATTTAAATTGGGCCTGTCGATCATATTCGATCCTAGTTTTCACTTGGATTTTTCCGTGGCCTCTGGGCCTGTTTTGGATTCGGCTGCTGGTACCCACATAAAATAGAATTAACTAAGTACTTTGGTGGTTTCGCACTGACGTCATTGACTGAGGAATCAATTAATTTTACTTTACAACTACGGATGGCCCGAAAGTGCGGAAAGGACTCGACGTAATGGTGGGAAAGAAAGGCAATCCTTGCGAGGGGAAGGATTGAGTCTTAGATCAAAAAGAGGGTCTCCAGATGGGTCAGCTATTTTTCACACCCCTTTGTAGGGGCATTTTGTATTGAATTGCATGCATGTTTCTCGTTTTTCCACAATTTTTAATTAGCAGTAAACTTTGCGCGGCCCCAGAAAAGAAAAGAGAAACGAACCCGAAACCAATTCGATTCCGAAACCGAACCGAAAGTAATGACAGCATAAATACTTTTGAGTGTGGCTGGTAGGGGTGGCTGTACGTTCAATGGATCTGTTGTGGTGGTGCAGAGTGATGCACATTTTGGGGTCGCACCACAACATTGGACTCGGAATCGGAATCGGACTCGTAATCTCAAGTGCTCGCTGTTCTGCGGCCGCCTTTGCCTCATTTCGTTTAACACTTTATGTGACATTTAAGTGCGGGGAAATGTCAAATTTCCTCCCAAGTCTCCCAAATATGTCCATGTACCGCGGTCTGAGCCGCTTCACCTCCACCTCCTAGAAAAGGGGGGAATTCCGGTTGAAAGGGCCCAGTCAAGTGTCGGGTATTGTGTGGGAAGATTTTCCCCCTCGAAACGTTGGATTCCTCAAAAGCATAAAGTGCAATTGTGGGTTAATTCCATGGACAAGAATTATAACTAATAGTTGATCATTAAACAAGTCGACCAACTCTTTGGTAATCCTTTCCCCTTATCCTCAAAGTGTGCCAGCCACAACCAATCCTTCTTCTTATCCTTGAAAGTCCTAACATCATCATCATCCTCAATACTGTCAGGCCGATCATCGTTATCTGTTTTCATAACTGTCAATTGTTGACTTTTGTATCGAAAACTGCATTTGAATGCCAGGCGTTTACAGCCTCAAACCTTTTTTCCATTCACAAAACAGCTGGAAAAGGTCCTTGACAGTTGCTGGACGGAGGAAAGAGATGGGTAGCGGCTGGGAAATATTTAGGCACGTGTGCGTTGTATGGCATTGATTTTGCGGTTCGGCTTTTGTTGGCCTAAGCAGCCTAACGGTTTACCTGAAAAATATTTTCCTACAACATTAAATTAGGGGAGTGAGGGCCAAAAGGGGGTGCTGAGGGCAGCAAGGCCCGTATATTAGGCATTCGCGTCCTTACCGTTTTCCAATGCACTTTCCCCCAAAAACGAAAATCCCTATACTCCAATCTGGTAATTTAATATTTTGTATGAACTCTGTTTGTTTTACGCAAAAAATGTTTGCTCTGCATTCGAAGGAAATTAACGAAAATTGAAACAGATACCAGGGGCACACGTCACCGTGTTCACGTTCAGCTGAGTAAATATAATACTTGAGTTTAATTCGAGGAGGTCCTTCCTCGTGCTGTAACATTAGCTGCTAAAAGGTTAAACACTTTTAGCGTAAACCCACCTCGGAATGGGCCACCTCATCAAATCAGAAAAAATTACAAAAAATATATGAAACTGCTGGCTGATATTGTAACAATATTTAAAGTATAGCAATAATAATAAATCCCATTGGGCTGCCGGCGGCCTGTTCAAGAAAAACAATAACAAACAGCCCGAGGATCAGGACACGCTCTGCCTCCTCCTCCGGGGAGTGGACTCAGGCTGAGATACAGATTCATATTCAGTGGCAATGGCAACCGACCAAGTTTACCTTGATGCGGCCGCATCAGCGGGCAAAGTGAACAAACAAATAAGCAAATGAACGCTCGCCGAAAAAGCACAATAATAAAAACAGAAAGAAAAAAAGGACACGGGGCGGAGGGGTGAAATGAGAGGTAAACGAGATTGCGGCACGCGTCTGGCGACCTACCACAGGACAAAGGAGCTATCCAGGACTCAGGATTCAAGCGGGCCGAGCAATCGAGCAGCAAAATCAAAGCAAATCCAAGCAGAGCACAGTGGATGGAAATTAAAGAGGTCTTTAAAAATTAAGTTTTATATTTCTAGTTAATATTTAAAGCAGTTATGATCAGTAAAATAGATAATGTTAATGTTAATAAAGTTATTATCGTATTTTTATTTAATATGTATCTCAAGAATATTATTTTATCTTAAACTATTTGCCAGGGTTGCTAAATTTCTGATTGATTGATCAATGTGGATGCTTGTTTATTTTATTTTTAACCCAGTTTTTATTCTATATCTTATAAAATATTTTTTTTTAAGAGCTTAAAATATTTATTTTTCATCGCCCACAGTACTCCCAACAACCAGCAACTGGGCGAAAGAAAAAAAACAAGTTTCAGTCACCTTTTTTACTGCAATTGGTGGTGGATTCCTTGGTTGGCAGTCAGACAGAAGACAAAAGTCAGTCACATGTGCACTGGAAAACACTGGGCGGATTTTAGGGGGGTGAGAGGAGGGATGAGGGGCGGTTGCCACCTTTTTGGCAATCCTGATGCTGTTGTTGTTTCACCTCAATTGCAGCAGGAACTGGAATCGAGATCGCATTGTTGACATCACCGGTCCAAAACGGAGGACAAAATCACAGTTCTGTGGGGTAGTTTTCCCTCAGGATCAGCCCTTATTTTGGCCCAAAGCGAGCGACGGCTGCTGATTTTGTTACAGAGAAAAAAAAAACTAAGATCCAACTATTAGTTAAGGATACAAATTTTATAAAATATCTTAAATTATATTTGGTATGAGATGTTTTTAAAACGAAATATTTTTTATGCAAAGTAATTATTTAATATTGTTAATACACATTTAAAATTTAAAAATATTATTTTATGTGTATTGGGTTATTGCCGTTGAGCTACCTCACTAGGTTGTAAGTAATCACCGTCATCATCATCATCAGTATTATCGATGGGCGAAATGAGAAAGGGGAGTCCTGCCTGGGCGGACGTCAAGGACAACTGGCGTCAACATGTGCGTCATCGCAACGGCAGCCGCCACGTTTCCTCATTAGGTTGGCCAAAAAGCGATTTTCTGTTTTTTGCCCGAAATTATTTTTGGCAAAATTGCGCAGGAGACTCGCCGTGGGTGCTGCGGCTGTCCCAGTGGCGTGGGAACTCATCCGGGGTAGCTTTTCTAATGGCACACCTTCCAGCATCTAAAGCATTATTTGTGCACCTTTATCGGGGCTTTGGGCCATGTGAGTGCGTGCTGAGATTTAATGATTAATGCTGGACCAATTGCCACAACGTCCACTTAAGGGCTGCAACAATAAAAACCAAAAATAAATAAAAAGCAAACTAAGATTCGATTTATGAATACCCTGGGAGTAACAAATTAAAGTTAACTATATAAATTATTTTTATTTTTTCAAGCTTTCAAAATAAATAATAACCGCACGAAAGCATTTGATAATAAAGTTCCAAAAACTGAAGGTCACTTTCCAAAAAATATGTTTTTCAAATATATGATATATTTTCGGTTTGAATTAATTTCGAAATCAAAGTCCGTTTTCATCCCTTGAGAATTTGATTGACGTAAAACCTCTTGAAGGCAGATTTCTCGGAAACGTGTTATTTTTAATTGGAATGGAATCATACATAGGTAATCTTGACACACTAAAAATGAATTATCCCCTCGGGGCTTTAACTAATAATCTTTGATCAAGAGCAGACCAATATGTCTTATTTTTCCAACCTAGAAACAAATGGAAGGAATGCTATTTTTTGGTTTAAAGTTTAAATATGAAATTATATCTGCGTCCAGTTGATCCTTTATTTAATTCCTGCCAGGGTATAAAAGCAATAAAAATAATTTTCATATGCACTCCTGTCTGTCTGATATAAAAGGTAAATAAATATCCCGATTTAGCTGGACGCTCTCTATCTTTGTGTGTGTGTTTGCTTTCCAAAGGGGGAATGGTAAGTGACTGGTAAGGGAGTAAGGTAAGCTCCTGGAGCTGAGGCGACGCACGTTACCAGCGGATGCTGGCCAAAGTGCCGGAAGTGCGGAAGTTGCCGCAGAGTATGCAATGCTTTCCAATGCACTGAGATTTGTCTGAGAATTGTCTCTATTAATTCGAACAAAATTGTATACTAGTCTAGTTGTAGCTTTTTCAAGTGTAGATTGCTCAGCAGGGAATAGGTGGTCTGACCTAAGGGAAGAGGGAGGGAGTGGCGGCAAACCTGGCCTGATGACTAGTTTGGCATTCAAAGATTGCCCCGCATTTGGACAGCTTTCCCCGGCTCGCCCGTATGTCAGCATTTTGCACTCCGCTAATCTGTCACGCTCGGTGTAACCCCTCGCCCCGCCGCCTTCAGGGCTGCATCCCCTGGCTTTGTTCCACCTTTGCATTTTACCTGGGACCATCACCACCTCACCCCACCCGGGCGATCAGTCATCAACCCTCTTCATTTACGGTTTAGCATAATGAAAAGTTGTCAATGATGAGGGGCCGCCCGTGGAGGGAGGATGGAGGGCGAAGGACGAAGGACGCAAATGCAATTTGGGGTTGCAAACCGATACGATATAGCATTATAGCGACACGGGGGTTTTAAGCACGACACCTTTGCAGGGGAGGAATCACCAAAAAGCCGAACATCTGAAATGGGATTGAGGGGATATACGAATATATTGTATGTATAATATGGGACGCATGCCCGACGCATGCATCACCACCAGCATTAATCCTTCTGTTGCTGTCGCATTTTTCGCAATTGTTCAATTGTTCATTCAGGACCTCGGCCTGATTTCATCCTGAGGGTAGTCTCATATTCCCCGTCCTCTCCATTGTAAAACATTTGTTGCCATATCGCGATTTTGATGCATTCCCAGTGAGGTCTTTGCTCTGGATTATGAATTATGATTCTTTAAAGTCAAGTGGGTTGTCCAAATTCTCTTTTAAATTGTCCAATAAAAGTTTTGTTTTGTTAAAAATACAAGTCCTTCCTACAATCTTTCCCAATATAACCAAAACCTCAGTTTCCGAATTCATAGATACAATTGTATCTCAAATAAGGATCCTTTACCCTCTTCTCTTAAATACCCTTTCTTCTTCAGTTTCAGAAGCAGATTCAATCCTTTGACTTTGTTTTTGTTCTGCTGGCATCTCAAATGCTGCCTGACAGATGGCATGTCCTGCAGCCGCCTCCCGTGGATGTGTGCCCCGTGGATGTGGCGATGGGGAAGTGGCTGAGGAAATGGATACGCATTGACTGCATCCTTGTTGTAGTTTTTGCTCCTAGTGTTGTTGCTGCTACTGGCACACGTTAGAGTTTTTGCGGATTTTTATCCAGGGGCAAGGGGAGAGAGCATCTTTTTTATATGTACCTTTGGATATACGTATAGGAAAGGAGGCGTGGCGGCTGTCAGTTGAACGAGTGGGCGGCGAGCAGATTGGATTCGTCTGCACTTTTTTAGAGCCGAATGTTCGTTGGTATGTCTGTGGTTGTGCTCAACATTTATGGCCAAGTTTTTTGCGCTTTTCTGGCCTGGCCAGGAGAAAAAGTAGGAAATGGCTCATTGCACTTTGGCTACACTGAAAAGGCATTTAAAGCGCATTTCCGCCACGAAGAATCTTCCTTTTTTTTTGGAGGAAAACTGCTACTCCAGTGAGTTTCCATAACTCAATTGGATTTTTTGTGGATTCCCTTTTATTCCGGGATTCTCCTTTCTTTTTTTGCACCTTGAAAAGGGGTTGGCTAGGTAAACCGATTGTTGAAATCCCAATATCAGTCCAACCCTCGCCACTTGAATCCACTAATGACACTCAACCTGGCAGCGCATGATAATGCAAAATTTGAAAAAAGAACTCGTTTAATGGATGTGGCTCATTGCAAACCGTAAAAAAATGCAAAATACAAAAAAAAAAAAAAAAACTAGAAACGCCACAAAAGGGAAAATTTAAATTAGATTAATTGATTGAAATGCGTTGAGTCCTGGGGTGGCAGGATATTGTCACAGTTGTTGCATAGTCCGCCCGTGTTTTGCGACTTGTTTTTACGCCTCCGTTGACGGTTCGGCGTAATGGTCTTAGACCCGGATCCCTGTAGCCGGAGGTGTAAATAATACGGATTTTGTTAAACCAAGCGAGAGTCATCATCTGCCCGCTTTTCAGTTGCTTTTATTCACGGAATCAGCTCAATCAAGACGGGTTCTGTAACATATTCGAGTATATTGGATTAGGCCACCAGAGCGAATAATCTAATAAAAGTATTGCATTTGAAAATCAGGAGAATGAAAGGAATATTTAAATATTAAATTTAATTTATTTTAATATGTAATCTTAATTTTATAGTTTATACCTTAAAGTAAATACTTTGATTGATTGAATCCCAAGTTATAGTTGAGTTCATGACTCTTTAGTCGTAAATATTCAAACTGCAAATGTGATTTATGGTTTAGCTTATTTTTTCGTTTCATTTGAAGCCTAATAAAGCCCTCAACGTCAATAAGCCGCCACATGTTCCTGGTTTTGTTTTTTTGCTGCAACTTTCTCTGACGGCTGTTCATAAAAATGACGCTTCCAAATTAATAAAATAAAACCAGAGGCATTTTTTTGTTTGTGAAGGAAACACGCGTGTGCGTGCCTGAAGCTGCCTCTGAGCTGAGTTTCGATGCCGAACGTATCTGTCGGATGCATTTTGGGGCCGGCCTGTCCGCGCGGTGACTCTGCCTGCCATGACACATGTGGAGCTGCAACCGTGGAGCGGTGAGTGCAACATTTTCCTCTTCAATTTGTTGTTTATTGTTCTTTTCTCTCCTTCGGCCGCTGCAAAAGTTATTAATTTTAATTGACTGTTGTGTAATGTGTGGCTGTCGCTCCTCCAACTGTGCCGCATTCCGCTCGACACTTCGACAGCGGCCACTTCACATGCCCCGCCGGCGCAGAAAAAAAATACGAAGCCAAGAATAACAAAAGTCAATGTCCTGGCAAAGCTGCAGTTTAACCATCTTTAATTAAGCACTGTGTACTGGCAAAAAAAATAGCCAGAGAATGTAGATTGAATTAGGAGAATTATGGAGAAAGTATTCCTTTAAAGGGAAAAATTTCAACAGGAAATTGGAATATATTCATAGTATATAAAGGAATAAACTAAGAAAAACCCGGTGGCTGAGCTTTCAAGGATTTTCTCCAGTGTAGAAGTGCGAAGATCCGCTTGACACTTTGGGCATGTCGTCATTTGTGGTCTATAAATAGGAAAAACAAACCGTTGGCAATTGCATTAATATTTTGTAACCGCTGTAATTAGTTAGTTAATAGACCAGGGAGGATACAGAGAAGGGGTATAGAATTAAAACGTAGAGCGAAGATTGTCTTTCGGTGGCTAATTGAGGTATGCGACGACCACTTGTCACATTTCGCATATAATTTTAATTGTTTAAGTTGAAGTAGGCGCCAGTCGATGGGGTTGGATAGTAAATTTAATGCATTTGTTGGCGCCTAAACAAATTTTTGCACTTGCCCCGATCCACATGAAATGTGGTTAATGAAAATGAAATTGCAGCTTACGAACGACATTATCAAACGGATCTTTGATGAAGACAAATGATGTGCGGTTGTTGCATTTTGTGCATTTTGTCTAATTAACAAGAAATACCAGAAAACTTTGGACTTTGTACTCTCTGCAACCGGGAAGAGGACGTGCAAAATGGTGGGGGGACTGGGTCACAGACAGGCCTGAATGATCTGAATGATCGATGGGCCCTGGAGTTCAGAAGTGATATTTGTGATTGCGATGCCAAGATATAAACAACTTTCCCACACATTTAAGGCTTTTAGATTAAGTTTTTCTGAAACTGGGATTAAACTTTTTCACATTAAAATCTTGGGTTTCGTTTAGTTATTATTTAAATAAACCAGCAAACCTCGAGTCTATCTTTTATTTGTATTTTTTTTAAGACCTTAAGGTATTCATGTGTTGGCCAAAATATCTGAAAATTCATAACTCAAAGGAAAAGAGAGATGAAGGCGTTACCGCAGGATACAAAATGTAAAGTTAGAAGCGCCGGTGCGCCTAGAATGGCACGAGAGGCCCAGAAAAAACAAATTTAATGAAAAGAATTTAGGAGTTTGCTCGGCGGGCGGGCTCTAACATAAACAAAGTGTGAAATTTTTACCTAAAATAAAAATGCGGCAAAAGGATGTGGACAGGACGAGCACAAACACACTGGCAAAAGTCTGCATTTGATTTCCGTTTGCCTTGCGAGGTCAAAGTCGATGTTCAGATACAACTTCGGTTTTGGTATCTGTTTCAGCTCCATGCGGATTCACACCTAGCTGGAATCGGGAAGGCGGGGAGGGGTACGGGAGGCAAGGGAGGTAGATTTTTCACATGCCGTGGCAAACATTTGGCCAACACATGGCGAATGCCGGGAGTCTGGCTTCGACTGTGTATCCCAGAGATATTCAGATACATTTGTGTGTACCTACGCCTTTTGGTCACTGCTGCTGCCGCTGCTTCTGATGCCTCTGTCTCGCTTTAGTCCTTGCACTCCTCCGCAGCTATCCTTTGAGTAAACAAATCAAATGTCCTGCGTGTTTGCTGTTTTGTCTCGCGCCAAATGATGAAAAAGGAAACAAGGGCACACTGCGAAAAGTGTTTGTTTCTTTGAAAATTGGATAGCCTAATGGCAGAGCTATATTTTTTGCCAGTGTAATGACCGCGGAAAAACAAGCGTTGCATTCGAATTGACCCGTCAAATGTCTTTGTCAACAAGCGTCAACAGTCCCGAACTGAACAGAAATGGAGCCAATGAAAGTCAAATCAAGCCAAGCCAAGCAAATTGCCTTTAAACTGCCAACTGCGGAGGGGATCCCTCTATATACGTTCTTAGAGGCGGGGGAGCCTGCGAATGTGGCGAAAAGTTTTCTCAAATCAGCTGAAATTATGAACTTCCTTGCCATTGCCCGGGCGGAAGTTCATTTTAGTCCGCAATAAAAGTTTGCATCTCCTTGATGTGCGATGTGCGTTCGCAAGTGAATCTGAAAGTCCAACTCCAACTCCAACTCCGATTCCCAGTTCTATTCATGTTCATGTGCAAAAGTTTGGCGCTTATATAGGAGCATCAAATTTGCATCATTTACTTAAAACAAACACGCTCCGCACAAAGGATCCCGGGAATGGCAAACAAACAGACAAATATTAAATGCAAATAAATGCAAAGTAAACAAAAACGAATCGGGATATCGAAAATTTATGGGGGCTATACCTGAAGGGTATGGCTAAAAGCCATATATCTGAGTAATCAAAGCAAACTTTCCTCCACATATTAATAAAGTTGTCCCTGTGCAGCTCTTTGGGAAATTGCCTTTAAGATCCTTGAAAAAGTCCAGAAACTACTTCTCCTCGATTTTCCACCAACATAAAATGCAACGTTTTTCTAGCTTTCGATTCGAAAGACAAACTTTTGCTGTTAAACCAACAAATGCCGTGGCAACCTCCCACCCACACACATGGAGATACAGACTCAGATTGCAGATACAGATACAGATACAGATACGAGTATCTGCAAGATAGCAGTACCTAGAAGAAAGGAATCTCGAAAGGCATCACGCATGCATGCAAATTGCTCTCAAGGAGCAGAGAACATTTTAGGAATTTATAGTTTTCTCTTATTTACCGACAGGAAGTGCAATTCACAAATCGTTAGCTCAACCCAGAAAATCGAAGCGAATATCCTTGGAAGGACTAACCCCTCTCCCCCAACATTCGTTACTAGAAGTTGGGAACGAAGGTGTCCCAAACGAAAAAGAAACTTATAATCAACAGCTTTGGCGGCTCAGCAACTGCCAAAGGCGCAAAACTATCCCGAATATATACGTCTAAGTATTTCAAAATAACATAAGTATCCTTGAGAATCCGGTGGCAGAAAGTTTTCTGTCCCATCCTGTCCCTGTCCCTGGCCATCCTGTCCTGTCCTGCAGCAATTCCCCAAATACGGCCCGTGTGTGCATTTAAGCCACTTTTACTTCAACTTCACATTAATTTCAATTTGCTGCCAGTAAAAGTTTTTCATGCACGTCCGCAAATTGCTTTTTGGGGCTCCTCGATATGGGGCGCTCGGATGTGGGAGGAAGGTACGTAAGCCGTGTAGGAACTTTAACACTTTGCGGTAAAGACTTGGCTATCGATAGGTGAAGTCCTGACAAGGACACGCCCAGCGAGAGGCAAACAAGCAAGATCAAGGTTTCTGATTGGTAACAAGAATGAAGAGATTTTCGGAGGGCACTGAAAGAAAGGAGTAATTGTTTAATTAAATCATTTGATTTTGCTTTGAGACTATTGTTTTGATTGATTTAAAGACCAAGAAAGGGGGAATAGTTTACCGGAGAGGGAACCTTTGGTTTTGACCGCCCAAATTGCTATTCGCGGAAAGCACAAGACAAACACCCAGCCCCGAAATGGGAAACGTGCTGAATTCTGCTAGCTCGACACTCGACACCCGATCCCAAATGCGGCACCTTGTGATGACGATTCCGAGATGAGGCAGGAATCAGACACTGGTTCTGATTCAGAATTATAATCTGAATGATGACGGAACGCCCACATGCGACATTTCTTACGTGACTCGGCCAGATGAGATTCGGAGTCAGAATCAGGTTCAGGGCCTCAGCTGGGTAGACTTTTGGGAATGGCCGGCAATGAAATCATGTGGTTGATAAATTTGCATTCACACAAATGGCTGGGGGTTAGTTTGGGATGCCGAAAATACATTTATTCGTTACCCTCATTAGTCTTAATAGTTTAACGACTGACTACGGAACGATTCTCGTATTCTTAATGAGCTTGAAAGTCGCCCAGTTGAATTTTATAAATTGGTAAAGGATCCCAAAAGTGGAGTAAGTCTTTCTGGAGTCACCTTCTAGCCCAAGACATTTGTCTCAGTTAAGTCCCAGTTGAATTTTCATAACTATAAATACACTTGAAATAATAATTAAAAGGAAAAAGGAATTGTATGTATTTTTTAAAAGAAACAAGCGGGTTCCCCTTTAAAGCGTTCGCTTTTTGAATTTTTGTTTAAATACTTTTTCTTAAGTGTATAAACACACGGCACGCACTTGTCGCTTCTCCTGTCCAGTGTCCATACCTTATAATGTGTGTTGCATGTCCTTCGTGTCCTGCGGGATGTGTCCTGAAACTTTGAGTTCCGATAAAGAAGCAAGACATTTGCATACAAGGGATGAAACTTTTCTCTCAAGTAATGGAGAGACATGATTCTCAAAATTTTGCTATTTTAAAGGAGGAACTCGTAGAATTTCCTGCAACTTTGTTTCTATTTATTTGTTCACCCAACTGTCTGTCAAGCGAATGTGTGGGTGTCCTTGTCACATTACGCATCAAGTTCAAGTGCCAGGCATCACCTGGTAAGGTCCCTGACCAAAAACCATTTCGATTTAGGGGGAATCTCCTCTTTCCCGGCAGAGCGGCCCTCCTTTTTCTGTGTTTCTGCGGCCACCCAGGGCGTTCGGCTTTTTGCAACGCAAACAAAACGTCAGTCAGATGTGCGAATGGGGCAGAAACCGCGAAATGCAAGGCAGCATTTCATATTCAGCAGCATCCAAAGGCGGCTTCGAAAATAGTTCGCCGTGTCCGTGTCGGTGTCCGTGTCCGACGGTGTTTACTTTGGCAGCACTTGAAAACAAAAATCCAAATCCGAATCGGCAGGCAAAATCCCCAAAACCAGGGGACCACCCGCCATGCCGTTGCCAAGAAATGTTTCGAAAATTAATTACAATTAAAAGTTTTCGGGGTGTAGCTATGTTTTTGTTTGGAACGGAAAAGCGGCGCACCTTGGCCAATAAAATGAAAATTTATGGGTCACACATGAGCAGAGGCCCAGCTTTATTAATTGGCCTCGGGTTTAGCCAAGGAAGTGGCCGCCACTCAAAGGATTAAGGGAAAATTTGTCTTGCCTTGGGCAGACCACAAGCTAAGACGGAATAACACTGAGAGAAAGGATATAAAAAAATTCAAGTATTCATCAAATTGGTTAAAGTTTTCCAGGGCATCATCAAAAGTGTTTTATAATTTCCACTTTAATTTTTATAACTATTATATTTTTTTTAAATTTCCAAATAATTTTTGATAGTGCACCATTTTAAAGAAGGACCCCAGAAGTGGTTGAGTGGGTTAAAGAGCCAGCTCACCTCCGCCTCAACTCGCCAAGGGATTCAATTTAAGGCTGAGGGTTCGCCACATGTGTGTTGGACTTGATGGCCCAGATAAAATGGCCATTCTTTTTGGGTGAGATTGTAACCAATTTCTCCTGCTGCTGTGGCTGCTGCTGCTGTAGGTAAAGTGATAAGGTTGCCGGAAGAAAAGGAGGGGCTGCAGGGAAACAGGAACTGAAACCAGGAACACACATGCTGGGAACCACATAATAATTCTTGAGAACAATGTAAGCGTCAATTGTGCATGGCCAATGAAGGGGTATGAGTGAGGGACCCTGGATGCGATGTAGCTCTCAAATGTGGGTAGTTTCTTTGGCTCTGGCTCGCCTCCATATCGCTGCCCCGGGGCCTTTGCCCACATTTGTGCAGACTCAGACCGAGACTCAGACTTAGACATCAAGGGACAAAGACGACAACGTCGGCACATGCCACACGTCAGCTCAAGAAATTTAAATTAAAACCTTTTTTGCATGAAATGTGTTTGTTTGCCAGCCAGGATGATGCATATGTTTCCACTAATTTTTGGAGTGGGGGGAGGAACTACTCTAGAAATTCCCGAGTTTAGTTAGAGAAAGTCTTTTAAAGATATTTAGATTTCAACGCAGATCAATGGAGAATCGATCTTGAAGACGTTTAGGGCATTCCGCTCAAGAATCGGATGTCTAGGTCCATTGTGTGGATTCCTCTTCTTCGGTTCCAATTGCTCCAGTGGCTGATTAGATCTTTCTTTTTATCAGGCATCGTAAATTTGGGACAGGGCTTCGTGCCTATAAAAGTAAATCAGTTTGAACCCGATGCTCGGTTTTTCTCCGGCATTTTTCTCTCACATATGCTCCGCGAGTGGCAATTAATTAGTGTGCTTAATTCGCCTAATTATTCCAGGCAATAAAATTTTCAATACACTCAGATGATGATGATTATGCCCCGGCTTGTCCTCCCCTCATCTCATTTATTCTCCCTTTGTCCGCCACACCTAAAAGTAAAGCTTTCCAGTTTCTGGTGGGAGCGAAGGACACGTTTAATTCAATTCGCGAAGGTTCCTTGACTTGACTTGGCTTGGAGTGGCGTGGCTCTTCTTTTTTTTATTTATATATATATATATTTTTTTTTGCTGGCTTAGCTGGGAAAATAAAACGGCAAATAAAAAAAAAAACAGAGCGTCGCAGCATCAGAGGAGACATTTAAATTCAAATCGCTGAAGACGCTGACAAAGAAGCGGCGCCACACGTCGGATTAATTTTATGTGCCCCAAGGAAAAGTATCTTGTCACTGAGAAAAATCCATCATAAATGTAACATCATAATAAATAAATAAGAAGAAACACAATGCACTTAATAAATGGATACAATTTAATTCAACCATTTTAATTACCTTAGAAATTCAAACAGTTAGGTATTATTTTCTCAGTGTGGGGATATTTCGCCCTCGCTTCAATTAGAGTACGAATTGGAAGGAGAAAATGGTAAATGGGTAGCAGGACCTCGAGTCCTTTGCCGTTTGCCATTGGCTGGCTGCAATTGTTAAAATCGAATTAAGCCACGGTGTCGCATACTTTTGATCTCCCTGGCAACGGCAAAGGCGATGGCGACGGCGACGGCGAGTCAGCCAATGAAATGTTGCATTGCTCCGCTAAATGTCCTTACATTGTCCTTGCCGCCAGTAAATGGAGGTACACTTACTCCAGCACCTTCTCCCCCCTCCCTCCCACCACCCATTTGAGTTTCAATTTCGGTTTACTTGGCGCAAATGAAATTAAACGAAGATTAGTCGTGTGCTCGCTAGATTATTCCAAGAAATAAAAATCTCCCAGATACTCCGGCCAGAGTAACAGATATTTCGGAGCGTTCATTATTTTTTCGTTTTGCTGTGGCGGCTTTTGCTTGGCGCTTATTTTTATTTGTATTTTCCATTCGCCTCTGGCGTGGTGCGCTTTTTATGGCCCCTTGAGGTGATTTGCCCAAGTTCGCCGCCCCCATTTCGTTAAATGCTCAGGGGAATAGGGGCTTTGTTTGGCGGGGGAGGACTTCTGTCAGATTAGTTGAGCTGAAATCTGGGCAAATCACAAGCTACATTTAACCTGCAAATGATGGCCAGATTTGGCATCATCTGCAATTTATGAAAGAAAGCTACACAATCCTAGCTGCGAGTTTAAGTTACATTTCCACAGTGTGTGATCCTTATAGAAAATGTACTCTTCGCATCCCTTAGCTCGTGAGTTCAATTAAAAAAATGGTCTTCATTAATTGCTATCCAATTTGCAGTCAGGACGCTCTTCCTTGTGGCTTTCTCAAGTATCCAGAACTGGACTTTCCTGCTCCTCAGCTCCTGCTCCCTGATGATTTCTTTTTCACAACTTTGATGAGCAGCAGCCGTTTTCTGTTGACATTTTGTGCATATTAATTGAGGACAAGGCCTCGTCCTTCATTTTTTTTTTTTTGTTTAACTCCCTTTGGATGTTGCCCTCGTCCACCCTTGGCTTAATTTGCGGTAAGTTCATTAAGTAATAAAACATAAATTTTATAATTTTTTTTTGATTGCTCCGCCACCGCGCCACCAAGTTCTTGATACTTTTCCCATTTTTTCACAGCTTGTTTTTGTATAATGTTTTGCATATTTCTTTAATGAATTAATTCTGTTTTGGTTATGCTTTTGGGGTTTGGCCATGTTGATTCACCGTCCAATGAATGGACTCCGGACTCCGATAAAAAAGGCGCAAAGTCGCAGACTCTGGAGCCAAAGAAACCAAAACAAAAAAAAAATGCCAGGAGGGGTAAGAATATTTCGTATAATTTATGCGAAAAACATTACGGCGGGGGAAAACGCGTTTGTCGAGTGTTAATTATGCGCTGGCGGCAAAACTTTTCTATCAATTTTTTGATATATTAATTTGAGAACGGAAAAACATGTTTTGCATATGAAAACGGAGATGTGGAAAAATTGGTTAAAACTGGGAAGATATTGTTCCCTCCTCCTCAGCGACTAATTGCAATCTCCTGGGACTTTTCCAGTATAAAAGGAAACTATGATTTCAGGCAATTTCAAAGCGTGGCCAACACATAAACTTGAAAAAAGAAGGGCTTCGATTTTTTTTATAGCCTGGCATTTTCTCCCGAAGTTAAATATATTTTTCTCAGTGTATTGTATGTAGAGGGTGGCATTGGGGTGTCAGGTTGTCACTCGCCTTGCCTGTTGTTTGTTGTCTCCCGATTGTTGACATGCATTCCCGCAAATGAGCCGTGCAATTGTCGGGCTGCCTTCTATTGACAGCTCCCATCTCGATAGTCAAAATGCATCCATCTATATGCATATAAGTGTGTCCTCAGAAAAAAACCCCTGGGATTCGTCTCGAGTTTCAGACGTGCGCTCGACTTTGGCTTCATTTTCATCTGCGACTTCTCTGACTGACAACTGGCGGCCTCCATGCCGTGGGCTTCGACACTGAAAAGTGTGACGATTTATTTGGCATATGGCATTTTCTATATGGGGGTGCCACAAATCAATTGGTTGCCCCAAGCAGATGCCATAGATCTGCTACAAAATCGCTGACAACCTCGACTGGACATCATTTGTTTGTGGTACTTACAAGGGAATTCTTTTCCCATTAGCATTGTTTGGCTTCAACTCTTCTGAACGTCTCGGATTCTTGCCTGTCTCTCTATAATATAACAATTAATTAGGCTCGTTTTACCTTGACGCCGTCCGAGCTGCGATAGCTCTGGGGACAGAGGCCTAGAATGGTGATAAGCCTGGAATGGATTGGGGATCTTTTAATTACCATACACTTTCCATTTAGTGGGGTCCATAATCTTACTTGTTTCCAAATTATTATTCTCTTATTGAAATCAAAGAAAGAGTATTTCAACTAGAGAATAAATCTCATAAAGCTCATCATCTTATCATTTGAAAAACGCTTGGAACCGATTGCATCTCATGACGACAGGCTCTATGCTTTTAAAAAAAAGGTGAAGGGTCATCGGCTGCTGGGAGATAAGCCGGCTTTAGAATCTGGCCAGCAGGTCGCTCCGTTGCTCGTTTCGTGCATTCAGTGTCCGGCTTTCGATCCACCATGTTCCGTTCGAGTTCGCTGCTGCTTCTGGCCGCCTTCCTGGTCCTTGGCTCCGTTTCCGCCGATGTGGTCAACTTTCAGAACTGCCCCGACAGCGTGGACTCTTGCACCGTCAACGAGGTGCGGGTGACTCCTTGCCCGGAGGCCAAAAACAATGCTGCCTGCAACATCCGACGCCGTCGTCCTTCCCAAATGAGCTTCGATTACACTCCGAACTTCGATGCCGACGCCTTGGATGCCAGTCTGGTCTGGGCCAAGTCCGAGACGGAGGAGCTGCCCCTGCTGACCCTGGATCGCGATGCTTGCAAGTACTCTTCCTGTCCGGCTAGGAGTGGTGTTAAGCAAACCTACACCATTGATGTTCCGATCGAGGCCAAGTTCCCACTGAGTTCTTACACCATCCGATGGGCTCTTAAGGATCCTGTCTCCAACAAACGCTGCTGCTTCACCCTCGACATCAAGGTTGTGCGCTAAAAAGATGGGTTTTTGCTTTTTAAATCTGAGAAATAAATAAATTTTATAAACAAGGCATGTGGTAATAAATTCAGAAATAAATTAATAATAAAAAGTATTTTATAAAGGTTTCATAGTTTCAAATATTATCCTCATTGCAACGATTCAAAAAAAAATAATCTGATGACGATTTAGTAACGTTTTTGTGCGTTTTTGTTAATTATTTATGGGCCTGGGGTTTTTCTCATTCGCTTATTGGTGGTTAAAGCCCACTGGGGACGTCCTCGTGGAATAAAGATATTTGGTCCAATAATCATCAACCTGCTGGCGACTAATTTAAGTCCCAAGGCCCCGGGCTGGGAATGAAAAAATGTATAAAACTTTGATTGAACTTTTGGGTGCCATTAAAAAGTCCGCCCCACTTTCCACTTTCGGTTTTTCTTCGCCGGTCTTATCAGCGTCGTCAAACAATTAAAAATTGAGCACTTAAGTTGTGGTCATAAAATCATTTGTTTTTCTCTTTTTTCCACTCATTTTTTTTCTCGGTTTTATTGTTTTTCTGTTCACATTTTCCAGTGGTGGAAAATTCAAATAGCAAATCACTTTTTATACTCAGTAAAAAAAATGGAATATAAGGCGTATTAGTTTGCGGGGTTTCATTTTTCTGTGGTAAAATCGATGGTAAAAAAAAACGTTTTTGAAATATTAAGTAGAATAATTTTTTTTCAATATTTTTTTTGAATAGGTTACAGGGTATTTTAATTCTATATTGCCCTTTATAGTTCACTTTCATTTAATGTTTACCTAGAAATTCCTTCTGGATGGCTGGGGAAATGGTCAGGAATCTGTTAGGCCTGACCCAAAAAAATGAAACCAAGGCAATAATAACACAAACAACATCAGACACTTGAGCAAATAATAATAACAAATAATAATCAGAGAAAAATCTTAAGGAATACATTCTAGTCAATTTTGATGCAGACCGCTTGCCGGGAATCGAATTCAGATTGTGGCATTGGCTTCGCCGTATTTTTTACCCAAAACATAGGGCGTTTTCGTCAACTGGGATATTATTTCACATTTAACCTCCTCGAAGCAAGGCGAGGCATTCACATAAAGGACCTCCCGCCTCTGGCTGAGGTACGAATTTAGGGCAGGTTCGCTTTTCCGGAACTGCTGCATCTGGCGATCGAGGTAACCAATATTGGCCTGAGGTCCTGGCGAGTAACTGTTCATCAGGATACGCATGCGGGCCATGCGCTCCTCGATTTGCAGAAATATGAACCTGTTGGGGGGTACAGTGAAGCCCTCGAAGAGCTCTCTGGCTTCGCACTGGTTATTCGGGTAATTGAGTAGAATCCATCCTCTGTGGAGGGCATCATCCTTGAGGAGTCTCTTTTGGATGAGGTTCCCAATGGCCTCCGATCTTTTAAACACGCAATCCTTCTCAAGAGCATCCTGCAGATAACGCGTATTCTCATCCTGCTCCTCACCATTAACGCTGTGGTAGGCCAACACATCAGCATCCAGGATCAACAGATCCCACTTTTCAGCCAGGGCATGGGCCAAGGATCTGCGACCCGACCCCGGCTTCCCGTGGAGCACTAGCCTGTGGAAATAGCTCCTGGGTAGCTGATAGAAATCGCCCTTAACTCCGCGCTGGAAGGCATCCAGGCACTTGCCGTATATGTCCAATCCAATTCTACTGACATTTTCGCCCAGCCAGCGACGCACATCAGGAACCTGGTCCGCCACAGAAATCTCCGCAAGGAGGCGACTCATGACCTCCATAAGCTTGTGCTTCTCGATGTAATACATGAAAGCAGCGCCAAACTGGACCAGCATGGAACGATCGAACTTGGTGGGAAATGACATGGTTTTTTGGATTGCAGCTGGTGGAATCCTTTCCTGAAAAATGTTTGTTATGTAAAAATAAACATTGACTGTCGAATGGAGTTCTTTTTTCAAAGGTGACTGTGACTTTAGTGTAATTTTTATAGAAGAAAGAATTGAAACATTTTCTTGAAGGGTTATTTTCCATATCCTGTTTCTTTTTAATTCTCTTCCCATTTCCCAAGCACTGCCATTAAGAGGATTCTTGCTGAGATTTCTCTCATTGTTATGATCACATTAATTGCTTCCGTTACATTATTAGAATATGGCCCGTACTTCCGGCCACTTCGACTTTATTTGCAGCAAAGCCCACATAAAGTGGCAGAGCTGGAGCCAAGAAATGCCGGGCCAAGGCAAATTGGCCTCATATGAGTGCAGTTTGCTTGGGTGACAATATTTTGCAGCGAATTATGACAGCTTCTTTGTCTTTTCGAGGTCCTGCCTCCAACCCCGCATTAACAATTTAAAAAGCCGGCAGCGCTAACGGTCCGCAAAGTGTTGCCAAAATGTCTGTCATTCTTTATGTTGTCTTATGAGCTGCCCGGCATGTGCTGGTCCTGGTCCGGGTCCTGGCTTAGCCAAGTATCCTTACAAGGATGCCATGCATGCCGGCTTGGCCAGAAGAGTGGGTGGCTGAGTGGCTAATAAAAACTAGCATAAGATGAAAAATTGTTTCCTGTTGCCGATGGTGCTGCCTCTTGGCCAGGACATTCTCCATATTGTTATGTCAAATATGTTGTTAATATCTTGCACACACTAATATCGCATCCTTGGCTGTTCCTTAACATTTGCTCTTCGGTTTATATCGGCCTTTCCGGCAGATACGCCTTCAAGATGGACCAGGGATTGTTTTTAATTATATGAAAATGGGAAAAAATCAAAATACGAATATGAATATGAGAAATGCGGCTGTTGCCACAAAAGCGCAACTTTTTAATTAAACTCAAAGCAAAAGCGACAACGATAACATCCCGACAGCTTCTCATCTCATCTCGCCGTTCGCGGAGTGGAGTGTGCTAAATTACATTTTATCATTATGGCCAGGGTCCACGGACTCCCCCGCCCGCGCCCCTATCCTTTTTAATCGCCAAAATTGTGGCACAAGCCGCCGCCAACGATTGTCGCACATCGCATGAGTATTCTGCGGCTATCACAGAAAACTCGCCAATCGCGAATCGAGTCACGCAACATGGGAGACAAGATGTCGCCCCATAAAACTCATATATGAATAGGAAATACGAAGTTCCCTATACTCTAAAAAATATTTATTAAAATATTTTATTAAATTATTTTATAATTTATTCACCGTTTTTTATACCTTGAACTGCACTTTAGTGTACTTTATTTAAAGTATTTTTCTTCGCTAAAGAACATGAACATTCATAGAGTCCTCGATTGAGGAAAACCACAAAAGCCAGGGCGGGGGTGAAGTGATTACAACTGGACTAAGGAAAATATACTATATGTAAATAAAACGATGGGGCACAACCTCATTGTACTTGCAACTAGCCAACCGTTGGAAATTGAGGCGCAATTCTAGCTGAAGGCCGATAAGGAAAAGTGACGTTCGGTGCTTGGCACCAATTTCTTAGGAGAAAAACTGGTGGCTATAGTGCATTTTAAATAAAATATATTTCAGTCTTATAGATGAATAAAATAATCAGTCTTTAAATAATGAAATAAGTATGTATATTGAGAAAAAATTTTGAAGGAAACCCTTTATTATATATTTCAAAATACATATACACATATTTTTCCCATTGTGTATCGTTCTAGGAAAGAGATTGTCAGCTCCTTTCAAGTCCGCCGAATTCGGTTGCATCGTCTGACGATGTCCAGTTCTTATCGGTTCCGAGTTCGAGACCCACTCCGCCTGGTTACAGACCCTTATCGACTTCCTTCACCGCCTCGACTCCTCCTCCAAGGGCCGGAAGTAATGAGTGCCGTGTGCTGTCGTCGTCGGCGACTTTTGCTTATCAATTTCACAATTGCATTGGTTTTATCACGACTGACCAGCATAAAAAAGCCCGCAAAATGAGAAAGAGTTTTTCTGGGATTTTTTTTGTTTTTTTCCCATATATTCGGAGTTTTTTACTTGTTTCTTTGGACCACAAAGCACTCAACACTCAGCGCCCAACAATTAAAAATCATTTTTCATCTGGCGCTCACACAATTGCTAGTCAACGTGCCCGGTTCCCCCCAGAGGACGCGGAAAAAAGTAAAAACGATTGCTAACAAAGCCACACATCAACAGGCTGGAACAGGAGTCGGGATTCAGGGAAATTTTGTCCTGCACCACTTTGTCATGCCGACAATTTGCTGCCAATATTTTGCTAATTTTTTTCGCCCATTTTTTGTTGGGCTTGGCGAGGGGAAGTTTGCCGCTGGTTTGCCTTCAATTATGCACCAATTGAAAAATTACTACGTGTACAACCATTTCAGTTCCAGTTCATTTTTTTTTTCCTCAGTTTGATCGCAAAGGGTTAGGTGGCTGGCAGACAACAGGTTTAAAAATTTGTCACCACAACAACAAACATGACAAACGCCAAATGAAGCGCAAATTTAATTACGCAATTTTATTGGATTAACAGGCGCAACCTGGATGCGTGGAAAACGTATTTAAATATGCCGCACACATGTGCCACATGAACCCCCGACCCTGGCCCCTTATTCCAGTCATTTTCAGGAATCAGGTCTCCCTGCATG
This sequence comes from Drosophila varians, assembly GCA_018150405.1. Classification (NCBI taxonomy): domain Eukaryota; kingdom Metazoa; phylum Arthropoda; class Insecta; order Diptera; family Drosophilidae; genus Drosophila; species Drosophila varians. The sequence goes on from JAECWK010000015.1 coordinate 7,187,732, forward strand.
AGGATTTTTGGCCTGGTCAGGATCGTCTAGTCGCGTAGGTGAGCCGTAAATTTACGCGCCATTGTTGGCAGCCCACTCCTTTAGCCCCTTGCCTGGCCCTGGGTGTTGTGTTGTGTTGACGCCAATGTTGGACACACCACCCCACACACACATACATACACACACACGTATAGAAGTCCAGTATTCCATGTGTTATCTTCCTTTTTTGGCCTTTTCACTTATGCAAACGGAACATTTGAAAAATATGTTGGCAGGATAAACAGCAGGGCTACAAAGTGCAGCTGATGCCCCCAGACGGACTCTCCTCCAGACTGTTTTCTGCTCCTCTGACATTTTAATGAGCATGCAACGATGCAACGTGTTGCACTCGGAAAATATTTGGCAATAATAATATACAATTTTAAGTAGTATATTTATCAATAATATTTTATCAATAATTAAAAAGAGTAAAAACATATTAGAATAAATATATGCTTATTTCAGGATTAATTCATAAAGTATAATTAAGTTTTTTCCAGTGTAATGTCTACTTTCACCTCTCACCCCCTGCCCTGTCAGAGCTCCCAGCCAGCATCCTTGTTAAATTCATTAGTAAAACGTTGCACCTTCAGCGCTATTTTCATGGGAGGCAGGGGGGGCGGGCACACGTCTGTTTGGCCTGATGTTGCCACAGAGCACACACGAAATTAAAACCTTCCCCGACCACCCACCGAACGACCCCCCTTTTAGCAACAACAACATAGCCACCATGAACGAGCAGACAACATGACATGATACCGATACTAAACTGACACTTTGACATGGACTTAACCCTAAAAACGCTTTGTTGGCTTTATTGGTGTCGGTTGCTACTCCCTGGCCGAGGTCGAGGCCACCCACCCCCACTTCCACCCGATCCCACCACCCGATCCGGGGGTGTTCATGCGTGCGGTGGGTATATGGCAAGGTATCCACTTGATTTTTGCACTAATTTACGTGGATTAAGGGCCCCACGGGCTGCATGACCTGGGTATTAAGCTTAAATACCTTTTAATTGACAATTTGTGTTTGGCCATTTGATGCCTGACTCTGTTTATTTATTGGTGGCTGTTCTCCGTGAGCTTTTGGAGGCTTATTAATTAAAGGTTACCTTAATTAATATCGTTTCAAAAACATTTCTTACAAACTATAGCAAATGAAAACTTTAATGGTCTTTGGCCTACTTTGATTTGACTTCTTTGCTTGACGAACCATATAACCTTTGACCAAACTTGTAGTATTCCCTCGGATAAGTTTGATTTTCGAAACTTTCAGCTGCAGGTAAGATCCTGCTCCTCATTTGTATGCCACTAAATTGTGCAAAAACTTTTTTAGAGACCCAGCAATTGACTTTGGAATCAAACTCCCGGCTACCCCGCGACCTTAGCCAGTTAATTCGATCCATCAGCTGCAAGTTGTTCACGGAAAGCTGAAAAGTCTCGCCACACAAGCGAAAAGTTTCATACAAAAAAATTGGCTGAATCAGCGGTTTTTTTTTTTTTTGCGCTTTGATCCCGATAAGTGGGCGGATGGCAGAAGGAAGGAGGGCGTGGCCAGTCAGCCGCTTAAGCCGGCGCCCGGTACAGCGTCGTCGTCTAATTGAACCCAACAGATATTTTCAATTAGCAGCAAAACATTTGTGAGCTAAAAAAGTTTTATTTAATTTTTTCGTTTCCTCTCCCAGTCTCGAGTTGTGGCACCTTGAGCTTAAGGACTTGGGAACAAAATACAAAAAACGAACAGGATTCCTGCGGGGCAACACGTCCAGGCGCCAATAAAAAAAGGCACCTTAGCACTGAGAACTTTGGCCAGCGGCGGCCAAACTTTTTAATGCCATTAAAGAATGAAAAAACGGCGCAACAAGACGTCGAAAGTTTTGCCGGCGCCCCAAAAGGTAGACTACAAAAAATAGTAGAAAATTCAATTTTCAAGGACGAAATTTAAGCGGAATTTAGACAGCGTTCATAAATCAAACAATTTGTTAGCTTATAATTTTTGAGGCATTTTCAGAGCCAGTAAGTTTTTGGTGGCCAGCTCTTTATGCAGCTGCGTAAATTGAATTGATAAAAACCGGAGACCCGCACAAAATGCAAATGCGGCCAAAGTGCGGCCGGAAATGACTACAAAATGTTGAAAATCTACAACTTGAGATAAGGATGGAGTGAGAGAGAGTTCAAACAAACTAATTCAAAGTGCGTGTTGTCCTGCGGAGGACACTCTTGTCCTGTGCGCCGCAAAAGTGCGCAACACAAATCAGCGCATAATGGCTGCACATCCATGTCCCCCATGTCCTTATTCATGCCCATGTCCATGGCCAGTGTTTGCATTCTGCCGCAGGAACTGGATCCAAATCTGAATCCAGGACCTCGCACTGGCCACGCATTTCAATAATTCTAATTAATTTATTAACGCTTATCAGTGGCGATAAATTTTTGGCCATGGTTGTTTGTCCATTTGCCATGGAAGGGCTAAAACTCTGTGCGAACTCTTTGCGGATGCTTGCGGGCCACAGGACCCAGGACAATCCCCGACTGACGTACTGGCTGAGTGACTCAGTGACTGAATGACTTTGTCCCACCTCCCTGGCGGAAAGAAGTCCTTTGAAAGCGGCTGGTCTGGAGATGCACATGGGACGATAAGTTTGGCCGGGTCCAATTTGCAGCCATAAATGAAAATGAAAAACTTGGCCAAACTCGGTCCGGGGAAGAAACCAAACCAAGTCATTGACATCTCTCGTAAATAAGCAGGACTTGCAGGAATCTTAGGAATAGGCGTTGATTTTAAAACGAGCCCATTGATAGGAGCAAGCTGGGAGCGAAGTTAAAGAAACTGCTGAGGTGGCCAAAAAATCAGGCAAAGATTTTTTTTGGGTAGCGACTTGAAGATATCCTGGAATGACACAAAAGGGAAGGAATCAAGCCAAACCATTTGAAACCTTTAATAAGAAGGACATTCAGACTACAGATTACAGACTAAATAATATTGAAGTTTTTCTGATTTATAAAAGAACGAATATACTCATCGGAAAACATCCTTTTCCAGGCAACCCTAACCGCTCGTTTATTTTCTCCTTTTTTATTGTAAGCCCCCAAATGACTTTTGTTTCTGTCGCCCGAGCGACTGAAAGTGTTAAAATTTATTGACGCATTTAGATCAAAACTAAAAATTGTCTCCCATTTGCTCTAGATTCTTTTACTTTTTACTACCAACTGTGTGTCTTTGGGTGCCTGTTTCTATTTTTCTGCTGATTCGGCGGATCAGACTTTTTGCTCCTTGCTGAAGCCCTGAAGCCCGAATGCCGGAGTGGTTGCGTGTGTTTGGTTTTAATATGAAAATCCCTTGACTTGCGGACGGAGATGGGGAGGTTGGCCAAAGTGCCACGCCCCCTTTTAGATGGCCCTACCCTAGCCGGCGGCCAGGGAAAATCTGAAGCCGAGAAACAAAGATACCTTTAATGCATTTTTCTCATATTGAAAAGCACTTAAACGGCGGCGGGGGGTTGCGAAAATATGAAAATCGTAAAAACCTTGAGGGAGGGCATTGGGGGAGGGGGCGTCAAAGTTGGTCTGAAGGTTGCTTATTTTATTATTATTATTTTACAGGGAATTATCTCATTTGAGTGGAGTTTTCCTGCCATCCATCCAGCCATTCGGTCGTCCTTTACGTCCTCAGTCATCCCCTCGGTCTGCTGGGTAATGTGTGCGTAATAACATAATATCCTTAAGATATTTTAATATTGCCTGCCGCTGCATATTGAACTGCGGCATCCTTGCTATGAATTTTCCTCCTGGTCCTGGCCGCATTTCAACATATTTGGCTTTGTTTTGGCTGCCGGCTTGTTTGCTCCTCCATTGCTCCCGTTTCCTTCATTCGCTTTTTTTTTCCTTTTTTTAACAATACCTTTGTGCATCGTAAAATAATTGCCGCAGGGGCTTGTAATCTTCTGGGTCCTGGTCTGGGTGGCTTGCAATTTTCATTTCTTCGCCCGAATTTGGCTTTCCATATTTTTTTCGTAGACTTACTCTGGAGGATATCTTTATGGATGCTTGGGATTCAAGAAAATCCTAAACAAGTTTATTAGCTTCGATTGTTTATTTAGGAAAAATGGACAGGTGGTAGAGGAAAATATTGTCATGTAATGGGGGACTTTCTATATTATTTTCATTAAATACTCGTTCCTAAAACCCTTAATCTCTCTAGTCTTTCCACATCTTGTTTAACGTATACCTATAAATTTAAGAGCCTCAGTTATCAACTTTCACTTAATTTTATGAGAATTTCTCCTACACCCCATCAATCCATTAACCATTTCTAACTTATGGTGTGTTTATCAATAATGTTCGCCAAGAGCTCGGATATTTTTCTGCTGTTTTGCTCTCGATTGTTTTTAATAAGTCGCTCTACCCCCTCCAAAACATTTTCCCCCTTTGGTCGCCCCGAAAACACACGACATATGCGGCAACAATTTAATGTTGAGCTCATAAATAAAATCGCTTGTCCCCATCCACAGACTTCGTTTGCGTTTCATGCGTCTTAGTCCAAGTGCGGTGACATTATTGGAGGAGGCAGTCACGGGGTATATTAAGACTGGGTACGGCACTCGAGTTATTGACAAGTTTATGTGCTTAATCCTTCCATAAAGCGCACCATTAAAATGCCAACAAAAGGTACTTTATATGAAAATTTTCGTAACCCCCGCCCGGGACGTCCACTTTTATCACCAGTTCATCGTTCATATTTCAATGAACGTTCCGAAATTTGAATGATCTCGTACACTGCGAGGAATTACTTACTTGTTAAGGGTGTTGGGACTGCAATAACGAAATAAATAAATTTATTTTGAAAAACCTCTTTTCTCCAGTGCCCCTGAAAGCCTAAGACAATCGACTTTTGTGGGCGTGTCGAATGGCACACGACATCTTTGCAAGGGCAGCTGGTTTACTAAAGGACCATCATCGTATTCCTAATATTTTTGACTCGACTCGACTCCTGATATGCTCGGGTATTTTTATTGCCCTTGCCCTGCGCTCGCGATTCCCTTGAATAATAGTGTAAAACTAGACATATTATATATCTCCCGCACTTCCCATATTTTTCCCAATAGCCTTCGGAGCTGCTATTTGCAGCGAAACTCACGAATTCGTAATAAAAATGTTTCGCACTGCCAAACGTGTGGCCCATAGTGAGGATATTTTTTGTATTTTTTGGGGTGAGCAGCAAATTGAAATGGAATGGCCCAGAAGCGGAAGGCCTCGCAAATGAAAGACAGGCATTAATTTTAAAAAATTTTTATTTACCTCTCAGCCAAAGAAAAAAATGCGGAGAGCAGGAAGTGCAAACGATTTGGGGGAAACAAGTTGAACTCATTTCACAAGTGTTTATGTAAAACCTTTTAAAAGTCTTATTTTAATAAAATGTGCTCTGCTAATGCTTGCTATAAATTAGGAATAAATGTTTTTAGTTTTGTGGAATTATGAAAGTTTTCAGAGGTACTTCCTCTGTGTTCCACTCTGTTTCCAAAACCACTTCTCCATGTGTTCAACTTCGGCGCCAACCCCAACCACCTTCAACCCATTTGAATGAGCCCAGTCCCCTGACGCGCCGAAAAAAGCTTGGATTTGGGAACGAAATATGGTATTATGGAACCTCTGAGAAGCGTCTTGGGGACCACATTTAAACGATTTCACATTTCTTAATGATTCTGACAGCTGAATGATCTTTCATTCGGGTTGCCCAAATGTGTTTTTCGTATTCTCCGTTCGCGCTTGTCAGCCCCAATTCGAAATTCGGCTGAAATTTGTACACATCTCGCCTCAAGTGGCGGCAGTCTTTAGTTAATGTCAGTCACAGTGCCCAGATGTTGCTCCAGTCTCTGCCTTCTCGGTTTGGTTTTCCATTCCCGTTCTGTGGGATTAATTAGGCCTGGGCTTCGGCACAAAGACTTCATTAAAGGGGCAACCTGATCGGGCTTGGCTTGTGTCAAATTTGCTCAGCCGTTGGCTGTGGTGCTTTTAATTTTAATTCCTCTACTAATACATCATCGTAATGCGTCAGTCGATGCTAAACCACCCAAAGGTGGTGCAGAAGTTCACCCATTTCGGCGGTTCAGTGTTGGTGCGGTCGTGCGTGTGTGTGATAAGTCCTGGAAAGCGGTGAACTTCACGTTCCCAGTTTTCACAACAGTTGGTCCTGCACGCAACCCTCAGGTCCTCCCCTTTGGTCGGCTTTGATTTCCTCATATGCCCGATGCTAGAATGTCACTTGAAAAAATAATGATGAGGCTATATACCTTGCTCTCCTTGCAGAAGACCGAATTGCTTAAATAGAATCAAATGTAAACTATTTTTTTGAGAGTGTAGGATAGTCAGAGAATCAGGACGAAGCCAATAGTTGCTGCCAGTCGAGGCCGCGACTATGGCTGGTGGTGTTGTTTTTGTTGCTACTAATGGTGGTGGCAACGTCAAGGTGAAAGCCGCTTAAGGTGGTAGAGGGTGGGCCCCCGGATCGGGCGGACTCAGGGTCAGGGAGTCTATTGTCAGGACTTAACATGTGCGCGATTGGATTAAGTGGCGAGCGGTGACGGCAACGGCACCGGCGGCGGCGACTGCGATACAAGGACAATCAATGGCCCAGCACGGGCCCGAGGACGGGAAGCTGCTCGTACCTCGTCACCTTCTGTCCAATTCGGAGCTAGACCGCGTAACAGGAATCCATTAAGGTGACCATTTTATTTGCTACATTAGCAGGGGCTGGAGAAACTTAATAAATGCATTTAGCCATCTGGCTTTATTTTCCGGAAGCCATTCGATTTTATTGGGCACTTTTGCTCGACAAAAGTGTTAATTGAAATATTTTTTATTGCGTAGTTGGTAAAGGCAGTCGACCGTAGTGGTCAGGATGCAGTATGCTAATCCTGATTTGGGACGAAAGGATACAGGCTCGCTGCTTGAGTGCCAGAAAGCCAGCTGCCATTTCGGAGCACAGGCTGGATGCGCCCACGTGCCGAAGGAATGCCAGGAATTCCGGAATTTTCAATCAATTTTAATTGGCACCCCATCGATAGATGGCAGCGAAAAGAAATCCTAAATATTTGGTGCATAATTTTAATTAGAACATTTTTCTATTTGCGCAATTTATCTTGTGTCTCGTGAAGATTGGGAATAGAAATCGGTGGAAATGCTTAGAATACGGCGGCAATGGGTGTCAAGTCAGTGCAATAAATTATTTTAAACGAGCATGTCGAAGATGCCGCTGTCTAAAATTTCACTCTCACATGTGCTCCTCGGGTATTTCAAATATTTTTATGGCCATGGAGGTCCCTGGACGTCTCCTCCTTTGGGGGCAGAGGTATGAACGTAGTACATGGTGGTAGGGATAGGGATTTATGTGCAATCAGGGGCAGCAAAGATAAATCTTCTGCCCACTCATGCGGCCAGCCAATCAAAGTTGCAGTGGCAGACGGTGGCTTCATTTAAATGCTCGCAGCGGGACTTTGTCCTTCGTCCTTGGGCCCTGGCAAACTCATTTAAGTTTTCCTCGGCCAAAGATAGGTGAAAAGGATAAGGTCGAGCCAGTGTCCGAGAGTTTGAGAGTCCAGCACTGCCCCATCCCCCAACCTCCCGAAAACTGTCGCCGAGGGATTGGCCAACTTTGGTCCGGCTTAATTGCCAAGTGTCCTTGCGCAAAAGGGGAGGCCTAATTGTCCCAGCCTGCCAATGTTTAATTGCCATTTAGTCCTTTTTAATGGACTCTACTGTACCGGGACTCTTTCGTTCATTAATGGCCATGTCTAGATTTCCGCTCACCTCCTTTTACTTTTCCTCCTTCGTCCGGCATCCTGTGTCCTTTCTCCTGTCGATACAGCTCAGAGTCGCAGATAAACTTGCAAATGTTAGCATTTTAATAGCAGCATTTTTGACTGAATATGTCCTTGCTTATCGGGGTATCTGCAAATCAGAATGGGTCGCTATGTGTCCTGCATGTCCTCTGCCCTTTGGGGCATTCTCAGCTCGTTTGTGTTGCATAAATTTGCCCAAATTGTTTTGTCCGATAAGACGCCGTCGATGGCATGACAATTAGCCCGAACTACATTTAAAATGTTACTTGGGGTTCCCTGTTTGACCGGGACATCGTGCTCCTGGTCGTGATCCTGGTCCTCATCCTGGTGAGCTTTAATTGTTTCTTGGGGTGGCCTGTTGAAAAAGCAAACACAATTTGATTGCTGATATCCCAAATATTGACTATTGGCCCTGAATACGAAGGAGGGTAACCCAGATTGGGATATTTTATTGCGTTTTTGAATTTAAATACTTCCTGAGAAATAGTTTTGACTTTGATTTAATTTGGCGCCCTTTATACAATTTTTCTTTTCTTTAAATTTCATCCAGAACTCTAGAACTTTCTTGGGAAATATCCCATTCAGTTTCTAACCAATTAAGTTTCCTTTGACTTTTTTTCAACCTGCCACTTGCCGCTACTCCTGATTCTGCTTCTGGTGCACTTATGTTTAATGAAAAAAAAGGGAGCATTATTATTAAATTATACCCTGGGAAAGGACCACCATCTCCTTTATCCTATTTGAGCGCATGACATAAACATAAACTTTGCGCCTTTTGTGTGAGCGGAGTCCTGCGGGCTTGGGTGTGTACTTATACGTGGAAGTATCCTGATCCTGGCCGGCGGCTAAGAGCCAAACAACAACAAGAATGCCAACAAACACCTTTAATATTTTCATTATGGAGTCATTCGGCGCGATTATTAACGCGTGACCCCCAAGGCGATTGCACAGCATCGGACGAAGGACCAGGTCCACCCTAATGAACAATAGGAAGAAAAAAACGCCAAGCAGTTCCCAAAACTTTCCAATGCACTTGAAGAAATAGGGTGTATGAAAATGATATATTATTTGAATAATATACAAAATGAATACATAATTGATAGATTATCACGATTTTAAAAGAATGATATTGAAAATTTTAAGCCTTTAAAGTTTTTTCTCAATGTATCCAGACTCTGAGGTAAATTACACATTTTTTTTGTTTATAAGTGGCAGCCGCCCTCCGGGAGGAACCCCCACGACCTCAGACCCCAAACCCCACACCCCACCACCTTTCGGGAGTTGGGGAAGTGCAGCTGTACCTAATAATCATAATAATTGCGCCATGGGCGTCGACAGCGCCGTCAACTTTTCCAGACGCCATCTCCGCTGCCGCCGACAACAATTGCTTATAAAGTGCGTGTGACACATTAACGGGACAAAGTCCGGCGTGAAAAGCGGGGAAAACCCCGTGGAAAGCCAGGGAAAAAGGCAAATAAAACTGGAGGCCAGTGGGCGAACTTCAAAAGAAATAAAGAATAGACACAAAAAAAAAAAAAAACAACAAGATTGGAACGTAAGGAGAAGAAAAGTCCTTTAATGCCGTGAATTTTCCGCGGGATTTCTATAAAGTGCAGCAGGGTGGGAGCTACGGAAAATTAAGGGGGGTCACCGCGGTTTGGGCCGCGCAAATTGAAAAAAATGTTCGTGCGTAAATTGGCTTTTGGCCGGGGGTCCTTCTATTTACATCGACTAGAAATTTTAAATGGAAACAGGCGTGGCCATTTCACCTCGCATCCTATTTTTTTCTTTGGTTCGCTTTTTCGTTTACGGCTCGGCCACTTTTTCAAATTGAATTCCGTTTTGGAGAGCTCCTGGAAGCAGGGAAAGTGAAAACCCGGCAGCAAATTAAAAAGAAATTAAACCAATTTGCCTTTACAGGGCCAGGATGTGCGGCTCAATTTCAGGACGGCCATAGCTGAAAGTGGCCGCCTCAGCCGTCGCCGCGACTTGTTGTGGCTCGTAAATCTTGGCCCATAAATATCCGGACAAGTGTCCGGACCTGGACCCGGGGACAGGGCCTTCTGCTCTATTCCGTACTTACTTTCCGGTTTATTCCGCTTCCGTCTCGCTTCACTGCCAACGTCTTCATTTCGGCGTAAAATTCTTTAATCTCATTCAATTCAATTAGTTCGAGTTGACTAGTTAATGCCACTCCAAATGGCCGCGATTGTCCTTTCGGCCGGAGGTGAGTTATCTTCCTGGGCATTAACTTTTGCAATTTATGGGTCATCTAAGAGGAGCGTCACAGCACAGGAGTGTGGGGAATGTTTATAGTCATCATAGGCCGATCAGAGTTTAATTAGGGAAGTGACCTATCCTGGTTTTGGGTTTCATACTAAAAGATAATTAGAAATATTCTGTATCCCCTTGAATATTTTATTGAAACAATGATCACATCTCCTGTGGGACATCAGAATGGGAAACTAAAATTGTATATGGACGTATATGGAATGTACACGTGAATACGCTGCTACTCCGGATCCGGCTGCTTTGGGTCGATTCTATTGTTTCTTTGGTCTGGAATATTCCATTTAGTCGCTGCTACTGCCAGGATCCTCCGGTCCTGGTCCACCAACGGCTAGTACCGCATCAGGCACTGCTCCCAGGTTGCCACCTTCCGAGGCTGCGGATATGCCCAAGATTTTGTCATCTTCTTCGGTATGCTGGCGCGGCGAGGATGCTGGCGTGGTGTTGTCGTCCCGTGGCTTGGCTTTTCCGAAGATCAGGGCTGCCTGTTTGGTTTCGGCCAGCGAGTTAATGGGGGCGGTAACGGTCCGGGGCTTCAGAACCAATTTCGGGCGGTCATCGTCATCAAGTGGCCCGAATTGGTTGGTCGAATTCGGTCCCGCCCCAGATGCCCCCGTTACCGCCCCTCCTTGTCCTGATCCCGTTCCAAGTCCTGGTCCTGGACTCTTGTTGTTCCTGTTGCCGCCGCCATAGTGGCCATTGCCATTGCTGTTGCCATTACTGTTGCCGTTGTTGTTGCTGTTGGCATATCCGGAGTTCCCAGCGTTGTTGGGATTGTAGTGACCGCGGCGATCCCGGTTCCTGTTCTGCACAAAGTTGTTGTAGTTCCCGTTTCCAAAGCCGTTCCCGCCGCCGTTTCCATTGAAATTCCGCTGACGCTGGCCGCCACCGCCTGCGCCAGGTCCGCCTCCGCCTTGTCCACCTCCGTCTTGTCCACCACCTTGTCCACCTGGTCCACCACCAACACCATTGTTGCTAAAACTAAACAAAGATATTAGGTCAAAGTTTTAAGATCCCACCGATTCCTCCTACCGATTGAAATTAAAGTTGCGATTACGCTGAAATCCTCCGGGCGGCTGGTGCCCCTCTCCTCCGCGGTTCTCGTAGCCGGAGCTGTTGTTCCGTTGTTGGTAGCGATTCCCTCCGTTGCCACCGCCACCACCTCCTCCGCCACCACGGTTGTTGTAGTTGCCGCGCATGTTGCGGTTATAGCCAATGGACATGGTGCTGTGGGTGGGGCTGCTGTTGGACATTTGATGGCTGCTGCTGCTGCGCATGTTGTCGTTGTCCCGGCGGCGGTACTGGTGCGAGCCCACGCTATCGTCCCGGCGATAGTTGCGTCTTTGGTAGTAGTTTCCTCCGCCGCCACCGCCACCACCACCGCCTCCGCCACCTCGTCCCTCGCTCTGATTTTGGGAGCCAGTACCTCCGCCACCGCCGCCTCCGCCACTGGGGCCCGCATTCTGGCGTCGATGGTCGGCTATGTCGATACGAAGCGGTGCCGAGAAGTTGTCCAACTTGATGCGACCGTTGCAGGACAGGGCTCTCTTTAACTGGGCCAGAGTCTCAAACTCCACATAGCCATAGCCCTTGAACTCGTCGGTCTCGCGGTCCTTGATGAGGCGCACGTTCTTCACCTCAAAGTCCGAGAATATTTTCATCACATCGCCCTGGACGAGACCTTTGGGAAGATTGCCTACGTAGGCGATGAAAGGCGGCTCCGTGGGCACCTGACGCTGACGGTCTCGGTTGTCCCGATTGCGGAAATCGCGAAAATCACGCTGATTGCCGCCGCGGTTATTGTCCCGATTGTCCCGAAAATTGTCTCGATTGTCCCGATTTATACTGCCGCCACGATCACGGTCGCGATTGTTGTAGTCCCGATTATCACGATTGTTTCCGTTGTCACGCTCGGCGTCACGGTTGAACTCGCGGTTACGATGATTGGAGCGATTGGCCATGGTTATCGAGCTCGATGATTCCGTTGTCCAATATCCGAAGTCCGGTTCCCTTTCACCGGGTCGCGTTTGCCGCTGTTTTGTTGCCAAAAATTACAAATCCCAAACCGAATGGAAAAATCGCGAACCTCACAATCTAACAAAAATATATATATATATATATGATTTATATAAAAAAACGTTTACCTAGTCGATTTTATTCACACCGTAACCGTACCGTAAGTTCAACCGACAGACGACACCACACACGCTAAAAGAAATGTCCGGAGCTCGATATCCCAGACGCTGTTAATAGGTCTACGCGAGACGTGGGACTGAGTTAAAGCCGGTTCCCTGGTGTACTCACTTGACACTTCCTTGACACTATTGTCAAAGCTACTAGGTTATGGGATTTTTAATGAAGGAGTCATCTAGTCAGATACTAAAAATTAGCCTGGATCGGCCAGAGAACTCAGCTATAGGAGTTACCTTACCATATTTAATCTCTCTTAAGTAAAACATGGGTTATACTTTTATTTCTAAAATAACCTTTATACGGAAGAATGAAGTGTGACCTTCTAAGTATGACCTATTTCAGGGATGCACCTTAACCCAAAGAAAAAGGAAAATAATGTCAAATCACCGACCTCCAGTAGGCCTGCAATCTAATGCAAAACAAATTCATGAAAATTAGCTTAAAAATTTTCCTTTTCAACTTCTTTAATTAACTTTTGTGAGTCAGAAAAAGTGAAGAAAACCCGTTTCTGTTTATATAAAACTTTCAGTTTTATGCAGAACTCAACTCCGAGTTAAGGTAAACCATAAATGATTAATTACGGCGCCTGTCCGCCTGTGTTTCCCCTCCTCGCCAAAACCTCCTTGAAAATTTTTGCAAACATGTGTAAGCAGCAGCAACTCCATCTTCGCTGCCAGTTTGTGTTTGTTTTACGGATAAAACAGCAACAAAACAGCCAGCACATGAAAAAGTCAACAGTAAATAGTGCAGCCAAGCAGCAGCAGCAGCAGCAAAATCAGTGGCAGCAACATGGGGCAAGGGCAACGGCAACGGCAACAGCAGTAGCAACACCAACAACCAACCAGCAACAATCTTTGTTTTTGTCTCGCGAACTCATGACTCATTTTTGTACATTTGTCAAAATTTGTGCCATACATCATTTTAAACAGTGCCACTGGAGGAAGGGGCCACATGGCCATAAAGGTTATCAGGAGTAGGAGATCTGTGTAGTTTGGCCACAGCTAGGGTATCCTTACTCTCTCTCCCCAATGGAGCAGGAAAGCCTTTTTCCACTAATACACACGACTCAACGCATCGGGCCCAAGATAAATCGCCAGCAACACGGAATTAAAAACTGAAGTGCAGCGATTAATTTATCACTTCCAGGCTGTAATGCACTGGCAAAAAAAAGACATACCACTTTTTTAAAAATTTATTAAATAAAATATATAAATTAAATAAGATGAAGGCATGTCCTATATCCTTTTAGTCCGCCTAACACTTATTCCAAGAGATTATCAGCTTTTATGAAACGTATATTTTATTCAAGTGACCTTAAAAGAAGAGCTCCCAGCTTAGGGCAATATTTAACTAACAAGTTGCTCCACTCAGTGGAGACGTTTGAGTTCTGCCTTTCGAATTGGAGCTGGGGCAGTAAATAAATTACGAGCAACAAATAAACGCGCTTCATTGCATCATCGATGGACAGTGGCTATGTCTGTGTCCTGTGGAGGTGGAATATAGAGGATTCGAATGGAAAACAAAAGGGCCAAAGCTCCGAGAGAGATGTATGGACAAACAGAGACAAGCAAACGGAAACGGAAATGCTTTCAGCTGTCGAATTTGTATGAGCCAAGAGTGCGACTTGGCCGAGCTGGAGCTGGAGCTGGAGATCTGGAGTTGTAGCTTTTGTTGTAAGCGTTCAATCATTTGATTGCAGCCAGTGCTGGGAGCCACAACCGAAGCTCATCGATCAGAATTAATAAAGATTTTGTCCCAGTGATTGACTGACTACTACTGACCCACCTCGACCAGCTGGGGATTGCCGGGCGATTGGTGGTGGCCAGTGGGTGGTATTGCACCACCATCCTCACCATCCTCACCACCCTCGCCACCAATGCCTTCAGTTCTTGGTAAGCAGTTTCGAATAGAGCATTTGTTTCTAATCGCTCTGGGTCGGAGGGAAATCCGGAGAATCCCACTTGAATGTCATGGAAAGCGTAAACGATTTCCGAATTACACAACATTAGCAAAATTAAATTAATTTCGAGGCTGTTTAGAGAATCCACCACCTATGGCATTGAAAGTATTGGAATATAAGCGAAAGTTTCTCGGCTTCACTTTCACTTTTTCCATCTCATCATAATGATATCCTTTGGCTTGATTTATGCCGCAGCGCCTGTAAGCATGCAGTGTTAATATCGCAGCCACCACCCTCAGGACTCCTTTAATGCACTTGTAGTACTGCCAACAAAATGGAGAATGGGGCAAGGACCTCTCACTAATCATATTAACCGAAATTCATACGTCGCCGCATTTATGCGATTTGCCCAGGATTTAGGGAAAGCTTCGGAAGAGTAAAGAAGATGGAATCACACTAGGGAAAAGAGACAGCACCAAGGGTAGCTACATATATCCTTTGTTGTTATTCCTGGCTGTTATGGCTCGGTCTGGCAAAATTTTTCGGCGTCGTTTAAACTAATTGAGTGTTACAAATTTTATGTGCAAAATCTTTAAGCTAAATTGAAATTTGTTTTCCTTTTTTTTTTTTTTTTTTGTTGCCCTGCTGTCATACATTTTGCACATATGATGGTGCGGGTGGCCGAGTGTTTACTGTATCACCAAACTCACTATCCCCCCTCCCCTGCAGAAATACATACGTACGTAAGTGAACCCATTTAATGTTATGTGCACATTCTCGTTTCTCATACCCGTAAGTGCGTTGAACCATTTTTTAAAATACCCAAGTTGAGGTATGTTCGGCTGGTTTTTGTCCATGATAACTGCCTATGGGGTGAGGGGTTGCCTTTTGGAATTTTGTTTGGGGCGGGGGTGGTTCAAAAACTAAGAGCTAGGGGTTTGGAAAAATGACATATGAACCGCAGAGTCGCGCTTCCCTTTCAATTTCATAATTGAGGTTGAAGTTCACGCTGATATATTGACTGTGAAGGATAAGCAAATAAGGACATGTTTTATTTAATATTCTTATAGCTTTTAATATTTACTTATTTGTATTAGAACAAAGGAAATATTTTTAAAGAATTATAAATCCTCCAATGACAAATAGTTCTCAGTCCTTGGCCAGCTAATTAAACTGCCAACAAAGTATATTTACATAATTTACGATGCAAGAATATTTGGCAAAGGGCAGAGAAATAAAGGCTTGCAGGCCAATAAACAGAAATGCATATGAAACGCCAGGGATATTTGTATGAATTGTTCGGGCCAAGATAAGGCGGAGAGTCTTGGCGACATTATGGCCAAAAGGAAATCGGGTTCAAAGTGTGGGCTCTCGCGTATTAGAAGCTAGCAGCCAAGTATCGTCTGAGATTTATCATTGGCCCGGTCATATATCAAGTGTTTTGGCCAAATAATATAATATATGGCACTTGCCAAGTTCGCAATTACCAGCAGAAACTGTCGCGGCATTTTGACAAATTAACATGCTAGCCATTTATAGAGTGGTACTTTGTATCGGCCAGCACTAGATTTATGCCAATTTGAAGACCCGACTGATGCTGATTTATAGGAAGTCTCCTCTGCACGCTCCAACGAGTTTTTTGGGCGGACCCATAAATAATGCCGCCGATCAAATTGCTACCTTCATGTATTGATAGTGCGGAAGAAAAAAAAAAAAAACAGAAAACGAAGAAGCGCCGGAGGAGCAGGGTTCCTTGGCTTTGTTGTACTTTCAATTAAGGCAATTGATTTTAATTAGACCACGGCTTACCATAAACATATTCCAAAGAAATTATTATTAAACACGCGACCCTCGAAAGCTGCTGGTGTACGAGAAATATGTTTGTTCTTCTTCACCTCACCGCCTCGGGGTGTAACTTAATATTTGCTCTAGCCATTCGGTTCAATTAGCAGGAATTATATGGCCAACTCGGGGCCAACTGCACTCGGCACAGGAATGAGGAATGCGCCCACATCCCAGGCCAACTGGTGCCGTTGGAGTTGGTTGGTTGGAGGTTGAACGGCGATTCCTTAATTGGCCGATATAAAAAGGGGACTATCATGCACTGGGAGAAACAAAACACCTGGTCTTCGATATGCCTTGAAGGTTAAAAATTTTAAGGAAATGTTTTTTCTTAAATAAGTGACTATATTCTTTTTTTCCAGATTTTTAATTTTGGAGGAGAGCATTTTTTTGCAGTGCCTGGTACAGCGACGTGCTTCAATTGAGGTGATCAACGTTAATTGAAAGCCAGGGCGGATGACTCAGCTGCCGGCTCATTAAGTGGCTGGGAATGGAAACTGACGGAACTGGCAGCCACCAAACTCGCAGCGATCAAGATGAAAAATTAACATTTCGCGCATCATTAAAATTCCAATAGAAGAGATGTACATACTATACTTGGACTTGGACATTTTTGGGTATAGAATGGATGGGATGAGATGAGATGGGATGGACTTTACCATATGGAAATCGTTGACAAATGCCGCAACGTGCTCAATGTCTCCATTACCATTACCATTACCAGTTCCATGTCGGTGTACTTGTTGTTCCTGCTCCCGTTGCCAGCTGCCGACGGAGCACTGGCTCATTTGTCGCCTTCTCAGGACGGATTGGGGCAAAACAAATGCGTCAACACCGAATTTTCATTTGGTTAATGTGTGAATGGGACTAAAAACTAAACACGCCCAGGCCAGTGGCACTATTTTTTTTTTTTTGGTGCCTTCTTCCCATTTCCCAAGTGACATATCCGAGAGTAGCATCAGTGGAATAATAACATGAATTTATCAATTTGTCATGTTGATATTTGTTTGGCAATTTATTTTCCATGCGCAGAGAAAGGAAGGAAAGTGCTGGTTCTTCTTCAGCTGCTGGGTTTTATTTTTGGAACCATTCGGTGGATATGGTGTGTGTTTGTGGTGCTACATGTGCAACGGAGGCAATTGTGACCAGTAATTGATTGCACTACTTACACACAGACTGAGAGGAGGCTTGCCACGCAGATTAGTTGCGATTCAATGGATAATTATCATCACAGATCACGGCTGCCATGGATGCAGATCCGACGACACCCAAACTGGCATTGCTTCCCCTCACAAATCATTCAAATGCGTTGCAAACAAATAAACAACTAAAGTGAGTCAAGGAATTTCAAATCATTTATTTACACGGCACTATTAGTTTTTATGATACTTGATTTTAAATATTTATACACATGTTTTTTTCTCTGCCTTTAAATGATGATGTCACCGTTTAGAGTTGGAAATCCTATTGAGTAAACAGCTCCATAAAAACCATCAACATCTGGTGTGATTAACTCTTGACTCTAAGCTCCCGAAGGGCTGAGCTCCTGTCGCCTGAAATTCTCACGGCGGCCAGCCGAAGATCCTCGAAGGGGTGTCTTCAGTGGATACCCTCCAGTTCCCCACCCACAATAACTTCGAGACCGAGTCAGGGATACACTGTCTATATGTCGCCATCGAGGTTGGTTCGTACGCTTTTGGAAATTTATGAGTTTCGCTTGAAAAGTATTTTATTGCATTTATAATTGTGTGAGTGTGTCTGGGAAATGAATGCTCCCCTTCTATTACCCCCAGCCTCGCCCTCGCCCTCGCCATCGCCCACTTGACTACCTCCCCCTCCTGTAAATGTTGCACATAAACTCTTTAACACTTTGCCTCTTGTTGCAATTAAAAAAAAAAGTCTACTTATTGAAGGGGAAGTGGCAGAATGTATCTGTATCTATGCAGCCGTATCCGTATCTGTATCTGTCTCTCTGCTTTGTGCATTAGGGAGGGACACTCTGAAGAGGGCGGGGCTTGGGACTTGAAGCTTGGGGTAGGGGGATGCTCCACTTCGGTGTGCTCGGGGCCACCGCATCATTTGTTTGCGCAACTTTATTAGACTCTCGAATTGCGTGTTTAGTTTTCCGAGCGATTTATGTGCATCCCGTCCCGAGCGGGTGACGAAAATGTGGGAAACTCGCCGGAGAGCCATGTGTGCCGCAGACGTGGCACTAACAAGTGTTTTTCCAGCTCCCATCCCTCCCCACCCCATCCACCTTAGCAGCTCGATAGATAAGACAAATGTCTCTAACAATCTGCGGAGCTTCAGGCTTTCTTTTCGTCTTCAGCTAAAACTTGGAGAAACAATATTTTCAGTTTAAATTAAAAATTGTTAACTACCTTCGTTGTTAATACTTTTCCTTCTGAAAATACAGAAATTAGTTTCGAAATCCCAACATAAAGGTTAAAGTCCTTCGATTCTTACCCTCCAAAATCTAAAACCAAAAACCTCTCCGTTTCTTGGCAGCTTTCGTTTGATTAATAAGCAAAGTAAAATTGAAATTTTTTTCCTCAAAATGCACACAAAAATTAAAACATACAAATTGCCAGTTATTTGTTTGCCCCGAAGTTCCTGTACCTTTCCCATCCGGAACTCCATCTCAAATCTTCCATCCGAAGAGTGAACTTCTTCTTCGGCGGCGGCAGCAATGGCGGCCAAGGCGGGCAAGGCGAAAAAAAAGAAAATAAATAAAAAAAAATAAAGAAAAGAATTCATTTTCCACGTAATTACTCTGCTGTGATTAGTGAAATTAAACTTTTCGCTGGCATTTCCCTTTTGGCTGTGCGTGAGTTTTGCTTTTGCTTCTGCTTCTGCTCCTCATCTGCTCTTTAATTTTTGGCGGGTGAAAAAAAAAATGGCGGCTTCTCAGTACTTTTTGTTTCCGTTTCCTGCATTTTCATTTAGCGCTACGTTTTTCATGGGAAAAACTAGAAAAAAACGCGAGTGGACGGGAGTGGAAAGCGCGTAACGGCCAATTACAAGGATTGATTGTGTATGAAAATGATGTTCCTCCCGCTCTGGCTGGGAAAAGGAAAAGGCAAACTTTTCAATGCAAAGTTCTTCGTTGGCACTCGTAAATGCATAAGGTGTCTAATTTTTCATAGCAGTGGCAGACGTCGAAAGGCGATGGGGATTTGACGGGGAGTGGGATGCCGAGAGGCTTTCGCGCCTCAGACAGAATGCAAAGATTGACGGCCTTTGTCGCGCGGGGCCAATGAAATTTTTAAATATAAAATGAAAACGAACAAATAAAAAGAGCAGCGCGAAGAGTGAGTGAGTGAGTGGCCAAAGAAAACACTTTTTGCGCGGCAGACACTTTAACACTTGAATAAATATTTGTGCGTCAGCCGAGCGAGTGTAGCAGCCCCCGAAAAAGGAGATTTTATAATGCCACAAAATCCAAACTAATTACTCAAGCCGCTTGCCGTCGGACGCGCGCATCATTTCACTTGATATCCTGTCCCATCCTGGCCTGTCCTGTCACAGGATTCCCGGACCGACTGGCCCCTGCCTGCTCTGTTATTCTCATTCGGGGCCCCGCCGAATCCCAGACAAAATAAATGTTTTGAAAATAATTTCGAGTTGTTTTTTTTTTTTTTTTGGGATGCCTGGGATTGGGCTGACTCCTTGGAAACTCGGAAAGTGTCACTGACGCGTGTGTCAGAAATTAATATTAATTTGCTGTGTCAATGCATATCCGTCATTGCGACGACAGTTGGCCAGAAAGTGGTTATTTTTCAGGGGCCTCATTAACATCGAACAATCCACTAAAAAGGGTGGCCCGCAGCACGTGCAAAAATATTCGGGAAATTATTCAAATTTTTCTCACATTTTCTGAGGGTTTCTATCTTTCCCATTTCGGGTGGCACATGACCTCTCTTTTGCCAACTCCCCCGAGGATATTCCGTCTTTTGCAGGTGCTGCCTTTTGGTGAGTTGATAGTTGTCATCGAGCTCTGCAATCAACTGGGCCTCCAGAGAGCGGAATCATGCCGGGAAATGGGCAGTTAGCGGCGGTGGGGGCGTGGCAATGGGTGGGTCACATGCCAAACGCAACACGTTTCTTGAAGTCCATGCCCTGTTTTCAAATAATGGGTCGGGTATATGTAGCATTGAGAAGGTGGCAGGCATGAGTATGTGGCATGCATTTTAAGCATCCCAGGGTATCCTTTGGACTACCACCAATCCCCTTCCGCGCTTAGGGTTGGGGGATGTGACAATTTACGGTTTGCTTTTCTCATCAACACGCGACTGTCCGCCGTGGAGTGAACGCCGGAGAGCTGCTTAATTTGGGCCGTTTGCTCAGTGGGCGACACGTGTCCTGCAGCATCCTGGAAGGTGTCCGCTGACAACTTTGGAGAGTGTTTATGTATGGACGCTCCCCGGGGGCGAACTGTTTACACGATTTTGTTGTTAGTAGTTTAATTTAATTAATGTTTAAATATGCAGGACTACGACGCAATCATTTCTGAGCGTGAGAATGGAGAGTTGCGAGGCTAAAACCAGAAATAAAATAATGTATTTTGGCATTGCCACAACCTGATTTTCTATATTCCCTGATCTCCATTTTCTTGGCTGCACTTGAGTTGCATTTTCCGCATTTTCTTCGACTTTGACAGCTGGCAACTGTTTCATGTGGCATGGAAACTGCTCTGGCACCTTTCAGACTAGTTTTGTGTCTTCCTCGGCAAATATTTTGATTAGCTCGAGTGAGTTGCTGCTGCGGCTGTGGCACTGTTTTCGGACATGTTGCATTTGGCCAAAAGCGGAAAGAACTGAATATTCTCTAGATACATATGGCTGAGGAGGCTGGGCAATGTGGTCAGGGCTCAATCAAGTTACTGTTAATTCGAGGACCCTCACACGCACACACATGTTTGCTTAAATTACATTTGACATTTACGAGTTTTGTAATAAAAACTTTAACAATGGCCGACGCCATTCTACTTGGCATTGGCCTGGGATTGGGATTGGGATTGGGATGGGGGGGTAATGGCCATCAAGTGCAGATCGCGTCGTAAAAGACATTTTACAGTTGGCACCGCTCGATTCAATGTCCGATGTTCAATGTTCGATTTCTCCCGATTCCGGGACACTCAACTTCTAATATGGGTGAGGAGCGGGTGTGTTTGTGTGTTTATGTGTGCATTTTTAATTAATTGGGTTTAGTTTTTATGGCTTCATTAATTACCAAACACTGCAAGCCAGCCAGCTGCGGGGCTAGCGGAACATCGAAAAAAAAGGGGCGAAGGCAATCCTTGACTTGACGTCAGCGCCTTTTGAATAATGCATCATCGTATGGGGACACACAGATATGGGTGTAGGAAAAGTGTGTGTGTCTTGTGAGTGTGCCGAGGAGCTGTAAATATCAATAATAAAAGTGCGACGCCAGGACCAAAAACAGAACGAGTGCATTAAAAATTTATTTGAATCTGCCTGCGACGCGTGGCCATATAGTATTATACAGGGAAGATGCCCGCCATAAAATAATAATCTTTATGATGGCAAAATTTTAATACAATATTGGCGGTCTGCTCGGAATGGAATGGAATGCTTCAGCTTCATGTTGATAGCGTTTCTTCCTTCTTCGTATCTGTCATTGGAGGATTCATAAATCCACTTTAATTGCTGCAGTGATTTCTGCCATTTGCAGCGGGCCGTGGACTTAGCCGTGTCTTTGCGGGCGATAAAAGCGGCCAAGTGCCAGTAAAAATCATGTTCATTAATATTCAACTATATGCGTTTAGTGGCTCCACCCATTTCTCATTTACAACCGCCGATAAAGTTCGATGAGCAGCTGTCAGCTGAATGAGGCGGATGCGTATGAAAATCCACTTTTCCGTATGATGGGGAATGGGGAAACAGCATTAGGGAAGGGATATCCCTACAGAGGAGGATTAAATAAAAGAAATTATATTTAATATTTAGACATTTATTTGCAGAACTTTTCTTGATAGTGGGAACTGAGAAAAGATTCCCAAACTCTTTAATAGGCCAGAGAATTACGATCTCAAAACTACCTTGAGCCCATCTGGGATCCATCTATCCATCAACTGACTGGACGGACTAACAAAAATTGTTCAAATGAAACCCATTGAGAGCTTTGATTTATGCGAGTGCCACACTTTACATGATATGCAAATTCAGTTATAATTTAAATTTTCACAGCATCGATCGAGCCATTTGGACAGCAGCGACCTGCCCGACTGTCCGGCGGATTGTTCCGCCGTACTCGCAATTGGCGGATACCCAGACTGGGTTAGTTCGGGCCATGCCTCATTTGCATTTATTTGCCAATTTATTTAACGATCGATCGTAAAGCGTTTTCGCCTTGGACACTCCGGATTTCGCTTCTCCGGCTCTCAGATATTTTTCTGCTGCCTTTTTTTGTTTTTTCTTTTTGGATTCTGTGTTTTTCAATATTCTGTCTCTGTTGATTTTATGTCGAAATGGAGAAAAGCAGAGACGAAGCGAGTCTGCGGCGTTGTTTACGTTTTTAAGTGAATTTTCATATTTTAATGTTTCAGCAACATTGTTGTCTCCTCAAAAGGCCGACCTCTGCTCGTTCGCCGGCCATAATTTCCGGCGTGGAATTCGTGGAAGTCCCGCGGCCATATAAAATCTGGTATCCCCGCCTCCTTCTGTGTGCTGGGGTCTTTGCTAAGATCGGACATTTTTATAGGTGCTGGCACAAAGGTGTTTTCTCTGCCGCTGTTCCCCATCTAGTTTATGTTGCTACAGCTTTTCGCTTTGAGATGTCAAAGCAGAAGCGGAAAATATCATCAAAACACCGATATAAAACCCGGCCATCTCCTTTGAAGCCTCTGTACAAACAAATAATCAAGAAGCATTCCGATCACAACTACCAATCGCCACTGAAAACTCAAAATGTTGCCAAATTAATCATCCGAGTTTGGGATTTTTTGCATACTTTGTTGATACAGATTATCAAGGGATTTTTAATGACTTTGTTGGACCTGATAGTTTTTTTTCATGCCCAAAATATATATATAAGTTCAGGTTCTCATCGGCCCAATGGCGCCCATTGGCTTTGATGAGCTTGAAATTTTATATGCCGCCGGCAATTTTCTGCGTCTGGCATTTGTGCAAACATTTCAACTAATTGGCCAAACGGATCGGATGGGGTAGGATCGGATCGGATCGGATGGGATGGGATGGGATCGGATAGGAGCTAAATATGTTCATATATAGACAGTGCTTTATAGAGTTACGCTGGGACGTGCGTGCGTGCGTTGGAGGCCATTAAAAAAATTATTGAAATTGAAAATTTTGAAAATAAACTGGAAACGCATTTCGGCGTTTGGCGTTCGGCGTTCGGTGTTCGACTTTCGGTTGAAAAGTGTGAGTGTGGCACACGGCGCGCTTCATTTATGCCGCTTCGAAAACGGTGAAAAGCTGAACGGAAAATCAAAATGCACATCGCCTTCGATTAGGGCTGCATTTTCACGTTTTCCCAGGAAATGTGCGTTCTATGGGAAATGTAGTTTTTCAACTTTTCAACGTTTAGCTTTTTCGCTGGCCGAGAGAAAATTTAATTTATTGCCCAAGTCGAACCGATACACCATATCCTATGTACGTGTACGTGAAAAGTGTACGGCGTATTTTTAAGTGAAAATGAATTGAAATGAAATGATTTTTCATTTATTCGCCGACGCTGCGACGCCAACAAGACTGCTGGCACCGCCCCCCCCAGGCCACGGCAAATGCCGGGGAAAATTGTCGCTCACTTGGGAAAAATTCGCACCTAGATCTGGTCCCGATTTTTCGGGCCCGTTGAAATGTGCCAAACAATGCGGCATTAAGTGGTTGCACCTTTCTGCAGCAAGGTGCATTGTTTCAGTTGCTACTTCTGCTGTGGAAACTGTCAGCAATCCCATCACGGCCGCCGGATCAGCATTATCGAGATCAGCGCCACTCGAAGGCCCAGAGCGCCATGGCAAAAGAAAAAAAATATACATACATACATATTTTAAAGAAAAATAAAGGAACGCCCAAAAGGTGCGACAATGGCGACAAGGCCCGCATAGTGACAATAATTTGTGGGCCGTGTTGGCAACTATTTTCGACCAAGGAATGGGAATGGCTAACAGTGGCTATACGATAAATAAGTCTATGACTTGTCCATTATATTCTATCATTAGGAAGTTTGACAAAGGTATTTTGAATGGGGAAATTACCTTTCATCTTAATAAATATTTTAGCCCTTCAACTAAATTAACTAACTAAATTACCTTAAAGGACCTTCAAAAAAACCCTTCACTGTCCGGCGAAGTAGGTTGACGCCACTTAAGTATTCTGCGCCCCAAAAGGTGCCACTTTCTCGGGGAGTTTGACGCCTGAGGTGCTCGAAGCGTTGATGGGCGGCGGTGGGCGGTGGAGGAGTCGACAAGGGGGCGGGCCCGACATGCTGGCGTCAGTGTCAGTCTTCGGTCTACGGTCTCCCGGTCTCTAGACCGTCTACATTTATTCCCAGAGCGAGTATGTGTTGCAATTATGCAGACAAGATGTCGACGCGAATTGTTCGCATTCGTCGACATTCGAGATTCGATGGGGATTTGAATTGGGATTTGGATGGCATCGAGGCGGGGATGGATGTGGTTTGGGCCACTCAGCTGGGCCCTAGGTGCTAATGGTCAATAAATATGAAATTTTTATTGACTTACGCAACACGATGCGGAATCTAAAATGCAAACACACATCATCTTAGCTCATCTTTACGTTGAGTTCTCACGTTTTCCCAGGCTAACAAGCTCCCCGGAGTGATATAAAAAACCGAAAGTGCAAAATCATACGGAGTTGCGGCTACGTGATGCCACAGCATCAAGTTCTCCTTTCAGGGTTTTGGGATTCGGACTCGAACTCTCCTTCCTTCTGCCATTTTTTGTGGGGCTAACTCGGTTTTGCTGGCCAATTAGCCGGCGTGTTCTGGCTAATTGATGGGCTCGGTCTTCTACCTCATTTGGATCATTGTCGCTGTCTGCAGGACATTAATCAAAAGACGACCAGCCCAGATGCAATTGCATATCTGTTTGTATGTGGAAGGAATATCAGCCGAATCGAGGCGTGACCAAAGTTTGACTTTGTGGCTACATTGTGTGGCTCGACTCGACTACGAGAATCGGAGCTGTCAGCACTTGGCCAATTGTTCTCGGCTGCTCTCCTGCCACGTCAACGCAATTGGACTTTTCCACGGAAAATGATACAGAGCACAGAATAGCCAAGGAAAAGGCGAAGGAAACCACAAAATCGCGCACGAGGCCAAATGAAATATGAACTATTTTAACGCCTACTTAATTTATTTGTTTTTTCGCTCTCGCCGTTGCTGTAGTATAAATTTTAATTAATTTAGCGTTGAAGTGAAAGTGTTAAGTGATTTGCTTGGCTGCCGCCGGCCATACCTTCTATATACGGGGGATATGTACACGATGTATACTATATATAGCCGATATATATGGGATGGAGGCCCTGGTTTGGGGCCATCAAGTGCAGCTGTGGTAGGTACATTCGTTTGCTGCTCGACCTAAATAAATAAAAATATGTTTATAGGCAAAATATTAAACGCAAACAAAGAGCCACCCCCAAAAAAAGTGGCCTCACATGTCCCCTGACCAATTCATAAGTTTGCACTTAAAGGACATGGCCAACCTGTCCTGTCCCAAGGTTGGACACTCCAAGATGGCTCACACATAAAAGCATAATAAAATGTATTTACCCCAGGATCAAATTATGAATCTGCTTATGGGCAAACCAAGAGGACAAGGGATAGCTAAAAGGTGAGCCATTTTCTTTTGCCAGTTACGAAAGCCGCAGGCTGCTGGCTTCGTCCTTTCTTCCCTTCCGACACACAAAAAAGGACAAAACGCATATTTATGATATGAACAAAACTATAAAGAACACACACAAACTTGCACATAGAAAAATGAATTATTTTTTTTCTTATTAAAAAAATTCGAAAGTTTAAGCAGCTGGGTTTCTTTATAAATGAAATATTCTTTACAATTATCGCTTTTTTTATTTTTGTAAACAATCTTTAATAGCATAAAAGTTTTCACTGTAATATGAACAAAAACGACCAGGACAGCGTGCGGACATCTACAGAGATTTGGTTTTTTTGGGTTGCCGGTCGACAATGAAAATTTGTGCACATTTCAGCAAAATCGAGGGCCTGAGGTGATGGCCAGCTCCTTGAAGGTGTGGTCTTCATGCGGCGGTATCCAGTAGCAGGGCCGTGTCCCTTTTTGGGACGTCCCGAGTCTATTACCAAAGTTTATGGCGCACGCAGTTACACCTACGACGGCAGGGGCCCGGGGCTATGGCAACATATGGTCAGAAGGAAGGAGGGGGATAAAGGTAGCAGGGTGCGACCGTGACTGTCCACCACCCACTACCCAAGGGTATAGCCACTTTGTTTATGCCAGTCGCAACATTTTACGAAGTTTATTTCGACCCGGAATCATGAACAGCCATCAGAGTCGTCATCGTCATCATCATCATCAGTCTTCGCAATTCTCGTGTGACATCTGAATGCGGGACTACGCTTCTCTGGACTCGGCCCGTATGCGCAATGTCTGAACAATAAAAAGTGTTAAGGCTCGACAATAAACAATATCACGGTGCTAAGAATGAGTGTTATCGAATCAAAATGCTTTATTGTAGGCTCCGATGACACAGACTATGATATTCTAACAATAATGTAGCCGTGCGACGCAGAAAGTGGAACTTCAAAACTAAACCAAAGATAAAATGGCAAAGAATGTTGCGCAAGTCATAATAAATAAGATTATCAGAAACCATCGAGCAACAATAAATTAATTTGCAAAAGAATAAACGAAAGTAACAAATGAAAAAGCGAAAAAGTAAAACAACACAGAGGGAGCTACCGTGGATAAATTACATGACACTGAAGGCGAAAGTGACCACCGACGTCCCCCTCTTCAATTGCAATCCGTCACGTGCTCAGAATGTCCAGGTGCGATAACCACAAGTCGCGTCGCCAGCAGCTGCCCGTGCCGGCGCCCATATCGTCCTCGGCCCACTCCAGCAGCAACTCGGACTTGGGTGGCGAGTCCTTCCTACAATATTGCAGCGACAACGAGAATCGCCGATCCAGCTGTGTCCCCTTTTTAGAATCATTCAGTGGGTGATGTGTGGTACTTGCTTCTTACTTGAGTTGCTTAAATATGTGCGTCACATACGCTGAGGCACTTTCTCCAGCTTCGGTGGGGGAATTACCTTTCCGCACATTTAAACCGTTTGAATGCGAACACCCACGTATCGTTTTATTAGTCAATCAAAGGATACTTTGGGGGAGCATCTCATAAAAATTAGCTATTGGCAAAAAAAAAAATTTTAAATAAAAGTAGAGCTTTCAACTTTCACTGACCAGTAACCCCAAACAGTTGATGGCAATCCTTAGATCGATTGTCAAATATAGGAAAATAAATAAAATGAAAGAAAAAAGGAACAAAATCCAAAATCCAATAGCACATTATCCGCCAGGAAAAATCTAATGCAAAGTAAATAAGAAAAGAATATTGTCTAAATAAATAAAAAAAAATAAAGAAGGCATGAGTAGAGAGCATCTGAACTAAGCACCACTCTTACTAAAAAGAAAAAAAATAAATAAGACTGCTATGCTGATATTTTGTTAGTCCCAAATAATTAGCTATTGGCACAAAAAAAAAACAACTTTCAATGACCAGTAACCCCAAACAGTTGATGGCAATCCTTAGATCGATTGTCTAATATAGGAAAATAATTACAATGAAAAAAGAAAGAATGAGGACCAATATCCAATATCCAATAGCATATTATCCGCCAATGCAAAGTAAATACGAACAAAATCTTGTCTAAATAAGCACCACTCTTACTAAAAAAAAAAATTTAAAAATAAAAATAAGAAAATAAAAAGACAACCGAAAGCTTTAAAGTCGAGAAGAACTGTGATTTTTTGGAACAGAGTCGTCGCCTTATATAGCAAATTCTGAGGCGAAGCCAACTTTGTTGAATTCGATTGGAAAACACTAAGAACTGACAACTCTTTCAAAGCAGCCCTGATTAATTTTCAATTAGCCAACGCAAATGCATTCTAAAAACGAAGGATATTAATAAAACTCTTAGAGACAAAAACGAAAACGGAGAAATGAAAATTGTGCACTTTGCATTAAAAATTCGCTGTCTAAAAGCTCAACAATTAGCAACAATTTCCCAATGCAAATGCAGAAGAAGGCAACGAGTTATATTAAAGCAACTTAAATGGAACTTATTAGATTTGTATACTTTTAATTTGCATTCATAACAGACTGGCCCGGCTGAGGAGGCTGACGGGGGATTTGGGAAGGGGTGGAGCGGGGCTTTTGCCTTTTTGCGATGGGGCTAAGGATACTCTCGACTTTCGCCGTCAGTTGTGTCCTGGGCCCAAAACAACTGGCAAAGGGAAAGGGATTGGCGGGGCAGAACCCTTTTCTTGTTTTCCCTCCAGTGGACATGACGTATTTCTTGGACTCCTTGGCCGCTTGGAAGGCCACCACCCCCCAAAAATTTCTCCACCAACTTGGTTGATTTAAATTTTGCCTTTGCTGGAATAAAAGAAAATTAATTTGTGCATATTTCTTGAGCTGCTGGCAGACGAAATACGAGCGGCTTCAGCTGCTGGCTGCTGGCTGGACATTTATTAAAAGCCGAAAGGAGTTTTTGGCCCAAAGGCAAAATGGAAACCTTTCTCTCTGCTGGCCAATCGTAGAAATAATAATAATAACCGAAATAAAAAAGGCGAGGAGCAAACCGAAAGGGACTATCAAATGAAAAGAAATTTAATAAAACGAAAACAATTTGCCAAAATGAAAGAATAATAAGAAGGCGACGAGCCACGAGAAATTTCTCGGAGAGAGATCCATGCGAAAATCTAGTTCCAGTTCCCACACGAAAAATATTCATAATTGCATGGACATTAAGGCAACATCCTACAGGATAATGCGATGGCGGTGCTGGCGGTGGGGGAAGGATGCGGAAACGAGGACAACACACGTGCCGGGGAAGATGACATTCTCCGATATTGATGGACACACAATCGAAGTGCGATCGGGGGTAGGAGTGTGTTTCGGCCATAAATCCATTAGTCCATAAATAGTATTGATATGGAATGAAAACAAAAATAAAATAAAATTATTTATACGTTTCGCACGGCGCGACAGGCAGGAAAATTAGTGCCAACCGGAGACACGAGACACGAGCTAGCGCCGAAATAAAAAAAATGTATAGGACAGGGAAGGAAAAATCGCACAGGGGATGGATGTTCGATTGGGAAAGCGAACAAGTTTTCCTCAATTGGCGATGCGCTTCAAATGATTCCAAAGATTTGCACACAAAGCGAACAACTGTATCGAATTACCAATCAGGCAGGACAATGGGACTCAGGCAGAGGGTCAAATCCCACACCCTGCCCCAGGACACCCCCTGGCGAGAGGGAGGGAGTTGAGAGTGCAAGTTGTGACATCACCTTTGAACCTGTCTATGATAAGGACTGTAAACAGAATCTAGTTTTCATTTTCACAAAAAAATACAGAATGGAATTGTATATCGTAGATCGATTTATCTAAGACATATATGGTTTAATTTTCTGATAGATGTTTTCCAATAAAACTTGAACAAGTAATAAATTTTAGAATCGCTCCTTTCAAGTTTTCCAAGTGTATATCCTTTCCATTCGAATTCATATATGGGACCATCAAACGCGTTATGAACGCTCTTTACTATCACTTAACTTAGCTCCTTCCACCGTCAAACAATTGAATTGAAAGGATCATCAAATGGCAAAGTCTGGTTAGAGCATCTTGGCCAAATTGCCGACAATTTGGGTTAACTGTAAAATTTTCTGCAGGCCGAAGAGCAAACACAGTAAACAGCAAACGGCAAACGTGCAAGTTTTTGACAAATACAAATGTGAATTGCGAACACTAAACGCGTACCCCAACACCCAAACCCCGACCGCCACTAAGTCCTGTGTCCACAAGATGAAGACATCCCGGATTGACAGTCCAAAGAAATCCGTGAAGAGCTGAGGGCAGTGCCGGGCTCATAAAACTCATTCGGGCGTAAAGGATGCGAATGCCTTTTAATAATAAAATGAGAGGCGAACTGCGCCCAGTATTGAAGGACGGAAGTGGACAGGAGCAGGACCCCAGGATACCAGGCCCAGGCGGGGTTGCATAAACTAAAACTAAAGCCGCTTGTCTATGCCCAGGCACGTCTTAAATGTTCAAATTATGTTAAATAAAATGTACGCCAAAGCAGAAAAAAAAATCTCCAAAGAAAAGGCAAGTAAAAAAGGATGGGCTGGGCTGGATGGGCTGACGTCAGCACTGAGTGACAGTGACAAGGACAGGAAAACGGGGATGCCGAAGGATTTCCAGAAGCACTCGGCACTTCCGGCAAGGTGCAAAAAAGCTGGCTAGGATTGACACTTCTCCGCCATGGAAGTCCGAGTAGGCACTGGAAAAAAACTTCGTAGTTTTTTTTAAACATTTCTAATAAAAGGATATCTTTATTTAGAAGGATGTCGTAAGGGTAAAGAAAAATAATTACACTTTGTTTTAATGTATATATTCTCCAAGTGCCTTTTCGCCGCTGGCCATTTGCATTTATCCCCGACCAGAATCCTGCGTGTCCTGGCTAATAACCGTGAGTAAGCAAACAGGTGCAGTCCGCCAGTTTGCTGTGATCAATCTTGCTAAGCTTTTGTTTTCGCTGGGCTTTGTTTCTGGACAAAAGTTGGGTCGTCGTTTATGATGATAAAATTGGGGAAGCTGGATGGGATGCCCTAGAAGTCCGGGCATTGAGATGTCCTAGCCAGCCTCTAGTGACAGGCAAACAACGGCGCGTCCTTTCTTCTCTTTTTTTTTATATTGTGGGTCTCGGGGCTTGTCTCGCTTTCGTCCTATGATTGATTAGCAATTAATTAGCTACACAAATAACTGTAATTATGTAGAAGTGGGTGGCCTGGGGGGACCTCTAGTGTTAAGGGTCTCTTGCGGCGAGAATTACTTGCAAAAGTGTTTTACCTTTTTTTTTGGCAAAGGCCTCGCAGCATCGCTTTCTCATTTGCATTTTCTGCTATTTTTTATGGGCCAATGAAACGAATCCGTTGCTCTAACTTTGTCACTTGTGGCTGCCATTGCCATTGTTTTTTATGAATCCAAGCTAATGACACTCCTTGGGAAGCAGATTCGTCACGCAGCTGAAAATGGCAAAGGACTCTGGCTTCCATTCACCCCTCAAAACTCCAAATTGCAGTGTAACTATAAAAATGGAAATGCTCTGAAGCTTGGCACATTTTACAGGAACTTTAAATGTGATATAACAACTAAATAAATAGAGAATCGTCTTTTGTTTTAGACATACCCCTTGGAGCCCCCCGCCCCTCCCCCCAGAAATCATTGGGCTGGGCCAAAAGCTGTCCTGCAGTTGACAACCCAACCGCTTTTTGGCCGGCCAACAATGCATGACTGACCCTGTCAATAGCGGCGACCCCGAATCCATTTAGTTGCCTCGGCATATATGAGATATTTAATGCATATGCAATATGGATGTGGATTGTCCTGGGGCGCGGTGGCAAGGGCCGTGTGGCAGGAAAGTGCGTCCAAAATTCATGTCATTGTTTCGCCGGACTGAAACTGCATTTTTCCCTCCATTTTCCTGCTGACATTGAGTGGTCCGACAGGCGACGTGTGCGGAGTCCTTCGTTTCGCTTCCCCGTTTCCCCGCATCCTTTAGCGTCCTTTGCATCCTTTATGGCTGAAAGCTTTTGTCGCTGCCGTGCCACTAAACATGTCTCCCATGTGGAGACCCCCTGATTTCGGCACTCCTGGCTGCGATCCAAAATATAACTTAAGTTTCTGGTCAAATGAATTTGGCAAAGGTAGCAGCCAGCTCGAAAACTCCGAAGCATACTTACAGGGGACGTTGCCAGCAGGACTCGAATTTATGCAAAAATTTCAGCGAAAATGTTATTTTTTCTCTTGTGCCACAGCTCGTGGCAAAGTCACCGCAATTGGCAGTTTAAGTGGCTTTTGTTATAAGTTTCTTTTCTCTTATTTTTCCTTCGAATTTGTGGTTTCTGTTTTTGCTTTGTCACCTGTTTTCTTGTTTTGGCCAAGCCGGGAAAACTTTTTACGATCTTGTCAACATTTTGAGTTGAGTGCATTTTTACGCCTCGTCCTTGCCGGTGGTTCGGCAGCCTGAGCGGTGTGGGGCAGTAAAATCGAAAAGTAATGCAATAAAATTCGCTTTCATTAAAAGCATTAAAATAGGTTTTTGACATGCCATAAAAATTGTTTTCACGTAAACGCACAGTGTGATGGAAAACTGCTGCCACCACATTTTTTTCCGAGGCGAAATCTCTGGAGAAGGGCCACTGCGAAAGCTTCACGCCACTTCCAAATGGGAATTTTATTGTTCTGGGAGCTGTGGCCGCCGCATCGCCATTAGTAGCTAGTAGCTACACGGCACTCCAGCTCACCTAGGTATCGTAAAACTCATGAAGGCGAATCTCCCGGATATATTTAACCTAACTCCGTTAGGGGATTCCCAGATCATAATGCGGAAATTCTTTAAAAGCATGATTCTCCAGAGAATGACCAGTTTGGTGTTCAATATTTCCAAATGCCAAACATAAATTCACAAATCCATTTCATATTCATATTCAAAGCAATTAAGTGCAGACTTTATAGGTGACACAGCCCCTGCCACTGGGACACTGAAAAAAAGGACTTTTATAATAGAAAAATAATAATATAATATTTATTGTATTTTTATTTAAAAAAAAAGTATTCAAGTTATATTTCTTCAGAGTTTCATTCCGAAAAAATGTAATATTCTTACAGTGTTTCCTTTCTTATTTTCCAATATCCGTTGGCCCCCCTTTTTTGGGGAGGACGAAACTCTTCGAATGGGGACTTTTATTTCAACATTATTAACTTCAAATTACACACAACAATTGTCGACGGGACAGACAGGAAAGTCAATGTCCGAGCCTTAATTGCAGGGGACAGCGTGTGGCGAAAATATTTTGCTCAATGGACGGCTGCGGAATATAGTAAATATTTTCATGATGTAATAAATGAAATTAATTTCAATAATTGCAGCGATTCTGGTCTCTGGATCGGCTGGCGTTATTCGCCAAAGTGGCTTGCCTTGATTGCGTTCTCTCGGTTTTGGCCTTTTATTTAGGCCACTTATTTTATTTTATCCCGGCCATGGCGATGACCATGAAAACTGCTTAATCGGAAGAATGAATATGAATGTTCCAATTGTTTTGGTAGGCGGGGAGGAGATAATAAGCAGAAAACATAAATAAAATCCGAATGTTTTCCTTTTCGCTGCCCGTTTTTCTTTTTATTTCAGTTTCTATTCTGATATTTTTCCCATCTATATTTGTTTTTATTTTTTTGCAGCTACAGCACCATTTTTAATATGGCAAAATTTGCTGTCATATTCCAGAATCCCCGCCTTGTTGGCTTTTATGTACATTTCGCATTTATAATGCGAGCCCCATATATTTTCATGAACACTAAATTACGCAGGGAAAATCGCAGGGCGGAGCGGCAGGATGCCTTTGACAAAACAATCACACGGAAAATAGGAAAAGCCCGCACTACACGAAATTCAGAATAAGTATTGTAGGTTTTTATTTTCATAGCTGGAAGGATATGGATGCGATTTGTAAGTTCTTGAATACCGATCTCTACGCTTTGCTGGGCCAACTACTGGCCAGTCTTGGTTATGGATCCTCCAGTAAAGAAAAAAATAAATCAAATAAGTGTTGTGGCACCAACGAAGAGACGAATAATAAAAACCAGATTCAGGAAGAGAATCCCTTTGTGGTAAAACATGCCAGCTATACGATACGAAACACATATCCTGGTCCTTTGGTCACCTACGATGGTGAGGAACTGGGGGAGCCCCGTTTGATTCGCTTTTCCGATCTGTGCAGCAGCAAAGTGGAAACAATTTTCAAGAATTGCAAAAAAGAAGTGGAAGAATGTGAGAAAAAGTGCAAAAAGAAAATTTCGGATGAGGAATCTTGCCCACCCGAAAAGTGCGAGAAGAACTCGTCCTCGGAATATGAAAGTTGTCAGGAATCTCTGGGGGAGTCTCAGGAATCTCTAAAAAATATAAAAGATGAAATGTGTGAGAAACAGTGCCAAACTGGGGCAGCCAAGCTGCAGATATCCGAATCCGGCCAAGGGATTTGCGATAAAGTTTCTTCGGAAGACACACACCAAGCAGCCGCCAGGATTCAGGAGAATATATTATTGTTGGTGAAAAGTATTTTTCCCAAGGACGTTTGCACCGATAGGTGTAGGACCAAAGAAAAGGGAAAACGTTGCAGGAAGCAATCGGATTCCTCGGAACAGTTGGCCAGAAGAGAGCAATGCGCCAAGAGATTCTACAAGAAATTCGTGTGCCATGCCAGCGATCCACCGGCCTGGGAGTGCCTGACCCCTGCCCAGAAGCTACGGTTCCAGTGGAGAGCCATCACCGGCGACGAACTACAGAGGACGCCGTACGAAAATTTTCGGGTTAGCTTCATCAAGAGCTTCTGCCGGATGAATCGCCGGGCCTCGGGTCGTCGGATGAGAACGGAGATGCGAACGCACTGGTGCCAACTGGACCGGTGTCAGCGGCTGCCGTTCGAGCTGCAGGCTCTGCTCTACCACGTGTCCCTGGGCAGCGTGGATCCCCAAGATCACTGTGCTGTGCGTGAACTTTTTAACAGGCTGCGCTAGGCCGAAGATATTCCATTTGCATTTTTGTCGATTTCCCATTTTATACGAACCAGATGTTGTGGCCAATCTATTTTCGGGCGAAAAACTCAAAATCTGCAGCCCGATTTCTCGCAACCCCTTCTGGAAGCCCTCGATTCTTGACTCTCGATGCTCTTGAACCAGATTCGCTGTGAATAATGGATCCTCTACTTTCCGCCAAGGTCGTCTTTGACATGGCATTGCCATGCCACTCGATTAACAATTAGGCATCCAAGGTCGCACAGAATTGAGACAACAACGAAAATCATCGCACCACCCACCCGGCAATCCGGGAAAAATAGGTAGTGGCAGTGGTGGGAGGGAAATCAATTTCCCATGCGCATATATTAGCCATAAAAATTTGTTGTACTCCAAACAGAAACAAATAAAACAAACGAGAGGCAAACTTTTTAAAATGTAATTTCGATGCCCGGCAAATAAATAAAATAAAATAGAATTGAGGCAAATCGAAAGTGAGCCAAGGAGCCAGGGAAATCAAAGTCCGCATCAGACATTATGCTAATGGAAATGGTAGGACTGGTGGGGTGGGGACTGTGGCTGGTGTTGGGTTTTTTATTGAAAACTCGAAAGGGGGAAAGGGGGTGGAAAACTTGCAGGAAGGGAGGGGAGGCTAGGCCCGGCCGGCCGGCGTTTATGGCCGTTGACAACTTTTGGCTAGGACGGCATAAAACGAAATGAAATGGAAAACTAAACCTAAAATGGAAAACTCAAATGGCAAACGATTCGCCACGTTTCACGATTCCAACTCTAACTCAAAAGCAGAGTGCCACTGTATCGAAGGAGTCGCAATTTATTGTCCTAGATATTGACTTTTATAGTGGTCCGATCCCTTTCCCTTTCCCTTTCCTCTTCCTCCAGCGACTCATAATGCGAATCTCCCACGGATTTCGGCGAAGGCTCATCTCGAGAATCGAGAAACAATTGGCATTCGAGGATTTCGCATGCCTGCCACGGCCACTGCCATTGCCAGCCCAAGTCCAACCCTTCCTCCCCAGAATCCTTTCCGCCCTCTCTTCGGTTTTTTTTATAGCCGACTGTTGCAAAGATTTCGTTGTTTTGATATTCGGCAGTTTTATTGCCTCGACCCAAGTTCGCACCTCAATTTGTCTTCGTAAATGTGAAAAATGTGGAAATTAGTTGGCGGTCCAAGCGGTGGCATCCGCCCCTTTTCCTCCTTTGCTTGGGTTTATAGTCAAACATTTCATCAATCACAGGACATGTCACACCTATCAGGACCGCTGACGCCTGGATCAGATGCAGATCGGCCCCGCATCCGAAGTCCTTTCCCTATCCCGTTCCAGAAAGCTGTGCCGAATCGTTAAAAAAGGAGTGTGGAAGCCACGCCCCTTTCCTTTGGATTGAGTGTGAACTTAATGGCAGAGCCAGGATTCGGTGGCACACTTGAGGACACTTCACTTTCAAAGACGATTGGCCATGGCCCTCATTATCAGATTATAAAAAGGAGAGCTTTAAATTGAAGCATTTACCATGGAAATTTTAAGGGTAAACAATTGTTTTATAATCAAATTTAAATGAAATGGAAAGTGCAAGTGCAAGTGGTGTTTCAGGACTCGGGACTTATCCTTCCCATAATAGTGTTCCATAAAAGCCAAAACTTGAATGATTTACTTTGATTTCTGACATCGCCTTGCCAGCATCTTCGTAAATTTTTCTGCCCCCTTGCCAGTTGACTTCTTCATCCATTTTTATGCAAAGTCGCAGGACAAACACAAGGAAGGACCTGAACGCAACATTCATCGATATGGCCAAAACTGGACCCAATCAACCCCGAGAGCCGTTCCCTCTCTCCAGCTTTTTCCCATTAACATAACAATAATTATGGACTGACCATTTCGCCTGGAGACATTCTGCAAATATGGCACGGAGTGGTTTTATGTCGATGTGTGTATATATATGGGATTCTGCAGTCATAAGCAGAATCCTGCGGACACTCTGCATCCGGTTGAATTGATTTGGTTTGCCAGAGGGAGTGGCTGGCTGGAATTGTGAATGTTCCACGTAATTAACTTCGATTGGAATTGGGGCAAAGTGCCAGGCTCCTGGTTTGCATGTTACTTCCTGGGACTATTGTCGCATTTTTTTAGAGGCTGCAGCTCGCTCATTAGGGAAGCGGACATAAATTTCGATCAAGAAATAAATTGACAGGCGTGCAGATTTAAGAGCGATGCTTAAATCGCTTAGGATGTCTCCGGCAAATCCAATTTCCGAGCAGGACTTGCACGTACACGTACGAAGCCTGCCTGCAACACTTTCGTTTCGATTTCAGATCAGGACTCAGGAGGACGCAGGAGCCGGGTGTGGGGCGGCGGGACTTGGCCGTTTATGTGAGCAGGTCATGTCGCGGTCATAAATACAACAATGCCTCTGATGCCGCCGCCAAAACTTTTGCGAGTGTCGCGAACGCCATAAATTTTGTTGGCAAAAACTCACGGATTTATGTTTGCAAAGCGCAGGAGATAGCACTTGACGGTTAAGAGGGTGGCAGGAAACGGACCAGGAGCTGGAGCTGGAGCAGGACCAGGACCAGCACCAAGACGAGATATAATCCACTTTAAAGTTTCCATTGCGTTGCCTCAGATTTCTTGCAGCTTCAGTTTCAGCCTCGGTCATGTGATACGCGAAGGATATCCGTTAGGATATCTGCCTTGCTTCTGGCACAAGCCACATGCAATCTTCTCCCCGCGACACGACATCTTATCCAATTTGCATTTAACGCATACATATATATATATCTGTTTTTTTTCGGGATCCTTGGCCAATTTCGGTGGCCTTTGGAAATCCCATTTGGAGCGATTTGCATTTAAGGCTGTCCGTGAAATTGAGACGAGCCGGTATACAGAAATTAATAAAAGTTACTAGTCCCGGCATATACCATTTTCTGTAGCCAGGCCGCAAGTAAAAATGTTCAATAAACGTCCGGCCCCAAACCGCAAACGCCTTCAATAGAGTCGAGTCGGACATCCAGGGGTCCGGGCAGTCAATTTCGGATTTTCAACGTTTTTCAGACATTTGCAGACGCAGCGAATAGGAGCCAAATAGGATATAGAAGGATATATAGAAGCGGCAGCTGACTTTGACAGGACCGCCCGCCGGCAGTTAGTTACTCCTAGTTTGCGGTTCCGTTGCTCGAAAATATTGGCGGTGCCCGGAATGGGTCCAATTAAAAAACACAACAGCGACATGTGGAAAATTCCTTTTCTTTTTACTCTCGACTAGAAGATACTCATTCTGCAAATAAATTTTGTCAAGGATAATACGTATTTAATTAAATATCCTTATTTTATTTAAGGCTTCACAGTTTATAGCTTCTGAATGCGTATTTAAAAGTTTGTAAAGACAAAAGATGAAGGTAATATTTTTCTTTAAACTAAAAAGAATTGAAGGATCTTGCCAACTATTTGTGCAGGTGCAAACTGTGCAAAAAATCAGCAAAGTGCAACAGAGCAGCTGCTCGACTTAGTGGGTGTGTAGGGAATGGCATCGGATGGCTTGGGACGACATAGGAAAGTATGTGAGGGGACCTGTCCTGCCACGGTAAACTATTAATTAGGTTGTTAATTTTGCATTTGGCGAGCGTCGCTGGCTTTTCCCGTGAAAATTGCAGCAGAGCGCAGGCGACGAAATGGAAAATGGAAAACACACGTGGCATGTGGCACGATGATAAATCTCCGCATTTGTGCAACACCATACGGGAACACATGTCGCAGCTTGGCCGCACTTCCCGTGTCTTCCACTGGCCGCTCCCTTTAGACCTCCCCATGGCCCCACTGGGGTCCACTCCGCCCACCCCCTCCTGCGGATGCACCTGTCTCAATTAAGCGTGCAAATCGCATGCCTGTCAAAATAAAATGTTTGGCGTGTAAAAATATGTTGGCAGCCCGCGGAGATCTAAGACGATCGTAAAGATGCACGGAACATGGCTAGGGAAAATAATCTGGGAAGATTGTCCGGGTGGGGGCAGGGATCTGGTCGAGGGACACACCCAGGAGATGTTGTTTTCAACGTTGCTTTGATCGTGCCTCAGGTTAATTATTTGTTCAGCATTTGCAGCTTGTTCCCGTGTCGCGGAATGGACCTAAAAAATTTCTGCAAATAGGAGTACGTTTTTTTTTCTTTAATTTATCGAATTAACTAATTCTACCATCTCATACCTCATGAATTACCATTCGAAATTGTGTCAATTTTGGTGGCAACATCTCCTATTTTAAAACTCAAAAAAAAAAACAAATTAAAAGTGAATGCTTTGTCAATGGCATTTTCGTTGACAGTATTCGTTGATGTTTTGATCTATTTCATCTGGCCCGAACGAGACTCTCCGATTGGGAAAGAGTCTGATGGCTGATGGGATGGCCATGGGATGCCTTGAATCTAATTGATTTTTTGCTAAATAAATCTTTCGAAATGCGGCATCAACGCCTCGTTAATTAGAGGATGCTGAATGCGGGATGCCAAGTGGAGCCGGAGCCGGAGACGGAGCCGAAGCCAAAGCTAAAGAGCCGTGACAATCTGCCGGGCAATTGACATTTTGATAAATTCAGGGTGTGGAGTATGAAACTACACATGTTGTGTTCCCGGCCGACTCTTTAAATCAGATAGACGCAGTGCAAAACTTAATGATCTGTGCCTAAATGCCGCCAAAGTCAGATATGACAAGTAAAAAAGAATTTATGGCACTAAACAACGTCAACAAAGGCAGTTCCGTGGAGGAACTATGGTAACCACCCCTCGATGGAGTTTATCAGGCGCGGCGAGGAGAAATTCGCACAAATCACGCAAAAATGTTGCACACTTAACGTGAGGCACTCGTTAAGGGTGAAATTGAAGGAGGAATCGGAGGGGGGATAGGGTCGGTTTGGGTGACAAGGGTGAGCCCAGAAACTGATAAGAACTTGCAGCTTAATGCAGCCATGCCAGCCTCATCTACAAACGCTACCAAAAATATCGCCGCAATTTCCGATTTCCATGAAGGACAAAGGACACTGGCCAAGTGGCAGCATTTCAATTGCCCAAAAAAAAAAAAAGAAATATATATAAATATAAAACCTACAACGTTGAAATTGAAAAGTCATAAATTGTGAAGCGGCATTTAGAAACGGACTGGCACGGAAATGCGCACCATGCGTGACCAATTATTGAAATACGACTTTAATTGAATTTCAATAAAATGTTGAGCATTTTTGCATTTGGGAGCGGAAAAGGAAGAGATGGTCCTGCCATAGGCCACAGGACGCGAATTGGTATTGAAAGTGGAAATGGAAATCGGAATCACAGGACCAGGCCCATGTTTATTTATGGCAACAAATGGTAAATTGTTAAAACTGTGGCAATTGTTTTATTCCGCGCTTTGTTACATTATTTGCCGGAGCATTTGGTGTCCCGGAACATTTACGGATGCATTGCTCATAGATACTCCCTGGTTCCCTGTTCCTGGCCTGCTCGTGTCCAATTTGTTTAGAATATG
Source organism: Drosophila varians (assembly GCA_018150405.1). NCBI lineage: Eukaryota > Metazoa > Arthropoda > Insecta > Diptera > Drosophilidae > Drosophila > Drosophila varians. The sequence goes on from JAECWK010000015.1 coordinate 7,228,179, forward strand.
GCTACTGAAATATTGGGCTACTACTGCCCATGTGTGGATGCTCCAACCTGATGTCCCTGAATCCTTCTGATTTATGGCCAACGGGCTGTGTCAATAGTTCGCGGTTGATTTATGATTCTCCCCCGTCAAGGTAGCGCTTACTGGGAGAAGGGAAATTATGAAAATTATTGTCAAACTGGGTGGAAGAGCCTTTGGTCCTGGGCAGCAATCGACTGCAAAATGTCAATGGGCCCACCCGCAGAGCATTTATTTCTATGATGATTTCTCTACGGTTACACAAAGAAAATGAAACATTATGGGGAGTCATAAGATACATACACATTCATAAGAGTTTTTGAATTTCTTAATAATTCACAAAAGAAATTGGTACATGAGAGGTATAGAATTTACAAAATCAAACTCCTTTTTTTTAAGTGCAGGGGAAATCACGGGATTACAAGCTACAAATCGAACAATATACATGATTCACATGGAGAAAGGGCCAGTGAGGAGGTTGATTGAAGGTGGAAAGCCTTTCGTTCGGTTGTGTTTTTGGGGTGGAATCATGTGGAAAACCTTTGCCATTCGATTGGCAAGGGTTCGTCGTCGGCTGTCGGGTGTCGATTTGCTGGGATGCCGTGATGCCGTGATGCCGGGTTGTTTGGGATGGAGTAGCCTTTGACATCGGCGCATAACAAAAGTCACATGGCCCGCGGATTAGTTACACCTTCTGAATCCGAGCACACGTCGAAAGGACGTCTCTGAGGTGGTGAGCTAAAATGCTACATTGTTGCTGCCCGGTGAACTGTGATCCGAATTGAATAGAAACCAAGTACGGCTTGCATTTTGTGTTTTGCCGGGCAGCGAGTGGAAAGCGTGCCTTGATTTATTCCCGATTGTCCGGAGATTAGCGCTAATGGCTGAGGCCAGTCCGACGGCAGCTGCTTCTCCGGCCGGGGCCGGGGATGGCTCGGTTGGATAGTATTTGGAAAACTGAAACCTTTCAGCATAATTGAATTTGGCCATAGTCCCGGGACATTCACCTACTTAAGCCCAAAAAATGGCCTCTGATAACTAAGCCAAATATTTGGCAGCCAGCAAGCCAAAGACAAATGCCATGTGTGTCAACAGTTCATCGAGGCGTCAATTACTTTGCATAACATTGGTAGCAGGATAGCTGGTTGGGGGGAGTGTGTGGGGAGGTCCTTCAAGACAACAAATGAATTTTAAGTGTGGCCAAGAAGCAACGGGCAAGAAACGTGTGCGTACGACTTAATCTGCTCTTGGCCCGCTTAAGCAAACGCATCCGAAATGGAGAAAAGCACATATTATATAGGCCCTGCCGGCAGATATTATCCGTTTATTTATGGCCGTCGTTAACATATCTTAGCCAACTGGAGTTTATCTGGCGGCAGCTGTGGGCCAGGACACTGCAAGAAACTCAAGGATCAACAAGAAAAGTTCTACCAGAAAAGTAGCTTCCTAAATATCCATCAATCCCTATTTTTAAGGCAGCCTTAAAGAGGCTTTCAGACTGGTTAATTGCAACTTTAATTATATTTTTTTTACAGTGTGTTCTACAAACTAAATGAGCTCAGATTTCGAAATACTGAGATGAACTTAAGTGAATTTGTTTAGTTTTTGCACGAATCCCCCGATCCAGTGCAAGTGAAAGTTTCTTATATGTGTCTTTGGCTAAGTACGTGACGATTTGTTTTATTTTAAGCGAATTAAAAGCCATTTGAATGGGAGTCGCCTAGCTAGAAAATAATTTGTGGCCAGATGAGTCAGACTTCCACTTTCAATGAATTCATTTACCCAAAACCCCGTGACCCGTACAATCCGTAGAACCAAGAGTAAAAAAAAACCCTTTGGCAGCCAATCAATAATGAAGTCGTCCAGTGGACCAGGATAAATGCCAGGACATTAGGTCAGACCGAAGCATATTTAGAAACCCATTTTCACATGCAGGGACACAAACCCAAACTTAGGCTGACCCGTCCCCGTCCGTCAGACAATCTGAATGCCGGACAGTCCCTGCCGAAAGATAATGATTAATTGTCAATTTAGGTGGGCCATTGTCCCGGACAATTTCAAGGACCAAAATGGCCAATAAACGGCTCGGTCGACAGTTACCTTAAAAGCATGCAACAACTCGAATATCCGGCCGTAAGTTCGGCCTAAGTTCGGCTCACAACTACTATCCAGCCCACACAATCTGGCTCACATGTCCATCAACATGAAGATGCGGTTGCCAGCCAGAGAGAGAGAGAGAGTTCCTTCCAGCTTGGCTGACTGGCCTGACATGTGGAAATAAATGTACTAGAAAATTACCAACTTATGTAATCTTGGTTAGCATCATTTATCAAGCGGACGTTTTGCAATTTTTCTTACTTTTGTGGCCAGGAGGAAGCCAGGACCAGGACCAGGAACAGGAACCAGAATCCGACCGGGACATGTCGAGAAGTCGCTTTCTGGCCCACATGTGCCTGGACTCAGTCACAGTCACAGGAAATTGTCATTTCTCAGTCCCACAGGATGGGGGCAGGGGCTGGCAAATTTGTCATACCTTGGAGAAGGCTCTACTAGGCTAATTGAAAGTAGTGGTCCTTGGTCTTTGGTCCTGCACAACGAATTGAAATAAAGCTGCCGTTATTACCTGAAAATTGAACGGGAAACAGGAGGAGGAAATTCTGGGATGTTGACTTGCAGACTCATGGGCTTTGAGTCAGTTGTCACTGAATCTTTGCAATCTAGTTTAAGGTGATGAAATTCCAAATTCCTAGTACATTGATATCCATTGAGTGTCCAGTTGCTGATCCAGACCACAGATACCGATCCAGAAGCTCTCGACGACGACTCCTCCATAGGGGAACTAGCTCGCCTTGGCGCTGGAAGATGCACCTCTGGCTGAATAGCGGACTGCTGTTATGAGCCAGCACCAAGTTGCTTCGTTCTACTTCAACGTCAAGGACGACTACAACGCCACCCTCGACATGATGAGTCGGGAGTTCGAGGAGCGCTGGAACCACCAGACGCAATCGCCGCACTCGAATTTGGAGAACTACACCCAGCGGGCCGTTCTGGGAAACGGCAGCTTCGGCACTGTGGTGGGCTCGGGTCCCTTAAGGATCAAACAATTCTTATAATTCTTGGCTACTCTTGTTTAGCTCTTGGTCAAGGAGAAGGTGGGGAAGAACTACTATGCCGCCAAGATGATGAGCAAGGAGGATCTGGTGCGGCTCAAGCAGGTGGCCCACGTTCACAACGAGAAGCACGTGCTAAACGCGGCCCGATTCCCTTTTCTCATACACCTGGTCGACTCGACGAAGGACTTTGACTACCTCTACTTGATCCTGCCACTGGTCGGTGGCGGTGAGCTCTTCAGCTACCATCGCAGGTGAGTTCCCCTCACGGCAATTGTGTGCCAAAAAGCCATATGACCATCAGATCCACAGGATGCGGAAATTCAATGAGAAACAGGCCAGATTCTACGCCAGTCAGGTGGCTCTGGCCCTGGAATATATGCACCGGATGCACCTCATGTATCGGGACCTCAAGCCGGAGAACATTCTGTTGGACATACGCGGGTACATCAAGATAACAGACTTTGGCTTTACCAAGGTGAGTCTTACATTTTCAACTATACCTAACATTATTAATTTTATTCTTAAAAGCGCGTAGACGGTCGCACTTCAACTTTGTGCGGCACTCCGGAATATCTGGCTCCGGAAATCGTACAACTCCGGCCGTACAACAAGTCCGTGGACTGGTGGGCTTTTGGCGTCCTGATCTACGAACTGGTAGCTGGTCGTTCCCCATTCGCCATACACAATCGCGACGTTATCCTGATGTACTCGAAGATCTGCGTGGGCGATTATAAGATTCCCAGCTACTTTACCCAAAATCTAAAGAATCTGGTGGAAAGTTTAATGCAGGTGGAGACGTCGAAACGGTGGGTGGATGCCTTAAATAATTTCTCCAAAATCAACAGATTAACTTCTGATTAGTTTAGGAAATTCGAACGATGGCTCTGCGGATGTGAAGAGCCACGCGTGGTTTCAGGGCGTCGACTGGTTTGGCATTCTCAACCAGGAAGTTCCGGCTCCATACGTGCCCACGGTAAACGGTGCCGAGGATCTGTCCAATTTCGAGAATTTCGAATTCAAGGACAAACTTAAGTCGCGAATAAATCGGCATCCCGACTTATTTGCGAATTTTTAAATGTTAATGTCATCGATTTTGTTGGATATTGTTGTTGGGTGATATTGGTGTGAAAAAATGTCCTTCGTGTGTGGAATGTTAATTGCCGTGAAGTCTTGCAATAAAATTTTACATAAAACTAGTTGAAGATAATCTATAAAGTGTTTCTATTTAAACGAGTAAATGGATTTGCTGTTTTAGGGATTTAAATAATAAATAAAAGTCATATATTTGTGAATTATCTGCAAAAAAAATATCAAACACCATTTGCTTTTAAACTCAAAAAAAAAACAGTAATGTTTTTAATAATGTCCTGAAAGTGACAAAGAGGACGAGATAAATTCGAAATTGTGGTAGAGTGAATTGGCAACGGTTACCAAAAGTACAGAAAGTTTCCGCAGACAGGATTGTTATTAGGTCGCGATGGGTCCGCAGCCCGATGCGCCGCAGATGCACTTCAGTCCCAAGGTGGACTACATCCTCATCCTGGACAAGTTGCGCGATGAGTTCAACAAGAAATTCGCCGTTAACACACCATCGCCTTCGACCGGCTTGGACGACTATGACATTAAGTCCACCTTGGGTTCCGGGTCCTTTGGCAAGGTGCAGCTGGTGCGGGAAAAGGAGACAGGCGCCTACTACGCCTCCAAGCAGCTCAGCAAGGATCAAATCGTCAAGACCAAGCAGGTGGCCCATGTGATGAGCGAAAAGAATGTCCTTCGCTCGATGATGTTCCCCAATACGGTTAATCTAGTGGCCTCCTACAAGGACAACGACAGTCTGTACCTCGTCCTGCCGCTAATTGGCGGTGGCGAGCTTTTTACTTACCATCGAAAGTGAGTTTAGTAGAAAGGTCATGTGCAAGGTACTCCATATACTTCCCTATCCTTTCAGGGTCCGGAAGTTTACTGAGAAGCAGGCTCGTTTTTATGCCGCCCAAGTGTTCTTGGCTCTGGAATACCTCCACCATTGCAGTCTTTTGTATCGCGATCTGAAACCCGAAAACATAATGATGGACAAAAATGGCTACCTGAAAGTCACCGACTTTGGCTTTGCAAAGGTTTAAAATAAAAATTAGCATCCTTAACTGTATTTGACATAAATTATCCTTTGCTGACAGAAAGTTGAAACACGAACAATGACGTTATGCGGCACCCCGGAGTACTTGCCACCGGAGATCATACAATCGAAGCCCTATGGCACCAGCGTCGATTGGTGGGCCTTTGGGGTCCTTATCTTTGAGTTTGTGGCAGGACACTCGCCATTCTCTGCCCACAACCGTGATGTGATGAGCATGTACAACAAGATCTGCGAAGGAGACTACAAAATGCCCAGCTACTTCAGTGGAGCACTACGACATCTGGTGGATCACTTGCTGCAAGTGGATCTGTCCAAGCGGTAGGTATTCTTATTTATTCAGAAACCTATTTAAAATTGATTTAAAGCTATGGAAACCTCATTAATGGGAATCGGGACATCAAGGAACACGAGTGGTTCAAGGAAGTGGAATGGATTCCGCTGCTGAATCAAACCGTGAATGCCCCGTATGTGCCAAATATTAGCAATCCCGAGGATACGTCCAACTTCGACAAGATCTCCGACAAGCCGCGGCCCAAGGCCAAGACAATGCGACACGAAGAAGCCTTTCAGGACTTTTGACCACAAATAACTCTGTGATAGTGACAAACCATTTGCTTTTGTATACTTTCGGCTTCTGTAGAAAAAATACTCAACTCCAGTTTTTCTTTTCTTCTTAATTTCGAATTCCCCAAATGATGTGGCGCACATGTGCGTTTTGGGGGGGTGTGAGAAATTTTCCCCATTTTCTCGATGAGTTTCTTTAGTTTTCTGGAAGGGAAAACAGCTGGCTTTGTGATTTCCCACACTTGTTGCGCTACCCAGTAGTCCCACTTTTCAATTTAACAATCTTGACTTGTAATTAGACTTGAGGCAGTGCCATAAATCTCCAGCGTTTGTCGTTTGATGCAAGTGGATGGATGGATTTATGGCCACTTTGTTTGTTTTTCTACGCGTGGGTGTGGAGACGGCCATCCTCCCGAAAGTTTTGCACGAAATTATGTTAAACAATATTTAAACGAGCTCGCTGTTGGACAGAGGCTGGCCGAGGCCATAAATCTTTTATACCTTTTTCTGCTCGTCTACATATCGGGCAACATTGATTTATATGCAAAGACTTCATAAAAATGGAGCAATGGCCAGACGGCAGAAAAACTAGACGCCAGTCTTGTGTCCAAGGTCCAAGCTGCGATACCTTTCGTTGGATTCTTTGTCCTCCAGAGGAGTAGCGTTCGCCATAAGAAAAAAAGTTATGATTATCATAATTTTTGTTACGTGAGTTTTCATGTGGAAAAGATGAAACATCATCACAGTCTGCGTCTGAGAGTTGGGTTTTCCTTACGGATTCGGTTTTGGTTTTGGTTTGGGCTTTGGTTTTGGCTTTGACTTTCGGGGTGGAAGCCGGAGCCGCAGCCGTAGTCGTCATCGCTGTAATCATGGCACGCATTTACTCCTGTTTTTACCTCTGCTTTTTGGCGCCCGCCAGGCCGGCGCCACTTTCAGCTCCAGACGGGACTGCCACCTTCCCCCATTCGGCCTCCCATCCAGACTCTCACATTTCTCTCGGTGTTGTGTTTTGCTTTTCTTGGCGGCGAGCGGAAAGGGGCCAAGGCTCGCACTTCCTAGCCAGACTGCGAATCAGATACAGATACGCTCTTAGGTTCGCCTCTACGTAAGTAAGACATCATGCATTCTAATGAGAATTTTAATTGCAGCCCATTGACCACTTGAAGAGTCCTGTCAGCTTTCGTTCCGGCGCAGTTCGCAGGACACGTGGCGGATGCGCCTCACGCTTGACTGGCTTGTGAATCGACAGAAACTGTATCTGAGTCCTGCCCAGAGTACCAGAGTACCCTTGCCTCTCCCCCCAACCCCTGGCCAGTCCTGCCAACTTTAACCCAATGACAAATTTCTCGCATCACGGCAAAGGAAATTAGCGATGCCCGCCGCCAGATACATTTCACATTACGGACGGACAATTGAATTCCGGGGGTTGCTGCCACCGCTCCGATTGTGCTCATCTGTAAGCGAATTAATTGTTGTTTTGATTGCTTGCCTGGGAAGCTGGGAAATTGGTGGCCACTGTTCTTTTGGGTAAATGAATTGAGCATGTTTATTGCATGGGATCGGTGAAAATTCGTTGCGAAACTTATCTAAGTCTAAAGTCACAGTCGGCCTAGGACTGGTCTAGCTCCACCTCGATGGAGACTGGTGGCAGATCCTCCTTGAACTCTGGCGTGTGGATTTTTCCGGATGCCAGCACAAACTGCTCCTCGCAGTCGACCACGAAGTAGGCGAACGGACGGTTCACCTCGAAGCGCTCTACGCCGGGCTCAGGCTCTGGATCCGGGACGGGAAGCACGGTGGACTCCACACTGGGGGTCCTGGCCTGCATGGTGGCCGCTGACAGGGCGTTGGTACTACTGCCTCCTTCGTCCACGCGCACATTCACAAACTGGACAATCTCGTCGACATGCACATCCGGATCCTCGGACAGCAATCCCAGCTGAGCCTCCGTGCGGGAGAAGAGCTTCTTCAAACCCATTTGCTTGAGCATGGCCTCGGAGCGGGAGGTCTCCTCCACCTGAAACTTGGGCAGCGAGACATGCAGCTCCTTTGGCTGGAAGGACTTCCTAGCCTGCTCAAAGTCGCTGGTCTCCAGCTGGGCAATCACTTCGCTCAGTCCCTCGGTTTCGTCCGGCAGGATAATGCACAGGGAGTAGCGAGAGGTTTCGTAGGGCAGACTCAGGACTCTGGCCTTCAGCCTGGGCATCTCGGCCACCTGGAACTTTCCACGGGCGTGCATCATCGGCGCCTTCATGGCGTCCTCGTTGGTCATGAAGAAGAACTCGTCGCTGCCGTCCCGCAGCTGGTAGAAGGGATTGGCCCAGCTGCCACGGTAATATAATCCGTTGAAAAGCAGCATCTTGGACTTGGATCCAGCCGAACGTCCAGTAATCGAGTTGGCACTAAGGGCCGAGGTGATGTCGTCCTGGCGGAACAGGCTGCGAGCTCCATAAGCCTGAAAGAATACGGATAATTATTTTAAAAGCCTCTTACTATTCCTGAAAAAAATGCTTACCCTACTGACTGACGCCAAATGGGACTCCAGGGCAATCATGATCTCGTCGGCCCCATCCTTGGCCACCGCCTTGACGGCATTCTCCAGTTTCTCGAGGGGAAGACGCACCTTCTCGGGTTCACCGGCGGTCACGGCAGCTCCGTTGGGCACTGGGACGAGCTTGGCCAGCTTCTCCTCCTCCTGCACCGTCTCGTTCTCCTCGAGATTCTTGATCTGGCTCTCCTCGGGGCCATTCTCCTGGTCGCTGCGCTTGTTCTGCTGCTTCTCTGCTGGATTTTCCTCGGCTGTCATGTCTGGTTTTTCCTGTTTTTCCGCAGCGATATCAGCAGCGGTGGTTGCCTCCGGTTCTGGTTGAGATTCTAGCTCGGATTCGGTGGTGGCGGCAGCCTGCTCTCTTTGGAGTTGTTCGGCCTCAGCCTGGGCAACTGGTTTTTCCACATACTGCTTGTCGTCCACCTCGCGGTCGAACTTGGATGCCTCCTTGTCGATGATTTCCTGGCCATACGAATCTGGCACCGCCGGGGCATCGTCCTCCTCGTCCAGCTTGATCCTCTTCAATGTCTCGAAGCCGATCACGTCTTTGCTGTTGCTGGGCTCGGTGTTGCTGCCTTCGGTCAAGTCTTCCAGCTGCAGCGAAGTATTGGGCTCGCTCCAATCGTACTCCTGCCGACTGATGTCCTTAACATCCACGAAGTAGTTCTTCTGGAGCACATCCTTGAACTCCTCTCGGGCGCTGTTGTTCCGGTAGATGTACAACCAGGTTTGGAAGGAAGGCAGGGCCACGGCGGCATCTCGGTTCTGGTAGCTGCCCAGGATGCGCTGGTAAATGTTTCTCAGCTGGGTCCTATCCTTGGGATAGCCGAAGACCTGCTGGAACTCCTCGAAGGTGTCTCCCTCGGCGGCTTCTGCCAAAACAGCCAGAATAGAGGCCACGCCCAGGGGTGAGTGGACCTGGTTTGAGTCAATGTCCTTGTTGAACTTCAGCAGCTGCAGGGCAATCAGTTGGGAAGTGCGACCCGCAAAGGAGTCGCCGCCCTGGGTGGGCAGACTCTGGGCCAAGACGGCCAGGAGGGCAACCAAAACCGCACAGAGAACCGCTTTCATGATCGTTTAGAGCGCGAATGAAGCCCAAGAAAGTTGGCCAAAGACTTTTTATGAAAGCCCGGCCCAAAGAACCGCCAACCAGCGGCGAGAACGAAGCTCAAACTGGTTTCCTGAGCCGATGGAAGTCCGCGGGCGGAGGGGGCCACTCAATAATTTCAAACAAATCGATCGCCGGACAAAGAAAGTCAGCGCCGCTCCAATGAAAGTGGAAGTGGCGTGGGCAGCTCGACAGCTCGGTTTTCGGTGTTCGAAGCAAATGGGTCAAGCAAACAATCAATATGTAAATGCTACACAAACCAGCGCAAACAAAAGTTCAAAGTCATTGAAATGTTAGAGAGCCAACAGGTTTCCAACTCCAACTCCAACTACTACCCATAAACGTGATTGACATTTGATTTTTCTAGCCGTTTAATTGCATTTTCTTGTCATTTCGGTGGGCAGACAACTTTTCAGTGTGGCAATCGTTTCGGTTTCCCCGAATTTGTAATTTGGTAACATGTCTCATTTGCTTATAGAGCCAGACTGAGGGTAAATTTGGCAATCTTTGGCTTTACTACCTGACCACGCTTAACCCAGTTTCCAGGTTCCGATCGAGTGGGGCCACGCAAGAGAAGAACAAATCCTATCCCCGGCCGAAACCTGGCCAAAAACAGTTTCAACACACTTCGAGGCCACTGAACTTGGCCATCGCCAAGTCGGTTGTGGCTATTGCTGCTGCTTTTGATTACCAAATACGCTCACCAGGCGAAAGCGGCCAGAATCGATGGAAAAAAATTGTACAGAAAAGAGTTTATACAGGAGAAAAGGCAAATAATATTATAAATTTATAAAATGTGTTAAAAGTTTAGGTTAAAGTCGCAAAGTGCCAATCTTTCCCGCAGTGTACTTGCAAGTACCAGGTGTGACGCAGAATCTTGCTAATAAAAGCGCTAAATTTAAACGCGCCACATCTTTTTGGAGGCTTGTAAACGAGTTTTTCCGTTTCAAACAAGTTAAGAACAAAAAGTTGCACAATTGCATGTGTCAAAGACTTGGGCTCTCGATAGGAGCGAGGAGGAGCGAGTTCTGGAAAGGAGTGGGAGCTTGTAAGTGGGCAGTTAAGCGAAGTTTCCAGGGGGAGATGTACGGAAAAACCAGTAACGAATATTACTGAGCCGCTTATGTAATTTATTCGACAAGTTCCGCATTTTTGTTCTTGATATTCTGATACCCGAAGGAGAAAAGGTTACTGAACTGCTTGATTAATCATTAATCAGAGGTGATAAAAAAAGAATTAGCACAAAGTGGCATCAGAACGAATATGATAAATGTAACAAAAATTAGTTCTTCTGGAGTTGGTTTACAGAATTCCAATCTTTCTGGAGAGAATATTAAAAATCGCTTTTACAATTATTATTGTTGGACTTTAAAGGTGTCAGTACTAGAAATAATACTCCAGAGTATCAAGTTTTCGACTTGTAATTAAGGAATCCCAAAACTTTTTTCCGAGGTTGTCACCTTGGGCCTGGTCTTATATTTTGAAACAAATACGCATATTTTGTGTTTATTTTTGTTCTGCAGTCTGTCCATAAATTTCAATGCCCAAAACCATAAATTAGAGGCTCGGAAAGTGGTGAGTGGTTGGAACTGGGACTGGGACTCTTACTTTAACGCCGACTTGGTCTTACAAAGATCAACCCCGCATGGCTTGCCGGGCAAAAGGGTCGAGCCGGGTTAGGTGAATTAGAAGTTATTATGCGAAAATGGCAAACTAGCAAATGTCGCATAAATTAGAAAAGGAATCCGGCAGGACACCTTCTATGGATTTCTTTGGTTCTGGCTGCGGGATAGTTGTAAGACGAGGCTCGAACAGCACCGCGGGGAGACATTAAGAGTCCGAAATACAAAGTATCCTTGGACAGTAGTTTTCAGGCTGAATAGTTGGGTATCCTTCTGGATGGCTCTTTATAGACGGCGTGACTAATTGTTTGATTTATGCAAATGTGCTGGAAAACTTGTTTCCCTTTCGCCGAGTAATTAGTGAAAGCTCTTAAAGTTTCCGCCGGCTTTAAGGAATCCTTTTGGGCATTTCTCCCTCACTATTTGTCAGGAGGTGAGCTGTCATCTGTCAGCTGTCACAGAGCACGCAATACATCATAAGTCAAAAGGTGAGCTCCTGTGGCTCAATCACTTGCCCCGGGACTTGCAAAATAATTAAACTTCTGTTTATTCTCTCTCGCTCTGCTCCTTTGTCTCCCAGGACTCGACGAGAACTTCTTAATTATGTTTGATAAAGTAACATAGGCTTTCGCCGCTGCTGCACAGGATCATCCCCTCGCCAAGCTCACACATGACTCGTTGACATTTAGCACTCGACAGGACCATCCCCCAAGTGATGAATTCTCAGCCTGTTCATGACCCAGCGGCCATGTGTTTGACATAATTACGGAACAAGAGGCACAACTAGACACGATGGTGGACAGACACGGTAGAGTATAAGGGAATGTGTATATTTTTATTTGGAAAATCAAAAAGCCGAGTTTAAATCTGTAGAATCTAAGGAAGTTCACGGAATTCATGCGCTTAATTTGCTCCACTTAATTCCGAAGCAAAAACTTCTGGGGGACTCGACTTGGTCACGTTTTAAACTCGAGACTTCAAGCCTGGAGTGGTGGCTGGGGTGCCAGTCACCTCAAACAAGTTGTTTCGGCTGCGATCCTGGATTTTGCGAGTCCTGGCCCTCCGCCTGGCTTCGAGGCAATCCCACTCGTAATTGATTTATGACATCAAAGACATATTTTTCGCAATGTTGCGTGGCCTACGTGCGTGACAGTTGGCAGTTGGTGTGTCCTGGTCCTGGTCCTAGTCCTGGTCCTGGTCCTGGTCCTGGCTTTGGCTCTGCCTGTGACTCTGATTTCTGGTCCTGCTCCTGGCCTCGCCATCTTGTTGATAATTTTGACTTATGGCTGGTGGCTGTCCAGGATTTGTCGCATAACTCCGGGTGTCAAAACACAAGCCAAGGATTCCTCTTTGGAATTCGTTATCTGTAATTCCAAAGTGTAAGTGTAGGTCTCATCTAAGAATGGCAATCGGTGGCAAACTTTTTCTATTAGGCGCAATTATTTCAAGGTATTATTGCTTTTAATTAATTCAATTAAACGCTTCATAAATTTTTACTTTTTGATTTCGTTTGCCCGGGGCAGTCTTTGCTTTTTGGGGTTTTCCTTTAATGGAAAAACTTTGCCCACAGATTTCCAGCAGCAAGGCGAAAGGGTTTAATTAACGGCAAGGGTGGGTGGTTTTGTTTTGGATGGAATTCGCTACTTTGGCCTCGGATCTCGGATGTTTATTAAGGGATTCCCGTGGCTTGGCGGCTCCTCATAAAATTTGATTTCGCAACCGAGGAACGCGAATTATTGAATGCCGAGTGGTCGCCAAGCTTTTATTTGCATTTTTGTGATTTTTTCGGACCCATTTTCGGAGGCGACTAAAGCTACATTAAACCGGCAAAGTAAAAAGCTAAAGTTTCGATATATGGCACTTCAATTAAAAGGTCATCAGCAGTCGACACAGCTGCTGCCCGGGGGTTACCTAAAACGATATTGATATGTACAAGGCATGCTCACACCTTCCTCCACACCGAGGAGGGAAAAACACTTTGTTCCTCTCCACTCGCATGTGATGACTTCCATCATTATCAACACAGACAGCAGGGAAACTTTTCCTGTCCTGCCAGCATCCTGGGCCCTGCCAGGAGCCACCCCCAAGGGTCAAATAATCGAACTAGCGTAGAACAACAATTTGTTTTAAATGCCAAAAGTGAGGGCCGTACAATCGAATCGAACGAACCCCTTAATAATTTATGAAGACCGCTCTCCACATGTGCTGGCTGGCGAAACTTTTCTATCATCTCTAATAGAGATTAAATGCATGTCGAAAAGGCAATTAGTTGGAGCTCCTGCTGGACGAGCCACCCTCTATCCGGCGGAATCGAGAGTCTTCCAACTCCCGTACATCCGACCCTTAACTTGAAGTCCAACTTTCGACCTTTGGTCGTTCGTTCATTGAATCAAAGTGTTGCTCAATTTTTCTTTCGGCCAAGGTGTTGTCGTGGGGGTGGGTGGAAAGAGGTGGTTAGAGGACCTCTGGGCAAATGCCGGAAGCAATTTAACCGAACCCTTCTCAAAGGGTTTCCGGTGGCAGGACTCTCCTCAGATGCTGCGTCATTGCTAATTAAACTCGCGCTGTCGCCGCTAATGAGCAATGAAAACAACGTGTTGTCCGAGAGTTGCCTCGAAAAAATGAGGCTCAAAACTCTAAACTCCAGCTGCAGGGGCGGGAATGGGCTGATAAGGGCCCCGTGGAATCGTCAGGTTGGATCAGCCATCAAAATAATGAAGGCACGGATTTCTCATTACTTTTAAATATTTTTCCTGGCAATTTTTCGGGCACTTTTCCAAGCTTTAGCCATTTAAAAGGATTAGTTGGCTTCAACTTCAAAGGGTGGTTCTTTCTTTCCCAGTCTTTTCACCTTTTTTTTACCCGGCATTTTAGTTCTGAGAGTTTTTTCATTTGATTATATAAGAAAGAGATTGTTAATTCAATTTTCTGGCTGTTCTGCAAGATAAGAAGAGTTAAAGGGTAAGGTAAAAAGCCTCTAATTAGAAATGGCATGGTACTCATAGATGGAAATCCTCTTGCTTTACCCAATAAATTTTTAAATATTACAAATGCCGGTTTTTATGAGCCAAAAAAGTCAAATGTAATAAGAGAAAACATGGTTCCCGACTATAAAATACTCTGCTGGAGACAATTCAACGATTTCCTTTCTATACTTCCACCTGACTGTCGTCCTCGCATACAAGAAGATACTTGGGGTCGATGTGTGTAATTCATATTGCGTAGCACTTTGCCATAAAAATTACAATTGACTTTGAACTCTAGCTGCTGGCGAGCAGCAGGACATTTCCACATTTCCACATTTTTACATTTTTACATTTTGTCAGGCAGCCAACAGGGCAGCGGCGATACATGGAAACTAACTCAGCTCCCAACCTCGAGTTTGCTGCAGTTGCTGGCCTGCTTCCTTTTTATGACACCAAGGTACACGGAGGCGAGATGACTATGGGCCATGTCCTGAAATGCACTGGGAAAAGTACCTCAGATTTGATTTCTATCTCAGCTTTTCTCTTTCTATTTTTTTTTGCAGTGCTTGACGGCAATGCAGCTTCGCTAGCAAGTTCCAAGGTGGCCACGGAGTCCTGGCCAAAATGTTATGGCGGAATTATGCGACGCCGCCGTCGCCCCTGGTGTGTTTATGGCCCCCCTGGTGCGGGGCGAAGTGCGACGGGCATCATCCCATCGGATGATGATGGGACTGTCCCATTCTGGCGACAAACGCACTTGGCTGGCCCCTTCCCATTCCCGTTTCCCTGTGAAAATTATAAATTACCGAAAAGCAAACTGAGGCTCCTCGCCTGCTCTCAAGGAAAACTCCTTGGTCGTGTCGAGAGTTTTCTTTTTTCCGTGCAGTTGAACACGAGATGCATGACAAATGGCGGGTAGTAATCGGAAAAGCGTTCCAAGTCCAAAACCAAGTCCAAGTCTCAGCCCTTTAAAATTTTCCATTTATCGCCACCGCATCAGTTCATTAGTCGAGCACAAAGATTTGCCAGGATACGGATCGCCGTGCAGGATTAATTGGCTCGCTGAGCTCCGAGAGTAAATATTTAATTAATCGCCGATTTGTGCACTGAGCTCTCTATAACTCTTCGTCCACTCTGTTGGGCTACCAAAAACGGAGCGCCTTGTGACTAATCGAAGCCATCAATTATCTTGATAGATTGGTCCGTAGCATTCGAGGAAATACCATAGTTGGAGTCCTGAAAAGTCCCGAGTCCTCGGTTTGTCACAGTTGGCAGCTGGAAGTTGATAGCTTACCGCTACTTAAGGTACTTGTAATTGAATCCCTTCGGTGAACGAACTGTCCCCAAGGATGTACTTGGTTTGCGTTAAAGGACGAAGGAAAGGAGTTCGCTTATTCATAAGCTGCCTCATGCAAAATTGCAAGTGCCTGTTGACAAAAGTTTCAAGTAGCGCCACCGAATGCTAAAAAAAAAGGAAGAAGGACATAAAAAGCTCACCGAAAGGGCAAGGGACTCTGGGATGGACAGACGTGTGTCTGATCTGAATGCAGGATAAAATTATTACCCTTTTTATTCTGGCCGCTGGTCGCTGCCCGTTGGTATTTGTCCGAATTCGAATCCGTGTCGCTATCCTTTCCAAAGGACAAAGATTGCTGGTTGGAGGCATGCTGTAGTCCGTGTTCTGATCCAAATCCAAATCTGAAACGGACTCCAAGTCCGAGTCGCCGTCGCCTGTTTATTTCCTGTTGGACACTTTCCGTTTGTCGTTTGTTGTATAAAAAGTCGCCGCTGTATCTCCACCTCTACTCTACTTTTTTTATACCTTTTGGTTGAGGGTCTGTTGGGGTATATCGGATATTCTGTAACCTTTTAAAATATTCTAAATACTTCTTGGAAAACACTATTTCTTGAGGAACACTCGGAGAAGCATTCCTTCCCTTCCCCATTACAGGGTATCTTGTTGGTCAAAAGATCCCTTCTTACCTTTTATTCTTGTTTTTTTTCAGCTTCTTTTTTATGGCGAGCACAATAAGCATCATCAACAACAACAACAACAACAACAATAGCAACTACTGTGGCAGCAACTATAGGAGAAACAGCAGCACTCGACGTCATCAGCAGCACATTGTGCCTGCCCCGGAGAGTCACCAAGTCCTTGTCCATGCCCAAAATCCGGACTCCAAAATTCAAGGCGTTGGAGTCGGAGACGATGGCCGCATGCCGATAATGTGCGGCCATAAGGTAATGAAAATTTTATCTGATTCTGGCAATAGTTGCACCCTTTCTGCCACAGCCACAGCCATAGCCTTTGATTTGATTTTGGATCGAGCGGAGGGATTTGCCCGAAAGCAAATGATACAATACTTTGTGGTCAGCATGTGTGCCCAAAAGGTACGAGGAGTTTGGTCGCATTTGATTGAAATTTGAATTGCCACCCTCCAGTGGAACACTGCCTCACAAAAGGATTGTCGTCGTCCGGCTGGGTGGGTGGGTGCACACTTTTAGGGGCAATCGTTGAGTACGTGCTGCGGCGACAATAACAACCGGACAAACGAAAAACCCGAAATCCGTACAACGACAATAAGACGGAGAGCACTATTTCATTTTAGATTTTAATCAATTCCTTTTGATGTGACACGTTTGCGGGCCGAGTTTGATGTCATCTCCCCCTTTGGAGTCCTTATGGAAAGGATATGCAACATATGCAGGCAATTCGCGACACTTGCTGCCAAATGAAGGTACATTCAAATCCATTTTGAACCCAACGATTGGTTCATTACTTTCGTTATTGTTCATCAAACCCGAATATTGAAGAGCCTTTTTTGTCTAAACAAATGCGACAATATAATCAAGCAATTATCCTTAGATTCATCCCCTCCGACTTGGATTAGATCCCACATAAGAAAGCCCATAAATAACAACTAAACAAGCCAATTGAGCAGAATCGACTCTTTTTCCGCCAATACCCCCAAAAAATAGCCGCAATAAATTCCGGGCACACACCTGAAACTTCCGCAGGACACCCGCTGCAATTATCGAGGCAAGAGGCCAATCAGAATGGAGCAACAAATCCAATAAACTTCGCAATCGAACAGCACATAAATATTAAACGATGATTGAGCTGGAAAACCCACCAGCCTCCCACACAACAGCCACACACCCAAAGTCAGATAGAGTCGGAAAAGAGAAAAGCTTTGGGAAAAATTACAATTTATTGGACATTTCCGGTCAGTGACAAAAGTGGACAGTGCAAGATTTATGCCCTCAACGATTTGCTGGCCGTGAGAATTTATTGGGGGAATGGTCGCAGTTAATACCTGATCACTTAAGGTTAAGTGGACACAAAGTGCGGCAACTTAAAGGCTCTTAAAGGGTCCAAGACTCCAATCCACTCCAGAAACAGAAGACAACTCGATTATTATGCAGGCACCTCAATTGCATTTTGCAGTTACTCAAATTTGCATATCATTCCACTCCGAAATCTAAACTAAAACTAAATAAATGCCAAAACAAACCGAAAACTTTCCCCCTGGCCACATAGTTAACTTTATTATGAGGGATATTTTGGAGGGTTGTGGGTCTCCAGGATGGATATTACGTATCTGTGGCTCTCTCTACTCGGCCATCGCTCAGAAAAAGTAAAGCGTTCTGATTCCGGATTCTATGCTGCCGACATGTGTCACTCTGCAGTCCAGCAGGCATAAAGATTTGCGGGCCTCCACCATCTCCAATCCACCAATTTTCCGGTTTTCCATACACACCAGTTCCCTCTCTTTCGGGAGTGTGCGAAATTTGCATTTTCTAAAAACTCTATGGCGAGTATGAGGTGTGGCCAAGGGCTAAAAGATGTACACAGAAAGAAATGTCCAGGTTATTGTCAGTATAAATTATTAATAAATAAAAGTTTAGTTATTAACCTAACATTTACTTTCAAAAAACTAAAATTTTTTAAATGAATAATAGCCATAGTTCAAGAAGGAGTTTTCTATTTCTCCATCTGGAAGCCAAAAGCTTTGGGAGCTCAAAGCTGCTGTCCTGGACAGTCCAGCAGAAAGTAGCGAGCCAGAGTCCGGAGCCGAGCAGAAAGAGCCTTCCAGGATGGGCTCTGGTCTTCCATCATCGTCGCAGTCGCACTAATTCCTCAGCAGCAATTTATCAACAATAAACAGTTGCAGACATTTTGCTTAGTTTTACCAAAAGAGTGTGGGAGTGTGTGTGGGTGTTGTGTGGGGGTGTATGTATACGTGTGTGTGACGTGTCCTGTCCCAAACAGGGATGCATGAGAAAGTTTCGACTCTCGAGTGCTGCGGGCAGGCTTAAAGTGGCTGATGATTTAAGGGTATAAGCCGAAATTGGCGAAACCCAGGCAGGAGTCCCACTCAAATCCAGATCCTTATTGAAATTCCTCAATTGATATCCGCGAATTTCTTTGTCGCGTACGTGTTTTAGCTAATTCCGCAAATTGGCAAAATAATTTGCACATTGTTCGAAGGCCTTGGCACACGTAAAGTGGCAGTAATCCAATAAGTGGCAGCTCCCATTTTCGCGCTTGCATTTGCCATTTAATTCCATTTACGCCTCATTTGCTGCCTGCCTGCCTGTCAGATGGAGAGATGCTCTTTTAATATACTGAAAGAAATAAGGGAATAATCTGTATGGACTTGCTAAGAAATTCAGGTCTTCGGTTAGACTGACTCCTCTCCTTTAACTCCTTAAAATTTAACTTATTTCAACTAAACATTTTCCATTGTTTGTTTTTTTAAGTGCAAATTCCTAGCCATATTAATCGAACCTGTTTTTTTTCGCCTATCGATTGATTCGATTTGCAGGATCTCATGGGGTGGCACAATTTAAAGTGGGTGGAGTTCCGGATAGCTAATGAAATTTCTAATCATTTCGTTAGCTTATGCTAATGAGCATGTGTTGTCCTCGGAGCCAGGTTTTCACGGAAGCCATAAAGCTTCCAATCACGATGACTGGACGTCTTTTGAATTGAAAAAGGCGCCAGCTTGACTTTGATTCGAAGGATTCTGGAACACCTTGAGCCTGGCGCCAGTGGATCGCTTTTAATAAACTTGTCGCACTGTTAACTTTATTAAGATTAATGAGCATGTGCACTGGATCACGCCGATGGGGGGCATTGAAAAGTGTTCTGGAGTCTGGACGGCAAACACCACAATAATAAAAGCACATTTCACTTGCTTTAATGACGTCATTACGTGGCATTTACTTGCCCCACGAAGACCTATACCACCCACCACCCACTGTACACCACCCACCATGTCTGGGTGCAGCAAAGTCAAGACGTTAATGTGTCCAATAATTTAATTTTAAGTACCTTGCAAAAAGAAATACGGCCACATTTTTACAGACAATTTCCTTTAATGGCCAGACAAACTGCAAGTGGAGTCGAACCTGCGGCAGGTTCTGTTTTCTTTAGGGCCACTGATTTTGCTGTCGATGTAGACGTCCAGCGGACAGAGGGCAAAGGACGAAGGACGTGGGACATCCTGGTCTGGAGCCCAGGGCGAAGGTAATTGCATGGAAAAAGTCAAAGTCAAAGTTGTGCTGCTGCAGTTGCCTGCCTGGGTGTAATTGAAAATTTAATATTTATTTCGCAGTTAGTAAATCAAAGTTTCAACGCAGTGGATAACACAGCCATTACATATTCATCATACGCCCCGTGGACCACGCCGGCAACTCATAAAAAAAGAAAAACGAAGTGGAGGAAAATGCCAAACCCGGGGTCCAAAAGAGTCAAGCACATGTGGCGATAAATCAAGTCAACCTTTGCATGAGTTTCGCTTTCCATTCTCCCCAGAAAACACCCATGAGTCAGCGGAAAGTAATAAAGTTGAAGCGCAGATTCCTCCTTTTGAAGGGGGTGGGCCAAATAGCAGGCCATTATCCTTCGATGTAACATGCTCATACATGGATTAGTGTTCAATAATGCCAAAGGGGGCTACAGAAATTTTCACAATTTTTTTAATAACCATTTGTTGCTCCAGAGAAGCCCGAACAGCAGCCATATGCTGTATTTCAATTCTAGTTTCGAGGTGTAAACAAGCTGGCAAGGAGCAGCCGAGTGGCAAATAAATAAAAACCCTTGACTTTGGTCGAATAATTCACCGAGCATTTTAGCTGCAAAATCATAAATAACAACATGTAAATAGCTTTTATCTAACAGCTCTCGTCACAGCGGAAGCGGCGGCAAAAAAAAAATAAAAATTTTAAAGGGAACCTCATCCAGAAGTGCTCGAAAAAGTTGCACAAAAGCCAAAAAATGTTTGATGTGGGGGCATTGAGAGGGGAAATGGGGTATATAGCATATCCTGGGGGGCAGAGTCCGACACTTCAACTTGCCGCTGTTGCAGCTCGCATCAATTAAACCTAAATTGTTGCAGTTGTTAACACGCAACAAAATTGTCTGCTGCACTGCAGCTAAAAAACTCGGCCAAAAAACGATGAGGGCCAGTAACCAAAAACGAAAAGTGTCAACAAAAAAAAGCGAATCAAGTGAAAAGCGTTTTCTGAAATGATGAACCAAAGAGTGCCCTAGATTAGCAACTAAATAAATTGTTTAATTAAATAACGTTTTCTAACAAAATTCGATGTCAAAAGCCGCGAAAGTTAAAGGTAAATAATTATAGAACTTTTAATTATTTTTTTTTTTTTCTGGGTTTGTATTTATGAATAATAAAATATTTTTAAAGCACCCATCCTATATTTTTTAAAATCTACTATTATAATCTCCTTCAATTACCATAACTGCAGGGTGTGCAATAAAAAAAAAGTCAGCAATTGGTAAAACGTCAAGTGTAAAATGGCATAGAACTGCATAAAGCCGCAGCTGAAAAGGGGGGAGTAGGGAAATGGCTAAAAGGGAAATGGTTTGGGCCAGTTGTTCGAGTGTACTTCTGCATTGGGATTTATTCTGGGCTGCGCCCCCACAAATTTTTGCATCTCTCCGCAGGAGTGACCGAGTCCAGAGCAATTACGCCGCTTGAAATATTGACAATTACTTAAATTTATCTTTTCTAAACGCGTTGAATGCACCTTTTGGCCGGAAAGGGCGAAACGGGGGCCGGTTGAAACGTTTGTCAATCAAGCGGCAGACAGGAGGCTTCACGCGTGATATATTTGAAGTGGCCAGGAGCAGCAGCAGCAGCAGCAGCAGTCAGCACCACCACAGAGTCAGTGCAGCACCACCACCCGGATTGCGCCCAACCCACCACCTGATGCACTCGACTGTGTAATTTTTGCATATTCCCAGCGCCAAAATTCATGGCACGGGGCATTCCACGTGGCTGCTCTCACCTGCGGATCGCCACGAATGAATGAGCGAGTGAATGGCTGAATGCACTGGAAAAAATTAAAGGAACTAAAGGACTTTATTGCAAAAAAACGTTGTGTTACGGAGCTATGCAAAGTAAATAGAATTTTTTTCAGTGGCTCATCGAGTGAATGGCTGGGAGGCCAATGCATTGCGGTGGCAACGGCGGCTGTGAAATGGCCTGGAAATGATTTAATGCGGAAATTGCGGTCGTACCAGAATTTAAAATTTATTCCCGCCCGCCAGGTGAGCGATTCGAAAATGGGAACAGAAATAAATCACGGATCTGGCCACTGTTTGGCGACTATTTGAAAATTTGAAGTGCGTTATTCCTGGACATGGCAACTAATTAACTTTAAAGTTTGCTGCTGCTCAACATTTTTGCAGCTGACTATTTTTGGCGCTGGCTTTTTGTTGTATGTAATTAATCACTGTCTGCCCCGAGTGCAGCGTGCTAACAAATTAACACCAGAAGGGGCAGGCAGGGGGCAGGGAGGGTGCAGCGATGGTGCAGCGGTGGTGCAACGGTTCAGTGGTGCAACAAAACACGGCAACATTGTATAGCCGGAGCGAGAAAGTCTAGACTTCAAAACTCATTTGGCCAGGAAAATGGCAAATTGCAATTGCAACTGCCCCCTTGCTTTTTTCGGTTTTTTTTTTTTTTGGTTTTTGCTCCTGGCACTTCGAAAATGCATTTTTCATTTCATTTTCATCCGAGCCGCGTGTGAGTTACAAAAAGTCATTTGCCCCGGCCCGGCCCGGCCAGCACGGCCAGGCACGGCCAGCTCATTAGGAGCATCGGACTAAAACGGACCCGTTTTGACAGTCTATCCACCAAAAGCAGCCACTGAAATTCAATGAGAGCAGGGCAGCCAGCCAAAAGATGTAGTACATCTCCAAGCCATCTCCTCAGCAGCTGCCGTTTATTTATTTTTCTTCAGGGGGTGTGGGGCGGGGTGTGCCACTTAAAATAGACATCAGGTTGCCATGCAACTGGAATCGAGCGGTGCAAAAGTGTGCCGGCCATTGTCCAGTTAAGGGCCACACCACAGGTCAGGACTACTTGGCCATTCCACTCGAACCCCCTAATCCCAGGACCATTCGCCACATCATCGTTTTCATTGTGTGGGCATTTTTATGAGCGTTTTCAATGCCTCAATGCGAAAAAAGCACAATAAAATCAATGAGGTGTGTCTGCGTCTGACTGCAGCACCTCAGCATCCGAATCCAAATCCAAGCCCACAACCACATCCACATCCACGTCCTCGTCCACATCCGCAGCATCCAGGGGCTGGGCAAACAATCGGGTATCTGATGGATACCCAGACACAACAGCTAAACAATCAAGCGCAGGTTCAGGACGAGAACCAGGATAGTGCCACCTACAGTGCAATCAACGACGGGGGCTGAACCAGGACGAATCCAGCCCCCCTCCTTTAACTGAGATACTCTTCACAGGAAATTAAAAAGGTTTTCAGATGGCAGCGTGTTTACAAATATTCAATTATTCAGTATTCTTAAATTCACTTTCAATACAACCTAATTATTTCCATATTTGAATAAAAGGCAATTCCTTAATTATATCCAATCGGAAACTAATTTTGAATTCCCAATATAATGTGAAATAATTACATTTTCAGGGTATCACCCAAGCCAGCTTTTCTTTGGGACTCGCTTCAGTTGTTACCTATTCATAGGTTATTATTATTATCCTTGCACACTCAGGCACACTCGCACACACACACATACATTCTCACAGGACTACGGACTAAGGTCTAAGCTTGCGTAACACGTTATCCTCCTGCCTGCTTTGTTGAGCACTTTGCGAGCCGAACAAAGAATGTGCTTTATTGGCACTTTTTGCACAATTGCCGTGCCGCCCCCCTTTTCACTTTTTCGCCCTTGCCATCTGTAAATGAGCGTGGAATAAAGTGGAGGGAGCCAGGATATAGGATATAGGGGTGCTGCTCGATAGGCCAACAAGGTAGTTGCAAGGAGTCCGCATCATCATCATCATCGTCTCTTTTGTTGGCAACAGCCGGTTTTGATGTGTGCCACGCCCCCGTGGGCCCCACTTTTCCACTTGGCCCACCTCTCAGATTCTCAGGACACCAAGAGATGGAGCTGGAGTTCTGGCGATGGCGGAAAGGAGCTGAGCAAAGGATAAACACATTCATGGTGTGCAATCGATTGGCATAATGCGAAGCATTTTATTAAGGTTATCAATCGGCTATGAATATAGGTATATCCCGAGAATGTTGAGGTGTTTGTGCGCCAGTGTATGGCTGTTTGTATTTGTGTGGCGCAAACAGCGACAGGATCTGCGGTGGGGAGGACAAAAGGACGACCTTATCGCAAGTGACGCATAAAACGTTCTACGCTCCGGCGCCATGAATTATGCGGAAATTATTAGAAAGCATTTAAGCGGAATTATTAATGAGAGGGAAGGATATGACGAAGAATGTGACTTTAGCCTGTTTAAGGTATCATGTACGTGACATCCTACCAAGAAGGTGACTCTCATACTCCTTCTGGGTCCTGTCTCGGTTTCAGCAAATTAAGGACGACAGTTGCACAATTAAATTAAAGCATATGAGAATGTGAAACCCATTTACTAACAAGGCTAATTCTGGTGTTGGTAATTATTAATGCAAAAATGTAGTAAATAGTTGTTTGGAAATTTAAAATATATCTTGAAATATTTTATGATTTTAATGTATTTTCAACTAAAACTATGGGAACATTAGTTATTTAATAAACCATATTCTACACTACAGCGTTCGCATTTGGTTTACCTTTGAGCTGGGCAAATCGAAAAACAAATTTCATCTGGCCAACAGAATGAACATGGCTGCATGCAGCCGAAGGGGGGCGTGGTTGTGTGGCAGGGAAAAATACAATCAAATGCATTCGACTGGAAAAGCTGCTAGGAAAAATAAATACACATATGCGTGTGGATGTTTTGGCAGCACACAATTGGATTAAAATTTACACGCTCCGACCAGGCGCAATTATCCCAGCGAATGTGGCAGCCGATGAAGGGCAAAAGGGTAAAGAGCCAATGGGGTAGTGGGTGGATGGAGTTACTTTGCGTGACTGCGTTAATGTGCTTAACAATAAAATGCAGCGCATTAATTGATAACGAAGAGCATTCGATGGCATTCGCTGGCACTCGAATTCAATGCAATCGAGTACATGCCGGATTCAATCAATTACAAATTTTCGCAGTCCGGGTGGCCAACCTGAATTCGGTTAAGCATTTTGGCTAAGCAGCGGGGAGAAACGGGTTGGAAATGAGGGATTCTCCTAGACCATTTCATGAGTTTCATAAATTGCAGTCAGCCAGCGACACTTTCCGCGAATTAAAAACACTTTTGCGTATCATTTTGGGCCGCTGCCAAATCGACGGCGATACGCAAAAAGCGGCCCACAGAAATGCTCATTTAATTTGCCTTAATTTCGCTTTCGTTTTAGCCAAATGCACCAACGTCATTATCAATCCCTCATCCCTAGACCTCGTAGACCTCCCTCCTCCCCCGGCCAATCAAAACTCATTTCGCATTCGATCCATTAAATAGCCATAAAATCTCATGGATTACAGGCGGCTCTTACATGAGGTAAGCCCATGTGCTGAAGGCAAAGGTTGCAGGTTCGTGGCAAACAACAATTTATGAGATCCATAAACTGCTTTGTACATGCCCCAAGGTGAAATAAATTTATGCGGGGGCTGTGGCATAAACCACAATTTTATCCCAGAGCCTGTTGGAAAATTTTGATTGGATTGTAAAACAGAGGAGCCAAGCTATCATTAGAAAAAGGTGCTTTTATTCGGGGGACTACAAGGAGTTCAGGAAGCATCTGTTGTTTGATTGTTAAAGGTGGAACGGTTTGGGGAAATTGGAAGAAACCTGGGCAGTTTAATGAAATAACTCCCATTGCTAACTCCTATTGCCTATCTCTCCAAAGTAGGCAATGAGATTAACTAAAACCGCGAAAACCGCTTAGCGGTTGATTTGGGCCAATTGAAAAGTGGCCTAGACGCGAAAAAATTGTCGAATAGAGCACACTGCCAAAGGATAATAATAAATTATAATCATGGCGGCATAATGCGAACAAATCTAGCCACGAGCGAGAGTCGTAAAAACTGCTTAAACCGATCAAATTGGCCTCCGATGGCGATTTGTGCCATCGCCTGGAATTTTATTTATTTGTTCGCATGCAAACAAATTGATTCGCCCGCCGAAACTAAATCAAAGCCCAGGCAAACATAAAAGTCCACGGCTGCCCGTTTCCCCACCGAGTCTCCACTTCGGCCAAGACTCTGGGAAACATTCAACTTGCAGCATGCGATAAGTTGCAAAAAAAAAAAGTGAAAATAAAACAGAGTAAAGAGTTTGAACATCGTAAACAACAACAAACAGAGCAACCCTTTTGGTAATACCAGAGGGGGGGCAAAAATTGCACGTAGTATTTCAGCATCAGCCAGAAACCGGGAACTGGGAGCTGAGAACGGCTTATCCGGGGCAATGAAAATTTATACAAATTCGAAAAAAGTGACAACATTTTGCTTTTATTGGCCATTAAAACGACTTAGCGACTTGGCGAAAGGAGATCGCGTCTGATTTGTACCTTGTCCTTCCCTTCTCTATCGCTTCGCATATGTGAATCCTGAGGCGAAGGATTGGGTGTGCGGTGTGTGATGGTGTGCCAGGGATATCTGACCAGGAATAAGCACAGTTTACGAGGACAACAAATTGAAGGAATGGCTTCTGGCAAATGGAAATCAAATGGCTCACATGTGGTTGCCTTTGATAACGTGATGAAATCAATTCTATAAAATATTTTGCATACAAAGCTGAGGAAATTAAATGGAATTATGGCAGTAAAATTGAAATTTCGCATTTCTCCTTTACGTTCTCCATTGATTTTCAGCATTTTAAAGTATTTTTGGCGTAGAAAAAGTCCCCTAGCCTTTAAATAATTGGGACAATCTCCATCTGCTTGTTGGGAGCAATTTCTCCTGGCACATTAAGCAATTTCCAGCGTTTGAGACAATGGAGCTGAAGGTGTTCTCCACTAAGCAGGATCAAATGGAGCTAGCTGCCTTTGCCGTGCGTTCAATGAAAATTGCTTATCGGCAGGAAAATGTTGCCGCAGCCACCGAGAAAATTTATTGAGTGGAAAAATGCTGCTGCTTTCTCAGGGAAAGCTGGAAAACGAAAGTGAGCTGCTCCTGCCACGGCGTCAAATCTATTAACCTGATATTTACTTTTCCACACACACACATACTCTTACACAGTAAAAGTGAAAGTGTTTTTCCCCCCACAAGTGGAAATGTTGTTATTCCTGTCCCCCTGCCCTCTCTATTTTCCACTAGGCCTATTTCCTGTTGTTGTTTTTCTGGTCTGCCGGTGGGCGGAGTGGGCGAAACATGATATTTTTACGTTTAGTTTGCAAAATTGAATAACACGTAAATGTGTTTAGTACCGTGAGGAGAGCGGGGGGTCCAGGGCAGTAAATTAAGCCCACTCCCACGCACAGGGATTGTAGTTGAGGTAAATTACTTACATAACATTAACACAAGGCCAGGAGGCCAGGACCTCAGGGAAAAGGAGCCTATGAAACGCAGCTGTTCAGGAAGTTGGCCATTTTGCCAACTTTATTGCTGGTCTATATAGGCTATCCTACGATTTAGGGCTTTAACCGACTCAAAGCAAATGTTTTGAGCAGAAAATACGCACAGCTGGCTTGGCATTTAAAGATTGTGGGCTCCTTAAAGTCTATTTCCTATTTACCTTTAATATTTTCTTCCCCCTTGAAATATACTCTTCAACCCTTTCAGTGCATTCCCCGCAAATCAAATTAGAAACTCGTTCCAATTCCTAAAACAAAAAATTTAGGACAGCTCGCTAAAAAATAGCAGCCAAAAAATTACCTTTGCCCAAAAATGTTACCCCTTTTTTCAAGTTTTTTTCCCCGTTTTGTTGGAGCGGGAAAAAGCAATTAGACGCACTTTTTGATGGACACGCGTTCAATCATTTGGCCGGCTGTCAGGTCGATGGATGCAGCAACGTGTCGGGAATGGAAAGTGGAAAAAGGAGTAAAACTCATTACGGGAAAAATAAGAGATGAAACAGAAACGGACCAAAGGTGCGCGAAATGTGGCAATTTTTCAGGCATTACCCAACCAAGAAATAAGCCCATAAATTACAAAACAGAAAGTGGCAGTGGATTCTTTGGGATCTTTGGGGGTCGAGGCATTAAAGTTCCATTCGGGAGAAAGTTTTGGAAGAAAGCACTTGTCCGTCGATAAGGGATGGCTAATTGTATCAAATGGCTCATCAATAGTTCAAAGGCTTCGGCCATTAACGGGAACGGCGGCAGCTGAGACAGGTCGAGTTGTACTTTTTATGGCCGTTGGCAAAAGGGGAAAACTTTGGGGAACTCAAGTGTCTTCCGTTTGTCATAAAAAGTTCAGTCAGTTGCCTCCTGACAGCATATGAATTACAGCAATTGGCAGCGTTTTAATAGCGAAACTTTCGCCATCGATGCGGCGACAAATGAGGGCTCCTTCGACCAGACAGACTTTGTCTTCGAGGAGACTCCGCTTTCCAATACAAAAAAACCTGTGGTTATTCCGGCGGCTACCCGGCGACTAAAAGTCCAGAGGACAATTTGGCCAACATCATGCCAATCCGGCAAAAGACAAATAACAGAACGCAAAACAGCAAAATGTTAGCCAAACAGAATTTCCCCTTACGATATTGGGCCAAAACAGAGGATTGTTTGGCCAGTAGGCCATTTTCCTCAGATCTGACTCTACTGAATCATCAAGCAATTATGAAAAGAGCTTTGCCAACTATTAATTTTCATACATACATATGTTCAACTATAATTTAGCTCCACTTTTTATAGAATACAATCCAAGAGTTATTGGCCCTAAATCATTTATTTATTTACGACCCGGCCCATTTAATGTTGTTAACCTTTGGCTGGCCCAGCTTCAGTTCACAAATAGATATTAGATATTTATGCGGAGGAAAAAAACAACATTAACATTCATTCGGTAATTGTATGAATCATTTTCGCTCGGCGTAAACATTTTCCACACATTTATGAGGCGCAATGTGCAAAATATAATAATAATAATAATAGGTTTCGTTCGATATTAGCCAAAAATGATAAATAACCGCATAAATGGGCCCCCATCCTGTTACCAAAAAAAAAAAAGTCTGAACATACGTTTGGGCCAGGCCATTGTATTAATTTGTCATAAAATTATACAACCCGTACCGAGCCTAGTAGATGGCGGCTCATAAAAAATGTTTTCGCTTTTTTGCCGCATCGAAAGAAATAAATATAAAAATGTTTTTCAATAATTTGTATTTTCTAGAAAAAGAGTGATGTTATTTTTCGTGAAAATATTTATTATAGATTGAAGTTATTGATTGATGATTACACTCGAAAATCTAAAACCTGGAATATATATAACATTCGATGCGTTGGCTAATTATGAGTTTTGTTTGCCTTGTTCCATGCCGGATTTCTATATTTAGTGGAAAACGGATGTTTCGAGGCTACAAAGTTGGGGCTAACCCATATTCCATTGGAAAATTGTGGCTCTAGTGTTGTCAGCAGCTAATTAAAAGCGAATTTCCAATGCATAACTTCCACGGCAGCGGATCTGCATGCGAAGTCATAAACCAGGGCTAATTTGGTTGCGGTTTGCCGACGATTTTTGTGTGCCATTTGCATTCCATCTTTCGTTTTATGGCCCACATACGCAACAATGTTGCCCTAAAATGGGCGTGGCGGGGGCTTGTTGCATTAGAGATGCCAAATCGTAAAGTCAGATGACATTAATCCGCGCATAAAACTCCCGGCAGCCCCAGATTCATTTGCCAACATTGTTGTGTCAAATTACCTTGATTCGCTCGCTGGCTGTCCTGTCAGGCCGCTTGTCAAATTAGAATCGGATGATTTGCCAGATATCAAATATTATTCAATTATTATGGCCAAGAGAGCCAAATGCGGGAAGGCAAAAAAGAAAGTGCTATGCAAATAACTTTGCCATGACAAACGCTCATCGGGGAGCAATTTGTTTTCGTAAAAACACACCTATAGAACATCAACAACCCTCACCCTCACCCTCAAATCGAAAAAAATAAACCAAAGGCAGAGCAGTGGAAAAAAAAGGTATGAAATGGCAAACTCACTTGTTTATAACTCCAGCAGAGCAAATCTGACAACCCGCCGGGGGAACGGGAACTCAAAATTGGGGAGGGGGGGAGCTTTGGGGAGAAATTGGCACAGCAGCAGCGCAAATAAAGCAATTTGTATTCAAAATATGAAAGGAAAGGAAGCGACAAACTGACACGGACTTCTATGAGAAACCACAACCCCGATTTTCCTCCCTTGGCAAATAATTTGTGCTTTAAGGAAAATTCCTGACGGCGACTGGCGCCAGTGCAGAAATTGCGTTTGATACGGATTGGCGATTGAAAGTTGACGGGGTGACGTGGGGACAATGCCAAAAAGCGCAGCTCCACAACTTCATGGGAGTCACATTGCGTATACGCAGTGTTGCCCCAAAAGGTCACAGGATAACTACAACCAATGTCTTGGTAGGAATAAACTTTATAAGAATATTATATTCAAAATGTGAATGTATTAATTTAATTTTAAATTAAATATGTAATAATGAAAACACAAAAATGTATTCAAGCTTAATGCTTAAAGGCTAGAAAAATCCCATACTTGTTGACAACATTTTCAAACATTTTCCCCTCCTTCCTGCGAACGGTGAGTGCTTGGGGCGAGGGGAAATTAACATAATTAAGCCAGTTGGCTGTGCTTGTTTTTGTGGCTCATTAGCAGGCAAATTAACGCCGCCATTGTCGCCCGGAGTCGATGTCTTGTGCAGGTGCTGGAAAGTATGCTACAGTGTGTGTCATAAATTAGCGAGTGTCTCTGTTTCGGCGACAACCCTGTCTCCACCATTTTGGAAACGGTGGAGTATGTATGTGTAAGTGCGTGTGTGGGTGGGCTTGTAATTACCGCACCATTTGCGGTGCATAATATATTTTGGTTGATTTGTGACTCAATTAGAGTCTATGGGCGAGGTGCGTGGTGCACTTTCACCCAGCCACTCTCCGGACAGGATTTCCCGCTGCTCGGTGGCTCTCAAGTGGCTTTGCTGGTCAGCCGGCATGCAGGACAATGCATCCTGCACTTTGCCGACATGCGTGTGCTGGGCTAATTAAAGCGGTTAGCCCAAAATGCCACATAATGAGGCGCACAAGTGCTGCCAAACACCGTTGAACATTGCCAGTCATTTGTCAACAGATGTGAACACAGACTTGCCAGTCCTCCCCCGCTTCTATATCCTATATCCCAAATGGGATCCTTTCATGTATGTGAAAGGCTGTTGAAAGCATCTAATTTGCTGTGAAGTCGCCCAAAATCCGGCTTTGATGAGGTGGGTGTTGGATGGAATGCAATGGCAACTAAGATGTGGAGTTACGTTGAGTGAGAAACAAGTCCTTATTATAATATTACTACTTCTTAATATAATATTATTAAAATCAATTGATTGTTTTCCTATGCCTTATCCATTTAATAGCCTTCTAATTCACCTTTATTGTTCACAAAACCAATTGCAGCTTAACTCGATTGCTCCTCCTCTCCGGCAGGAACTTTAAGCCAACTGACAAATGTGTCAAACGACATGTTCACATATGTTCCGCATCGATATTATCAACGGCAACAGCAGCTGCCGGTGGAGCAGGACGCAAAAAAAAGGAGCAAAACTGAGGCAAACTTTGGCCAAACTTTACCCATGGCTCCTGCAGCAGCAGCAGCAGCAACGTCACCTTTTCAATAAACTGGCCAGGACCTATGGGGGAAAAAAAAAACGAAGCAAAATAGCAGGCGAGGCATTAATCCCAAAACCGATGCGAGGATGCGCCGGCAGACAAAACGATTGGGCAACATCTGCCGCCCTCGACCTTTCCTTTGTCCAGGGATGACGCCCCCAGCTCCAGGAGTCCTGGAACTCCTGGCAAAAACAAAAGCTGCAAAATGCCAATGGTCAGCAGAAATGCGCATAACTTTGAAAAGTTCACATGCTGGGCAGACAGGCGCAAGGACACACACATACCTTCTCTCCAGGATCTGGCAGGCAAGTGAAAAGGAGTAAGAGTTCTATCCTCCTGGTCATAGATAAACTTCGATGTGCCGTGCTAATGTTCGCACATTTAGGGTCACTAAGGGACTTTTGGAACTTTAGTTACTCTATTTGGATTTAAGTTAAATAGATATTTAAGAGTGTTTTTAATAGAGCTATGTTGGTAATTTATTTTGTTTTGGATATATATTTTTGTGGGTTTTAAATTTTCTTCAAGAGAGTATTAAGCCACTTTCTATTCCCTTCATCGCCTTATGAATTGTAGTTCGAATTGGAGTCAAGCCAGGGCCAGCTGCTTATCGCCCTGAAACCTCAGAAGGGGAAGGAGAACATGGTAACGGAATTACCTGCTTACAACCATATTAAAAGCCAGACAAGCTCAGTGCCACCCCTCAGCCGGCCCCATTT
This sequence comes from Drosophila varians, assembly GCA_018150405.1. Classification (NCBI taxonomy): domain Eukaryota; kingdom Metazoa; phylum Arthropoda; class Insecta; order Diptera; family Drosophilidae; genus Drosophila; species Drosophila varians. The sequence continues at coordinate 7,260,176 of JAECWK010000015.1, forward strand.
CCCTATCTGGGGAAATTTTCTTGGCAAACTTTTTAATGTTGGCCACTAAAACGGCGCATTAAATTATTATCTGCGAGATTATGAAATTTTTAACAGCAGGTAATAATCGTAGAGAATTTGTTAAGCAGACACCACGAGGATCCACCGCATCCTGGCAGGAGGCAGCGCCGAGGCGGAGGACGAGCCAAATGAAAGACAAACATTTTCCTACCCCTCAAGACAAACTTGGATGCTTGGCTGGGCAACTTGAAACGGCATAAATGAAAACGGCGTCGAGGCTTAAATGTTGTAACCGTACCAATTCCCATTTCGACATTCCATTCCAACTCCTGGGTAACTGAGGTAATTCAAAAGTTTCTGCCAAGGCGGCTTACATTAAGTGCCACTCCACCTCTCTGGAGGAGTTGGGGGGAGGAGAATGTGTGGGCGGTATGCCAGGCATGGCAGTGACAGCGAGAAGTATTCACTCCACAAGGCAGCAATTAACTTTCTGCGGTAATGGTGGAGGGGGAAGGAATAACTGGGTGGAACTGCAAGACATTTCCTATGCGACAATTGGCAAATTGCTTTTGCCTACGTGTGCAATCGTTCTTTTTTCAGCCGTTTTTTAGCCCTCCGGCCTTCAATTAGAGCACACACCTCCCTAGCAGCAAAACCGCCTGACATTTCTTATCACGTGTCATTGGGCAAGCCGATGGTGGAACTATGACAAAGGCGAAGGAACGGTCCTTGCAACACTCATTAACACAAATTCTAAAAATTTACTTTCAAGACTAACTTTTAAGGGAATTTTTAGGCACCTTTTTATTGCATTGAATATAATCTTTCCTGGCTCAAGCCTTGGGCTATTTCATGTCCAAAACTCCCGGGGATACCATACATCCTTTCGCTACAATAAAACGCTGACATGTTGCAGAGGCCACAGACGAGCTTAGACCGATACGAATTGGAGTCCGAGTAATTTGCACCGAACAACATAGAAAACGGCCTGCAATGCCCCCAGTTGAAAGTGCCTGCCTCCTCTTGATATCCCCCTAGCCTGGCCCTTGCCCTTGCCAATACCGCAAATGAACGCTTGTCCGGCAGGGATATTGGAGGTCCTTGGTGTGCGTATGCAACATTGACATGAAGTTAATGGATGTTTTATGACCGACTAACTTCGCCAACGATAAATCGGTTTTCCATGAGCCAGTAAATTGCGATTTGATTGTTTCTGTTGAACATGCAAACAATTTTCTTTTCCCTCTAGCTGGCCACTCTCGCATTGTGGAAATGAATGTGAAAAGTGAGCGATTTTTGGGCTTTGATTAAAGGTTTTTTTTTTCCGTAAAACCCAGGCAAAGATCAATGTCCAGGACACCCTTACATGCCCTCCCCCCCAAAAAAAAAAGGGAGGGAAAAAGAAGCATGTATGAAATAAATCAAAGTCGTAAATTTATGAAAATTTATGCAAGCAGTGCCTTTCGATTCGCTTTCTGCTGTTTCGTCCAAGATTTGCATTGTCCGGCATTGGTCACCCCCAATAAACGTCCACCCAGCCCCCGAGAGAAACCCAGTCCGTCCCTCATTTTTTTGCCCTGCTCACCTTTTGTTGTAATACACACATCAAGTGCCAGCCGAATTTATGCAACATTTGGCTTTTGTTATTTATTTTTTCCAGGGGATGCAACCAAAGAAAAGAAATTCATGTGATAATGCTTGAATGAGAATTTGTTTTTTTTTGCATATATTTTCCGCATTTTTTTGCCAGGCTGTTGTCCTGCTGACATTTCCTTTCATAGGTAAATTTTCCCTGTGATTTATGGGGCAGAAATAATAAATAGAATGTCAACACAACTTTAAGCAGACTTAATCGATTAGATTGTTATTTTTAAAATATCCACTAAATTGTTAAAGGGACCCACTGGGGGAACTAATTTTGAACCATTTTTCATTGACACTTTTCCAGTGGCTCCATCCTTCTTCGGTAATCGCCTTTTCAACATCAATTTATTTGCTATTAATCCTTCACCTCTTTATCGTTGCCCCAAGTCCCAGGTCCTTTTCGCCCTAAGTAGTCCCCAGTGCCTTGTTCTATTTGCTCTGTCCAGGCAATTAGATGTTTGCCTTCGCCTTGCCTCGTACTGAGGTGAAATGAGCTCACGGCTATTGCCAATCGATTCGATCCGAGTTGATTCCTTTATTTGGTTCCTCCCAAAGTCCCGAAACGCCCCCAATCGAAACGTGTCCGCCATGGTTAGTTGCATGTTAGCAGAGCGGAATCGATCTGGGATGGAGCTGGAGTTGGGATGGAAAATCGACTTTGCTTTAATCCGGCTGCTTGTTTGACAAGCTCTTAACACTAATTGAAGACACAATCGAGGCACACTCCAAGACCCACTTCCTATTATCCGCCAACTCTTTGTGTTTTCATTGTTCAACAGCCAAAAATCTGCAAAGTTTCCTCGACTTCAAAAGACTCAAATCAAAGGCGCGTGATTTATGCTGCATCACAGAGAAAATGGCATGAATCTTGTACTTTGCGTGCTTTTTGAGAAATCAGTTCAATATGCCACAATGGAGTTAAGTACGTTTTTTAGAAATATTTCAAGTATCACTAACATTAAAGGCAGACCAAACCAAATACTTAATCTTTGCCATTCATTTTTAACCTTAAAGGTAAGAGTTGGCGGGGCTGGTGGAGCAAAAACTTATGGTTCCTGGCAAATAAATTGCCTTGTGAACTTTATGAACTCACGCGGGATTAACTTGTACCTTTGATTGAATTTCTTTCACCGCCATACCGGAGCAAAGTTTTCCGCAGAATAAAATAAACCGCACCGCACGTCTCAATCCGATAAAAAGCATTTTCAAGTTACGGGAGCCAGCCGAATATTTTTGTGCCGCCGAAGGAAGCGGCAGGACTCGCTGTCTGTGGAACAGATGCCAGACACTGAGCCACTCCCAAATCTCAAAGGAGCTGGCCAGGCCGGCGTGGAGTGAATAGAATAAAATGGTATGGGAATATGAGGTGGAGCAGCTCCATCTCAATCTCGGCAACGGGAATTAGTCGTTTCCGTTCAAGTGGCCCCGGCTAACAATTCCAAAATTTATGCCACCCGAAAGAAGACTGAGGCTGATTCTTGATTGTGCAATTGGGAGTCTTGTAGAAATACACTGTAATTTTTAGTTTATGTACAATTTATATTAAATCTGAAAGAGAATCACTGGAAGCTTCAGAAAAATATATAAAATATTTATTAATACATTTATTTTAAACATTTGAATTCATCTATAAGTATTGTAGAATTTTCACTCTGCACTTCCCACCTTAGCTTGGACCAGTTTAAGTGGCTGCTTGGCTAACAATTGGCCGGGGACTTATTTCAATTAAGGCGCATTACGATCTGGGCTCTTTGGCTTTTGGGCTGGGCCACCAATTGGCTTTGAGGGGAACGGAAAGTTTTTCTGCTCCTCTGGCCAGGAATTCCATTAAAAAGTTTACGTTTAGGTGAGTTTGGTTTTGGTGGGGAATATCAAATAGTTTCTGCCATCGCGGCAAAAAGTAATTAAAATTCAAATAGCAGACAAACATTTACATTAGCGATTGTTGCTTCGGTTTTTGGCAAATGGAAGGGAAAGGGGCTTGGGTTTATATCCAGGACATTTCTGGGGATGGCAAGGACATGGCTGTCTCCTTCTCCTTTGTTGATAGCTCTTTGTTTTGGCCTGGCGCCAGTCTGCAAAGTAAGGTAAAAATCGGTCGACTGACTGAGTGTGTGGCTGAGTGGATGACTGATGGCTCTTGGCGGCTGCTGCCGACACACCCGCCCACCAAATCCACCCACCACCCACACATGTGAGATTATTAATATTGTATTTAATATCTGAGCAGCCGCCATGAGTTTTGTTTCAGCCTTTGGCCTTTGTCTCCGAAGCCAAATGAAGAGCCTGCGTCTGCATCTGCTTTTGTATCTGTATCTTTGTGTGCCGCTGTTTGTGATGGCATATATCTGCGTATCTACGTGGGCGCCCAAGGAGGCAGACAAACGAAAGGATTCCTTTAATGTTGCGACTTTATAAAGTCCTTAAGTCCCAATACTACCTGTAATCACAGAGCCAAACGTTAACATGTATACTACAAAATTCTGTGACACTTTTTATTAATTTCTAACCCATAAAACCATCTGTTCTTGGTTGTTTATCAGGATTCAATCAGTATAAAGTATCTCCCATTCGGAGCATTTAATATCAGTGTCTATGTCGACAGTAAATCACTTTGAAACGGTGATCCCGCCCACTCCCCGTTTTCATTTTCATAACCCGTGGTCAGTTTCCGTATTTCATTTCGCGGAAATTCAATATCAAAGCACTGGGCATGGCCAACCGCCCACTAAGCTGCAAAGTTCAACGAAATGAATGGCACCGCGTTCTCGGGACACAGCGTGCAGTGTCCTTATACCGAATTTGGTCCTGTTTCTGGCACATATCCCGCGTCCTTTGGTATCCGGCCACGTATGCAGAGCACGCGCTGATAACGTAAAGTACGAGTAGAAGCGGACGGAAATGGATGGGTTCGGGACCAGGAGGAGGACCACGGACTAGCGGCCAGCGGCCAGGACGACCAGGATGGGAACCCTAGGGCACAGCATGGACATAATTAATTTGAATCCTTTTTTCCTGCTGCCTTCCTACTCCCCCTCTGGCCACGTCCTTCATCCTTTTGCGGTTATGGCAGTGTCTCTGTTTTGCTTTGCATTTTTTCGCGCTACTTTTGCGTGCAACCAAAAATTAATCAAGTGCTAGTTAGGCGAAGCGCGCAGTTTTTAATTAAAGCCGAGCATCAAAGCGAACTTTTTCAGGAACATTTCTATACATTTTTTATGGATGTCCCAGCTCCAAGGCGTACACCGCAGTGGTTAAAGCTTTAAGTCTCCCGACACTTGCTGAGGTGTTCGCCAAACGCCGAAGGCGATGCACTGCAAAATCATAATACAAACCAATTTCATGCTGAATTAAACAGGAGTGGCGTGGGGGGAGGTGACGATGGCGGTGGTGGGGATCCTGGTAAACAATAGTTGAAGTATCCTGTCAACAGGCGGCGGCTAGCAATTACAACAACACCAGCAGGAGCAAAACACAAGGACCAGCAATAGCGACAGCCGCACAAAGGCAGCACGTGCATTTTGCGATTTTTAACGAGGGGAATGCCACACACTTGGCCTTGGGCGAATCCAACAGCCACCACAATCAGTCTGATTTACAGGGTAGCAAAAGTATCTCATAAGAAAAATACTAAAAAAAATGTGCAAACCAAAGAAGAAACACCTTTGATGTGCAATACTGTAGAAGCTTTACTTTAAAGATTACGAATTAAGAAGGATATACTTCCTTTTTTTTATACTTCACAAAACTTATTCTCAAAAAGGGAAACATTCAATAGGTATTTCTTTTGTTGTATCCCCAAAATCCTTAAAAATCCGCTGCACCAGTTAAGAAAACTTTGTTGGGTCCTTGGTTTATCACACGTAGTTGCCTCGGGATGAGCTCTAGCCCTGGCTCTGGTCTGGCTTCAACTCTTGATACTTGGCGAAATGCACCTCAGGCACACCTCGAGACGAGTCCTGGCCTTTCCGATCTGTTCAATTCCGAGTGGAAATGGCCGGGGATACGTGTCTCGCATAATTTGCGGCAAAGTGCACAACAATGGCACCGGCCTCTGTCGTCGGCTGTCAGGAGCACTGTGGGGCATTAGCATTACTTTGGGGAGGGTAAAAAATAGGAAAAACTAGGGGGATGAGCTCTGTATTCCGACGCGTGAAATATTAGAAATTAAAAAACACATGACAAGCTATGCTGGCACTTTGATTTGTCTGCCAGCCGCAGACAATGTTTGCCAACCCCCCCACCCAGGCACTTTTAATAATCATTACGCCAGGAGGGGTGCAGGTTCATGGAATCCGAGGGCGTAGGTGGGAGGCAGATTATTACCCAGGGCGGGGTTGCATCTGCCGGCTAAGCCAATAAATTAGGAAACACCTGTTTTCGCTTTGGCCAAGGCAACGTGGCGACAGATGTCTGGGAGACGAGGGGGGGATCGAAACCGTTTTCCTGGCTGTAATGAAAATATTATTCCGGCTTCATAATTTGTGAGGCCCCCCGAAAACACGGCGGATCCCCCTGACCCGTTTCCCCCCCGGTCTTTGGGGCTTGTATGTTATTTATGTTACTTTTTCTGTTGCTACTTGGCCGCATTTAGCGGTTTTTTATTGCTACGTGCGGCTCTGGATAGAGATAGACTACAAGATACGAGGACATTTGTGAAAAAGAGCAAGGTATAGTGGATAGTAAGGGACGGGGTAACAGGAGCAGACCACGCCATAATGTCGTCATGACAGACGCGGCCATAAAAGATAATTATGATTCCGGTAATAGGTTTTATTTTTCGCATGTACCTCTTTTGTTCACGGACTCGACTCCCTTTCCCACTTCTTGGCCTGGCCAAAACCATTGCCAAAAGCCTTTCCCTTTGGTGTTGTTGTCGGTAGATGGTGGGGTGGCTGGCACAAAGGTCGACCTCGGTGCTGTGTCTACATTTACTTTTCGGGTGACCAACGTGGCATAGAAATTATGCGCATTATACGCGTCGCGCTCCAGCGCCTTGCTAAAAAATTATATCCGCGAAATTATGCGAGGCACGGTGGAAGGCGCATAAGACTTGTGGGAGATAAACTAAGGGGTAAGGGATAATGCTTATATAATTTTTTTATATCCACAAAATGTTAAAGACATTTTTAAACAAGGATTTAAGAGTAAGGGAAAGATAAATCACTACATCACCCCAGGATATCTGCTACATTTTTAATTAGCCACTTGGATTGGGAAGGAGGCACGCGGAATCAATGCCGTGTTTGCTTTTCTAATGAACTTGTCACGCTTATGAAGATTAATGCCACCTTGGCACTGTTCACAGTTTGAAGTTTCGCAGCTTGAAGTTCCCGGCTCAGCCAGCCAACAGTTTCAATCAATCGCTAGGAGTTCCTAACAAAGAGTAATTGTCCCAACATGATAATTGCTTTAATGACGAATGCAAAACGAGCAGAGACTGTCTTCCGGATTTGATTAATGTTCTAACCCGGCACAATTGACCCAGTTTCAATTAGAGGCGGGAGTGACAGGTTTTCAGCAGGCATCCCCGCTCCAGCCGAGCGCCAGGGCATCTAGGATATCTGGGAGTTCAAACAAGGAACCAAACCAAACCGAAGGAAATGACAGTCCTGTTGATGTCTAATGGAAAACGTGTGCGGGCATAAAAATGGCCGCTAAGAAAATGCATAAAAATGTGTGAGCATGTGTGTCGGTGTGTGGCGGAGCAGAAGGACATGCAAGGACAAACGGAAGTCACACACGCCGGCACAAAGTAACTTTTCCCCGGCAAATGCCAAAGTCCATAAAATATTTTTACACACTCAGATCTGGAGATACTCCAGAATGGAGCCACAGAATGGGTTGGGGCATACCTTCACGTAAGTATAACGAAGGACTCCGGATCCGGGTCTGGGGAATATTGTTTACACAAGTCATAAGCATTTTTTAGCGAGCCATCGCCATCGCCATCGCCATCGCCTTGGACCTTCCAAGCGCCGTCTGTTTGCCAGTCTATGTATAAAAGCTCCGGCATTTGCATAAACCTTTGCCGAGAATCAGCTCCTCTGTTTGCCCAGCCCATTATCCTGCGGGCCACTCCCCCGTGCCCTGGCAGAAAAACTTTTGACAACTGCAATAATCATAACTGCAACCGTTCGACATTGATTTGGCGGGCGGCGTCTTCGACCAATGGGCGCCATTAATGGAGCATTGTTTCTCAAGGAGCTCCAAATCCCGAGTCCTAGTGTTCGAATTTCCGCTTGATTTGAGCTCAGTAGCCGGCTCATAAAGCATTGAAAAACTTTACCAAAACCAAGTGGCCAACGTTCAAAGTTTTAACGTTTTCAGATTTTATGCCCGCCATGGAGAATTCAGTGGGTCACCAAAATGAAACTGATATGTTGGAGAAGGTGCCACCGAAGTCACAGCCTCACCCCCGCAAATGCATTAGCTTTTGTGTATTTAGGTATTTCAATTTCCAAGGGAGGGCTGATTTAGGGTATTCAAGGGTATGATGTGTTGACGGGAAACTTTCAAAAGTATCGAGAAGAAAAGTTTATAAGAGATAGAATAAGTTTTAGGCCATTCCAATAATGTTTAAATGTTCCCAAAATCAATAATTTTAAAATCAATAATGAATTAATTTTCTTTAAAAGAAACTTACCCTCCCTTCAAAGGACATCACCATTCCAGTCCTAAGAACTAACTGACTGAAGTAAATAGGTTTTGTGGTCCTGACATTTTAGGTTAAACGATATTTTGTACCGTGACATGTTTGCCCGTCGCTGTAGTCGCCGATTTTGATCCATTCTTCGATGATTGATGACACTTAATTGATGAACATCCTCCTGGCTGGGTCTGATTTTGCGGCTGGGGCTGTGGAGAACTCTCAGCGTCACAACAATGTTTTGCGGCGAGCAAATATTTGGCCATGTCTGGCTTTAAGTGCCCTGAAAGCAGCTTAAAGCCCGGTCCAGCTGTTGACAGTGAACCCGTAAAGCCACGGTCACGGATACGGATACGGAGTTGGATTCGTACTCGGACATAGACAGGCACACGGAGGGGAAGGTCCTTGACTGCTGGACACTTTCCAGGTCACAGGTGCTTTTGTTGTCCGCATTAGATTTGCCTTCCACACACTGCCCACAAAAAACGCCCACCCACTTTATGGGACACAAATCTCCGGGTTCGCTTGCATTTGGTCTTTTTGTTCGGCCGCTCTGTCCATTTGGCTGTAAAATTTATTTCATTTGTCCAACAACCCGACCCCGCACTGTAGGCATGACGCTGACAGTTTTATGGCAGAGTTAAGCCGATATCACCGCCAGGACATATGACCGAGCCGACCCCGAGCAACCACCCGAATGAGCGTAAAATTTAAAGCCAAAGCCTTTTTTGCCAATGTGCCATACCTTGGCGAACAACAACAACAACAACAACAAGTGGATCTTCCATACAAAACGGTATTTAGGTTTTCCGCAAAAACCCTTTCAACGGGTTCAGTCATGGCCAAAGCAGATAGCCCGGTCAACAATTCACCAATGTTCAGCAAGGCGAGCATTAACCAATAATTGTGTCCCGGCCGAGTGCTTCCGCCTGGATCAACTCGTATTCAATTCTGATTTACACTTTTCCTGGTATTTAAAACGTGAATTAATTAAAAGTGATAAAAGGTAATTAATAAGACACTCTTGCCAAGTGGTAGTGATAACAGTTTATCTGCTTTTTATTGACTCGGTGCTATTTTCCGGTTTGGTAAACAAATTATTCATCTATTATTAGAAAATGTTGAAAGAACTCTTAAATGCTTTAGTCAGCAACCCACAATTCTTGCCAATGGTCAGTGATCTGGGACAGCACGTTTCGATGATGACGCAGCTTTTTGGCCAGCACATAGTTGGCACCACTCTTGTTTTGTTCCGGTGGTGCTGTTACCTGAATTAAATAGCAGCGTGCCGCTATCGATGCGCCGCTTATCAGTGGGCGAAAATGAACGCCACAGACTCGTAATCTTAACAAACCGAACCCACTGCCACTATGGGCTTGTTTCGGCCCGATGTTAACTTTCGCAGCTCGATTGGCAAGCGCCCCGGCAGTTGGCTCTGGCACGTAGACCCAACTGGAGCAATACGGCCAAAAGTGACATCCAATTGCGGTAACCGATCATGGGCTCATTAAAGTTCCTTATTGCGCTGATGCTGCTCACCAGCCAGGTGCTCCGCCAGGTGCAGAGCTCAGAGGAGGTGAGCCACAGCACTTCGGTGGCGGGGATGGTGAAGCTGCTTGAGCTGGAGGAGCAACTGATCGAGAATCTATCGGATTACGCCGACGAGCTGGAAAAGAAACTGGAGACCGTGCGCAGGTGGGTTAAAAGGAATTCACGAATTTCGCAGGAAACAAAAGTAATTTTCCGGAATTTTCTTTATTTTTATAATCAAAGTCTACTTGGTTAAAGAAAAGCGCTTTCAATAATCAATGGAAATATAAAAACAGAACGCCTCTTTAATAACAATAAAAGATTATTTGGTTATCTTTATAAGAGTACTTATGTTGACAAGCCATTAAAAATGTTTGATTTAAACCAAAATAATGTCTAGATATAGATTAAAATTTTAAACATTTTAGGAGTATAGCCAGCCTGCGCTTGGAGAATCAAAAGGCCTTGGGTTCCACGGAGGACTATCTCTCGAATCCTTTAAATTCCTTCTCTTTGATTCGGCGCATGAATCGAGACTGGCTGATATGGCAGCTTTACCTAGAGGATCCTGTGGGTATTGCTCAGGTGGACAAGATCCAGAGCCTCCGGGAGGATATGCCCACAAGCACCGATGTCGAAGAGGCCGTTACCGCCTTGGAACGGATCAAGACCACATATGGCTTAAAGGTTGATGATATTGCTAAAGGTTTTCTCAATGGAAAGCAATACAAGTAAGTCGAGATATTACTTCCAATATTTTTGTTTAACTGACATATATTTCTTAAGTGTAAGCCTCACTGCTTTGGATTCATACGCAATGGGTCAGATCCTCTTCGACCATGAAAATTTTAATGGAGCCTCCAGATGGATTTATCAAACACTTGCTTGGATGGATAACTACACACTTGCTGAGCCTTTTTTCCTTAGCAAGGACGAAGTCCTGACTTTTTATGCCGAAGCTCTGCTTAAGCTTAGTAAGTCCAAGAGTTCTTCAATATCCTTAGCTCTAAAAACATAAAACTCCATAGACGAAAAGGCGAACGCTCTGAAAGTTGTCAACATTGCACTGACTGATAAGCCGCACGATACTAAACTGTTGGTGAAGAAAATGGAAATAGAAGCCCTGATAAGGACAGGAACCAGCAACCAGCAGCCCCGACCACAGGTAGGTCTTTCCAAATGATAAGGCCACTGACAACATTCAGATAATTTAACGACCCCGAAAACGGAAATCAATATGGGAAATATGTCATTGATTAAAACAGAACAATTTTATTGAACGAAAGAACTATTTATTAATAAAACTATTATTTTTAGGACCCCCTCTCCAATCCAAACAGGAATCCAACTCTCCATGAAATGGGCTGCCGGGGAATGTTTCCAGCTTCCACGGATGCCAAACTCCACTGTCGCTACAACAGCACCACCACGCCCTTTCTGACCCTGGCTCCCCTCAAAATGGAGGTGGTGGGTCTAAATCCTTATATGGTCATGTATCACGATGTCCTCTCATCTTCGGAGATCGGGGAAATGCAAGAAATGGCCACTCCGAGTCTGAAGAGAGCCACCGTTTTCAAGGCCGCCAAAAACCAGGTGGTAAAGACAAGGACCTCCAAGGTGGCCTGGTTCCCGGACTCCTACAACAATTTAACGCTTCGCTTGAATGCTCGTATAAACGACATGACAGGATTCGACCTCTCAGGCTCCGAAATGCTACAAATAATGAACTATGGCTTGGGAGGACACTACGACAGGCACTACGACTTTTTTAATGTAACTGTAGGTGTTTTTAAATCAACTATAACTAAAAAACATATAATTTATTGTATTCCTGCAGCAAAACTCAACCGCGTTGAGTGGAGATCGCATAGCCACTGTTCTTTTTTATGTGAGTAACAATTAAAGATTTATTAATGTAATGAAAATAAATGAATAATATCCTTTGCAGATGACTGATGTTGAGCAGGGAGGTGCCACAGTGTTTCCCACCATTCACAAGGCCGTTTATCCTCAACGAGGTTCAGCTATAATCTGGTACAACCTCAAGGACGATGGTCAGCCCGACGAGCTGACCCTCCACGCCGCTTGCCCCGTTATTGTGGGCTCCAAGTGGGGTATGTCTCGAGCTTTAAATTATTATTTAAATAATATAAAACTCTTATTTTTAGTTTGCAACAAATGGATTCGAGAACGCGCCCAATTCCTCACCCGACCTTGCTTTAAAAAGTGAATATGATTCTCAAGTTTCCTAAAATTAGTCTAGTGATATTAAACACCCACAACGAAACTCAATAAAAACTACCTCATATCGCACTGAGTGTAAATTAAAGTCCCACGGCATTTGATAAGAGCAATCTGATGTCTACTTTGCAACCTTTAGAGGCAGTTCGGCCAAAGGCATCGTTCATCATAAGAGACAGGTGGGAATACCTGCCGCCGTATCAACCACTCACCAGACGAATTCCTTTCGCTTTGGAAAAGTTTTCTGTAACCTGATTAAATAGTCACATAACCTAAGCAAGTCAAGGGTTTTTAATCCACAAAATTGTACACTTCAAAGGCTTAGTTGGAGAATTTTGAATATATTTTAAATGAAAGTGTTGGCCTTTTCTATATTAATTGTACTTCTTTTGGCGAAAAATGGCACAGCTGATAAGAACCTATCGCTATCACTGGTGTCCATGGTGCCATTGCTGGAAATAGAGAGAAAACTAATTGATAACCTTGAGGAATACACAACAGACCTCAAAGAAAAGCTGCAGATTCTGCAAAGGTACCCTTACAGTTATTACACTTTCTTTATCTTAATTATTTCCTCAGTCAAATTGTAGCCATGAGGGAGGAAAATAACAGGGGATGGTCAGATCCTTGGGGCTATGTGTCGAATCCTTTGAATGGATTTTCCCTCATCAGAAGACTCAACAAGGATTGGGCAATGTGGCGAAAGTATATGCATAAACCAGTGGGTGTCCTGCAGATGCGAAAACTAGACGATTGGCTCAAGGAGTTGCCCACGGATGTGGATCTATATAGTGCCTGTGCTGGAATTATCCGAATAAGGGACTATTATGACTTGAAAATGAGTGACATTATTAGAGGAAACATTTTCGGCAGACAATACAAGTATGTTAAGGACTTTCTTGAGATCTTTAGCTTTAGAAAAAAATATTTCCATAGTGTCAGCTTGGGTGTGGCTGATTTGTATGCGTTAGGCCAGCATTTATTGGAGAATTCCAAATTCGTGTCTGCAGTTAAATTGTTGGAGGACATATTGCAACGAATCAAGGAGGATCCCTTTCCTATGGGAGCTCATTTGGATATCGAAGAGTTGGATGTTCTCAAGCTTCTTATCAAATCACACATTGGATGCAGTAAATTATTTTAAATTATATTATCCGTTGTAGTAATCCCCCCTTTCTTTAGAACAATACCGAGAAGCTTTACTGCTGCTGGAAAAAGCGTTAGAGCTCTGCAGTTATGATGCCTCACTTTTACGGGAGAAGGAAAAGGTCCTTGAACTTATGAAGGAAAAACCCAAACCACCTGAAAACAAAGACAATCAAACATATGCTTCATGGCAAGAAACCAAAGAATCTTGCAAGGGAACTTTCAAAAGCCATGGTCGATTAAGGTGTTTCTATAATTCGAGTACCACTCCTTTTCTTCGCTTAGCTCCCTTCAAAGTGGAGCAAATCGGATTGGATCCTTATGTTCTTCTTTTTCACGATGTCCTTTCTCCTCGGGAGATATCAGAGCTAATCAAATTATCAGATCGTGGCATGAAGCAGGCGAATACTGTAAAAAAAGAGCCACTTAAAAATTTGAAAAGAACGGCCAAAGCACTTTGGGTCTACCAAGGATTTAGGGAACTGACCAAGCGAATTTCCACACGCGTTCACGATATGAGTGGCCTTGAAGTGGCGGATGCAGAATTATTTCAGGTATTGATATTAAATCCTACTTTTTAAATAACACTTTTAATTTAAACATTTGCAGATAATCAATTATGGCATTGGTGGACACTATGCATTGCATCGGGATTACTTTAATCGAACAACACCCATTAAGTTTTTAGGCGATCGTGTCGCCACCATTTTATTTTATGTGAGTTAAAATATTTAGAAAAGGCGTAGAAAATCTAACGTTTTACCAACTTTAGCTTAGTGATGTGGAGCAAGGAGGGGCTACAGTTTTCCCCCAAAAGTCCCCTTTTCCGGGGTACACGGTGTTTCCCCGAGCTGGGACGGCAATCTTGTGGTACAACCTGCACACGGACGGAATAGGTGACAGAGCCACCGCGCATGCCGCCTGCCCTGTAATCGTTGGGTCCAAGTGGGGTGAGAAAATCGAGTCCCTAAAATCGAGTTTAAATCTTCTTATTTGCTGTTTCAGTGATGACCCAGTGGATACGCGAACGCAGTCAGATGTTCGCCAGGCCCTGTCTGGAGCCCTCGCCCTCCTCTACTCCGACATAATCATGGACAAACAAATTTTCGGGGCATAATCACTTTGCACTCTTAGCATAAACCCGACCAGCTCAGCTTGAATGCCTTTTAAAATGCCAACACGGAAAAAATAAAGTGCTGAGTGGTTGACGGTCCCTGCCCCAGGAGCAAGGTGAACCCAGAGGCCACCGCAGCCGCAATTTAGCATACTCCCAGCATCCTACAGCAGCCCCCTCGTGCCCCAAAATGCCAGTCTTCTGGTGGCGTCTAGTGTCTGACACCGCGTACGTGATGTGCAACTTAATGTTTCAATTAGAGGTGAAGTGACGCCTCAGCAGGGGCTACCGTTATCGCCACACTGTACTGTAAAAAAAAAAGGTTTATTTTTGAAATATAATCACATATAAACTCAGGCTTTGACCTACTTATGTAGTCTTTAAGATTGATATAATGATTGCATGTATTTTTTTAAGTGTTCAGAAATACTTGTATAAGAAAATAATTACAGTGTGACATCCTTTCTATGCGTGTTTGCCAAACCAGGATACGAGTATCTCTATCAGTCTGTGCACTTATCTGCTTTTAAAAACTTTTAATAATGAACTCTCGTCCACCGCCGAACGACGTGTTTGGTGTCAGGACCTTTGCAACCATAACCTCGACTGCTGACTCGGCAATTTTGTTGACTTCACCTATTATTTTGATAATTTTCATGTAATACACTCTATTCAAAAAAGTTTAATTAATAGAGACATAAAAAATATAAATAAATTCACTGGCCCCCAGAAGGGCCAACACCTTTTTATAGAAAGCAATGTCAATAAATACAAAATATTGCCGACATATGCGAAATAGTCCTGTCCACTCGGCCAGCAAGATTTTCGATAAATAAAAAATAGAGACGGTAGCAAAGTAACCCTTGAAGGGAGCACTCCAAGGAGTTGTACCTAAAAACGAATTTCGTTCTGATTGTGTGCACTTTATGGTGTGTCCCCGGGAACATCCACCTTCCTGCCACTTTGCCCAGCGTCCTGAATCGCTCGCCGCCACCACAGAGAGATGATTACATATGCGCAGACCAATAATTTTCCCCGAGACCTTAGACCAAACCGTAGACCCCCGTACTGGGGGAAAAAACGTACAATCTAACAAGGTTAAGAAATGTTCCGAGGCCGGGCATTGATTGTATGAATCTAGTAAAATGTTTTATATGCGCATCGAAGATGAATGGGCGGGTAGCGGAAAAGGGTTGGCCGCCCACATTTTGTGGTCAATGAAGGAAATATGATTTGGATTTTGTTACTTTGATTACACACATTACATGCGAAAAATGAAAAAGTAGCCACACAGAGCCCAGACAGACCAAAGGGGTCATCCCGGCGCAACGTGGGTTAAATTTCAAGTTGCGGTCTGCCGTCGTAAAGCATTTGATGGCCCCACTCTATGCTCAGGAAATTGAGTTTTTTCACCAGCTGTCCCACAACAAAAAATGAATAAAATAGCAAAAAGAGAAAAACCCCAATTGAAATGATTTCATGCTTCGGATTCAGTCAGGGTCAGTCTGGCTAAATCGATAAATCCTACAATGTAGGCAGCTAATTTAAATTTAAATCTAAATATGCCAACGATCGGTCAATCAATCGGTGGGTCTGCCTTTCAACACCTTCTCTTGCAAGGTGAGTTTCTCTATTTATACCTGAAGAGCCATTTCACTTGAGACTTTCACTGAAAATATTGTTATTTGTACCTTCTATTAATGATATTTCTAGGCGATTTTTTAAGATCTTTTCGAAGCTCAATTATTACTAGAATTCTATGGCATTTTTCCATTGTTCCTCTGAGGCTTAGTGGCATTTTTTTCAGTGCTGATCCATCACTAGATCGAAGGTGTTGACAGGTGCCAAGACAATGGTGCATCGAGTGCAGTGCACCGGCTATCGATCGATCGTCTAAAATGAATCCGTTGCGAACTTTCGATTGGCATTCGGCATTCGGGCACCGGTGCCCGGGCACAGGCATAAATTGATTAAATGCCAGTGGACTGGGGGAGGAGGCGATGGCTCACAATCAATTACGGCAGGACAAATTTGACATGGGGGAGTGATTGCATAATCTGGACAGTTGCATGCAAATCAAAATCGACATGGGATAGTCAGCCATCCAGCCAGCCAACCAGCCAGCCAGCCGGTCAGTCAGTGGAAATCAATGCCAAAGTTGATTTACGTGTGCGGACGCCAATTGTCCTCCGCTGGAGCGCAACAATCCCAATCATCTATGCACATTCCTGGCCATATCGAAATGATTTCGAGTCCAGAATAGGAGAACACACAGCCTGAAAACCGTAAACCGTAAACCGAAAACCGAAAGCCAAGAGACGAGATACGAGCCAATGACAAATGCGGCTAAACGAATTATGTCTAATGGCATTTCAGGTTGAAATGCGATTAAAATGCAATTTGAAATGCAAAACATTTCCCTTACTCCTTGGCCAGAAGGTGGAGGGAAAACTCTTGTTTCCCAGCTCCCTCCCCGACACTTTAAGAGTTCTCCCTTTTGGCCAACTGGCTGGCTAGCTGGCTGGCTAGCTGGCTGGCTGACTGGCTGGCTGTCTGCCAGAAAGATGTGTTTTCTTCTGTTTCTGATGCATTTTTATATGTTTTGTGGTGCGGTCATGTCTGGGAAGCAACTGGCGGCCACTGGCACCTGGCTGACCATTAAGAGGCTGCGATAGATTGACTTCAAATGTCTTAGAAAATCTTAAATCGCGCAGCCCAAAATTTATGCGGCCCCGTTGGACAATTAAAACTCCATTGCAATGGATTGCCAGCCCGACAATGAAGGCAAGTGAGCACGAAGGCTTTGCTTTTGGTTCCCTTGTCTGGCTAAAAACTATTTTGTGTCTGCCAAGAAATTTCCCGCAGCAAGTCTGCCGTTTATTTTTCAGTCTGTGGTACCTTTTGTCACCTCAGTCTGCTGCACTAAAAACTATGATACTGGTACTCCTTTCGCTTCCCCGACGACAACGAAGCATAATTTATGCGTTGGCATTGGCCGGAGTCTGGGAATCGGCATGGGAATGGGTTGGAGTTCAGTGCTGCTCTGGTCTTTGGATTCTGCTGGTTGAATGTTGGATGCAAACCTGGCCAGTGGATACATTGCTAGACAAGCGAACATGACAGCGGCTATGTCGTCTTGGTTGTCGTCTGCTCCGGTCCCTTCTGCTTTTTTGTTCTGCGGTGGAATTTCACGTGGAAAAAGCACTGCCAGCAAACGTAAAAATTATTTTAATTAAAGCCCTGGCAGTAGATTTCCATTTAAATATTATTCGAAGTTGGGATGCCCTTGAAGAGGGATTTATAGAGAGATTCTCCTTATCCTTTTAAAATATGCTTCAGAAACTACTCTCCTTTCAATCATTAGGAACCTATTTTTTAGGAATACATAGGTACTCCCTTGAAGAGTATCTGAAATGAAAGGAGACGAGACGAGCGGACAATGAACGAGGTGTAGCCACAAAAGATGCAAAAAATAAGATCGGGCGGGGATGTCCCTGCTCGATTTACGCTCTGCATTTGTCATGATCTGTGTTGTTTTGATGTATGGCCACGTGATTAATTTAGCCAGATCGTGGCGTTTGTCGCAGTTCCGTGATTTATTTGGCTCGATTTGCACTTTGTTAGCCAACCTCTCTGCTCATTTCAAATTCATTCGACGCTGGGAACTGCTGGGAAGTAACACACTCCCTGCCCATCCATGGAACATATTGATTACGCTTTTTATGGAGCCATCACCTGCCACTCCCCGGCAAGTAATTTACATATCTATGGACTCCCCCAAAATAGGTAAACCAAGCAAAATCAAATCAATGGCAAACCCTCGCTCGGCAGCTGCGACACCTCGCCAGTGTATCTTTGTATCTGTATCTGCGTCTGCCTCGGTTACAGCATCTGTATCTGTATCTGATCTGTATCTGTATCTGTATCTGAGCCGTAGCAGCTGCACACACCTACACACAATTTGATTTTATGTTTGCACACGCAGCAACAATTTCATTGTTTGCAAAATAATTGCAAACCTTCCCAGCAGATGTGCCTACAAATCCTCTGCCGATCCCCAACCCCAAAAAGTAAAGGTGGTCCCAGAAAAAAAATCCGCAAAAATAAATGGAATGGCGGGGGAAAAAAAGAAAAGCTTCAAACGGGGATTTTCGCTGGCAAATTGCTGGCAAATGTATTCGCCCAAACAATTAGCACGGAAACAATGGATGAGCCAATATTTCGGTTTAGTTGATGGCCCCCAAAAATGGATTATTGGCCACTGGGCATAAATCCCGCAGTTGATTCTATCCACATATTCCTGCCACTCCAGTGGAGGAGCCCACACTCGATGCCGCAGCTTTCACCAACCGGAAGTCCACTCCATTTAATGCACGAATTTCGCGCCATTCTCGCTGACCAACTTTGGCACTGAAACTCTGTGGGTATTTCGGTCGTTTTACACTGTTTTAAATATCAAAGATGGAGTAGAATTGAGTTATAAATTAGAAAATGCTTAAAATCTTTTAAAAAAATATTAAAAACATCTTTTAAAATTACTAAGAATAAAATCCATTAAAATTACAAAAGCTTTTTGATTTTTTATTTGTCTTAAATAGAAAACATTTTATAGTCATTTCAGGCCTTCCAAAATTGGTACTCTGTATGGGATTATTTGACAAAAACCACCGGAAAGGGGAGTGTCACAAAAAGGTACACCGCAAAATGAAGAAAAAAAATTGTTGGCACTGGAAACGGTTCCGCCCATCGATCGCTCATCGATGCATCCAAAGCTGCAGAAACCGATGTGGGTGAGTGGAAGTCAAACTTAGGCCGACAATCCATGTGGGATAAATAAAATGGCCAACTAAAGAGCTGCCCCAATAACGATCATTGTCCAAAAAACAATTCAAGCCGACTCACAGACTATTCTTTATTGGCCATCTTTAGAGCCACCTTCACAATTAAGCTTAATTTGAATAATCAAAAGCCAACAACCAAGAGGCAAACTCCAGGCGCGTGCAATAAAAACTTTTCCAGCCATCGAACCTGACAATAAATTCCAGGGGCAAAACAAAAACAAGAGCAACTAATGAAAGAAAGTCCTGCGAGGGTGTGGGCGCTCACGGGGAAGATGGGGTTGGAGTGGTTTGTAAGAAACTTAATTGAAATAATTTCGGCAGGCGTTCCCCTCAGAAATCAAAGCATCCAAAGTTTTACGACAAGCTGAGCAATCAAAGGGAATAGCCAAAGGGGTGAACCCGGGAACGACGGGAGGATTTTGTACATTTATGGGCTTGGTATCACCTTTAATATTCGATAAGCATCAATGAAGTGAGGGATTCCGGAAGCTTAACATATGTAAATTCATCTCGTCCCTTTGGAGAGCATTTAAGGGCAAACTTTGGCAGACAGCTCCTTGGAGCCTCTGGCTATTTGTGTGCCAAACTTTGCCCGCTTTAAGGACTCCTGCCTCCACATCCTTTTTAAATACCTCGCGAAGGGAAGGCGTCGAAGCGCATCTTGTGAGCTAACGAATTGCCGCAAGGACTTGTAGTATTTACTGCAACTTATTAGAATTCATTGTATATTTTCTAGTCAGCCACAAAAGCACTAAGCAGACTTCCATATTGATTACTTTAAATTTCCATCTTAAACTAATTACAATCCTCTTTTTAAAGATCTTAAATTAAGTCAATCGAGAAAAGAAGAGCAGAAACTCACATGGCTTATTTAACTTAAACGTAACTCAAACAGGACTTTTACATTTACAAAGAGTCCTGCATCCAGAGGGGGATAAAAGGCACTGCCGAAAAAGTGTGTGGCAAAGTAAACGATTAAAATATGCACAACACGAGTAAACATATTTTCAAGAAGTAAATATCCTGGAGCAGAAACAGCAGCCAAGACGGCTGAATCGGAAGAGGAAACCCAAGCTCAGGAGCGCATGAAATGTATTTAAAATATGCCAAGTGGCAGACAACCTCATTCCCCTTACCATCCTCTATTACCATCCTCTCCTCAAGGACTCAGGACACGTAGCGGCGAAGCGACGACAGCGAAATTGGGAAAGGCACTAGAGTCGGGCAATATATATCTGAAGGAGACGACGACGAGCAGGAAACTGCACGTGGGCACAAAAGGCGCAAGGTAAATAAATATTGTAGCAGAAGATGCCAGGCCGAGGGGAGACACTCCTCCCATCCAGGACTTTCTAAGATACTTACAAGGATTAAAGAGTCACTCAAGTTAAATGCATTGAAAATGAACCAAAAGAAGCGTAAAAATGTTGCGCACTCTGACGGAACTTGTTCAGTTCTAGATTTTCAAAGACGGGGGAAAAAGTCCTGTAGGTGTACTCAAAATACTCAAGAAACGGAGTGGGGTGTTGTGCTCCAGCTGCTTTGGTCCTTGGCGCCAACGTGCCACCCATGCCCCGCTACTTGTGGCACTTTTAATTTTACTCACAGTTTATTCAATCTTCGTAGCCTGGATTTTGGCGGGGGCTTTGCCAGCTACTTGCTCCGCATTTTGCCCCGCTTCCTTTTCAAAGTGGCAGTTGTTGATTTAGCGGTGTTTAAATTGAGTCGTATTAGTTGGATTAAGCTGGAGAGCTGCTTGAGGTTTGGGTTTCGCCAAGTTAAAGCAAAGCAGCTCAGTAAATTAGATCAGAGCTGCCGGAGTGCAACAATAAGATAAGGAAATGCAACTTTAATTTTTGTGGAAAGCAGCAAACAAAATGTATAAGCTCTGTTAGAAATGCTGGAGTCCTGGCTGGGGAATCAGGTTTAATCCGCTCTTCTCACAAGCCACAATTAATGGATTTTTATTGCCGTACATCATTCAAAAATTTGTCAATAGAAGGCCAGACCGCAGCCCATTTAATATATATAAAGGGTACCCACCATCGGACCTACCTCCCGGGGGGATACTCCCTATAGGTATTTTATTATTTATCAGGCAGCCACGATCGAGGCCTGCCCGGTGGCTCCGCTGTTTTATATTATAAAGGCAATATTTCTGTGAGCGAAACAATAAAGTCGCGCTGTCATTGATTTATTTGTCTGCCTCCGCGTGGCAACAATAAACTGTGACTGTGCAACGCGAAATGCACTCGCACTGGCACAATAATGCTGCACAATGGCCGCCACCTCAGCGGTGGTTCAGTTTCCAGGATGGCCACCCGACAGGAGCTGGGGCGCATCGGTGTTGAGCCTCAAACATAATTCATTTCCGCTCATTGTCAGCACCCGATTTTTTGCATTGCATTTAAAATAACCGAACACAGAAGCCATGAAACGCACGTCCAAAAGGATCTCAAGTGCAAAAATCCCCAACGAAAACAAAGTAACCGAAAAAAAGGGGGCAGGGACATTGCATCCAGGACAATGCAGGTAAATTGACTGTGGATTTTCGGGCTTTGTCCCGGACAAACCAAGCAAATTTTCAGAATGTAAAAAAACTGAATAATTCATTGAATTATTTGGTTTGTTATTGTCGGAAAAATCAAAAATAATTCTGTATACTAATAGAGGCAAAGGAGTGGAAACTGTTTAAAATCTGAAAAATTTAAATGCACACAAAAATTAAGAGGAACCAGCAAAGTTTTATATAAAATTTAACTGACATCTGGAACTAAGCTCAGCGTACAGGGGATGACATAATTAAATCCTTGCAGTAATTAAATTCCCCAAAAAACCATTCCCCCTTCCGGCATTTGGGTAAACAAAACCCTTCCAGAAACTACCTTAATTGCAGGCGATAAGCCAGAGACGGGGGCGCATACGTAATGCAAATTATTTTCAACATTTTCACATTTAATTGCAAAGCTGGGGACAGGACTACGAAGACTACAACGGAGCAGGAGCTTTGTGGAAAGGGGTCCGACCGACAACTCGGCACATTCATTAAGCCGGGGAGCGGCGGTGGAGCAGGCGGTCAAGTGTCCCATGTCCAGTGTCCTAGCTAAAGGACAGGGACAGCTAGCCGGACAGTGGAATGCGGCATCATCATACATGGCGTGCCGGCTGGAAATTAAGTTTTCGCATTCGCATTTCCTACCTTTCTCCGCCATATGGGACCCGGGACCTGGTCGCCCTATTCCCATTTCGGTTGTCCGACTTGAGTTGATAATCCAGCATAATGCGCTTTTATTTGGAATAATAATGTTGCTGTCGACATCGGTCCGGGCTCATTAAATGCCAGCGAGTCAACCCTGAACCCCGGGGAAGCCTCAAAAACAAAAAATACTACGGCTTTCGGATAAAAAACGAGTGGGCTTCCCATAAAAGTTCCGAGAGTCCCAAAAAGGTTTGTCCACCGCAAAATTGCTGCACGAGGTGTCAAAGTTCATTCCGTGGCTGCGAATTAATTCCTATGCCATGTCCCTTTCCTTTTTTTGATTGTATAAATTTTCCAGCAAATTAAGTCGGACACGGAGTGAAGGTGGTCGGGTGGAAGTATAAACCATATGCATAAAGTTTTATATATACATATGTAGGACGTATACTTTTCGGAGGTGTGAATCTTTGGAATTCCTTTCGGGGCCGAGATGACAAACGCAGTCGCATAAATTCCAACGAACCTTGGTTAACCGAAGCCCACAATAAATCTCATGGAAAACGATTCCCGAATTTTGCCCACACACAGCACACTTTTGGCTTCTTAACTTTTCACTTGGCAAGCACAAAATTCTTGCGGCATTTCCTCAAAATAATTTATCATTTTCAGAGTTGAAAATTAATGGAAAAACGGGTGCCACTACCTTTTTGTGGTTTAAAGTTTTGCCAAACGGTTTTATAGTCATTTAAAGTTTGCTTTTATATCGCTCCATTTTTGTAATTTGGGGACATTTTTGGAATTCCATGGGAGAACCCTTACCTGGGTGGTGCGTGTTGCTAGGGTGAAAGGATGCGCCGAATGGACACAGGCCGGCTGGAATACCTCAACATTAAAATGCCATTAATGCATTTGCGTAATGCCCTTGCTATTTTCCCGGGGCACACCTCATTGAAAGCCCATTAAAGTGACTTATGGACCGATCCCTGTGTCCTGTGCTCCTTTTTGTGAGTGCGAAATGTAAAAATTGCATTAAAAGCGAGTGCCCGCGTAGGCGGTGGCCGAGGAGGGCGCCAATGTGCCAGTGGGCGGGGCAGGTGGCTCCGGAGCTGCATTTGTCTTATCAGCTACGGTTCGGGCCACATTCCCTTATTCGCAGCCAACAGGCAAATGGCGATGGCCACATTTGCCTGACCATAATGAGCGGCAATTACCGCATCGGCCGCAAATTTGCATTGCACATTGCGAAAAATGTTGCAATGCCTGCACGGAGGGGCAGCGGCCAGGGGGATTGTGCGAGTAAACATTGTGCAATCTTTTATCAACAGCAATAATAACAGGCATTTCGAATGCAAATGGAAGTCCCGGGCAGGAGTAGGAGAAAGTGTCGAGCCCGGAAAATGGAAAGTGGATCGGCGGGGCATTTTTTTAATTGCGCCTACTTGAGCGTAAAATGATAATGGGGGAAAGGTAACAGGTTAAAAGCTTACTATTAAGGTACAGAAATACAAATACTAATCCATATAAACTTTCTAATACGTTTATCAGTTTAAAACTTGGCCACTCACCCTTTTGTCTTTCAGAATCCTTTTCAGACACTTTCACTTTGTAGCCGGGTCCGAAAAGGAAACGGAAACATCTGCCAGAGTCCACTGACACAGTCCCACCCCAAGCCCAAGGCCCAGAATAGTGCGGCACAAGTTTCGGGCTAAACAAACTCGTAAACTCCGAAACCGAAACTCAATTTTTCGCACAACAATGCGCTCATAATTACAACAGCCAGTCAGCCTTGAGGAAGAGATACAGATACAAGCCGCCTCAAATCGAATCAGAAACTTTAAATCTTGAGTACACGAGTCGGTCGCCTGGACGGGTCAGGACGGATGAGTCCCTTTCAATTTCGAGCCTCTACATCTCCTTCTAATACAGGGGCTCATTCAATCGTCAGTTCCAGCAATTACACGCATTTTGCGCAATTTAAACCAAATGCTAACGACAGCCAACAACCGACAACCAACAAACGACAGGCAGGCGACTTGTGACAACCTTTGCTGCACCTTGGACACTAACTTTTTCGGGGGCGGCAGGAAGTCGGTCCTGGGGCCCAGGGGTCAGAGGTCAGGCGGTGTAGCAGCGGGGCAGCCGGGGCAGCTGGGGGTTTGATGAACAACAAGTTGAAATGATTTGGAGGCTCTCAGATGTATTACGAATACCTACTATTAATTTTATAAACTAGATGAGTTGAGTTTTAACTCAAATTAAGGATAAGAAAAGAGAAATTAAAGTAATATAGAAAAACTTAGTATAACATAGAAAGTATTTAGGTAAGGAGTAAAAAGCTTCAACAATGGTAGTCATATTACTATGGTTTCAAAACCTACCAATTATTTTTTGAACTATGATTTTTAAATGACCCTGGAATACCGAATATCGACACTCTCCAAAAACTACGAGGTAGCAGAAAAGTAGCATACTGTAAATCAAAAAGTAACTTGCCTGCCATACGGATGTCATCCGTTGCAGATCGTTCGAGCGCAAAATTTAACAATGACACAAACGCACACAAAGTTTGCTGTGGGCGGATGGGATGTGGGTGTTGGATGGTTTTGGGTGGGGCGTTTTGTGCCACATGCCCGCCCCCACTCCGCCAAAGATAATACCTAACACACCTAAAAACCTACAGACAACGGCTTTGGATCTGGATTTGGCTTTCGGCCTTTTGGCAGCACAATGTTTGCCATAGGGGCAGTGAGTTTGTGAGTCGGAGAGATGGAGTCGCTCATGCAGAAGCTGTCATGTCCAGCACTCGGAGTGTCCTGGAGCCTGCCGAGGGTCCTGGGAAAAGGGGTGTGTGCTATACGGCAACACTTAAAAGTCACACGGGCGTGGCAAGTTAAATGAAATGCACAATTGATGTGGCCATTGTGCGTCTCTGCTCGCATTGTGTAGGTGATGTGAATGGTCCTTTTGCTGGCCCTGCATGTGACAGGATGTGCGTGTAAGCCAAAACAGGACCATACGGGGCATACAAGGCATACCTGCCTCGAAAGATATTCTGCTCCTTGGACTGACTTTCTTTGCTTTTGCAAATCAACACAAAAAACAGAACAAGCTACACAAAAAAGTAACAAGAATCCACTCTGGCAACAGCTGTCAGTTTCTCTTAACCCTTGGCCAATGTCGCCAAGTGTCACCCTCTGTTAAGGGGTTAAGGGAAAGAACACGAGACAACAACCAAAGTGTAAAAAATTTCAATCAATAACCGTAACGATAACATTGTCACCAGGAATAGCATACTAAAATAGTTAGGCAGACTCAACCGATTTTTTAATACCCTTTCTTTTCAGGTGACTAAACTTTAAAAGTGAAATTATAGTTCGTTGAAACTCCTTGCTTGTTTCAGTAAAATCTCAAGCATTTTTAAGCCCCAATATTTTTTTAAACTTGTCAAAAATCTAACCATAAAAGTAACTAAACCCGACTTGACAAACACTCATGCCTCCAGTTCGTGCAACTCTTTTTTTGGCGTACATTTGCAATAAATTTTGCCGCCTGTTGACAAGCCGCAAAGTATGTTTTAAAATGGCTAAGCTCGGAGCTCCTGCACCCAAAGGATACGCGGAGTTCAAAGGCTGCTGCCTGGCAAACGCGATTTTTATCGCAATTCAATAGAGTTTCCGTTACATTACGCCGTCGTCCTTTGTCTGGAAGAGGAGCTGCGGAACTAACAGCGCCACATTTTGTATCCTTTGCGACGTGTCAACGTGTATTGCTTCCGCTTGGGTCCTGTTCCTGGTCCTTTTCCTGATGTTGTTGCCTTTGGAGTGTGTGTGTGTGTACGATTTTGGTGCACCTTGTGGCATGCGAGGAATGTTATTGAAATTTTATGTTGTCTGCGATTTCTTTTCCTCCGGTGGATTTACAAATTGTGAAGTTTGATTTATGGCCCGACGTGGGCTCCCTTTTAAATAGCTCTTCAAAGGATATGCCAAGCGACATAATTAGCCAGCCGCAAAGGGGATTTGGTACCCGTTCCCGGAAAAGGGGTTGCCTGGCCAAACTTTGAGCCAAGATTCTTTTATTTTTGTTTCAGCTTGCGGAAATTGAATTAACGTCCTCGACTTTGGTGAAATGTCAATTCAGAAGCTCGAAACATAGACAGGATGAAGTTACCTTGAGGAGTGGCTCATTAGGATTCCGTTTCTGGCGGCGAAGTTATCTTCGCTTGTTTACCTTGAAATTAAAAATGCAAAGATTCCTTCAAGGATATGGCCTTCGGCGGTTCTCAGCGACATCTGCAGCGGGCCAGCTGAATTATTTATGGTATTTTCCATTTTCCTAGAAGACGGCAGCCGCAGTCGAACAGAAACAGATTACAAGATTAAATTATTGTAACAAGAGCATTACGCAACTACTTTGCATAATTTACCGCAAAAAGAAACAAGCGAGCGGAGGGCGCAGGAATAAAAACATTCATCTTGGCCCTAAGTCGGGACTTCTTGGCTCTAGTAAATTATGTATAAAATAGGTACAGCTCCCCGGTACTGCTCCGTGGTGCCCTTTATTTTGTAGGTGTCAGTCGAGTGCCACCAGGTCCCACGAGTCGTATACGTAACTTGCAGTGTTTACAACAATTTGTCACTTTTAGCCCGAGACACTCAAGGATTTGCAAAAAAAAGGAGAGGCGGAGAAGCTCAAAATACAGAGGCAGAAGGAAAAATATGTGAAGGTGGCCAGACTCCTTGGGAATGCCTAATTTGCATTTTAATTTAATTTTTTCCATACCGCGAAATGTCAACAGACAGTGCCAGCTCGACTTCAGACTCAACTCGAGTCACTTGCAGACATTTTCTACCCCACCAAAAAGGAGTTGTCCTCGCTCGGTTCCTGCCCCCGTTTTTGTTTGTCTTTCAGTTTTTCTTGGCGCACTTTTAATTGAGCCCTGCATATGCATGAGCCTGTGGCAACTCAATTAAAGCCGCTGCCAGCCCTTTGAACCTCGCTTTGTGCTCCTTGAACTCCTCGAAAAATAAAATCGGAAAGATGAAAAAATCGATGGTTAACTTTGATTGATTTTTTAGCCACAAAGTCAAGGTCAAAAAAAGTAATTCCTTGTTCTCTGTAAAGTGAAATCGAAGACACAGATAGCCGCCTCTTACCAGGCCGTGTTGTAAATTTAACAGAAATTGTCAAGAGCAGCCAATCGTGCAACCGTTATTACCTGTTGGCTCGCCCTTGCCACATCCCGTGTGTCTGCCACTGCGGTTGCATTCCACTTCCGTCTGCGTCACGGCTCATAATTCTTTAAATTTATGAAGTGTAACCGGAGTAGAGGCTCTGGTCTGGTCAAAGGACTAAAGCTTTCAAGGGTTAGGCTTTCAATGAGCAGAGGTAGCCCGACACTTTAAGCTCACAAAAGAGTTTTTAGGTAATTTTTTATTGTTTAAATCTTTAAAGGATCTAGACCCATCCTTTGCTGTTGTTACACCCAAGTTGCTGCCTCGTTTCCAGCCTTATCGGCAACAGAATCCTGTGTCACGTGACGACACTCACCTAATTTGAGAGCAGCTCTTAATCTACGCACAATGAGATAAATACCTTTTGTGGTGCTTCTGGTTAACCGTAAAAACTCCAGGACTCTCCACCCTCGTCCTTGTGAAATCCATGGGCTGTTACCGTTACCAAGGCACTTGGCACGCTCCCGAATGGCCACTTGAGGCAAATTGCTCCGGCGCAAAACTTTCGAGACTTTGGCACGAACAACTCAGCATTTATTACCTGTCGCTCCCCGAAGGTCGCTTATCCTGAAGCTGTTAATGTATTAATTTGAATTCTTTACGAGGCAGCCAGGTCGCCCAGCTTACTGGCTTGCTGCATTCGATTCAAAATATGTTTGACATGGCAAATTTAGTGGAAAATTGCCGCATGTCGCTGTCCAAATACGTACAAGAGTTTGGTAGTGTGCTGGTGGAAATGCTACGTGACTCCATTGCAAATAAAAAGTCAACTAACAGGGCGACTCAAATAACAACAAACAGTAGAGGCGAAAAGGGCCCACGACAAATTGGCCAGCTGCAGGACTTCAGGAACTCCAGGAACCCCGAAGGCAGACCGAAAATTTAAAAAACAAATCACACCTACAAGCGCCCAAGACAAATTTCCCAGACCTTCCGAGTGCGACTTGCAACCCAGACGCAAGGAAACGGTGGCCTGGCATCCTGCCGGTAATGGACTGGACTTTATTTGTGCTATTGCCTCGTCCTTGTTGTGCTGGTCCTGCTGCTGCCCTCGCCACTGGACACGCTTGGCTGGCCGTACCTTTTGCGGCACGCTCCGGCGACGAGCGGCGCATTTGTCAGCCTCCGTCCGGATGTGGACACGGACTGCCAAATGGATGAGGATTGCATGTGAGCATCACTGCAAAAAATAACCAGAGGGTTTATGTATAGAATTTATAGTGTATGAAAATTTTTCGATTGTAGAAAATGCCAAACCGATAATGGGGAACAGCATGCCATGAAAACAAACTCCTACTTCTAATGCCACACTCGGTTTGTTTAGTCCACATTCCATTACATTGTATTCCATTCCATTACTTTACTCTACACTCGACACAAGTAAAAAAAATTATTGAAAATATTCCCACATCCATAGAACACATCTAACTTTTTTGATATCTGAAATTTCTACGATTCAAAACGATGGACTACCTGCTGCAAGTGGCCAAGGAGGCGAAGCTGCGCATCTGCAAGGCTGAGCTGGAGAAGCTGGCCGCCGGGGACTATGAGTCCGAGTACACCTTGGATGGCGAGCCCATTCTGCCGCCATTGGTTCGAATTGTTGATCATTTTTAAAAGGTAAATATAGTTATATCCACTCACCTCAGATGACTGATGAGAAACGCATGGAGATGAGAATTCTGCGCTTGGAGGCCGCTGTGAGGAACAACCACAAGGCCAACCAGAAAGGTGTGAAGTATCCTATGATTGAGGAGGAGGTGTATACTCTGCCACCAGCTCCGAAAGTATCCTTGGAGGACAAATGGACCAATACCGAGTCTGGCTCTCAGCCCCTCATCGTGATGGGGCGCTTCCGACAAAAGTTGACACTGTCGGAGACTTTGATCTACGACCATACCAAGAACCTTGTCATCCAAGTTGGCCCTCCGGACAACAAACCGGTGCTACTCGTCTCACATCTGGTCCTGGAGGATGTTCCTCCGGTTCCCGCACAAAAAGCGGTTATCCAGACAACACCTATTATGATGGCCACTCAGGAGTCCAGCTGGGTGACCCGTTTGGATCCTCCCAAGTCCGAAAAGCCTGTTGGCCAGGATATGCTGAAGCCAGAAGGGAGTGTTCTGCGACGCAGCAGTACCTGTCTGGACTCCATAAAGATGCACCATCAGCTGTGGCGCCGCAGTCGCTTGGAGGTGAATGCTGAGCAACTCCCGGAAGTGCTGAAGTCTCCCAATAACACTTCAGACAACTCGGAACTGAAATCCAGTCCTTCGAAGGGAGAGTTGAAAGTTAAGCCTCGCAGCAAGATTCCTTTGATCCAAAAAAAGCCCAAGCAGGCTGAACCCCAGACCGTCATTACCCCGGGACGCGAGACATGCCACGGGCCCAGCGCTCCGACTCCTGTCAGATGCCTAAGCGCTGCTGAAAGGCGCAGGAACTACGACCAAAAGGTGGCCCTGAAGAGGATTGACATGGCCAAGAAGCGCGAGGAGTCCATGGCCAGGAACAAGCAGGTTCCCAAACCGAATCTGCCCAAGAGCATCATAACTCCAGTGTCCATTCACTGTCGCATGAATCTGGGGGAGGCCGAGCTGGAGATGCAGAGGATCCGTTTCCAAAACTTGGTTTCCCGCCAAGCCGAGGAGCAGCTGCGTCTCCACGCCGAGTTTGAGAAACAGCAGGACCTACTAATGGGCAAGATGCTCGGGGACCTAAGCTACGACAACAGCGATACCTCCACCACGGACAACCCGCCGGAGCTGGACCTACCACCCAGTAGCTGCAGCACCGCCCCTTCTACTAGCAGCAGCACAAACGGCCTCGGCATCCTGGACTCCTAATCTCGGCCAGGACCCTCGATCAGGTGCCGGGTGCCTGGAATGGGTGCACTACCCACATAGAATAACATGTCAACGCGACGGCTCCATAAATTTTCGTTCATCCGGGAATGCAGAGATACAGAAAACAGAAAACAGACCGGGGATACACGTTACTGATTCTTCCATCAAGAATTTTCAATTTTTTCGCCGTTTCAATTGAAATTGAAAATTCTTGGTTGGGGCATTTTAATGTAAAATTATTATCAATTTTTTCTACAAGCGTATTAAGGGGGCAGAAGTCCTGTACGGTATTCGAGAAATTTGTACGTATTTCATGCGGACGATCGAGTTGTCCCCTGATAGATGTAATCTTTTGATAATTAAAATGTAAAAAAATTTTTCGCTAATTGGGTTTTCCCGTTAACTTGAAAATACTTTGTTTTATTATTTAACTTTAAGTACTTTTATTTTGAGAATAATCCACGGATCCGTCGGAAACCAAATATAGCGTGCATCGAGCGTCTCTAATTGCGCCCAACGTCTGCGGCCGTGCCACACAAGTTGCCCCCACTAGGTGCCACACTAGGTGCCCCACTATTTACCCGGAGGTGGGGCCACCTGCCCAGGCGTCTCACATTGATGTCTCTATAAGCGTTTTCTTGGTGCTCCCCTCACAAATTCTATCACACATCTCACTATTTTCCTTTGCCACATCTCGTGGCAAATTCGCTTGGCCCGTTTCACTTGGCGCGCCCATAACTCGGCGTGTTATTAAGTGTAAAAATTAAAATTTCATAAATTGTTATGCTTTATTTAGAGTGCGCCGAGCGCAGAGAGGAGAGCCTCCTCCGACCGAGGCCCCGTGTCTTTCCTGTTTCCACTTCGCCACCGCGATCGAGATGGCGATGTGTGTGGCTTTCCCTGATTTGCGCACTTCGGAAGCTGACGATATTGAGACTTAAGTGGACATAATTAAAAGCACTTAAGAGTCGCCGCAGATCGCACCGCCCGAGATATATGCAGAATCATGGGAATCTTGCATTGGATCCCGGCCAAATTGGCCAAGCAATTGGCAAAAGAGTGTAAAGATCACAGACGGGTATTAGATTAGTGACTATATTAAAGAGTTTACACATTTTACAATTATTTTAAAGTAACCTCAATTCACACCTTCTTCAAAAAGGATAATGAGGTATGATACGCGTAATTCCAAACGAGTTATTTATCCCCTTGTTTCCAAATAAAGTTGGAAATAGTTGTCTAATCTCTTGTTTTTTCACTTGGCTAATCACACGAGCTGAGGAAAACTTGTATGGAAATTATTTCGCGCTTTCAGTCTGGGGACAGGGGCTTATTAAATGAAGTGCACATGAAACGGGCATTCGGATTTCATGACTAGAATAAACATAATCAAAGTAATAACTCGAGCAGCTCTTCCGGAGGGTGGAGGGTGCTCCATCCATCCAGCCCATCTCCACCTCTTGGATAACATGTGAAATTAATCTTGTTTATGTTTGTGGAAGAGGCAGTGGGAGGGAGCTGGGTGGCTCAAAACCAAGAAAGTTTTCTCTAAAACTTTTCGGTTGCCTTTTTGCGCAAGTTTTCCTCGGCAGGAGCAGGAGGTGGTGCTTTAAAAGTTTCCAGTTTCCAGTTTCGAGTGAAAATAAATAAAATCGAATGATTTCACTTTTGTTCCAGGCACGTAAATAGTTTTGCCTGCCACAGAAATAACCATTCAAGTGCAAATGCGAAATTTAATTAAAATATTTCTGAGACGTTTAAAAACGCTGGAGACTGACGAACTCCAAAGAGTTTGTTTGCACATTCGTGGGCTTTAGGTGTGCAGGATGCGAGACAACCCTCCTTGGGCCATAATCTGCTTATTCGGCGACATGAGTGAAAAGTTCTGTCAACAAAATCGAAATCACGAAAAATGTGTTTGCCGTTTAAATTCGATTTTGATCCTATTTATCCAGTAAATTGCAGCAATTGAAAGGATTTGCCATGGCTCCTTGGTGCTCCTTGTTTGATTTTCAAATTACCTTTCGATATTGAGTGGGTGACTGATGTGTGATGATCTGGGATGTCCTGGGATGTTCTGGATGTACTGGGATGTACTAGGATGTGGTGCAAACATTTGTTAAAGCCAATCCAGGATATAGGGCTTTAAGTTACACACCCACACCCAGGGCCAGTGGGACTTTTTTTGGTCCCCTCGCAGAGATATTGAATTTCAATAGCTGCAGCTGCAGGAAATCACTTCCTGGCGACAAAGTAGACGAAATGCGAATGGAAATCAGCCAGGATGATGGCAAGGCAAAGGAAAAGGACAAGCAAGTCAAAGAAATCCCCAAGTGCGGGTCAAAGAAAATAAAACTTTATGCAAATGCGCCACTTTGGCCGTAAAATGAAATAGTCCCCGGCCAAATTATACCTTGAAGCCTGATGAGCTGCCTGCCTGTCTCGTCGCCCGTTTCTGCCGTCTGGCCAATTGTCCTGGCCGTGAATTGAAACAAAAGGGACTTGCCATTCGATTTCCTCCCCCCTCCCCCACAATATAGTTTGGGAACCCGAGCAGGTGACTTCAACTTGGCAAAAGTTTTGCATTTTACAATTTACCTACATTCGGCCATCGGCCCCCGGGGGAAACTTTTCCTGCGACAATAAAATGTCCAACTTTGTGCCGGAAGTTGTTACGGACACGTTGCCCGCCATTCGGCCAAAGGTCTGCTTTTTTGGTCACTCATTATAAATGTTATTATTATAATTCCACGGCGCCCAAAAAGCGCCTCTCTTGACCGGAAACGGATGCTGTTATTAATTCACATGTCCGGTAAGCGCAGCCCGGACTTGATGCGCGCTATCATCATCAGGTATCAGCAACTTTATCCCCGAAAAGTGTGGGTCCTCGTGCACTTCTGCTTTCTTTTTCCGGATTCCTAATTAAATTTGCCACTTTATTTGCTCTCCTTTCGTTCGCTCCCCATTCCCAGGACTCTTCGCAGCGATGTCTTAATTGTGTTTGTGCTACTCTATTTCATCCACTCACCCGAACACACTCGCACAATCGCAGGGAACTCATTTATGCCGCACAGCTTCCTGCGTCTTGGTCCTGCCACTGGAATCCTGCTCCTAGTCTGAGGTGGCTGTTTGCGCTAAAATAATTGAATTAATAATTGCTGCGTGTGGTTTTCATGCTTTTCCAGCTAAGACAACTAAGAATGTCAAGATTTTGTGGATTTGGGTGCGGAATAAAGGATACTCTTCACTTTATTTGATCTTTAAGAGCTTATTACTTTTTAATTAACTGATTTTCTCCATTTTATTAAAAACCTCACATACTTTTATTCCAATTTAGTTTGAAGAACAATGTACATACCCTGTATTTTGTAATGTCCAGGGTAGAGGAAAAAAAACCAAGTCCTTAAGCCTGAGCTCAGAACCGAGCGGAGTCGTGTGCAAGTTTTATCTTGGCGCTGTCTTTGGCTGCCCCGATCCCCTTCCAAAAAGTTACCCGGATGCCTTTACTTGCTCACTGATTTAATAAATTAACGTTAATTAGCTGTTGTGGTCGATGGCAGCGGAAGGAGATGGGAAACTGGGTTAGCTTAAAAGACAATAATGCCAAGGCTCTGGCAACTTTCGTCCTGGCTGTACGTGATTTCCGTGGCTGCTCCAAGATTTAGCCCGAAACCAAAGCCTGAACCCAAGTTCGATATGTGAATTATGAGCTGTCATGCGGGGGCGCCGTATGGTGGGCGTGGCATGACGGTGTGCTATATTCCAACCAATAACTCACTGCTGAGTCTGTTTGTTTATGCCATTTTAATTAGCCAAATGAGTGGGCAAAGATCTGCGATGGAATTAAACTGAATAAACTCAAGTTCCAGGAAGACCAGTTTCAAAATGAATTCATACAAACTTTCGGCCAAGAGTATAAACTCATCCAAAAGAATCCAATTAAAGTCAAGACCAAGGCCGCAGGGCCTCGGCTCTGGTCAAATGCAATTGCCAGTCAAAAGTGAGCCAAGGAAGTTGGCCCAAACTGGACAAAGTTGCTTGAGACATTCGCCTCGGGGCCATGAGGACTCAAGGAACTGGCCAGCATTTAAATTGAAATTAACATCCTGTCGACAGATCCTCACATACGGATGTAGACTCCGGCAAATGTGTGCTCATTATACCAGGCCAAGTCAAAGTCAAAGGCCACAAGGAGGAGGAGAAAAGGAAACCAAAGAGGCAAAAGGAAAACTTGCCAACAAGTGCTGGCCAAAAGCAAAAGCAAAAGCTGCAAAGCAAAGGAAGCCAAAAGAAAAGTGTCAAGCAAACATCTGACTAAACAAGCACTTGAAGTTTGAATCCTTATACTGAAAAAAAGGGCTATCAACGTTTTTTTCATCTTCGTCATATTATAATTTATTTCATTATTAAATTCTATTATTCTTGAAATCCTTTTATTATAATTTCTCCATTGAAAAAGGGTATCCTGTATTCTCAGTGCTCAATTTCCTATACTCACACACGAAAAAAGCGACACACACTGGTGTAATTAAGAGGCCATTGTTATTTCGCTGACAAAAGTGAAAGATGCCTTGATGGATAACAGGTCCTGCTGTCTCCTGCCTTTGGATATCCTTCCGTTGCCTGTTGACACTTCAAAGTGCGAATGGGTGCTCTTTGATGTAATCAACCTTCCCCACCGACTCACAGCCACCAAACTTGACACATTATTCCCAATCTTGCAATTATTCTTACCTCAGCCTTTGACGACAGCAATTAAAATTCCCAAACACACACACTACCAAGCTTTAAAGGACTAATTTCCCATACGCGTGTGTGTGTGCGTCTGAGTGCTGATGTCTGCATAAATATTTAATGTGTTTGCCTTGTTAGTGGCTGGCTTTCGAGGGCGATATCACTTTATTCTGCGGAAGGATTAAATTAATGCCAAACGTGTGCCACACGCCCCACACCCACACCCTTTAAACAACTATTCGACTGTTGTTTTAGGCATTGCAAACAACACAGTGGGCCTTTGCTGGGGATTGCGGGAGCTAGTGGCAGGCGTAGGCAAACAGACAAGTGGAAACCGCTACTTACACTAGTTAGCTAATCAAATTAGTTTTATTAACACGTACGACAACAAGTGCGAAGCAGAGCCAGGGCTTTACGGGTTGATTGCGTGTTAAATGGTTTAACGCGAGAGTACAGAAAGTGTTGCCTACTTTTTTGGGTCGAGGATCTTCTCTTGGATCAAAATCGCTAATGTGCCTAGATACCCAGGCTTAGATTCACTTTTAGTATCATGTACAGTGTAATCTTTTCAAGACACTAAATAGAATATGCTTGTAGCATTTAAATAGACTTTTCCTTATGCTCCACATATTAATATTCACATTGAAAATCCGGTAAGGACTTCTCCCATTTTAAGGCTTTAGGAATGTGCTCTGCCCACAAATGTTCTCTTAATTAGCTGCTCTGACATCAGCAGCCGAAATCCGAAGACCACCAGCCAATGGGCCTCTACAATTACACCACTGACCACCATAATTAATGCTAATAAATAATAAATTTACATATAAAAACGTCCCCGCAAAGCATGTGAGGCGCAATCCGAGACATGCAGAGAAGTGAAAGTCCGAAGCGGCATACAAGTCTCCGTAATTAAGGACCAAGCCGCAGGACGGAGTGATGCCAGGACAGCGATAACATGCAAAAAGCGAAAGGCAAACGGAAGCGTTTAATTAACTTGTTTTGTTCCGTCTGGTCCAGCCCAACCGGATTTCTATATAATATTGTATGCGAAGCGTATCGGGCAATTAGTCTGACCGGAGAAATCGAAAGGAAATTGAAAGTGTGCGTATCATAAATTGCTGACCAACCACCAACCGACAAAATTGACCAGCATCCGATAAGGCCGATAAGACCGAATTGCATTAGCTGAGGCCTGCAAAACCACAAGGAAACTTTAGAGCCCAAGAAAAGTTTGTGTTCAGAATGAACCACATATCCAAATCCAAGTGCAAAATGCAACAGAGTCGCAGGACCGAGTGTCTTTTCGTCAACTATTTTCGGGCAGAAACTTTTTCAATTAGACATGCCAAGGAAATCGCTCAACAAAGGGTTCAGGACTCTTCAAGCGTAAAGATAAGAAGCCAAGCAACAATAAATTAGCATTCCACCCAATTGAGCTGGTAAATATTTCATCAATCGCTGGAAAAGCTGGAAAATGTGGGGCATTAATATAAGTTCCCGTGATGGATGCCTAAGCTATTTAAAGAGAGTCCTGCGCTTTCACCATCTCCCAGTTGGCCAACTTTTAATTTGCTCACATTCTCATTTGCGAGAACAAAGTCTCTTCAAAACAAAAGATGCCAATTTAATCTAGTCCCGGCTGGCCACATGGGACACTTGCTGGCAAAGCCACTGGGCAGGACTGGGACTACCACCAGTCTGTGCACAGGAAATGACTTCAGTGCCGGACCCTGTGGCTGTGTGTGTAAGATGTTGGCGCCAGCAGGTAACTTCCGGCATACTCAAATTGAAAATGGCTTCGGCAGGCCACAATCCACACCGCCCCCAACTGGCTCCCTTGGGGACCGGCCAGCTGCTCTACTTCGTTGTGGCCAGAGTGTAAAGTTGTCTGCACTCACAAAGTGTGACAAATTAAATTAAAGCCAAAAGTCCATTCCAGCTACTAGCCGTAATTGCTTAATGCCCTCTCCCAATTAAACTCCAGAAAGAGTTCGTTCTAAAGAGCACGGGAAAAGGAATGTATTGTGGTTCAAGGGAAATCAGGAAAAACAGGACACGTGAGTCCGTGAACTGCGACCGGCACTTGACTTATGACATTAGAACGCAGACACAAATCTTTATGAGTCGCGCACT
This sequence comes from Drosophila varians, assembly GCA_018150405.1. Classification (NCBI taxonomy): domain Eukaryota; kingdom Metazoa; phylum Arthropoda; class Insecta; order Diptera; family Drosophilidae; genus Drosophila; species Drosophila varians. The sequence goes on from JAECWK010000015.1 coordinate 7,297,484, forward strand.
CCTGCCAGGACATAAGTAAGAAAAACTACAGTTTCCACTTAGCTCGGCCCAAGACTAGCCGCACAAACACGCAGGATACTCGGGCCAGGATTTGTGGCAAATGGCAGCTTCAAGTGGACAGTGAAAAAAGTTTGGAAGTTTTTTTTTAGTAAGTTTTCAATGACAAAAAATGAATATATTTTGATTAAAGAAAGTTTGTGAGCTTTCGATTAAGTTTCTCATCATATCTAAATAGAATTACTTACCCTTTTCGTCAAGTGTAATTAGAAGGCATGTCCAACAAGCAGACTGACGCATTGTTGTGGTCATAAGTCAGCAACAGGACAAAAAACCTGTGCACTGAGTTGAAAATCTTAAAGATAAATAAAGACCAAAGGACTTTGCACACTAGTATGGGGGAAGCTGCGCCTGAACTTTGACCCCAAAAATGGCAACCGCAAAGGGAAGCAAACAGACCCACGACGAAGATAGGGAGTCAGCGAAAAGATGATGAGCAGGACGGAACGATTATGACGCCGCCGCCAACGTCCGGCGAAGCGCATCTGATGAAGTCCACTTAGAGGTGTCCCTGCTCCTGTTTTCCTCCTCCTGGTTTCCCCGTCCGGTTGTCTTCCCAACTACTTTTCTTCTGACCAATGGTCAGAAATGCTTGGCAACATTTGGCGATGACAGAGTGCAGGAAATCGGAGTGGGGGAAACAGACAAAAAGAAAACCATGAACAGGAATCTAGACTATAAAATACCCAATAAAATAATTGTAGTTACTAGTTCATAAATTAATTCCAATACCTACTACTATAACGAGAACAAAAAAAATTTATATATTTATTTAAAAAAGAAATCTTCTTTCAACTCAGCATGCCTTGAACTACCCTGCGAAAAAAACAAAAGCGGAGAATCTGTGTGTAAGCAAGGATGGGGACGTGTGTTGGGCTACTTGGGGTCGTCTGGACAAACATTACCCATCGTCGGACACCACCGGACATGACCAAATGAAAATGTGTAAGGCTGCCCCTGGCGGCGTCGTCGTCGCCTTCGCCGCACAATTATTACTTCAACTTTTCATTTGGGTCTCTCCACTTTGCGGGTTTTACTTTTTTTTTTCTCCCCGGAGTCTGGAGGTGCTGCAGGATAACTGAATGGTAGCAGGATACTCCTGGCGCTGGCTTGTAATTTCGCATCCTGCGTCTCATTTTTCATATTTTAGCGCTTTGAGTGCCATTTGGCAAACTGCAAAGCTGGAAACGGCAACAGCAATGGCAATGGCAATGGCTACGACTATGGCGACTGCCCAACAAGGTAAACAGACAATTTCTCAAGCGACTAATGCCCTGACTTATTGTCGGACTCAAGGGGTAGGATTGGAATGGGTAAGTGTGGGACATGTTCTTGTGCCAGCAGACAAACCTCAAAGTGGCCACTGGAGTGGGTGACACAAGTAAAAGGCCACCAGCGATTGGGTCAAATTTTAAAATAGGAAATTAGGAAAAAGAGGCACAAACTATTCGTGTAGTACCTTTAACACTAAATCCAACGGCACAATGGTTTCTTTATAGCCTTTTTTTTCCTTATTTCTTTCATTTGATGTTGAAGAAGAAATGAAACCAAAACCACCCATAACTTCAAATCTTGATCCCTTTTCTTCATGCCCATTTATAGATTATCCCTTGAGATATCTGTTTATGATGGTCGCCGCGATTTCAGAAGCACAAAGAAAGAAAGAGTTCAATTGCTGTCGAACAGAGATTCGAGTTCAATGTCAAATAGCTGACCTTTCGCCAGAGGACAGCCAAAAGCGGCAAAATGGGAAATGGGCGGTAACAGATTGCGCATACGACCTGTTGAAACTGTCGAAAGTCGCAATTGCAAAAAGCAGCCCAGAGTTGCGAGGGAAAACGCAGCATTAAAAACAAAAACTGCCTACGAGGGAAAACAAATGCGAGGGGAGGCCATAAAGAGCCTAGCAAAAGTACAGAATTTATGTGTATAAGTAAGCCACGAAGGTCATATTAAATTGCCATAAAGAGCTATCGATTTTATCTGCAACAAAAGAGGCGAGGAAAGTCGCTGCGCACAAGAAAATGTTCCAGCATCCTAACGAGGACACTGACACCGCCGACGAAAATCGGAGGGAGCAGTAGGAAGAGCATAGAGAAGGACCAAAAAAGAAATAAGAGAACAAAAGGGAAAAAAACCCAGCGGGCAGTCGGGAAAATCTATAAAGAGGCGCGTCTGTCGAGGGGCTAGGCAAAAGTTTTTCCTCCCGCCCCCACACACCCACTCTTGGCGCGGTTCCTAGTTCTTTTCCCCATTCCCGTATCCTTTTGGCACTGGCTAATTAGAAAAGTTTGCCCCTTTCCATTTGGGCCGAGAGCTGAACGCTCATAGGTGCGAGTAGCCGAGTCGCCATTTTTTAGCCCACGTGGCGTATGAGCGACGGAGATGGAGAACGGCAGTGTCACACCTACCCACCTCTATCTCACGTAGCCAGGAGCTCGTCCATTGGCTGGCATAAATCACAGCTGCTCCCCCCAGCTGTACCCGCTTTTCCAGCTTTTCCTGGCGAGCACCTAACGCACTCGGAGAGACACACCTTCCTGTCCTGGCGACGGGTGGAGGTTGGGTTCGTTTTGGTTTTGTTTGGTTTAGTTTGGCTTGGTTCGAGTCCCGGCGCACCTGCTCTCTCTTGGCCATCGCTCGCTCTCTATCGCCCCATCGTGCTTTCTTGCTCCGGCTCCTTTGCTTTCTCATTTGTATTTACCTAAGACAGCAGGAGCACTAAAAAAACGTAGAAGAAAAAACCGAGTACCTAACGAGCAAAAGCTGCGCACCTAAATCTGCGCTACACAAAAACTCCAGACGAGATGAGAGCACCTCACCAGCTCGCACCCAAACACCGACAGGCACTCACGCACACAAGTGCAGGCCGAGAAAGGTGAAAGCCGAGAGAGATGAGACGAGACGTTGACGAGGACACGATGCTGGGAAATGACGATGACGTTTATGGGGAAGATGGAAAAGGTGATTGAAGAAGTAGGGTCCACATCGTATGGGAGGGGGAGAAAGTAGAAAATTAGAAGAAAGTAGAGTCTCTGCAAAAATGTAAATTGAATCGATACAATTCCTATTCAACCTATTTACCAACAACCTTAAGAGTGTAATATAAGTTTTATGCAGCCATAAATCAAATTGTGAGGTTTTAGCAAGGAAAGATATGGTTCCTTGCCGTCGGAAAAGCACACGAGCTGCACCCCACCTACTACACCCCCTCGAAGGTGCTTGGCTTTGGTTGGCTGCCAACATTTTCGTGCTCACCTTAAAAAGCTAGGTAGACCAACCCATACATGCCAGCGAGAGAAAGCGAGGCAGCAGGACAGGCAACAACCTGTCTCTGATTGTGTGTGCGAAAGTATCTGTGAGAGCGAAGCCAACGAACGAAAAACGTACGACGAATGAGACGGTGAACTGTTACTTGCGGTTGAGGTTGCATCTGGGAATGGTTAAAAGGGGGAGGGCGAAATGACGGTATGGGAGAGCAGGAGTTGGGGCACAGGTAAGAGAGAGATGTGGCAGCGCAGCTGGCACCTACGCCCCAGCATGCCACTCTCCTTGCGCCAACGGAAACGATGAGCCCCAACGACGACGATGGCAAACGAAGACGATGAGCCAACACCTAAAGCAGGTACTCACACACACATAAGCACAGAGGGAAATATATATGTAAAAGATGGGATGGGGGTGGCGCCGCTGGGGGGATGGGGGCTCTGACGCAGGTAGATTGGTGGATGCGTAAGGTACATTATATATCTGAGGCTGACTTCAGGCACGTGTCTCTAAGGTATGAGCGTAGGACATGCGCAATGCCCCAAAGAGAATGGGGGCCAAAACATGAGCGAAAACTTTCACTGTTAGTTTAGCAGAGTGCGAAATCTGTTGGCTTACAGCAGGGGAAATCTGGGGGCTCTCGCTGTTAAGCCAAGATCGTGAGTGTAAAGGCCCTTAAAGAAAATTCATAAATAATGTTAATTTATTTTACCCACTGCAGCTGTCTTCGCCGGCTCGAGTGCTGACAGTTTTGGCCAAGATATAACCATAAAATACAACCCACACATGGATACGAACAGCAGGGTGTTCGGCTGTCTGCGAGTGTGTGGGTGTGTGTGAGACATTGACCCACAAAGGAAATTAACATAATTGTTGATTCTTGCGTTTTATTGTAGCCGGACCCATAAATAAATCGATTTTGTGCAAAATTTGTCAGCCAAAAACTGATGCACAAACAAATATTTAAAGTCATGTGAATATAGAAAGCTCATGCATCAATCGATTTTAGAATTTGATTAAAATCTATTAAAATATACAGTAAAACGATTCATACAAAATATTACGTATACGCCACGCTGTCCACAAAATAGTATCTTCTTTTCAAGGGTCAACGCAAAAAAGTTTCCTCACACTTTTCCCATTTCTTATTTAAAGTTTTCTAAATAGCAACAGGATGCAGAAGGACGAAGAGGACTCTCCCTGATGCTCTTTTGGCTGCTACAAATAACCGGCATCAACTTTAATCACCTGCTTAATTAAATCAGTTTCGCCCAACGCAGGTCGCCAGCTCCTTTTTTCGCCCCCTTGTTCTGTTGTCCTGTTTCTGGTCCTGGCTGCCTGCATAAATTATGTGCTGCATAATCACCTACAAGCGTTCATTTAAGCTCCTGGCAAGTGTCCTTTTCAACTTTGCCGTTCCTTGTTTTTCACTTTTTTTCTGGTCGCTGATGTCCGATAAAGTTCTTAAATCATTTACGTTTTACTTGCCTTTTCCTTTGTTTTTCTCCCAATGTGGTTTTCATTTGCTTAATGCTTGCGTTGAGTTTTTATTTTATCACCGGCTAGGATCGGGATTTATGTTTTTTAATTTCATTAAACCACTTTTATTTGAAGATATTCAGCTGTGAAAAAAGGTAAACTAGGAAATGCCAAACGATCTGTTGATTTGTGTAGCTTTTGACCAAAGAGAAGTAATCTAAATTATTTACGATTATTAACTGTAACTCATAAATGTCTTTAACAAACAAACAATACACATTCAACCATTATCCTTTATCTATTACTTCCCCATAAATTATTCCTCAATATTTGTTCAATTAGGAGCAAAACTACAAAAGCAATTAGCAGAGACACGAGGTTAATTGGAAGACCCCCAAAAGTCTCTACCCAATTTCCGAGTCCCTCCTCTGGCTAACGTAATGGACCGCAATTTACGTCAACTTAATACTCATTTCTGAGCAGGAGTTTTTCGTAGCTGCCAGGATGTGTGAGTGTGTGTGGGTGGGTTGATTTGCTGCTCCATTTCTTGCACCACTTGCCCACGCCTAGGTAAGATTTATGGGTGGAGGGGTGGAGTCTGACTCGAAGGACCTCAAGTGTGCAACGCAATTTGGTGAAAGTATCAAATTTCTACCGCAAAACACTTTCACTCCGGCTGAGAGTCTGTATATGGGTCCTTTTGATTTTTTCCCTGCTGGACGTAGAAAAGTAAACAGAAGGTTAATGGATTTGACACACGGTACCAAGACGGCCACGGCACTTGGGCGTGAAATGGATATGCTTTCAGGCTACGCACACACGAGAAGAGCCAAGGAGTCGATGGGTGGAAGGTCCTTGTTGTTTTTATACTTCTTACATCCTGGCGAAAGTTTCGCAGATGGGTAAGTAAATTGTGTATTATATTTGGATCTAAAGATATGAGATTCCTGCTTTTAAAACTGCTAAAATAATATTAAGAAAATTAAACTTTAAATATATGACACTTATTTGCAAAAAGTTCTTAAACCAAACACATGACTTCTTAAGCCACTTTAATTTGATGTCCCACTCTTTTAGGAATTCCCCCAACGATTCCTATTTCCCGGTCGTGTTTATTTAAACTTTCGCTGCACGTTCGTCCTGGCAAAAGCTGCAGGCTCAAAGTTCCAATCAGTCCTGGCTGCTAGACGGCTCCGTCGGGCTGACAATTGGCCAGGACTCACCCACTCTGCTTGTGGCACGTGCTCGCTGGGGGGAGATTGCCGAATAAAAAAAGGCGAAGAAAAGTGCAACTGTTTACGGGAAAATTTTGCGCAGTTTTTTGCGCCAATTTAACTTCACTTTCCCCTTCGGCACTGAATGTTGCCCAGACCATTGGACTCGGATTCGACGCTGCAGGAGCAACAAACAAATGCAGCAGCAAATAAATCATGTGCGAAGGTGTCCTTAGCCACCGCAGGCAATCTGCGCCACTGACAGTTTTAATGCCGAATGAGGTCCTGTCCGACCCACCCAGCCCCAAGGATTCACACTTGTGGCATATGTGTGACGTTTCAATATCCTGTTGCGTGATTTTTATTTTCATATTTTTTTTTTATGGAGATTTTTCCCCGGTGCGTGTGTATAAATATTTTGCGGGGGTCGAAGGATGCTACGTGGAAAGTCGCAAGTCACAAATCAAAATGCTCTTCATTGTTTGGCTTCGGTTTTTGGTGCCACTCGTTCTGTTTTTGTTTTCGCATGTTCTTCTTGTTGGTCTCGCTTCGTTTAGGCCTTTGAGCTGTCTACTTAGGAACAGGGAGTGGGTGGGATAGGGTAGGCTAAGTGTGGGGGTAAACACACATCCTTGGAGTGGGAGGTTCGAAAGATAGAGAGTCACGCCGGCAGCCAATAAATCAAAATCCGTATTCCTGCCCCATAACTTGATTTTATACCGTTTTGTGTTAGTTGTTGATTTTGTGATTTATGTCACGGTTACTTTCGTTTTGTGTTTAATACAAAAACTAAAAGTTTGGTAAAAATATGCAAGATTTAAGTGTAATTTTCATCCATCGCTATAAGCCCCTGTCTTTTCCCCCTCCTAAATTTTCCAAACCATTCCATTTTAGAGCCGAATTGTAATATCCATTTACTACAAGAGCTGGCAAAGTTTTCCAATACCATTTGCCATAATTCTGTTTTGCACATTGACACCTAACCGAAAGGCGTTCAATAAGGGCCAAAAGACAAGACAGAAGCCAAAAAGAAAGGGGCGGATGGCGAAGAAGCCGGGGGTTGGCACTAAAAAATTGTGAAAAGCACTCGAAATCTTGGACAACACTTTTTGGACTTGGACATGGACACTTAACTGACAATGTCTGACCTTTTCAACGGCACCAACGACGGCGAAAAGTAAAAGCAAAATTTAAGCAAAAATCGTACAAAAGAAAACAACATTTTTGATGTATGTACAAATGTGGGGTCAGTTGGAAAAAGGGGTCTGGGACTTGGGAAATGCTTACGTGATGTTCAAGTTTTCACTGAAGGTCGCAGGGGACGGGGGGAGTTGGACAAGTCAAGACGGCGCATTGTTGCATACGAGGGGGAAAAGCCAGGAAAGCTGGAAGAATCGCAAGGGGAGTTGGATGAAGATGGAAGTGGAGACGGCGCCTTTGTGTCACAAGTTGCCAACACATGCCCAAGGAACGGCCCCAAACCTAAACTTAAAACTGTCAAAAAGTTGCTGCATCTTCTTTCCGCCTTCTCTACCCATCTCGTTCTTTGTCTGTCTGTTCCCCTCTCTGTCGCTACGTGAGTCTGTCAACAGCTGGTCCTCGAAAGGCAAGCCGCTGTTCAATATTGATTCAACTTTCTGGCCAACAACGCGGCGATTAAAAGCGCATTTAAAACAGTAAAAGGATTGGGTAGTGGGTGGATGAACCGCAAGTTGCGAGTGGAGCCACCTCGGAGTCATAGCAACCTAACCCGAAACGTTTAACCCATTGAATATACTTACTCCTTTAAATATAAAGTTTTAAAATACTGGGTTTAATATTTTGCATGACAGTTAAATACTTATTTTTTAATAAATAAATAAATATAATAGCTGGCCAAAAGGGTTAATTTGATAACCTTTGATCCAATGGCCCCTCTCTAATCACCTTCACCTTCCCCACGCATCCTGCAAAATGGCTGGAAGGACATGAAAACAACAGCTGCCTACAAGTATGCTACAATCAGCTGCAGGGCAAGGACTACAGTAAGTCCTCTGAAAAAAGCTATGCACATGCGACTTAAACAATTGAGAGATCCTGCAAGCGAGATGCACTGTTTGCAGGAATAAAGAACGAGAGGGAAGGAGCGGGTAAGGATGGGGGTTCCATCCGCCGGTTGTTGCGTGTTTACGCAACGTAACCAAAGTCAAAACCTCGATTAGGATTCAATCTGCTGCTGCGGGCCACACTGGCAACGTTGTTTGTCCTTGTTGTTGTTCCCCGACATCAACTCCATCCAGGATCCCCGTATCTTCGCCACACATCCCCAACCCCACATCCCAGCCCGACTTGACGCAGGTCAGGCAACAAAGTCAAACCGATTAAAACACACGCACAGGGACCGGGTCAGACAAGCCAATATTTTGGGGTATTATTAACTCGACGTAAGATTACCTTTTAAGGGTTTTTTAATAAGTCCTAATTGGATTAAATAGTATTTCAATATCTGCCAGGACTCTATGTTAAAGTTAAAAGAAAACATGTTATCCCAAATCTCTACCATCTATGCTCATCATACCTTTGATATTGAAGAGGTACAACGGGGACATAGACAGGACTGCAGCTTCATTGTCCGGCTGTGCCTTTGTGTCCACATAGGTACGGTGTAGTCCACTCCGAAACCGTAGAGCTCTGGCGCTACGGAACAGTATTCTTCAAGGGGCAATTAACTGTTAAGCTTCCAAACGGCGGCAACAAAAAAGTAAAAAATCGGGCGAAAAAAATAGTTGTCCCACTTGGCGGTGAGGGGAAGGATGTGTGTGGGGCTTGCATAGATTAGATTTCAGGCGAAACAGGCTGCCACGGGCCACACCACGCCCCCTTTGCCTCAGCGCAGTGCAGTGGCAAAATATTTGCAGCTGCCACAGAAGCGGGGACCGCACAGTGGCGGCCATAAAAGAGCCATTAACGCCAGGAGTTGGACCGGCCACCGCCGACGCCCCCTCCTGCCCACTCCTAGGAGATAATTTAAAGCGTTTAAATCCGGGGCGGCCAAAGTGGCTTGAGTGGAAGCTGTCAGCAACATCAGCGCATTTAATTGCCAATTAGCCAAGGTGCAAGAAACCAATTTAAAAACCGCAGACAAACCAAAAAAAGGATAAATAATGTATTTCTGGAGCTTTTCCTTGGAGATTTGGTTTTTCAAAGTTGAAAAAAAATGAAGTCAAAGGCGAAAGAAGAAACCAATTTAAGTTGGCGAAAAGTGTAAAAGAAAAGGATGTAATTAAAAACTAAAGAACAATAATGATGATTGCAGACAAATCACCTTGCTGTCAAGGACATTTCAAAGGTGCATCAATGAGTTAGTTTAATAAAAAGTATACTCCCCACCTCCCTCTCCATTCCAAACCTCGACATTTTTTATTCCCTTCTCGAGCAAATCCCAGAAACGGAAATCTCAATCTGCACTCCAGCAAATTGTTGTTTAAATAAAAATTTAAAGCAAATTGCTACGCGGAAGTAAATCGTTTTGTGGTAATGGTGGATAAAAAATGTAAGCCACGGCATATCAAATTACGGCAATGTTGGGAGGAAAAGGAGACGGAGCCAGATGACAAAGTGCGTGGTTTGGCGAAGGAGCCACAAACAGGACGAAGGGAGTATTACAAGGTGTAGCCGCACAAAGTAAGTCAGCTCCTTGATAAGTGCCTGGCGAAGGTTGGGGGTGGATTTTTCCCAGGATGCGGCTGACAGTTGGGCGCGTTTTGATGCGATGCTAAAAAATTGTTGCTAATTTTTTAACAGTCAACGGAGATGGAGTTCCGGAGATATCGCATTTCAGGGACGACATTGTCGGGTGCAAATGGTTGGCATTTTAATTTTATTAGAGCCAGAGCAACAAGCAGAGCCAGGATAAAAGAAAATCCCCTTAAAGGATTTCGGTTTTAGAGATCTATCTTAGAGATAAGAAGAGATTCAGCCAATTAGAAGACTTTTAACATGAAAATTTTTAAGAATTCTCTTTAAAATGTTGGGTCCTGATAGGAACTTTACCTTTTAGCCGAAAAAATTCTTCTCTGGCTCATTGTCTTTTAGCATTTCCCCAACCTATTTCCCAGTGCAATTTAAGCCACCGCAGAAAAATGTTGCCAACATATTTTCCACAAACACATATGCAATCGGAAGGAGATGGAAACACAGATACGCACGTTGCGAAAGGATACAGATACAAAACAGACAAGGGCAGACGAACGACTTGAGGGATTTTGCTGAAATGACATTTGGCTCCGCATGTGACAGGCTGTGGATGAGGACGAAGCCTGCCGGGACGAGGACAGGGACAAGGACGCATGCGAGCCAGGCGGTGGCATTGAAAAAAGCAATTTAAGTCAAGTGCAGAGATGGAGCCAGGAGGTATCAAATCACTACCTAGACACCAGTGATGGAAGTACTTATATCAAGGTAGATAATCAAATGCATGTGGGTACAAAATAATATCCAGGCTTTCTAAAATTATTTTAAATATTTTACAATTGTATTCTAAATATTAGAGACCTTATTCTTTTAATTCCCTATGTAAACAAAAATTACCTAGCCCATCTCTATTGGAAAAGTCGGAAGAATGACTGCAATCAGGCGTACGCATGCCAATTGTAGCCTGAGACCTCCTGGCCCAGACCATCGCTCATCCGCAGGGTGTGTGCAAATTTTGATAAATTGCCGCCTCTACCTTTGGCCAACAAACATTGCTTACTTGGCAGGGGGTGTACGGAAATGGAACCTGCATACATATGTTGTCTGGCAGATGAAAGACTCAATCCGGCAAGGTGAAATCAAGACAAATGCATCTCGTTCTTCAAGGAGGAAACTGCACGCCATCAATCTTAATTGAAAGCCAAGTCGAAAAAGTCCTGTAAGCAGAGTCATGAAGCCACGGAATTGGAAAACTTTTTCTAAAAGCGACAAACAAACAGGAAGGCGAACAAACAATAAATCTGGAAAATTATTAGCAGCGCCAATCGAAATCGAAGTGCAAACTTGCAGACAAAATATTGCGGAAGTGGCGGAGTGGAGTCCCAGCCATGCGTGATAAATGGCCAGAAGGAGCCGCTGGTGAACCAAGAGGTGGAGCTTTGTGGCTAATTGAATTTAATTGCCCACTTAATGGTGCAATGAGCTGGAGCCAGATGCCAGAAGAAGAACGCGAATCGAAGTGCGATTTGGTGTTCAAGGTAAGGCAAACGAATTGAAGGGAAAGGGCCCATTCAGGAACGAAATTAATGAGTAATTTTTATAAAGAGCTGGTAGTCTAGTAGTTGTTCCTTGCTTATTTCTTAGCTTTTCCGAATAGGCATTCATCGTCTGGATGAGTTTCTCATCCAACTCCAATCCAACTTAACTCTTTTTGATGCCGCACAACCACAATATAGAAGAATTCAACGATCAACAATTTCTTGTTTTTTTATTTAAATAAGCCTTGAAAAGATTTTAAAGTTTCTCATTCGACCTGCTATATGGATATTAAGTGAGAATAATTTATGAAAAAAATATAAAACATTTTCTGTTTGTACCTTGTTTTATAGCATTAGTATATTCTTTATAAAATCTGTATTTGCTTATTTTAACAATTTACTTTTTCAAAAAACTTTGGGATATGTTTACTTTTCATCTGCAAAAATATCTGGTCGCGATCCTTGACGAAAAGTCGGTTGAACAAACATTTGATCAAGTTCATAGATCCAAGCAGTCATGGCTGCATTGAAAATAAAAGTATAATTAACGATTTCTTTAAACTAAAAATATAAAAATCTTACACAGCTTGGTGCCATGGTAAACAGGACAGGCTCCATGGACCGTGTTATTATCGAAATCGTGGGTTTCTCCCTGAAGATTATACCAAAACAATGCCTTTCCCTTTTCGGCTGGCATTTTGGTGTTTACGTTCGGAAATATGGTATTTCCGCCATGTGGGGCATCATTGAGCTACAAAAAAATTGGCAACATATAAACTAATCAATATTTAACCAAAACTTACATAAAACAAAACGGTGGCGATGCGATCCCCATCATATTTTACAAATGGCAGGGACAAGTTGAAATAGTCGTAATGCAAATCATAATGTGCCCCGAATTCGTATTTGAGAAGTTGAAAAAATTGTTCATCCGTTATGACTAATCCTGTAATATCTCTAAGCTTTTGTCGAAGGCGTTGTAAAAATGGATCGAGGGGGGAATTGTTGTTTACATCATAAGGATTCGGTAACCAAGCCCCCAAGGCAGATCGAACATTTTCCAACTTGATGCTCTCTGTCGCCGGGACGACCCTAGAAGGTTCCAGGTAAAGTTCGCCCATTTGTAGAACCTTTGCGATATCCCCTTCCGACAGCACATCGTGGTAAACCACGATATATGGATCCCGAGAAATCTCCTCCATTTTTAAAGGAGCTATCGTAAGGAATGGCGATGTGGTGGTGTTGTAGCGACAGTGGAGTTTGCTGGAACTTGGGGAAAGAGAGGAGCGACAGGAAGCTTTATATGTATCCGGCACAACGGACGACGGATCTTGAGGTACATGGCGATGGGTCGCGTACAGAGATGTCAAGTGCGTAGCATTTTCAGCGAGAATGGGGTGTTCCTTCAGGAGGCCAAGGGCATCCTCCTCCTTTTCCAACTCAACCAGACACCGAGCCAACAGCATGACCACCTCATCGTGGTTGAGCCCAAGGACCTCATTGACTTCTGAATAATTCTCGTTCATCCGATTCATGGTGTTCCTTAGCCACTGACTTGACTCTTCGAATTTTTCCATTTTGAAGTAGTATTTTCCAATGGCAAAGCAATCCAGAGCTGTAAGAGAGGAACTTGAAATGAGAAATATTAGTTTTGGTTTTGGAAGTATCCTGTTAAAGACCTACTTGAACTGAATCCCTTCTATATGGCCATTAACCGTTTCCAATACCGAGTCACCATAGATACTTGCAATTCGGTAAAATGCCGCAGTGGCTTGCACAGAGTCTGAATATCTGGGAAGTTCTGGAAGTTTCTGTTTAAGAAACTTGATTTCATCTGGGGAAGTTATCTTTCAATACCAAATGGGTTTCATTTTGTTTACGTACCTTCACCTATTGGCTTCTTTATTAGATCCTCTAAGTACCCCCAGTCCTCGTACATATGTCGAATGAGAGGAAAACTGTGCAAAGGATTCGAAAGATATTCCTCTTCCCTCCCTTTTGCAGCTTTCAGGGGCTTTTGAATTTCTTCAACTATTCTGTAAATAAACAAAACAACTTTAATTCAAACCTTTTTATAATTATCGGTAGCCTTGTTCACCTTTCTATATGCTGAGCCTTTTCTTCTAGTTTATCTGCATATCGCATTAAATTGTTAATCAGTTCCTCATCCAACTCCATTAGATGGTCCTTGACAGCATCTGATAGGGGAAATATCTTGGAATTCGGAAGATTTTTTGGATTTTGAGATTCTGCACTCAAAATAAAGACCAGAAGAATAGACACACTTCTACGAAATAACATTTTACAACTGATTTGTTAAAATAGATGAAACTTTTGTTTAAACTATAAATCTTGTTAAAGCGTAGCAAAAAGAATTGATTTTCTACGGGGTTATACTTTATTTTTTTTCTTTTCTAAAAAAAATATATACAATTGGAACTTGGAAAAATAGCTTAAAACTTTTATTCATCCTCGTACATAAACTTGATCATTACTGAAAGAAAAAAGGTGAATAACTTGCAACTTTCGAGTTTTATTATTAATATTACCAAGTGCTTGCCCAGCTATATTGGGGCATATTGTGGTACTCAGTTCCATTTCATCAAAAGCAACTAGGACATTTCCCTTCCTAGGTTGAACAAACATATCAAACTCGTAGTCTGGAAGGATAACCGCTCCACCCAGAGGTACATCCTTAAGCTATAAAGAATTTAGAATTACTCTTGAATTAATTTTTTGATAGAAAACATACAAATATCATGGCAGTGGCTTCGATGTCGTTGAATTTTATGTCTGAAAACTGTGTAAAAAATAAGAAATAATATATAAAATATATTAGTTTGATTCGATTACCTGACTGTGTGCCCGAAAGAATTTGAAGACTTCCACAGGCTCCAGACTGTCATAGGCCACGATGTAAAAGTTTTCCGAGTCCCGATTATATCCTGTCATGTCAAGAACCCTTTCCCTAAGGCGTTTTGTGACCAAACTATAGCCATTTGAAACGGAGCAGACCGTCACGCCTTCGTACAGCTGAAATAGAGCATTGGGAGGACACCGGGAATAAACATTCACCATATGATCGATTTCCGATTCGTAGACACTTTCCGGATACATTATGGTATATGGTTCATCGATGACCTCCTCGATCCGAAGTCTAGCGAGTTTCAGGAAAGGAGTGACCATGCTGTTGTACTCGCAAATCAAACTATTCCTATGGGGTTCCACAACGCCCCGGCACATTTTCTGGACATCGCTGGGGGAATCGAGATCATCTGAGATGGGATCCAAAGGATCCTTCAAATCAAGTAACTCCATTTCCGCAATCTCCTGCATGAGGTAAACGTTCTGGGGACTTAATCTACTGGCTTCCTCGTAGGCTTGGTACTTCTCCCTGCGATCTGAAGGGGTTTATCTTAATAGTCTTTATGGTTTTTTGAACTTTGTATTCTACCAAGTTTGTCTAAGGCCCTGGCATAATCGCGATAAACTTGCCAACGTGGTCCTCCAATTTGTCCGTAAAGATCGCTATATTCCGACTTTGTAAAATTATTGGCAGCCACGCCTAGCCACTTGGCTGCCGCCTTATAGTCCTGCTCCTTGTACCGCTCCAAGCCCAAGTGGTAGCAATCCAAGGGAGATAGATGCATGGGACTGGAAGAAAAATATTATTTATTTAACCAAGGTGAATGTTTAGAACAAAGCTTACCTGGTTTCTTCGTCCTGGGCCACTAAATCAGCAGGCTCATATTTGTAAAACTTCGACAAAACACGGACATCCTGAGCAGCTCCTTGGACCTCCCATTCCTGCGGAAGTTTTTCGAGGACACGCTCTAAATTCGCCGCCTCCGCTTCGCCTACTGCCTTTTCCATGTAAATCTGCCACGAGACCCAATCCTGGTGCATATGGCGGATCAACCGAAAGGAGTTTAACGGATTGGAAAGATACAATTCGGGATCTTCTTTGGCCTCTTCTATCTCCTCTACGTATTCGTTAACGGAGCTGTAACGATACTCTCTTGAAATATTTCCAAGAAACCAGAAAACTAACCTGTTGATAATGCTTATTTTCTCCTTCAATTTTTCTGCATAATCCTTTAGATTGCGAAGAAGGTAACGCTCCAAGTTAAGCAAGCTATCATGGCTTTTGCCAATGTTTGATAGACCACAAGGACATCCAAGTATAAGTAAGAAACTTAAAAGTTTGAGTGCGTTTGCCATAACTGGGACGTGTTACTATTTCAACTAATTTTTGGTAAAGAAGCTTGGTAAAAAAAAGCTTGTGAAAAAGTATTTTAAAATAATCTTGGGTTAACATGTATAACCAATCTAATTACCCAGAAGAACTTCTATTTAGCCCAATAAGAGCTTCATAATTTTAAAAATAAAACTAAATAAAGCTTCAAGCTTGAAGTTGGCGCGCCAAATGGATTTGGAACTAGTTCATCATCTCCCAACAAAACAGCAAAGATACTATCAGATTTTAAAGTATATTTTCCTGCTAAGGCTACAAAGGTTTGAAAATTGAATTCCTTATCATTTATTTTAGTTTGGGTGTAATTAAAATAATTTATTTGTCACCAAAAGCTCAAAAGAAAACTTAAAAAGCCACCAGATCTTAGAAGTTATGCCTTTTCCAACACTGGGTCACTCTATCCAACAGCTGATTCAATTTTGCAGCTTGCAGAAGCGACAAGATATAGAATATTTTATATATAAAATTAGAGATATTCGTACGGGCAGTGTCTATTTAGAAAGTCGCAGTGTCGTGTTAACAAGAGTAATTAGCAATTATTCATAGTTCGTAGCTAAGTGTGTGTGTGTGCTTATCTCTGTCTATCTCTACCTTCCTATGCGTTTCTCTGCCGGCCGTTGCGAAAAAGGATATCATTTGGGAAACTGAATTAATTGCATTTAAAAAAGGAATATAACTTCAGTGAAATCTACAAAAGAAACTACAACATGCTGCTGCAGCGGAACAAGTAAAAAATGCAGCTATTACGGCTTTTTCCTCGTTATTTCTGTGTTTAATTTAATTAGTGTGCGTGCGTGTGTGTATGTCCTCCTTTTCCACAATAATTTTCTAGTTTTCCACTCCCTTTTCCCAATGCTTTTTTATTAAATCAGTTGTCATATGTTCTCCATGTTTATTTTTCCAGTGCCCGCGAAGATTTTGAACAGGTTGGAAGCTTAATCACAGTTACAAGTTACCGACACTTTTCGCTTTTGATTTTGTTGGTCTAACCAATTTGTGGGGTATTGCGTGCTAACGTATTTGGAAGGCAAACCCCAACCCCCCATTGGCTGGAATTTGTGTTTGCATTTATTTTTAGCCCCATTTTGCTGTTATTGTTGCATTTGTTTTTGTTCTCATTTGTTACTTCATCTCCCACTTTGTTTTGCTCTCCATTTTCTTCTGCTGTGCGCGGCTGTCTCTCACCAACACCAAAACAAACCTGCTTACAACCAGATTTTGTGCATTTAAATTGCAATATTTTTTTTTGGATTAATAAAAATGTTTTTAATAAATGTGTATGTGTATAAATATATGCCTTGTTATTAATAAATTTTCTTTGGTTGAATTATTTTAAAAGCTGTTTAAAGTTTTCTAATCAAACCCCAAATCAGCTGTTCAGGCCTTGCCACTCCATCTGGCAACCCTACCTGCCCTCGCTTCTTGCTTTTTGATTACTTTTCGCTCTTTTGTGCTCCATTTTGCCTCCAGTCATTCGCTTTTATTTATCAAAAAAATAGGCAAACGGCCACTTTATTGATTTCGTGTTAATTGAAAGCGTTAATCAGTTAGGAAGCGTCCCCAGGCCCAGTCGCCCGTCAGTTCTCGGCCGTTATCAGCAGTTTTCGCGCGTGTTTTCCTCATTTCCACGACCCGTCGCGTGTGTGTGAGTGGCATATTGCCTCAGGTACATATTTATTAGTACAGCTGATGAGCTTGCTGCAACTATATGGTCGTAATATCGTGGCCGATAAGATATAAGCGCCAGCAAATCCGTCTAATTACGGTTGAGTGATAGCCGAACACTTCCACTCTCACTCACGTGTGTTGCGAGTGAAATTCGAGTGGATTGCGACACTCCCAGTGGGCGCTTTGTGTTGTTGTGTTTGATGTGGGAGTCTGCTAACTGTAAATAAGCGCTTTTATCTTGTGGGGCTTTGATATGAGGAGCTCACATGTCAACGAACGCCAATTGAGCGCATCTATCTGGCTGGGATCCAAATTAAGAGCAAGAAACAACAACAAACAATAGTGGAAGATAAGACACCACAAGTCACTCTGGGGTGGCACTCAGACGGCTTACTTGCTGCCCCACAATGTTCTGAGTCTCCACAAGGTTACTCTCATGATATGAAAAGTGTTTATTGTAACTAATATTTTGGAAAACAAAGCGATAAGCGTAGAAAAGGTTCGGCTATTACTAGTCAAGCATCACTCAAAATGGGTAGGAGATATCCTTCCATCTGCTCTGGTCCGATCCTATCTCCTGTCAGCATCGAAACTGTTCGATTTTAGTTTGAGGCTTCCCCTGGTCAGTTGGTTCAAGTCGATGATGGAGAGGTAGGGCTTGGGAGGAACATTCACGGGAGTGGGAAGTTCAATAGTTACCGTGGCGGATTTCTTGCTCCTCCCACCGCCTCCTCCTCCTTGTCCTCCTCCTTGGTCGCTTCCAGCTTTTATAGCTCCCAGAGAAAATGGGGAATACTGATCATGTCCAGGCGTTAGGAAGGAACTGGCAGTGGCTGTCCTCCGGTAATTTCGGCAGCCACTGAAACAGCTACTTCCCGGGGCAATTGGTCGGACGGGTGAAAATCCTCCCTCATCCGAGGATCCTCCGCCTCCCCCGGAATCATAACAAATGCTCAGATTGGTGTAGGCGATAGGGGCGTGGCAACGGGGTGTCTTGGGGCGGGGCTTCACCTCGTAGCGGGTCTTCGAGCGGGATCGGGAGTGATGGGCGTGACGATTACGGCCACGCCTCTTGCCCCTCACTTCCGTGACAATCGGCATAGGAAGGATATTGATAAAGCGGTAGTACTGCAGCAGAGTCCTCGCCAGATTCCTCCCGACTCGATAATCTGGAAGGAAAAACTAGTTAGATGGTATTCTACATCACAAAACTTTGACTCACATCCATCCTCGTTGTAAAGGGCTATGGTTTTTCCATCCTTGAGGTAGTGGCCCGCCATGGAAACCTCCAGGGTGTAGGCATTCACAGTGTCACTGAGTCTCTCGCAGCTGAATCTCCTGGCACTTCCTGCCTTCCGTTCATCCGCATTGAACATGGTGTGGTCCGCCACATAATCCGGAGCATTGTTGGCGAACAATCGCGGGAAAACGAGATGCCTTTCGTACCTGTACACATCTTCGTAGGTATTTCCATAAATGAAACAGCCATGCATGCTGCTATTGGCATGCAAATCGATTACAAAATCAATCTGATAAGTCTACAAAATTAGGAGAAACTTTAGAGGAAACACGGTTTTTTAAAAGCTTAAGGATACTAACATCAGAGTTGTCCAGTTCCCGTAGCATTCCCTTCACAGCATGCAGTTCCGGTTGCGTGAACTCCGATCCAATATGCCAGTTTCGGTTCATGTCCTGACCCATCAGATTGCAGCGATTGTTGCCCAGAAACACTCCATCTGGGTTGACCATGGGCACGATTTTAAAGACAAAGTTATCCCTCAGGACTGCAGCGATTGGATGATTGCCCACGAGGAACTCAATGAGACCCTGGCACACATGAGAGGCAGGTGCTTCGCTGGAATGGGTCCTGCAAAGGATAACAATCACACGGATAAAGCTGCGATCCAAGCGGTTTGTAGAGCGCTGTTTCTGGGTCACATGGTCGATGGTCAGCAAGTCCACATTTCGATTTTGCTAGAGAAAAAAGGACTATTAAGTAGGAACTTGAAAAGATTTAACGTATACTAACCAAGGACTTTACGAGGACGCATCGCGTGAATCTCTTGTCCGATCCCTGCCTGGCATCGATTACATTTAAATAGGATTGCAGGCGAGAGTAACTATAGGGCCAGGCCAGAGAAAACTGGTAGACATCCTCTTCCTTGTCAAATATAAAGGCGAAACTTAAAACATAGTGTCCTTGGTGCATGGCTGACCGGTAGAAGAACACCTGGCGCTTCGGCAACCTCTGCCACTTGGGTCTACTGGAACTTTTGACCAGAGGTGTTAGTCCCGAGGCGAATAGATTCCTGCTCTTGCTGATGTTGACGATATTGAAGAGCACTCGCTGATCCTGTTTAACGTTGTCCACCGTAAAATTGAACCAGAATCGAAAGCGGGGATTGCAGGTGTCTGGCCTGAGGAAGAGATCGTACTCGAACTCGCCCACCAGCTCTGCTTTGCCGAGGTTGCCCGTTTCAAAGGCGGCATCGAAGCACAAATGGCCTCGCTTGGCCTTTCCACTCTGGCCCGGTGGGCGGATTATCACACGGGAAACATTTCCCAGGCCACCCTCGCCATCGCTATCCTCGCTGTCTGTAAAAAGAATTTTGATAGAACATTTTATAAGTATTAGATCAACGTATAATTATTTTTATTGGAAAACAGCCACCTCAAGGTTTTATTGATAAGAAGCGAAAGTAAAAGTTGATTAACAAAAAACTTAGAAAGAACAAAAAATCGTATTTGATGACCTTGCCAATGTTAATCTGATTTGTCTGCTCAAAGCACTTGCTTTTCAATCTTATTCTGGGAAGATTTGTCACAGTTTAAATACCATCTGAGCCGCGCTCATACATGCTCGTATGCTGAAGAGGATCGCAAGCTATTCCCAGCATTTTTCAGGTTGTCCGTTAGTGCGTCTTCCTCTGGCAAAACTCTGCTTTCTTCTAAGGCAGCCACTCTTAGCCAGTTGAAGTGGTGGCCCTAATCCGACCTGGTTCTGGCCCTTTGCCGGAGCCGTCATAACTTTCTTGGCCTGAGGTTAGGCGCCTCCTTCTAATTCCGCACAGTTTGGCTATCTTTAAACCCAGATCCCCCTGACTCCTGCTGCCACTCTGTGCCACACATATGCGTGCCGCAAGTTTCCATTGCACTCGCTGCAAGTTGCAGGTTTGAGACGTCAAATGTCTAAAATTGAATAGTCGCCTCGCGGTTGCGTTGGCCCACAATTCAGGTCTAAGTTGAGAACCGGAGGTGAATGTCTTGAGGCTTGAAACTCTTGAACTAGCTTCATCGATACTCTTTCTAAGACTTTGTAAAGGGTTTTAATATGTGCTTTTGGCTAGAGACTATTTTGGTTTAAATGTAATTGAATATTTTCAATTCTACTTTCTATTTTAATGCTAGATTGATTTAGCATCACAACACATTTATATTATTTAAGAAAATTAAACGTAAGCGTATTTTTTAATAGTTTTCATTCTTGCCCTATCATTGTGGCCCATATTTATGGCCACTTCACTTACCTGAGTCGCCCATTTTGCCGCTGACGTGCCGACTTCCTCAACCCATCAACTTTTTCTTTGCTTTGAAGCTGCTAGCCCTCGTCCTGGGCCAGGATCGAAAATAGAAATTCAATTAGCTTTAGCCCGCACCTCGATGAAATTTCTTTAGGCTTTCACTTTTCTCGAGTGAAGAAGTCGCGTGCAAAGTCTGAGGTGAGAGGCCGGAGATCTCTATCTGATGGCTGCTAATCCTGGGCAGCTCCCGGTCGCTCCTTGCCGCTACCTCCGCACCAAGAGACTGCCTTGGAATCCTCGGAGCCTTGATTCGCATGTTGGCACTTTGACGTTGCCACGCCACTCACGTGTGTCGCCTTCTGTTTGGTCGATAATTCGCAGTAGTTTCCGGCTAGAGGGTTCGCCTGTGGTTTTATATTCCGCAGCGCAGTTTGGCCCGCAGTCTCCAAAACTGGGCAACCGAGACGAGAAAGGCTAAAGGACTAATTGCGTTTACCGGGGGCTATTTGGTTCACTGGGGCTAATCGATAAGGTCGTATATAGTAACGTGGGAACCGTAACGACTGCGTGTGTGTTACTTTAATGGTTATGCTGCGAGTGAATGAACCCAGCAACACCCTAACCGCTTAACTCTTAACCCAGTTCCCAGGACATTATGTCCAAACGGAGGTATTATGTTATAACTTTTGGCTATGTTACCGTTTTTTTTACGTTGTTTGTTTGTACATTAATCCTTGAATGTGAGCATTAATTTAAACTGGTGTAATCTTTACAGATTAGGCAGCGTACGCCCCCCGAAGCGTTGCAGGAGCGACATGGACAATACCTCCACCTCAGACATTGTCATTATCAATGGCAACTCCCATCCGGACCTGGCCAATATGGTGGCCGAACGTATGGGCTTGAAGAATGGCGGGTGCTCTGTTTTCCACAAGTCCAATCGGGAGACCATTGTGGAAATCAGTGATTCTGTTAGAGGCAAGGACATTTACATCATCCAAACGGGTACCAAGTAAGTTGCATCTTCAATTTAGTGTTGAAGCCTTTTTCATATAAACTTTTTTGTGGCCATAGGGATGCAAACAATAACATCATGGAGCTGCTCATCATGGCCTATGCCTGCAAAACCTCCTCGGCTCGTTCTATTGTCGGCGTGATTCCATATTTGCCATACTCCAAGCAATGCAAAATGCGCAAACGTGGCTGCATCGTCTCCAAGCTGCTGGCCAAAATGATGTGCACTTCGGGCTTGACCCACATCATCACAATGGATCTGCACCAAAAGGAAATTCAGGGTTTCTTTGACATACCTGTGGATAACCTTAGGGCGTCACCCTTTTTACTCCAATATATTCAGGAGAGCGTGAGTTGATGAAAACTAATATATACTTGGCAAATCATGTGTGGGATTTCTAAACTGCTCACAGATTCCCGACTATCGCAATTCGGTGATCGTTGCCCGCAATCCAGGCGTGGCCAAAAAGGCCAACTCCTATGCAGAGCGACTTCGTCTAGGACTGGCGGTGATTCATGGCGAACAAAAGGAGGCTGAAAGCGATGAGGTAGATGGTCGTTATTCTCCTCCACCGACCAGGTGAGTTACAGTTCCCCAATTTAATGAGCAGGCTCGCTGATGCAGAAGTTGAAGTCCTTTAGTTACGGGTATTTTGTTTAATTTCGCAGTTATGTTCTTTATAATTTGCTGTTAGCTTTTCTGGAATAGTTTCATGTTCGCAAGCTTTTATTTATGACTGAAGCTGGTTGCACATTAACCTAATTTATTTCTCCTCTGCACTAGAACCCTTTTTGTTAATTAAAAGCACTTGCATCTTAGACTTTAATCATTTTTAAACACAATAAACCAAATGCCATATTGAAAACTGTTTTCAACAAAAAATACTTAGTTTTTAAATGCATTTCTCATCACATCTAAATCACAATGTCTATCAAGTTTAAACTAAATACGTTTTTGTCCCTGGCTTTTGTTTGTACTTCACAGCCAAGACAGGCACTTTCTTTTATCAATTTCAAACTATATTGGCTAGAAACTTGTTGGCTTTTTTGAGTATTAAATTGTTTTGATTGTTTGGATTAAGTTAATGCTCTACTCGGGTCACAAAAAGCTCGACACTTAATCGTCTGACCAGAGTTGATGTCCAAATTTATGAAAAAAAATCTAGAAAACAAAAATCGAAATTTCTCTTTTTTTGGTTTATGCAGTGCGTATAGCAATTTATTAGGAAATTCAGTTGAAATGTGCTTACCAGCGATGCCTAGGTTCGTATTTTTCCTATTGTTTCATTTCAGTTAAATTATGATTTTTAATCAATTGCCATTTGTACTCTTTTCCCCCCGAAACCGACCAATTCACTCCACCCCACTTAATCCACCCAAAAACCACCACCCACTTGATTCTTTTCTTTTTTGGTTTCGATTACGATCCAATCAACCACCACGACCAAATCAACAACACACAATGCACCACATTGCACCACTCGATCTACTTAAACCGCGTGATACTGACGCACACTAACCACTAGAAACTCTACTCCACAACACGCCCCATCCAGCAGCAACCGGACTCGCACCACTTCCGTTTCCGTGGGTGTGCCAGAGCACCCTGTCAAGGTCAAGCCACCGCTGACCATTGTGGGAGATGTCAATGGGCGTATCGCCATCATGGTGGTAAGTATTTAAGTGGCTTAACATATTGTAATTATATAATATATGTTGATATATATTTATAAAGGACGATCTAATCGACGATGTCCAGGCGTTTGTGGCTGCCGCCGAAATGCTGAAGGAAAATGGAGCCGGCAAGATCTACGTGCTGGCCACGCATGGTCTGTTAAGCTCAGATGCTCCTCGCCTTCTGGATGAGTCGCCTATCGATGAAGTAAGTACTCCTCTTAACCCAGCAATCTTTTCGTTATTTATTTCCAAAACAAATCTTTAAAGATCGTTGTCACCAATACCATTCCACACGAGATCCAGAAGCTGCAGTGCCACAAAATTAAGACGATCGACATCTCCATCTTGATTGCTGAGGCCATCCGTCGCATTCACAACAAGGAGTCCATGTCCTATCTCTTCCGCAACGTAACGCTGGAGGATTAAGCTGTTTGGTTATCCACTACTCACAAGCACTCACAGTACCCCCCACTCACAGTACCCAGTGCCCATAGCTTCAAGTCACAAATGGAAGAAAGAAAGAGTTTAATCCGGCTTGTTTCGTGTCCGGTTTTGTTTGTTTTTCGCTTAAGTAAACCATTGGAAGTGCGCTTGGCGTGCGTTTGCTCAAAAAAATAATGATCCATGATTATTGTAGCATATTTTTAGGCCCCACACTTTCTCCTCCCTAAACTACATGAATAAAGTTTTCTGCTCCAATCGTTCATTGAAGGCTAGCCACTTTCTTCGTTAGTTTATAAGTCAAAGATCGCTAAACTGTGTCTAAAACAAAAGTATAATAAATAAATACTGATTGTACTCAAGTCTGGAAAGCTCAGTGGATCGTAAAAGTGTCATTTGGCAATTTATACTAATAGTACTCCACTCGTAGACTCGCTTAGTTTGCATTCTGCATTTACTTGGCTGGACAAACAGAGTATTTGACAGATGTCTTGCCTCGTTCTTATTTGCCAAATAGTGTCGCGGAAACAAGTGCAGCTGCGATAAGATAAGAGATTCCAGCTCTTCGTAACGGATAGAAGCCGGGAGAACCCTGCTTAGGTAACTATCTCATACATAAATCATGGTCCATTAATCAAGCATCAACTTCCAGAGCTTGCCGACAGTAAATTTGCATTGCTAAATGCCGGCGGGATGAGTAAGGAATGCGGTTTGAAGCAATGACGAGATGGGATCATGGTTCAGAGCAGCTGGCTTATTATTAACCCAATATTTGGGCTGGGGCAATGGCGCATATTTGTGGGTCCCGTTGATAAACCTCTATCTGTTTGCTCACCCGAAACCCAAACAGAAATTCTTCTGTGACACTTGCTGCTTTATTATCGCCGCTGGGCCGGTAAATAAAAAACATTGTAAAACGGACGGGAGGGAGAGCTAATCCCAGAAATCTCGAGCACCTGCTGGATTTGAATTGAATGGCAGCGAGTGGCATAAAAAGCGCAAATTAGCAACCCTAGCAAAAAATCGAATACCCACAGCATGCCACTTGCATTCCCAGACCCACCAGCCAGTCACGTGAAGCTGCCGCATTGCGCATACGCCATATTAGCCCTGCTGTGCCTCGGCGTTCGGTGGCGTGCATTGAACCGACTTCCGTCAGTGGGTTTATACGGCTCCTTATGTTTTTGTTACAGCAGCCTGCCCTCTAGCTATTTACGGGCCATCACTTTTAATGGAGCCTGTCGGCTAATTTTTGTTGTATTTTTTATTTATCATTCCCATGGCATTGCAATTGAAATAGCAATTGTTTTTTGTTAAGCGATAACTTTCAGACTCTTTTGTTGTTTCCGCTTTTGTTTGATTTTTTTTATCAAAGCGAAATTGATTTGTTAATTTGCCTAGATGCTTGACGACTCATTAGCACGACAGTTTCGGAACTATAATTAAATTGGTTTGCATGGCAGCACATTAGCACCTTTTTCAGATCAATTGCCAAAATTATAATGGGCCATAATTTGAATTTCCTCCCTTTTTATGGCGATTAACTAGGGGAATGTTTTCGACCCGTGATTTCTAATGATTTGCGTTTTTTCTGTGGCGGAACGAAACAACAAACTAGTCACACGACCTGGTCAGTAGTCATTCCAAATTACCATTTTGTTTATTTGGAATATGCTATACATTTAAATAAGCGCCTCCAGGGATGGTTCAACATGTTTTTTAATATTAAATATATAAATAAAAATAAATGGTTTCTTTAACTTTTAGCTGCTTTATCTCTTCTGTTCTAAATTATTTTCCCTTTTGGGCTAAAGTAAATAAATCAAATTAGAAAAACAAAGCTGGGAGATGGTGTAGTTTAGTAAACAATTTTTATCTTTCTGTAAAAAAGAACGCAATTCTTTGAATATTTGCCTTTAATATTGTCTCTTTCTTGTTGAATTTCTTTTAGAGTTCCCCTCCCTGGAATCAAAATATATGAACGCCAGATGCTTATGAGTTTCTTTTTTTTTTGTTTTCTTCTGGTTCGGTCATGTGACCAAATTAATACAGTTTCGTTGCCGTTTCTGCGGTTATTGCCGAGATATAAAAAAATCTCACACTCCCACTTTTCCCTCGTCTGGACAAATCAAAGTGGATCGAGTCACGTGAGAGCGAATCACTTTATAATCGAGGCGAATTTTAAATATATGCCTCATTATGGCGGGTTTTTTTTACCTTTTCCCCAGGGGGATTCTTTCTGATTTAAAAAAAAACCCTTGATCTTTACCTGCCATTGATCTTAAGCCATGACACGGATTACAAGCCAGCTTCCTCGGCACAGGCTGACCTCAGACGACGTGTACAAGCTACACTCATAAATTCAGACCGATCATATGGATTTGGATACCCGATCGGCGGGTTTTGAGTCACGTGAAGCCTTACGTCTCGGGTACTTTACACGCCTCAATGCAGTCCGCTGCACTCGGGTGGTGCCAAAAGGGGCGGCGGTGTCGCTAAGGGGCGGGGCCAGATCGGTTTGCGTAAGGTTCGGGATCTTATACAATTAACTGAATGCACAATTAACAGTTTTATTTGAGCGGCGATTGTCATTCATTGCAATTGTTTTTGAGCTTCACTTTATCTGTGTGGATTTTTGTTTACAATCGCATGCAAAGATGTGCAAAGATACACTGCTGCAGAGAGAAAAAAAGGAATTAAGAAATTTTTTTGTATGAAAAATATCATTCTGTTGAAGGATCAGCAAAGGGAAGATCCGGAAATTGCAAAAAAAAAAATTATGTATAACTTTTTCTAAATTTGTATCGATTTATTTCTCGGCCATCTGGCAAGCGATTTGGGAACCAACCTTTACAAACAAAAAAAAAAAGTTTGTTTTCGATTTTTTCAAAAAATTGAAAATTAACTTTTTGTTCAATTTTCAAAAACTTGGGATGCAGATCGAAGCTAATTGAAGTCGTGATCCAGAAATGGTAATCCTTTTTCCGATCAAAGGTGCGAAAATATGGGTTTTCCACTAGTTCCGTTCCATATAAAGTTAGCCCGAAGTTTTTTTTAGTGTATAACCCCAGTTACCTTACGTGCTGCCCATATTTGATTATGAAAAGTGAGCAGGGCATACAAATAGACTAGCCGTTCCGGAATGGCATGTGACCGTCAAGGTGAGATGGTTTCCCCTTATCAGAGGTTGGAGCACACCTTAAGATCTCTTTGGCCAGATAACTGCCGAAATCTGGCCATGCTCAAGGGTCTCGAAATCCGCTAGTCTCTCCTTAAGTAGGCCGCCCACGCGCGCAAAAGATTTATGGGGTTTTAATATCCAAAAGGTCTTAAGCTCATCATGTGGCATTTTTTTATTTCCATTTTATTTGAAATTATAGAAGGGGGAAAACAACTGAGAGGCAGGCAGCAGCAATAAACAACAAACAATTAACCGCACGCCAGCCAAATTAAAAGCAAATTAAATTTTCTCAAAATTATAATTGACTCGCTCCCGGACCGACTATGTACATTTAATTGTTCTCTAATGTGCCTGGCCCCCACCTCCCCCCGGGGGCTCACACTGCGTATGAGTAATGCAAATTGACCCAGCAAGTGTTGCATATAAGTATCCACTTGAGTCGCATAATCACCGCCCAATCACCTGGACAACTAAGTCAGCGACCTATAAATATTCATAATGAATGCCGCCAAAGTATCTCAGCAATGTCGGACATCAATACATTGAACAACTGCGGTCAATGCAATCTTTCTGGTCGTAAAAAACAAAGTCTGGTAATAAAAAATAAACCTAGCAAAAGTTTATATTTTTTAAACCATAAAAACGTTGTAAGAACAGTAGCTTTAAACGGACACTTCTATGGTGTTTTCAATTAACTATGATTTATATATTCGACAACAGTTGTTAATCAATGTATTAAAGTCTTGGAAACTATTTAACATCAACTTATATTGGACGCAATAAAATAAACGATTAATCACATTAATTGAAAACCTTCTAGTCGCCACTAAACCAAAATGTAGCTTTAGAAAAGTTAAGAAAAACTAAATGAGAGATAGAAGTCAACAGTAAAAAGATAAACAAAGTTTGGCAATGGATAGTAGCTTCTAAGAGCGACTATTATTTCAACCTCTGTTGTGGTTTATATAATAAGACTTATTTGCTGAAAACCCCAGGAGACGGTGGAGTAGCTTTTCCCTGGGAAATTACCCGGAGAAGGGCAAGCAATCTTCGACCTCGAACTAAACCCTGTAAAAGTTGTCTGACTTTCATAAGTCCACTTGGATCGTAGTTCGTATAACTTATTCGGTTTCGATTCTGCTCCGCCGATCAGCCGGCTGACGCGTGTTTCCCATTTGGGGAGAAGACTGGAAGTGACTAGTTATATGATTGATGGGCTCCCAGCAGCCTTTGAGCCTCATTTTCGGCTGCTTTGCAGTCTGACCCAATCCACACATGGCAAATGCCATGCACCTGTGGCGTGGCTTTTCTGGAAAATCCCTAAAAAAAAGCCCCAACACACAAAGCCAGTTTTGGATTCTGCAGAAAAGTCTTGCGATGCAAATGGGAAGGTCCAAACCAGAAGTGTTTCACGAAACCAACCAGGCCAGTATCAACGATCTGTTAAGGGGGCTTCCATCCGAGTCTTAATAAAATTATACATTTAATTGCAAAATTATTTATGCGGTCAGCGTTTGACGGACAGTTTGACAAGTTAACCGGTTCAATGTGATGCCAAAATAGTTTAACACTGCAAAGTATAGACGAATTCCGGCCTTTATCTCGGCCATAGACTTGATTTATAGAGCTTACTCCTCAAACTGATTTATATGCACTCCGGTCCTACGGCTGATTGATTTCCCGTGTCGACAAGCTATAGTAGCACGCGATTATCGGAGTCGTAAAGATATAGAACATCTGACAAAGGTTAGCAATATGGGGCTAGGAAATTTTTGGAAATGTGTACTTATGAAAGAGATTACCATAAATCAGTTTATGACTTTCTTATTCATTAACGATTATAAAACAAAGCCTCGAATAACTATTAAAATTCGTTTTATTTCATTTGCTAAAATCCCTGGGAAATGGGGGAATCTTATGGGAAGCCTCAAACCCATCGGCCTCTATCGCTTAACGAGGAGTCCAGGGTGTGAAAATCCAATCGATTAGCATGCAATAAAATGCATTTCTCAATTGTTTGTAATTTCAATGATTGCGGTTCCCATGTTCCCATGTTCGGTGCCAGCACGTGCGGAAAAATCACAACAAAACCTGTTGATTTTCCAAAGCTAACAAGTGTTTTTTGAGTTGTGATTGAAATGGATATAAGATTGTTGTGTTAACAACTATTATTCTTGGAACTGTGTGATCATAATATATATAGTTTAAGCATAGTATTGAAGAATTGCATTGGAGTCAAGAAATTCTAAATTTGCAATAATTTAAGTCTTATATTTCCTTCAATAAATATTTTTTTTTATCCGATGTGATGTCCGGATCTAGTTTCCAACATAAATCAGTTTCGTATTCATTTTAATACCTATATAATTCCACATATTTTTACATTAGAAAATAATAAATAATGTCATTGTTGGGGATGGGCTATGTTTTGTTTTCTCCACGAGTGCTGACTTACTTTGGGCCTGTCCCATGTTTCCACCCACTCGCCAAGTAACCGAGGCGGCTGCGTCATTTCCATTTCTTTGGGTGGCTACACGACTACCCCGCCAAGATGAAAAGCCCCGATCTTACATCTCCGGTCTGCGATCTGCGATCCCCTGTAGCCGGTTTGGAGATAGAGAGAAGCACAGAGAATTTGTCTCGAGGGGATCGAGGTAGCTAATGAAAGCCGGCGGATAGTCTCGAATGCGCTCGCGATTTGCGACCCACGACGCTGCCTATTTATAATCGGTTCCCAGCAGGCGGCGGGTTGTTAGCTCTGCTCTTTCTGTGGCTTCAAATCATTCCCGCAGTGGATGGCCACGCGATCGGTTCGGTCTTTGCTTCACATCAGTGGAAGATCACGGTTTCAGTGTCAAGTGAGAGTGCCATGAAGCCTTAGAGGCGTCTAGAAACGGAAAAGATACGGACAAAAAATTTAAATTAAAACCTTTATTAGTAAAAAAAAGTTAAAAAGTATCCGACAAAATGAGTCCCAACAACGAAGGCGGTCACACAAACAACGGCTTTAATGGTGGCTCTGAGGTGTCCTTGGACATACCCACCAACACCCTCTACCACACTTCAAGGGACTGCATTGTGCAGGAGGAGCAGAGCTCCAAGGAGAGTTGCCTGGACGCCACACTAAGTTGCTGCTCCAGCCTTTGGTCCAACATTTTCCGCAAAAAGACCTTGTATAAGCGGTTCCCCATTTTGGTGTGGCTTCCGCAGTACAAAAAGGACTACATTTTCGGTGATATAGTGGCTGGCATTTCGGTGGCGCTCACAGTAATTCCTCAGGCCTTGGCCTACGCTGGAATCGCAGGACTCGATCTACAATACGGCCTGTATGCCTGTTTTCTGGGCTGCTTTATATATATTTTCATCGGATCGAGCAAGGATGTTCCTATAGGACCTACAGCTATATCTGCACTGCTGTCTTTTCAAATTGCCGGAGGAAGTTGGCAAATGGCCACGCTGCTCACTTTTCTCACAGGACTCATTGAGATTCTTATGGGCGTGTTTCGGCTGGGCTTCCTAATAGATTTCGTCTCGGGCCCGGTGGGAGCTGGCTTCACCAGTGCCGTGTCCTTGATCATCTTCAGCTCGCAGATGAAGGACTTCCTGGGCATCAAAACCAGTGGCAATACCTTCCTTCAAGTGTGGATCAGTATTGTGAATGACATCCACAACATTAGCTGGCCGGACTTTATCCTGGGACTCATTTGCATCACCCTCCTGCTGAGCCTGAGAGCGTTGGCCAGTTTCAGTTTGGGGCCAAAGGAGGGAAAGTCCACTTCCCAAAAAGTGTTTACCGGAATTTTCTGGACCATTGGCACCGCTAGAAATGCGCTCTTGGTGTGTGGAACGGCAGGACTCGGATACTGGTTATCCATGAGCGGAAAGGAGAATCTCGTAAAGACAGTTGGCTTTGTGCCGAAGGGATTACCCTCTTTTCAACCTCCACCCTTTCACATTGACCCTGTTTTAAATGAGACCACTGGCGAGATCCTGGAGGATGGCCAGAGCTTCTGGGATATGGTCAGCACTCTGGGTTCCGGCTTAATTGTAGTCCCAATGATTGCTCTTTTGGAGACAATGGCTGTGGTTCAAGCATTCGGTGAGTTTTTTGGCTAATAAATTTCTTAAATATTGATTGGAAAATTAAGTTAATTTTGTAATAGAAATTATTTTTTATTATTTTAAGTATTGGCAACGTAATTTGTAATATTCAAATGGAATGCAATTAAATTTGTAATAACGTTTACAAGATAATTAAAGTAATAAATTATAATTTATACTTTAAGCATGTCGTCATTCCAAGTTGAATCACAATTTGAAATTACGTTTTTTAATTAATTTGCATTTCTTGTGTTTTTCCCCCGCAGCTGACGGCAAACCCACGGATGCCACGCAGGAACTGATCGCCTCTGGAGTGTGCAATGTGGCCAACTCCTTCGTCCAGGGTCTGCGCAGCAATGGCGGCGTGGCCAGAGGCGCCATCCTGAATGCCAGTGGCGTCAGGACGCAGTTGTCCAACTTGTACACCAGTGTGATCGTCATCATTGCCCTGCTCTACCTCACACCGTGCTTCTATTATATTCCCAAAGCGGCTCTGGCCTCCATCATTATAGCGGCTGTGATCTTTATGGTCCAATATCGAGTGATCAAGCCCATGTGGCATAGCAAAAGTGAGTTTATATCTTTTAGAAGATACATTTTTTTAAATACAAAATATTTTTAGAAACCGATCTCATTCCCGGCCTGGGAGCCTTTTTCGCCTGCTTGGTTCTGCCTCTACAGTTGGGCATCCTGGTGGGAATTGGCATTAATGTGGTCTTTATTTTATACCAGGCAGCCAGACCCAAATTGCGAATCGAAACTTTAGCGGTAAGTCATCTGAATATTTATTTTCAGCTTAAAACAAGGGTATTTGGGATAATATCTCTTGAATATTAATTGTTCTCCATTATGGGAATCACTTAAAATACATATTATAATATGTTTAACAGACAACAAGTGGCCATAAGTACCTGATGCTTACGCCGGACCGGTGCCTCATCTTCCCCTCAATGGAGTTTGTGCGCAAGGTGATCAATAAACAGGGTGTGAAGTCCACCCTGCCCGTGGTCATCGACTGCACCCACATTTATGGAGCCGACTTCACCGCCGCCAAGGTCATTTCCACCATGGTCATGGACTTTGAGCAGCGCCATCAGCCTCTGATCTTCTACAATCTGCAGCCTCGGGTGGCGCAGGTCTTCGAAGGACTCAACAAGGATCTGGTAGTGATTTACGATATAACCACGCTCCATGCCAAGCTGGAGGAGAAGTCGCCCATCTAAATGGGGATTCTGTTCGCGATCAACGCTTCAACCTCGACATACGCTAGCTTAAGACTCTCCCTAAGTCTCTGTTTTAGCCTTAGTTTAGTTAGTTTGCCAGCCGAGGCCAGCGACTAAATCGCAAGGCAAGGGCGATCGGCCCACGCACATCGCCTTAGTTGAAAGTACCATCCCATGTGGCTAGCTCAACTTAATTAGCATTTAAGTTGCACATATTTATTCGGTCTCTGGCGAAACATTGTGAATTTCGCTGAGCGAATCCGACCAGAGTCAGAGTTTAAGTCAAAATCAGCTCCCACCCGCGATATTGCCGCCGAGCTTAGTATTATTATGTATGATTATTGAACTAAAAGTATTAGCATAACTACTTAAATAAATCAAGTAAATATATTAAGTAAAATGGCTGCAACCTTTTTATTTATCTGGGTAATGGATAATCTGGGAATTGTTTGGGTTATCAAATTAGAAAGTCTTTCAAAACATATGGTTTTCTGTTTTATCAGTTTATGAGATGAAGTATTGTCTAGTAAAGTTTCTAAACAATGTTTTTAAGGTATTCCCCTTTATGATTATTGGATAAGTATTTGCCAATATATGGCCATTGCTGGTGGTAGTTTTCAATAAATTTCAATAAATCTCTTCATGTATTCCCCTCGAGAATGTAATTGTTTTTGGCCAAAAATGGCCATCATTGATGGACAATATTTAGGCATCGTGTATTTTCCTATTTACATCAAATCGAATTTAAAACTTAAGCATTGCCAACCATTTCTAACGAACAAAGTTAGTCGGTTTTTAAACCATTTTATCAGTTAACTGAGTTGGCAGCCACTTTTGTCAGTCACACCTCCCTTACCAATCATGTCAGTGGGACAAAACACTTTCAACCACTAACTGAAAACTGATGTCTCATCTTGAAAAGTTTAGCAAGCCAGCCCGCTTTAGTTCGTTTTAAAAAATCCACAAAATTTCTCAATTCTGTTTGTTTTGGAAATTTTAAGGCAGAATAATAAAAA
The DNA here is from genome assembly GCA_018150405.1 of Drosophila varians. Classification (NCBI taxonomy): domain Eukaryota; kingdom Metazoa; phylum Arthropoda; class Insecta; order Diptera; family Drosophilidae; genus Drosophila; species Drosophila varians. The sequence goes on from JAECWK010000015.1 coordinate 7,330,808, forward strand.
ATAAAATTAAAAAAAGCATCTTTTACTTTTCTTTCAAGAACATTTAGAACTAATAGAATAATTCAAAATGAATATCGATGTGGGAGTACCTGGCAAAGATGGAGAAGGACCTGGACTCCATTCGTATTTTACCCAAAAAATTTCAGAGCTGCAGTTTATTGTTATGGAACGCCAAAAGGATCTGCTGCGCCTCCAGGCCCAGCGTAACGAACTCAATTCAAAGGGTAAAGTGATTCTTAAAAATTATTCACTTGTTCTTACAAAAATTGGTTATATTTTAAATAGTCCGCCTTTTAAGGGAGGAGCTGCTATTACTGCAAGAACAAGGCAGCTACATTGGCGAGGTTGTGAAGCCCATGGACAAAAACAAGGTCCTGGTTAAAGTTCATCCGGAGGGGAAATACGTGGTGGATGTGGACAAGTCCATTAATATCAAGGATGTGACACCGAGCTGTCGAGTCGCCCTGAGAAATGAAAGCTACACTCTCCACAAGATCTTGCCCAATAAAGTGGATCCTTTGGTTTCTCTGATGTTGGTGGAGAAGGTACCTGATTCCACCTACGAAATGGTTGGTGGCCTGGACAAGCAGATCCAGGAAATCAAGGAGGTCATAGAGCTGCCGGTCAAGCACCCGGAGCTTTTTGATGCACTGGGCATAGCACAGCCTAAGGGGGTACTCCTCTACGGTCCACCTGGCACTGGGAAAACTCTCCTGGCCCGAGCCGTTGCCCATCACACGGAGTGCACCTTCATTCGGGTTTCCGGATCGGAGTTGGTCCAGAAATTCATTGGCGAGGGATCGCGTATGGTGCGGGAGCTTTTTGTCATGGCCCGGGAACATGCTCCGTCGATCATCTTTATGGACGAAATCGACTCTATAGGCTCGTCCCGATTGGAAACGGGAACTGGAGACTCGGAGGTACAGCGCACCATGCTGGAACTCCTAAACCAACTGGATGGCTTTGAGGCAACTAAAAATATCAAGGTGATAATGGCCACCAACAGGATCGATGTCTTGGACCAGGCTTTACTGCGACCCGGTCGCATCGACCGCAAGATTGAGTTTCCACCGCCCAACGAGGACGCCAGGCTGGACATATTAAAGATACATTCCCGCAAAATGAATCTCACCAGGGGGATCAATCTTCGAAAAATTGCGGAACTCATGCCGGGAGCTTCCGGAGCGGAGGTCAAAGGTGTCTGCACCGAGGCAGGGATGTACGCCTTGAGGGAAAGACGAGTTCATGTCACCCAGGAGGACTTTGAGATGGCCGTTTCAAAAGTGATGATGAAGGATTCGGAGAAGAACATGTCCATGAAGAAGTTCTGGAAGTAACTAGGCGGTAGTAACTAAGCCATCTGCACGCCAAAAAATAAAGTTTAAAAGATTTATGTAACTTTTTACTTTTTTTCTTAACTAACTTTATTCAAATCGCAATAATACTAACTCCTGGCCAAGGAAAGGGTACTGGCCATGCTGACACACTCACTGGCTCCATTGCCAGACTCTGCCCGATCCAAAGAGTCCACGGACCTGTTGAGGTCGAAATCGGATGACTTGAGCTCCTGGTTGAGGGCGTGGGTGTTGTAGCACAGAACCAGTTTGGTGTTCAGGCCCTCGAAAACGCTCACAACACTCGGCTTCAGGTTGAAGAATATAATCTTCTGCTGGCGGCGTCGAAAATCGTCCACCAAGGAGGAGATTACCTTGGCTGCCGTGTAGTCCGCGGCAAAGATGTACGTGCAATCGATGACCACGGGCAGGGTGGATTTGCTGCCGGACTTGAGGACCATATTGCGGACAAACTCCACGGAGGGGAAAATGAGACAACGGTCGGGGGTGATCTTCACGAAACGGATGCCCTGATGGGTCTCTAACTGCTCCAGGGTCACCTTGGGCCGGGCGGCATAGTAAAGGATAAAAAGCAGGTTGACTCCGATGGCCACCATAATGCCAATCTCCAGGGGCAGAACCAGACAGGTGACAAAGGCCAGGATGCCCGGCACTAAATCGGAACCTGAAACGATGTACAGTCAGTTGCGTCTCTATAAAGCCCTCCAAGGACTCCCGGACTTACGTTTGCTGCGCCACATGGGCGTGACAACCTGGTACTGGACCTGAAAGATAACCGCCGATATGATGATAGCCGCAAGAACTGCCTTGGGAATAAACGCAAAGTATTCGGTGAGGAAATTGAGAGCAAAAACCACAATAACCCCGATATATAGGTTGGACATGTTGGTGCGGCAGCCACTGGCGTTGTTTACTGCCGATCGGGCCAGACCGCCATTGCAGCGGTATCCGGAGAAGAGGGAGGTGCCAATGTTGCCCACTCCACAAGCGATCATCTCTTGGGTGATGTCGATCTGTTTTCCCTTGGCAAAGGCCTTGCACACGGACATGGTTTCGAGAAGTGCCATCAGGGGCACAATCACCAAGCCGTAACCCATGCTCTGGACCATTTCGAGGAAGTTTTGTCCCGGAACCGGCGGAATACCTGCCGTTTCATTGCCTGGCTGGGCAGGGATGGAAAATGGTGGTAGTGAGAAGGACGGCATTCCTTTCGGGATCTCTCCGGTGAGTCGGAAAGGATTCGTTCCCTTGGCGTCCAGGTGCATGGTGACGAGGGTAAAGAGAATAACCACTGAAGCGTTCCTCGAGGTGGAGAGAAACTTAATCAGGTGATTGAAGACTCGATGGAAGCTACTTCTGCTTGCCTCGACCTTTGGCCCAATTTTGACTTTGCCCAGGCTTCGCATGGCCAGCAGGAGGAACACACAACCGAACCCTAGGCAGGTGTCCGCCACTCGTGCGTTTTCGATATCCTTGAACATGCTGATCCACGTGGCCAAGAAGGAGTCTCCCTCGCTCTTTACCCCCAGCATCGATCGCATTTGGGAGGTGGAGACAATTAGGGCTACGGCGCTGGTGAATCCTGCACTCACTGGCCCGGAGACGAACTCCACCAGACATCCCAGCTTGAAGATGGCCATGAAGATTTCAATAATGCCGGTCAGGAAGGTCAGCAGCACAGATCTCTGCCAGGAACCCTGGGCAAACTGGTAGGTCATCAACGAGGCCACGGCGGTGCTACCAATTGTACTATCCTTGCAGGTTCCCAAAAGGACATAAACGAAGCAGCCCATGAAGGCTCCATAGAGGCCATACTAAAGATTGGAACCAAATTCTTATACAATAAAGATGGTTACATAAACTTGGTGAAGCAAGTACTTACTTCCGGAGGTAAGCCGACTACTCCAGAATATGCTAATCCCTGGGGAATTACTGTGAGGCCCACGGTGAATCCGGCTATGAGATCGCCGATGCAATCTCGGGTATTGTAGTGGGGCAGCCAGGTGAGAAAGGGCAGGCGCCGCTTAAGGGTCTTCATCCGGAAGATGTTGCTGGCATACTTGGCACAGCAGGAGGTGTCATCCTCCGCATCCTTGGAGGCCTCCAGCTGCTCCAGACTCTTGCTCTTCGATGTTCGGTGATCGGTGATCAAAATAAAGTCCGTGGAGGAGCTGTCAAACTGCGCCTCCAGGCTCTGACTAACCTCCGCCTGTTTGCGGAAGGTGACCTCGTTCTCCAACGTGGACATTCTGGACCAGAACTGCGACGGAACTGATGGACTGATGCGACGGGCTAGACACGCCCGAGATACCTGATGCTCCAGGCGGCTGCGTCACGCGCTCTTATCTCCGGAGGCTGTTTGCCCAGATTCCGACGCGTGTCGTGTGTGGAAGAGGGATACAGGTTGTATGTTTCAGTTATATCCACAGCGATTCCATAAACCCGCCAAAACTCTACACTCCACTCGGTAGGTAGCAGTAGCGGTCGGGGTCTTCACAATGGACTAGACCCCTTTGTTTGCCTTGGAATTCTCGGCCTGCCAACTGGCACAAGTGTCCCCATTGATAATCGGAATTTTTCCATTAATCAAAGCGCCAGGCATGGAGAATCGTCGATCAAGTGTACACTACCCATTCACCGGGTAAATATTTATGTTCACAGTTATCCGGCGGTGATTAAAGCATCAGGTACTCGGCTTCCCATCTCGGCTAATAATCGAAAGTGACTGGAGATGCGTCGTATCAAGGAAAGATGAAGGGCGATATAATCAGATATCAAGAGACTGTTTTGACGCTACTGTATAATCCGTTTATATCTTTATTATGTTGAGTTTAGATAAAAGTCGAAACGGAAGTCTAATACTAATTTTAGAATTAGTTTAATTTACAAAAATACAATAACTTTCTAAACCCAGCAACTGTCATTGGTTTCAAAGATGTTTGAAGATCCCTGATAAAAGGAATCAGAGAGAAAAACGATTTGATATTTTTAAATTTTTTTTATTTAATTTTAAAGTTTTTACATGATTTTTAAAAATTGTATTTTAAAAGCATTGCATTATGTCATATAAAGTAAGATATATCATTACATTATACAATTGTTTGTTTCTCATTTGTTTTGTGTGTTTAACCATAAGTTAAATTTATGTTTAAGCATTTTCATAATTCAATAGCAGTAATTGTTTTTAGAGACCATGGCTATATATGTATCATATATAATATATAATGTGTATATAGGTATTATGTGTGTTTATGTGCATCATGTATTTGGATATAAACACAATTAAAACTAAAACTGTGGCCACCCATCTGGGGGATAAACTAAGGGACAGAATGGAAATTATCGATTAAAATAAAATAAAATGAAATAAAGAAAATGATTGACGCAGAGGGCGTGTGTGAAGAGCTACAGCGTAAATGTGAAGAATTGCTTAAGGAAAGATTTATTTTAAAAAGAATCAATCAGCTGCCCAACTGCAAGCAGATACGATCGTATGGGTCTATCCAATGAACATTCGCCCAACTCGTAACAAACAAATATGATTATGCTTATATGGTGAACCGAACACAAACTCGAACCGAAATCATCAATATTTAGAACGCAACAAACACTAAACAGAACAATTAAACAATGCTTTGTGTGAGAACAACCACAAGTATGAAAACACTTGGTTTCCGCATTTCATAGACTCCAAATCCAATCCTACTGCCAGACGCCAATGGTGTAGTTCCTGCTGAGGTGTCCCATGCGACGTTGACGTCCAACTGGAAGATACACACAGAAATGGGATTAGTGACTTGGTCTAAGTAATTCGACTTGCTGACTGTTAGGAGAGGCAACACCAAAACGTATAACTCTAGATTCTAGGGTAGCTACAAATAATATATTTATAAATTGTCTTAATTCCTATTTCTTGGCGTGACGCACAGCACTGACAAGAGTGTCAACAGGAGCACTGCTGTTGTTGACTTAAGACTAACCTAAAAAGATGCTAACCAGTGGCTAAAGTCCATAAATATTTGCCAGGCCAGTTAGACTCTATTTTTGTTCAATCTGCGATTGAAGTGTCAAGCTTGACGCTTCCATTTTGCTTTTCGGGGTCACTAAGGGAACTTAGGTGTTAACTTATGAATCTGATATACGATTTGAAATGAAAAATATACAAAATAATATTGCCTATTTACTTTAAATGAAATTATAATAAAAATGCAACATTTTTTTTTTACTTCCTACATAAAACTTAAATTACTTTAGATTGTGAAATCATTGTTGACTCATTTATTTGTCTTAATACTTTACGTACTTCATGTCGCACATCATTCTTCGGTGTTAGTTCACATTTGGTTGGTTGGTAGATTGGTTCGGGTCTTACAATAGGTCTTTAGATTCTGTTTGGTGGGGAAAATTGGACATAAATTTGTAGATCTTGTTGCTACTGTTGTTGTTGTTGTTGTTGTTGTTGTTCTGGCTGTTGTTGTTGCTGTTGGTGTGATTTATTTTGGTGGTTTCTGGCTTGGATTGCTTGTTAATTGGTAATCAAGAGTTGGGCAACAAAGGCACACACATAGAAGATGGCTTTCTGCTTGATTTTTGTTCTTGGGTGGTTGGTGGTGATAGCTTAGATTTGTTGTTGTTGGTTGCTGCTATATATTGTAGTTTGATTTCGATTTTGTCTTTTTATTTACGCTGGTTGAGGCGTTTCACACGTACTGGAAATACAGAAAACACACAAGGATCGAGAGTGCGTGGGTGGGTTGGGAAGAGAAGAAACAAATACATTTTTCGGCATTAGTCAAGTGGTGGCGACAAAGATTGAAAAATAGAGAGGAATTTAACATTTTTAGTTATTTTTGTATGGTTAGTTTAAAATTCAATCAATTAATTAAACATAGGTTCAGTCAAGGAGAAGATACAACATTCAAGGCATCCCCAAAATGGTTGGGTTTTGAGTTCTTATCAGATCTAAAAGCTTTTCAGATTTTATTAATATGGTTAGAGGGGGTCTATTATTCAGCTGCAGATTCGCACATTTTCAAAAACGATCAAACAACAATTATACAGAAGGGTACGAACTGTTCGTCTGCGCCGAATGCAGAGCTATACATATTTTATATTTCTGGATCGATTTTAATATTTTTTACGTATTTCATGGCTCTGTTGTCGGTGGTGCTGCTGCTGTTTTTAAATTTCTGCTGTTAGTTGTTGGTTCTTATTGAATCACAAAAGTGTCTTAAAACATTATTCTTGATGTTGGGGATTATAGTTTTACTTTGATTCGGATCTGGGGTATTCACTTAGATCATACATCGCAGTTTAATTCCTATACGAAGAGAACTTTATTAGAGCTAATAGATTGGCTCAATTCAATGGCTATTAGGTGTGTGGATTGTGTTTTCAAACATGCAAATGTTTTGGATGGGAAAAGTGCAACACAAACAATGAGGCATGCAACAAATTCAAACATTAGGATACAAAATGCAAGTGTCAATGTCTGATCAGTACAAAACACAAAAGGAAGGATTAGCTTCGATTAACCGAAGACACGGAAGCTCCTGCAAATTAAATGAAATTACTCATTTTCAATTTGCAAGAGCCACAGAAAGATCCTGTTTTAGTTTACAGTCAATTTTCTATTATAAAATCGAGTTATAGGAACATTCAGCCAAATGCAGTTTAAAGACTGTCTCTAATCGAAGCTGCACAGGCTAGTTGGAAGCTATACACAATATATATATATATATTTTTTTTTTAATAGCATATACAAATGCCGGTTGCTTGGTTATTTTGCAAGTTGCAACAACGTGATTAGCAGAAGAATTCGAAGAGGTTGTAGGAGAATCCGTGTTCATAGATACCTGTGTCAAGCTTTAAAGAAAAGGATATACGTGTCGCCTAAACGTTTGTTCTGCTGGATTATAAAACAGGCCTCGAATTCGAACTCGATTTCAACTGCGCTTTCTCGTTATGTAATTGTAAAGTATATGTATATAGTTTTTGATATTTCACTTCGTTTCTTTGGTTTCAGTTTGCTTTGCTTAGTTAAGTCTCTCTAGAGTATATAAATATATATTATTTCCAAGCTCTTGGGCTGATTTATCTTTAGCTTAAACTTCTGCTCCTGCTCCTGCTCCTGCTTTATCCTTCTTCTTCATTATACAAGTATTATATTATACACGTTCTTTCGTTGTTATGGGTTTATGTTTTTTCTTTTTTTTTTATCTTCGGCTCTTTGGGTTTAGATTACAAAACGCTTTAAAAATGGTTTAGTTGCTTGCTTTCTGGTCTGCTTATTGAATTCTTGTTGACTTTCTATGCAGATTATTGAAAAATCTGAACTGCAGTCGCAACTCAAGATCTTTTCTTACTGAAATCGAGAAACAGAAAGGGGAGAAGAGAGAAAGGACACATAAACAAAGGATGTTACAGAAAGGATAAATAAATCAAAAGACATAGCGTATAATCGTGAGGCTTTGACTTTGACTTTTTGACTGTCTCGAATACTGGTATTGTTGGCTGATCTCTGTAGTTTCATATATCTTTTCTTGGGACATTTCGTGTTGAGATAGAAAGATACAAAGATACAAAACAAAGAGTGCTGCGATGGAGGTGTGTGTATGGTTGTGCGTGTGTGTGGTTTTGGTTAATAGCACGCAACTGATTTGAATGATATAGGATCCTGATCACATTATTTACAAGGATCGGGTGTCGATGAGGCAAGCGACTGACAAGGACGACATGGAAAACATTTATTAACTAAGAATGTGCTAATATCGGTTTCCGGTTTCTGCACAGGGAATAAAAACAATTTACCATTTATATTTTACATTCTCAAAAAATATCCTTGCAACGAAAATATAATTGGCAATTTTGTTACTGTCTTCGGGGTTTTCCCAGTGTATTCTTAAAAGGGGTATGTACAGGTTCTTGGTCTGCAAGATCACTGGACTGCATTCAGAGTCCTGGGTGTTCGGTTTTGGTTTTTTGGTTTCTTTCGGGCAACATCAACAACGACAACATCGAGATTACATAACCAATGAGACGAAAAGGACAAGGCGAAAGTGGATCAAATGACTGTCTGTACATGGCTCGCGATTGTGGTTTCTGTGCATTCTGGTGGTGGCTGTTGTGGTGGTGTTCTGTGGCTTTCAGTTCCGGTGGTGCGGCCCCTCACTCACGTGTGCGCTTGGTAGACACCATTGTCGTCGTAGTTCGGTGTCACGGAGCGACTGCCCGGCACCACCATGTTGTCGGGATCGAATTCCGGATCGAAGGCGTCTCCGCCGCCGCCGCGGATCACCATGTTATCCGGATCCACCTCCACGTCGTAGTCGTCTGCCGGCGGCTGCGGCGATGGCGACGGCGACGGAGTGGGCGTGGCCGATCGATGGTAACTAACTAATTCACGCTCAATCTCCATGTTCCCGGGCAGAATCAACTTGGGCAGATTCGGTTTGAGTTTCTGAACACGGAAGACTGCGATCGAACGTTTGTAGTTGTTGAGTTGCGTGTTTTGGGTTCGGGTCGAGTTGAGTTGAGTTGCAATTTACAACAGACAAGTGGATAATTGGTTAATGGTTTCTATATCTTGACAGGTCACTATTACAGTCTATGGTAATTACAAGACACGAACAGATTTAGAGAGATTCGAGGGTGGACGAGGGCAGAAGGAGAAGGCGCAGAGAATAATTACACAGGAGGATCCCAGCTATTAAGGATCCATTCTCTACTCTAGGGGGTAAATATGAAGTTAGCATTGACTGGACATGGAAGAATGATATACGTACTGATTCCTCTTACAATAAGTAATGTATGTATTAAGAATAAAGGACCTTGTAATGGCCCATCCACCCACTTATTCTATCTTATGGGATCCCTTATCCAGGTACGAACGATAACGACAGGTGAGAACGTGAACGTGAACGATAACGAGAACAAGAACGAAACGCAACGGAGGCTGATGAAACGATGTGAGAATGGAGAACGATGTGGTTAATGCCAAACCAGAACTATCTGAATCTGGTTCTAGACCTGGATCTGGATCTAGATCAGGAACTGGATGGATGATGGGCTGATGAAGGCCGAAAACAGTTTACCTGGTTACCACACATACAAACAAGAGACATGGTAATTATAGAGAAAAGTTTGAGAATAGTGGGTCGAGGGGTGGACGCAACGGCAACAACAATTTGGAGCTTGGTTACCAAACGGGCTCAAATCTTCTTCTCAGCTCCGGTTCCCGTTGAGGAGGATGCCTGGAGATTGCGCACAAGACGCCCTGTCGGAGGCAAACCACGAGATACAGTATCTGCCGGATCGGTGGAGGTGCGAGCCTGGATGAACTGCTCGAAGGCAGCCAGGCACTTGGCCCGTGTGGGCGAAATGTCCTTGGCTGCCTTGGCAGCAGCATGATCGGGATGCGCATGGAGGCTGGGTGAAGATGGTGGCTGTGACGATGACAAAGCTGTGGTGGCCGAGGTGCTGCTGCTGATGCTGATGCTGCTGGCTAACATACCTTGTTGCAATTCACCTAAACGCGCAAGTGAGGCAACTCGATCAATAGGATACCTAATGGATACCCAATCCTAGCAAGGGGAGAACGCGAAAACCAACGCTGCATATCGGTGGAAGTGGACACCACCCAGTGGACAGGGGCAAATCCCCGGGGTCAACTTACTTCTGTCGATGTTGCGCTGCAGGTGAGCGGCCACTCGGTGGCGGGCGTCGTTGAACTCCAGGTGCAAGCCGAGGCGCAGCAGCGACGAGTTCTTCTCCACCAGGTCGGTGATCTCCATCTCGATCTTGTTACCCAGCACCGCAGATCGCTACATTCAATTGAAAACCACTTAGTACCCTCTTGAGGCAACGCGTTGGCGTGAAATAATTAAGAGCTGGAGAGCTCACTTACCTGATTGGAGGCCCTGAACTCCTCGATGGTTCGGCACTTGAGCAGGGCTTGCACCAGCTTCACGATCACGGGCGGACTGATGAAGTTGGTCTCGACGTTTAATACTCTCAGGGTTTTGCTCTTCTCGATGGCCTCCGCCAGCAGGAGGGCTGTCTTGTCGGTGAGGCCGACATTTGTCAGCGAGAGGACTTCCAGATGTTCATTCTGAGGCAGTGCGGCAAACAGTTGCTCGAGCTTCTCGTCCGAGATGTTCTACAAAAAATCATACTTCTTAGTTTTTTTTATAAGAGTAATTATTGAAATAAAATAAAACCTTAATGTTGTTCAAATTGAGGTCAATCAGCTTGGAATCGTCATCCTTGACCCGCTTGATAGACTCTTCGACGTCTGTGCTGTTGGGCGGATCCATGGGGAAGAGCTTCTGCTGCGTGGACTTGGTGATGCCGTCCCAGCCCATGCCCACCGGCTGGCCCTTGTTGAGCAAGGAGGCGTGGTACTGGTCCTGGTTCATCATCGAGTGGAAGCCCAGAATGGCAGCCAGATCGATGATCTCCTCCTGCGTGGCGTCGTTGAGGGCGTGCTCGTACTCATCGCCCAGATCAATGGCGATCTGTTCCTCGGCCTCGATGTCCCGGGCATCCCTCGGCGGGGGCACCCACTTCTTGCCACGCACCTTGCCCTGCACAAACGGTTCAAACTCGGGCTGGTCGGGTGTCTCGATAGCCTGCTTGTTGATGTGCTCGATCAGCTGCTTGCGGTTCAGGGGCCCAGTGGCATCCTTTGTGCACTCATAGCTGCAACGCTGATCAGGCGGCAGGAAGTTGTCCTACAAAAATATGGGATTTATGAATATCTACAACGTTTTGTTTGTTTTCAAAGTCCACTCACATCGGGATCCACTTCTTTGGCCAGAATGGTGATCTCCTCGGCCGAGAGCTGGGCCAGCAGGCTCTCCACATCCACATCATCGTACTCGCTCAGATCCTTGCCATACAACTTGGCGGGGGTGGTGAGCGTAGTTGTCTTTGTGGTGGCTGAAGTCTGTAAATAGAATTAATATTTTAAATTATTCAGAGACACACTTTGACAATATCCCAAGCATTCCAATTAAATTTTAAATAACTTGTTTACAAAACCTCATCCAAAACTTTAATTCACTTTTTAATGACTCCATAATGATAATGATTGCACTTCCTGGGCGATAGAGATCTTGCAACATGCTGTGCCTCTTCAAGTGAGACTAGCATGCGATTTTAGGCTAAGGTTGTAGTTGCAACTTGCAACTCGATCGGGGGCCAATCTTCCCACGCTTTTGCTCTCCTTTTCCTTTCGGCCAAAGCCATTGTTTTCACTTTTGCACTGTTGTCCACTTTCCGGCTAAGAGCGAAAGTTCACTGGCGCGGCCAGGAGGAGTTCAGGGCACGAACCCAAAGCTACTTAAGCTACACCTTTCTTTCCGCACATTTTTCTGCTTCAGGCGGAGGCCCACGGGCGGCTGGGGGGCCCGGCGCTTCACCTTTGGCACCGGACGCAGCTTGATCTTCTGGAACTCGGCCACCGGGAGGGCACTCTCCATGCTGGCTACTAAAATTTCACGGAATTACGCAGGAATAGTGTTTAACCGATCGATATGTTAAGTATGGATTGGAAATATGACAAATCCAATTATGATGCAGTTTGCAGCTCAACGCTTTCAGCGATTGTGGTTGCCACTTGGGACTGGGTCTGCGTTCCACCACCGACTGACTGGCAAGAGAGACCCACCAAAACCCCAGACCACCACACCACTCTACCACCGAATTAAGGCAAGACAACCACATCGAAAGCAACAGCGGCGGCGGCAGCAGCAGCAGCAGCAGCGAGAGTCGTGCAACATTTGCTTCGAGCCGGGCCAAAGACAAGCTGCAATAGCTCAGTCAGTCAGTCATTCAGTTAGTCAGTTACTCAGTCAGCCCGGCGATTCCAGTCAAGTCACTGAGCCAGTTGGCCTGAAGAGTTGGCAATGTAAATTAGGGACACAGCGAGAAATGAAAGGGCTTTAAGCAATCTTTAAAATGTCTATAGAATGGGGGCTTGTATACAAACAATTGATACTGCTAGCACTATAAAAACTCTCCTAGTTAAGGTGAATATTTTTTTCCAATGTCTTAAAAGGGGGGACAGGCTCAGCCAACTGTGGCATGACTCTCATCGGCGGTGTCTGCACTTAAGCGATTTCGTAGTGGGAAATTGTTGTGCAACTTTGCCACATCTCGAATATACATAAGTCAACAAATTGTGGCTCATAAACAAGCCGGGCGGAAGTCGCAGGAAAGCCACGAAAACGACATTAGACATAGGGTCGAGAATGGCTTATTTACATAACTAGAAAAATTTTAACATCAGAACGGATTCAGGGGCTCAAAAAGGAAAATAAATTCAACCTAAGCGTGACCAAAAGAGGAGCAGGAACATTTAGTGCGGGCAGGCAAATCAAAAGGCGATTGAAAACTGGTTTCGCCCGGAGGGCAGAGTGCCAGGAACCGCGACGGACAGTGGCCATAAAACAGAGGCTTAAACTCCTCTTTGGCCGCTTACGTTTACGTTTACTTAGAGCTTTTAAGGGAAACCGGTTTTGGCCACAATAGGTACAGCTACAATTTACCAGAAACCAGCGAACAGCAAACAGCTACTCCAAGTACCAGATAGCGTACTAGCAAAGCAAAACAAACCCACAAATGGCCAACTTTGGCAGGCACTCGGCGCAGATGACGCTCCCAGATACTCAGTGACTCGTACGTATATCCGAAAGATACAGCTAAATGCCAGCGACTGACCCACTTCCTAGTGGAGCTCAAGTGCCAGCGATTATGTCAGCTTCTAATGCTTAAAATCAGCGATTCTTTTCGATTCGTTTCGCTCGGCATCGACTCGAGTGGAGTCGATTGTTGACATTTCAATTGGGGACAAAGAACAAACACCCTCAATGAAACTCCAAAGCCACTCAACTTCAATCCAATCGCGTCGCGGATGGCCTCCGGAGACGGTGCGACTGTAAACTGTAGAATCATAAAAAGTAATTGCGAAAATAATTGAGTTCACGGCACTCCGGAGACACTCTGCAGAGGAGGGCAAATAAATTCAAGCGAAAACAAGAAATTTAGTCGCTCCAAGGACTAGTCGAAGTATTAAATACACTGATCTTTAAAATACTATTTTGGAGGCATTAAAAGTTGGTTAAACGATAAAGGAAGTTCACATGAAATTGAGATAAATAAATGAGTTTAAAACTCGTATTAAATAGACCTGTTCTTTGGCAACCGCCAACAGCCAGTCGTAATGTATCTGTCAGATACGAGTCGTCAACACATTAAAAACTGTTAACTGGCGTGCATCTGTCAGCCACCAAGTCCTGAGCCAATTAGAAGTTGCGATGCGCATAAACTGTAGCCCCAAAGTACGTCGGATAACCGGAGTAATGGAGTGGCAGGCTCATTAATTGCAACGGGCCTTGGAACGGTAGTTCCAGAAACGAAATAAACCAAACCAAATCCAAGAGCTGCTCCCCATACTTATCATCCGCCCACAGGCCTTAGTTGGGCTGTCATTGGGTTTCATGCAATTACAAAGCAAGTACTTGTCGAGAGATATGGCTGAGCTGAAAGGCCAGATTAAATGGGAAGCAGTTGCTTTAGAAATGCTTCTAGAAAGGCTTTGAATGGAGTCCCCTTACATCTTGAAGTATTTGACAAAGGGAATCAAAATAAAATATATTTAAATTGAAATTAAAGATGGTTGAGCAGGTAGAATCCCAGAAACCTGACTAAACCTGGCTTAGGAGAAGGAGGAGGAGGAGTCACCCAGCCACTCCCAATGGCCGACCAGATGTGACCCAGATAATGCGAAAACCCCGGAACGGCGAGTCGAAGATGTGAAACATGTTTTTCGGTGATTTGCAGAATTTGGGAGTATTTTGTATTCGCCAAGGGGTGACGGGTGAGTGCGATGGGCGGCGGTGGTCAAGGTGCTTAGGCGGTTTAATTAAGCGGCACACGGCACACGGCGCAAGAAGTAGCAACAGTTTTCAGCAGCGACAACGGTCACGTTTATGGCGAAAAATTTCACATTGCCCGCGGAGCGTTGAGGAGCGGAAAAACTGTGGAAAATCAACAGAAGCAGAGAAAACAAAAACAGAAAAAACCCAAAACACACGATCCAAGCACTCAAAGTGCATGAAAAGTTGGCCGGACACGTCCCAAAAACAGGTAAGAGAAATGGGAAGTGCGATGGGACCTGGCCTGGCTAATGACCAGCAAGGTAAATGTGGAAATGCGTCGGAAAAGGGAAATAGGGGAAATGGCAATCGCAGCAGGAAATTTCGAGCAAGAAACGTTAATTACATTCGCGACCAGGCTCACTTTTATGGCCATTCAACAATTAGTCGCGTGGAAAACCAGAAATCAGAAACCGAAGGTGAAAAGATGCGTTCAGTGTGCCAGGTGAAATTGTATCTTTCCTTCCATTTCTTCGTATCTTTTTCTATTTCTTTCTCTTGGGGAAATACTTTCCTTGTACGCACATGAATTTTCCTTTGCCATTGATCGACTTGACGGTTTTGTAGCGCCAATAGCACTATTTTCCTGCGGCAAGATGTTTTATTGCATTTGTTCCGGCGTCGCTCCCCAAAGTGCCAGCATAAATCTGAAATATGCTAGGACGAAAGGAGTTTTCCTCCTAAGCCAACTCGCCCTCGTGCCAGTCAATTGCATATTCAGTGAACACGAATATGCTTTTTATATGGCCATATTTTATGCAATTTGCATGCCAGCAGCAGGCAGCTTAGAACACATGAGAAGGAGCTCCGGAGGGGCGCCAGGGAGGTCGTGGGAGGTCGCCCTCTGGTTGGTTGGAAAGTTGAGACCGCAGTTGGTCAGTGCGAAAGGGAATCCGGCTCTGGTTATGGGCACTGAGCTGGTTCTGCCTTCAGTCAGGCGTTCCCACTGCTGAAAACTGAGACGTCGATAGTTCCGTCTCAATGCACTTGCATTTAAAACAAGTGGCTCTGGAGCAGCCAGTGGGTCTGGACTAGAAGATACTCACTAATTCTAGTTAGGTTTTGGAAAATACTGTATGGTTCTCTTCCTTTACCATCCATCCAGCCCCATATTTTATTCCACAGTATGCCACGAAGCCAAATCACTGCCGCCTCGTTGCAACCAGAAATCTCCGATATCAAAGCTTTGGTGCAAATACAGAATGGAAGGGGGATACTGAGGTGTTGGCAGAAACTGACAGTTGGCATGGCCATGGAAAACTTCGTTGCAGTGGCAGGCAACTTTCCCGATCTAAATTGAATCCGCACATAATGCACAGATGTCGCTAAAGCATCTCGGGGCGGGATGGGAGGCTGAGCCTGAGGCCGAGAACGACGCTGAGGCTGAGGGGAAAAAGTGAAATTTGAGCAGTAGACGCATTTGGACAAAATGAGAAACGTGCGTCGCATTCTCAGTTGGAGACTGGAGCCCCAATCATCAATAAGATGCCCAAATAAGCCAGCCAGTAGAATCATAATAAATTATGGTCCGTCCCCCTCCATCCTCTCTTCAAAGTACAGAAATTTATGTAGTTTACATTTGACTTTGAATTTTAAAAGTGACTCTGGCCTGGGTCACGTTTTCACAAATGTTTTTGCCCAGGAATGTGGCTAACAATGGTGTTTCACAGATGGGGTGGGGCTGTTGGCTGTTTTGTTGGCCAGGGGTTGTGGGTTTTGGGATGACAAACTGTCAACCAGTGAAAGTTGGCTGGCAGACAAAATTTGGATGTAAATTAATTAAAAATTCATGTAAATTTTTCCTCACTTTTGTATTTGTCTCCCTTTTTCTCGACTTTTCCCTGAATGGGGTCTTTGACTCCACTTGTTTAAGTGCTGGGAGTCGCTAGAGGACTGCGGGCCATAATTACCATTTGTTTACTTAATCCCAGGGAATAGTTTAAACAATCAGTGGCAAGTGCAGCGGGTTGAACGAACTTTTTCCAATGCCGAGATAAAAATGGAAGACTACAATTTATTCGAGTCTCTATGAAACTAGTGTCAAAAAGGGTGAAACCTTTTATGACAGGTGTCAACGGTGACGAAAAAATAGTGTCATTTGTGTGAAATCTCAATCTACGACTAAGGAACGACTCCAACTGACTGGCTTGAAAACTAAAGCGAAACAGAATAACAAAAATTTAAAGTAGACCATGTCCGGACTAAGGAAAAAGGCTATCAACGTGCACTCGACGAATGTGACCTCCGCCAATCCGTCACGCCACGAAATGCTGTCCTGGGTCAACAGGAAACTGCAGGCGGAGTTCACCAAGATCGAGGAGCTCTGCACTGGAGCGGCGTACTGCCAGTTTATGGACATGATGTTCCCGAACTCGGTGCCCATGAAGCGAATCAAGTTTCGCGCCAACACCGAATACGATCACTTGCATAACTTTAAGATCCTGCAGATTAGTTTCAAGAAAGCCTCGGTGGACAAGGTGATACCCATAGACAAGCTGGTCAAGGGACGCTTCCAGGACAACTTCGAGTTCCTGCAGTGGTTCCGCAAGTTCGTCGATGCCAACTACAACGGTGATCCTTATGATGCCCTCGGTGCTCGGAACGGAGTCATCATGGGCTACGGCCCGAGCTCCATGGGCAGCATGAATCGGATCCCGTCACCCGGTTCCACATCCCCTCATCGAATGCCCTCCAGGGAGGTGATCGACCGAGAGCAGCCGGACCCAGAGCCACTCGAGGCCGCGGAGAAGTCGCCGATGGAGATCGAGCTGGAGTATGCTGAGCTCAGCTCCATTTGGAAGGGTATGGAGAAGGACAGGGACTTTTATTTCTCGAAACTTCGTGACATCGAAATCCTGTGCCAGGACAATTCTACTCATCTCACCGCCAAGGGTCTCTCGGAGAAGATTCTTCATATTGTTAATACCACTGAGAAGACGGTGGTCTTGGATTGTGGCGACATTGCCAGCGAGTAGCCAGGTGTGGCATGCCACAATCTGAGAATGGTGGGCGGCGGAGGGTGGCAGTGCATCAAAGTCAGTTAGTCAGCATGTAATAAAGAGACGTAAACTAAAAGTGCTGATGAAATTTATTGCCTTATGTAAGACACGAAATTCCCACACATAATAAACCCAAAAAGACCAACCATCCATTCATGAATCAGTCATGAGAAGAGCAGAGATTACGAATCAGCAATTCGAACGTGTCTAAAAGGGGTTTTAATTTATTTTTATAGTTGCCCATGTGGCAAGTGTATGTGTTATCCAATTGCCTTGTTGAATTAGTACGTTACCCTACATCATGGGGACTTTATGGTAAAAACTGTATCCTGGTCATCGCACTTCCGAATCAAACTCACCTGCAATTAAAAGAAGAAAGAACAAAATGCATTATTAAGTGAAAGGGAAAAACTTGGCTCGTAAACAAAAAAGGCCATGCCTGATTTATGAATATGGCCAACAGATAAAACGGCAGCTGGCAACTTTCCCAGGGGAGAGGTGAACACAATGCAGGACAAAATGCGGCAAGAGGCAGGTAATTACATGAAAGCCACGCCGAGAAAATTATGTGAAAAGATTAAATTTGTAAGATAAATTGGTTGCCTTGTCAGTCACTTTCCAGGGAATCATAACCTATACATTATACGCCCATCCGCTGGGGCAGATTTTGATGGGAGACCGGCGAGAGATACAGGGGCATATAAAATATGTACATAAAAAAAAGAAACTGTTGCGGTAATAAATGAAAATTATGCAAAGTTTGAGCCGAATGATGAAGTAATGCCCAGCCAAGCCAGAAACGGTTAACGGAGCGTGTTATAAGGCCGGAGACAAAATTCTATGTCCCTGCTGCATGTCGTCCTTCGGCCAAGCTCCTCTCCCCCCCGATGAGTAAGTAGAAATTTATGAAGATGCTCAACGCCGAGTAATAAATGTGGGACGGTACACTTCCACGGAACTCTCAGAAGTTTTAAGCCATCTGAAAAACCCGCAAGACAAGGCGGTGTTGGTGGGGCAATGTTGTTAACAACCAAAATCTAAGTGGGCAACAACTTTTCCCCCCAAAAAAAAGGCGACAAACTTTGTCTGACAGTTTGGAAACAGGCGCTTTTTAAAAGGCTTTAATCGTGTCACGGATAATAATATCAACTTTTGCAATAAGCCGTATAAAACAGGTAAGAAGTAAGCGAGCGAGGTGCTAATTGAAAAGAGTTTGAGGCTCTGGATCTGGATCTTTCCATGAGCATTGTGTGTCATCTTCCGCCAGTCTATTTATGGAAATACGGTAGGTTTCATTTTTATATTATAATTATAATAGATTGATATGTGAATCAACAAAAGAAAACGCAATCAATGAATAGATAAAATAGGTAAACAATGTCGGGGTTTATCTAGGCTTTATTATTGGCCCAGTTAACTGATAAAAGTAGCGTTCCTTTAAAAACGAAAATACAATTTATTAACAATAGAACAAGTTGTTTTTTCAACTATTTTTACATTCTTGAAACGCACTGTAGTTAAGCACTTGGCTGCGGATGAATCCATGGGCTAACAAGTTGAATCTTTTTAGTTTTTTGCTTGTGCGGTCACTGATGGTTTTGTGTTTCGTCAATTTTCATGTGTTTGGCGTCAATTAAATGACGGAAACGAGCAATTTTATGTTGGCCGACATCGCTGTTGTTTTTCTGCTTTTGGCTTTTTATTCTGTGCCCCTATTCCGGGGCTGGGAAAAGCTTTTCATTTCTACTTTGATGGCTGTCCATCTGTCCATTTGTCCATGGAGAGGCGATGGCAAAGGCGATTAATTACTCAGCTCAGCGATGTTAAATGCGCTTTTGACGCCCCCGCGGCATTCCTTCCGGTTAACTGAAGAGTGGGCTCAAACCAAAGGGGGTGGTGGTACTTGAGGGTGGGGTTTAATTGAGGCAAATGAGAACTGGGATTATCCCACGGGCTTAGGTGGGTGCAAAAACCTAATTAGAAGAATCACAAATTCATAAGCGCCCCCCAGAAATTGGGCCAAAGAAAGGGATCAAACAAGGTTCTCAAAGTCATTGTTTTTCTGATTAGATTATTATAATTATGTTTATAATTTTTTTTTTTGGATAATATAAAAAATTTAGGAAGAGGATTAATCTGGGAAATTGTTTATTTGATTGGAAAACCGGTTTTGTGGGGCTAAAACTGCGTCTCTATTATTTTAATGAAAGGGTTGGAAGCTTTACTGTACTTGTATCTGAAGGAAAGTCTACGTATCTAGCAGAACGTCATTTCAGGGGTAAGTGAGTAACTTAATTCACCAGATAAGGCCGCGCGACATAGCGGTAAACGGTTGCCAATACCAAACAGCTGTTTCATCGAGATAAGGAAACCTTTCCGAAGATATTATGTAAAAATGCTAAATATGCCAACATTGAGATGCAAAACAAAGGAAACGAAAGCGGTGTAGGATGATATAATAAAAGCCATTAAATTAATGGAAATTAATGGTGACAGAGTCCAAGGGGGAATCAATAATTGACGGGAAGGTGAGACGGGGTTGAAGTTACAAAAAAAGTATCTGAAAGATTCGATGACGAAGCCGGCTGGGTGGGCGAGAGAACAGCAACAGAGCGCAAACTCCAGAACTCAAATGTTGAGAGACAAACAAACCTGACGTAATCGGAGCCAAATCGAGGGGGAGGCGATAAGGCGAGAGCGGAAAAGCAACTCGGAGCAAACAATTTAAGCAATAAATTGGAATGAAATCATTCAAGGAGAACCGCCTAAACATCAATGAAAAAATAATTTAAACTCTTGAACAGCAGCACCACTAACCTCCATTGTTGTTTGTTGCTATGTGTATTTGATTCGCCGTTAGGGTCACCCCTTTGTGTTTGTTGTTATTCACTATTTCGTTTTTTGACACGCACAAGAATTTTGTTGTTGTATTTTTTTGTATCTCTCACTTTAACTAATTTCTATTGTTTTTTTTGGGCGTGACACTCGATAAATTAAAGGCTTTCACTGTTTTGTTGACAGAACCACGCCTATAATTTAATGTTTTCAATCACGAGCCAGCGTAATTGGCAAATAGTTACTAGTTAAATGCGAAGTGACTGCAAAAGATTGAAAAAAGTAGTGGCAAAGTTGAGATACTTGGTTGAGATACTTGTTTGGTGTTTTCAGATACTTTAGTGTAACCAAAACATTTCACCATCGGACTTGAACCTTTTGGAATGTTTCACCTTTGGCCACACTACCTTCTCTCTTTCTCTTTCTCGCAAATCGGGTGGTAACGAACGAACCGGTAAAAAAATATCTTAAGCCAGGCTTGGAATATAACATAATTATTTCATAAATGACCCTTCTATAAATAAAACAATATTTCATTTAATTTCTTACTCAAAAAACTTATTAAAAACTTTAATTTATTTTCATATCTTTAGGCCGTTTCTCTTTCTCTATGGAGTTTTAAGGCTCTTGAATGATCTTAAGCTAACAGTTTGAGACGCACCAGTCAGCACAGTTGGACAGCCACTGGAGATTCAAAAATTGTTTCCTGCCAAACTCAATTAATGGAAATTATAAACATAAATTTCAGTTACTTCCTGCACATCGTTAACTCAATCTCATTTGAACGGAAAAATGACAAATTTTCCATACGGGTAATTTTTATGGCCGTCACATAAAATGAATATTATCCGAGATGCAAGCTATAAATCAAGCGGCAGGACCCCAGAATCCAGATGTGGCCCTTTTCCGCTTTGCATATCGTTTTCATTTCGTTTTATCAACTTTTCTTGTGTCATTTTTGAGCGAATCGCGTAAAATTAATTAGGGTAGTGGGCGAGGGAAAAACTTGCGCGGTATTTCCATAAACAACCATAACAGGAGACGCTGCATACTTCAGAGGGCACGATACACTGAGAAAATGTCATCTTTGTGATCAAAGCGTTGGAATATACTGATAAAACCCATTCCCTCAGTGTAGGGAAGGTCAAGGGGCGTGGTGGCGAGGGCAAACGTGATGCGCAGACAAATAGAAGACGTCATAAAAATGCCATTGTAAGTAGTTGAGTTTTCTTTCCTTTTTTTGGCTTTTGTTGGCGTTGTGACAGGCGGTTTCTGCGTTTGTAGTAATTTTTGCTTCTGCTGTTTTTGTTATCCTTGCCCGTTATTGCTGCTGTTGTAATTGTTGTTGCTGGCAAATCGACAAAAGGCACGCAAAGGAGGCAGAAACTCATTTCACTTGTGTCGAAAAGATAAATGCGAAGCGCTTAAAAAAGCAATTACCGCATAAATTGCGCTACAACGCGGTATGGTACCCCGACTACCTCTTCACCGTCAGCCCCCCCCACTCCCACTGCCGAAATACCCCTCCCGCCCACACTCCCCTTATGTTTGCCGTGCACAGGATGCGGCGCATAAAACTTGCTACAAAAGACAGTCCTTCCTTCGCGGCTTTCTCGCAAAACAAATGTTGCCAACACGCGAAAACATGCAAAATGCATTGATGGAGCTCTGAGGGGGTGCTGAGGCGGTGGGTGGACCAGGGTGACCGGGACCGGGACCGGGTGTGGAGTCCGGCTTAATTGAAAAATCAATAGTGGGCCTCTCCCTCACTCCCTCACTCAGTCACTAAACTCGCGTAAATCAAGTTAAAAATCGCAGCAATCAAAGCACCTGAAGCGCAATAAAAACTCATTAAAATGAGCCTCTCAAAATAGGAAGCAGGTGAGGGGAGTTATGCACTCGAAAAAATGTATATGTACGCATAAGAAATACATATAAATTATTTTTATAAAGATGGAGGAATAAGAGGCTTGAAATGAAAACTATTCTTATTGTTTTTTCAGATCTAAACACCACAATATTATAAATAATTTGGTGTAATAGTGATAATGGAAAGGAAAAGAAATTTATAATGACTTTGCATTACCCTGCAAATTAAGTTTAATTTTTTTTACTGCACCCTAAGAGTATCCTGTGACGATTGGAGGCCAGGTGTCCGGAGTCTCCGGACTACCCCAAAATTGGATTTGAACAAATTACAACACATCGATTTCTCATTAGGGTCGGAGGGAAAAGGAAATCAATGGGCGAGCTGGCGAGATGAGACCGGGGCGAGATGTTGCGACATTTGATGGCGACAGAAATCACTTAAAGGGAAAATTTAATTGACTCGACTGCGGAAGTCAGCTGCCAATTTGTTGGCCATGCCACTGGCACAGGAAATTTCGTCGACTTCCTGATTTAAATAATAACAAACTGTGCCAATGTCTGTATGGCTTTCCTTCCACCGCCCACTTTCCACCCCGCTCGCCGCTTCCTGTAAGTTCTAAAGTCTTGCTTGTCACGCCAACTGACGGCCTGGGAGCCTGCCTACCCGCCGCCTGCTGCTCCCAACATCCTTCGAGGGGGGCGAGAGGCTAGAAACATGATTGGCGTCATCAGCGATGGATCTGCAAAAGGGGGGCGGCTCCACGTCGATTTTG
The DNA here is from genome assembly GCA_018150405.1 of Drosophila varians. Classification (NCBI taxonomy): domain Eukaryota; kingdom Metazoa; phylum Arthropoda; class Insecta; order Diptera; family Drosophilidae; genus Drosophila; species Drosophila varians. Next base: position 7,353,577 of record JAECWK010000015.1, read on the forward strand.
GTCAGCGTTTGCCTGCCGGCTTAGTTGAGTGTCAATATTTGTGCGCCTCCTGAGCATGGGCTGTTTCTTTAGGAGGCGCACGGGGCGTGGCACTACAGGCCACGGCAAATTAAAATGTTTGCCTTATGATGCGGCTGAAAATATAAACATGACAGGGCGGAAGGAGGCGTAAACAAGAAAAATGGAAAATATTTGAATTGGAAGAGTGGTTTTTGGGGTAGTCCTGGTGCTCAGCCAGTCAGATCGATAAGCCATTTGGAAAGGATTATATTAGAATTAGGCGTAAAGGGTTTTAAGATAAGGATTACAAAATAATAAAGCGAATTTAAAACATTTCCAATTTAATTAAAATTACTAAAGTTCTTTAAAGCGGGTGCAATGCGATCGCCATTTAATACATTTTGGTAACAGAAGCCAGCCCAAAGAGATTGGCAGGATATGCGCCCTTTGCTTTTGCGTCCATCCATCCACTTGTTTCTGCCTGTTGACTGAGAACTCTTTGCATTTGTTGAACAACAATTTCCGGCACGAAAGGAACGCAACGAATGCCGAGAATGCCGAGGCAATGAATCGCCAACCGATACGAGGCTCAACTGGTGAGATTCACCCGATTCAGGACGAAGGACTGGCCCCGAACGAGCCGCTATAAGAAGCGGCTTCCAAAGCCAAATAGTCGGAGTCGCGTTAGCAACGTCACACCGAACACATCGCGGCATTTTCGCAGAAAACCAGCCGAATATTCCACGTACGAAATATTACGTATACGCCGCGTTGAACTGTCGCCAAAAGAAAAACACAACAGTGAAGTGAAGCTGTCAGAAAAAAAAACGGAAAAAAGGAAAAGGAAAAAAGAGTTTACCGCCTCGGCTCGTCAGTGGAAAATTTTTTGCCTTTTGGCCAGTTTACGAGCGGCTCAGCATAAATTGGTAACGTGTATCCCTCTTATTTTTTGAGAAAGGGCCTGCAGGCAGCGGGCCAAATGGCTCATAAAAGTGCGTGTGAGCGGAGTATTTGTCCATGAATGGAATCTCCAACCGAAACTCATGAATGAAGCTGGCAAACTGACGAAGGCAAACTCCTGGCGAAAGTGATTTATGCCGCGAGTTTGTCTGGCATTGTTGCTTTAATTATATGACTTCGAGGGTTACACACGGGGTCCGTGTCTGAGCCCGAGTCCTGGTCCGAAATTTGACGCTTGATGTCCAGGATGATTATGGAAGCCAGGCACGCAGAAATGCAAATGGAAGCCCGCAGAAAATTGGACATGTGTGTGCGTATGGAAGGATAATAGCACCTTCCTCGGATGGCCCAACACCGCAGGACATTTAACACTTCATTGACTTTTGTGGCCTCTTTGACTCTTTGACTCCCTGACTCGCTGACTTCCTGACAAGCTGACTCTCTGACTGACTGTCAACATTCCATTGAAAGTTTCATTTGCATTTCGTGTGCGCCGCCAGTGAAAATTAATGGCCGCAATGCTTTGGCAAGTTTTCCTTTAGGCCATCTTCCCCCACACCACCCCTTTCCCTATTACGTTAACTTGCCAATTTGTTTAGCTTCGAACTCTTTAATAAGTTTGCCAGGCGCCGCAAACTTTTGCCAGCAGCAAATTCCTTCCCCAGCTCCTTTGACAGCCTTTGACCCTTTTTTACACACATCCACCCGCGCAACCTCTCGCTCACATGTATGGGTTTAATTTATAAAGAAGGAAATACCCACGTGTGTGGCCAAGAGTGCGTAAGTGTGGCTGTTGCCATGGCTGTCTGATCCTAGGCTTTGACATCTAATTTATGAAGCCCTCTTAAATCCGAAGCAGGCGCACAGTTCCGCTTCAAGCAACAGGCTGAAATTTCTCCCTGGTGACTCATTCATTAAAGGGTATCACGTGGTCGTTGCTTTTTATTTGCATCCCCCTTTTATGTAATTTCCTTTTTTTATTGTTATTTTTTGTAACATACTCGAAGAAATAAGTTATAAAGCCAGAGATTTGGAAGTTTTATTCGATCGTAAATTTTAGTTTCAATGCCATTGTAATTATTACAAAATTTTTGTTATTTTTTAACAAAAGAAAACTCCTTTAATGAATTTTTTTTATCTGCAATCATAGTTGAGTTGCAGGCTAAAAATAAACTGTCTGGGGAAAAAAACACGAATCTCAGTTGAACTTGGCCTGGCCATTTGCTACCAACTCTCCTTGCCAGCCTGGTGGTAATTCCTTTTTTTTTTGCCTTAAGTTATGTTGAAATGGAGGCGGTATGAAGGGGCGGGCCTTTGCGTCACATTCCTCAGCTTGTTAGATTTGTTGCCCCCCGAAACTTTTTTAATGAGTTTCATAATCTTTGATGCGCTTCGCTTTGTTTTCCCTGCCACCGCCCCCATTTTCGGCCTAATGATGTGCGAGCCGTGGAATGTGGAAAGCGGCCTTTGAAAATTGTTTTTCTTCTTGGGCAGTACCTAGGACATGGGACATAAAGACCCAGAGTCGAGGGCTAAAACTTGTTCAGCGAGTGCCAGGGCCGCGATAAGCGTTTAATTGAAAGCGACCCCAAACATTGTTGGAGGGCGGACTAGGAGTGAAAAGGACCCTCCATAAAGGATTCATTGCTGATGTCCGTTTCAGGTCGTTGGATGCCTGATGATTGCAGCTGGCAGTTGGCAGATGCATTTTTTTAAACGTAAATGCAGCTGTAACCTCTGACCTGTTAGGAGAACTTTCCAGGAGGGTCAACACTGAGCGAAATGGGACCTGAATAGCCTTGACTGTTTAAAATCATTTAACTTTTGATGCCAACTTAAAAACCTTTGCATCAGAGGCTTGGTAATATTTTTTTGTAAGATTTATTTATAAAATTGTTTCTACTTTTTACAAAAAATGGATGGTTTCATTATATTACTGTCTGAATTTAATTTCGCATTTTTTCGGATCGGTTCCAATTTAATTTAAATTGTTCCCCCACTAATTGAGAGCGTTTCGAGTGGATTCAAGTGGAAGTTTGTGACTGAAGGCGGGGTAGGCGTAGGAGTCTACGGGGTCTGCGGTACGTGGCACGTCAAAAAGGGTCAGGTCGAGTGGCGTGCATTCGGTGCACATGTTGCTCATGTGGAAACTGCCTGCCACACCCCCTACGCCCCTGGCCATCTCTTTTTAAATCTCGGAATCTAATTCCCTTTGTGGTTGTTCAGTTCTTGTTCAGTTTAAATTTCATTTGTTTAATTTCCTTTCGTCGCGTTACCCGAGATGCTACATCCTTTTGGGGTCCTTTCTTCTTGGCCAACATATTGGGCAACATGCGGAGCAAATATGCAACAATGGGGCGCCGCAGGAGGGCCGGGAAGAATGGCGAAAAGAACATCAACAGCATCTGGCAACATGAAATGCAATTGTGCAACTCGTCTCCGTACATGTCTCTGGGTGTGGGCGTGTGTGGGTGAACGTTTTTTGAATGGGCCTCGGGAATCCTTGGCTGACGTGGCGTATGCGTAATTTCTGCTCTTCTCCTTGCGTCGCAAAAGTCGCGGCGAGCGGCAAGAACTTTTCGTATAATATTTCCTCCTCACATGCTGGGAGGAAGACAGGCAACCAGGATTCCTTTCTCGCCGGTCACACATAATCCTTTGGACAGGGCTTCCTGCTTATCTCTTAGTGCTTCTGCTTCTGCTTTTATTTTGCACGTTCTCTCTTTTTATAACCTTGTTGCCATAAATCTGATAAATCGCTGCCGTAAATACTCTACATTAAATATGTATTTCTCGTGTATTTTTTATGGATTAAGGTCTTATGCTTCTTATATGCCATGGTTACTAATTAGCACATGCATTAATTAACCCATTTCTTCCTTTAATTGGAGTTGTATTATAGCTGGCAAGCTCTTTCCACTTTTTAAACAATTAACAATATACTTTAAAATGTTTATGTTTTTATGTTTTACTGGATTTCTTTACTGGTGGGTCCTGCCAACCCCTCCCCCACAACACCCGTGCTTGTTGGGGGGATATGAATAATCTGCGCGTTATTTCCATCTGCTTTTCACTCACGTTTCCCATTCCACATCTTTTTTCCATTGCAGCTGGTCTCCATTTCTCCATATTTGCCATTTTCACGGCCGTAATGAGGCAATGAGACGACGGGCAGCCGGCACAGCGGCAGCGGTAGAATCCGAACCGGAGCCATGACATCTGGAGTTCGCCGGAGTCTGGTGCTTTGGCCTCTGGCCGTGTGAAAAGGATAACTGCGATACGGCGGAGCGATGCTGCGCGATATCTTCCTGTATTTGGTTCTAATCGTTTTATTTTGCTTCATTTTCATGGCGCAGTTAATCGTCAACGTTTACGCGTTCCAGCGCCAGCCGTCGCCTCAGAAAGCGGAGCGCAATGAAATTATATTTGTCTAGAGGACACACCCACTGAACCACTAGAAAAAAAATAGTACCAGTTGAACCACCCACTTATCCTGGGGGAAAAACAAACGAATCAAAAAGATTGAGTGCAGATAGAAAAAAAATCATATCCCAGTTTAGTTCAATCCCCAAAGGAATATCATCTGACTAGTTACATTTCAATATAAAATATGTGTTATCCTTATTTGCCTTTTAAATTTTTTTTCATAGTTTATATTGGAATATAACTTGGCCCAAAATTTGCTCTAGATAAGGAAAACACTTCCAGGAGTATACTCATCTAGTTCGTGAAAAGTTTTCTTGAATCAAGAAATTCTCTTTTCGTGAAAAGTTTTTTTCACGGTGTGGGGAAATGAAGTGGCAACAAAGGCGACAGTGGCTAGAAGTCAGACCGCGGCGGTTTCTATTTAATAAGAAAGAGAACTCATCCAGGTTCAGCTCACGGTTAAGCGAGAAATGTGGGGAAAAGTCTGGAGAATAAAGGGGAAAATGGCGGAGAAAGTGGGGGAGGAGATCAGAAAAATGGGGGGATTACCGCAGGAGGAAGATAAACCCTCGAAGAACTGTTAAACTAGGTTGCTCGCTAATTAGTAACGGTAGTCTTGGGAGTGCACAATACACACCACACACCACTGAACACACACAAGCACAAAGCCTCTCATACACACAGAGATCCGCACAAAAGAAAGTTTTCCAGGACGCCAGGGGAAAAGCGTTGGGAAAGTCAAACCACTGAAAATCCGCGACAGCCGGAGCAAAAGAATTCAGGAAAGGCAGCCCGGACTCCGGAAAATGGTTGAATTAATTTTATCATTATTTCTGGAATTTTTTTTTGATTGAACATTTTGTTCATACTTTCTTGTTTGTCTTTCATTATGTTTTTATTTACTTTTTTAACAGAATAAAGATCGAATTCACATTTTGTTCGATGTGTATATAATATATTGTTAAAGTAATTGATAGAATTTCACTTTGTCCTGCCATGCTTTAAACGCCCTTGCTGCCTACTTTTTGGGGCAGCTTCAAGACTGGCTACAGTTTGGGTTGGGGAAACCCGTTTCTGTTAGTTATTTATTGGTAAATTAATTTATTACTTTGAGCCTTTTGGCAAAAATTCGGTTTTATTTTCAAACATGTCACAAACAAACGACAACTGTTGGGAAATATTATCCATTAGTTTTATTTGAAAGAGTTTAGGAAACCAAACGCTTCCAAAAACCGAATGGGTCTGTCCAGAGGCACAAATTTTGGTCTTAAATTTAAGGCTGGACCGCAAAACAATTGCCACGTGTTCAGTGGGCGTGGCAGATTGCTTTAGCTGTGGACACTTTTTTTTATTGATTTCTAGCCGCACTCGAGGCCGCTCTTTTTAAGTCTTTTCAGCTTGGTTTTTGTTCGCAGGATTTCTCTCTGTTTTTTTTCTGCACTTTTCTGTTTCATATTTTCGGTTGTTTTTCTTTTTGGTCGGCCGCAGCGTTTTATTGTTTTCTTTTAAGCCAGAACTGCTGTTGCTTCAACACTCGAGCTCTTGAGGGGCATACACACACTTGACCCCGTTCGACGCCGAGCATTGAAACTTTACAATGGCCCCAGAAAGAGTGTGGGCAGTGAATGAATCTGGGCGGAAAATAGGGGGCGGCATGGGGGCTCGGCATTTAACTCGGTCCGGGGCGGTTAAACTTGATTGCTGTCAGTGTGTCCAAATGGAAATTAAAGTTTCATCAAACGCTCAAAGCACTAAGCGCTAAGCACTAGGGGGATGGATGTGGGCCAAGTTTGCCGAAGAATTCTCCAGGCGGTTTCGTTATCCTCCAATTTCCTCAAAATTTAAATTGAATCCTTAAAGAGTTGAAACCGAAAAAGAAGGGGAAAACATATACACGACTACACTATCACACCCATATCGAAGGAAAATCAAAATGTATTAATCGAAAATTAAAACGTTTTACATATAAACATAAATATACTATAGAGGAACATTTTACGAGTACGGTTATATACTCTGCTATACATACTTAGATATATGATATATACATTCGAACAATAATAGTTTTAGTTATCGATCGATAAGTGCTAAGCAGTCCCCAAAAATGAATTACCCTTTAAAGTTGTATTGAAACTTGTAGTTAGATCTGAACAATGAAATCGAAGGAAATCGAATCGAAATCGAACTAAATTGAATAAATTGAATAAATGTTTTTTGGAAAAAAGGAGAGAAAATGTTTTACTTATTGGGGACTCTTCTACGACTCTTTTAAATAATAATTAAGGTGTAGAATGTCATTTAAAAGGCTGCCTCGCCACTGGGAATCTTGGGTTTCCTCCAATGACTTGTGACTGCATTGGCTTTCGGCATTCATAATTGGGGTTAACCCGTACTGAGCACCCGCCTACGGCCCCTCAGACCCATTCGTTGTCCGAATTGAGTGACCAGTCCATTAACGTTCCCATTTCCATTCAGCTGCCCCTTGAGGAAGTGTTTAAATGCTCGTCGACCATCGGGCATTGGCCAATTGGCATGGGAAGAAATGAATACATTATTTCAGCCATTTAGCAAAAAAGGAGATCAAGCGGCAGGGGAGTGACAGGACCAAGGGGCGCGGCGGCGTTGATGAGGGGGCGGGGCAACCGCTTGTCATGTCACTGAGTCCTCGGACAAAACTTTTGGCTCTCGGCCAGATTGCAAAAAGAAAGGCTACCGGCCAGGCATCTCGACCGCACCCGTAGCTACCCCCATCCTTATGTGCAACAAGCTTGCAGCATCTTCCCCCACCCACACCCTTCTCCTCATGCATTGCTGCCGCCTGCTCCTCTGGCTTCTGGGTTTGTTTTTATTGCATGCCAAGATGTCTGAGTTTTCAAAAGACCAACGGACATGATGAGTAACAAAAACAAAAAGAAACACAAAAGCGGGAGGCGGCTGGGGGGATGGGGTGCTGGGGGGCGGTGGAAGGCCGAAATGCCACCCAAAATGGATTTTTGTTATTGTTATTGGCGCTGTAGCTGGTCTCGTTGGTCGAATTTTATTGCATTACAATGAACTGCGCCTTGACCAAATTTGGTCAACAAATAAAACGAAATAAATGCGAAATTGGTGGGAAAAGTACAAGATGCAAAAGTCTTTATATATATGAAATGCACTGAAAGAAAATGGGACTATTTCAAATATTTTATTTACAGAAATTTACAAAAAAGTCATTTGCCTGCCCACTTTGATCTGCGAGGCGACAAGTTCTTTGCCAAAGTCAAGTCAGCTGAGGCAAACGGTGGAGCTGGATGGGGGCTGGGGGCTGGCAAAAGGGGGAACAACGAGTCCTTGTTCCACCCAATTGACAAACGAAAATCAAAACTAATTAGACGCAAATTAATGAGCCATGCCACAACAGCATCACCAAGAAAATCAGCAGCCGCAGCGAAAAGAAAAACAAATGTGATGAAAATGCGATGTGAAAATGTGAGAAGCTGACAAACAATTTGGCAGCGGGGACAGCCCCACGCCAGGAGATGGAGGGGTGGAGAAAGAGACGGGGCTTCCCCCAAGCCCCGCCCGTTTCCATGACCTTTTGGGCGGACCAACAAAAATTGTGGCCTACAAAAAAGAAAACGCAGCAAACACCCGAGAAATCAGGTTTGTATATCCCTTAAATTATAAAAAACTAGGAAAGAGAGTTTTCTCCAGAGAGAAAATAGAGAGATGGTCGGAACATAGATACAATACATATGTATTAGTCACACACACTTCCATCGAGATGGGAATGAACCACACGGCGTATGCGCAATTCGCTTTGGCACCCTGCCAACGCTCTATACTTGGAGATCAACGGAAAAAGTTGCTGATTTTTTGCCAGAAATTATTTATAACCGCTTGTTCATGCACATACACACACACACTTACATACAGAAACGAATTGAAAAGATATATTTAAATGTATCTGTGTGTTATTTTCGACCAGCTCGCTCTTGGCTCTTTCTCAGCTGTGTTAACTTGGCCAGCACAAATGTGTATAACTCAATCCGAAAATATTAATTGCAGTCATTTTGTAAAACAGTTTGGGACAATAATGAATCAACTTCAATGATCAACTTACTCCGTAATCGAAAAGCTTAGACACAGGATATACATATATTTATTGCTTACCTGAAAAGAGAGAAATAGAAACGAGAAATTATTTATAAGAATGAGTAGCGAAACAAATAAATAATTCATAATTATAAACTGTGTTTTAATATTAATCTTAAGGACAGGTTGAGTCATATTTTGAAACGCATTCACCGAAGAAAGTAAATAAATATATTCAATGACCTTTAATACTGCGTCTTCTTCCATTTACTGTTTATGTAAATAAGCCAATTTTATAAGCAAACAGTGGGAATGATAAAACCATAATAAATTTGGGCAAAGTGAATTCCCACAACAAAACAAAAAGCAACACGAAATTGATTTTGGCAGCCAGATACTTTAATATAATGGAAGTATCTTGAAGCACTTCACATGCAAATCTATAAAATTTTGGCTTTTGCTTCGGGAACGTTTTATCATCTAATTTTTTTGCCCATCGAAAACACCCTCTAACAAAAGGCCAAACCGGCTCAAAGTCAATTAGCCTCTTGACTGAACCCTAATGATCCCTGCCCCCCACTGCAAGCCGCCCCCGTTAGCTCCTTTGTCCCCTATTCTGGCCAAGTTAATTGCGCAAAATGAGTGAAAAGCAGCTGCCGCCATGCGCCAAGCCACTTGAGAAACATATAATTTATTTTATTACATATATAAACCTTTATATATTAGAGTCGGTGAATAAAACATAATTGCTGCGGATATTCAGCATTTTTACTGAGATGCTTATGGTTCTGGTTCTGGTTCAGATTTCCCTTTACAGTACACAAAAATAAATATTTTAAAAAGTAGGAATAAAACATTAAATCGTGTAAAAAAAGGATACCGTTAAATTCTTTAAACGCAAACATATCAATAAGAATTCATTTGATCCTGTTTCATTTAGTTAATTTTATTTCTCTGTAAGGCTCCCCCCACCTCACATGGAAAACAATCGTAAAATGCTTAATTAATGCTCACCTACATGCGAGCCGGGGAAAGGTGGAAAAGTGGGGCAGGCCTGTTCAGGAGTCCTTTATCCCTCCGGAAAAGCGATGCGCCAGGAAGAGGCTGGGAGTCGCATCACTTTTAATTAAAAGATAAAAATTCCCTGTCCAACAGTTTACGAGGTGAGTGGGTGGGGCCAAGTATTACGAGGGGTACGGGTAATGTGCTCTACGAGGCGACGCGTCAAAACGCATAAAATGAAGAACAAGAAACTGTTAAAGAAATTAACGCACACAACGGAGACACAACTGGAAATTCAAGCCAAAGTGGCAAACAGAGCCGCAGGAAGGACACTTCATGGAAGGGAGAGGCTGAAGCTGAACACAGATGGAAAACTGTTAAAGGAACAACAAGCAGAAAGTGTGGGAAATGTGAACTTAAAACGCCCTGCTAAATCAATTTAAGCTTAATTCAATGAAATATGCAAAGAATTATTAAATTAATAAAGGAAAAGGATACCGAATTAAAGTCCATACAGCGGCCATTATGGAAGGTTATCAAATAAGAGTTATACGTAAATATTTGTCAGGAATATGCGTCAAACTATCAGGAAAATGAAAAATTCCGTGGGAAAAAATTGCATCTCAGGTATCCCGACTTTGAGGGCTTCCTTTGGCAAATATTGGTAAAAGCTTCCTGACTATACCGGAGTTCCTTCAGAAACTTCTCCCATGATTTCCTATTTACTGCATTTTTCTAATGGCTTAAACCCCGGAATCGATCGGCAGACTGCATTGACTGCTCCACTGCCATTTTGCTGATAAACTTTCGGAGCAGTTACGGGAAGCCCTTGTGAAGAAAGTGCGGAGAAAGGTGAAAGGGATGGAGAAAGGTACGGAAAAAAGGGAAAAGTCAGTGAGTGACAGAGCGTAATGTTTTCATGAATGTGTGTTTGTGTGTGGGTGGCAGGAGGTGTTGTTATTGTAACGCCTTGATTGCTGCCTGCCATGAAAACCTGCGGATAAAAAGTCAACTATTCCGGCTCTACCATATATATGCTCATATATAGCTCGGCTCCCTGCCAGCTGGAGTCAGTCGGAGAATGTTATGTTATTTTTCCCTTTATCCTTTTTTATTTTCTCCTCTTCCGCTATCCCACTTCACCTTTTTTTTGCTGATTTGAGAAAGCCAGTGCCAAAATGCCGTTGGGCAGAAAGGGGCGTGGTGCGAAAGAAAAAAAAAAACAAAACAAGTAAACCGGGCAAACAATCAAAGGTAAGAGAGAGGGGGTGGGGCCTTGGGCGTGTGTGTCATGTAACACACATACGAGCGTGTTTCCGAGTGTTGGTACATTAAGTGAAATGAAATCCTGTTAAGCGAAACAATGAAGCTATTAAAAAAAATATGTAAGCTCTACCTTCGCCATTTTCTATACCAGGAGTGGGTGCGATTTTCCTTTCACAATTTTGTGGAATTTTCCCCCGGCAAGGTAAACCTCATAATATCGTTTAATAAATACTTTACAGCTTGATTGATTGCACCTTCAACGTTTTGAATTCCTCAAGCGACAGGCAAACCAGGATCTCCTACCTTTGAAGTAGCTGCCGCTTAAGGACTACACAGAAAGTAAATACTAATGGTACTTTAGAGTCACATCATTTTTTTATTATCTCTATTATTATTATCTCTATTATTGTCAGTCGATGTCTTTGTTTTTTTTTTTCATTTAATTATTTGTAATATGATATTTATTTCTCGTTATGTAACTTTTCCTGGGTCTTGCGTAATTTATGCGTCCAGACTTTGGCCCAAAGGAAAGCAAGCGAGACCCCCAGATTGGGTCCCATGTGGCTGACTACAATCAAAGTGGCAATTGTGGGCTGGCCATTTGATGCCCCACCCCCAAGATTATCCCGGCTCCTTTCTCCGGTCTCCGCCTCTAAAACTCAGCGACCTGGAAATGCTCTCCCTTCCCGCCCGTTCGGAGTTGGGAACCCTTTTTGGTGGTCGAGCAGTTCCTTTCCAGAATTTCCTTCTTGCTGCCAAAGTATGTGCATACATTAGTTTGGACCTGAGAGAGTTCCCTGCCTTCGATGGTGATTAATGTGTCTCGGTTTTTGTTTATTTTTAGAGGCTTAGCCAAGCGCAAGAGCGTCACTAAATGTTTCAGTTAATTAGGTATCGATGAATGGACTAAAAGGAAACCAAAGGCTTCCTTTATTCGAGTTTATATTAAATGAATGAATAATTTAAATGGCGAAAAAACTAAATTAAATTAAAGTTTTCATTTATAAAGCCATTGTCAATACTTTTGTATTTGTTTCATTTGTCACATTAAAAATTGCTGATTCTGTACGACGCCTTTTCTGATGTGTTTATCTTAAACAAATGTTTATTAATTTATTTTTTTCTATAAAAGGCAATTATTGTCTCCATGTATTTTTAATATCAACTTTATGAATTTTTTAACATTCATAATATTTTTAAAGCTTTTTTTCATTATGGATATTGAACAAAAAAATGAAGATTCGTTGATATTGGTTTGAATACGATTTTTCTACAACTGTGGAAAATATGAAAAATGCTAAGAAAAACGTCAACATGAGTGGAACTTTCAATCCGTCGGGCATTTGTCAGTTTGACAGCCGCCCCCGCGCCACCCCTCCCCTTTTGACCAGATTCTTCACCCACCTTGGAGGAGCGGGTTTTGCGCCACTGCGAGGTTTTCTTGGTTGTCGTTGTCGTGGTGGTGGTCTCCTCCTCCTCCTCCTCGATGACGTCATTGTCTTTGGCAGAGTCTGCCATGGTGTGAGCTTGTAAGTGCTTGTGGAGTGAGTGTCCTGTTTGATGGTGTGTATGTGTGTGTGTGTGTGTGTGTAATCCTTTCTAGCCCCGAATTCTTTGCATAAATGATTCTTTTCTTCACAAATATTTTCTTATAATTTTCTTGAATGGAACTTTTTTCTTTACTTGTTTGAGTGATTCACGATTCTCACTCTTTCGCTCATTTTCACTGGAAACACATTAGATTTTCATTTCGATATCTGCACATGAATATGAATAAAATATAACTTATTATTTATTTATTTATTTCGACGGCTGATTTGTTATTCTTTCACGGTGTTTCTTTCGCGCCGGAGCGAATTTATGGCTGCAGCTGCCTCGAAAAGTGAAATTCTTGGCCATAATTAATTAAACCCGTTCACCAACAACATCAGCAATAAAACCAAAAGCAACGCGTTGAATTTCGAAATTTGTGCGCCAAAGTTGGTCGGCAATTAAATTCTGTAATTATTTGTAAATAAACGGCAATGGACGCAGATTTATGAACTTATAAATCCGCCACGGGGGCAAGCTTTCGGGGGGATCGGGTCGCGGGGCTGATCCATAAATTAAATTCGAATTTGACATTCATGAATTATGGAAAAGCCATTTCTCCGGCATCACCCCAAGTGTTCCAACCTCGTCAATTAAAATCCTTTTTTCTTGGAACCATAATTTCGGGCCAAAGGCGTCAACTTTCTTTATAATTAAGTATTTTGGCTTCTTTGACTGTGGTACGAAATGTTCAAAAATCTATTAAAGGATATAATGGATTGAGAAAATCCTAGCTATAGTTTACACAATACTAAACTTAAAAAACGTTTCAAATAAAAGTTTATAAATTTTTTTAGATACTAATTGCTTTTCATTTTTTTTAATATGGCTAAAAACTAAATAAAACTAACAGTGGCAAAAAAAATTTCGTTTTGGTGTAATTTCTGTGTTAATATATTTGAAATTGCCTCGGGCCTTGTTTATTTGACTGTTTCATATATTTTTTTCTAGTATTGTAGGTATTTTGCTGGATTTTAATCGTTTGAATTGTGTTCAGAAGGATTTGAATTCGTGTCAGTTTTTGTGGCCAAAAGTGTTTTATAACAAATGCATTTTAATGCACTTTTATGGACGGCAAGCATGAATGCCGCTGGGAATCATTTGTTTGTTATTGTATCACTGTTGTTGTTGTTGTTTTTGTTTCATTTTGTATTGTTGCTGTTGTTGTTGGTGGTGGTGTGTATTGAATTATTATTTGTTTGATTTGGGTTGCATGTTTCTGTGGTGTGTAGCACTTTTTGTGGGCTTTTTGTTTTTGTGTGTTGCGCCTGTTTTTGTTTCGGCTTCGAGTTGCATTGATAGCGCGTGGGTTGACGGGGTTCTCATCGGATATTATGGCATTATTGGCTGAATCTGTACGCATGCAAATTAAAAGTGGAACAACATTTGTCGGGCACAGTGTTCAGCCTCAGCCTCAGCCACAGACGCGCGTCGAACGAACTGAGTTAGCCCGAATTTCTTTTGGCCACCGCGAGCCGAAATAAGTGGCTAATACTTTGGCACGAGGGGTGAGAATAGGAGGGGGGGCGTAGAAAGCAAGAGAGGGTGCTAATAGAGCGGCGCACACAATCAACACTTAATGTGGCCGCGGGGAGCTGAAAAATTCCGCAATTCGCTCATCATCTTCAAAATGAAAAGCCACACACACACACCCACAACCACACTCTCTTTATGCCATACACATATTTTTTAAGTATGTGCGTGTGTGTGTGTGTTGCCATTTTTTCTTAACTTTTTATCATATTTTTTATATTCCACTTGCTTTGTTTCCCCCATTTTCCCATCGCAAGTTGTCAATAGTGCGTATGCGTAATATGGCAGTTTGTATTCAGTTTTCTGCCCTCAGACACTGTTTTCTCTTCTGCTCATCGCGAACTTTGCCAAAAACAGGTGAACACACAACTTGGTGGCGAATTCCTCGCCTCTGTCAGCCGAAAACACGAAAAACAAATTACGAGTCGGTGGGAAAACACAAACGCCAGAAAACCAGAACTCAAAATGTGATTTTCGCACTCAAAAATGTGATTTTCAATTTTTGATTTGAAAAAATTGGCTGCCTCGATCCCTGGGTGTGGATGCGACTGCTATTGGTGGCCAACTGATTGGAGAATCACACTTTTCGATCACATCCAACTGGCCCCATCAATGTGAAGTGTTCCGTTGTGGCTCTTTGTCGGCCTTTGTCCGGGGACCTCACCTTTTGTTTTGATATCTACACACGGCGGGTGTTAATCACTCTCGATCAGCCTTGTCGCGTGCTTATTGCGTTTCTGTAATGGGTATTTTTAGAGGAATCATTTCTTCCTCTATGCCCATCAATTGTGAACAAATTGCGTTTTATCGTGGACAAGGAAGCGGTGCTGTGTAGTTGATTCATCCGAGGAAATTCACAAAGCTTGCCAAATCTCGGCTAATGAGTTGTTTGCTTTTAATTACACAAAAATTTCATTTCATTTAAATTGCATTGATTTCCTTTTCGGGAGTTAACCAGAAAAGGATGGGATTAAAAATGTGAGGGTTCATCCCAAAGCCCAGCTGTCCTTTTAACCGTATAATTAATTGTTTCGGCGTTTACTTTTTTTTCAGCTTTCAGCTCCCCTGGCCGAAAAGTTTTTCTTTCTTTGGCCAACAAAAGTTGAGCAGGCACCACACCCCCCATGCGGGATGGCTGTTTCTCCAGCTGGGGCATATAAATAAACAACAACAAACGATTTGTAGGCGCAACGTCTGCTAAAAATAACGCTTTCGGATATTTCCACCCAAAAAAGCGAGAAAATAAAATATTATTTATAGCCCAAGGCGGCAATATACATACGTATGTGTGCCTGTGTATAACATAGTAAATCCATATGCAGTGAAATGATTTTTGAATTTCCAATTCGTAGCTGGATTTGCAGCATGTTGATGTAAAAATCACAGATGCAAATGCAACGCAAAAAAAAAGAGGAAAGGGAAAACGTACACAGCAGGGAAAACGGTAAAAATCAGGCTAGATAAATGGCGGATATCGGAAAACTGCTGAAAGCAAAGGTAGTCTGGGTAGTCTGGCATTCGCCTCTGCTCCCATCGATGTTTAACAAACAAAGGGTGCGAAATAAATCAGAATGGAAAGAGGGAGCGACAGGCATTAAAGGGCTTTAACCTCAGGGGAGGTGGGAAAGATGGTGGGAGGAGCTGGTGAGGAAAATTCAATTGCAACCGCAGTTTGAGAGCCATTGCTGAGGTGAGTCAAGGTGAGTTTTCATTTTCTTGGCAGTACGCCGCCCACATCCCACAGCATCATGTCAGAAATGATCATTGACATTGTCGCGCTGAAGGTGTTCCACACACACAAATGCTCTGACTTTTATTCTTCAGGTGTGTGGAGAGAAAATCACTCTCCGCTCTCTTCCAACTGCGATAATTGGCTCTTCGGCACGCACACACCTGCTGCTCCTCCCAAAATTAAATAAAAATAAAAGAACTAGAAGAGAGGTGAGCAAACTGTTGCTTCTTTTTGTTTTTGTTTTTTTGGATAGCCTTTTGGCCATTGGAGTGCAGGTGTGTATGGGTGAGTATTTGGCTGTGTCCATCTCATTCACCCACCCACCTGATTCATACATAGTTTTAGCTGAATGACCGCGTTGCTTTCAAGGTAAATCATTTTCATTTTCAGCCTCAAGATGGTGAGGAGGGTTCAAGAAAACTTTCGAAAATAAGATAGAAATTTTCCCAAAAAAAATTACAGGGTATTACTTTTGGTAAGCTATTCGGATGGCACAAAGCCCTATAAGTTTCAGCTTAAATGCACAGCATCCTTAAATACAAATAATGCTTTTCGCAAAGGAATTTCTCTCGGCTCCTTGCCCCCCTTTCCTTATCCGCGGTGGCAAAGGAATGTTTGGCTCGCCTGACCATGTGCCTGTCTACGCCCCATAAATATTATTTAATTTTATATATGTTTCTTTCCAAGCCATTAAAATTATGTAGGTTATAATTTAAATAATCAAACAAAACGACCAGCGAAGAGGGGCGAAGGGACGAGAAGGAGAAAGAGAGACCAGGCGAAACATCAAATGGAAAGCAAAGATGTTTCTGAAGAATTTCACCTCGTCTGGGGTCGCCCGTCCAAAAAATAATAGAAGAAACCGCGGGTAGATATACTTTGTAGAGAGAAGAATCACGAGCGGAGGACTGTTATGCGGAATATTTATAGATTTTGTTATTGTCCAAGTGTGTTGATGGGTCTCTTAAACGAAGAGGTGGACACATAAATGGGGGGTGACCAAACACAAGTTCAGGGATTATGGGCTTGGGCGAGCAGAAGCCTATCAATGAATCAATTTTAAATGATTCAAAAATATAAATTAAATTATTTGATACGGGAATTATGATTACTTTTTTAATCCGATTGCTGTGATACACAAAAAATGGTATTTGAAATTTCACTTTAATGCTTTTATTGTTTTGCGACACGTATTTTATAGTAAAATGTTCCCTTGTTTGAAACTCCCCAAAATAATATTCGTCTGCCAACAATCAGCTATAGATTCCATTAAAAACGTGCCCATAAAATGATCATCAAACGATGACAGCCATAAAAGCGAGACAGAAATAAAGATAAAGACAGAAATAGAGCGACACTCTGGATATTTAATTTGCATTAACGAGCTGTTCGAGTGGTTTCTTCTGCAGTTGTTGTTCCCTGCATGTTGGATTCGTGTAAATTAATAATTTTCCCCATTTTTTGGCCCTCGCTAATGGCCAGTTGATTTATGGGCACCGGAGTCAGTGCCACGTGACATTTTTATGGATGTTTATTCCCTGGTTATATGCATTTCTGATTGTGGCTAATCGTCCCTAAGCCAGTGTGTCGTACATCAATCATACGCCCTGCTCAACATTCTCCGAATTCGATATTAAGCATACGCCGTGTGGGCTGGGGGCTGGGTGTGCCGAATATGTTCCCAGAATAGCTGAGCTGAACAGATTTGGCAATCAAACTGCAGTTGTTCGCGTGTCGAGTTGCTTAAATGTCTTCGCCCACTTCCGGGATCAGTCCATTTTCCCCGGCCCTGCCACCGGCCCCGAGGGGCAACTAATTAGAGAAGCACATGTGGCGATCAACTTGCAGTTGCTGGCGCATTTCAATTTTATTTCAGTTCGTTGATTTTTTTTGTCGTTTCTATGCTTTCTATGCTATGTGCTCCTCCGTTTTCTATCCTGGTTGAAAACATTTCGTTGCTAAACCATCATCCAACAAGTCACATTTTTTCGAATGCATTGCCATCGGGCATCGGGCGAAACAGAGAATGAAAATCGTTTTAGTGGAAATAAATTGGAAATCTTTGAAACATATTCTGAATGTTGTGATAGATTGCGAGCATTTTCAGCTGTCATGTGTTTGTGTGTGGGTGGGTGGATGTATGTTTGCTTTGTTGCCTGTTGCCCGTTGCCGTTTCCTACGATTTCTATGCATATCCGCTGTATTCGCCGACTTGGCATTGTTTGCATTAGTGGGAGTCAAAAGCCATGAAAATCAAACAAAAAAATTTGAAGGAGGTATGATTTTATTACAGCCATCACATATGTAGCTTTGAAGGATTTGCCCTAAAAGGAAACGCTGCCATATTGCTTTCAATAATTCGTTGCATACTTTCAGGAACATCAAGAACAAAGGCCATCGGAAATCAGTGGCAGCCACAAGTGTTAAATGCTAATAAGTCGAGCTTAAAAAAATTGAATTCGCTATTTAATTAAACCAATGTGGCCAATAAAAACTAAGTGCAATTATAGCTCATTAAAAATCAAATGCTTAAATCAGAAAAAAATTGGTAATTAATAAAATGACATTTGGATTTAACGTGGATTTATATATTAAAATATTAAGCCATTTAATGTGACACAATGACGTTATTGGATTGCTAATTACAGACTGAAAAACTGCATTTTACAGTTCAAATAATTGATATCGTAAGGATCCTAGTTTCGGCCTGAAATATTACCATTCCTCATTCGATTTCCTGCACCGTTTCCCGAACCACAACACATTTTGATTGATTGCGCGAACAAGACAATAGGGAATTGGCGCTGGGAAATGATTTTTCGAAATGTTGAAATCAACCGGAGGTGCCAAAGAATCGGAGAGCATATTCATGACAGCTGCAGCTGTGGATTGTGGGTGGCCGGTTGGCGGTTGGCGAATAGTTTCCCATTGTGCGCGAATCCCCGGCCAAAATGTGTGCGAATGGCCACGGGGAAGTGGAGGTACGGGCTGACCGCAGATGCATTTAATCAATCTAATGCATTCGGTCCTCAAACCACGCCACCGAGTTAAATGGGAGCACTCATCAAATTATCACCTCAAAATCTCAATCGCTCATGAACAGCACACTAATTAAATAAAAAGGTGCAAAATGTTGCAGAAGGTGAGGGAGCTATTTGCGAAATAAAAGAGAATAAAAGTGTAATAATAAAAGCGAAGGAAAAATTCTGCAGAGAATGTAGAAAGTGCAGAGTTGAAAATAAATATTTGCCAGCTGGTTTCATCAGCAGAATTGAAGGATAAAGAAATTAAAAAGGGAGTAAATATAAAATCATGCAAATTTTTCAACCATTTTTCCTAAAGCATATCTATATATTAAGGACATTTTGATTTAAGTCAAGTAAACACAAAATATGAAAGTATTTATTTTTTTGCGTGTCTGTGAGCTTCTTAAAGCGATACACTGAGAAGGAGACCACAAACTGTTTAGCAAAATTGCTAATAAACCAGCACAAAGCACAAATAATAAGATGGTGGCAGAGGGCGGACTCGGGAGAAATAACAAAGGCTGAAGGCAGATAAAGAGTGTGTCGATAGCAGCTCAACGTACAAGCAATAAACGTGGGGGAAACTCCATGGAAAATCGAGGGAAATGGGGGCCACGGAAAGAGATTAAGCGAGAGAGGCAGTCAACGTTTATTTTTAAACATATTGAAAAGGCAAGAAAGAAACGGTTAAGTTAAGGCATCAGCATCGGCATCGGCCGGGGCAAGCGCAGCGAATGAAAACAATTTTATTAAGTGAAAAATACGAAGGCAGAAAATAACCCGCAGCCAAAATAAACAGACCAAAGCCAAGGCAGGGCGCGCAAAGGAAGAAAGAAACATAAAAAGCGAACTCAAGTCCTTGGCAGTGGCGAAATTCTTGCCCCAAACTCAACGGGTTGCCCCAAAGGAAAAGAGCGGGTAGTGGGCCGGGCAGGGGACGGGGGACGGGGACGTCTGCCAAGGAGCATCGTAGGATATCTGATTGAAAGATGCGTCGAAGCGTCGTTGTCGGTGTCGGCTCACCTTGAACCACAGCAGGAATAACAACACAGCAGCACCACTCAAAACCATGAGCACCACACGCACGTTTCACTGAAAAAAATACTTTTTTTCATATATTTAAAATTTATAATTTTTTTCTTTAAAAAAGATACTTCTTGGACGAGTTGAAGGCATTCTAGGATTTATTTTTCCGCCACATTTTTATAAGGTAGGCCCTGGTTTTTTCAAGTGTCGATCAGACACAATTAAGTGCAAAGAAAACGGAAGCAGACGACAAAATTTTACGAGCCAAGCAACCGAAAAGTGTTGGCCCGGGGGGTTGGATGGGCGCGGGGCCAGGTAGCAGCAGGTGACAAAAGCAGCGACGACGTCGACGAAGCTGGCGACTTCTTTACATAAAAGATTGACAAGTGATTTTCACACCTAAGTGGCAAGCGCAGGAAACACACAAAAACACACAAAAGCAACAACAAGGTGGGGCAAAAGTTTTGAGAGTTGCCTCGGTTTACCATCGCCCCTGCCCCTCCCTGGCTTTTCCTGCTGCTCTTGGGTTATTTTTTGGAAAATTTGTTGGAGGAAATTGTTTGGGGCATTGTTCGTGTGGCTTAGTTAGCTAAGTCGATAGATTTTCTCACCCTTGGGCAGTTTTAATTTGTTGGGAGGCGGCAGGGGAGGACTCCGGTTCTGACCATTGGAAATGTTGCAGAATTTGATGGAATGATTGAATGGGAAAATGGGGAAAAGTTTGGAAATTTATTTGATTAATTTTAGTGCTTCACCCAAATGTGGTCGGAATGATTGAAGGGATGGCCCTTTGAATTTAATCTTTGATATTAAGGCTAAAGGGAAATAATTTAGACAATGTGGCAGGCAGGTGTTGCATGGAAATGGAAATCATTTGGGTAACCTCTTGAACTGAATAATGTTTGAAATATTAATTATGTAAACAATAAACCATTTTTAAGTCAAAGGCCGTTTATAGTTGCAGGACATGATTCAGTCCTTTTTGCTCATCAAACAACCAAATAAAATTTAATTGATTGCACAGTTTATGCTCTTTTTATTATTATTTATCCTAACACAATCACTTTTTGCCAATTCATTCGCTGCCATTTGAACTTAATTTAACAAATCATTGAACGAAATTATTCTAGGACCTCTAATTGTTATTTCAACTTGACAACAGAGCACATTTCAATACGATGCTAGAGATTTATGGGGGAACCGTCCGGAATCTGGATCCGACCCTGTGCCCCCTGGTGGGTGACTTACCGCATTGTCAGTGATGGCCATGGTGACTGTTTGGCTTCCTGGTGGTTTTTGGGAGCTTGTCGGTGGGCCAAGGGCGTATCGAGGGGAGTGGGACTAATCCGCTTTTGCCAAAATCGAAATTAACTTGAATGGGGCAATCTTTTCTATTGCGCAGAATTTCAATTCAAATTTTTTGTAGTTTTCGTTTCAATGGTGAAATATATAGGTGTACTATATATATATGTATATCTTTTTTGGATTACACCAATACACACACACACCTCAGCTGGATACACGGACACATCAATAATGGAGATCGCACGTCACAAAATACGTAGAAACGGGTTACGAGGGCGAACCGAGGCAACTACAGAGCGAGGGGGGATCCAAAACTAATCTATTTATTTAGCTGACTGGACTGGCCATTTCATTTCAGTCCAGCTGGTGCTATAAATCAATAGTTTCGGTTCGATTGGTTCGATTCACGATGGACTTGTCGGTGCGCGCTGCTTTGTTTTTGGGTTTCGCGATGCAACTGAATGCAAATCGAAAACTGCATCGAAATGCAATCAAAGTGCCAATTGACGTCGCCAACGACGAGCTCTATTGTCCATCTATATATATCTGAGAAGGTGTTGGGTTAACTTTCGATTTCTTTTGCTGTTGACGAATTCCCGGCATTTTCACAAATATATTCTTTGCAAACTTTTCGAATTCCTTGTCAGCGAACGAAAATGGCCACCACTGCCACGGTCAAGTGCATCAAATTATATTGAACATACTCATAAATTTTGTATTATTGTTAATTAAAGATAACTCCAATATATTTGCCAAATAATTGCCATTGGTCCAATTGTTTCATAGTTATGGCCAGCGAGCGGCAAATCCAGAAATTTTATTGAAATGATGAGATTAAAACAAAGTCAATTGGGAGCATGGCCGAATGTCAATTTTCGGTCTGGGGATTTATGAACCGGATTAGGTGCCATCTGATCATCATCCAAATGGAAATACAACTTTTCGGGGATTATTTATTTTGCGGTTGGGCGATGGGGGAGCCGCCTGAATTGGAAATGGAAGCCACAAGATGATGGCTCTATGTAAACATGCAAATGTCAGTTTGCAGTGCCGGCCGAATTATGTTTGAATTGGGTTACGCAAATGTTTAAGTAGCTGTAGTCTGTTGGCGCAGCTGAATTAATTTGCAAATTACATTCGGGCCAAGACACAATCACAAATTTGATGTGTTAATTGAAAGGAAATGCTAATAGCTCGGGGTGCCATTTAATCAGCCTAATATCTAAGAGCCTGGCAATTTACAGCTAATTGGCTTGTTTTTGTTAAGGTAACCGGAGCTGGAAGCCTTTGTTAGGTGCTTACAAGCGGATCAAAACGAACTGAACTGAATCTGCACAATTTCCTCATCGAATTGCCAAGAGATTTTCGTTTTCGCTGTTGGCTTTTTCGTTTCTTGGCCCGGCACGCAGAAAACTACGCAAAACATTTTGTAAATTGAATTTTATTTGTTGAGATTTTTGCGGGGGATAGCGCGCAAATGTAATTGAAATAAATTTTCAATAGAATATCCGCCCGAAGTGGCGGAAGCTTATGGCAGGCAATGAAATTATTTGTTTGTTATTCTGGCTAAGATGTAACGCTCTGAAAATCCAGCCAAAGGATGGGCCCGGTCGCACAGGACGGGGTGGCGGGGCCACTGAAGCACTGAGAAATGGGCGAATTTCCGTTGTGGCAGGTCAAAGTGCCTGAAGGATGAGTTTAGACGGGGACGACTGGGTGCGATTTCGGATTTGGATGAGGATTTGGATTTGATCTGGATAAATAAATAAAGCAAAGTGTTTGAAAATTACATGAAATATGTGCCAGTCATAAGGCGGATTTTATTTGGGAAAGGCGTCGGAGAAGGGTCGGAGAACGGAGAGCAGGGGGACAGGGACAGCAAATCGCTCAGCGGAATAAATGGCACGTTCATCATACGCCCCGTGTGCTCTGAGCGCACACAATTTGGCAGCTTTATTTATATACCCGCCAGTACATACGCCCCAGCATGAATGCGGGGATCGTTTCTGGCAAATATGTTGGTTCGCCTTATGTTTTCACGCAAAACGTTTGCTTTTCAATTATATAAACATATTTCGATTGTATTCAGTCAACGGACGAGGGCGAGACACGACCAGCGCGTGGGGTGGGGGTGGGCCTGTGTGTGCATTAAAATTATAAATTGTTTGAACAGCCAAAGGCACAAATAAATAAAACACAGAACCATGAACGGAGCAACACGAAATGAGACGCCAACGAAATGAAAACGAAGCGCATAAATAACTGACCAAATGTACTCGAAATTTGGAATGAATTGGGGGCGGTTGGGGTCTGGGTGGGTGTTTGAGATCAGGGGCACGAAGGGTGGGGTGGCAGGGAAATCCTTGGGAATTGCAACAAGTGAATGGAAGCTAAGCGAGCATCAAAGGCCAAGAAACGCCTGACATTGAATTGTCTTGTTGTGTCACAAACTTTGAAAAGACTATTCAAAGGCACTTGAAATAATTTGTGTTCAAAAGTATTATTTGAAAAATTAATTCTTAATTAAAATAAAAAATATAAAAAATATAAAACAGCTTTTTATTAAAAAAAAATTATTTTTAAAAAACATATATTTATTTTCAGTGTAAATCACGCACACTTTCACCAAAAATGTTTCAGTGGCCGCCTGTGAAATATTTGTTTGGACTTCAACAGGCGCCATCGTTGACAGCTGTCAATAAATGGCGGCGAAGGGCAAAGGGCAGGTGAAGGGTAATATGTGTAGGAGGATTGTGAAGGGATGTGCAAGAGCAAGGGGATATCGCTATTTAGCGGACATTGCAAATTGTGGGGGGGAACATGGCCCTGCTCCGATTAGCGCTGCGGCTACCCACATTTTGCGGATTGCGCTGGCGAAATTGAAAACGAATTAATATATCAGAGCAAACACAATAAAATCATAGCAAATTGCTGTGGCCTACGATACGGATTCGTGGCCTGTGTAATCGCTTGGAAAGCTCCATATAGTTTGCTCTCATCCGCCTTCGCATCCGCAACTTAGTCCCTTTAGAGCTGAGCTGGTCCCTCATGGATTTTCAATTAATCTCGGTTCAATATTATGATGTCTAATCAAGAGAATCCTGGCCAGGACGGCCTGACAATGGAACTCTGCAGCCGTGACTGTGCCCCGCAGGAAATTCCATTATCCTCATGTGTGTCCAATATTCTGTGTTGCTGGTGGTGGCGGTGATGTTCCTTGGCTATGTGGGTTTACGGCTTGTTGCACAAATTAGCATGCCCCATTTGAGCAGGACTTATAGCTGGGTAAACGTTCGCTTAATACATTCCGATGTTGCAAGAAATCATATTCCTCAAATATTTATAGACTTGAAGAACACCGAAATATCACACAAATTCCTTCTATTTAATGAGCAAATCGACAAACAAACGGAATATCCTTAAATCAACTATGAAATTTATGACAGTTTTCCAGGAGGCTTGAATTGAAACGGAGGTCCTGGTCAGAACTGTGACTTTATTTAACTAATTTTGCATTTTCAATTTGAACTTGGCTTCGGTCACGTAGCCTTGCGGCTGAAACTTTGACCTGTTAAGCGCATAAAAATGACAAACACGCTACGTGACTCATTAGCTGAGTTTTGGCCGGGTAAGGAATGGCCAGGAGGGGCAAGTGAAAGCGAGAGTGAGAAGTTCAGTTTAACAGTTCATGAGTTCAGGACGTTTAGCGACGGACTCCGACATCAGCAACGCAATTAGTTCCGTAAGCTCGCTCCGGGCGGGGCACACAAGCATACTATGAATACCCATACGGACATATGTGTCCACTGCAAAAATATATTCCATCTACAGTGAAAATTATCCTTAAAAAATCCCTTTATTAAATCAAATGAAAAGTTAAGCCAACGGTGCGTATAAGTAATATTTGTTGAACAAAGCATCACTTTCTTTTAAATTGATAATTGAGTGATTTTTTTGCGATTTTTTGTTCTGTGCCAGGGATTCTATATCCTTATCCACAGGACCCAGCTTACACAGCTCATGCGTTTCCATTTGAATTTTGGTCCCATAAAAACGAGAAAAGGCCGAGTCGACCCCAAAAAGCAAATTGCAATGCAAATTTAATTTGGCTGCCATAAAACTCGATGAAAGAAATGGTGGGGAATGGGGAGGGCGGAAATGGGGTAGCAGGGGGCGGGGCGGAGGCCAGACAGTCGTAAAACAGCAGCACAGAAATCGAAGATTCTCAGGAGGCGGAGGGGCAAAGATACGTTGGCCGCGGGGCAAAAGGAACTGCATGCGTGAATGGCGCGCCAAGCCGGAAATGCAATTTGTAATTTTGTGCAACGATTTGTGGCAATTAATTGCTGAACCGCCAGTACCCACTTGCAGCATCGAAAAAAAAAGTATAAATCCCCAACACCCCCAGCCCCATCCTCGACACATAAAATGCGCGCCAGACCGCAAGACACGGAAACCTCAATATTTATTTTTTTGCTACTTTTTTACATTCTTTTTTTTATTTTTTCATTTTTGTTATTCTTTTACATTTGCGTTTTCGTTGGTAGTTTATTTTTTAAATGTTTTGTTTGTCGGTTTTCTTGTAAATTATTTTTTTTTGGTGCCTTAGTTGTTTGGTTTTTTATCCTTTGTATTTGTTTCATTTGTTAGCGGCACAGAATTTATTGCATTTAATTTTTTTGCGATTTCTTGGCTGTCAAAGATTTTGGGGATTTTTTCTGGCATCATTCGCATCGAGTATTTAAATGATTTCAGCTTAACATTATTAAATTTTCTGTTTTTTATTCGGACTCGCCCGTTTCGTCTCAGAAATTGAAATCTTTTGTGATAATTTGCGCCGAAATCAAACAGCTGCAAAATTTGTTTTTCGCACACTTTTTTTTTTTTTTGAAATATATTTTTTATTTTGACTTTTCCTCGGCAACGTCGCCTATAGAAAGTGTGGCCGGACCAGAGCCATATATATGATCGCCTATATGTCCGAATATATCAGTGTCGCGTTGTATGTGTGATGTATAATGTAGGGGAAAGATTTATAATATTTGTGGGACCGTATAAACAATTTGTTAAGACGCACATAGAGAAATGGCATTTGGTATAAATAATATAACCAGAGTTCGCCATGTTTTGGCCAATTTCACAAGCTAAGAGATCAGTGCATGAGAAGATCCCTTCAAAAAAGCAACAAATGATGATTTATAGTGTTTCATAAGAGAGGCGTTTCAAGGGTGGCGAATTTTTGTCGAATATCTTTCTATAATTGGCATAAGTTTTCAATGATACAAGTAGTTCTTGGAAGGAGGAAAAATTAATGGATCGTAGGAAAAATACTTTTTTCTGGAATATTATGAGTTCAATGTCTATAACATTTGAGTAAACAATTCTGAATAAGTGAATGCTTTCAAGAAATCGAAATAATATGAATGGGCTAATACCCACTTGAATACCCATTTCCAATTATTTATTTCAATAA
This sequence comes from Drosophila varians, assembly GCA_018150405.1. Taxonomy (NCBI): domain Eukaryota; kingdom Metazoa; phylum Arthropoda; class Insecta; order Diptera; family Drosophilidae; genus Drosophila; species Drosophila varians. The sequence goes on from JAECWK010000015.1 coordinate 7,379,990, forward strand.
TTTTCACTCACCTCGGTTATTTTCATGGTGCGCTTGACCGTTTTGCGGGTGACTTCGGTGGTCTCCTCCACCACATCACCATCCTCGTCAATGGTCTCGGTGACCATTTTTTCGGTCTCCCCGGGAATCACTTCCTCCGTCTGCTCGGTTACCACGCTGCTCTTGCTTTCGGCATCCGGCTGGGCTTCGGGTTTGGTCTCCTCCTCGGCGGAGCCACCAAAAACATCCTCAATGTCCGACATGATTGCTGATTTGAGGACTTCTTCCTAGGACTTATTTCACTTGAGACTTGAGTTCGTTTCTCTCTGAGTTGTGTTCACTTTCACTTGGTTCGTTCCACTGATCCACTGATCACTGATCACAACAACAACACATAACACGCAGAAATGCTCGGTTTCTTTTCTTATATTTCTTTTTACTAGATAGCTTGTTGCCTGAAAAAAACAAACGAACAGAGCTAGAAAAATTAATTTTCTTCTATATTCCGCTGTGCTCTTGGCAGCCACTGAATATTATATAAACAAGTGGAATTTCACTGTACGATCACTGTATAATAACTTTTATTCCGATTGCTATCGCTAACAGTATCTGATCCTTTGGCGTAGAGTTTGCGATCCTCACGGCTAGTGCTTGACTTTCAAACTGTGAGAGCGATATGTCGTTCAGCGGCGACGAAAGGCGCGTCAACAACGGTGAATGAACAACGGGACTGTGGGAACAACGGAAGAAAGCCAGCGGAATAACGGAACAATGGGGACAACGGAACAAGAGAAAGTCGCGTGAAGCGAAACAAATTGAAATGGCAATTAAAATCGTCCGGAATAATTACGGAATAACGGAACGCACACGAGGCGAATTACACGATCACGGGTCTTCTTCTGCTTCTGTTTTAGATTCTGCTTCTAATTCCGCTGCTTCTGCTTCTGCCGCTAGTGCTGCTTCTAGTTAGAATATTCTGTCGGCTACCGGAACCGCCGGAGAGCAGACAAAGATGGCCTACATATCCGGGCAGGGTGTGGGGGCCGGAGCCCCAATTGGCGGCGGCATAGGTGGAAGCGTGATGGCTACACCAGACACTCTCTACAATTCTCCACACTCTCTCCAAGAATCAGAGAAAGAGAGATTGGGGATATCTCTGGTCTGCTTTTTGCCTACTCTCACCCATTGCTGACGTTTCCTTACAGTGAAAAATAAAGTTTAAGGTAAGGAAACGAAGGTCCTTTTCCTCAAAAGAATCTAAATTTGTAGAAAATGTCAATAAGAGCAAGCATTTATTTTTGTTTAAACAAGAATTAATTCTAAATACAAAATATTTTGTGTTGTGTATTTTAAAATGTTGATCTCTGCGTTTCAAAAGTTTTAGTTGTTTTTCCTTCCTTTATTTTCAGTTCAACTTGCGTCCAATTTTTTGTATTTTCTTTGAGCAAATGTGAATATGAATGCGAATGAGTTTGCTCGCTAATTGTTCGGCTGTTGCAATTTCTTCGTCCGGCCAAGCGATAGCAATTAGTACGGCAGGCCGACGTCAAATTTCAAACTCGTTTCCGTACTCCCTCGCCACTCGACTCCCATGTGGTCCCATGTGCGCGGAGCTATTTCTGGTGCTATCCCGAAAACAATGGCCCCAAAAAGAGAAAAATGGGAAGCAAGAGAACGAAGTTGGCTTAAAATAGCTAATAGACTGGGACATACCATGCAAACATAATAAATTGCTTTATTTTTTTTTTAAAGTTTGTTTAACATATCTTGTTTCTAATTAAAAGACCAGTTGTCAGTCACATTACGTATACGACCAGTTATACCTTTACACTATTTCATATTACGTATACGACCCGTTGTACCTGAATTGATGAGGATTCGGTAATGATTTTTTTCTTTAAAAATTTGTTGATGGAAGTGGAGTATTAATACTTCGATATACCCAACCAAGTATCCCGGGAAACCCAACCATGAGGCTGATCTGGCTGGCCATTTGGCCGGTCGACATTTGGCGTTGTCTTTTCAGTTTTCAATTTTTTTTCTCAACAAAAAGCCTTCTTTTTTCGCGTTGCCGGCATTCGACAGATGAGCAGAGGCAGTGCATCGCTTGCAAACCCATATCCATGGGATTCGCCGGCAATCGTACAGGGTGCCTTTGGGCCAGGGGCATCTGTCAGTGAGCCATCTCGAGTGGCTTTACCTTCTGCCTTCCATCTAATTTGATTTTGTGCTTATTCCAATTTAGATGTGGATTTTGATTAGCGAATGGTTTCAATTGCTGGCGTTTCGGGGCTTTCGTTTTGACAGCGATGTGCGGACTTCCTGTATCGCATCACGACTGCAAGATATATGAAAGACAAGTGTTTCGAACGTCCCGCCGCATTCCATCTGTGACGCCATCTGTGCTTGTACGCATATGAATTTCTCAGGACAGCTGCTCGGGATCCTTTTGGCGTCGAGAAATCAGCGTTCAAATATGATTAATAAGTAATTTCTTTGTCAACAACCGACTCGGATGGCCCGGGATGACGACAGCGATAACGAATCCGGTATACCATACATATAATATATAACGACAACGACTACGGAATGGAACTGAAGGGAACGACGCCATGGAAATCTTTAATAAAATACATGCATAAATAAATTATAGGGAAAGCAGAGCCAAGGCAAAACAAAGTGGGGTGAGATGAACTGCGCTGAATGGATGTGAACGGGTAATAAAACAAAGCGACGACAGTCGAGATACAAAGCCGTGGCTAAAAGGGGTCGACCGGGGGAGTGGTAGGGCGGACAGGGAGTGGCAGGGTGGCTTATATGCAAGCGGAGCGTGACCGCACTTCCTTTTGGCCCGGCTTTTGCACCCACACACTCTCCCCAGACGGCTCCTTGGCTTTGGCCTTGGCTGTTTTCCTGTTTATTCCTCAGTTGTAAATTGCACAAAGTAAATGAAGTACTTTTTATTATAAGCCAACAAGCCAAAGTTGCCTATTCAATGCACTAAGAATAAAGTTTCAAAAAGTCTTTTTTAATTAGTAAATATATACATGTCAGGTATATTTTTAATGTTTTATATCTTGTGATATCCTTTCACTGATCGATAAATAATGAAATTGTTTAATGTCCTTTATTCTTGCGGTGCATCCACCCCATCCCCCCATCCTACTCGAAACTTTTCTTTGTATGCGTTGTCGTTTGCCAAGTGTCGTTGACTCCTACTGACCTAGAGGGAATATAAAACCAGGGAACACCCGGGGGCTTGGGGTGGTCGAGGAAAACGCATGGCAAGATTCATGTGTAGAACACAAAGATAATTCTCGGATATGAAGAAAAGTTTCGTTTCTGGCCCGATTTTCCTCGGCGGAAGGCCCGAAAAGCGGAAGGCCCGAAAACGATTTCTGTCAACTTCTGGAGAATTTTCATTGCCTGCCGTCCAATAATTGAGCTGTCGGTGGGGTAGGGGGGGCAAGGAAAATGCAAAGACGGAAAATCTACTGGCAATCGACCATTGAAAAGTTCAGATTGCGTGAACACACACACACACCCCACCCATACGCCCCATACTCCACTTATTTGACTTGCGATTTTCCGTTTAACTCAAGCGAAATGCAGTTAGTGGCAGCAACAGCAGCAGCAGCAGGAAAATGAAGAAAAGGCAAACACACACATACACATGCACAAACACAAGCACAGATGAGTGGAAATGCAATTCTGGGGAAACTAAAACGGAAACTGCTAGCACGAGGCATTTTCCATGGCAGACTCTTAGGTGAAAGTTGCCAGGAAGCATTGGAATGTCTCTAATCTGAGCGCCAGAATGAGTGCTGGTATGAATAAATCTGCACTGGCCAAGAATCTGGGATCGGCATTGTTTACCCTTCACCCACAGCATCCCGGACTGAGCATATTTCTAGGAATTCTTCGGCCACTGCCAATGTTTGCCCTCGGAAGTATCCTGCGGAAAATGTACGTTTATCAGAATTCAAGTGGGTCCCAGCCCTTACCGCAGCTTTACACAAAGAAAAATGTATACAACTTAACTAAAAACATTTAAAAATTATAATCAGAATATTCTTATAATAATATAATGAATATCTATATTAATTTTTTTTTATTTTAAGCTAAAAGGATATCCAGTCTTTGTAAATGTTTAAACGTGTGAGCGAAGCTTAAAGGTCGGTGGGTGAACTGCAACTGGCCTGGCTATCAGAAAGCGCAGGCTTGGAGCTAAAAGAATGGGTTGCTGGAACTGGGATTGTTTCTAAGCATTCTGTTGGTTCTGGCCCACGCATTCGCATTTGTATCAGTATCTGTAGCCGCACCAGTAGTTGTATCTGTATCTAGAGCCACGCTGCGGGCTGTGGGCAGTAAGCAAGCGAAGCAGAAATGGAAATAAATAGTTGCTTTGCTCTTTTGTCTAATTAAAACGTTTCATTTCGTTCCAGCTCCATTTGTTGACGTCACACGCACAGTTCACGTGTGTGTGTTTTTACCCTTTAAAAGTTTTTCTGGGGCTTATGGCTTATATTGTCATTAAAATTCAATGGGCTATTGCTGGACAAAGTTTTATAAAAAGTATAAGTACTTTGGATTAAAGTTCTGTAAAAGATACAAAACAACTTTTATCCAAAAATTTGCTTATATTTGCTAGGATCCTTACTTGTTATTAAATATTACTTCCATATATAAAATGTATTTCAAAAATATAGTACAGGATAAATAGTGGTCCTTACTTAAGATTTCCTTTACCGGAATTCCATGTTTTTCCTTCTTCCCTTTTTGTGCGTGACAGACAAACGCACGGGCGCACTTTCCCAACTTTTCCCCATGGCCCACCCCCTGAAATATTCCCCATCGTTAGCTGGTCAAACGGTTTCGTCTTCATTTGGTTTTCGGTTCGGTCTTTCTGGCCAGACGACATACATATGCTGGTTCCTGCTTTGCCATTAAGATGATTTATGAACGGAAATCATTTTTCGACCAGTGCGGCTTTTCAGAGTCCTCCAGCATTCCAGGAGGGTGGTGCGATTTTTGTTACATTTGTCGATGCCTCCATTTTGAGAGCCCACAGCGCCCCCAAGTATGCAACAGTTTACAATTTCGTTTCCGTTTCCGGCAAACTTTGCCTTTACACTCGGCTGGTTCTTTTAATTTGAAAACCAATGCTACTTCTGTTTCAGTTCGTTTCGATCTGACTTCATTTTCGAAAGGGAAAAGTTTCAGAGAGCAGCTGGCCGCAGATTGATGAGTTTTCCTTTTTACGGGTGGAGAATTAATTTCCCTTTAACGAATTTCGCCAACTTTGATATCATCATGGAAGATGAACTAATTCTGTGTTTGGGGATTGGGAGCAACAAGTGGTGGATGGATGGGTGCTACATTTATGGCTAAAAACATTATTCTGGCTCGAAGCTTAAATGGCAGGGAAAAAGCTTTGAAGTGCTTTTAGGCATTTATTGTATTCTATGGACAACAACCAAGAGTATAAAGCTTGTTTTTGTAACTTATTAAGTTGAATTCGTTTATTATTATTAAAAGTTTACATTTTGAGAAAGTTTGAAAAATCTTGAAAGTTATAGTATATAGTTTTGTATATATTGGGAATATTTTTTAGCAAAAAGGAAAATAGTTTTTCAAACAAAATTTGTTACGATTAAGGTTATAGCATTTAATGGGGAACCCCGAAGCCAACCAGCACAGCTGACTCATTTCCTCTTAAACAGGTAAAACCCCAAGAGGGGAATTTCTTTTCAAAATCAACAAGTTCTTGGCCAAGTCCATTAAAGTCACATTTTGAAATCAGCGCTCTCTCTGCGGGTAAACAAAGCTCTTTTTGTATGCGTTGTGGGAGGCTGTGTGGCTTTCAGTCATTTTGGTGTGAAAACTTTCTCTCGCCGTTAAGCTATGCTTTCGTATGCGAGATGCTCTCCGCGAAGCTCTTCCGAACCGGTTAATCATGAACGAACCGGGTAAGTGAATGACGGATAAGACCAACTACTAACTAAGTCGGCCCAACGAACAGGTTCGTTTTGTTTTCGCAGTCAGCAACATCGTGAGCACCGCTTGACTCAAAGTACATATATTTTTATTGTATATATATTCAAAAAGTGGGAGTTGGAAAATACAGAGAGAACATCGGAGAGTGTTCTAGTGCAAGCCAAGCTTGAGATACACTTGAAAGAAACAAGAGTGCGGTTTTAAACAGAGAGCTAAAGGCCCAGAAACACAACAAGTGAAAGTGTAAGACCCACAATAACAAACCGAATACTCGAAACCAAAAACCAAAATAAAACCAGATTATTCAACTGATTACTCAACGATTTCGTTTGTGCATTTGTGGATAACTTATATATTTTTAGCTGCTAATTGTTCCAAGTCGAAGGTCATGCGATCCCCTTCGATGGCCATGATTTGTGTTCAGCTTGGATTACATTTTCATTTGCTTATTATCTTGTTATTCAGTTGTGATCTTTGATATACTCGATTGTTATACGCACGATTTTGTAGCGGTCGCAAAATCAAATGTCTTGTTTCGGGAGTGAATTTGTGTTTTTCAAAAGCTTTCTAAGGTTTTTAACATTCCCAAATTGATCAATGTTTATAAATTATTTGTTTGCTTTTATAATTGTGACAGAAAATCATATTATAACTCCCGATCGACTCCCGTATAACTAAAAATTCACGCAATGAGCGCCGTGGATGCCATAATCAATTATAAACGTAATCCCGCCGAGGACTTTTACGCCTTGCTCCATTGCGATGAAAACTCATCCGTAAGTAACTTTCTCACCCAATTTCATTCAATCTATCCCCGATAACCTTTCTATTACTCGTCCCAATCCCGAGTTGGCAAGGTCACTAAGCTCATTAAACTTTGCTCCCAATTTAATTAGGCCATAATGGAATTGTGGCTTTTCAATTTTATATAATTTTTATTTACCTTCATGAGAATTTTTTATGAAACCTTATACATTTTTATGTTACGATTTCAGCACTGAGAGAAACTTTGAAATATATTAAAGGCAAGAAGATGATTAATTGGTTGTTACTTGGATATCAAATGATCTTGACTTGGATTATTTATATCCATTTCATAGTCATAATCTAAACCAACACCCATATCTGGGCATTTATTTTCCTCAGTGTGTTTTTTGAGGCGAGATGTTTGCTTTGAGAATTAGTTTCAATTACACAGTCAGCCATCGTAGATTGGCAGAATTGGCGTTGATCCGCTGCATCTGGGCTGCAGTTCGAGCGATGACTACAATCCGAGCTGAAAGTCTTTGCCAGCTTTTCCTTCAGCCATCGTATCCCGAATCGAGTCCAACTGGCATTAAGCGTCCTCTAAGCCAGTCGACATTTATTGGGTATTCCATGAAATTAACACTTTCGGATTGGCAGGCAATCTTGGCAGCTTAATGGCATTTACCCATCCGCGTTGCCTGACTCCGATCCCTGAGTTATTCCCATTCAACATGGGATGTCTGTCGCATTTTCGGTTCACTAACTTTTTGGCAGGTGGGAAAATCTTTCTGTAATCAAATTTATTGGCCCGGAAAATGTACGAAGCCGCACACAAAAACGCACAAATTTTGTTGGCTGTCGATTGCATCAGGCTCGGAGCTGAGTGGCAAACCTATTGAATTATGCAGGAGCTCCGAGCCAAAGGACCAAGCCAAGTCCGGGTCCCGCCTTTCGATCAGAATCGATTTTGTTTTGATGTGTAAACAAAATCAAATATTTGCCAGAAATTCAAAGAGAATTGCTAATCGGGAGCTGGCTAAGTATTATGGACTGGCCTTTATCACGTATCTTGGCCTTTGACCCGCCTTGGCTTGTTTGCATCACGTTTTTGCACAGAACTATCTCTATTGCCGGCAATTATCCGGACTTGGAATCCGAACCTCCACTGCAGAATGCCAACTAGTCCGTGCCATTCTCATGCAGATTAGTTGGCAATTGTTTTCGCAGTGCGAATTTGCATACGCAAGCCAAACAATCCAATCTAAGGAATCTGACTAATGCTGCTGGACTAACTTCACATATTTTCGGGGCTAATTCACTGAGATATCTCTAACCGTTTTAATTGGGTGCAATCTGTTGGGTGAATTAATCAAGTGGAAATTGGAATCGGTTTGGCTGATGATGTGACTGTGGTGCAAATATATTGGCCTGCCTTAATTGGGTCCAATTCGTTGTGCAATGCCAGTGGGTGTGATGAATATTTATAATTAAAGGGGAAAAACTATCGAAAAACCAAACAGCCAGAGGCAAAAACAGGAGCACAATCGCACAATGGCAGACTCCATTTGTCTAATTATAGAAATCCGTGGCTGTTTACGCTCGTCATTGGTAGTTTCTACCTCCTCCACTCGGGCTTCCTCATTAGCCGTGGGTGCTTTGAGCGGCGTACATCCTGTCGTATGAGTAATATTAATTGCGTTGAAATTAATTATACGCACCGTTGCAGCGCAGTTGACACCACACTTGGGGCAAGTGAAGCAAAACTCAAAGCAATATATGCAAGTGATGTAATGAGAGCTCTTTTTGGGGTAGAATGCGATTTAAAAGTGTCCACGGGCAAGTGACATCAATTCTCTGGGCAGCTGCGGAGAAGATGTTTTCAGCTAGTGAATAAGTTTTTATCTCAGTGTATGGGGTGACCTAAATATGTTTGCTCTCTGGCAGCTGCTTTTTGACGTTTCCCCTGTTAGGAACGAACAATAGACTTGAAAACGAATCAAATAAAAAGGGATGGGTTCCCTGGTCATAGCCGCCTCTCCCCTGTCCTATCTGGCTTTTTGCGAGTCCTTTGGTCCTTTGTGTATCGCCTGATGGTGCGCGAAAAGCCATTTCCATTTACAAGACAATAAACAGGCGACTTTATACAGTGGCAGCATCACCACAGTCATCGCCATCGTTAGATGAAGGCCCAGATCATGCTTGATGGCTGTCAACTTGTTGCTTTTGGCCAAAAGGCACTTGGGCTTAATTAATTTCAATTGTTTGGCAAGTGTCAAGCCCTTCGCCAGAGTCAAGGACGAGTGAATTAATTTGGCAACAGTGTTTGAAGCCCTAAAAGTTTTTACTTTTCCCCCGCACTAGTTTTCCCAAAGCGCGACAGCTTTCTATTACTTTAAGTGGTTCTCAGCTGCACACGAACGTATTTCCCGAGTCAAGTTTTAATGTTTCTTATTGTTATTCGCTTGAGCTGGAAAAACAGGGCAGATGGCGGTTTCACCTTTTTGATGTCTCAATCTTGTGTGGGATTCGGGATTCGTGTGCAACTGACAGGCAGCTTTGCCTGGGTTGCGGTCTCCTTGGCGTCCCATTCGATGGCATCTGCATCCCACAAGAGACTTGTGTTTTTTTATTTGGGTTTGTGTGCTCTGCCATTAGGTAATTTGTTTACCCGGATGGGCATTTTTAAAATTTATGGCAACAAATACTTACCGAATCGAGGGCAAAGAGAATTCATCATCGCTTTTCACTTAATTTGCTCAACTAATTGGTTCGAATCCCCCAATTTTATTTCAGCCGGAGCAGATCCAGGCCGAGTACAAGGTCTTGGCCCTCCAATACCATCCGGACAAGAACAGCGGCGACAAGGAGGCGGAGGCCAAGTTCCAGCAGCTAAAGGTAAGTAATGCGAAACTCGAAAAAGATCCAAAGGGACGCCACCCTGAAATAACGAAGAGGCAAGCGTTTCAGCATTTTACATTTTACATATTTAATGAAGTTTCCAAATGGGAGAAGGAGCCGGGGCCGGGGCCGAATCGGCAGGTGGTTGGGGTAGATTGTAAATTTGACAGCCTTTGGGGCAATATGTTCGGGAGGAAAGTTGCCGGAGCGAGCTTAAAATTAAAAGATGTTTAAACCTGGTACTTATAGAGCTCAAGGTGAGGGCTGTTTAAGAAAAATGAATGATTCGGATGCCACAGGCGGGATATTGCTTTGATATATGAAACCTTCTAATGCATATTTAATGCTCGTTTATTGTATTTATTTTCTTCAAATAGGAGATTCTTTCCCAGAACTGGCAAGAATTCGTTCCTCTTTAAGAAGCGCCCGCAACTACACGTCAGTTGAGAACTTTCGTATCTCGATAATTTGCAGAGTCAGCTGGAATTCGAGGAGTGAATAGGATTCTATCCCCTTTGGATAGTTTCTGTAATTAACTGGGGAGCCGCTCAACCGAACGCATCTATTCAGATTCGTGCCTGTCAGTTGGGGAAAGTTTTAAGCTGCATTAAACAATGGCCACCCTCAGCACCCACGCCAATACTTGTATGTAGTACATACATGTGTGTACTTGTAACACCCACACACTGGCCCTTAACCCACTTGCACGCATACACACTATACAGTGGCTCAAAAAACACACACGCACCCTGGCCTCAAATTGAATTTTCCAAGCGACAAAAGGAAAACAAGCCAGCCAACGATGAGATAAAATAAATTACTCATACATAATGTACTACACTTATATGTTTTCAAAACGTTTATTGATTTTTCGTGTTAAAGTAGCAAGTATTTTGGCCATTGTGAAAAAGGAGGGGGATGAAAAAAGGCGTGGCGCAGCCTGACAGCTCATTAATGTGTAGCTTTAATCAAAAAAGTTTCAAAGGATGTGAAAGGAACACATTTTTCCTAATTTTAGTTGCAAACTTTAAAAAGTTATATATCTACTTTAATAGAGTAATAAATAGTTTCCACACATCCTTCCTCGTTCTGAGTAAAAGGACCATAAGAATTTTCCAGGAAATTCAACCAACAGGTGTTTATATTGTTCCAGGAAATTCATAAAAGGAGCAAACCCATCAATTTAGTTCATTGAAACTTGCTCCTTTTTAGTTTTATGGGGAATATATATTCTCCCACATTTGAGACCTTAAAGACAGTAAAATAACAAACATCGAAATCGAAGACAGGGCCTTGTGGAATATGCATGAGCGTCCTGGACCCAGGACCGTGGAAATTCCCCCTCCGAGCCGTAATCATACTTATGGCTCTCCGAAAAGTCGGTGACTGCTGTCCGGCGGAGGAGAGTGCCGTACAATTTACGGCTCGTAAAATTGCACGTGCATGTGTGCTCCGGGCTCGTAAATATGTCGGAATAAGCTGGGACACGAACAGCAGCACAAGGATGCTACCTTTATGGGTAGCCATAAAACAAGACCGGGGTGAGCCCACGAACCGTTTAAAATGAAATGTCGAGATTTTTCAAAAGCCAAGCATAGCTGGAAATTCCTGGAGAGACTGTATAGCCCCCGCTTATGCAAATGAGACGGGTCCTGCCATCGGAGACTTGATCAGAGGCATTCGACTAACAACTTACAACACAATTTTCAGTTGTCAAGTTGCCCAAATGACTCCCCCGGGCCTTTAGGGGTATACACATAATAGTAAAAGGATAAACAAGCCAACAAGGATAAGGGACCGACTGTCTGGAATAAGCAGCTGCGATTTGATTCTTGTCAGGTGCAGATGAATTACATCAGAACTGTTAATTGCCACTTGGCAGGAGGTTGGGAATATTCCCAGAAAGCTACCAAATGATTTCCTTAATTGAACACAAACAACTTGCTGGGGATATCATCCCGGTTATCCCGTCACTTAGACAGTTTCCCAATTCGTCAGTCAGTCATTCGGCCAGTCATCATGTGGGCCAGGAGTGTGGTCCGTGTTTGCTGACCCACATAATCAGTGGCCAGTGAAATAATTGATTATCATGTAAACACGGCCCGAAAAGCAGCCGGAACAATAAAACAGCGACCCACTGATGAAATCTCGGGGCGTCAATTGTGCATGTGAGGAAGTGGGCGGTATGTGTCTCACCATTAGTCTGTACATTGAAAGAAAAACTATTAACATATGGAAAGGATAATAAGATGCTGGGATAACTTTTTGAAGAAGAGTGGTAATTAACATTTAATAGCAGAGTTCTTTGGTGGCCTCCTAACTTCGTATTATTAATATTTTAAGAAAAAGTTGAATTATTTTTTCAAGTGCTTGAATGGGTGTTGAATGGCAAACAAGCGTGTTGGTGTCTGTGTTGGGCCTGGTTGTAAAAGTAGTCAAGATATATATCAAGCCCCGGCCGAAGCTATCAAAATCACTTGAGCGTGCAAATATGTGAGAGGTCCTCCACAGATGAGTGGGTGTGTGTATGGGTCTCTCCTCCCCTTTGCCACCACAGACAGTAAGGAAGGCATGCCAATAAGTGTGCTATAGTCCTATAGTAGGGCATATGAAATTGATTAACATGCAGGCTAAATCAAGGCAAAAACGAAAAGAAAAAATTCAAACCTGGGCAGCTGTTGATTTTGCACTTGAACAAATCCCAGTCCTGACTTTCATGGCCACTTTTGTGTAGAAGGGGATCCGGGGAGGATGCTCTGTGTGTGTTCCTGGGCCATTCACGTTCAGTTTAGAGAAAAATACATTAAAGACTCTTTCACATTTCACATGCAAACAGTTGAAAGCTGGCAAGGAGTTCAAAGGAATGTCCAATTCCGAATGTGTGTTTGCTTGCAAGTTTGCCAAAGTGATTTGCTTTAATTGAATAATATTGCAAATATTGAACGCATGATTAGTTTTTGGCCAGTTTCAAAGGAATCCCAATGTCCAGAAAGAATTGATTTTCAAATGGGAACTTTTTTTACAAAAGTCTCTTTAATAAGCTTAAGTTATTAAGTAAAGTTCAATACATATCAAATTAGATTAAGCTACCTATTAGTTTTACTTTTGATTGAGTGCTTCTGAGAGGAAAAATAATAAAGAGAAATAATAAAATTCGTTTAACTTCCTACAGGAGGCCAAGGAAACTCTGTGCGACCCCGAGAAGAGGGCCATTTATGACAAATGGCGCAACAGCGGCATTTCGATGAGCTACAAACAGTGGCTGGGCATGAAGGAGCATGTCGGTCAGGTGAGAAGATACACGATTGCCGAGAAAGTGGATAAAGAGGTATGCGTATGGGCCAGGAACTCAGCGAACCAGAGAAGTAGTCGCCCCCTCTCCTCCCCTCACTCTCTCTAGCCCTCCCCCAATCACACTTCTTTTGGTCCGGCACAAAGGAATTCCAATGTTGTCCTCTTTTTTCCATCGTCCTTTAAGCACGGCCCAAACACTTGGGCTTTTTGGTTGTCTTCTGGTTTGTTTACTTTGTTTTTGTTTGGCGACCGCGGCTAATGAAATTTGTAAGCCAAGCCGGAGTTCATTTTTGTTGCGGCGCAATTAACGTGATTATTCATTCACTTGGGTCACCCAGTGGTCGCCCAAATATCTATCCCCTCCTCCAAGGACTCTATGCTAATTTCCGCCTTGGGGCCAAGCGGAAATTGTCGCCCATCCATCAGTGGCTGGCATTGTCCTGCCGGCCGCTGGTTTCCAAAGCAGGATTATAAGCGCCGAAAGATCACATTTGCATTTTCAATTAAAAACTGGGGCACCTTTGCTGAATAATATAATTTATTTATGAGAGTCCATAACTGAACTGAAGGAATTAAATAAGAATAAACATTATTTTTTATATTTAATAAAAATTTATAGTTTCCTGTAGTTCAAATTTTAAAGCCTTTGATATTATTTTTCTCAATTATAATTATTTTGTTTTGAACTTTCGACATTTTTTCGACAACAAAATATTATAAAACGAGTAGTGTAGATCCCGAATTGCTCCTATTTCTCTGTATCCTTTTACAAATACAATGTACAAACGCCATGAGTGCCCGAAAAACTCCACAGAATGTTTACCTCTATTGAATGTGCCTCTTCATCCAACTCTATGTGTGTGTCGGTGTGCCTGCATGTGCCACGGGGGTCAATGCGGTGGCAAGTGCATCCGCCTTGGCCCCCGCCCACCACCGCGAAATCCAATCTAATTAAAACCCATTATTCCTTTCTCACATCTTTCTGATTCCATCAAATCAAAGTCAATGCACTGGGTTACGCCCAAGACCAAGGATCGTATGCTGCCCGAGACCGGGGGCGCCGCAGGACCTGGATCCGGATCCGGGGCTGGCTGCAGCAGTGGAGGCCTGACCGCAGCCTCGCCCAACCCAGCCCACCGGCGGGCCTCGGAGGGCGGGGCGGCCCTGTACTACGGCAGTCGGAAGGCCGAGTGGGGCACCGAAAACACCGACGTGGCCAACAAGTTCCGCAACTACGAGATCTAAGGCAGCTGCTGGAGGATGGTTTGCGGCAAAAGAAGTTTCAATTAATGGCAAACAAACACCCGAAGTATGCATCATCCACGTCAAATATTTTAGGAAAGGAATGCGAATTGGTTGGAAGACGGAGAATACTCACCCACAAGTTATGCAATTATATCAAAATATTCAGAAGGGAAACCCACTTATTATCGATGTGAACTTAAGCGTTGCGAAATACAGAGCACATACGTATACTCACACATATATAATTGTTAATAGGTGTACAAAAAAGAATATATTTAAAAAATGGTAATTAATTAACGTATATTTATGAGAAAGAAACTGTAATTTCAATAAACTCCCCCAAAAACTCGAAATGAAGGCGGAGCGGCAAGAATTTTAAGTTGAATAATATTAGACAAATTTTAACGCATACATATTCAATATACACACTATATATTTATGTAATCAGTGTATTTGTATATCGATGTTTCAATGTACCATGAATGTATCCCCAAGACAATCCCTTGGCCGGTGCTCCAATCCGAGCTACTTGGAAACAAAAATGTAACTGAAGTTAAAACTAAAGATAAAACTAGCAAATCACCCACCACAAACTATGAAAGCGTTATCCAAGCGAACCAAAAACATATAAAAACCAAACATTTAATACTTGAAGCGAATTTAAACATTTTTACACTAGAGACATTTGCATAGTCAAAAAAAAAATCCTACACCTGGTGTCCTTTTAAACAATGCCACTTGCGCAAAATGTTGCTCCAAACTGAACTATTTTATCAACATACCTGACAAAAAAACCATTTTCGCAAAAAAAAAACACAAAAAAATGAAACAAGCTATCAAAGAAAAAATCAAAACAAAACAAAATGGTATAAAGAGAAGTTTATATAAATGTTTTAATGGATAGAGTGGTGAACTTTTCAACTTATACAGATAGCAGAGAATTACTACCGTCATTATTAATGTACTTTTGAGCGAAAATAATTACTAAATGTTGTTGCTGGATTTAAATGCATTACATAAACATATTATACATATGAATGTTTGTTTTAAGACATACTATATTGAATTTATTCAAATACACACATATTGCGGATAGCGAAGACCCAGATCAGATCAGATCGAATCAGATCGCATTAGATCGAAGTGAAGACCAGTAGGAACAGCTGCAAGCCAAAGGCCTGACCCCCAAGCCCCCCGACCTTTTAGAAGGGTAGGGCGCGGCGGGGGTAACAGCTAGTACTAGCAAGTATGCAATTAATTAGTATTGGTTCTAACTTAGCTGGCAAACGTAGGCAGCGAGTGAACAGATCCGAAATAAAGCAAATTTTTGAAAGGGGTTCCCCGTCCGGGCGGAGCCTCAGGTATACAACATTGTGTTTTTATTGGGGGAGTGTCTTATAAAATACGGCCAAGTATTTCGATTTACTTAATCCCTTCTGGTTTTATAATACTTGTTTTAGGCTTTTTGCTCATGGCTAGAGGCTTGCTTGGCATTAAATTGTTTTTCCAGTTCTACAATCTGCGCCATGGTAGCCAAAGAATCGTCCCACATCAAGCAGGGTCTACGATCTGATTGAATAAACTCCCGTATCCAGCGGTTTTGAACTGGAAATAAAAGACCTTGGTTAAAAAACTTTTTAATTATATAATCAGTATAAGCCTACCCCATTTGGAGCCCGAGATTATAGGACAGGCTCCATGTTGGGTGCGAGGATCGCCAACTCCTGAAGCATGCAGGTTGTGCCAAAAGGCGGCTTTAAACGAAATATGAGATATTAAACATAAGTTTGTGGAGTTATCATATCTTAAAGAATTACCTGCATATTTTTTAGGTTTTAAATGAACCCTTAGATGCGGAAAAGCAGTGCCTCCGCCTTGAGCCACATCGGAAAGCTGCATACCACAAAAACATATTAAAAATAATGTTTTCCTTTCCCCAATTCTCAAACTTACATAAAACAAGACGGTGGCAATTCGATTACCCATTTCAGAACTCGAAACTAGACCGGCATCAAACTGAAAACGAGACGAATGAAACATATTTAACATAATCTTTAGAACCAATTAAACATACACTCGTTTGGTAGAACCAATCCATGTGCTGGCCATAGTGGCCCCCGATTCCGTAGTTGGCAAACTGGTGGTCCTCCGCATAGTCCATATTTAGGTTGGTCATGTCCGCTACTCTGCGGTCGATGGTGGCCAGGACCTTGTCTGTCTTGACGGAAAGAAACGTAAACTGGCTGGTGCGCACATTGGACACCACGGACTCGTTCGTTCCAGTGACTGTTGCTCTTTTCAGTTTGTTTGTGGTCAGTTTCTTGATAACGTCTATTTCGCTCTGGTAGATCACATCGTGGTAGAGCACCAACAGGGGATCCCGGCTCACTTCCTCCGCCTTGAGGGGCGCTATCCAGAGGAAGGGATGTGTTTCGGACATGTAGCCACAGCGGAGGTCCCTCTCCTCGCGTGGAGTTGGTCGCCAGTGGCCACTGCAGGTCAGCATGTACCCCTCGAACTCGGAAACTATGTCTCCGTTATTTGGGATGGACTATAATCTCAATTATTGATGGCCTTTAATAAGTTTCATTACTTACCGGATGTTCTGCAACAGCTACGGTTTCGTTTAGAGCAACCTTTTCTCTGTGGGTTTCCAGAAAAGTCTCATAGTTCCTGGCCTGCTCCTCACTGGCAGGCTGAGTCTTCAGAAGATCTTGGTAGGTTTCGTTCATGCCCCAATAGTCACCCAAATCCGCCTTGGCCTGTACCAGAAGAGCCAATATGTGGGGCTTAAGCTCCTCCGTTTGTTTCTCGCTGGTTAACCGATGAAGAGCCTCCAGTGACCAGGAGTGGGCCAGGCGGGGATGCTGATCCCTCAAAGCCAGTTGGGCAATATCCACACAATGGTCCGAGTTCAGTTGAATTCTAGGGGAAAAATTTAGCAAGAAACTTCAGATGATTATGCTCAACTCACCCGTAGTCCACTCCATCCAAAGTTCCCCTGGCTATGTCCTTCGCCTCCAGTCTATAGACGGTCTGCAGACGGAGTAGACCATCGATGGCGCCTTCCAGATCGCTCTTCTTTGGCATAAAGTCATGCCCCCTCAGTTTGTGCAGGCGGGCCAGGGGCTCTGAAAATAATTTTGCAGACTTTAATGGTGCTACCCATTTGATTGGCCACTTAACCCACTCTTGCCCATGGGCGTCTCCATGAGGTTCTCCACCCGCTGCCAGTCCACGGTGAGGCGCTTGTTGAGCAAATATTTATTTACGGGACTGTCAAAGTACGCCGTGCCCCATTCTCGGGCCTCCTCCCGCTCGGCCTCAAACTCCCGCAAGCGCCTTTTGGAATTCAGATTCGATTAGTCTGACTCGATTTGGCGAGTGTCCTTTCCTTACGCTTTCAGGAAATCCAGTTTGTCTTGGTTTTCCTCGAGAAACCTTTGCATGTGTCCCAGCATTCGATGTTCGTAGCCGAAAACCTTTGTCATCTCGTGCACGGAGGAGAAGAATTCGCCTCCCATAGCCGGCGAAATTATGTAATTTATAAGCAGCCACATTAGCGAAATTTCAGGGAACATCATTTTGATTGAGATCTGCTCCGGCGAGCGTTTCGATTCCGACTGACTTCGCCATTTGACCCGGCCAAGAAACCAGTTGTTACACGCTTCCAAAGAATGCCCCCTAGTTCATTGTGCCGGCAACTGGTTTCTTCTTGGGCAAAAAATAATATGGAAATGGTCTGCGAGAAGAAAATTAGATAAATCGATGGTGACTTTATAAGAGGGATTTCTCTGTCTATTTATGGAAGAGCTCCATAGATGAAGTATCCGACATTGAATTTTAACTCATTATTCTCCATCGGCAATATACAAAACTATTGTTTTCTTTCTACTGAACAAATTAAAATGTGGAATAACTTGAACGGATTTGGGCACTCGCTGTGGCCTGGAGAGTTTTATAACTTTAATGGATGCCCAATGCCACAGAACCACAAACTGCCATGGGAACTTACGCCGCCAGGACCCTTCGGAACCAGACACGGTACTTCCGCCATAACCACAGGATCCTCTGTCTTGGGTGTTGCTTTCGACACCGGCGTTCTCATCGCGGCTGATACTCTGGTGTCCTACGGATCCCTGGCTCGCTTCCAGAATATCGATCGCATATTTAAGATCAACAACAACATAATTCTTGGGGGAAGCGGCGACTTTGCCGATGTCCAGTCTATCAGGCGCAGCATTGAGCAGAAGATGATCGAGGACCAGTGCTGCGACGACAAAATCGAAATGAAACCCAAGTCCTTGACTCAATGGATGACGAGGGTGCTCTACAACCGACGCACCCGAATGCAGCCACTTCTGATAGACGTAGTCGTGGGAGGGGTGGACCTGGAGGGAAAGCCCTACCTGGCGAATGTTGATCTCCGGGGAAGGGCCTACGAGGATTTTGCGGTGGCCACAGGGTTTGCCCAGCATCTGGCACTTCCGCTTATAAGGGACGCAAAGCCAGAAAACAGAGACTTTACTGCCCTAGAGGCTTCCGAAATAATAAAGAAGTGCATGGAGATCTTGTACTACCGCGATAGTCGTAATATATCTCAGTACACCGTGGGAATTTGTAATGATACAAAATGCGACATAGAAGGTCCCTTTCAAGTCTCTGAAAACTGGAAATTCGCTTCCGCCATAAAAGGGTATTAAATCGTGTTCTGTTCTATTTAAAAAAAAAAACAAAAGCTGAATAAATAATTTTAATTTGTGTTTAAATGCTTTAATTGATTAGTTCAAGCTATTGTTCGGAACAAATTGTGGAATACATTTACTTCTTTACTTCTTACTACTGTAGCTTGTTTCATTTTAAATTAACAAAACTCAAAATGAGGGTCTTTAGTATATTCTTTATTTATTTACTATATCCATTATTGATATTCTGTGAAGTTCTCGAGGACTCAACAGTGCGGAGATTTGCAAGATCTGTCGTTAACATGGACGAATTGGTAATTTTGAATGATTATTTGGCAAATAGTTTGGATAAATTCGCCATGGAGCTTAACCACAAGGCTGCCATCATTAAACGGTGAGCTGTCCTTTCAATTATAACCTTAGCTGATTTTCCTACAAACTTTGAAGGGGTGTCTACTTAATGAACGTTAGACTTCAGGAATTAAAGCCGTCGGAAGGTAAACACAAATGGAATCCTTACAACACCTACTCACTTATTAGACACATGCAGGCGGACTGGCTAATGTGGCTCCATTTCATGGACGGATCTGTGGGAAAGGGTGAGCTGGCAAGAGAATATTATAAGTCAACTCTTAATATATTTTGGTTTAAAGAACCATTGGCCAATATAAAGTCTGTAAAGCATTATATGCCCTCATTATCGGATTATCGGGATGCCACTGAGGGCATCACAAAAATGCAAAGAGTCTATTCAATGTCGGCTAAGGACATGGCCGAGGGTATACTAGATGGTGTCAAATACAAGTAAGTTATCCTTTTCAATTCCTTCATAGTTTAATAACAATCGTTAAAAGCTCCACTCTGACAGCTGGCGATTGTTTAGCCTTGGCCCAGCATTGTATAAGCCACTTTACATTGGCTGTTGCCGAAGAATGGATTCTGGCCGGACTGAAGTCCTTTCAAAGGGATAACCCGCAGCCAGAGCTACATCGACTGAGAGGGCCTGATGAAGCAGAGATGCTTAAAGCTTTGGCTTCTGTGAGAGTCAAAAAAAGTGAGTTTCACATCTAGATATCAGCTAACTAAATATTTAATTTAATTCGAAACTTAGATAATTACAAAGGGGCTTTGAATGCCAATAGATTGGCTCTCAAGCTTACTCCTTACGATGCAAAACTTTATCAGGATCATCAGAATTTGGAAAACAAAGATATTTCTCTTTTCGGATTAAATCCGGTCGTCGAAAAATTCGATCACTTTCACGAAGAACAAGTATTGCCCCTTTGCTGCAGTGGAAAATGCAGAAAAGTTCAAAGCATCCTTAATCTATATTGTTTCTACGACACTTCAACCTCATACTTTCTGATCCTGGCTCCAGTTAAAAAGGAAATTCTTTCCCAAGAGCCATACATAGCTCTTTTTCATGATGTCGTCTCCCAGAGGGAACAAGAAGAACTGAGATTTTTGAGCAAAGATTATTTATTGGCTTCCACCACGCTAGGCGAAGACAATGAAGTCTCGGTGGTAGAATCCTTTCGGACTTCCAAGTCCGTTTGGTTTGGCACAAATGACAACGATGTAACCAAAAGATTATTCACTTTTGTGGGTCAAGCCACCGGATTGGATATGTACAACTCGGAACTTTTCCAGATTATTAATTATGGCTTGGGAGGTCGTTTCGAGGGCCACACGGACTACTTCCTCTCTGACGATGTAGGTCTATTAAAAAATGTATTTAAACAAAATATTTTTACGATTTTCAATCCAAAAACAGAGTCGTTTTAATGGAACCCATGATCGTATTGCCACCACTCTTTTTTATGTAGGTGTTTTTTACGTTTTTTTATACAAAACTTTTAAACTTTGATGCATAGTTAAGTGATGTACCCCAAGGAGGCGCCACCCATTTCCCCAGCTTAAATCTCACCATTTTCCCCCAAGCCGGAGCCGCTTTGTTTTGGTATAATCTTAGAAATGATGGTAGAGGCGATGATCGAACCTTTCATGTCGGATGCCCAGTCCTTGTGGGATCCAAATGGGGTAAGTGTTTCCAAACACACTTTTAATAAGAATTCAAGTTTTAAATCGTTCTAGTAATGAGCAAATGGATAAAAGACGAAGGCCAAGAATTTCGAAAACCATGCCTTCAGGATACTTGGAATAAAAAAACCTTAGTAAATAAATAAAACTAGAATCTATAAGAATAACAATGTTTCTTCTTTTCTTATTTTTATTTATCATTAATAATTGTATGCCCTTAAATGCGGAGCTTTAATAAATTTAACCATTTCAGTTTTGGAATCTTAAAAAAAAAGTAGTGTAGAATCTCAAAAACTTTACATAAAAACTAACAATAAAAGCGCAAACAATTAACGAGTGAGTGGGGTTTAAGTTTGTGAGTCCTGTAATACCCAAACTTATTTTTTTAAAAGGTCTACGTGACTGCGCGAAAATTTCACATCGCCGCGTGCAAATGCTTTTTGCGTCGAGTGCTGGAGCAGTTTTTTCCTCATTCGACCATTTCCTTCAGGAGGGAAATGTAAACAGATTAATATAAAATTTTTATTTTATTTTTTTTTTTTTATTTTTAGTTTTATTTGCAATCTGTCTTTTGACATTCAACAAATTTTGTAGCATATAGTCTACTTAACAGGATTGGTTACGCTCCAATGAACGAATCCAATATATACTAATCTAACATTGTTTTAATTAGTATTATTAATATAAAATATAACATTTATAGGTTTTACATTGTTTAAATATAATTCTCTTTCTAAAAGGTAAATAAGTCCCAGAACAAAATAGCAAATTATACTAATTAAAAAATGTTTTCATGGTTCAAAAACTTGTTTTCCTCGTTTAGTATAAAATTTACTTGCAAACAATGAAGTTGTTAGTAACGTTGTTCGGGATATTTTTATTATTACCCCTTCACAATTGCATACTTGTTGAAAACCACAACTTTACAATTCATCAGCGTTATTCCCGTGCCGTGGTTAACATGGATGAGCTCCTAAAGCCTGGAGGAGGACCTGGTATTGAATTTGAAGCGATATGCGAAGTCCCTCATCCAAAAGAAGAACACCATTATGTGGTGAGTTGGAAGTGCACACTCCATTTGGCTTTATCTTATCGCCCTGTAAGCCCTAAAGGGGTGTTCAACTGATGGCTCAAAGACACTTGGAGGCTAAAAGCGTGTCATGGGATTACTTGAAAACCTTTTCCCTCATACGCCACATGCAGGCGGACTGGCTGATGTGGCAATTGTTTATGGAAAAGCCCGTGGGTCAGGGTTGGTATATGAATTTTTAATAATTTACCAAAGGCAAAGAACAAATTTTTCAGAGCATGTGACTCACATGCAATCACTGAAGCCTTCCTTGCCCCAAAGCTGGGATCTTGAAGATGCTTCTGAAGGTTTACGAAGAATGCAGAGGGTTTATGAGATGCCAGCAAGCGATATATCGGAGGGATATCTTGATGGTGTCAAATACAAGTACATATTTCACGATTTTCTCAAAGTAAAGCTATTAACAACCCATTCAATAGCTCTACTTTTTCCTATTTAGATTGCTTTGCCTCAGCTAAACATCTTATGAATCAATCACGATGGTTAAATGCTATCCAGTGGACTCTAGCTGGAATTGGAATCATTGAAGAATCCGGAAAAAAGTCAGAACTGGAAGAGCTTAGGGGCTCTGAAGTAATAGAAATGATATACAGCACTTTGGCCCATTTGCTTATCCAACAAAGTGAGTAATTAAACTCTATTACTAAATGATTTTAATAAATACTTTTAGATGAAACACAAATACCTTTGGAGGCCATTCTGGAACGCTCTCCCCATAATGTAGAAGTATTCCAACAATATCAGAAGTGGGAGCACCAGTTACTTACCAAGCCTGTAACCCTTAACCAAACCAGTAATCAAAATTTAAGGGACCAAAAAGAAGACTCTACTATACCGCAATGTTGTAATGGTCGCTGCCAAGTGGCCAGAAATCTGAGTCAATATTGCTATTATAATACCAAAAGCTCTCCTTTTTTACGCTTGGCTCCCATCAAAATGGAACTTCTTTCCAAAAGTCCTTATATTGTTATTTTCCATGATGTACTTTACCCAAAGGATATGGCGAGAATTCGAAGAGCGACCAAGAAGCATTTAAAAGCATCAACAATTATTAATTATGCCTCCAATACCTATAGCGTCGACTCCTATCGCACTTCAAAATCGGTGTGGGTTCCCTCGGATAGCAACGACTTGACTCTAAGGATGACTAATTTAGTTGGAGATGCTACGGACTTAGAAATGAGCACTTCGGAGATGTTTCAGGTCATCAACTACGGACTCGGAGGACTATTTGAAACCCATGTGGATCCCTTACTTTCGGATGCTGTAGGTTTTATTGTCGAAGAAAAGTATAAACTTAAGCACTTTCTTTTAGGAACGTTTCAATGGAACCAGCGATCGTTTTGCAACTACTATATTCTGGGTAAGCTTCTGCTATTTATTATTAATTTAGTATTCATTTTTCTCCAGTTAAGTGATGTGGAACAAGGCGGCGCCACACTTTTCACAAAATTAAACCTCACCGTCCTCCCTCAGTCGGGCTCGGCTCTATTCTGGTATAATTTGGAAAATTGGGGCAACGAAGATAAGAGGGTCCAGCATGTAGGATGCCCTGTTATTTCAGGATCAAAATGGAGTGAGTTTTATGGAAACGTTCATCTAATTAACACTAATTGATTAAATATTTTAAGTTATGACCAAATGGGTGAGCGACATGGGACAGGAGTTTCGAAAGCCTTGTCTAAAATCTGGCGTTTTTGCATTACCAATATAACTTTGCAAAAGTGTAATGCAATTTAATGAAACGAATCTTTTTAGACACACTTCATTTATTTATTGTTTTGGTTTAATAAAACAGACTTTTTGTGAAGTTTTTGCAGCTGACTTTCATTGAGAGCTCCAAGAACATTGAAAAGATATAGTTGCTGGGGACTCAGTTTCTTTTGTGTTGAGAGACTTGAACCCAACCACTTTTCTGCCTGCTCGTACTGCTTTCTTTTAAAGGCAAACATTCCTATTTCATGGGAGTCCAGTAGATTGACTGTAGACCCAATAAATGATTCATGTTGTAGACCCAGTATGTCTCCTTCCTGGTCGCTTCTCATGTCCATCGCAGTCTCCAACTCGAGAAACCATATCAGCCAGTTTTGAAGGACCTCCTTGCTTGGCATCTCAGGTAAAAGTCTATCAATTTGATCGATTTGTTCTAGCGGAAGAAGTTTTCTTAGAAAATATGCTAATATGATCCAGGGATCACACACCTCTTGCCGGTGGCTTTTCCATTAAATCAAGCCAAACTGGCCAGTCGAAGTGCAGGTGATGTATTGTGGAGTAGGCGTTAATGGGATTGGAAAAATATTCTTCTGGATCAGGTCCCACTTTACTCAGCTTACTTCGTCGTTCAGCAATGTAACTAAAATATTAACAAAACTTAGCTTCAAAATTAGGAGCAAATAATAAAAAATATCTAACGTATTTAGCAAACTGATTTTCTTGTTCAAAATTCCTGTATAGTCCCTCAAATGTGTCATGATTTTCGCATCCAGACGAATATAGTCATCCATAACTGCTGTGTAAATCCATTGAGGAAAATGAAAAGCCAATAAAAAAATCACAGCCACAAAAAAGACCCTCATTACTGTTTAAAAAGCAAACTTGAACTGAATAGAAATGAGCGTGACAAATTATATTTTATTCCTAAATAAACTAATTAACTTAAATTAAAAGGTGAAGAGTTTCATACTTCCTTTAAACAGGGCTTTGTAAACATTTGCGATTCTTGATTAATCCACTTGGTCATAACTGTTTTAAAAATCGTACTTTATAAAAAGTTAATTTGGAAAAAATGTGGAAACTCTTACCCCATCTGGATCCCACAATACTGGGGCATGCTGTATGGACTGTTTTGATATTACCTCTGCCCCTGTTATCCAAATTGTACCACATCAGCGCAGAACCTTTCTTGGGAAAAACTGATATATCGATGAGGGGAAATGCCGTGGCACCACCTTGAGCCACATCGCTCAACTGTTTACATATTATTTATATTTTTAAAAGAGGTTTAATACGACCAGTTAATGCTACTTACATAAAAGAGAACTGTGGCAACGCGATCTGATGTTGAGGCCTCGGTGTACTGAAATCACATTGCAATATTTTGATAAAAATCTAAGCAGGTATTAAAATGGTTACATTTTCAAATAAGTAATCCGTATGAGCTCCATAGAAACCTCCAATCCCGTAGTTAATAACTTGGTAGTACTCAGAACTCGCCAAATCTAAGTTTGTCATGTCTTCTGTCAGTTGGTCCATTTTCTTTAAAACTTCAAGATCTCCATCCAACCAGGATGCTTTGGTGGTTCGGTTTGGATCGTCGTTGTTTTTCTTTGTTTTTATATTATAGGTAGCCGCTCTTTTCAGCTTCATTTGTGCCCCCATTTTCAGTTGTATAATATCCTTGTCGGAAATTACATCATGGTAGAACACAAGGTAAGGATCTAGGGAAAGGATCTCTAATTTTAGTGGAGCCAGGTACAGGAAGTGTGAAGTGTCTCTTTTATAAAAGCAAGATGGGTTGCTTTTTGGTCGGGTTTCCTTCGAACAAATTTCCGTATAATCCTCCCAACCACTTATTGGCTAGTAAGAAAATTCGTTAGTATATTTTTGTTATTTAAAAATAGTTCGAGTTACCACTTTTGTTTCGTTTTCCGGAAGAAGTTGCTCTTCTTCAAGATGAATACCTTCCGGTTTATGTATCTTAAGATATTCCTCAACTGTTTGATTATATTCACCTACACAAAGATTTGAATGTTTTTGAACAAATATACTTATGTACCCAAGGATTACCCAAGCGATGTAGAACTTTTCCATATAATCCATATATCATCGTTAGTGATAATCCCAGTTCTATATATAAATCTCTTCTAGTATCATCTCTGAGGTAAAAATCCAAAGCAACCTCTAGCCATTCCTTGGCATCAAGCAATTTGTTTAATTTTTCCAGCCGATTTCCCAGGGTATAGCATTCAAAAGCATTAAGCGAGGAACTTAAGAAAAGTTGTTACAAATATTTATCTTTAATATTAAATATTACTTACTTGTGGTCAATTCCTTGAAGAATCCCTTTTGCCATATCAGAACTTTTCATTTCGTAAACTCTTTGCATAAAGTGCAATCCATTCGTAGTCTCTGCAATGTCCTTTTCGGTTGGCAACTTTGCTTCTTGATCTTTGATGGCCTTTATATAATCTATAAAAGGAAATAGTTGTGAAATAAATTTTTACAAAATCAAGTCTTACCATCCCAGGGTTCATTGTCAAGAAACACAACTAATCGGGAATAATCCAAATGCAACCGACGTACGACGGAAAAAGTATTTTCCAAATCAAATGGTCGCTTATTATTGATCGAAGACTTGTTTGTCTGCCCCATCAGATCTAAATAACTAAGAAATGTAAATGAGACTCAGTTTAAAAAAAAAAATAACATACTTTTCTATTATTGAAACTTTATGTTGCATTTCTTGCTTAAAACTTTCCAAGACTTTAAGTAAAGTTTCTTCCAAGACTATAAGTTTATTAAGATCGTAAATCGACATGGCATAGTTTTCATCTTTTGCATTTGAAACACCAAACTTTGTGACACAATTTAATAAACAAAAAAGGGGAATGAATTTTGCAGTTATTGACATTATGGAAAGTTTAACAATCCTGAAATTATTTTTCTTACAATGTAAAAGCAGCTTTAATACGATTTTTAAAGGTAATAATTGATTTTTCAAGCTTAATTATTCGTAAAAAGTGCAACTTTAGAGAATTATAGGATATATTAACTGATGAGGCCCAACAGTTTAATTTTTTTTTAATAATTTATGAACCTATGTTTGTTGTCAAATGAGTCTTCTGAACTCCAAAGCAAACATCCTTGTGTAAACTGATTCGTGAAACAATAAGCGTGTATTTCTCGTTCTTTTGAGCCACCTACTTTCCCATTTGCCCCACTCCATGCTAGAAGTTCCCAAAAAAAGAGAAATAATTTCCAACTGAATAAATGTTTGCATAGGTGGACTCCCTGGCGACCGACTGGAAGACCTGACTCCTCAACTTGGAGTCTCAGGTTAGTAAATTTCCAAACTCAGAGCAGTGATAATGTCCCAAAAACGTTCCATTTTGTTAATATTTTATACGAGTCTCCTCCTCTTTTTCTCAGTAAATGGGGATTACTATTCGGCAACAAGTGAACTGGAACGGCTTCTGGATGTGGAGGCCTTTATTGTGGAAAAGTTCGAGGAATATCTGGAAAGAGCCCAACAAGAGCAGGACAATATAAAAAAGTGGAATAACCACAAATAAACTTAAGTTTATAAAGATTTTAAGACCAATTTCTTTAAAGATTTCTGGATCACGTCGAGGACCTGCAAGCTGATCGGGATAATCTTGAGGAATATTTTGGAAATCCCCTAAATGCTTTTACCACAATCCGGCGTCTCGTCTACGACTGGAAGTTCAATGTGTTTGAACCAATTTTTAACACCAGCAACTTGGAGGACTACAAGAGCGCCCTAAGCAAGGGTCTGCAGGAAGTCGATTTCAAAGGACCCACAGAAGAGGATCTGAAGGGAGCCACTCGAGGCTTACTCCGTCTGCAAAAGATATACGGTCTACCCACTTCTCAGCTGGCAGATGGAGTTCTCTCCGGAGAGAAGAATCAATTGAATATCTCCCTGAGTTCCAGCGATTGTCTGGAGTTGGGAAGTCACCTTTGCGAAATGCAGGAGTATTCCTTTGGCGCCGAATGGCTGTTGGAGGCCAGAAAGAGATTCAATGAGGATTCTATGGGTGTCATTTCACCGAATGTGACGGACGTGGAGATTCTGGAAAAGCTAATACCCGCCTTCTATCATTTGGGAAACCTCAAGCTGGCCAACAAGCTGAACAACGAGGTTTTGGAAAATGAATCTGGCCACGAAGAGGCTTTGAGGAACAAAGTTTCTTTCGAAGCACACTTGGCCAGAGAGCGGAATCATAGTCCCAGAAAACCAGTGGCTTTGCCCAAGCCAAGTGAAAAGGTATACTATATCTTACTATATCATTTAAAGGGTATTAAATAATCGTTTTTATCCTGTTAGGAGGCAAAAGAGAGTTATCAACTTTACAAACAAGTCTGTCGAGGAGAACTGCGGCAATCTCCACGAGAACAGCGGAATCTCAGGTGCATATTCAGCCACCAGAATGTGGCCTTCTACCGCCTGGCTCCCTTTAAGGTGGAACACCTTAGCCAAGACCCCTACGTGGCCTACTTCCATGAGGCCATAAACCCAAGTGAAATGGAGCAAATCATTGAAAGGGGAACGGGAAGCATGGAGCGCTCTAGAGTTGGCCAATCCCAAAATGCTACAACCTCTGACATTCGGACAAGTGCTAATACCTGGCTCTGGTACAACGAGAATCCCTGGCTTTCGAAAATTAAGCAACGCCTGGAGGACATCACAGGACTAAGTACGGAAAGTGCCGAGCCCCTGCAACTAGTAAACTATGGGATTGGAGGGCAATATGAACCACACTTTGATTTCGTGGAAGTGAGTTTGTAACTCTATTTTGAGAGACATTTCATTAAAAACTCACTTTTAGGAGCCACAGAAGGTTTTTGGTTGGAAGGGAAACCGCCTGATGACTGCACTTTTTTATGTAAGTTGTGCCAGCTTTGAATAAATGAATTGTGGTGTAGTGTGTTTACTTTTGCAGATTAACGACGTGGCTATGGGTGGTGCTACTGCCTTTCCCTTCCTCCGACTGGCAGTCCCCCCCGTCAAAGGTAGCCTTTTGGTGTGGTATAACCTGCATCGTTCTTTGCACAGGGACTTCCGAACCAAACATGCCGGATGCCCCGTTCTCAAAGGATCCAAGTGGAGTAAGTACCATAAAATTCGTAATTTCTGTATGCAGTATTTATTTTAATAAATTTTCAGTTTGCAATGAGTGGTTCCACGAAGGTACTCAGGTGTTTAAGCGACCCTGCGGACTCAGCAGCGATGAAGGCAAATTTCTGCATTTGAAAAATAAATAATGAAATGAGCATTTTAAATTTTTAAAATGAAATAAATAAGGAAATGTAAATAATAAATACTTAAATAAATTGTAACCTAAATGAATAAAAACTATTTTTAGTCCACCTTAAGTATTAGAAAAACTTGATCAACCACTTTCTTGAGAATAACCAACATCACCTAGTCGCCGGTCTTGGGATTCTTGGCCTCAGTTTAGTAAAATCTTTCAAGCTGTTCGGTCGCGAGTTCCGAGCTTAAATCAAAGTCTTAATAACAAAAAAAAAATTGAATCTCTAGTCATTGACCCGAGGGCCGAAGAGAAATAGAGAACAAAATCACAGGAAAAATCGTGTGCTAATTATGCAAATATCGGTTGGCTTTCTGTGCCTCTTCCAGCTTATGCTGATGGCTTTCTCCGCTTGTGGAAGTTCTCTTAGGGGGGAAGAGCAACTGGAAGCTCTTTTGGACACGGAGACCCAGCTTATTGATGAATTGAGAGATTATATCGAAAGACTCGAGCTCCAGCTGGAAGAGATTAGAAGGGAGACGGAGGCTATTGAGGAGATCCACCGCCAGGTCAACTCGGATGGCGTGGAAGAGTACATGGGAAATCCCTTGAATGTCCTCACCATCCTGAAGCGTTTTGAAAGTGTTTGGCCCCGGCTAGAGCAAATGGCAAATGCCACGGATCATCTTGGCTTGGATGAGGAGTTTGCCCAAAGGGAGCTGGCTCTGCCCACCGATGAGCAGTATGAGGAGTCCCTCAGCCATCTCCTCCACCTTCAGTCAGTCTACGACATAGAGCCCAGCAGCCTCTCCCTGGGTCTAGTCAATGGCATTAAAATGGGGTAAGACAACCGAAAATAGAAAAAATGGAAACGAAAAGGAGCCAAGAAAAGCAATCAAAAATTGTTTGCATACTTATAGCTCTGCAATGTCCTGGGGCGACTGCCTGGAAGTGGCTCGCAAGTCAGAGTCTTCGGTGGCTAGATTTTGGCTGGAAACAGCCATGAATAAGCTGCCCTCCGCGACGGAAAACTCCACGGAGCACGCCAGGGAGCGAAAAAACGGACGTGTCCAAATTCTGGAGGAACAACTCAACATGGAATACAAAACAGGTTGCAACACCTCAGGGATAAATGAAATTTTTCAGCCTTTTAAAAAGTTCTTTTCTGTTTTTCCGTTGTAGGTGAACTAGCCCGGGCTCTGACAGCTGCCGAGGAGCTGTTGCTTCTGTTCCCGATGAACCAAAACGTTCTCAAAGCCAAGGCTAAGATTGAGAAACGTCTGGCCAGGAAAGAATTGCCCGCGGGCAGGACACAAAAGTCAAAGGCAAGGACAAAGGCACAAGTAAGTGAAAGATTAACTTTCAAGTTAAGCCAGCAAAGGTAACGAATTACTAAAACATCAAAGAGGAGTTTCCAGTACCTACTCTGCTTAAATTATCTTGTATGAGTGTCCACAATACTTTAAGAAATAACACAGGATACATGGATATATGGCATGCCCTGGAGTAATTTGAAATCATTATCACCCAGAACAGCAAATCTGCCGAGCAGTTGCTCGTCGAGGAACTCTGCCGCGGGGCAACCCAAGGACCCACCACAGGAAGTCGCTTTAGTCAGTGTCACTTTGAAGGTCGAACGCCATGGACCCTCCTTCAGCCCTCCCGATTGGAGCCCCTCAGCTCAGACCCTTATGTGGTGCTGTTTCATAATGTGATGACCCTCAAGCAAACCGATCAACTGCTGGAGCTTGCGGACGAGCAGGAGGATAATAGACCGGACTACAAGCCACTGGAGTTTTCCAAGCTGGCCCAGAAAAAGCTGAGAGGCATTCGCTATCACATTGCCAACGAGACGGGCGGCCGGGAGCCAGCGTGGGAGGCACGTCGTCATGGCCACGAACACACCACATGTGTGGAGGATAATCCAGGACATGTGGCACGTGGCATGCTGAAAGTACGTGGTTTCCCGCACTTGTATCCAAATTAATTGACTAATGTGTCGCTAATTAATTTTCGGCTCATCCCGGGCGTTTCAGTTGCAGGAATCCGGAATGGGAGGCGCCTTGGTCTTCCCCCAACTGGAACTCGGCGTGAATGTCCCACGTGGCTCGGTGCTCTACTGGCGAACACATACCGCCGACGGATCCCCAACCGAACCGGAGTGGGACTACCGCAGCCAGCACGCTGTCTGTCCGGTGCTCCTGGGTTTTCAAGTTTGTAAGTATCGGGGCGGAAAGCGCGTGACGGGATTTCATATTCAGCCCAGTGGCGCTCTTTTCATATCCTTGCATTGTTGGTCGACTAAAGATGCTCTGCATTGCAATGGAAAAACTACAATATTTTAAAAATTAAAAACAGGTATAGAGTTTTAATATTGTTGAGCCAATCCAGAGTATCTTACAGTCGACTTTGTGATATTCCGCGATTTAAATTTCATCTGTTTTCATCTCGATTGTAACTGCAGCTGCATGGACAGGACTCGCTTGACTCTGTCGGGGAAATTGATGCGAGAGTTTTCCACGAGGCCATTTTCCCGATGCGTGTTACATATGCATTAATTGGCTGCGGGGAACTGAAATAAAGTTGGCCTTGGCATTTGATTAAGAATCAGCCTTTTATTGCGCTGCTGGCCATGGGAGTGGCCGGCGGAGTGATGTGAATGGGTTGGGCAAACAATAGCGAAATGGGAGGCTCGAATGAGATCCATAATTGCCAGCCACATGCGGCTTTTCTGTTTTTGTTTATTGTGAAGAGGAAACTGGTGAACCTGGCGAACCTGGTGAGCTCTTTGGTGACTCTTTGGCCATAAAACAAGTGCTAACCGCCTCTGATGTCGATAAATCAACGATCCGAGATTGCAAATCAAAACAACGTGAATTATAGTTGACTCCGGCGGCTGGCTCATTAACAAATCATTGCTCCAAATTGGCAGCCCGGGGGGATAGAATAAATAATACCCAGCCGGGGGGTCCATAAACCACAACATGGATTCGTCGCACCGGTCGGATGCGAAATATTAATTGGCCATAAAGATTCACCCGATTTTCCAACACTGCCGATTAACTAAAAAAGAAAAAAAAACGTCTCGTAGTGCAGTGCTAAATATCAAAGAGCTAACGACCAATTAGCCCGTATTAATATGCTCGGGCTGCCCCAGTGTGGGCCAAAAGCAATAGACGCAAATCCGAATCTAAGCCCGAATCGAATTCTGAATTCAGAATTCGAAACGAGCTCGTTCGGCCGATAAGCATCAGTAAATCAGCGCAAAACAAGCCATAAAACACGCTCGATATTCTCGAACCTCTCTCCGGCTTTTGGGTTTTGGTTCTCGGAACATGCACAGAACTGGCTAATAAAACAGTTTTCTTCAAATCATAGACGGCCAGTCGCAACTAGTTTGCGAAATTAATTCTCGCTCCGGGTCGTCTCAGAATCCGAATCCGTCCGAGATCTATCCGATCAGTTCGCCACGAGACGCGCACGGCGACGGACTAATACTCAAAATATCTAGATATATTTCTACAAATTGATAAAGGATAACTCAAAGTAGAGTGGAGAATGAGATACCTCTTACTAGTGGGCATTGTGTCCTTTTTGGGTCACGGGTCTCTGGCCTCGGATTATTTTTCTTCCATTACCGGAATGGAGGAACTTTTGAAAACAGAGGAATACCTAATGACACAACTGAGGTTCAAAGTAAATGGAATAAGGACCTCTTTGCAGCAATTGGAAGGGTAAGAAGATAAGAAACGTGGTAGTTGAAATGCAAATTTTGACACAGATATCAGTAAAAAAGTTTTATTTAATGTGAAATTTTAAACAATGATCCTGCTTCCCATAAAGACTTAAAATATCATAAAAAACTAAAAAAAAAACTGTTGTGAATTTTTTTTGTTCAAACTCAATAGCAACACTGGGGATTTGTTATTAACAAAAAACAAATATTATATTTCAACTGAGGATAAGGCTGAATGGTGTTTAATAAAAAGGAGATTATATTGCTGGAAATGGTTTAACAGAAATCAAAGAAATTATATAAATAGTTTTTAAAATCCATCAAATACAAAAGCCAATAGTTGGATCTCTTATTCAAATGAAAAAAAAAAATTAATGCTAATTTAATTACAAGCCATTGTTTTTAGCAAATCCATTAAAGTTTTATGCCCTTTTCGAGAACTAGTTTATAAAGTTTACACACACGACACGAGACTGCCACTGCCACTGCCGATGCCAGACTTGATGTCGACTCCCAATGTGTTAACAAACTCTACAGATGGATAGGTGACACTTCCTGAACAGGGAAGTCTTTCAAACATTACCAAAAGATAGCAAGTATAGCAAGCGACAAAGAAATAATATTGATAAAAAATTGGTTATCATGTTTGCTACGTGATCGTGGCATTTCGCTTTCGTTTTATTCCATTTCGCCTGCTTTGTTTCTTATCGCAGCGATCATAAAAACTATTATGAATATAGAATCACACATAAATTAGAATTAATTAAGTCGGAATACGGGTATGCGCATGCAAAGTCACCTCCTATGACGACACGAGTCATAAATCGGTTAAACTGGTAGGCAACTACCACTAATCCCAAACTGGTTTCAAATTTTTGCAGAGAATTGTCCTCCATCGAGCAGGAGCATTTGCTGGCCTCCACGGATACGGAGAACTACCTAACCAATCCGGTGAACGTCTATCGGCTGATGAAGCGCCTCAACACGGACTGGTCCCTAATGGAAGGACGCATTCAGCAGATTTCCGAGGATATTAGTGAGTTATTCCCCTCGGATGTAGGTTGGTTGAATTGTGATAATTATTTTTGGTTTGTGTTATATTGCCAGCCTTCAATGTGACCCGGGGCTATGGCCTGAGCTTCCCCAGCCAGGAGGACGTCGAGGGAGCGGCCCTGGCGCTGGTTCGCCTGCAGAGCACCTATAAGTTGGACGTGGCCCAGGTAGCCGCAGGGATCCTGAATGGCGTCAAATACGGGTGAGACGATGGGGCGAATAAGCAATAACCAGCCAGGCTTAAAACACATCGCCATTCCAGCTAATCCCAGCCCCAAACCTTTCTATTTCCAAATCCTCCCCAGAAAATGCTCTGAAAATAGTTTACATTTCCTCAAACATGTCAGAGTATGAATAAACATATCCTGATAATAAAAACAGAAAATTATATTTTATGCATTCATAAAACGTCTGATACCAGTTATTTAAAAAAACAGATTTGGGGCACCCACATGATTATGCCTTGAATTCATATTTAACCATAAACCGCGAAACTATGCATGTTTTGTTTTTTAAAGTTTTGTTTCATTGAAATTCAAAAAAAGCCCGGCTACGACTACTGCCACCTGAACTTAGGGTATCTTTCCGTCGATTTTCGAACAAATAATAATTTTAGTTCCTATTTTTAGCACGGACATGAGTTGGCAGGATTGCTTCGAGCTCGGCCAACAACTCTTTGAAATGGAGGACTACAACAACACCAAGGTATGGCTGAGGGAGTCAATGGAGCGCCTGCGACGTCACAGCAGCCCCGCCCACTCGCCACCCACCAGCGGACCCAACCACGATACCCTCAACAAAATGGAAACGGTGGCCAAGGGTTTGTTCCAACTGGGTGAGCATTGAATGGTGGCTCGGCTTGGAGGACGCTACTTTATTCGAATCCCATTTTATTTTTTTAGGCGACTTCGACACGGCCTACGAGCTCAGCCAGCGGGTTCTCCAGTTCGATCCGAAACGCATTCGAAATTGGCACTTGGGCGACAAGGGCGTGGCACTTCCGGAGGAGTCCGATGACCCATTATTGCCCAAGCACTCCGATACATACAGTGTGAGTAGAATAAACATTTCATAAAATGTCAAATTTAATTAAATTATATTTATTGAAAGCCATTATCTTTGAAAACTTTAACAGATTTTTTGAGAATATTAATTTATTTAAATCCAATTTTAGTTAACACATGAATTCGCTCACTATGAGAAAGTGTGTCGTGGAGAGGTTAATCCGTCGCCGAGGCAGGAGCGCAATCTTAGGTGTCGCCTGAGTCGAGGACATCATCCCTTCCGCCTGCTGGCACCCCTAAAGCTGGAGGAACACAACCTGGACCCTTATGTAGTGACCTACCACGACATGCTCAGTCTGCAGAAGATCAGGGACCTGCGTGAGATGGCCGTTCCCCGTATGAGAAGATCCACCGTGAATCCCCTGCCCGGGGAACAAAACAAGAAGTCAGCCTTCCGGGTTAGCAAAAACGCCTGGCTGGCCTACGAATCGCATCCCACCATGCTGGGAATGCTGAAGGATATCCGCGATACCACCGGGCTGGACACCACCTACTGCGAGCAGCTCCAGGTGGCCAATTACGGAGTGGGCGGCCACTACGAGCCGCACTGGGACTTTTTCCGGGACCCCAGTCATTATCCGGCGGAGGAGGGCAATCGCATTGCCACTGCCATTTTCTATGTGAGTTTGCTGGTTTCTGTTTTTATTAATTTAAACTTTCTCATACAAAATTATTCCTTATTATTCAGCTTTCGGAGGTGGAGCAGGGAGGCGCCACAGCATTTCCCTTTCTCAACTTTGCCGTCAAACCGCAAATGGGAAATGTGCTTTTTTGGTACAACTTGCACAGGTCCTTGGACATGGATTATAGGACCAAACATGCTGGATGTCCTGTCCTAAAGGGCAGCAAGTGGAGTAAGTAATTGTATTTAATATTACAATTAAAACTGATATGACTTAAAAGCCATTAAGATCACAATCACCTGCTCAACAGCTCACCTTTAAAATATAATTTAACAAACCCCGACCTGATCTTTTCAGTTGGAAATGTTTGGATCCACGACATGACGCAGACCTTTGCCCGGCCCTGCGATGTTTTCCGGGATCATGAGGTTTCTTTGGAGTACGAGATAATTAAATAAAGATTGTGATATTTCCTAGTCAGAGCTGTGTGGTTTTTGTGCCGGGGTGTTTAGTGGGTTAAGAGTGTTTTGAGTGTTTCTACGAGCTCACTCAAAACAAACGGGTCTGAGGCTGAGCCAAAAAACCGAAAACAAAAAGCCAGGCGTCTCCTATTCATTTTGCCGGCTTCATTTGCATAAACAAGTTCACGGGCAACGTTTCTGTGGGTGATTTGAATATTTTAGCTTGAGAAGTGACAACTGCTGCCAGCAACAAAGTGAAAGTAATTAGCGGGGAAAATTCAAGTCAGATAACTTAGAAGCGAAATACCACCTAGCGGAAATGTTAGGATTCCTGGAATAATTGCCAAAACTTCTGTCATATGTAAATTGGCCTTTGTGATAATTTGGGCGCTTTCCAGTTTATTGACCCCCCACTCCTACTGTTAAGTACCCATTACGAGGCAGCTATTCATGCAGAAATAAAACCCTTAGGCCAGTTCTTTGACCACAGATTCACACCATCCCAGGCGAGTACTGGAACTGCTCGATCACCTCCCGCAGTACGCCTCGAGCTTTTTATTTGTTGGATTTTTTTTTTTTTCAGAAGATCGGACAAAGATCGTCGGTTGGGTTGTCGACTGAAAGTCAGTTTCTAACGAAGCGCCGGAGGAACAGCAGGCCAGCTGGCTAACTGCGATCTGAAAGCCGGTAACGTTTTCGGTTAAAACAGAGCCATGTCCAGTGTGATTAGTGTCCTGTTGATTGTGCTGCACGTAGTATCCTGCTATGGAGAATATTTTAGTTCCACCTCGGGTCTGGAAAAGTTATTCAAGACGGAGATAGTGCTTCTGGAAGAGTTACAAAATTATGTAAATGAAATTAACCAACATGCCTTGGCGCTGCAAAGGTGAGTTTCCAAAATAAAAGTGAAAAATATGCGGCGGGGACCCTTTTTTTAAAGCAAATAAAACAAGAAATTAAACAAGAAACGCTTATATTTAATAGTAATACAGTACATTAGTAATACAGTATTTAAAAGCCTGGACTGAAACGAAAGTGGTCAACTGGTTTTTAGTAGAACCCACTAATCCCGGCTGGTTTCAGCTTAAAGAATAGGCCTACGGCCATCGTTTGATTTAATGAAATGCAAATTATATTCTTATTTTGCACACAAAACTATTGGAATTCGAAGAGCCAATTAATTTTCGAGAATATAGATTTTTCAATTGTATAAAAAACAATTGACAGATGTCAGGGGACATTGGTTTATGAATATTTCATTTCATATGCGTGGACGAACACCCACGCCCCCATAAATTCCTCACTAATTGCCACTCCGGGTGGGCGGATGATTTTCATCGTTATTTTTTGGCGGTAATTGAAATGGTGTGGGGCGGAGGTAACATGGCCATATTAAAGTCTAGATAACTTCTGTTTTATTGCAATTCGGTAGATTTTTAGTGTCCCCATCCAACCGGTTGGCCCAAAAAGAGAATGGCATCGGACTTTATGAGCCTTCGGTGCCCAGCGATTTGTCGTTTCCCTAACTGACGCTATTTGTTTAGATACGGTGCGGCTGCTTTTATTTTATAGACTGCTAATTTCTCCTATTTCTTGGCTTGATTTATTCGCGCCGGTTATTATACTAATTAATGGCTCATATAAAGCACAAATCGCTGGGCAAATGTCGCTAACATTGGCGGCATTTAGGAACGATAATGCATTTGCATATCTCCGGCAATCGATGGCTACCAGCCCCGATATCGACGGTCGGATCTAAGAATCAATTGCCTTAAGTTTATTTTGTTGTTCAGCCATAAGTGTCATCGACTTGGCAAATTTAGAATACTAAAATATGGTGCAATCATCGCCTCAGATATCTATAATATATTTCGGGGCATCTGTACACACGTATAAATATTTTGTTTATCAATCGCGCAATTGGTCAAACCGGATTTTATTGGACCCCGAGAACCGTTAGATTAATGTAAAGTATACAATTTATACCCAAATGAGTCAGCAGTCGGTTAATAACCGAATAAAACCAAGAACAGGTCCATCACTTCTTGCCCGTGTAATCGAAAATGGCTCACTCTATGTGGCGTTTTCAACCGCGAAATTAAATAGATTTATTGGCAAACACGTCGGACACTTAATCATTAAAACAATGCTAATTCAAACAAAGAGCTGAACCAAAATTAGTTGAGTGTTGTTTTTAGATTTAGATTATGGTTACGCTACCATCTTAATGACTGCGAAATTAGCTGCACTGCAGGAGACAGGCGTGAAAATAAATGCGTTAATTATACAAAACAGGTAACCCACTGATAACCCTCCATACCTGTATTTATGTAGTTTTTCTACAATATATTTTATCTTACCATAATTCTGAAAAATTGTTTCAGTCAGGTGTGGGGCACTGAGCGAAAATAAAAGCTATTACCTTGTAGCCAATTTTCATTTTATTGTTTGTTTTTATTCATTTTTTCTACTACTATTTAATGGAGTGGTCTTTATTTGAACAGTGTAACAGCTTTGGGAATTTTTTAGCTGTAGTTTGTCCAAACTAACCAACTTAATTAATGCAAATTCCCTGAGCTATGCTGCTTTGCCCAGACTTATGAGTCTGATTAATGGGATCTTTTTTTATTTTTTCGCCCATTTCCTCAGCGAAATAGATGCAATCCGAGTGGAGCACCTGAGTGCGGCCGAAAACATTGATGACTACCTCAATAATCCGGTGAACGCTTTCCGGTTAATTAAGCGATTGCACAGCGACTGGGACACTTTCGAGAGCAGCGTTTC
The DNA here is from genome assembly GCA_018150405.1 of Drosophila varians. Classification (NCBI taxonomy): domain Eukaryota; kingdom Metazoa; phylum Arthropoda; class Insecta; order Diptera; family Drosophilidae; genus Drosophila; species Drosophila varians. The sequence goes on from JAECWK010000015.1 coordinate 7,418,678, forward strand.
CTCAGACACGAGTCGTGAAGGTAAACCTATCTAATAAGCTACAAATAAAAAGGAAAAACTAATCTCTCCGTTTTTCCAGACTACCTGGAAAACATGGCCGGACATAAGGTCAATCTAAGCTATCCTTCCCAGGATGATTTTGTGGGCTCTGCCATTGCCCTGACACGATTGCAGCAGACCTACCAACTGGAAGTGGCCGAGTTGGCCAGTGGCATTCTTAATGGAGTTAAATATGGGTTAGTTCCGAGTCCACACATTTCCATTTCAGCCAAATTGTGATTCATTGGCGTACAAAAACTGCCGAAACTTCCAACAAATTGCTAAAATGTTTTCTGGTTAGATGTTGAGGTACAAATGTTGTGGTTAATGATGACATAACTTTTTCACACAACCCATTATAAATTTTGAACAATGCAGAAATTCGGTTTATGCTTCTGTTTTCCTCTTCCGTTTGAAAGTTTATTGTTCATGAGCGGAAATGCTAGCCAAAAACTTAAAAATGTTAATAGGAATAAACGATAGCAACTTGTTTCCTTTTTAGCACTGCCATGTCCTGGCAGGACTGCTTCGTTCTTGGCCAGCACCTGTATGCCCTGAGGGACTACAACCACACGGTTCCTTGGCTGCAACAATCGATGCAGTTGCTCGGAGAACAGAGCTATGGCCAGGAATCTGCATCCCTGGACTTTATGGAAGCCGTGGTGGACTATCACCGTGAAATGGGGGCACATGAGACGGCCCTTGGGTTGGTCAATCATGTTCTGTCCGTGGAACCTGAGCAGAGAAGCCACCTGCTGGAAACCCGCCAGCAGCTGGAGGAACTGATTACCGACGGGGATAAGAATGGCCTTCTCCACTTGACAGCACGTCGTCCTGGTGATTACCATGCTTCCCGCGAATTTAAAATGTACGAGCAGGTGTGCCGAGGGGATCTGGGCCCTTCTCCCTCCCAACAGCGAAACCTAAAATGTCGCTTAAGAAGGAGTCGCCTGGGCTATGCTCCTTTCAAGTTGGAGGAACTGAGCCTCGAGCCTTTGGTGTTTCAAGTACACCAAGTAATTAGCTCCAAGACGGTAGAATTCATTCAAAAAATGGCCAGACCCAAGATTAAAAGATCTACGGTTTATGCAATCGGAGGTGGAGGCGCCTCCGAGGCCGCTGCCTTCCGCACCAGCCAGGGTGCATCCTTTAAATATTCCAGAAACGCAGCCACCAAACTTCTTAGTCACCATGTTGGGGACTTATCCAGCCTAGACATGGACTCTGCCGAAGAGCTTCAAGTGGCCAACTATGGAATTGGGGGTCATTACGAGCCGCACTGGGACAGTTTCCCCGAAAATCACGTTTACGATGAGGGGGACTTGAAGGGAAACCGCATAGCCACGGGCATATATTATGTGAGAGCATTCTTTGATTGGTAATATATTTTAAATTAAAATCTTGGTTTTCCAGCTCTCAGATGTGGAGGCAGGAGGAGGTACTGCCTTTCCCTTTCTACCGTTATTGGTGACTCCCGAAAAAGGAAGCCTCCTCTTTTGGTATAATCTGCATCCCTCTGGAGATCAGGATTTCCGCACCAAGCATGCTGCTTGTCCAGTGCTTCAAGGGAGCAAGTGGAGTAAGACATCCTTAAACTCTTTGAAAATATATGAAAATCTAATATCTTTCTTTGCAGTTGCCAATGTTTGGATCCGAGAACGGAATCAGCATAATGTAATGCCCTGCGATCTCCAGAGAAATCATGAAATATCCCTACACTTCAGGGACTTTGACTAACACGAGAATACTCTTCAAAACTAATTAATTTATTTAAAGTAAAAGTAAAGCCTAATTACGATAAGCCAGGGATTTATGGCTGTCTGAGATGAGATGACAGGGTCGCCGGAAGGTTTGAAATCCCGAGTGCATCCAAATATTGCCAACTGTGAAATATTGTTAAGAAAAATATAGAGAAAGTATATGAATTATTTAATGAGAATTACTCTTTTTGGATCCCACTATGACAGGACAGCCGGCGTGCCATGTCCTGGCATCTACATCCAGGGAATAGTGGAGGTTATGCCACATCACCATGGAGCCCTTGACTGGAGGCAGAAAAACATTAAGGCTGGGAAAGACTGTATAGCCACCTTGGTCGACATCAGAGAGCTGGTAAAAATATATAGAAAAACAGACTGAGTATAATTTAAAATTATACTCACATAAAACATGGTAGTGGAAATGCGATCCCCCTCGAAGTCCGAAGGCAAATCAGAGTCAAAGTAATCCGGGTGGGGCTCGTATTGGCCACCAACTCCATAATTGGCTACCTGCATTTGCTCAGCCCCCAGCATAGTTAGTCCAGATATATATTCATTAATCCTTTTTATATATTTCATAATTGGGGTTGAGTAGTTGAGCCAAGTCTGCTGGCTCACGCGAATGTCCTTGACCGTCCTGTCCCCATTATCGCCTGCTACCCCCGATCGAATCCTCTCCTGCTTGCTGGACTCATTGAAAATGGATGAAATCTGATGGGGACTCAGAACTCCGTGATAGACGTTGATGTCTGGATCCAGATGGACTGGCTCTACCCGCAAAGGTGCCAGAGTGAAGAACGGATGTCGTTTTCCATCTAAATGGCACTTTAAGTTTTCATTCTTTACAGGCAATCGTTTACCCTGACAAAGCCTTGAATAATTCCCAAACCAATCGAAATCACTTTCATCTGGGATTTCCCTGGTTTTTGTATTCTCCAAATATTTAAGAGTTTGCTGAGCAGAACCTTTATGACCATTTAATAGGCTCTTAGCCCGTTTGGTGTTGCCCAACTCGAGGTTAACTAAAGCCAAGTATTCCGTAATATCAGATACATACAGGTCTGCGCTTTCCTCCTGCTCAATGTCTTCCTCTAGAAGGGTCAACGCCTCCTCCAGCCACTCCTCCGACTTTTGGTAGTCTCTGATGTCAAAGAGTTGTACTCCAATTTCGTAGCAATCATTCCAGTTTAGTTGGGATTTGTAAAGGAAACCATTTATAACACCATCCGCCAGATCAAAAGCCGGAAGGTTATAAACTTTTTGGAGTCTAGCCAGTCCTTTTACAGCTCCCTGAAGCTCCGAGCTATTGGGATAGCCCCAATTTGTGTTCAACTCGTTTACAGAATCTTGAAACTCTAAAGATAATGTTTAATAAGGGATTCCTTTAAGATGATTGATGCAACTTACCTTCTCGGGCTTTGTTGGTAACAACAGGGCCAAGGACGAGCGTATCCCAATCCTTAACCAAACGCTTAAGAAATCGATAAGAGTGCAAAGGATGTCCGAGATACTCATCCACATTCGTCAACGCCCTGGCGCGTTTGTGTTCCAACTTAATTTGTTTAACAAACCTACAAAAATGGTTATTTGTTGGAATTTCAATTACTTATTATTTGTAATTACTGGCTATAAATGTGTAGTTGCTTCTGCTGGACCTCCAGATACTGTCGAGTGGCGTTGATGAGGTCCTCCTCCACTTGATTCAGGTCCTGCATACTATCCACTGAAGAGTAAAACTCCCCTTCCGCACTTTCACTGAAAATCAGATGCAGGAGCAGCCCACAAGCCAAGCACCAAGTTAAATGCAACATTCTGTTCTACTGACTGACGAATCTAGCCCCGGGGTGAGCCTATCATCCCACTTGAGTGCGAATTAAGCCCAAACAGCTCAAGCTGTCACGTAGGCACACAGAAAGGTGTGCAAACAAGGAGCCCAGACACCGGCAGGTACAAATACAAGTGCTTCGGGGTAAATACCTCGTTTGAACTCGTCTTTTTGAACATTCTTTCTCTGAATTGTAATTGTGGGTGCATGCAAAAATTATTCAAAGGAAATTAAAAACTTGTATTTAAATTATTCGATTTTATTCAATAAAGACTTTAAAGCTATTGTGAATTTCTGTAGGCAGCAGATTTGTAAGTATCTGAGGTAATATTGCAAGGACGACGGAATTCCTGGAAGCCCGAATGCATCCAAATGTTGCCAACTGAAATAGTCAAATAATAAATAAGAATAACTAATAAAATATATAAATTAATTCCACACTCACTTCGTTTGGAACCCACTAAGACCGGGCAACCTGCATGTGTGGTTCGGGGATCCACATCCAGAGATCGGTGCAAGTTGTGCCACATGACCATGGCTCCCTTGATTGGTGGCAAGAATACGTTCAACTTGGTGAAGGCCGTATAGCCGCCTTGTTCCACATCCGAAAGCTAAAATAATATAATAACAAAAATGTTGGAAAATACATTAGTAAAGTAGAAGACTTACATAAAACATGTTGGTGGAGATGCGATCACCATGATATTGCTTTGGCAAATTAAACTCAAAGTAATCCGAGTGCGGTTCATATTGCCCGCCCACGCCATAGTTAGCCACCTGCATAAATTCCGCTCCGGCCATATCGAAGCCGGAAACGAACTGAATAATCCGGCTTATCGACTGCATGATGGGCGTCGTATAATTTAGCCACGTTTGCTGACTGACCCGGAGATCTGCGACGGTTCCTTTTCCCCCGGTTCCGGCCACTGCCGATCGCAACATCACCAGCTTGTCAGCCTCCTCGAAAATGGAATTGATTTGCTGTTCGTTCAACATTCCGTGGTAGACATTGATATCCGGATCCAGGTGGACTGGCTCCACCTGCAGGGGTGCCAATGTAAAATATGGGTTTATCTTTCCATCCAAATAGCAGCTCAGAGCCTTTCCATTTCCCTCCTCCGGCACCCTCTTTCCCTGACATAATCTTGTATAGTTGGCGTACCACGAGGGATTGTTGTCTTCCGGAGACTTTCCTGGTTTTCTAGCGTCGATGTACTTTCTCGTGAGAAGAGAAGGATTTTGGGGTTCCTCTTTGAGAATTTGATCCAAAAGCCGCTCAGATCTCTTGGGATTCCCCAATTCAAAGTTCGTCAGTGCCGCGTACTCCTTAATATCGGATAAATAGAAGCTTTCGTCCTTCTCCAGACCAGGAACAGCTCTGAGAATGACATAAGCTACTTGAAGCCACTCCAAGGATCGTTGGTATTCCCCAAGATCAAACAGATTAACTCCGATTTCGTAGCACTCCCTCCAATTGAGCTCTGATTCATGCCACACCCCATCAATAAATCCATCGGCGACCTCGGATGTGGTGAGATTATAGACCTTTTGAAGTCTAGCAATGCCTTTGACAGCCCCCTGGACATCCGATGGATCTGGATAGCCCAGTTCCTTGACCACACCATCCACGAGTTCCCGGAGGTCTAAAAAAAAACAAAATCATTAGAAAAATAACAAAATCTGCTGATTCTTAGTAACCTTCTCTTGGCTCGTTGGTAACTATGGGATCAAATACGATTTCATCCCAGTCCTGGACCAATCTTTTGATCAAACGAAAAGCATGCAAAGGATGCCCCAGATATTCATCCAAGTCCGTTTGTGCCACAATCCAATCATGTTCTTTCTTTATTTGCTCCACAAATCTATGGATGTATAATGTATTTTTGGGAACTGGTCCTTAAGTGAGATATTTAACTCACTTTCTATAAAAATCCAACTGCTTTTGTTGCGCCTCCAGATACGACCGCGTGGCTTTCAAAATCTCCTGCTCCACTTGGCCCAGATCCTGCATGGTATCCGCCGAGGAATAGAACTCTCCCCGAACTCCTCCACTGATAATCAAGTGAAGGAAAATTCCCAAAACAGAACTCCAATTGAAATGTGACATTATGAGAAGACGGACAGTAGAATACTGAGCCACCATCGGCACCTGGATAGTGAGGTTTTGTGCTCCATTTGAAAACTGTCACGTATCCAAAAAAAAAAAACGCTGTCCAAACAAAGATGCCAGAGCCACAGTCACAGATACACAAACAAAGATACAGATACTTGGTTGCCGTTTGTTCTTTTTTGACTCCTATTGATCAAAATTTAAATAATTGACAGTTGGATGTATTGCAAATAAATAGATTACAGACAAATAAAAAACTACAAAACGATGATACTGTGTTTCAATATACCCCATTATTTAAGAAAAGTACAAAATATTTATGCACATATCAAAATTAATTCTTTATTAAAAAATCCATATAAAAAATGGAAAACTTCAAAGATTAGTAACTGATTCCGGTGTTGTCGCGGATCCAGTCCAAGTAACCGGTAACGCGGCTGAAAACGGCAGGGTATCCGGCCTGGCAGCCGGCAGCAGCACCGAAGGAGGTCACGCCCACCAGGCGGTTACCGTCGTGTGTGACCAGGGGGCCGCCGGAGTCACCGCCGCAAGTGGACTTGCCGCCGTTGGTGCTGATGCAGATCATGTTGTCGTGGAGAGACCAGGTGCGGCTGCATTCGTCGTGGGAAATGATCTGGACGTCGACGCTCTGGAGCCAGTCGGGGAGCGGGCTGCCGTCGTAGGTGCCGCCCCATCCGGAGGCCACGGCCCACCAGCCGGCGTAGCTGTTGTAGCGGTCGTTGAAGCTGGGCAGCTCCACCTTGTTGACCAGGTGCCAGAAATCGACGTGGGGAGTACGGATCAGGGAGATATCGTTGTGGAGGTTGCCGCTGTTGTAGTGGTGGTGCTGGATGATGTCGCCACGGCCCACCCAGTGGCTGTACTGGGGCTGGGTGCGGATGCTGGCGCCGTAGTTGATGGTCACGCTATCGGCACCGTTGGTGCAGTGAGCGGCGGTCAGGACCCAGGTATTGCCGATGATAGATCCACCGCACCACCAGCCACCACCGTTGCCGCTGAAGCTTAGGCCAACGATGTAGGGCACCTTGCCCTCGTAGGCTGGGTAGCCGTTGGTGATGCGACCCTGGATGTCCTTAACAGGCACTGGGGTCAGCTTTTCCTCCGTGGAAGGAGAAGCGGGGGCTGGGGCGGGAATAGCCGAAGCTGCGGCCACGGCCAAGGCCAGGAATACGAACAGTTTCATCTCGATGGAGTCTTACAACTGACTTGGTTTCCCACTTCGACGGCCCCTTTTTATACCAAAAACTGAGTCCTTATCAGGCCAACCAAGAAGTGGCACTCTTGAATGTAAAGGCGGCTGATTGTAAATATTTTGGCGATGACAAGTTTAGCCGATTGATAAAGCAGCCTGAATTATGGCCATGACCAAAAAAGGGCCAGCAAAACTAAAATAACTTCAATCATTTAAAAGAAAACGCAATATGTGCTAATAAAATGTATTTGTCTATCTTGCCCTATCTAGCCCTAAGATTTTCAAGTTTTTTGTTAGATTTTCGATGAAAAGATACATTCACGGATACCTGAGAAATCTTTTTAAATATGTTACCGAATTAATTTAATTATTATTAAAGGTATGGCATTAAATATTCATTAATCATGTTAAAATCGTGGTGAGTGCCTTTCGACCAAAATGTATAGATTTTAGTCACATTTTTGCAAATAATTTAATTTTTATCCGATTTAAAAAAGGAATAGCATTTATTAATCAGGAACTTATTCCGCTTCGATCTGCGTCAAAAGATTTCAAAAGTATAACAACAATTTTTTTTACGATTTTTCGAAATTTAGGAATTTAGGAATCATTAAAATTGGCGAAAATGGGGATAGAAATTGATAATAATGGAAAATACAAGATCGGGAAGGTATTACATTCTTCGATGGGATGCATATTACCAAAGTTATGGCCAATTAAATAAATCAAGGCGTAAAATCGTTTCAAACATCAGGATTCAACGCTACTGAAAGGATATTAAAGCTCTTATTTATCAATTTTTCTATGCATTTTGTTTGAAACCTTGCATACGTAGCGTTTCAGAAATGTTTCGGAAATGTTTCATCGAATTTTTGTAACGTAACATGCCTGGTGGGATGTTAATAATATTCCTGAATCTAAAAATTCTCTTTTGTATAAGATAATAATGCAAAGTAATGGCATTTCAATTAAGAAAAGTACAAACACACTCTCATCTTAGAGTACTTTTACGTTTGTCAATGTAGACAGCGATACCAATGAATAACTTTAATAAATTAAATTAAAATAATCAAGACATTTGGTTTGGTTGGAGTAAAAAATGTCTAGAATTCCTATCTTATCAATTAAACGGAAGATCATTTTATGGCCACTTCCAAAGAAGAAATCAAAAGCCATATAACTTGTATTTTCAACATACCTGATAAGTGCAGCCATAAATTGAAACAATCTTTTGAGATAATCTGTAAATCAGTATTAAAAAGGACTGTAAAGATTGTCTTCTCCAGATGTCAGTTTTCATTCATTAATAATTTTTTCATTCATTAGGCTCGTGGAAAGTTCGTACCTCGATAAGATTGAACTCAAGGTTCGAACTTTCATTTTCAATCATAATTTTTTTTTGCGGAATTTATGAAAAAGTGGAGAAACAATTTTTTAGATTTACACTCCATGTGTCACTTTATACAATCATCGATGGGATGCACTTTTGCATGCAAAACTGCTCTTCAGTGTCAGTCAAATGCAATATTGTTGCCGTTTTTGGCCAGGTCGCTTGCCGGTGCTTTTAGCATATCGGGCCAAATCGAATTTTCCGCAGGCGCCACAAAGTACGAAACCCAATGCGGCAGATGCAAGGCTGAACAGTAAGCCGATTTGTATCCACTCACCCATGCAAGCACACAGATACTCACCCACCTACACAGGACCTATGCCTTGCATCCTAGTATCGGCTAACAGGCGATGCAGCTGGAGCTCCTCTTACCGCACTTGATGGATGAGCCCTCCGGCTGATGAATTGCCGCCCACTAATCGAACATCACAGCCGGATCAGTGGGCTTCATGGTTGTCTATTCGGTTTTGAAATTTTATGTTTTCGTGCAAATCATTAAAATGTTTAAGCAACCATTTTATGCTTTTAAATATCAAATTTATTCAATCATTTTTTCTCTACTATTAAGACTAAGAAAATATACAAAAGTAGATAGCTTCCGTAAGTGCCTAGGTTACAACTAGATAGAATTAGTTCCGGGAGCAGAACAAGTAAGTAGAAAAGAGTGGCGGCCGCCTCCAGGCTAGATGCTGTATTTACAATAGGAATTCGATGGCCAGGCGATGGATGAGATTCCGCACTTAAGATTCGTTGCAATTTACTAATTAGACTCCATATTAGATGGCAAAGTCGCCATGATCCTCGTCCAGTAAGCAGGGCCGGCGGAACTCCTGACCCCGTTCGTGGATCCACTTGTTTGACACTGATGGAAACAATTAAAAATTTTTACTCCAGTTTTAAATTGTTTTCGTGCAGGACATACCCCATTTAGTGCCCGTCAGGACTGGGCAGGCAGCATGACGAGTCCTCACGTCGCCCTCGCCATCTCGATGGAGGTTCATCCAGAAGGCCGCCGTGCCCTTCTTGGGGAAGAGGGCGGTGTGGAGGGATGTAAAGACGGTGGCACCTCCCTGTTCCACGTCACTCATCTGGAAGGATGACAAAATAAAGAGGGAAACCCATAAAATGTGTATGAAATGTTAAACTTCATCTAAAGCTGTCACTGAATTTATATAATTTTTGCAGGACCTCTTTAATTTTAAGTGTATGGAAGTTCGTCCGTCATGTTTCTTTTTATTCATTACTTAAATTCAAAGAATTTAAAGCTCTATTTGTACAGAAGCATTCAAAAGAGCAAAAAATGTTTATAGACATGCTTTTCCAGCTTTTATGCTTTTCTTTTGAATATCCTGCTTTTAAATGTTTTCGATTCAATGGATACACATGTGCTTTTTGAATGGTTAGAGGATTCTACCATTTTTGTTAAGGAAAACTCTTCAAATATTAGAAGAATCCAAAAATAATAAACTTACATAGAACAAAACCGTGGCAATACGGTTGCCCAGATTGAGGCCCTCAAAGGCGCGTTTTTCCTCTTTCTAAAAGATTGAAATATAAAATTAATAAAAGTAAATCAATAAAAGGATAAAGGCATACCCGGGCGAAATCAAAGTGTGGCTCGTAATGGCCACCGATTCCGTAATTGACCACCTGGAGCTCCTCGGCCGATTTCATATCCAGACCCGTCATATCCGCCGTACGCTGCACTACGGTTCCAATCACCTGGTCCTCCTCCGTTTTCAGCCAGGCGGACTTGCTAATCCGGTAGTTGGCCGTTTCCAGGGCGCCAGTCACGGAGTTTTGAACGGTTGCCCGTCGGAATCGAGGACGTGCCATCCGTTTAATCAATTCAATTTCGCTATCGTACATGGCATCGTGATAGATCACAATATAGGGGTCCTGGTGGGCCTCCTCCAGCTTCAGGGGACCCAAGCGCAGGAAGGGTATGTTGTTGGTCACATAACGGCACCGCAGATGTCGGAGATCCGCCGGAGAGGGCTTCAGCTCGCCGCGGCACAGCATTTCGTAGGCCTTTCGCTCCGTCATATCATAAACACTAGGATCGCTTTTGGCCACGGGCTGGAAATGGGTCTCTAGCTGTTAGGAAATAACTCTATCTGGTGGCCAAAAATCTTACCAAGTCGGACTTTGGCATCTCGTCACTGCCGTCGTCGCCCTTCATTTTCTTCATTTGAAGCTGGCTGGCTATTTCCTTCTCGTAGAACCTCTTGTTTCCATTGGCCCTTTCGTGGTGGGGCAGTAGTTGGAGCAATTCGTTGGTCATGGTCAGAGCCACTTCAATGTTTCCTTAACAGAAAATAATAAACCAAAAGTTAATTACCAAAGTAAAGCATATTCAGACATTTTTACAAGTTAATTAAGGAGAAACAATGAGTTTTTATGAGTCCAATAAAAAGCATATACTTTGAAGCTTTAAAAATATATTTTTTTAAATTACACAATCTTTATGTGTTAAGTAATTATGCCAAAAAATTAATAGCCCTTCTTAAGACCTCAAACGCGGTTAAATCTAAACAATTTATTGCTTTAATATTATAATTTTTACTCCTCTTGAAAACTTGTATCTTTCACACAGCTTAAATTTTTAATATGGGATAAATGTCTCTGCCAAATACCTTAAAAAGGGTCAAATTGTTTGAATAAATAATCTGAGCATAGGTAAAATACTTTTTAAGAGTCACTTAAGCCCAGTCGCACAATTAATTCATCGGGATCGTGGAAACGGCGACTGGGTAAGTGATGCCTCGATGGCGTATTAAAGTTGCCTCGCCCCAAAAGTATGCCACAGTTTCTTTGCCCTGCGTGGTGAATTTGTAACTTTGAAAGTTGCCCGGCACTGGCTTGGCTTTGACCTAGAACTTCTGGCTTGCCGAGGCCATCAAGTCGATGGAATTGCTGCCAAACTTTGCAAGTTGTGTACTTATTTATTCATTTGCGTCCAGAAAATTTATTCCCGGCCACCCACTAATAAGTTTCCCATGGTCGGAGGGCCCTATAGCTTTAACCTTCGGCACGACCTCAACTTTTGAGATCCTGTCAGCGACAGGAATTTAAATTTGCATCTCCCGACACATGTGTCCCATCCTTCGTCGTTTCCTGGGTGACAGAAAGCCCGTCACTTGCCTCGAGGGCGGACCCATTTGTGTTGTTTTTTGTGTCGTTTCTCAACACAATATGGTGGCACTTCGCCCCGCCTCCCGACACGCCCATAAATCCACACACTCTCTACCTAAAGTGGGCGGTGGGATTGCGGAGTGCGCCCACTAAAGACACAGATACATGTCCATATGCCCGGCAACTCTTTGATGAGGGGATAAGGACGGTCTACGGGCGTAATAAGACGTTAATAAACCACACGGGTCCTGGGCCAGGAACGTGCCAGGACTGAGCCTGCTCCTCGGCTCACTACGTGATTGCTCTTAGCCACTGTGGCAACATTGTCGCACTGGCTGCAGATGGCCAACACTTTTTCGCACTTAATGGCTGGCTCTCAGGGCTGGTGACCCGGCTACCTGGCCAGGGCAGGGCAGGTGCTACAACGTGAAAGGGGGTTGTTTTAAAATAGCAAGTGGCTGGGGACAGAGTGCAATTTCCTGCAGCCAAATGGACCCTGAAAGTGCCATGCAAACGAGCAAGGACAACAGGGCGGTGGCAGGGACACTCTAAGAATTTAATTACTCAAATTTGAGTAACAGTTTAAGGACTAGGGGAATTTCTCTTCGAGCTAATTAAAAATGGCAAGGATATCGGTTTTGTAATGAAAAATGAGAATGGATATACAAGTTTAGTGGAAGCAAAGATTATTAAGGACTTTTCGCACAGTTTCCCCACATTTTTTTTCAAGTGGATCTAACCACTTGGGGTAAGAATGGAACGGCACCGAATATTGGTCACTCACCTTCCTTGTAGGTGGAGAATGCCAGATATTCAAGGATATCGGCCTTCGTGAAGCTTTTGGTTTGGTTCGAGGGCTCCTCCAGCATCCGGGCCATCGCCTCGTTCATCCAGAGGACGGTGTGATGGTAGTCGTGGTTTACGTACGACTGCCGGCCCAACTCAAAACAGTCGTCCGAGGACATCTCCGTGCTGGAAGGCAATAAAGTTAGCGGAAATCCCAGGGATTCGGGGGCTTGGCTACACTCACCTGTACTGGATGCCATTGAGCTTGCCACGGGCCACGCTCGAGGTGTCTAGCTGGTAAGTGTCCTGCAGGCGCAGCAAGGCCACTGCTGCTCCGTTGAGATCCTCGTCGGAGGGGAACTTGAGGATGTTGCGATACTGGGTTATATTCTCCACGAATTCGGTGCCCACGTCGTGCTCCATGAGATTCTCCACCTGCTTCCAGTCGGTGGTCAGTCGTTTGGTCAGCAGATAGGCATTGATGGGATTGGAAACGTAGGCGGTAATGTCGCTGGAGGCGTCGGCGTGTTCCCTCTGGTAGTCATCCATTTTGCTGGAAAGTCAAAAGGAGGAGCCAAGTTACCAGACAGTTCCTTAAGTGCTTTTTGCTTTTCGCGAACAGAAAATTGCATTTTAGCTTCGAACTTTTTCAAGAAATAAAACTCGAGTCGAGTCCTTGGGCGGGATTAGTTCAATGTCTATCATAAAGTAACCCCCGAAGAAATAACTTAACAAGGCAGGATAATATTTTTAAAGCTGTCTGTGAAACTTTTTTACTTGCACCCCAAGTCAAAGACACTTTGGTTTACCAGAAAAAATACATTTATTGGTAATAGATATATTGTTAACTCTATTAAACAAGTACATATAATAATTTAATAATTAATAACCATTCTAAGCATACAATTAAATATTACGATCTAAGTACAACCCACTTATTATTTACAGTCTTTTGGGGGATGATGAAATTCCTCTTTCTTTTTGGTCTTTTAGCCGTTCGGTGTGCCAAGTTTTTATGTTTTCGTTGGATCTGGTGTACAACTAATTAAATAATTTAAAAAACTCAAAGCAGATTATTATTTGGAATTAAACCACATTGACGCGGTTATCCGGCGGAGGGCGGTTGCACCAGAGACTTCCCAGCACTCCCAAGCCGATAAACAAGATGGTGAAGGTTGAGAGTCCCAGGATGACCCCAGAGGTTATGTCGTGGATAGGCAGGCCTGGGAAGGGATCCCACACAAGAATCACCAGCAGGCCGCAGCACTTGAAGAGACAGAACACGGTAACCAGGATATAGCCAGAAATATAGCTCCTGTTGGGCAACCATTCGCAGTGGCGAGATCTGAATCCCAGGAATCCGAGCCCCACGGCGCAAAAGGAGGAGGCCAGGCTGAACTGCAGGAAAAAGGATTTCCCAAACTGTTGGGTACAAAGAAGAAAAGATTAGAATAAACTAAAATTAGTCACACTTATTAGATTAACTTACGTGAGCAATCATATAGATGGCCAATCCAGCGTTCATGGTGCTGCCCAAAACCATCATCAGGGAAACCACGGCCAGGGTCATCGTGGCGTTCGCCAATTTTTGCGGATAGGAGTTATTGTTCTGGGCCTTTCCCTGGATGCTGCTCATGTCCTGGTCCCGCTCCTGCTGCTCCTGGACCCTCGGGCTGATGACGGCCATGGAGCGGTCTGCCATTTGCAGAGGTGCTGGCTTCACAGTCTCATAGTGCAGTCTCTGGGGCGAGAGTCGGTTCTGCCTGAGTGGCAGGGCGGGTGGTCCCGACGCCAACTGGCTGAGCACCTGCTGGCTCTGGTACATCTGCAACCTGCGCTCCAGCTGCAACTGCTCCAGGTGGGCGGCGTTGCGGGGCGTCGAGTGGGCCAGTCTCGGAGGCGGTTGCATTTTCCGGGGCGTGACCAGAAGCTCATGCAGCGCCCTGGTTGCCGCTGCCGCGTTTCTCTGCTGCGGCGTCGAAGTTCTGGCGGCGAACTGCTGGGATATCTCCGTGGTACTCAGACAGGTCTCTTGCTGCTCCTCCTGGTCCTGCTCCGGCAAGTCATCGTCGTCCGCCTCGGTTGGTATCATCGCATACCGGTGCGCTCTTCCATTGTGCATTTGAATAACTTCCTGGTTCTCGTCCACCAGCTCCTCGTCCTCGGCCGTGGGCACCATCTGGTACCTCTGGTTGCTGTTCTTGTCCACAATCAGGAAGGTCTTGCTGCCAAAGTCACTGCTAAAGGCGTGTTTGATGGATTGATTGTGGCTTTGGCTGTTGTTGTTGTTGTTCCGGGCAGAGGGTTTCGGTGGCAGATTGATGGTCGGCGGCAGGCTGGCGAACTGTGTCTCCTGGTGGGGCTCCTCGTGGAAGGAGTGCGGCTCCTCGTCCTCGTGTACGCCATACCGCGAGCCATAGCGATCCAGATTGTCCTGGGATCTCGCCAGCCTCTGGGCCGCCTGGCCGGGAACAATGGCATATCGGCCAGCTCGGCTGCTGTTTAGCTCCTCCAAGGGAACCAAGGCGTACCTGCCACTGGAGGGCTGTTGCTGATTTCCCTGCTGTTGCTGGTTCCTCGACTGGTGTTGCTGCTGCTGCTGCTGCTGGTGCTGGTATTGCTTCCGCGTCACCGATCGCGTGGACATGCTACGTTGCATTTGGCCCTTACGGGTGGGAGTGGCGTGTGCCGATCGCGGTGGAGCTGCCGCGAAGTTCATTTGCAAACTCCTGTTGTAGATGGACTCCACGCAGGCGGACGTGTTGCTCGACACCGGATAGAATTCACTGTTTTGGCAAAATGCCGGATTGGTGTAGTTGTGCTGCGACATGATCGCACTGTACCGCACTGTCTTCTATTTCGGAGTTCGAGGGGTAACTTATTTCACTGCCAGGCACTTTTCACTCACAAGATCGATCCGCTCGGCTCGGCAACTGCGACTCAACTGAACTGATGGTTCGTTCCAGGCCGCAGCTCCTCAACTTCCAGACTTCCTCCACTTCCTGCGCAAGCGCGCAGTCGAGTGGATCGTGCCCCGTCCCCGTTCCCGATCCACCTTCTCCCCCATCCCCCGGACCATTTACCAGTACATAAGACACCCGTAGAACCCGAACCGCACAATGGCCCGGCTCTGTGTTTGGCGCGTTCCATTAAGCCAGAAACATCTGCTCCTGGACAGAAACCCAGAAACCCAGGAACGAGAGAAACGAGGGTTGAAAACCCAATTGCGAAGACCATGACTGAAAATAAGCAGGAGCAGCCGGCATTTCATTCGGTTCGGTTTATCAGCGTTTTTAATTCTTATTTACCAACTCATAACTACACAGCGCTCCGCTCCCTCCTGCCTTTTTAATGCTATTTCGATACCTCTTACCCAAGGATCCATTTAGGGGTATTTCGGTCTTGTCATAAATGATCTTTCACGTTTCCATTCAAGTTTTTACTTTAAAAAGCTTCAAGCTTCTGAATTATGAATATTAATTCAAATATTTAATACGTGCATATGTTACCGAAATGTCATCTGGAAACGAGACTATCAAAACATTATAGTTTATGTCATATCAATGAAAGCACAAACTATAAATAAAAATCTAGTTTAGCCGCCAGTTAGGGTATTCTTGATTCGTTTACAGCTTTTACTTGGGATAAAATGTTTGTTGAAACGAAAACCTTCCCCAAAAGGCAACCCCTCCCCGGCATTTGTTGGTGGCTCAAGCGACCGTTACATTTTTCGTCCTGCCGAATTTCCATTTTCCGCCGCCGCCACATGCATACATATGCATATTGACGCATCCTTTTATATCCCTGCAGATTGGAAGCGCCAGTGGGCCTTTGTGCGTTGGCCAACTCAATTGCCTTTTGGCCGGACAGGAGGCTTTGCCACGGGCCACGAAAGCAAATCAGTTTGCGGGGCCAACTGTCAAGCGGATTAGCCAGAAATTGCAGCCACTGGCAGCTGGCCAGTTGGAAAATTGAAGCGGCATTAAAAACTAAAACTCACAACTCAAGCAGACGGCACGCGACACGAGCAGATGACTAGGAACTGCATCCACAGGATACTTAGGGAGGGAAGGAGAAAGGGCGAAGAGAGAGAGAGAAGAGGATACAAATAAGCAGGAGGGCAATGACAGCTCACAAGGATAACGCTGGCAGACAGGAGAGAATGAGGCGGCAGGCTCACAGCTGTCAGCTGTTTGTGAGGATACTGTCTCGTCCTTTGTTGTGACAAAGCCAGGCGACAGCAACAGGAACTCGGATACAGATACAAACACAGCTCGAGATACAACTGCAGGAACCACATAGATCCTGAGTGCGCCTGGCGTTCTGGTATTATTTGGTTAGGGGAGTTGCCTCACCGCATCCTGCACCTCTCCATCTACTCCTGCCCATCAGCTCCCCCATTTCCGCTGCCAGTTGTACATAAGCAAAAGATGTGTATCTTGCAGATACAAATGCATATGTAGGAGCCTACCTATAGGTGCCACATATGCACATTAATTCGTGCAACAGCTGCCCCTCGCACGTGGCAAAAGTAATTACCTCGCATGCAGGCGACTACCTGAACTTCTTTTGTATATTCCCCCCAAACTAGAATCTACATTCTTCTGGCCACAAACAGAAGATTTCCAGCAATCCATTAACTAAGATAAATTGCCAGGTAACTATGACCGCAGCTTTAACTAATTTTAAACATAAACTAATTGCTTGAAAGCAAAAGGTCAAATTTAGTTACGATAATTAAAATGAAAAAGGCCTGTCCCTGGCATATTGGTAAATAAACCAATTATTGTTATTGCTTTAATATTAATTGACTTATTTGCTAATGAACTTTAACAAAAAATATTGGCAAATAAAGCGTTTCAAAGAGTTATTACATTTTGTGAAAGGCTTTATTTATTATTACTTAACTTTATTACAAATTATTTGACATACTCACTTTTTGAGAAAGTTCAGCTTGTTCTCCTGCTCGCGTATGTAGCCCTCCAGGTTGCTTATCAGTACGGACTCAGTCTCTAGCAGCTCTTCCATCTCGGCCAAGGCGGTGTACACCTCTCCGTCTACAGGGACGCCCACTGCGATGACCAGGAGCAGGCCAATCAATCGCCAGTCTGCTGCCATTTTAAAGCCTGCCAAAGAAAAACAGATAGAATGCTAGGTGAGTGAGTCTCCTCCAATTTGTAACGAAAATATGTATGCGGAATGGGAGTGGTGGGGAATGGGGAGAAGTGGCCATCGATTTTGGTCCTTAATCTCCGGCCATGTGTAAAGGGAGACCCAGAGGAAACAGAAGCTCTAAGCTCACTGAACCCGAAATCGACTTTCATATTGATTAATTCCACTCCCGCCGAGCCTAGCCGAGAAGCCACCAAACAAAATATTGTTTTTGAAAACCAGCTGTTGCTTGAATTTTTCGGGCACTTGGCCATTTGTTTTAATGAGCGTTTTTTAATTTGACCTGCCGGGGAAGCGGACTGTTTTATGGCGATTGCTTTTACTGCGTTCGCAACACGCTGACGCCAATAAAACAAGTCCAAAACACATTCGTATTTAAATACAATCGATGGCACTCCTCTTTGCGGAGACATGCCTCTTGAAAAGTAAGTATTTCCTCTGCCATTTAATAGTTTGGCCATTGAAAATGTAGAACAAGTTGAACAAATGCGAACATCAAAGTAGCATTTTGAAGAGGTCGTCAGATGGAATTTATTTAAAACTTGTCAGCTTCAAAAAGTGTACTTATTGATTTGTATTTATTTTATTTGCTAGGCTCGTGTTGCTCACGATGTATCTACCTCGTTATTGACCCATGTTTATTCCAGGCGAATGTTCCTCAATCACTCCCTCAATCACTCTGACAGGAAACGGGTTTGCTGCCAGTGCCGTTTTGACCGGTCGAGGCGGGGAATGCATAGATTGTGGCTTAGTTAGCGTGCCAATAAATTTTAATTGATATTAATTAGCTGCGCGCTGTTAACTCGCATCTTTAAGATAAATGCACGACGCCTTTGTTTTGTGGCACTTCATTTGCATACCGAAGTGAGTCGTGGGTGGCCGTCCCAAAGGATCGGCAGACCTCAAGGATTATGGGACTTGTAGGGCATTGAATAATTTATCGGCTTAATTAATATCCCAGAGTCAAGTCAGACTGGTGTACTGGTGGCAGTAATTGCCAACATTAATCAGTCACTCGTTGAGATGAGATCTGCTATGAATATGCGGCGTTTTTGGCCAACAGTCACAACACTTTCTGGCCAGAATTATGGATGCTCTTAGCTCTGGCGGTTTATGTCAGCTAACATGTGTTAAGCGGACTCGGCTGTCAGCAAATATTAAATAATCTCGCCCAGTTTAATGGCCCAACCGGTTGAAGCCGCACCACAACGCCCCGCCATCTATTCCAATTTCCATTTCTAGTTGGAGTTTCGGGCAGTCTGATCAGAACGAGGGCAAGCCATTCAATTTTACGATTCAGCTTTCCAGTCTCTAGATATTCTTTTTGGACTACTCGCCCCTTGTTTTAGATGAAGATAGACCATTTCTGACTAATTTCTGGCCCTGCATCGCTGGGAGAGCGATTAATTGGGGTTCAAAGAACTCCGTTAGATATGCAAATGTATCTCACAGATACGCGTCGCTGCAGCCCCGAACCAAACCGAACCGAACAGAACCTTTCATTGTGAGTGATGACCAAACCTTTAACGGTACTTTCGCTCATTCCATCCCGTCATTACACAATCAAACTTATTGAAATGCAAATATCATTTCATCCAGATGAATGGGACACATTCCCATTCCCCCGCACCTTCTGCACTCGAGTTCGGCGAACTTTCTTCGTTCCCTCGAATGTGGCCATAAAGCGTGGTCCAAATACTTTGGTTTTGCAACATGAGTTGCACAATTTGGCCCGAAGAATTCGGGGCAGTTGGAGAAATTCCTAAAATATGAAGTCTTTCAAGGAGCACTATGGTTGCTATTCAAAATAATAAAAAGGTACTGCAGTTTTTAATACATTTTCTAATATAATCATCAACATAATCTCATCTATAACTGTCACCTTATTTGCGTTAATTAAAAGGTAATTTATCCCCCTCTTATTAAGATACGCTGTTTAATGAACAAGATTAGATTCAATTTGATTCAATAAATATAAAATTTTATGAGCTCTGCCCAAACTGATGTAGTTACCGCTGTTGTCGAGTCAACAGAAAATTAACGCAATAAAACTACCTACAGGTATATTTGTGTGTGACTTTTTCAATGCAGAAGCACCTGCCAAGTTGTCTGGAGACACAATGCCACCCGACACTGGATTACTCACATTTCTGGTCGATCAAATTGATGGCCCCCGCCAATAAAGTCGAAATGTCGTTGTGGTCCGAGAGCTGAATACAAACAATGTTCGACAATGAATTCCCAATATATGCAAAATGCCAAAATTATCAATATTTAAAACACAAAGAGTTCTCAACCACAACACAAATAATTTAGCCTGTTTCAGGGGAAATGTCAGAAAGCTTTAATTACCATTGACACAGGAGTCGCCTATTGCGGTCGGAGCCATGGCCAGGAGGGTCCAGGACAAAGCTGAAATTGGATTCAACGTTTAATAATTGGCAGAAAATTACAAACTGCCGTCCAGGCGGAAAAGAGCTGCACGTTGACATGGTTACGGGAATCAAGCCGAGATAAATTTGATTTTAGGCCTTCTAATAACCAAATATGATATGGTTGTATGGAGATTGTAATGTCTTCCCTGTAATACAACATCATTTTCCATCTGGTCTCCACCCTTCTGGCTAGTTGGGCAAACCAATCTCCCAATCAATTTTCATTCACGCCTCATCATTCTTCACCTGGAAATTGCGGTGCCAGTAATGAAATGGACTTTCATCATCGTCGGATTGCATATTCCACAGGCAGACACAGACGCAACCGGAGACCCCTCAAAAAGAGGTGGCTCAGCAATTTTTGGCTTGCGTGCTGCACTTTTTCGTATTCTTTTCGTACTTTATGCAACCCAGCAACAAATTTCGATTGCGGCCAGTAGAGGCTTCTGCCCCGCCAGCTGCCAGCTGCCACCTCCCTTTTGGGGCTTTGAATGCACTTCTCCACCAAAGCCCAGGCAGAAAAAGTTGGGTGAAATGAAAATTAATTTTCTGCTGGCTTTTGTGTTCAACCATTTTTGTTATCTTGCGCGCTCGCCTGCAATTAAGTTATGAAATACATACCAATTTTTCTTTTTGCAAAACGCTGACTAAGCTCATTGGACGACCCAGTGACTTACAGAAGGTTCAATGGTTGGATAGTTTGCTGACAGCAGGCACGGATCCAGATATGGACATTTGTGTGGGGCGACAACGACATCTAACACACTGAGCTTGCCACCTATGTTTCTGGCCAGTCAGCAACTATTTCCCACCTGCGGGAAAGTCATTGTCCTTCCTGTCACAGTAAAAATAATGACCTTTTATGTGACTTCCATATAAAAATTTTATTTGTAATTTACAAACCATAAAGTGGAGGGAGAATCTCTACGAAACTTTAACGTTTTCAAACATAGTTTTTGTAAACAAAACAGGATGTATTTTCCACTGTAGCACCTGCCACCACGATAAAACCCATCTTATTGTTAGCTACACTTTTCCCAGCTTCCTTGCCACACCCTCCCCCACATCCTTCCTGCTGATCTGCGCCACTCGTGCTCAGATGAAACTGTCAACAACTGCCACAAATTCTATAAATGCAACGGCACAATTTGAGTCGACACGACATCATTATTCAGAAGCAAATGTTGCAGGGAGACGGACCTGCCACCTGCCCCACACCTTTGAGGAGGTGTTATACTTCGAGCTTTGGCAAGGCCGATTGGCAGGTGGTTCCCCCAACGATTGCCGTCCATCAATTTTATGACCAGCCAAGGGGTCGCGGAAGCTGCTGAAGCGATTTCGAGTTGGAGATGGACGGGGCCACGACTATAACTCATCCGCCAGTAGCCAGCCCCAGCGACATTTATGAGCCACCAAAAAACACATAACTGTGCATTCGCAGCCAATTTGGAACTAAGCCCGTGGACACTGAAAAAAAATGCTTATCTGCAACCTTAAAAGTGTTTTCGGTGACAAATGAATCTGATTAAAAGTTGCATACGTTTAAGATTTGAATTATTGGCGATTCGATAAAGAAATCAGCTATAAAGCAAGTTTCTAGCTTGGATGCAGCATAGTTAAGCTTTTAATTAATAATCTTCATTATGGCCAAAATTCCATATTAAAGTCTTAATAAGGTTTTATATTTTAAATATATTTTTGAATTGACTGTCGAAAGAATGGGAATTCAGAATGTCTTTATAAACTAGTTTCTCTGAATAAATTTTGGATTTCGGAAATTTTGGGTGGGGCAGAATATTTTCTCGTAGTGCATGACCAATAAGACTTTTCAGTCTTTTCAATGTTTGCTCTTTGTGGTATGGCATTTTCGTGCTGGTGGAAACTGCGGTCCTAGACCACGACGTCTCGTTGGGCCAGTGTCTGTTAATGTGGCACGAAGTCGCCAAACTGCTGCCAGCTGCTAAATGTCAGACCCCTGATCCCCGCCAGCTGACCTTCTGCACTCCAAGAAAAAAACTTCTGCTGTGACATTTGCCAATTTGGTGGGTAAGGCTGCCTCTGGGCACCGAGACTCCCAATCTCTTCCATTAAATATAGCCAATTTGCGTGGGTTTAGTCGTCGATCGAATGCATAATTAAAATCGCATCGAATTGACGGCACTCTTGTCGATTTTAGCTTTGGCCCTGTAATTTGATTCCGACTTTTTCTCTAATTCACTGACTTAATGGGCCTCGTTAGACGCGCCTCGTCTATAACCACTTAACTTCATCATCTCCGTTCGCTTTAAACTCGTCATCGGTCTAGGAAACTTTGCCCTAACCATAGGGGTCTCTCCACTTTGCCGAGAGAAATAAATCCTGAGCGGTAGAATCGTGGTCTAGTTTGTGCAAATTATGCAAACAATTTGGTTAAGTGTAATTGAGTTGGCCCAGGCCAGAGCCACATGTTGCAGTCCTCCTTGAAGTCCGACCCTCGGCTAATGTGATTTGCAGACTGCCGGCAAAAGTTCTACTGCCAGACATACGACATCGACATCGAAGTAAAAAGTTTTCAATTCCATAAGCGTTAATTTGATTGCCCCAACTTTTGCTTGAGGGCACAACCCTTGGGCCCTTTGGCACTTAAAAAAATGGGGGGTAGCTTAATCAATTTAAGCCTAAAAAGAAGATGAAATATTGGCTTAAAGTGGGAGACGATTTAGAACACGAGAAAATATTTTTCCGAGTGCTGGAAAAATTGTCATCGCATAAAACTTTCAGCAGATTCGTCCCCGCCAAGAGGCAGGAAGGAAGGAAGGAAGGACTAGGAATAATTCATGTGCACCCAGCCAGTTTTCTAATTAGCAATGAATGACAAATGTTCGCAGATCGCCCCCAACCAGTTCCTGCCCCCGAAACACCACCACCCCCCTGTCAATGCCAGACAGATGAAGTCACGGAGCGTGTGCACACATAAATTTTACAATTCACCTTGAAAATGTAAGCATAAACGGCGTCCCAAATGGAAATCGCAATCCAAACCGGTTCAACATCATAAAAAGGCACAAGATGAGCTCGGGAAAAATGGGTGGAACAGGTGGGAAGGAGGCTTAGGGGGGGTGGCAATTAGCCAGACAAGGAAGTGGCCAACTGTCCTCACTTTCATTGCATTCGACACACATCTGGACTTGGCCGGAGAGCGACTTTCGTTTTCGAATCCATCTCTATTAGCCGTCGGACACCACCTTGCCAACCGGTTGCCATTGCCGGTCTAATTAGCAAACAAATATTGGCCAAATGCCCGGACTGATCACAAAAACCAAAAAAGGCGAAAGGGGAACAAACCGAACCGGAGGGTGGCTGAATTATAAATTTCATAAATTAACGCCAGCTAAATCGTAAGTTAATTGGAGCTATTGAATCCGCTCTCCGATGTTTTTATTATTTTATTTTTAACATTAATCATTCTTAGGAGACTCTAATTGGAGAAATGCGTTCAATTAACTAGGCAATCAATTAGAATTATAAAAGTAAAATACGTCTAATTGGTTTCTAAAATTTAACAAATGTTTTTGTTATTGTAATATTTTTAAAAATTATGCAACGAGAAAAGCAAACATTTAGTAATCCAAAGCATAGTTTGTTTTTAAATGGGTTTGTGACTTGGCTAGAGAAAGGAAATTTGTGTCCTTAAAATGCTTATCCTAGATAATAATTAACTAAAGGATCTACTGAGTTGTCAAAAACCTCAAAATTAATGTTAATGTCATCATCTTAGCATATTTATGTTAATTACGAAAAAACAAATGAAATACCATTAAAAAATGTCCCTTAGGGATATTCCTTTTTCATATAGTTGGCAACCATTGAAAGGATACTGGTTCCAGGACAACTGGTTCCATTTTAGGGGATGAACCAGAAGCACAACAACAGAGAGCGGAAAGATGAAGTGCAGACGATGAAAGGAAACCAAAACAAATGCCGACAATTGACTACGTGACTGAGGCAGCTTCCTCCTAGCTACCCCCCCAAAATCCCGATCCCGGTCCCCATACCGATCCCGATGCCCCCACCATTACATAAACACACCCAGACTGATGTGGAGAAGATGAATGTTCGTCTAGTGGCATAGAAACATATTCGAGTCCAGATATTTAGTGTCTTATCGCTGCAGTCGGGGAGGCAGAGGCATCTGTATGGAAATGGGATGTGGCTGGTGGCAGAGGAGAAGGAGGTGGAGGAGGAGCCGGGCAAAGCGGTCAATTGAAAAGCTGACCATGTGGTGACAACAAGTGCATACACACACATATACATTGCCTCTCCGGGTTGAATGGAAAGAAAAAATCACATTCCGTCGCCGAGAATTTCTCTAATCAAAATTGAATATTCAATTTAGTTGGCCCACATTTCGACATCCCCATCCCAGTCCAAATCAAAGACCCCAGCGTTTTATTTCAGTGTTATCAGCCTGGCGGAAGCTGTGGAACACGTCAGTGTAGGGTTTGGTTTGCTTCTAGAAAACGTAATCCCATGGATGCCACTACTTACCTCTTGAACTTGTTGCTGGAGGATGACAAATCCGAGATTCGGGTGCAATCACCTGAGACGTTCTTTGTTTACAGGCTCTCAAAGTAGGGAACGGATGGCCACACACTCGATTGCATTGCACGCCCGCACCGCGTATCTCACAGATACATACGTTCACACTCTTAGCCTAGGCACAAAATAAACGCAAAAATTGCACTCGACAGCACCCACGATTAGCGTATCTTTGGGATATTTTCGTTCGGTCCTGGTTCTGATTTCTCTTAGCTCCCAGTTCCTTGATTTTCTTTCTGGTATTTGATTCTTTTCGAGATTTAAAACCCCAATAATGCGTCCGCGTTCGGGTTCGACGTTGTTGCGTCTGATGTTGTTACCGCCTCGACCGCTAGTAGATAAAGATACATTTCCAAGAAGCAAAGCGAAAAAGTATCTGAGAGTACGCCTCTTCTGGTTTTTGTTTTGGACTGCGTTTCGTGGAGCTGGAAATCAAAGGTACTCAGATACTCAGAGTACGAGAGAGACACCTACACTCAAAAATGGGAAAGATACATTCCACACGCTGTTGTGGATCGTATTCGAACAGCTGTTTAAAGTGTACCTAAAAGTATGGCGGGCTTTTTGAATTCAGTTACTAAACAAAGCTGAATTTCGTAAAACAAAAACTACACAAAACTTAGTTTCAACAAAATTTGGCATCTTTTTTATTCGCGATATGCAAAAATAAAGCTTTCCTCTGTCACTTACAAATGGTAAATAAATACATGGAATCAGTGTTGTGCCAAAAAATCTCTGGCCAGGAATATATATTAATGGGACACACTCTCTATTGGGGATGTCCTGATCTGGGCTTAGTCCTCCTTGACGGTGAATGAATGGGAAAGGCCCTCGTAGGGGTACTTTCCGCCCAGGATGTACTTGTATTCTCCCGAATGCCGAATGCGATACTCTCCAGGAAGCGTTTGCGGGCTAATGTCCCAGTAGACTTCCAGTTCACTGAAGCCAAGGATAGTGTTGGTGCGGTGCCAGACCATCCTGGAAATAACGCAATAAAAATCAGTATCTACATTATAAGATGAAGGCTTAAAGATCCTTTGTACCTGGTCTCCCAGCTGGCATCCGTGTAGGCAACCTTCCAGCGATCCTCGTTGATTTTCCGCTCCACGGTAAAGTAGGTTTTTTCGGTGAAGAGATTGTTGCGCGGGTTTCCGGAGATGTAAGTGACCTTTACGGTTTCGTTGATGCCGTACTCCTTGTTGGGCTGCGTCTTCACGTAACCAAAATCCGTGTTAATGGGATGTCCGTCGAAGAGGACTCCGGTGTTAAGTGACAACATGACGTCGTTCATGTACGGCGGACTTGGACCCGGCTCTACGGTTTCGTTCTTCATCATCGCCTTGGTCAGACGCTCAAACACGTCCATGTAAATGGAGTGAGTGTGCGGTCCAAATATCGTGGATGCGGCTTCGTAACGCTGGGCTTGGTACTCCTCGGGGGTGACGGTGTAGCTTGTGTAAATATTGGTCAACCCGGCAATGATCACCTCGGGCTCAATGCCCGATATGGCTTCCGCAGCGGCACGGATTTGGTTTCGAAGACGTCTTCCGGCCATTGTTGTGAACTCACAGGGAACTGCGGCAATGATTACGTCTCCTATTTTCAGCAACTGATCGGAAACAATCTTTGGCTGCCATTCGTAGGGGAAGGTGGCCTGAAATATTCAAAAAAACAATTATTAAAAAATAACTAAATTGTGCTTTTAAACGTTGATATTAAAAGTTTGTTTTGCGAATTAAATGGTCAAAGTTTGAGGTCTCTGTGTCAACAAATGTTTTATATTCGCTCCAAAAGATGAATTATAAAGAGAACTGAAAACGGCAAACTCACCCTTCCAGTGGCCAAAAGGATAGGCTTCGGTTCGTGGCATTTGATGTCCTCCTGGGAGGGAGCGGCTATGAAATCCCTCACAAAGTTCCACATGGCATTGTCCGTGGTGGTGCCCTGTTCGAAACTGAAGGCTCCCGGGCCATCGGTGGTTCCGGCAGCAAAACTATAACCCATAGCGGGCTGACATCCTCGGATCTTGTCGATCTTCCTACTCAAAGGATTGTAGGTACTGCCATTATAGTTGGGCATGTCCACGAACTGGTGTATAAAGCGCACATCGCCAGTGACCTCGCGGGCCTTGGTTTCCGTCTCCTGGCTATTGTCGGCCAGCAAGCGCAGAGCGGCATCTGCTAGCCTCTGACCCAGGATCTGAGTGCTCTCGTACATGTCCTTGCCAGGACCCGAGGCAAAACAATCGCCCTCGCCAGCAGGACAACGCGAAGTGAGCAGATCGCATTCGTTGCCAGAAATCGAGCACTTGGGACCCATTATGTTGGGTGAGACATCTCCGAGGTTGGAGGAGCAGAAGGAGCCCACGAATTTTCCCTTGCCGGGCATCTTGTTGGGATTGTATTCCTTCTCGAGGAGGAGGGCAGCGTATCCCACATTGTCGCTGGTCACCAGCTTGTTAGTGTTGTTCATCGAGGTGGCATGAACGGCATACCAGTTGAAGGCCCCCAGCAGGTTGTTGTCCATGTCCACGAACTTTAACTGGGTCAGGGTCTTGTCCGTATCGTGTTCGTACTGGGCGCGTTCCTCGGCGGGATTTCTCAGGTAGGAGGTGGGCGAGCGGTTGATGTTCACATTCAAGACTGTGGTTTTGGAAAGGAAAATCCGTCCACTGACCAGGTTGTCGTTTGCTCTCTTGATGCTCTAAAGGGGTTGAAGAAATCTTTGTAGATTACTATAATAGTTGGAGGTAAACTAACTCACCAAGTACAAGCCCTGGGCCATGGCCTCGAAGGTCTGGGGAACAAAGCCCAGAATGGAGATATCGTAGAGCAAGTGCATCAGGAATCCACCGGGAGCGCCGTGGGTGTGGGTGCCACTCAAGGCCACATTGTCGGTGGTGTAGATGTTGCCATAGCGAGCCTGCAGCCGCTTCACTACCTCCCTCTTCAAGCCGTAGCCCATCATGCCGCAGTCGGCGCTCACAAAGGCCACTCGGCTTCCACTCTCGTCCTCCACGACAAAGGCGCGGGCAAAGACTCGGGTGTGGATGCCACGACCTACCTGCTTAATATTCGCATAGCCCATCTGGATATATTTTTACAGTTAATATATTTCACAAAATGGATGTTATTATGACTCACAAAGTTAATTTCCACAGAAGGTCCTGTGATGTCCGCTCGGCCCACGCCCACTCTGTAGGCGGCAGAGGCAAATCCACATATGGAACTTAGGGCTAATAGAGCCAAAAAGGCCATCTTGCTGAAAGCCATCTTGGGGTGATTTTTTTATACAATTTAATCTGTAAGAATAATCAAAAAATAATTTAAAATTGGCATTTATTATTAATAATATTGTTTAGATTAATTGATAATGTTTTTCAACAAAAAATTCTCAATTTAATATCCATTATCTCTGACATAACATTTATAACTAGTAACCAAATTAATTAAATCAACGATCCAACTAGTTTTGTGTCAATTTGACAATAATATTGAAGCAAAGAATAAATTTAAATTAATAACAAAACCTGCTTAACATAATTTGGCAATTTTTCTCACGTTTATTGGAGCGTTAAAAGGCTTAATGAATTGTTTAATGAAGAATAAAATAAAAATTTATTTTGCAAATTAATCTTTTATATAAAAAGCATACAATTCTGAACAATGGCAGCAAATATTCGTTTGTGCAATTTTTTATTCAGCAAAGCCCAATCGTATTTGGTAATCGAAGCGCAGATTGCAAATATCTGACGAAAGCCATCGATTCAAACTGACAACTGGACAGCTGGATCCACTTGGCCATCATCTACTAACTTGGCTACATCGAACAAATGCAAATTCCCCCTCCCTCACTCCCTGGCACTCTTGGCAATCGGCCGAATGGGATCAAGACTGGGTGGGGTGTGACCTCCAGCCGACTTATTGACAACGAGCCAGCACAATATCAAGCCGACAATAAAAATAACAATAATAATAATAACAATAATGTCAAAAGCAAACAGCCGACCCGCAGCCGGGGGATCTCTTATCAGTCCGAGTCTGTCTCCGGAACCGGTTTTTATCACTTGCGAAAGCCGAAGCGGCTTCTTCAGTGGCTCAAAGGCCATCCTACACCAACGGCCATAAAAATAATACGCATATTCAAAAGAAGGAATAAATATTCCTGCTTTTTAGCGACTTTTTTCCATTGTCTTGGCTTTGGAATAAAGTGATGAATCGACTCCTTCTTTATATGCAGACTAGAGCTTCGCCGAGAACTCTCTGGTTTCCCTAAAAAAGGTGATAAATAGGAAACCGAGTGGGCAAGTGCCGTGCATGTAAAGCAGTTACCGATGCCCGCCGCCCCCAAAGAGACATACACCCCCGACCGTACACTTTGCATAATTGACACACCACAGCGGGGCTGACATTGAAAACGAAAATTAAATAAATATGCTCGCATCGGGCATCGGACAAGTGGTAAAAAAAAAAAAGTAAAGCTATAACTTTTAGTCGGACAAACCATCAGCTGCAGGGCCATCCGAAAGATACAGATACAAATGGCTGTGTAAACGCGTTTATTTTGTGCGGATTTCGATGCTGGATTACACATTTCTGTTTTCAGTTTTCAGATACTTTTGCAATCGCCTAGAGGCTCGAAAATGTAACACACACTCACTTACACGCTGCGAGGCAAAGGCAGAGGCTCAGATACGGCAAAAGTATCTCTTGGATACAGGCCGCCAAACGCTGATCGCCGGACAACGCGCCAATTGAGCAAATTACAGAAGATTTCGGTTGATGAGCCTTTTATACACTTCGCACTAATGCGCTCCATACACCAGAGGTAATCTACTATATCTTTAGGTATCTTTCGCCTCTCGTTGAGGTCACATGCACTGATTTAGGGATGCTGGGACTTGTTTTTTGAGGGTTATGCAACAAGGCAACTCCTTGTTAACGCGACACTGCATCGGTTCAAAGCCGAGCTCCGACCTGGTCTAAACTGTGCTTTAAACTTGGTTGGTTTGATTGGCTTAATTGTAGCCAGCTTATCGCACGCCAAATTATAGTTAATTTGATGTAATTAACTGTCCGGCAATGTGCTGCACTTGCAGTTGCGATTCGGGGTTTCGGGGCTTGTCGATGCCGAAAACTGATTTCAAAACATGCTGGTTTCTGTGTTTTTTTCGTATTTATTTATTTATCTTTCCACGAACGCGACACTTGCTGCCCCCGCCCCGACAAAATACAAATACACAAATAAAACCATTCAAAACGAAACTATCTGAACCGAAGCCAAAACCGAGATCCGTGGGATTGGCCGCTTTGCGCCCAAGCTGGCTGGCACTCGACTGAAAACTGATCGGGCTGGAAACCAAACTCAATCCGAGCTCAGTTGCCTCTCTTTTATCGCATTTATTTCTGTTCGTTTTTCGGCGCTTACATCTTTGAATGGGTTTTGGGGTTTTCGGTTTTATTTATTTAGTTTTTTTTTTACTAGTACATGCAATCAATCAGTGAGTTGGTCACTTTCTCAAGCAGTCAATCACTTAATCAATCTCTGCAAATGTTTGCAAAAAAATTGACTATGTTTTACAAAACTTTACAAGCTTTTTAATTCAATAAACTTAAGCTTCAACCTTAAACAAGAAGATTCCCAGGCATTTCCAAGCTTTTCTAACGTCTTTTCAATATTGATTTTTATCAAAAACTTTATAAACTCCTTGAGCACTCCTGGCCTGTATAGTATATAGGTTTTGCCCGATCTGCATGCCTTAAATAATCCGGCGATAGCTTATCATATCGCCTCGTTAGTTTCCGCAGATCATCGGCGTTAGATTGGGCCACTTACTGCTAATACCCTTGGGTAAACAAGCCTGAACTTTGACCCCCGCAAACAAACAGGTATTCGCACTTTTCGATAACTAATATTTAAACTGCTAATTGGTATTTGACTTACCCCAGAAAAATAGTTGCCCGGCTGGCCAGGAGGAGTCGCAATGGCTTCGTTATGGTTCGGACCACGCGCTGCTACTGAATGAATGGCCCCAAGATTGCCACAATCGATCCAGCTAAGGGGTCTTTTAAATAGCCACTCTGATAATAGCGAACTATCGCTCTATTCTCGAGTGTATTACCAAGATTAACCGTGTTTTATTCGCCGCGATAGGGATTAGGTTACGTGCAATATTCCTTAACTTGCAAAGCACTATTAAAAATCTTTTATTTTGTTTACTACGTTAAATATTACATTTTTTAATATCATTATTTATCAATTATTTAAATCAGCTCCTTTCTTCTCTCTGACTAAAATAAGAAAGTAATTAAAAGAACTTTCAGACCGTTTTAAAACTACAAGGTAAATAGAACTTGTAAACTGAAGGGACACATTTATGCTACATCTATACAAATGTAAATAAGAGTTTACAATTTTGTATTTAAACACATAAAACGGAGTCATTTTGCTTATAATGCCCCAAAACAATTTCAAATTTCGCGCTCAGTCTTAGAGATAACAGATATTTTAGGGGTGGCCACACTTCGATAGCTGCCTAAGCGATCAGCTGATTCGATTTCCGATTGTTGTTGTGTTGTTTTCCAGGGGACGCCACCTGCGTAATTATGAGTAATATTTCTTCTGGCCAGAACATTGCAAAATAGCGATTGTCGCAACTAACAGCCCATGCAAAACCCTTGGAGCAGACAATAAGCGGATTGAGACCCACAAAACGGCGAGGCGGCGGAGGCAGAGTCGGATTTGCAGAGGCAGAGCAGAAGATACGGATACGGAGCAACTGGAACCATGTCAAAGTCAGTAAACAATATGAGTATGGGCGTCGTGGAGCCGCAGGAGAGGCTGAAGCACCTGTCGCACTGCGGAGCCCTCATCGAGGTGGACAAGAATATGCCTGTGACGCGGTGAGTCCTTCGATTTTGTGGGCGACCTTGCCGCCAAGGATTTTCTCATGCTCGTACCCTTTTGGAATGTCCTTGCAGTTACTACCGCTCGGGCACTGAGATGCTGCGCATGGCGAACGTCTACCTGCGGGAGGGCAACCATGAGAACGCCTTCATCCTCTACCTCCGCTACATGACACTCTTCCTCGAGAAGATTCGCCAACATCCGGACTATGCCTCCGTCAAGTCTGAGGTACGGGACATCAACAAAAAGATCAAGGATGAGATTATGCCGACAACGGAGAAGTTACGCACCAAGCTGCAGGCCCACTATCAACGGGAATACGAACAGTTCCTAGCCAGCAAGGAAGCGGAACGTGTTCGGGAACTAGAGCGCGAACGGGAACGGGAACGTCACCGACAAAGGGAGCAGGCTGGTGCCAACAGTGTACCATCGCTGATTCCAGCCAACCTCCATGTGCTCATTGATGAAGGAAACCAGCCCTCGGCCCCGGAACTTGATCTACTAGACCAAGTGGTCTATCCCAACGACTTTCCAACGGGCGCCAATCGAAGCTTGCCGGGATCGGGTTCTGGTCTCCTATTACCAGCTGCCAGCGAAGCAACCGGCGCCGATAAAACAGCCAAGTAGGTTTTTGAACGTACACAGCCAAAAGTATTCTTTAACCCACTTAAAAGTGTCTATTTTTGTCTGCTAATATTTTCGTCTCGTCATTTGATGAGGCGCTTCGACGGGGCCAATTGAAACCGCAAGGTTTTTGTTTGGAATTTTCACAACTAACATTAGCTTATTTAGCGGTTGGTTTACGACCGATCGTTTTTACGACGACTATAAAGCGATTCGATTTTGATAAGGGCACTGATACTTTCCTTAAACAGATAGATTGGTTCACGATTAAAAAACTATGTTTTCCCCGATGACTAATATAGGTTTGCCTGGCATTAAACATTCAAACACTAACACATTGAAATACTAAACTCCTCCTCCCTAACAAATACATCCCAATTTTTTTTTCTAGCTCCAAGCCCAGCTTCGATCGCAACCAGAAGCCGGCCTATAACCGAACAGATTCCCTGCTGGCGGGCTCGCTGCGCCTCGTCCATGTGCCCGGGGATACGATGGATGTGTTCCTGCAGCTAGCGCACGCCAACACCTCGAAAAACATCGAGACCTGCGGAGTGCTGGCGGGTCATCTGTCCCAGAACCAGCTGTACATCACGCACATTATCATCCCGCAGCAGCAGGGCACGCCGGACAGCTGCAACACGATGCACGAAGAGCAGATCTTCGATGTGCAGGACCAGATGCAGCTAATTACTCTAGGCTGGATACATGTAAGTAGTCAATGGTTACCAAAAAGCTGACATTTTAATACATGTATTAACTTACAGACACATCCCAGCCAGACTGCGTTCCTGTCCTCCGTTGACTTGCATACGCACTGTTCCTACCAGATGATGATGCCCGAGGCTTTGGCCATTGTTTGTGCCCCAAAATACAATACGTGAGTCCCCCATAAATCCATTGCGATATATAATAACGTTTTTCTTCTTAGTACTGGTTTCTTCATACTCACGCCGCATTACGGCCTGGATTTCATTGCGCAGTGTCGACAGTCTGGATTTCATCCGCATCCGAATGACCCGCCACTCTTTATGGAGGCCCAGCACATCCGGATGGACGTGCAGGCCAAAGTAAAGGTCATTGATTTGCGGAGCTAGTTGCAGAAAAGACGGATCCAGCAGTCGCTCCAGTTTCGGGTGTCAAACAGTGATTAACCATGGAAATTACAGAGATATACAAAGATAGAAGTACATATTTTCGGCGTACAGAGATAGAAATGTATTTTTGCAAACTGTTGATCCGCGGATCGTCTCACATTTCACTTTTCAACACTCGGCGGCATTTGTTGTTATTTATTATTGCGTTTCGGGACTTTCCGTTCGTTGCATTCTGTCACTTATGAACCTAATGTGATTTTCAATTGTGGCTTATCGTTGTTTTGGTTAATATCTTTAAAGATTTACATAATTAATATTTTAAAAACGCCCAAACAAAAACATGCACGCCAAACCACACATGCACACGCCCATCCAGCTTACATAGTTAAACTATTTAAGATTCTCCAAAAGGAAGCAGATCCTTCTATGGCTTACTACTTTCAATAACCCTATGTTTAAAAAAGGAATCATCATAAAAATGCTATTATTGAACTGTGCAAGCTTACCTACTAAACTGAATAAATATTTATGAATAATTTGAGTTTTTGCGTATTAAAATTTAATTTTACAGGACACGTTAGAAACAAACAGAACAACAAATCATTAAATTTATGACGGAGGCTGTTAGGCACCACCACTAGATGGCGCTGCTCTTTTTACTTGTTAACCAGACTACCCCCTTAACATTTTCCATATCGCTCTTACATTTGCAACCCCCAACATGTGTTCACCCCTGTTAATGCCACAATGTAGCACAGTTAAGCGCGTTTTCTTGTGTGGCACAGTTGGTCCTGTTCGCGGCAACTCCCAGTGCAACAACCGACCCTCCAGCTGCGTTGCATTCTGTACTGGGTGTATTCTTTTGAACAGGATCCGGATAGCGATTAAGACTCGAATTGGGTAACCACGTTGCTTGACTCGGTTGAAGGATAACGGATATATTGTGCGTAAAAATCGATAAAAGAATTGCCTATTCAACTCACCCCCTTGGCTCCTGTTCGAAGCCCAGCTGAACTTGAAAACTCGAGGAGGGGTGAAGTGCAATTCTAGCGCCAAAAGTCAGCGCCCGCAACGCCCACCAACACCACCCCCACAACAACACACCGCCCACCCGGAGAGCCGCTGATAATGCCAATGCACATCCCGTATCCGGTTAATTGGATACCCGCTCTGCCAGTCGCCCGATGTCAAGAAGTAAGTGCACTTTGCGAAGCTTAGCCATTGTACATGTCACCACCAGCCTGCAAAAGCTACCCTTCTGCATCAAGTGGGCGCCAGTTTACGCTTTAATTATCACTGCCCCACCCCCTTCCCGGGTGGCAGGCCACCTGACCCTGCGGTGCACCCGCTCTTTGTTCAAAGCGGGAGCTTAGGTGCTTGGATCTAAAAATAAGTGCGGCAGGAAAAGCGCGGAGAGCCGCGAACATGCCGGATAGCGAATAAATACATATTATCGAGCTAAAACAGTTGGTAGGTGAATTAAGAAATACCCTTGCTCAGGATGGACTTTATATAATATAATTAATATGATTTAAACGTTTAGGAGTAATCCATTCGCAGTGCCACACGCAATTTGAAAATTAAATCAAGCCGGTCTAGAGCAATTACCTTCATTGAAAGGAAAATGTTTTCTTTGAACAAACAGCACTTGAAGGCTATGGGAGGCATTTAAATGAGAAAATGTTTGCAAAGGCAAGAGCCTGATGATGAAGGACTCTCAGGCGAAATGAACACGAAGAACGCGATAGACAGATATAAATTGATAAGAGCCGCCATTGCTTCCAGCGGCCATCATCAATCATTCCACTAAAAAGCAGTGTTGTTAAACGACAATGCGGAAATTAAGGTTACTGGGCTATGTTTTTGTTCGTGACATCCTTCGTCCTGGAGGGGGCGGAAGTGCTTAGCTGACATTTGGGCAACCTTCATGACAAAGTCTGTTGGTTCGTGCAGACATTGCTCATGATTGGTGCCCGTAATTGTTCATTTTATTAAACAAACTTCCACCCACCCCACTCCGACCATTTATTTCAAGGATGGCGCGGCCTTGTTAAAATTCTTCATAGCGGGCGGCCCAAAATATGATTATAATATAATAAGAACACAACGCTTGGCTATTTTTATTCTCCGCCAAAGGCATGCTTCATTCACGTGCTCTACCCAGCTGTGGCAACAATGCGTATACGCAACGTCTTCACTTTTTGTCTCTCCTCGATATATTCATTATCCTGCATTTTCTTTGGGGCGTTTTTTTATTCGCGCATTATTCTGTAGCACGTGTTTACATTGTAAACAGAGACCCAAGCAGCTGTGAATGAATGCCACTGCATTTCATAAATTTTCACCGTAGCAAAAGCGTCAACCACTTGGCACGCACGAAAACGGTGACCTTGCCACCCATGAATGTAAATTAACAGATGAGGGCACAAAAGTAGCATTCATTAAAATAAATTTTATATAATTTCACAAAATTTTTGGAATCTGTGGTCTCACAACATTTACATTTGCCTGAATTATTGAAAGATTAGTTTTAATTTTAGTTTATATCCAAAAATGTAGCCATGGGTGTTTACTAACCACCTTGAGACTGAAATCGCACTGCAATTACTTCCGCGAACACATTGCAGTTTTGGATCACACTGTCAGTTGATTATCAAATTTTCTGGGGGGGCTTAGACATCACACCACCTTGATAAGACGCCTCTGAGAGTGGTTCCTTCCCTCGTTCGCGTTTGTTATTGTTAATTGTGCAGTTGCAGTGCCAACAAAACAAACACGCCCCGGGCACAAAACAATAACAAACCGAATTGTGAATCAAATTTTTTATGAATCCGAAATGCAATCGCCAGTGACTCGCCTTTTCCTACTCACTTTCTCTCCCGCTCCGGCCCTGTGGCTGTTTTTCGCTCAATTACTGAAAGCGGGAAAGCTCTGGCCAACGCTCGAACGGAATTCGCGATTCAGAATGGAAAAGCAACGCGCCGCCAGCGGATGATAGCCCGAGAAAATCGAGAATCGCGCGCGTATCCCATCATCCCATCAGAGAAAAATATTACGAACTTGGCGCTAATTATATCCGGATAAACGCCTGTATACGTTTCATTTCCCCAGAAAAAATTCAAAATTTATTATATATTTGGTAAAATTTATACAGTTTTGAAATAAAAATCAAATCAAATCTAAACCAGTGATAAAAGACAGTTTGTTCTAGTGAAACGGGTTTATCTACAGATAACGTCAAAGTGTCTAAAGTTCGCGGCCATAAAAGGCAACTAACCGATTGTGTTCATTCAAATTAGTGGATAACATGCACATCCAGGAAGAGGTAACGGTCATCGGGTAGCTAATTAAATCCTTGACTGATAGGTGGCCGATTGAGGAAGTGCCTAGACTAATTAATATCAATAAAGACCCGCATCCAGATGCGATAGAGAACATTACGAAATAGCCGAAAGATAAATATTTAATATCTCAAAAAGCTCTAAAAGCAGAAAAAACAATTATATAAAAAGTTAAACGGTTTTATTCCAAGCAACAAAAGCTTTCCAAGCATCGTCCAGTGATTCAGTAATGACAAAACCGAGCAGAATCACCTTCAATCCGGCGGATTGGTTGCTTCTCACGACTTTGGAAAAGTCAACGCTATCTCAAGTCTCTATTTCTCAGATTCTCTGGTTGCACTTTCCGATCTTTCCAGTCGCCACATCTCTAAACACACGTTTCTATTCACTCTGCTTCGGATTTTGGTTCTATTTCTCTCAAGTTCAGTTGATGTCGTCAATTAGCCAGCTGACTGTGGTCCCATGGCCCACCCTGCGTATACGTAATCCGCCAGCCGTGCAGCTGTAGCTAATTCCCATCCCTGCTGTCTCTTTCATTCTCTTTTCACCTGTCTCTTTCCCTTGCAAAAGGTAGTAAAGTTTTTTTTGCAGTTGCATTAATCTGTTTTTTAATCAGGTTTACCTTCATTTTGAATAAGTTTGATGGAATTTCTGGTGCTTCCAATCTTCCCCCTTCCTGCATGACTCCAGTTGGGAAATGGCAGTGGGTGGAAAATTTAACCAAAACCGCTCCCGGAACGTCAACCTCAGCGATAATGAGCAGCCGGTTTGACCTTGCCTGAAATTGCAAACAAAAACAAAACTTTTCGCCTCGTGCAACACATTTCCATCTCCAAACACAGAGAGAAATTATATATAATTAATAATTACTTAATGAGGTAGTTACTTCCGAAAAGTTCGGCTGGAAATATTTATAAAAAGAGTTTAGTTTCGTATTATTATATTCCGCCCACTTGGTTCCCATTTGATTATACAAACTTTTATTGATTGGATTTTCACAAGAAATAAATCCGATATTGGCACTGTATCCACACAAATACAGATACAAATGCAAAGATACAGTAACAGTGACAAGCACGTGCCACTCGCTGCAGGCAGAAGGCAAGACAACCGGAGGGGGCAACTACCACCTGTCCCTGCAACCTTTGACTGGAGCAAGGCAGGGCCGGCGACCATGGCCAAGAAGAACTCATTATGCAAATGCAACAAAGCAAAAGTCAAGGGGAAAAGTGGGAGGGGCACGAATGGAGGAGGGGAAAAGCGAAAACGAGCCAAACATAAACAGAAAGGCAGAAAACCCGTGCAAACAAGCAAACAAGTTGCTTCTGTCTGCTGTCACACGGGTCGTATGTGTAATATTTTCCTTTCGAATAAAAAAGGGAGTAAAAAAGCAGTGAGAAACAAAACTGTTTCTAGTATCCATGAATATGTAATCCAGTTCATTTGGGGATTCAAATTCACATGGCACAGCCAGAAATTGAATGGAAGAATTTCCTTCTATTCGATCATTTTTCGCATGAGCTTTCATGGCCACTGAGTCCATCAATTTTGAATATGATTGGATAGAAAAATAAAGAACCGAAGCTTTATTATATATATTTTATATTTTACTATAAGGAAGCAATCATAGTCAGAAACTATGCCCTAAGGGATATAAGTTTACAGAATTCTTCCATTAATTTAAATGTAAATCTGAATAATAAATGCATTTTAATTAGTAGAACGTGCAATCCCTTTCGCAGCATCCATATAAATTATATATCTTCATCATCCTTCATCGGGCGACAATTCAATTTCTTTTTCATAAATTTTTGATGGCATCGCAAATTGTGCAGAAAACGAATTCGTTTATTACCTTTGCCCATTGATTGGCAAAGTCCCAACGACAAATTAATGGATACGAAAAATATTCTATCCTGCCAGGAAGAAATAGAAAAGTCAAGTATAAGACGAAAATCAATTTGTCTTTTATTTAGTAGAAAATTCAGAAAGTAAAACCTATAGTACTATTAGCATCAAAGTCGAAATATATCGAGATAAAGTTTGGTTTTTATAGGGTATCCCGTATCAATCAAATCAGAAAAAGCGGGTGGAGGACATAATTATATTTCCAATATGTCGAGGCTGGGGACTCCAAATTGTTTTCGTGTTTCGCTGCCTTCATAATGGAATCTGTTTTTGTTTTGCACAAATAGCTGGCAAAAATAATCAACATCTGACTGGGGTATTGTATGCTTCAAGACCCCCAGCAACCGAAGGGCTGAAGAGTGGTCAGGGGAAATTACAATTTCATTGCAAGCTAATCGCATTACGTCAATGTAAAAGGCAATTGATAAACGAAAACAACAAAATCGAGTTTATTGTCACCGAAGTTGAACTTGTTGACCTTTAAAGATTGCAACTGGCAAGTAAACAAACGGTAACTTTTGGAATATCTGAGAATCAAGGGACTTGTCTGATAAAAAGTAGGTCTGTAGATTACAACTTTGTGGTATTTGAGGCGATTTTTGATGTCATGAGCAATGACTGCCTTATCTGTGAAAATGTATTATTAATTTAGAAACAATATTACAAATAAATCAAAGTAGGGAAAATTTAACATGGGCTATCATAATATTTCAATAAATTTTATTATATTATTGATTATTAATGATTTTGCATCATTTGAAAAATATTAAATAGAAGAAATAAAAATAAAGAATAAAGTAAAGAAAATAATATAATCACTGCCCCCCCTTTTATACTTGCGATCCGGACTGTGTTATGTATATAGGAAGAGAGAACCTTCTCAGTTGGAATGCCAATGAAAGAGAGCTATCTCTCAGATGGTGGCGGCAGTCGTAGAGGCTCCCCACCAGCTCCACTGGCTGCCCGCGAAACAGACGCGTTGAGAGGTGGGAGCGGTTCGGTTTGGTGTGGATTAGATCGCTTTTTTGCATTGATGAGCTAATTAAATGCCCCATCAGCTTGCGGAAAGAACAGTTAAAACTAGTAGAAAGTGCAAAAGACAGTGCAGGAATGCCTCTAAACAAGAATTCGGTTAATGTAAGTCCAAGCTCCGACTGCTCCAAGCCGCTGACACGTGTTGATTTCGCCAGCGAGAGTCGGCAACATAAGCAGAGAGCTTTGTAAATATTTTTGCTTGGTTTTTTCCACCTCAACAGCCACACACTCTGGTCTTCTTTTTACAGACTCCGTCGCTTTTGAAGCGCGCCAGTACGGATAAGCTGCGAGAGGTGTTCCAAAAGTACGCCTCCATCCAGAAGAATGGCGAACACTATATGACCAGCGAGGACTTTGTGCGCAACTTCCTGGGACTCTTTTCGGAATCTGCATTTAATGACGTAAGTACGGAGCCAGCCAATGCAACCCAGGTCACTGCAAGGTTATTCAGCATAGTCTGGCCGATAAGAGGGCTATCTTATCACTAGATAACTACCACCCACTGACTACAATACACAGCGTACATAAATCCCTCCCAAAAGAAAAGGGGAATAAACATTCGCCACTGACCTTGACCCACCCGCAAACTCATTTGTGTTTGAGCTAACTGACTGGGAATCACTTGACTGCCTCGTGTCTGGTGCCAACGTCACAGATTCTAAATTTAATCGGCCTCCTTATCAGCCGTTATGGCCTGAGAACCACATAGAGGAGTGAACCTGATCGGTAGGTGCCCCCAAAATCAACACTGATTGAATCAGGTGCCGAAGTCTGTGGGGGCAGTTTCTTTTATTGGCCTTTGTTTATCTCATCAATTAAATAGCGACTACCGGTCTAATGTCCAATAATTGTCGATTAACCTTTCACTCGCAAATTTATTACTTAGCTTAGTCAGAAACCAAAACAATCAGAACATCCTTCCTTATCCCATCAATATTTTGTATAATCGACTCTTACAAAAACATTTATGCTTTCCAATTTCTTTTCAAACTTGCAAAACCTTTTGTTGTCTGGACAGGAATCGGTGCGTCTGCTGGCTGGTATTGCGGATACGAGCAAGGATGGCCTCATCTCGTTCTCCGAGTTCCAGGCCTTCGAGGGCCTACTCTGCACCCCAGACGCCCTTTACAGGACCGCCTTCCAGCTGTTTGACCGTCAGGGAAACGGCACAGTCTCCTATGGTAAGTTAGTCAAAGATTAGACGCCTTGAAATCTATTAAACTTGACATCTATTACAGCTGACTTTGCTGATGTCGTACAAAAAACCGAACTGCACTCAAAGATACCTTTTAGCTTAGATGGACCTTTTATCAAGCGCTACTTTGGTGATGTAAGTAAATAGAATGGCTAAAGTTAATACAGATTCTAATCGTTTAATCTTTGACTTGTAGAAGAAACAACGCCTTATCAACTATGCTGAATTCACGCAACTGCTGCACGACTTCCACGAGGAGCATGCAATGGAGGCTTTCCGCAGCAAGGATCCAGCTGGCACTGGATTCATCTCCCCCTTGGACTTCCAGGACATAATAGTTAATGTTAAGCGGCATTTACTGACGCCCAACGTCAAGGACAACCTTGTATCGGTATTTATTAATTGTCCCTATTTTTTCCCCCTTTCCTGCATTAATTTAATAAATTTTTCAGGTAACTGAGGGTCACAAAGTGAGCTTCCCGTATTTCATGGCATTTACCTCGCTGCTGAACAACATGGAACTGATCAAGCAGGTCTACCTGCAGGCCACCCAAGGTAGCCGCACCGACATGGTCACCAAGGATCAAATCCTGCAGGCCGCCCAGCCTTTAAGCCAGATCACTCCTCTGGAGGTGGACATCCTGTTCCATTTGGCCGGAGCTGTTCACCAGGCCGGGTAAGTTTTGGTCCATAACCATTTTGGGGTTTTGGGTGTTGCCAACTTTTAGACATTTTTTTGTAGCTTTTTTTTTAATTTTATAGCTTGTTCTATCTATTAATGTTTAATTGTATTATCCACATCAATCTTTTCTATTTTTAATATTAGACAATAGCTATATTCAATAGTTTTATCTTTTCTTAGCTTTAAACAAACCTAAAAGAATAAATATCAAAACTAAATCTTAATAATTAAGTTTTCACCAGCCTTTAATTATCTCGCAACAACTATGAAAACTTAAATAAAAAAGTATTAAAGAGTTATTGAGGCTTAAATACTTTTTGCCTCCATTTTTGGAAATGTATAATAACATTTGAATTTGTAGCAACTGCCATGTTAATTAAACTAGTTAATAACTAAGTTGGCAACACTTCAGAGGTCCGTCTGTGAGTCTAAAAGGGTCCGTTTTGAGTGCATGAGTTTCCTAGATTTAAATAATTCGCCGGGGAATAGCCCGTTTAAGTGTTGACCGTGTTTTCTCTAACCGTTCATTGTTTATATCTTTTCTCTACGTGTTTCTCCTTTTCTCTCCGCTGCACTCGCAATTCTCACTTAAATTCTTCCCTCTGCCAGCTGGTGGAAGCGCCGGAGAAAGATTACTCCAAGTAGGCAAGTGATGTCGTCCTTTCCCAGCCTGAGTTTTGCATTTTTAATTGTTTATGGTTCCGAAACCCATTAGAACCCCCACCCGACCTTAACCCAGTTGGTGTCTCTTAGTTAGCCTTTTCAAAATGTCTTCAATGTATTTCCAAACTAATTATAATTTTTTGAATGGACTCCACAGCCGTATCGACTTCAGTGACCTGAACAGCATTGCTCCAGAGCACTATTCCAAGCATATCACACACCGCCTCACAGAAATCAAGGCGGTGGAGAGTCCTGCCGATCGATCTGCCTTCATTCAGGTGCTTGAGAGCTCCTATCGCTTCACCCTAGGATCATTTGCAGGCGGTAAGTTAGAGTTTTTTGTTGGCTTATCCTTTTTTATATCTAATAACCTGCCATTTGCCCTTAGCTGTCGGTGCCACGGTGGTGTATCCTATTGATTTGGTCAAGACTCGTATGCAAAATCAGCGAGCAGGCTCCTATATTGGAGAGGTGGCCTACAGGAACTCATGGGATTGTTTCAAGAAGGTAACGTTAGGTTTACCTGCAAAAGATAACAACGGAATTCTTCTGAATTCGTGTCGTATATTATCTTATCAACTCATTTTTTATTGCGCAACTTTTTATTTAAATAACTATTTTTGGAAAGCTATGACTATTGTTTGTAATGCTAGTCATTATAATGATTTTTAGTTATGTTACGCAATTTTATTTATTATCAATTCAACTTCTTATCAACTATTTTGCTTATCATCTCTGATTAAATTATTTTAAATAATAATTATTCCTGCATTGCCCGTTTAGGTAATCCGCCACGAGGGCGTCCTGGGTCTGTACAGGGGCCTGTTGCCCCAGCTGATGGGCGTGGCGCCGG
This sequence comes from Drosophila varians, assembly GCA_018150405.1. NCBI lineage: Eukaryota > Metazoa > Arthropoda > Insecta > Diptera > Drosophilidae > Drosophila > Drosophila varians. The sequence goes on from JAECWK010000015.1 coordinate 7,461,422, forward strand.
AAAAGGCTATTAAACTGACGGTCAACGATTTGGTGAGAGACAAACTGACCGATAAGAAGGGCAACATTCCCACGTGGGCGGAGGTATTGGCCGGCGGTTGCGCCGGTGCCTCTCAGGTGGTGTTCACCAATCCCCTGGAGATCGTTAAGATTCGCCTGCAGGTGGCTGGCGAGATTGCTAGTGGCTCCAAGATCCGCGCCTGGTCGGTGGTGCGAGAACTGGGACTGTTCGGCCTCTACAAGGGCGCCAGAGCCTGTCTGCTGCGCGATGTCCCGTTCTCGGCCATCTACTTCCCGACGTACGCCCACACCAAGGCCATGATGGCCGACAAGGATGGGTACAACCACCCGCTAACCCTGTTGGCCGCCGGAGCCATTGCTGGTGTCCCGGCCGCTTCGCTCGTCACACCCGCCGATGTCATTAAAACGCGCCTCCAGGTGGTGGCCCGCACCGGCCAGACAACGTATACGGGCGTCTGGGATGCCACCAAGAAGATTATGGCTGAGGAGGGGCCGCGGGCCTTCTGGAAGGGAACAGCGGGTAAGTTTTTAAAGAGTTTATTTGCCTTTTGATCCACTTTAACACTTTGGATATCCCTTTTCAGCACGCGTCTTCCGTTCGTCGCCACAGTTTGGCGTGACCCTGGTGACCTACGAGCTGCTGCAGCGACTCTTTTACGTGGACTTCGGCGGCACCCAGCCCAAGGGCTCGGAGGGCCTCAAGGTCTCCACGCCACTGGATACGGCGGCGGAGAAGGTCAGCACCGAGAAGCTGGATCACATCGGCGGCTACAGGGCGGCCGTTCCTCTTCTGGCCGGCGTCGAGTCCAAGTTCGGCCTCTACCTGCCCAGATTTGGGCGGGGGGTAACCGCTGCCACGCCCACAACGGCCACGGGATCCTGATTGTATTGGCGCCACCGCCTGCCCAGCACCACATAGTCGAGTATGGGTGCAAAGTGGTTGATTGGCGGGATTGGGGGCTTCATGGAGAGATAGGATATATATTTTGCTAGGACGCGTTTACACAAATACACAGAAGCACTGAGGATATTTCTAACGAGGATCAGGGACGAAGCGAAAGGCGTACTAATGTATCTGAAAGTCAACCGGAAACCTGGCTCTGAGCAACTGTTTTTACCACACACTCACAAAACACCAACCCACAACCAAAAAACCAACTAAAATAAACGAAAATTGTGAAAACCCAAGGGAAATATATAGAAACAATTTTACGTGAGGCGGGGGGTTGTTGAAAATTTATTTAGGCAAGTGTAGAACTGTTTTTTGTAAACTTTGTTAACTAGTTTAAAGTCTAGAGCAACAACCAATCACTGAACGTCAACTTTTGCACTCAATGGAACTATCAAAGCGTAAATATTTTAATCTTAGTGCGAATTTGTTCAAAACAATTATCAAGCAAAGGAATGCAATGAATGACCTCTTAGCTAATAAAGAATAACAAATAAAAACTCATGTTTGAAACGAATTGTATTTGATCTTTAATTTCAAATTAATATTAAATGTTTAAACTTTCTGGTTTAGACCCCGTTACCTACTTTACGTACTCCCATTTGAAATGACCCACTGTTGTCAGTGTCCGCCTCCGTGAAAGCCACTTGCCAATTCAATCGAGCGATAAACGCGTATCCAACTGCCACTAACTTGGCCGAAACGCATCTGATTAGAATGGTAGCATTTGCAAATCGATGTTGACAAGATAATTCGAGGCCCAGCCCAATTGGCTTTCTAGGTTGTCCATTGTCAGACTCGTTTTCGAAGTCAACAAGTCCATGGACCGCCTCCCGATCGGAAGGTGGCCACCGACCATGACATGACCATGGTCAAGGCAAGCCATGGCAAACCGTTAGTGATTGAACAGATCCAAGAAAGCTCCACATATGCCCTAATGACCGGGTGCACTGGACGAGATCGCTTTCCAATCGGTGGCCAAAGAAATGCCATAAAAACGCATCCAATGTTGGGGCTTGTGATGCAGTTTTGATTCGGAATTTGAAGAGTGAACAATGCGATTGCAGTCGGGTTTTGTGTTACTCCTTATGGGAGGCTTTCTCCTGATCGATCGGTTTGTTTCTGGAGAGGATCAGAAACCCTCCAGCTGGATATCGCAATTGACAAAGTTACGCAGCGACCTGCAAGATTGCTATCGCTCTGAAGTGACCCGAAGTTTGTGGTGGTGCTTCCGTTCGAGGAGTATAAAGATGTTCGAAGGATTAATGGCATCCCCAGTTATTCCCCTATACGATGGCGTACTCCTGGTATCCTCTGTAAATTCCACATCGAATTCCTCAAGTTCCGAGGATGAGAGGAAGGACTTGAAGCATCTCACCTGGTTTGACCATCTGGCTGGGAGTTTGGCCAAGGGCCTGACCACTCACACATTGCAAGTCAATTTGGGAAAACTCACGGACAGATATTTGAGTGGTGGTTTGTACTTTGAAATACCAAGAGTGTTTCTGTTTAATTAAAGTGATTCTTTAACAGAAAGCTCTACTTCCGATCCCATCGGGAGTGCCCGACTAAGAAGACATCGTTACAACATGATAATCACAATGATGTTTGGAGTTACGGCCCTGGGAGCCATTTTGGTGCCCATGGGCTTCCAGATGCTGTCCATAGTGAGCGGAAAAGCTTTGCTTTTGGCCAAGATGGCCCTACTTTTGGCCTCTATAAATGGATTAAAAAGGGTATGATGGGAATACTTTTATTTTCACAATTCGCATTTAATTCTTAACTTATTTTCCATTAGGTGGCCAACAGTGGACTTCATTATGGGCTGTACCATGTGCCAGGCGAACATTTAGGAGGATATTATGACAGAGGGGATGTAAATCACCCAAGGAATGTTCCCATACCCGTGGCAGTGGCTCCATCTTTGGAAATGGGATTAAAATAGAGTAAAGAATGACAGAAAACGAGCCGAAATAGTTGAAGAAAACAAATAATGTTAGCGCTCTTTATTAAATCATAAATGTTATAAATTTGAAAAAGAGATTTTTTCATTAAATTCGAGAAACACAAAAGCTGACGTTTTTTGTTACCTAAATGGATTGGATGAAACGAATTTTAGAAACTAATTTTAAGCGAAACATAGATTTAATGATTTGTAGGAATCAGAACAATAATTTGATAACTATATTCTGCTAAAACCTTTAATAAAATATAATTTTTTAAGCCCTGTGTCGCATTTGAATTTAAATAAGCTTTTGGCAAAGCTTTGCAGCCGCCATTTTGTATGGCAATGCCACGCGAAAACTCACCTCGAAAGCTGACAGTGGTGAGTTACTGAAACAGCGGCTGAAATTTCAAAAAGAGAAATTTAAAATCATATTAAAACAAAAGAAAAACTGGAAAGTAGTTAGCCAATTGTGTAAATAATATAAGAACTCGTATTAGAAAGGTTTGAAAGCAAAACAAAGAGCACATTCGACTATTTAAGAGTTTGAAACACGTCAGGATAGTGACAGGTAGGGGAACAGCAACAAAAAGGACGACTCACTGGTTGGCTATAAAAGGAAATGCGCCGCTGATAAGGACCAACACTCGGTCGTCGTGCGGCAGCGTTGACGCATCGTCCTTCTTCGTCCTGCAACGGTTTCTTGGCTCCTTTGTGCTTGGCCCCAAAAACGGTTTCTCCGGCGCAATTTGAACCCGCATCAAGTATACGCAGTGTGGGCCGTGAGCATCGCGTGCCTCAGTCGCTAATTCCACGCTCTAATGAAGTTATTGGGTGCGTGATTCCTGCGCTAATCTCTGGTCAGGCCAAGGATCAAAGGACGCGCTCCGGCAGCCCGGCAGCACGGCAGCCCGAAGGCTAATTGAAAAGACTCATCGAAATTAACCGACCAGCATTGGAAACTTGACTCCTTCGGTTTCGAAAATCAAAAGCCGCAATGAAGTTGGTCGTATACCTCTACCTATCCATGATTGTGCTGGGCGTTCAGGTGAGTGTCGGGTTGAGAAATTGTTAGACGAACAGAACTTGTAATTCGATCAACAAGTTAGAGCAACTTTTGTTCCCATGTTGCTCTAATGACTTGATCTAATTTGTTCCGGCCGAGATTTTTGGCCTGATTGATTGATTCCCGCTGTCGGCGTTATTGCCGAACTTTTGCCAGGCCTTAGCCCTGGAACGTGTCGACTTATGTTAGAACAGATTACCTTCATTAGGCCGGGTAATTCATTTATGACGGTCCAAACGGGTCAGCCGGCCAAAGGTTCGGCCTGCATGAATTAATATTTAATTCCATTTGGAAGTGTCCCAATCGTGTAAAACTTTCCAATGGCATTTGGCTGCAGCTGAAACAGAAATAGAACGCGTGACGACAAATCAGCTAATTATGATTGAAGCACTCCCAGGATAGATAAGATAGAATGGCCCAAAAATAGCCAATCGAATCCATCATCACCCACAAAAAACATGGGAGTAAATGTTAAGGGTTCTCCTCTTTTGTCCTGGTAGAGCTTCCAACGTATTTTCTATTTTAAAAAGATTTGTGGATAATTGATAGCATTTCAGCAAATATATGTAAGTGTTTTTCGTTCAGGAAGTATATAATCAAAAAAAAAAATTGATAGTCCTTAATCCGTTCTTTACTTTCGAATATAAATTTGACAATATCCTTGTCATTTTGATATATTTTCCTATATATATTCTAGATTAAAATGTTTTTTCTAAGCTTCCTAGCCATGAATCCTGCCATCCATCAAAGTGGGCACCTCATGATCTGTTTGCTCAATGGCAACATTGTGGGCAAAGTCGAAAAGTCAGTGCGGATCCAGGAATCCACTTTAATGGCCAAGGATAAATGTAAATTTTGCACCTGCCATTGAGCCGCAACCTGCGGCTGGTATGCGGCGGAAAAACCAACATGTTACAGGCGGGGAAAACGTGAATGGAAAACCCAACGCCTCGTAGGTGTTGAGGTGTTTCCGGACATTGGCAATTGCATTTGAGCTGCAGCTCTGCCAACGGCACCCGTTCTTTGTGTGGTCACTCACTCAGACATGGATGAGATTTAGCTTCCTGCGACCTTACAGCCCCCAATCCCCATTTCCCATTTCCCGAACACACATGCTTCTCGATTGCCATAGAGTCCTGCACTTGATGTGCGCTTAATGTTGACACGGACGCTTTGGCACTTTACAGCCATTTAAGCCAGGACATGACAGCCACACCCCTGTTGTCCCATATCTGTAACGTTTTTATCCCTTTCCCCGACTTTTCGTGTTTCACTCTCGTACTATGTGAAAGCGGCAACAATTAAACCGTGAATGTCATCATATAGTACAATTGTACAATCCACAAACTGAACTGAAATGATAAGCCCTAAAAACAAGAAAGCCTTTTAATGTGGCTGAAACCTCAAAAGGGGGATAATGCTTTTGGTTTGACTATACCTTTAAAGTTAAGCTCTATTAATATGCATTTTCCACACAAAGGAAAGAACTTGACAAACTAATTTATTCCATTTACTTTCCCTCAATTTCCTTGACAATATTCATTATCTGCAATTTCCATAAATTTGAAAGGTTGAAAAAACGTTGCCAAAGAAATAATAAAAAGTACAAGTTTCCAAATACTTCCTGCCTTAATTAAAGTTACAAAACCTTTATCTTAGTGGTTTATGCAAGGACAGGCGGTATCGTTTAACTAAATGGAGTAGCATATAACCGAAATGGGTTCCCTTAATTTCCATAAATTGGGCTCGTCATGTAGCAGCAGCCGCGCGAAATTTATGCCGAGTATTGAATTTGATGCCGACAGAGCTCGTGCATAAATCTGCAATGCAATATGTTTAATAAAAAATTTCATAGGATATGGAAACGGAAAAGGGGAGCTGCCAAGCTTTTAGGGCAAAACTAATTTCCGTACTGAAATTACAAATTTTTGTATAGGTTTGCTTCTGCAGCAGCAGCAGCAGATACTATTTTCCAGAGGCACTCATCCACATCGAAAAGGTCACGAATGACATCGAAATAATGCAGAGAAATTACTTGAGGAGGCTATAAATAAGTTGGCAACTTTGGGCCAAATTGCATTTTACAGTTCATTTGCGGTTGCGCGAAATTAATTAAATGATTAAAGCCAATATCAACACCCCCTCGCCCTCGTTCAACGGTGCGTATGCGTAATCGAATTCATTTACGGCTGTGGCCTGGTAATCCTCGGAATTTCACTTGACAAGTATGAGCTCTGACAATCGCCGGGCTTAACGTTTAATCGCAAAGCGGGTGGAGTGGCTGACACAAGCCAAATGATTTCCTGATAAGCCGAAAAGTGTTTATTTTGAATTGTGGCTTTCAATGGTGGGTAATTCAGAGGCAATATACATTCTTGATCTCCAGGGACTCCGCGAAAGTCCTTCCGCTCTGGACTCACTTAACTTTATTCCAAGTTGGGCAATATTTCTTTAGCATCCGGCATTATGCGCATATTTGAGTCATCATCACTCAGTTAGACGAATCCTTTCAGGACGATTCCTTTAGTGAAATTTATGATGGCCACGGAGGCGTCTAAATATTTGATGGTCGACTGCGAGTGTATTCAATGGCAGCCTGTTGCTCCTCCGCTGGACTCCAGCAAGTGCATCACTTATTCATGGCCGGGACGGCCTTCCCATAAAGCTGTCCGCTTTGAAGGTGCCTCATGACTTAGTCATGCTGCCACCAAAATATCCATTTCCCCTCCAGAACTGGAAGCGTGGGCCAGGGATTACCACCGGATCCCATACCGCGATTTGCCGAAAGTCAATATTTACCTGACCTCCGTAAGGATGCCAATCTCGTCAGGTGCTTCCTGTCGCTTACCCGCTTAGGTGTCGCCTTCACATCCTCCTCTCCCTCTCGAATGCCAGCCAACTTTTAATGAAGTCACAAATATTTTGGGTCCTTTAACTCCCGGCAGTAGCATGTGCAGACCTGATTCGCATATCCTTGGCTAATTAGCGGATTCTGAAGCGACAGGAACAAAGGACGCCGTCTTCTGCGACGACCTTGCAAGCTTATCCCCCTCATCTTTTTGTTGTAAAGTGTTGGAATTGATTTCCCCAACGAAAAAAGAAGCTCATTAATCAATTCAGGGAATTGTTTGCAAAGGAACATTTTAAAATAGAATAATCTCTAGGGCTCAAATAATGGAATATCTTATATGAGTTAATTAATTTAATTTACCAAAACAATTGCATGTAAACAATGGAGTATTTTTGGATCTTAGATTAACATAAATCATAAAGCTGGTTTTAATATTATTCCCTTTTTTTGGAAGCGAACATTTCCGTCTTTAAAGAAAAGGTTTAACTTTCCATACTTTACATTCAAGTTAAATCAGCTTGAATGTAATTTTATCACCATTGAAAAATAGGATGAATATGGCTTCAAAAATGCATCAATGCAATTCATAAAAACTGGAAGGCTTCACGGCTAAATTTCTATAGAAATTTTTTATTCCTAATTTGTTTGGTTTTTTCTGACTTATTCCGCCCACTTGGTTTTACCTTCTTTTGAATGGCCGGATCGCCGTGGCAACTTTTGGATAGCAATCCATCCCAAGGCATGGACCTTTTCATGGAGCAGCTGGCGCATCCTGCCAATCGTTTTAGTTTGACAAAAGGCGACCAGCTTGGAGGCTACTCCCTTTTGGGCCAACCAACCGAACCCCAAATATAGCATTGTGATTATGCAAATGAGGCTGCCTCGAGTGTGTTCAAAGGGATCATGTTTATTATTTATTTACTGCCTGTTGACAGCTTATCCAGTATCCAGACTCGTTTCAATCTTGATTTCCATTCGATTCGAAAAGATTTGTGACGTAAGCGAGGCAGCCACTAGACACTACTCCGGCCATCTTTTTTTTAAGGCTTAAAGCTGGTTGGTCTTTGGCCTAAACCGCCACTAATTGACAGTTTCATAACGCTGTGACGAGTCGTTAAAGCCAAAGCTCGAGTGTTGCGCAAACATCATATCCCAGAAGCCGAATAACGAAAGCCAAAACTTTTTTTTTGTCCCAAACTCAATTATCCGCGCCCGCGACTCCCAACGCGTCACCATTTATCAACTTTGGCCCCCGGGGCGTTGGGCTTTTCAATTAACAAGAAAATCAGAAAAAAAGTTACCTCTAATCAATCATAAAGGAGCCAGAAATCAGGCCAAGGGCTTTAAAAGACCCTCCTTTATTCTTCCCTTTTTTTATAATTTCGAAAAGTTTTCAACTTTGCCACCGATTTGTCATGCTTAAAATTTCCCCTCCATTGGGCACGTTCGGGGCGTCATCTGCGCTACTCTTGTTTATTGGAGAATCGTGTGTGGTAGTTTAATTAAAACCGGCTATTGTCCTTTGGCCCAGCTGACCCCTGTTCCGATTCCTTGCTCCCCCCCAAATCCTCTGCAGTTGCATTGTGGCAAGCCTTAAGTGCCGCATTAAATGCCCCCCATTGGCTTCTTTTCTTTGGCAACAACTACAGAAGTCGGCGGGCATTAGTCGCGGATATCCCGCTGATCTCCTGGCCAGGACACGCCGCCTTGCTTACCCCACCTTGTGACTTTACTGTCTGTCCTTTGTGCTTGGTGAATGGAAATAGTGGGGCTTGGGGTGTCTGTTCCTGATCTGACTGCGACATTCAGTTGCAGTTGCTTGCCTAACTCTCCAACAAAAGGGAGTGTTACGAAAATATATGCCACGGCACTTTAAACAATTTCTATAAAGCTTGTGTAAATATTTCTATAAAAATTGGGAAACTATGGAGCGTTTTATTCTGGTAACTTTTGTTGTGAGAGACAAGTTGTTTGATTCATTAATTTTCGTTTCAGGCCTGGCCCGGTGTGAAGCGGTCGTTTGAGCTATTTCCCGGCAGCCCGGCGGTGCCACACGGTGTGCACACGGTCTCAGGTAAGTTCTCGGGAAGAAAAGTTTTTAAGTCAAGGGCCGCCGGCGGCCTGAGAAAGGGAGTGAGAGTGACGTGAAAGGGGGCAGGATGCACTTTGGCGGTTGCGACAAGTTTAAAGCGCGTTCCAAACCTTGTTTACTTGTCTCTCAAATTGATTTTTGCATAAGATGTGAGCACTTCTTGTTATCCGTCATCCAAGCCCCGGCCACATCACCCTCGGGTCGTGTGCGCAATTTATAGAGCCAGGAAGCACACGAATTTATTGCCCATTAAAATTCAAATCAAAGTGCACTTCACCTTACCAGCATTCCAAATCCTCGTTTCCCCGAGCGTTCGCCCAGAAAGGTGACCCAAACTAGCCAAATGGAAAGGAAACATTACAGATCTGTGGTCACTCAATGGCCATAGAGAAGAAATATTGTGATTCCGATGAATGTAAACTTAATAAATTTCATGGCTAGCTGGCAACTCGTACAAAACTTCAATTGAGTTAATCCCTCCTCCTTGACTTTGCTATTCATTTCCCATTTCCCCGAAGGGGGAATCGTCAAAGCAACCGCATATCAGTTGGGGGAAAATGGAAAAGTTGCATCCGCCCTCGTCATCAGGCGGAGCATCAACAAATCTGTGGCTATGCCGATTTGTAATTGCTTTTATTTATAGCCAGGACAACCGGCCAGGTGACCTCCGGGAGGTTGGGTACTTTGGGGTCAATGTGGGTTCAGTGACGTCACTCCCAGAAATAGAAACTTTGTGGCAACACGGAATATTCCAAAACAAATTGAAAGTAAGTGTAATCCATGAGATCAACAAAACTGAGTTGCAGGGAATGGAAATTTCAGATAATTTATTTATTAAATCACGGAGGGCTTTAAGGTGATTACATTGAAAGGTTACTTGGGGAAGTTCATAATTTTATTGGCATCTCAATATTTTATGTAATTATTTGCATTATGATTAATAAGCCATAATGCTAAATTCATTTAATTGTCAGCCGCCATAAATACAAGTGTTAAAAGGCCAAAAATGCCGCCACTTGAAGGCAATTAGCGAGTGCCATAAACAAATTGGCGCCAAGCGCCAGGAGTTGGTCCCCAGTTGCTCTCTCCGATTCCTCCAACTCCTTCCAGGACTCCTAGTCCCTTTTAGGGATTCACGTTAAGTCCGAAACCCACACAAGTATCCTGCAAGTATGTGACATGCATGACAAGAAAAGGACAAAAAGTAAGCCAAATAGTAGTTTAATTGTTTTTCGGCCAGGACCAAGGGGGGCCAAGAGGTCATAAAAAGGGGCTAACCCTCCACCCACACATGAGTGGGCGCCTGGCTAATAATGCCGGCCATAAATCAGCCAACGATGGCCGGCATTAAGTGGATGCGCATGATAAATTAATTGTTGCCCAGGAGCTGGTTTAGGGACAATCAAAGGGGATTCCACTTATCCCTCCCTTGACTCCTGTCTGGCAGCAGCAACTCGTGGATATTTGCCAAGACAAATTGGTTTCGGATTCGGTTGCCGAACTGCTCCAAGGCATCCACTGCAATTGCCACTCGGGGGGAGAATCCGCTTTTCTCTTAGTATTAAGCCATTAACTCCCATTCCTTCTCTTCCAGACTGTATGCACGTGGCCACCGAGGCAGGTGACTATATTTTCAAGAAGCTCCATCCCATGAATTCGGCACTCAATCGGGAGGCAGCCTTGCTCGAATTGGAGGCAGCAGCTGTTGTTGCAGGGGCAGGACCAGGCGCAGTTCCCGGAATCCCTGCGGCATCTGTCCCGGAGGAGCAACCCGAAGTGTGTGGGCTGTATGTGATTGGGGAGCCCGACACAATTGTGGAGATAACAATGAAACACTATGATGCCAATTGCGAGACAGGAGCCCTAATGGCGGTAACTGCTCCTTAAGAGCCCAATTTATTCTCCACTATATTGGGTCCATCTATTCCAGTTTGTGGATGGCTGGGAACTAAATGGCGAGTTCTTTCCGGGCCTCAAGGATCATCACCGACCACTGGAGGAGCGTGTTTATGAGTTTTGCAATAACTACAGACAATGGTTTGGTTTTACTCTTCCATGTTTCCCATGGCTTTTGGGTTTATTCCATTTCAAATATTTCAGGCCCCGTCTTGGCAACAAAAAGTTCTTCCGTTCAAGCCAAAACGCCGCCCTGTTGCAATATCGAGTTCCGGTTCGTGGATCATTTGTGGCCAATGTGCGATTCCACAAAATAACACAACGTAAGTAGAAAGTCCCCATGAATTGAAATTTAATCTAAAGATATGTGTTAATTGGTTCATAAATCAATGGAAAATACTTACAAATATAAAAGCCATACACTCATGTTTCAGGTGGCTCTAATCAGATTGGCAAAAAATTTATTTTTTCCACTTAATGTCTTAATCTTTCATTGGCAGCCTGCAACGTTTTGGTCCAGGACACCGCTGCCATTTACAAGATGACTAACTTTGGCCAGGCCCGGAACTGCACCATCTCGGCGCTTTTCCCCGCCGTCGTTTCTCTGGCCAACTTGCGTATTGGTGGCAAGAGTGTCAGGGCCCAGCAGAAAGTCAACTACGATGTGAGTACGTTTGGATTTTCAAATGGAATAGCCTCTAACTCTTAACCCAACTAGTGCCAGATGCCCAGTGACCGTCTGGAGATCGGAGGATCCGCTGGACTGGATTCGTTGGCCATGGAGATGGCCAGTACAGTGTGTGGGGCTTCCAGTGAGCCGGGACCCGAGCAGGCCATCTTCTGTGGGGTGAGCACTGTGCGGCTGGTGTCCTCCGGCCGTTACCAGAACCAGGCAGCCATTGTCCTGCGAAAGGCCGAGGATGTGGACCTGGACATAGCCACGCTCATCTGCGCGCTCTAAGCGGCCATTAGCTACGCTAATCCAAATCCAAATCCAAATCCCAATCCAAGTGTGTATATGTTTGTAAAAAAAAGGAGAGGAAACAGGAAACCAGAACAGCGGCCAGGAGAAGAAATCGCCCGGACCCCACAGTAGTGCTTAAACTTAACTCTTAACTTAATCCAACCAATTCGAAAAGTATTCTCTACCAAAGAGGCATCTCAAGTAATATATATATATTCCAATATATATATATATCTGTATATGTATATCGAACATTCTGAGTGTTGACTACAAGAATCGTGTGTGTTTATTATTTGCGTTTATCTCCGGGTTGGCTTTTAGTGTTTAATTTTTATAGTCCAATCGGCTTGCGATTATCGAGGGCTATAAATAGGTCGGTGCTGGGCAGATAAGTCTTATCCAAGGACTATGGATGCAGTCAGCAGAGCCACGAGGGAAGCTACGCTGAGGGTTCTTTAGACCCGCGGCACCGCCCCCGTTGTCATCCTTGCCAGGCTCCTCTTTGGCCAACTAAAAAAAATAATCAGTTTAAAAGCTAAGTTTATGGAATAGTCTTAGCCAGATACTCACGCTTTCCTCCAACTTGGCCTGCAGCTCCTTGCAGCGAGTTCGTTCCTGGTAATTACTCGTGGCTATCCTGCAGATGGTCTTGCTCAGACAGGAATCATCGCATCCTTGGCCCAACTTGGGGTCCGATTGGGTGAACTTATAGCGCCAGTATTTACGCAGTAGGTCGGGCTTCTCGGCCATGTCCTCCAGCAGGCGATCGATGCCGGCGGGGCTCGTGTCCTCGGTGAACTCCTGGGTAAACTGGTACTCCAGGCCCCAATTGGGCTGCGCCTCCGGGGACAGATTTGCCTCGGTAAGGTTCGTGGTGTAGGTCTGGTGCTCCACCACCTGCTTGGTGTCTTTGTTCAGTTCGTAGAGGCGGTAGTTGGGGTTCTTGTCAGAGTAGGGGGTCAGACTGCCGCCGTTCCAGTTGACGACTGTGGCATATCCCTCATCGGAGTAGTGGAGATTCATCTCGTCCTTGTGGGTGTGGCCACTGAACACGCCAGTGATTATGTTACTGAACCGAGTCAGCACTCGGTTGTATTCCTTGGACCAGCCGCTCCAGCAGTCGCCATCTCCTGACGGGATATGGGAAAGGACATGCACCGTCTCCCCGGCAGTCTCGGCAGCCAGAAGAGTGTCATGGAACCACTGCAGTTGCCCCTGGATGAGGGTGGCGTTGTAGTACAGCCACCAGTTGTACAAATAGCAGTCCATGCTGTTGAGAGCCACTATCCGGTGGCCAGGACTGGCCAGGGCGGTGTAGTAGCCACCAAGCTTCACGGTGGCCTCTGCCTCGGCGGGCAGCCACTTCTTCCACAAGCTCCAGACATGCTCGTACAGCCAATCCACTTTCAAGGAGTCAGGGATGTCATCGTTGCCGAAACTAATAAAAATTATTGAATTGGTTCAGAGCGCTTATTATTTACAATCAGTAATCAGTAGTCCCTTAATCATTTTTCTCGCCGACTAACCAATAGTTTGATGGATATTACCAATTTGGTGTAGTAAATGGAAGCCATAAACAACTTTATTGGGCTTGCTGTGGGGTAGTTAATATGGGAAAAGCTAACCATAACCATAAACTATATCTTTATCACAAAATACAGAAGTTAACAGCCAACCTGATGTTTGTGGCTAATTTATACTGGCTTATGGTTGTATATTCTAATTAGTGCAGTTTAACTATAAAAGACTCATTTTTGGGGGAAAACACGTAATAAATTTCTAGAAATAGAAGCTTGAAGAAAACCCCTGAGAACTGAAACGTATAGATATTCTTCCCAAAAAGCTCTCAAAGAAACCCTAACTCGAAATTATCCACAAAAAATTTCTACTTAATATCACCGAATTTACCATTTCCCCAGCTGACCTTTTCCGTCATTAACTTAATCATACCGAGGACTGGAAAATTACGGAGTACTTACACATTAGCCGGATGGGGCTCGTGATTGCCCAGGCAGGGATAGATGGGCGTTGCCGGGAAGTATTCCGCCAGTAAGCCGTCAATCTCCGATAGCATATCCAAGTTGCCCTGCTTGGTGGTGGACCAAACATTGTGCGGCGGGACATCGCCGGTGTGGTAGATCCACTCCACCTTGTGGTTGTCCTTGATGTGTTCGAATGCACTGACGATTAGCGGGCGGGGGGCATCGCAGGCTCGGTAGTCGCCCCAGGAGCCAGCTGCCGACGAAGCATCCGCTCCAGTAGCCAACGCATCACGGCAGCACATGGGTTCGTCGCAGTCGGCATTGCTGCCCACAAGGTACTCCGGATCGTAGTGAATATCGGTGAGGTGGAGGATCAGGATGTCATCTGGGCTGCGAGCTGGCAGCTGCGAGTTGGACTCCGTGGGCAAGGCACCCTCAATGGTCAAGGTGAGGTTGTACTCGTCCTGCTTCACCTGGCAGATGGAAATGGGCAGCATGGAGCAAAAGCTCTGCGCCTCGGCAGCAGTCTCATTGAAAATAAAGTCAATCACCGGCCAGTTGAGATCAAACAGTCCGGAGCACACGCCCGGAGTGGAGATGCCAAAGTATTCGCACAACCCAACAGTCAGCTGCTTGGCTTCCGTCTCCCTGTTCGGTCCACTGAGCTCTCCCTCCGTAAAGGTTCGCACCAGGACATTCACCGTTGACCTGCACAGAGTGCACACAAAATACTGATCGGTCGAGCTCAGATCCGCCATGGACTCGGTGAAAATAGCCTTCTTGCTGGGGCTGCTCCGAAGATCGTGGCCCAGTTCCTTTAGTCTCTGGGACTCGACTCCAGTTCGGTGGTACTCCAGATACTCGCGGCTAATCTCCTCAGCCACGCTGGCTACAAAAAGAGGAAATTACGGATGTCAGTTAACACTTGAGGCTGTCAGTCAAATGGGAGTTATCTCTGGACACGCCCAAATAATTTCGTATTGCGATTATAGTCACGGAGCACCATGGAGCACAGGATTTTCAATCCCACAACCCACCTGAAAGGGCCGCTCCATAGCGCTCTAATACGGTGAGGCCATCGGGAACATTGGGCAGGTTGAAGGCACCGTTGCCAATGACTAGGAGAGCGGTTCCCAGTAGAGCTGTACTCCAGATCAACTTCATCGCGGGACTGTGTCCGAAGGTGATAACGGGCCCCTACTTATAGGCTCCATCGCTAATAGAAGTGCTATCAGTTATTGGCAGCAGCTAATCTAAAGCAGATATATAGCCAGAACAAAATGTAATGGGTCAATATGAGCCACCAATTTCAGTTGCCAGATTTTTATACGCCATCACCATATAATTATAGTTAGAAATATATATTAATTATTTAATGGAATATTAGAGTTTAATAGGTTTATTTACGTATATTTTTGTTTTTTCTTTGCTAATCTAAGGATTAATCTTTTCAAGATTATCGTAAATCCAAGAACTGAATCAGTCAGTGTTACGATTGCTAATCTATCATAAATCTTACCAAAGTATTTCTTTTAAACTCGTTCGACCGTTGCACGTGCTTTGGTATTACCAACAAGTTGAAAATAATCGCCAGGCCCTTGGCCATAAACTACAGCCGACTACTTGTTTAACGGCCAACAAAAGCGCCAATTGACTAATTACCACTAATCGCCGATAAAGTCAACACTCGAAAAGCAAAGTCCTCTTGGCAAAAATAAAAATAAAACTGGATTATTATTGATAGGTATACGTTCATTATTTTATTGAACATTTTAAATAGTTACAGATGGAAATAAAATGATTATATGTTATGGTAAAGTGTTAACAACCTTTTTATCTACAAGTACATTTTCTAGTTTCACATTCCCAATAACTATTTTATTTATATTCACATTAAGAATGTCGTAGGAAACCATTAAATTTTTTTGAAGAGCCTTTATAAACTTATCGTAGCGGCTCTCCTTCCATTGCACATTAATTAGAATCTTCTCGAGGGTCTGATGGACTGTATCTTCCAAACCGCGGAAGGACTTTGGTTTCGATACCATGACAAACTTGCGAAAATCTTCCAGATCCTTGCGATTAAACAGCTGCTTGGAGAATTGCAACAAAAGGGTGCCAACGTTTCTGTTTAAGGGATAATAGCTGGAAGAGATTTGTTACATTCATGCAGACAAAGTACCAAGAATACAAATGATTAATGACTTACTACTTGTAGATGGTGTCCACGTTGTCCATAAAGTGTTTCTTAGCCAGGGGAAAGCCCACTTTTTCAGAGGCCACGGCCTGAAAGCTCAAGGCAGAGTCCTGTTTTCGAATAATTTGCCTTGGATCGAAAATGAGCTGCAAGTAGCGGTTAAGGATCTCAACATCCCGAGAACAACCCAAGGCATTAAGAATGTATCTCTTTTCACCAGCCACATTCGAATTTAGGTATCTCCCCCAAAGGAACTCCCAGTCCTTCTTGGTTCCATTTCTTATGGCGGTGCAGAGTACAATTTCCCGAAGATTTAGGGGTATGGGGTTTCTTTCATCTGGGTTATTCTCCGATTTCCATTTACGGAAGTAGGCACTGGCTTTGGGCACACAATCCAGGACTTCGTATTTACAAGCCCACTCCATAATCAATTTTTTCAACAGCATTTGATTGTGTCCTTTCAGGGAATTAAAGTTGTCATCAATACCCTTTAATTTCTTGTAGATTGGAGTAATAAGCTTTCCCAAAAAGCGCTGAACAAAAATATATAGAAATGGTTGAGAGTTTTTAATTAAAACTCACCTTAAACAAATCAAAATGTTGAGTATGCTGAAGAATGCCAGTCAAGAGTTTGAAATTATCAAAAGCCGTGAACCATGGCAAGTATTCCGTTTCTTGTTTTAAATAACTAATTAGTTGCAAGGCTAAATTATAATCGTGTTCCCCTGTTCTAGCAAAGTGCATTATATCCTCAATCAACTGAGCTCTGTTTATTACGTGTATATTGGCGAAGCTTTTCGATGTTAAAGTCTTGATGAGCAGCTTCCAGTTCTGGACATCGTAGTTGATCTTGCAAAGAGTGGAAAACCGCTTGTTGAAAATCACCCACTGGTCCGATTCTGGCATGTTTCTGATTAATTTGGTTTGACTTCTTTTTCCCCTGGTGCATTCCAACCAATCATGGGGTTTTAAATTATAAAAGTTCTTCTCAGACTGAGTGGTGAAGGTCAACGGCACCCACCAGCATCCTTTGCGGTCAGAGCCTGATAACTCGTTGTTGAGAAAGTAGCGCTCCTGGCTAAGTGTCGCGGTCTTTGCATAATAGTCTCGGGTTATATTGATAACAGGAAAGCTATAAATCCAAGACCAAAAAATATAAAAATATGTATAATTAAATCTTACGCATACCCTGTTTGAAGCGTCCACGAGTCCATTATGGTTTTGATATCATATTTTTCGGGCAAGGATCCAAATTGATGAGCCGCTTTGGACAGAGACTGCCACAGATCGTCCTGCTCTGCATTGTTGTAGGCATACCATTCCAGATACTCCTTCAATCCAGAGTGGAAGGACTTTTTGCCCATAAACAGGTGCATCATGCGGATTACAGAGCCTCCTTTCTTGTAGGAAATGGTATCGAAACTGGCCGCAACATCAGATACAGATTGAATGGGTCGTGAGATGGGGTGGCTGCTTTCCAAAGCATCCAGGCGAAAGGTGGTCAGGAGATCAAGGACGAGTCCCCTGTCCATGGTCTGCCACTCCGGATGTACATAATCCACTCCCAGCTGAGCCACATATGTGGCAAATCCCTCATTCAGCCACAAATCCGTCCACCACTTCATCGTCACCAGATTGCCGAACCATTGGTGGGCCAGTTCATGGGAAATTATAGTCGCCATAAACTCCTTCACGTCCACAGCAGTGTGATTTTTGGAGTAGAGGAGGGCTATTTCCTTAAAGGTTACAAGACCCCAGTTTTCCATGGCATTCGTGGAAAAGTCGGGTAATGCAATCTGATCCACCTTGGGCAGGGGATACAGGATGCCGAAGAAGTCCTCGAAGTATTTCAACACTTTGGGTCCAAACTCCGCCGCAAAGTCGCATTGTTCGATGGCACTTGATCTGGCCCACGTTCGGAAGAGCGTTCCATTTGACAAGGTGGATGGCTTGTGAGTAAAGTCGTTAACGGAATAGGCCACCAAGTAAGTGGACATGGCGACAGTCACATCGAATTCGCTCCAGACATAATCTTTTAGCGTATTACTAATGCGAAGCGGAAAACGATAATTAATAAGCTTCCATTTGGATAACATATGAAACTCACTCAGATCTTGTCCTGTTTAGTGGCATATTACTTAGAGGAGTATATTTCTTATGGTGACCCAAGGATATCTTAAAGCTCGACTTGAATTCTGGTTCATCAAAACAAGGAAACGCCATACGCGCGGATGAAGGCTCAAAGTTGGTAACCGAAAGCCATCTGAAAAAAATAATAAACTCTTAAAATCCACGGGACATTTATAAATTTAAATAAAAACACTAACCTAGTTTTATTAGATGCAGAGTCCTTGTAGGAGCTCCGGTAGTAGCCATCCATTTTCTTGTTCAATTCAGCGCCAAAGGACAAACTCAGTTCGTAACTAACATTGGCCAATAATTCTTCGCAAACATGAATTATATAGTAGTCGTGCTTTTTGTTCACAGAAGTTGAGGATATACAAATATCCTTTTTCCGGTCACTTATTTGCCGGAGAGTCGTCTGGGACTCATTGATGTTGAGATCCTTTGAGTGCAAAGTTATGTTTTTGGTGTTTTTCAGAGCCAATAATGAAATTTTTACAACGCCCGCAAATGACAAATCGTCTGGATTCTCAAGACGTGTTAGAATTTGTAAATCGTAATGTCGTGGCCACAGGGCCGTTGGCAAACGATAATAATCATATGGACTTGAGTTGGCTAAAGCCAAATCCAAGCCAAAAACCACCGCGAATATTGGGAACCACTCCATCACGTAGTTATTGACCAACTGAGGGAAGTGTATGGAAAGGCCATAACGAAAACAAGTAATTTAATCACCATGGTAAATCATTGGCGTTAGTTTTAACAATTCATTTTTATATAATTCAATCTTTGCTTTTATTCCTTTTTAGACGATTCTCAAGCTAAAACGATTTATATGTAATTTACCAAAAAACGGGAGAACTCTTGGTACTTATGTTCCATCCAGTGGACATTGGTTAGGATACTTTCCGATGTCTGATCAATAACCTGTTTCAAGCCTTTCAGAAACTTTTCGGATCTTCTCACAAATTCCTTAAAATCTTCATAGTCCTTGCGTTGCACTATCCCCGAAAATGCCTTCACATGCTGGCGCATGCGCAGATTGGAAGGATAATAGCTGAAAAATATTAAAGGCGTCATTGAGACATATTTCTCCTAAAGAGATAAAAGCTTACAATTTTGATATACGCTCCACGTTGTCCATGAAATACCTTGTGGCAAGGGAAAACCCCACTTTTCCGGATGCTATAGTCATAAAGCTCTGATCCGAGTCTTGTTTTCGAATAACTGTTGAGGGATCGAAACAAAGCTCCAAGTATCGCTGTAAAATTTCGGCATCCTGCGAGCACCCCAAGGCGACCAGAATGATTACCTTTTCGCCAGCCACGTTCGACCTTTGGTATCTCGTCCAAAGGAACTCCCAATCGTCCTTCGTTCCATTTTTGATGGCGGCACAATATACACTTGTTCGCAGATTTAATGGAATATGATTGACTGTGTCCGGGTTTTTCTCCGATTTCCACCTTTGAAAGTAGACCAATGACTTGGACACACAATCCGAAACATCAAACTGACAGGCCCAATGTATGATGCTTGTTTTTAAGGGGGATTTGGTCCTGGCTCTGAATGGATCGTGGTTCTGCGTCTATTCCGCCCAGGTGCTGGTAAATCGGAGAGATTAGTTTTCCCACCAGGCGCTGTCAATAAAAGGATCTTAGTGTTGCGGTTATTCAGGAATAAACAAATCAATACCCTAAAGGATTCGTAATTCTGAGTCTGCCGTAGAATTGGATTCAAGTACAGTAGATTGGAGAGAGCCGCTTGCCAAGGCAAGTACTCCCTTTCCCTTTTCAAATATGAAATTAATTCCAAGGCCGTTTCGTAGCTTTGTGTCCCCGTCCTGGCCAGACTGAGGACATCATTTACCAGCTGGGCTCTATTTATGACGTGAATGCTCTCAAAGTCTCCATGGTTCAGGGTTTTAATCAACAGCTTCCAGTTTTGGGCATCGTAGTTGACCTTGTAGGGGGTGGCCATTTGGGTGTTAAAGATCACCCACTGGTCCGATCGTGCTAGGTTGGAAATAGTCTTTGGAAGATTTTCACCATTCCTTTCGCACTCCATCCAAGCCTTCGGCGCCGTGCTGCTAAAGTTCTTTTCGACCTGGGTTGTGTAACTCAAGGGCATCCACCAGCATTGTTTTCGCCCAACAGAAGGTACTTGGGTGTTAAAAAGGAACCTCTCCTGTGTAAGTCTAGCACTTTTGTCTGCATAATTCCGGGATATATTGATTACAGGATAACTGAAAGTGTCATTCCTTTAGTTTTTAATGGTTAAAGGGACAAATTATTACCCTGTTTGGAGTGTCCACGAGTCCATTATAGTTTTCATATCATAGTGCTTGGACAGGGATCCAAAGTAGTGAGCTGCTTTGGACAGTGATTGCCAGAGGAAATCCTGCTCGGCGTTTTTATATTCATAAATCTGAAGGTATCTTCTCACCCCCATACGGAAGGCCCTATCCCCCAGAAATAAGTGAATCATGCGAAGCACCGTGCTTCCTTTCTTGTAGGAAATCGAATCGAAGCTTGCCGCTATATCCGAGATCCCTTCAATGGGTCGGGAGATGGGATGACTGCTTTCCAGAGCATCCAGGCGAAAGGTTAACAACAGATCCATAATCGACTCCCTGTCCATGTATTTCCACTCGGGATGGATCTTTTCAATGCCCAGGCTGGCCACGTAGGTGGCGAATCCTTCGTTGAGCCACAGGTCCGTCCACCACTTCATCGTGACCAGATTACCGAACCACTGGTGGGCCAGCTCATGCGCAACCGTATTTGCCAGTATCTCCTTGACTGTCAGGGAAGTGTGGTTTTCAGAGTAGAGAAGTTGCGCCTCCCTGTACGTGACCAGACCCCAGTTTTCCATGGCACCTGCTCCAAAATCGGGTACGGCCATCTGATCTATTTTGGGGAGGGGGAACTTGATTCCGAAAAACTCCTCGAAGTATTTCAGAACTTTGGGTCCAAACTCGGCCGCGTAGTCGCACTGATCGATGGCATCTGGCCTGGACCAACTTCGGAAGAGAGTTCCGTTTGGCAGCGTGGATTCCTTGTGGGAGAAATCATTCACGGAGTAGGCTACAAGATACGTAGACATGGGAACAGACTTCTGGAACTCGGTCCAGACATAATCTTTAAGTGATTCGCTGCAGAGTAACCATTAATACATTTATTTACTTTAATTTAATAATACTCACTGGGGTGTGGTGTTCTTTGCGGGCATATTACTCAGGGCTTTATATTTTTTATGATACCCGAGAGTGATGACAAAAGTGGATTTCAGTGCCGGTTCGTCGAAGCATGGAAAAGCCAAACGGGCATATGCTGGTTGCAATTGGGTCACTGAAAGCCACCTTGTTGAGTTAGTCACTGGATCCTTGTAGGAGCTCCGGTAATATCCCTCCATTTGCTTGTTCAAATCGGCGGAGAAATGCAAGCTCAGTTTGTAAAGACGAGGAGTTAATAGTTCGCGGCAGGTATGGAGGATATAAAAGTTCTTAGTTGGATCTATAGCAGTTGAGGATATACAATTTTCAGGGCCACCAATTTCCCTGAGTGTAATATTTGACTCATCAACTTTAAGATTCTTGGAGTGGAGCGTTATATTCCTTGTATTGTTAAGAACTTCTATAATAATTTCGACAGTACCCGAGAATTTAAGTTCCTCAGGATTTTCCAGGTGAGTCAAAACTTTCAGGTAATATTTTTGAGGTCGCAAGGACGTCGGCAAGCGATAGGAAGCATATGTAGGATTGGATTGGCTTGCAACAATATCCAATCCCAGAGCCACCGTAAAAACCAACAACCAGTCCATATTCCGCTCGGAACTCGAATGTTTTGTTAACCAAAACAAAGCCAATTTAACTCAATAAATGGTTAAATTAGTTGCGGTGTTTCTTATGTAATTTTTATTAAATCTGTGTAATAGGTTTACACTAAATGTTAGTTACTTCATAACCACCCTCCGAAAATAAAGTTTGTTTTTATACAATGTTCATTTGATAATACTACAGTATTAAATATTTTATTAAAAGAAATTGTATACTTTTTCTTGCTAAGTTGTTCATTCGAAAAGTATTCGCAGAGATACTGTGGAGAAATAATTATAGAACCAATTTAACAGACCGGGAAAATTGGTCGTAGTTTCGTTCCTTCCATTGGACATTTGTGAGCATAATTTCCAAGGTCTGCTGGATGGTTTGGTTGATGCCGCTTAGTGATTGCCTCGAAAGGTTTATGAACTCCTTGAACTCCTCAAAGTCCTTACGGTTGATAACCTGCTCGGAAAGTGGCTGCAAAAGGCGACCAATAGACTTCACCAATGGAAAGTAGCTGTAAGAAAAATTGTTGATTAATAATTTAGTCCCGAATCATCGCTAAACAACTTACAATTTATGGATCTTATCCACGTTTTCCATGAAATACTTTTTGGCCAAAAGGAAGCCAACGTCACTGGAGGCCACCGCCTGGAATCCCAGAGTCGAATCCTGTTTACGGATCACAGCCTTGGGATCGAAGCTGAGCTCCAAATAGCGCTGAAGGAGCCACACCTCGCGCGTGCAGCCCAAGGAACTCAGAATAGTCCTCTTCTCAGAAGCTACGTTCGACTTTTGGTACCTGGTCCACAGGAACTCCCAGTCCTCATCACTTCCGTGCCTGACAGTAGTGCAGTAGACTGTCCTCCGTATATTGGTCGGGATGGGATTGGCCTCGTCGGGGTTGGGGCTTGACTTCCAGCTGTGGAAGTAGTCCAGGGCCTTGGGAATACAGTCCAAAACCTCGTACTGACAAGCCCAATTGGCCACCATGGTTTTTAAAAGGATTTGGTCCTGCTCTTTGATTGAGCTGAAGGTATCGTTAATGCCGTTCAGGTGCTCGAAGATTGGGCTGATTAACTTGTTCATGTAGCTCTACAAAGGATATATGGATTACACCGACTCTAGCAACAAAAAAATTAAAGGACCCACCTTAAACAAATCAAAGTGAGGAGTCTGTCGAACAATGCGACCCACAAGCTTTAAATTATCAAAAGCTGTCTTCCAGGGGAGAAACTCCCGTTCACGCTTCAAGTATCCGATCAGACTCAGAGCCACCTGGTAGTCCTGACTTCCCGTCCAGGCAAAATGCAGAATATCGTCCACCAACTGAGCTCGGTTCATGACGTGGATGCGTTCGAAGTCTCCGCTGGTGAGGGTCTCGATCAAGAGCCTCCAGTTTTGGGCGTCATAGTTCACTTTATAAAGTGTGGATAGTTGGGGATTGAAAATCACCCACTTGTCTGCTCCCGGCAGGTCTTCGATCGTTTTGGAAAGACTCTCTCCATTCTTGTCGCACTCCATCCAAGCCTTGGGCAAAGTATTGTTAAAGTCCTGCTCCTCCTGGGTGGTGTAACTCAGTGGCAGCCACCAGCATCCTTTACGACGATCGTGTGAGATCTCCCTGTTTAAGAGGAAGCGCTCCTGACTGACCTTGGCCACTTTTCCAGATTCATTTCGGGTTACATTTATGACAGGGTAGCTAAAATACGTTATTCTTTGAGATATGTACTAATATTTCGTTAAATACTTACCCTGTTTGTAAGGTCCAAGAGTCCATAATACTTTTAATATCGTAGCTTTTGGGTAAAGCGCCATTTTTGTGGGATGCTTGTGTGAGGGACTCCCACAAATTGTCCTGCTCTGCATTCTTGTAAGCGAATGTCTGAAGATAAGACTTGACGCCTTGCCGGAAGGCCTCTTCGCCGAGGAATAAGTGCATCATTCTTAGAACCGATGATCCTTTTTCGTATGATATTTCGTCGAAGCTTTCCGCGATTTCAAAGACCCTTTGAATGGGCCTGGAGATGGGGTGACTACTCTCCAAGGCATCTCGGCGGAAAGTGGTCAGCAGGTCGTTCAAGGATTCTCTTTCCTTGGCCCGCCACTCTGGGTCAATGTACTCCACTCCCAGGTTGGCCACGTAGGTGGCAAAGCCCTCGTTGAGCCACAGATCTGTCCACCACTTCATGGTCACCAGATTGCCGAACCACTGGTGGGCCAGTTCATGGGCCACCACATTGGCCAACTGCTGTTGATCCGCCAACGAGGAGTGTCCAGCGGAGTAGAGAAGCGTGCTCTCCCTATAGGTGACCAGGCCCCAGTTTTCCATGGCCCCTGCCCCGAAATCGGGCACTGCCATTTGATCCACCTTGGGCAATGGGAACTTGATCCCGAAGAACTCTTCGTAATACTGCAGGACTTTAGGTCCAAATCCAGCGGCAAAGTCACACTGATCGATGGCATTCGGTCTGGCCCAGGTGCGGAAAAGAGCTCCATTGGGTAGAGTTGAGGGTTTGTAGGAGAAATCGTTGACGGAATAGGCCACTAGGTAGGTGGACATAGGCACGGACTCGTCAAATTCGCTCCAAACATAGTCCGCAATAGATTCGCTACAGAGTTAGGGGTATAATTTTTATTACTGAAGTCCTTATAAAGTATTTGTGGCTCACTGTGGCTTGGTTTCCTTAAGAGGCATATTGCTGAGACCCGTAAACTTTTTATGAAATCCAAGAGTTATGATAAAAGGTGCCTTGAAACCAGGTTCATCGAAGCAGGGGAACGCCAAGCGCGCGGCGGCCGGTTCAAATTGAGTAATGGAAATCCATCTAAGAAGATATAGTATTTAATACTCAACGAATAAATAAAGATTGTCAATGCCCTACTTTGTTGTGTTTGTTTCTGGTTCCTTGTAGGAGCTGCGGTAGTAGCCCTCCAATTGCTTATTTAACTCTGCCTCAAAGGACAAAGTAAGCTCATACACCTGGCCAGCTTCCAGTTCCTGGCAAACATTCAATATATAGTAGTCGTGGACCGAGTTTACCTCGGTCGAGGCTACACAGTTGTCCTTCTTCTCCCCATTGACTTGAGAAAGTGTTATTTTGGAATCATCAATCGCCAGGTTTTTAGAGTGAAGCGTTATGTTCTTTGTGTTTTGCAGAGCTTCGATTTCAATCTTTGCTATTCCAGAAAACCTCAAGTCTTTGGGGTTCTCCAGATGCGTCAGAATGCGCAGGTTGTATTTTTTGGGAGCCAGGGCAGTGGGCAACCGAAAGTAGTCGTAGGTGGAGGTGGCCAAGGCCGAATCCAAGCCAAGCGCCACCAGAAAAAATAAAAACCAATTCATATCACAGGCTCTATAAAAAAACAATCAAATCGGAATTAATTTCGTTATATTTTAATATTTACTTAGAACTAGATTGGAACTAGATGTGAAAAGGGGAAAAGTAGTACTACAGAAAAAACAAGTTTTTTAATAGTATTTAAATGAATATAAATGCGAGTGGGGTCAGTGAACCCAGATAATTAGCATATATGTTTGAAAAAATATTACAAGTTGTCTTATACAATAGAATTGAAATAGAAAACAATGAATTCATTCTTGAATTATTTGTGGTTGTGTAATTAGAAAACAATTTCCAATGTCTTATCAAACTTGAGATTTATGTGATCCCTTGAACTCTAAAATTCCCAGAAACTTTTTAATTAATAACTGAAAATCCTATAAAAATCTGACACATTTAAAAAACATAAACGAAAATGTATAATTGAAGGCGGAGATGGGAAAATGATGAACTGTTCTACCAGAACCCCTCACTTAAATACATTTAGTATTTGCGAAAAAACTTGTTTTCATGCACTTGTATCACTTTTTATGTTCTTTTTAAGGTAAGCTTGAATTTGGAACGTGCTTTGTGTTTTAACGTTTGGGGTTTTATTCGCTTTGTTTATATTTAGATGGTACCACTCTCTGCTATATCGAAGCACTAAGGCACCACAAACCGAACACACCAGAGAACGACGATCGAATGCGGCAAGTCCGGCACTCTACTCGGTTTTAAATGATTTCGATGCTCTAGGAGAGAAAATGCAGGAGAGACTGACAAGACTTGAATGTTAACAGATAGAGAGAGAGTCTTTATCAAGCCGCACAAAACAGGTTGTGCCTGACCTACTCATCTAAGCCGCTGGAAACGCAGCGGCTTACCCGGCGTATACGCAATTTCTCAGAATTCTCTCCCATCCGGAAATTTAATTACTTTCTTTGTATTATAATTATAAATTATAAGAAACAATTTGTAACATTCTGTTTTTTTTTTTTTAGAATAATACTATAGAATTAAATAGTTTATTTAGCGGACTTTAAATATTCGTAGTATTCCTGCTGAAATCAAGAGATTAAAATTCTTAAACGAGCTGATGAGAGTTTCGCGTGGATTAATCTATAGGAGCTGCTGGATGGAGCGGGACATCTGGTGGTAGTTTCGCTCCTTCCACTGGACATTGGTGAGCATTATTTCCAGAGTCTGTTGGATGGCCTGCTCCAAGCCCTTGAGTGACTGCCGGGAGCTGTTAACAAAGTCCCGGAACTCGTTGAAGTCGCTCTGGGTGATGACCTGTTCGGAGAGTGGTGACAAAAGACGTGACATGTCCTTGGTGAGGGGGTGGTAGCTGGAAAATATATACAAATAAATACATTATGATATATTATATTATTTATATAATAAACTCACAACTTGTAGATAAAGTCCACGTTGTCCATGAAATATTTCTTGGCCAGCAAGAAGCCCACCTCGTTGAAGGCCACAGCCTGGAAGGCCCACATAGAGTCCTGCTTGCGAATGGCCTCCTTGGGGTCGAATGTCAGCTCCAAATAGCGCTGCAGCAGCCACACCTCCCGAGAGCAGCCCAGAGCAGTCAAAATGGTTCGCTTTTCGGCAGCCACATTTGACTTCTTGTAGCGCGTCCACAGGAACTCCCAGTCGGCATCGTTTCCATGCTTGATTGAAGTGCAATACACGGTGCTGCGCACATTAATGGGAACTGGATTTTTCTCGTCGGGATTGGGCTCTGACCGCCAGTTGCGGTAGTAGTTCAATGCCTGGGGCACACAGTCAGCCACCTGGTACTGGCAGGCCCAGTTGACCACCATGGTCTTCAAAAGGACCTGGTCCTGCTGCTGTATCGAGCTGAATGTATCGTTGATTCCATTAAGGTGCTCATAGATCGGGCTGATCAGTTTCTTCATGTAGCGCTAAGGAGTGGTAATTTTTTAATAAAATTAGAAAAACTAAATACAATCTTGATTCAGATATGTTGAAATAATGATTGTGGATCCTGTAGATCCTCGGACTTACGACAAAAAACAACTATTCGTGGTGCACCCAAGAGTTTTGTGTTAGGTGGATGAAGTGTGAGCAATTTGAAAAGGTTTGTTTCGAAATACAAATGAGAATGGGGTTACACTGGGTAGCAGATGGAAATGGTTTTCCCGAAATACATTCAGGACGAAACCTTGACCTACCTTGAAAAACTCAAAGTCGGGCGTCTGACGAACAATGCGACCAACCCGTTTCAGGTTCTCAAAGGCCGACTTCCAGGGCAGATACTCCCGTTCCCTTTGCAAATATTCAATCAGCCGCATGGCGATTTCATAGTCCTGTTCTCCAGTCCAAGCCAGGTACAGAGCGTCATCGATAAGCTGGGCGCGATTGATCACATGGATCCGTTCGAAGTCGCCGTTGGTCAGAGTCTCGATCAGCAGCTTCCAGTTCTGGGCATCGTAGTTCACTTTGTAGAGCGTAGACAGCTGGGTGTTGAAGATTACCCACTGGTCGGGTCCGGGCAGGTCCTGGATGGTTTTGGGCAGACTCTCGCCGTTCTTGCCGCACTCCATCCAGGCCTTGGGAGCAGTGTTGTTGAAGTCCTGCACCCCCTGCGTGGTGTAGCTGAGTGGCACCCACCAGCACCCTCCGCGATGGGCTCGAGTGATTTGCGTGTTGAGCAGGTAACGTTCCTGGCTAAGTTTGGCCGTTTTGGCCGTGTAATCTCTGGTCACGTTAATCACAGGATAGCTGCAATCAAATCATCGACATTACAATTTATTTTCTAGCAACAAATATTTACTTACCCCGTTTGCAGGGTCCACGAGTCCATTATACTTTTAATGTCGTAGCTCTTAGGCAGAGCGCGATATTTGTGGGCAGCCTGCGTCAAGGACTCCCATAGATTGTCCTGCTCGGCATTCTTGTAGGAGTACATCTGCAGATAGGATTGCAGGCCCGATCGGAAGGACTCTTCGCCCAGGAACATGTGCATCATCCGAAGTACAGTGGAACCCTTCTGGTACGAGATCTGATCGAAGCTCTCGGATATCTCCGAAACCATCTGGATGGGCCTCGAGATTGGATGGCTGCTCTCCAGGGCATCCCGGCGGAAAATGGTCAGCAGGTTCGACAGCGACTCCTGCTGCATGGAGCGCCACTCCGGGTTGATGTTCTCCACGCCCAAGCTGGCCACGTAGGTAGCAAAGCCCTCGTTGAGCCAGAGGTCGGTCCACCACTTCATGGTTACCAGATTGCCGAACCACTGGTGGGCCAGCTCGTGGGCCACCACACTGGCCACCCGTTGCTTGTCCGCCAGCGAGGAATGGGCCGCGGAGTAGAGGAGAGCAATCTCCCGATAGGTAACCAGGCCCCAGTTCTCCATGGCACCGGCACTGAAGTCAGGAATGGCAATTTGATCGATCTTGGGGAGCGGGAACTTGATTCCGAAGAACTGCTCGTAGTATTGAAGTACTTTGGGTCCGAACTCCGCCGCATAGTCGCACTGATCGATGGCGTTGGGACGTGCCCAGGTGCGGAAAAGGGCACTGTTTGGCAAGGTGGAGGGCTTGTGGGAGAAATCATTGACGGAGTAGGCCACCAGGTAGGTGGACATGGGAACTGACTCCTGGAATTCGCACCAAATGTAATCGGCAAGCGTTTCACTAAAAAGTAAAGAGTTAAAATTAGTTAACTGAAGCTATTTATGTTGATAAGGTAACTGAAGCTATTTATGTTGATAAGGTAAAGTGAACACATTTCTATGTAAAAGTTGTTCAAGTTATATTTGGAAACTAATTAAAATATTTAAGGAAATGCATTTTTTACTTACTGTGGCTTGGTTTCTTTGACAGGCATATTACTCAGCCCAGTGTACTTTTTGTGATAACCCAAAGTGACAATGAAAGGGGCCTTGAAATCGGGCTCATCGAAGCAGGGGAAGGCCAAGCGAGCTGAAGCCGGCTCGAATTGGGTAACAGAGATCCATCTACGACAAGAAATTTTTAGTATCCTGAGGAGTGAAAGAATGATTACCCACCTTGTGACATTGGCTACAGGATCCTTGTAGGAGCTTCGGTAGTATCCCTCCAGTTGCCTGTTCAAGTCAGCGGCAAAGGGCAAGGTCAGCTCGTAGATGTTTCCAGCCACCAACTCCTGGCATGTTTTGAGGATATAAAAGTCGTGGGCGGGATTCACTGACGTGGAGGACACGCAATTGTCCTTTTTCTCGCCGCTTATTTCCCGGAGGGTGATCTGAGACTCATCAATGGTCAGGTTCTTCGAGTGCAGAGTTATATTGTTTGTGTCCTCCAAAGCTTCGATGATGATTTTCACAGTTCCCGCAAACTTGAGGTCCTCGGGATTCTCCAGGTTGGTCAGGATGCGCAAATGGTACTTCTGGGGCCGGAGGGCCGTGGGAAGGCGGTAGTAGCTGTAGCTGGAGTCGGCGCTGGCCGTGGCCAAAACCAATCCGAGCGCCACCACAAACAAGAGAAACCACTTCATGCCCGATTCTGTGGACGAGGGAGGGCAGCACTGGTTTAATGGGGTGTTCAAGCGGAGCGAGCTGTGGCAATTAACTAAATCACTTTGGCAAATCATAAACAGTAGTTACTAACATTGACTAACGAAACAAACATTACAATTTCTCGCGATTAATATTTTGGCGGGGCTTGGTTAAAAAATGTTTACAAGTGTTGGCAACTTTTGAAACCTTCAAGCAACCTTTTCGAAATTTTTAACTTTTTAAACTAAATTATAAAATTGTATTAAAAAAAATAAAATTTAAAATGGAAAGAATTAAATATAAATTATAAATTAAATCTTAAGCCGTTGATTTAGTTAAATAGTTTCTAACTCGACAACTCTAACAGGTGGAATTTGATTCTAACGGTTAATAATCAATAGACGAACAGGTGATATGAAAAATGAAAAATGTTCCACCCATTTATGTAAATTGAGTAAATAAATCATAAAAGTTGTAATTGTTAACGAGTATTTACTGCACAAATCAAACCACAAGTTTTTACGGCTTGTAGACTTTTTGCTGATTTATTTTAAATTAATGCAAATTGTTTTTTATTTATTATGTTTTCGCTGCAAGTGTTTATTTTGGCTCATTATGCCACGCACGTATTAAGGTCTGGGCCAATGAAACTCGATTGAAACTCTCCTCACAAGCCGCATTATGTGCCGTCTACCGGAGGATACCCTTCACTCCATTCGCAGATATATCACAGATAATAATACATCTAAAAAATTCAAAAATTTTCCTCTGTGTACCTACCATCGAGATATAAATGAAGCTCCTCTAACCCAACACCATTATAATTTCCTAGGACAAGCTCCTAGATCAGGTATCCCGACCCCACCTCCACTCAAAAGAAGAACCTGCATATACTGGATAAACCAGATTACAACTTTGTAGATTCTTTTCTTTTTTTCCGTTGGGTCTCCTTCTTTTTTTAATTATGCAAAAAATATTTGCCTTGGGTTCAAATGCGGGTGTGGGCATTGAACTTGGGATATTTGAATATTTATTAAGTATTTTTGACTGCGATTAATAAATATGGAAATGAGTGAAATTAGGGAAATGCGTGCAAATGTAAATGATATAAAAGGTAAATGAAACAGTGCCCCTTGAAGTCAAGTATGAAAAAAAAAGTCAAACACGTATAAAAGTTGAATGAATTAAAGTAAACTAAACTAAAATAAAGGTTACTGGTTTTTATTTATTTATTCCTTGAATGGTTTTGTTTAAGGTAAAAGTTAAGCACGTGTTTGGCTGACATTGACTTGCCAATTGAACTCATCGAAGCTAACTAAATGCTATATACTCGAGGGAAACCGTGCTAATTGTTTGGCATGCCTATCGTTGTTTGGATTGTTTCTCGAAAGGTTTATTACTGGGCGTTATTGTTCAACTTGCAATGATATTTACACACTTCCCTGGGGAAGAAACCCTCAATTACAGAAAGCCAGAAAAAAACGAACTCTTTTGAGAACACATTTAACCATTTTGGTTAGAGCTTTTGCGTTGCAATTTGGTGGATTCTGGTTTCTGGTTTCAGGTTACTGGTTATGTGTTTGTCTAAACTGTTTGCAAGCCGCACTTTAAGGTGCTTGACACACAAAAACTCGGAAATGAAAAAACCAACCGTTTGGAGCACACCGAAAACAGGAAACCAAAGGACGAATACGAGGACCGAGTGCGACCTGTTCGACGGTCGACGCGAATCTAAAGTTTTCTGAGCGCCGCGCTTTTATCTTATAGCCCGGCCTGGCACACGCACACCAACACAGGCGCACTATTACACCGCTCACAGATACAAGAGAGTGTCGACTAGCTTGGGGCATTGAAACCTCGACGTCGGCGCAGAGAATCTTTATCATGGAGGAGCCCACTATATAGTCTGGCTGGCAGGGCACCAACACCCGCACACCCACACAGCGGCACAGCGGGTGCCTGCAATGAAATAATGGCAGGGCTTACCCGGCGTATGCGCAATTTTGAATCACACTGCACACACACACACACTCGCGCGCAGCCAGAAAAGATGTCACTACGTGTTTTTGACCTTAATTGCGCTGATTAACCCATTTCTTTATATTTCGTATGCCAGCAGCACTTCAGCCACTCGACCCTAGAGGTTACCAGCCCCTTTCGCTTCGCTCTTGGCTGGAGGGCCCATCCAGCCCCCCATGGCGGAAGCTCCCCAGATAAGAGGACACACGGACTCGTGAAGTGGCAAAAACAAACCAAAACAAGCCGAGTGTAGACAGACCCAGCATGGCGGCTCAAAAAAGTCTGGTTGTATGGCTCTGGGGGCGAGTTGGGGGGCTAACTTGGCATGGAACTCTCGTAAATATATTCGTGGCAAGAGCCCTGCCTTTGGCTAATTGCCACAAACCGGGTTTTGGCTCTTATCCCCACTTTCTGTGTTAGGGTTAATGCTGTGATGTTTTTTTTCGCTTAAAGGGAGTGAAAGCTCGGTGGGCGTGGATGGAATTGAGTATAAGTAATGAACAATTAATAATCTTCTTATTTTTACCTGGTGGAATAATAAAAAAAAAAATAAATAAAATAGGCGCAGCGTTGAATTCAAACTTGGCCCCTATTTTGATTAAAATTGGTTAAGATTTTAATCAAATATTAAATAATTAATAATAGTCGTGTAATTTTGTGTTAGTATTATTAAAACGAATGTTAGTTAAGCGGCATGCATGCGGCATTTAATATTGGATTCATGGACTACTAAGTTTATATGAGGAGTTTAACATATTAATTGGAAATTAGTAAGCAGTAACTTCTTTCCGACTGTATTGTTTTTCAATTGAAAACAAATATTTTTATAAAATAGTAGCTCCGATTTTAGGACTTGAACTTCTGGTATTCAACCTGCAGAGCTAACGGGGCGGCTACTTTACCAGTTGCGCCATAAGGAAATGCTCATCGCGGCCATACTTTGCCAAATATCAACGTAACTGTTATACTGAATGGCACGCCCTCTGGTGTCCACGTTTGAGTAATGTATAATAGGACTTTCTCTTCTGTTATACACGCCATGCACAGTGGAACAGAATAATATTTTATATTTAGAAACAAATATATAACAAGATAGTCTCTTAAGAAACTTTTATAAGATTTACTCTTATATATTCCAAGTTTTTATTAAAGCAGCGAAAATATAATTTTAATATTCAGGCGCAACATTCAAATAACCGCCCAAAATCCTCGATTGTTTAAAATGTTAAGTAAAAATTCAAAGTAATTTTGTTTTGTTTTTGTCGTGTATTAAGTATATTAAAATTTGATGGTCTTTGTTCAATAATATTGCCTTTTTTGATGCAAAAATAAGCTTTGCTTAAATAATAATAATCATTACATAGTAAAAATAATCATTTGTTTTTGTTGTATGCGTTTTGCGATTTGCAAGTTTTTTGGGGGGATTCTTCGATTATGGATTACATAAAAATAAACAAATAATAAGCGTAAATTGTACCTAGCAGAAGTTTTTAACTTTCAACTCTTATCCGTTAAATTCTTAAATATAAATATGGATGTCAATTTGTATTGATGAACGTGTGTTTAGTGCAATGTTTGTGTTTGTTTGTTTTTTTTTTTGTGTTTTTTTTTAGCCATTTTGTTCTGCTTATCATCTATTCATGATTAAGGGGTCGGTGTTCTGTGTGTGTGTGTGTGTGTGGTTCGGCCTCTTAAATTTTAACGATAGTGGTTCCTCATAGTTTTTAGATTATAATGCACATTTTTTGCGTTTGCTTGATGGTTACTTTAAAATTTGAACTAAAGTGCTAAATAAAATTGAACTAAAGCCGAATCCATAATAAAACAATAATAACTAACTAAAAACGTTAATTCAAATGAAAGTGTGAGCTTTGAATGAGTGTGATAATGAAAGTGTTGCGGGTGTTGTGTCTGAGAGAGAAACTTAGGCTACGGATTAACAAATGAAAATCAACAAAAATCAACTTAAAATTCAGCATGAAATAAATACCCCTATACGTCTATATATACAATACGATAACACCCAGTTTTGATAACGACACAGGAGTCGATGCTGCTGGCTAATCTGGTTAGGATTACAGCATCAGGCGCGAGCGCGACTTCTTGAGGCGACCAGTGGCTCCGCCCAGGCCATCGCCATTCCAGGACTTGGACTTGGCCCGGAAGTGGCGGTAGGCCTCGTTGTAGGCGGGATCGAGCATGGTGCGGTAGGCGTGAGGTTCGCAGTGCTCCACATGAGTCTCGAAGAACTCCTTGTAGCCGTTGTGCAGCAGATAGATCTCCGGATAGTGCAGCGCAGGATAGGCGTTGGTGTTGCGCTCGCGGTCGAGATTCCTCAGGAAGCGGGACATCTTGGGCCCCCGCTCCGAGGAAAACTCGCAGTGGAAGATGATGATGTTGCGCTTGTGTCCCGACTCGGCATTCTGCTGCTGCAGCAGCTCAGTCTGTTGGGCGGTGAGGAACTCCTCGAGAATCTGCTCGGTGGTATACAGGTTCTTGGCTCCCTCAATGTGTCCGCCCTCGAATTCGTAGGGATACCGGCAGTCAATGATGCGGTAGCTGGCCACCTGCTCGTTGAATTCTCCGCGCAGCAGGCGTGCCACTGTCTCGCTGGAGATGCTCTTCAGATCCCGGTGGCGGCCGTCCATCAAGGGCAGGGCATAGGTCTTGCTGAAGTCGCCGATCAACTCGGGCTCATTGCGGTTCTCCGAACGGGCCAAGGCTGACATAATCTCGGCATCGTTGAGGGACATACACTTCCTCAGCACCGGTGGGTTGCTGCTGGAGGTGGTGGTGGTGGTGGTGCTGGCGCTGATTTGGGTGGGTGCGGGGCAGTTCTCTTTCTCGGTGGTGCAGCGGTGGCGCTTGCTTTGGATGGGAGAGCAGCTGGTGGATGCTGGCGGTTCCGGTCGCTTAAAGCAATCCCGGGCAGTCTCTGGTGTCTTTGGTTGCTGGTGATGATGGGCGGGTGGGGTATTGCTCTCTGTCATACTGAGACAGCGTCGCACCGATGGACGACGCATTGCCAGTCCTGGCGACTTGGCAGCGGGTTGCTCCTTGATTTGACCGCTGATCAGCGAGTTCAGGCCACTGGGGAAGCCCAGAGCGTTTTGCTGCTGCTGCGACTCCATCTCAAAGAGCTCCATGTACTCATCGTCCATGGAGGACTCCATGGAGCAGGTGGACGACAGGCTGTTGAAGATGCGAAAGCTGCGGGCAGGAGTGGCGCTGCTGGCTTCGGCGATTCCAGCTGCCGATGGCCGAACCTTCGGCTGGCGGACAATCTGGAAGCGCTGGGGCGAACCCTCGGGCGAAAGTAATCCCATAAGCTCCGGACTGGCGGATCGCTGCTGGTCCTGGGCCACCACATCGTCGTCGTAGAAGGACAGCTCCTCCTGGTCCATGGCCATCAGTTCCAGGGAACGACGGGCCCGGCGCGAGGATCCGCTATTTTTGTTGCTATTGCTGCAAAGAGAGAAAAAAGAAGAGGGAGGATTAGTCAGAAGTTCGGAGTACGGAGCTGGGAGAGTGCGGTCATTAAACCCCAGGCTAAAAATACAGGCGTCGGCGGTGGTGGTGTTGTACCAGCAACGTAAACCCGCCAGGGGTTGTTGTAAACATAAACTCGAAGTTAGACTTATTCGATCGGGAGCCCTATTCTACGCTTCCTTCCTCCGTCCTCGTTCTATCCCCTTGAATTTGCGGTACCCAGAACGGAATTGGAACCCGCCAGGGGTTGTTGTAAACATAAACTCGAAGTTAGACTTATTCGATCGGGAGCCCTATTCTACGCTTCCTTCCTCCGTCCTCGTTCTATCCCCTTGAATTTGCGGTACCCAGAACGGAATTGGAATTCCCTTTTGAGTTGCATCTGCACTTTTAGACTTTTGGGTCACACGTCACGCGAGCACAAAGAACCGCAAAGAACACAAAAAAAGGCAAAAAGTAAAAAACTGGCGATTTTTTCTGCCTTTTTGGAGCCGGTTTAATGAATGAAAAGCAAGCAAGATCCCCCCAGCAGCAGCAGCAGCAACAACAACAGCTGAGCGCCAAAAAAAATACGAAAAACGTGAGGAGCTTCCACAAAAAGACTTTTACTTTTGGTCAACTGTTCTTGAACTTGCACTTTTATTTTAGTTTTTTCCTCCATTTCGGTGTTGATTATACATATATCCCGTTTAACTGGTATTCCTTTGGAAATAGCTAATCCTTGGTGGTTTGGCGACGGTAATTACCTGATATTGCATTCCATGCTGCAGTTGGTTTCTTCGGCAATCGATTCCCACAGCATCTTGTTGGTTTTTTTGTTGATTTAGTTTGTCGAAGGATGATGAATATGAATTTATTTTTGTAGATGATGACGATGGTTTGGCTAAGAAAAATTGCTAAAACACAATTTTCTTTGTCACTTGCACTTATTTTCTGTTAGTTAAGCATTGTCCGATTAAGCATTGTTTTTTGTTTTGTTGTTGGGTGTCGCGATGGCCGTGTTGCATGTACGAGTTGGATGCACTTTTCCGGATTGACGGTTTAATTTAGTTGAGCATTGCGGGCCGGGTTCCGAACGAACAGAAAGTGCTGTTGTGAGCAGTGAGCTGATGAGGAGACTGTTTTCGAATAATTCAGTTTTCCGAATGCGCCTGCTTTTATAGTCTGCTGCCCAGGGGTGAGCTGCTCTCCCGCCTGGCCATATATGCGATCGAACCCGAAAGGGACAGCGCATGCCATATGCTCCGATCGGGAGCGAACCCGGAGAGAGCTCACACTCACAGCTGATGGAGAGAAAGCCGGTTTACCTTTACCTTCGGAGGACACGACGGCGACGGCCCTCCCAGGAGGGAACGAAACGAACGAAGGGCAGGAACGAAATAGGAGGAGAATGGGAAAAATCGGGATAATAGGGAATCTGTGCAGTTGGAGACCACTGCAACAGGTAGTCCTTGTATATATTTACTTTCCCCTACATTTCCCCTACAGCTGCCCAGGCCGAAATCAGAGAATCACTTGGTGGCCAACCGCATCCGAATCGGCATCCGCAAGAACCTAAGAATGCGCCAATTTGGGGTTTGGAGCTCTGATTTTGGCGGGCGAGCTTTTATACCCTGACGCGAGGCTCCCTGGGACCCGAGATCGGCCGAAGTGGGGCCGAAGTGGAGCCGAGACCGGGGAGCACATGTGATTTACGCTCCACCACAATAGTGGAGCGAACGAGATGGGGCTAGGCCGGCAAAGAATCGCGCATATATTTAAGCAGAATTTCAAGGCGGCATCGATTGTGTCGTTTGCAGGTAATAATGTGAGATCCACGCATTCCTGGAGCCCCTCTTCAACGTCGCCTCCCTCAGGTGACCCCCCTCGCCTTTGCCCCCACATAACACACATCAGCAGGTAGTGGCAGTCATATGATCGCCGCATCCGCGGAGTGGGGCGTTCGCGGAGAGGCGTGCCTCCTTTGTGTTTTGCAGACGTAGACGCCAATGTCGTTAAATGAGCAAAGCTTCCAGCTCGAGATAAACCAACAGTGGCCACTGCCTAATCGAAATAGCTATTGGAAACGGAGGACTAAGGAAATCTCTATTGATGGTTCCAGGATGAAACCCAGTCGTGAAATCCTGGATGCTTCAAGTCAAGCCACCAATTTCGTATCTAATTATTCTTAAACTTGGACTTTGTATTCGATTTCTAATGAAGTGTTTTATTTCCCAGAAATATGAGAAGTCTCTAAAGCAATGCCGAAACCATCTCCCTACCCTGTAACTCTGATTCCACATATCAAAGCTCCACTGCATCCTTGTTTTGTATGGAATCGCGGCAAAGTTAAAGCAAAAATCGAGTTACATATGCGCCGAGGCCCTGCGGGAGTCACTTCAGTGGATTTGGGGGAGGGGTCAGCATCCAGGGGGCTGGACACCCATGGGCTGCATTGTAAGATCGTCTGCGTCGGCGAACACATTGCCCCAATATCACTCACATTACCCCAAAAACTGTAGTAAAGTAAATGATTCTCTTCAGCTGCAGCCGCCGAAGCCGAACCAAGCAAATGAGCTACGGTTTCATTCCGCTGAATTCCTTTGAGCTTTTGTTGTTGCTGCAGGAAGAGCCGAGGATCATCTTTATGGAAAACAACCAGGCAACAAACAGGGCAATGGAAACCAAACAAAAAAAGGACTCAGAAATCATAAAGTGGTTTTGAACAAGTTAAAAAAGCGCATAGGGGGAAAAGGGTAGGCAAAAAGCTTAAACCCCAACTCATTCATAGCCAGATGCTGTGAACAGTGGGCCAAGTATTGAGGTTCTCGGCTGCAAAGCCATTGCCCACTGTACCGGATCATCAATCGGATGTGAGAATCTCGTAATTTTTATTCCAGCTATGCATCATGCATCATGGTTATAATCATAGCTTTGGAATTATTTTAAAACCCACAGTGCTATCGCAGCGTCCGGAAGATCGGAAGATCGGGAGATCGGGAGGCAGAAAAAGGGCAAAAACGGCGAAATCCAAGGCGTATGCAAAACCCACACATCCATGGAAGCAAATTTGATTGCGGGCAAGGAACGAGAATAGGCTGAAAGAAAGAAATTGCAGCCACAATGTGAATGGGTGTGGAGCTCAACAATAACGGGTAGGGGGGCGCAAAAAATATATTTAAAAAAAAACGAACACGGGACCAACAAAAAACCGAAGAGCTAAATTGTAAATCGAAATTCCAAGAAGCAAGCTTCGAGCATTGGCGTTCTTTTTTTCGCCGTCTTCTTGGGATGTGTGTGAGAGAAGCTTAAGCCCACAAAGTGTGCGAAAAAGAACGTTTGAGATACATTTGCGCGCGCGCGCGCATTTCGCAAATCACGTCGAAAGGGTTTTAGGGGTGGTGGGGTGGTCATGGGTTAAAGACTGGGCGGTCTACATGCGACAGTGTTGGTGCATGTTCTTTTCTCCTGCTTGTATTGTTTGCCAGGAAGGAGTGGAAGAATGCTCAAAGGGGAGACAAAAATGGGACACCTAGGCGTATGAGTAATGTTTGAAAATGTGGAGCCAACAATGTGCTACCTAGGCGTATGAGTGATATCTAATTTCCAAAATATATAATATTATTAAACTTTCAACTCCCCAGGATACTTCTTACCCCTCGTAACAAATCTCAGGGGCAAGGGGAAGTGTCCTAGTATATAAGGTGGGAAGAGCAGCGCCAGGATACTGATTAGAACAAATACCCAAAGACACCAGGACGAAGGAGATGTGAAGAAAAAAACAGTTAGACAAGGATAGCGGTTCCCTCTCAGTCAGCTGATCAAGAGCCAGGACCGAAGGATATAAGCAGCAAGGAGAAGGAATTAGTTATGCTGCGTGTTGGTGTGTGTGTGAAGCAGGATCTGTGGAGGGGGATAGAAGGACAAGGAGTAGGAGCAACGTGCGCGCGCAAATTCCTTAACACGAGCTGAGACAAAGGATGGAGGGTCGGTGAGAGAAAGATATAGGAGGTGGGGGCCGAAGGCAGGAGGCAGGAGGCACGGCACTGAGATTTCTTGCACTCTTGAGGAGAAGGTCGATCCGGCGAGAAGGAGAAGGACGAAGAGTAGAAGTGCAGCGGCTCTGGCGAAGAAGTAGGTGAAGACGGAATAGCCGTAGGTTTTTTGCGCCAAAACCTTTTTCGTACTTGTGTTAGTGCTGGGCAGGACTCGTTCGCGTTTGAGGGCAAAAGGAGCAAGGAGGTCGATATGTATTCTGTTTATCTTTCGCTGCCTTCCATGTGATTTTGTTGTCTTTTTGCCCTTGCCTTTGGCCACCGCCGCATATATGTGTATTTTGTTGTTATATTTTTTTAGTCACATCGCCTGGTTCTGTTCTTTTTTCCTTGTCTACAAACTGATTGTGAGAAATATCTTCAAGATACATTTCGTTACTTGACTTTCGGCTGTCTCAGGGCCTCCTTCCCCCCGTCCCCATCCCCTTTGACCGACCTCCACCATCAACTCTTCGTCTCTTCTCATTTTTCATTCCGCTTTTATGGTCCTGCTCCACTCATTGATTCTCTGCATAAATTTTATTTAAAGCTTTAATAAATGTCAAAATAAGCAATTCATTTCGATGTTAGAGAACGCACACCCATATAGTATACCATGTAGCGCCCCATTGTCCGTAAAATGAAGCTCTCTCCGGGACAATCAATTGCCGGGTTCAGAGTTTAAATGTGAAAGAAAGCTGAAAAAGAGGAAATCAATTGTCCATTAATGCTGAATGGCATGGCATCTTCATGGGTGGGTGTGCGGTGTATCACCGAAAGGAAGTCACCTTAATGAACGAGACGATGTGGTGGCACTGATTTCTTGGATATATGTGTATATGCGAGGCGGCTTAAGTTTTACAATTGAGTTCCAACCGGAAATATCCGAGCTTCTCGCTTGAGCCCAGGTACAATTTCAAACACCTGAGTACGGCTTTGGGTTTCTAAAAATATCAGAACCTCCCAACAAGAGCTCTATTCGTTGTACTAGTAGCTGTGCCCCTTCGGGGGGGACTGCCCCAAATGGTTTCTCCCTGATA
Source organism: Drosophila varians (assembly GCA_018150405.1). NCBI lineage: Eukaryota > Metazoa > Arthropoda > Insecta > Diptera > Drosophilidae > Drosophila > Drosophila varians. Next base: position 7,501,719 of record JAECWK010000015.1, read on the forward strand.
AGCTAAGTTCAAGCTCCTCTGTGCACCCCAAGTTCCTGTTGCTGCAGTTGTTTGCTTGTTATTTTGTTTGTTTGTTTGTTGGCGGAGCTCTATGCCAATGTTTTTTTTTTTTTTTTTTTTATAGCATTGTTGAATGATATGGAAATACTGCTGGTCGTATCTGGACTATACAGCAGCCTCAGGAAGTACTAATCAACGTTACTCTCTGTTCACTCTCCACATTTCCAACGGCTCGGTTCTACAACAAAAGTTATTATTGTATGGCAGTAGAAACATCTGGGGGTGGAGTATTCCATATGTAGATCAACATACATATTCGTTCTAATATGCGAACAATGTTCTTGACATGCTTAGATATGGTATGCCCTTAAATAAGGGGGGTATTTCAATTTTTGGCAAAATTCTTACAAGTATTTCCAATGAATTTCAAAGTTTTTTGGCTATTAAGCATTTCATATTTTCAATCATTTTTTAATAAAGAAATGTCTCACTTATATAGTATTGATAAATCATTAAAAACTTATTAGCAAGAGTATCTCAAACTTCACTATATAGGGTGCCTGCCTTCCCCATGTTTATTAATATATTTTTACGAGTTGTGCGCATTTCAATTCGATTTTGATATGCTTGTCGCTCATATCGGGGTTTCCAGGCCAGTTCAGGGTGATGCGAGAACCTTGATTAGATTGGGACTGGTAGAGGACTAAAGGGATCATCATCATCATCTGCCTGCCACATTGCAGCCAGGCAAAATAGCATCGATGAGACACTATCAAAGAGCACACGCAGAGTGCCACTTGAGTTTCCCAGGCTGACTCCAATGCAATCTGTTTTGGATTTTTCCATTTTCCCAGGACACCCCCTCCCGATCTGAGATGTATTGGCCAACACAATTAGTTTGTGTTTTACTCGCAATTTTCTCTATAATTTGAATAGTAGCAGCGCCCAGTCCATTGTCCCTGTCAAGTGGTTGGCCATTTACTCAGGACATTTGCTCGCCTTGTGCTCGGCACATTGCCATTCCTTTCAAATTCCTGCTGCTGGTTTCTCTGGTCGGTTTTGTTTTCGCCAAAAACGTAATTTGGGTCACAATATGTGCAACAACAAAACTAAAACAAGTGCTGCACACAATGAAACAGTTTAGATCTCTTTCTGTAAGTCCGTCTAATTGTCCGTCCGGCAGTCCGGCAGTCAGTTTGTCAGTTTGTCTCAGGCAGTGCAAAAATATTGTTGTTCTTGTCACATGCAATCGGACCGATTTGGTTCCCACACAGCAGGCAGTTGAGATCCTTCCTTTCTTTCGGTTTTTTACGAGCCTTGGATGACTTCTCAAGTGGTTCGACCTTTTGGCGCGCAAATCTTGGGATGTGTGTCCCAGATATACGGGTTCTTAAAATAGCATCCACACCAGCCTTGGCCCTAAAATTAAAGATAAGCGTCTTGTATGAATTATATCGGGGACTGGTCCAATCTGTGTGTGTAATCTTTTGTATCAGTAGATTAATAAAGGAAGTCAGAGGAATAAGTCCTTAACCCACATTTTCCATATTCTAATAAAGTATTTTTTGACTTCACGATCGTGTTAAAATAACAGAAACCCGTTGCCAGTGATCTATTGCTCAACCCTTTTCATATGATGGTCAATATTTATTTAAATATTAATATCAGCCACGCGACTGGCCCACGGACTGACCAGTGGTCAAGCTAATTTCCCGAAGAAAGCCGCCGCCCCATGCCAATTTATAGATAGCCTTGGGAAATGTCGGAAATTAATCAGGAAAACGAAAAGGGTTGGCGAATCCTTTCTTCTGCGATCCCTCCATGAAGGCACAGCATGTAATTAATTGATTAACCTTCTTAGGGATAGCATTTTTTTGGGATTGATGCGATCCGGACCGATCTTATCGCGTTACAAACTGGAAAGCGGCACAGCCATCAACACATTTGGCCCAACCCTTTCCTTTCCAATGACAATTTGTATTTGCCTGACCAGATCTGGGACAATGAATACGGGATGAGATGTGATGAGATGAGAGGAATGACGAGGGAGGGAGGCTGGTGAAGCAGAAGCAGGACCAGAAACTGGGCATCTCTGGATCCCAATCTAGAGCGCTGATTTTGATCTTGCCTAATGCGCAGTTTTTGTGGTTCCCGGAATGGCTCGGACTCTTGACAAATTCCCCACGACACGAGGGTAGGGCCAGGAGAAATCAGTCAAAAAATCATCTTAAAGCCATCGTGGTCCAGTAATTTTTCAATGTCTCAACGAATTACACAGCACATTAGATGGCATCGATGTGCTCGTGGTTGTTGCATAATCAGCCAACGGTTTCCCCGTGGCAGCTGCACCCATTTCGCACCATTTCCATTCCCAGACAGGATAGTCCTGGGATCACGCTGGCTCGCTCGTTCACCTTGGAAGGGGCAAGAAAGCCGAAAACCAAGACAACCAGGAAAGCAAAAAAGCAAAAAAGCAAGAAAGCCAGTCCCAGCAGCAGGACAGCCAATTGCAGTGTTTTACTAACAACATCAAAGTTATGACAAGATTTTGTCTATCATGCGCCCCTTTAGGAGGGTTAGGGATGCCAGGAATCGACGGACTGTCTGCCCTCCTGTCTTCCATTCGTACTGAGTGACAGGACCTTTCCTTCTTACCTTACCATACCCCACCTCACCTCAGCGAGATGCATTACGATTCGAATTTCAAATTTAATCGTATATACAAATTTTATTTATGTGACATGGGTGCATTTTTACCCCGCAACCGTGGGATGAGGTTGGGAAAACTTTAAGATCCCGAGGACATCGGCAAATGGTCCATGTCGATTTGCAATTGCCTCATGTCCTTTTGCAGTTTCCAGTCTTAGTCTTACTCTGTTGGGGTGTGGGGTGGTGGTGCAGGGTTTGGCCAGGGGGTTGCACAAGAAAGTTGATCTTCTGGGAAGGTATCGGGATCAATAGGGATTCTCCACATCGTTCTGAGACCTGGAGTTTGGTCTCGTTTGGCTGGGTTTGATGGGAAAAGTGTCTGTGATGGGTATAGACAGTACTTAAGAGGCTTAAATATATTAAAATTCTAAATAGTATTTCTCCATTTCGAGGGAATAAATAACTAATGAGTTATGTTTGCGAAAGATCTCCTTTCAATAGAGATGTATGGATTAAACCAAAACCTTCACCATAATTTAAAGATTTTAGAAAAATTTTAAGAAAGAAATTGAGTGATTATCCACTTGCCAGATTTCTTATCCAAAATTTCAAGGCGTTACAAGTGCAATCACATGCTCATGCCCATGGATTGTTGAACGGCAATCTTTCGCCAGAATATCGATAATTGCAAGCATTCAGCTCTTTGTGGCCCAGACAAAGGGCACATGACGTTTATGCATTTTTCGACAAGTACTCCATCGATCCATCAACGGATCCTAACCATCTTCGCCATATGTGTGCAATATTAATCTGCAAAACAGAAATTTGGGAGTTCGTCATGTCATTTTTCCTCATTTTTTCCTTTTTGGTCCTTGGATGCTTGTCAGCGCCTGCCGTTTGGCACACAAATGAAGTCATTGTCAGCAGTTGTCATTGCAGCCACGCCCATTGGCCACCCCCTGCCCACTCACTATGTAAAAATTCGAAAAAATTTTAAAAATAATTCCCAAATTATGGTTAAAAATGATTATGGCGGCAAAACAATCTGAGCTGCCACTGAGAGCGGGATAAAGGCTTTCCTTTTGTTTTCCGATCCTGAGCCCCTCACACCCCGCACTCCTGCTGAAAGGAGTGTCCGCCGATCCAGCCCATAATTAACTATTCAAACAATAGGCACACACAAAGGATCAGCAATCAAATACACATACACTCGCTCGCAACTTGGTATTTCGAGTCACGTTTGCTGACACAAATCCTTCTTAGGAAAGGCAATATTTCCTAGTCACTGCCGATGATCAACATCAAACATCATCATCATCAGCGGCAGCAACAGAAACAACAACCTGAGCAATCTGAGCCACCTGAAGATGCAAACAGTGTTGCGGCATTCGGTTGCCGAAAAAAGGTTCCGAAAAAATATTTAAAAATTTTTTAAATGTAAATCTATTTAACGAATTGAAATAGGAATTGATATTGTTTATTTTCTGTTATCAGAATATAATTTGGATTAATTTAAAAGTGCCTTAAAAAATTGAATTTGCGTAAAGGTAAGATATAACTATTTTTTAAGGAAATTCTACCTTAAACACAGTTAAAAATAACCCGAAAAATAGCTGTAGTGACATCACTGTATGGCAAACCCTATTGACTGGGCCAAGATGGAGACCAAGACCCTTGCTCACCAAAAAAGATTGCGCAGATTTAGAAAACGTTAGAAAGAAGGCAACAAGGCAGCATGGGTACGTGAGTTTGTCTACCTATTGTTGGGAATCTCGGGGCTGCAACCTGTTCCCTGCAGTCGGCCTGAGGTGTTCCCGTCCTCCCGCGATCACACCTATGTGTATGGTATCGCCGGGCCTTAATACCCCGTTCCCCGATCTGAGCGATCCCAGCAATCCCAGCGTGTGTGTGTCGCTTGCCAAGCATCAGCCCATTCCCACATAGCCTTGACAGCACTGGCTCATAATTCACTCACTGCAGGTTTGGATTTCTACAAAAATAACTTCGTTTGCATGGCATGTCTGGGACTCTGGCTGTGCCATGCCTTTGCCATGTCTTTGGGAGTCTGATATGAAACGAGAAAAATAAAATACATTCTTTATATATATCTATAATTTGCACATATTCATATGCGAATGCTGAGTGAGTTCTTTGGATATCATGTTTGCAAACGGATATTCAAGAATTCTTGTGCGTCATTAAAAATTAGAGGCTACATAGTTAGATATTTTTAATAAACACTTGATTACTTGATTACTAAAAATATGTATTTCCTTACTCGGAAGTATTTCCCATTTAAATAGGTAATTTGAAATCTCTCCTCACGCCCACTTAAATATCCTTGCAATGTGGCACGTGTGCCGGATACAATTGTAATTTGGAATTGCCATAGAATTTGCTAGGCACGTTCTACGTTCTATTTTGTATATTTATATTTGGCCCGCATGAAATGTATTTATGGCTGACAAAATTGTTAATATGCAGCCCATTGTGTGCCAGGATCGAAAGGATGTGCGATTGTATTTGCATTAAAAGTGGCATTGTTAGAGGGCCCCGGCATCAGGATATCAAATACAAAATGTGTAGAGGGTGTGTATGTGCCAGCATATCCTTTTGTCAGTCCCAAAAATGCGCGAAAGTGTGGCGCAGGCGCAGGCGCAGCAGGAGCAGGAACAGGATCAGGATCTAGCGCACGTGCGTTTGTTAGTCCTGCGTGAAATGGGAAGCGTTCACCCCCGGTCTGGAAAAATGAAAACAAGTGAATACCATTTCCGCACAACTCGAGTCGCTTAATTGATCCTGTATGGTGGTGGTAGTAATTTTATTGGTCCTGCTGGTAGAAGTAGTGGTGGCGGTGGTGGTGGCGTCGTTATCCTGGTACAGTGCGCAAACCAGCGCCAGGATAATGCGCCTGTGAATCTAACGGCTGAGAGTGCGCCAGAGGGTGGCATCGCCGGTGGCAGGACTCTACTTATCACTGAAACAAAACTTTGTTAACATCCACTAGGATCTACAATTTTTTGTTACTTTAAAAATTATATGAATCTATGTAAGCTTTATTACATCCTTTTAAAAACTGAATTGTTTTGGAATATCCCTCCTTTGTTGCTTTGCCAACTAAAAACTTCCACATGATTTTCCAACGAATTTCGGTACAGTGAACACCACTGGTGTTGGTGGTGGTGGTGCTAATGCTGCTTTTTGGGGTGGTTGCCAACCCCCAGGATGTGGCACGTTCCCGTTGTAAAAGTTGTAAACAGGCAGGTGCTGTCTCATGCTGGCGGCGGTTGATGATAGTCTGGCTCTGATTTCGTATAGCCGATGTAGTCCTGTTGATGATGCTGCTCCTACGGGCGGCAGCTGCACTCGACGAGTCCTTGTCGAGTCAACGACCGTGAGCAGCTTAATCAGTGCGGCGATTACATGGGTGACATAAATCAGGGCGGTGCAGGAGCAGCTGCAAAAGCTCTATTGCTGCCCCCCGTCTAAACAAACTCCAGTTCGCAGCTGGGTAGAGTCCTTCTCCGGCCCTCCGAATCCTTAATATTCGATCGAAACCCGGCAGGACAATAGTCAAATTTGTGCAATAGAACGGCAAGCGACTGACCACAGCAAAGAGTCCATATTGTCCGGCACACCGGGCCATCTAGCCGACAAAAATCGGCACGAGACAAGGAAGCAGACTCCCCTCCTCCACTCTTACTTCTTCCTGCAAATCATATAAATTACTGGCAGGACATTAGCTGCGCACAACGGTAATCATTGCGCAATGTCACCAAAAGCGGCTGTGTGCAGAAATCTTTGAGGCAGAAACGGAATCAAGAAATCAACAATGCATCGCACAATGACCGGCCAAGGAAAATCAGTGCAACACCAGGCTCCTGGCGCACATCTTGCAGTTCCATTAACAATAGGGTCCAATGTTTATGCCATTATTCTTCCGGCGCACATTGTCCTGCCATAGCTGCGATTCTGCTGCCGGGCAGCTTCCCTCCCCGGACTCCTGGCTTCTTCCGTCTCCAAAATGCAATCATTGTAATCGATTTTGCAGAATTTCCAATGCTCAAGACAGTCGTCAAGATATCTTAGGGGTGGTTAAGGATGCACTGCAAAAAATGGGAGATGTTAAACATTAAATTTTTCCTTTTAAAAGAAAATATAAACTGATTGGAATAATAAAAAATAAAATTCTTCTCAATCCTTCCAAAAGCATAAGTAACTATCAACATTTCGCTGAGTGTGACTGGTTTCCTTGGCAGGACGAAGCTAGACGCCGCCACCTGGAAGCCTCGGAGTTTCATCCCCCTAACTACAGCTGATCGTAGCTCGTGCCAAAGTGCGCGGGGTTTTCGTCTTGAAGGAGGCAAAACTGTAACACAGCCAAGAGCCAGGACGAGCCAGGACGAGCCAAGACGAGCCAAGCGAAGCGAGCAAATGCAGCGAATAATGAGGTCCTGGCAGCCGGCTTTACCGCTCCCTCGTCCTTAAACTCACCCTCTCCTCCTTCGCGTCAGAGTCAGCTTGACACCTTCAATTTGTGTGTTTTCCTTGGCGCAAGCCAAGAGCCCATCGTGGCCAAACATCTGTCCCATATTTTGTGCGGTTTTAATGTGCAGTCTGATGCACTAATGCTTTCTAGCTGCCAGTGTCCTTATCGCCGGGCGACAAATTCGGTAAGTGATCCCTGGCTAAAAGGGGTCTCCAAAGGGTCTCCCCAAATCGATTCGATCATCCCCCCAAAAGGCCAAATGCCTTAATGGCTTACCAATGCTCCTTGGTGAGCTCCGGCCACCAATTGGGCATTGCTGGCTAATGAATGCGATGGGGGGATCAGAGCTCATCGGAGGGTTTGGAGCTGCGCCAATTGAATCGAACTCTGTTTACCATAATTGAGCTTAATTTGGAATTATTGACCTGCTCCACCTAGCCGATCCATTTTCATAAATAGTTAATGGCCACAAGGTGAAAATGAGGATCTACTTGCAGCTTGCAATTCGATTTTCCGTTAAAGGGAATCATCATAAAAATATTAACACTAAACAAGTGGGGATAATAAACTTTAAATAAATGCGAATTGTTTTCAAGTTGCTTATATTACAAGGTGTATGTATAAAAACCCCAAAACTAAGTCCCAAATACCTTGAGTTCCCCAAAACATTATTATTCCTCGATAGCCCAACAAATATTTATAAAAAATAACCCCCTCCACCACAACCTTGATAGTGTAAAGAATGTTGCTTTAGGAATTATTTTTTATACTGTCCCCTTTTCGTTATATGACAATCTAAATATAGTTCCGAATAGTTTCTCTAATTCCCTATTGCTTATCATACATGTGATGGATTTCTGGGAAGTTTATGTCCGTTTTTTATGCCCTCCCATAGATAGACCACGGTCTATGTGGCACGCTCTAAGGAAGTTCAACGAACTGTTTGCTTTCCGACGTCCCTAACCTAAGACAGTAGCAAGATAAGTGCCCCACATATGCCCAACTGGGAACAATTTCTTTTCATTTCCACCACGGCTCTTCCACTCCCCTTGGAATTCTCCGCTCCAACGGAACTGCTGCATTTTCATCGGGCGTATTAATTGCCTTTGGGGTCATTGTCACGCTGGCAGTTTCATTTATTTATGTAGCAGAGCAACTGTCTCCTTGTCTCTAATGTTTTCAGATATTATTGGAACTCCACCCCGAAACTTGGGTTGAATGTAGTACCCCCATAAACGAATGTTATTCTTGGGTGTCTGAAAAGAAAGGCCCCTAATACAAAAATGGGGAGTTCTAAGGGAAGAAAGTATTTTCTTCTTCATTTATGCAACTAGAGTTTTAGATTTTAATTTCAAAGCAACTTATGGAAACTTAAAAAACTTCTTATTTAAATTCATTTAATTCAAAGGAAAATCCCTATCTGCCTGGTTTTTTTTTTCAATTTTTTTTCAGAAAGCCTCATCAATATTCTTGAGATTTTACTCAAGTCTTGTGGTGACCCAAGTCGATCGATCGGGTGGCAATGGTGGTGCCTGGGCTGCTGGTTGGAACTGGTGGTGCTTTCCTACTAATACGAGTTCGAGACGAATTCGAGGATCAAGTTGAACCCTCCGCCCTGCCGTCGAGCAGCTGCTCCTTGTGGCACAGACTTTGGAGAGTTTTCCTCGAGACTTCTTGGGTTTTGTGGCCCCTTGCCACGATTCATTAAATTTTTGCTTCATTTCAAATGCGATTGCATGCCTCTCATACACACGGAGGGAGAGCGGGTGCATGTGTGAGTGTGTCCTTGTGCAAGGAGCAGGATTACCGATGGGCAATCGAGGTGGCATATGCGTTTTCTTGGCGCGAGCTATGTGGCAACTGCACACGCAAGGAGCCGAGCAGGCGCAGCCGAGCGAAGCAAGGACGCAAAGGAGCAAATAAGGAAGCAAGCAGGAAACAGGGAGGCACACTAAGAAAATTAGGGTTCTAAGACTCTTTAATGAGAAACAAAATCCAAAAACTTTTGGGACTGCTAATATATTTAAACATTTATAAAAAGTAAAAGACACATAGCTTTCAAGAAAATTTCTTATTTATTCGACAATTAAATCCGGAGCTTAGATTTATTACATATATTATTGTTAGTGGAGTAAGAGAAATATATTTAAATAATATTTCTTCAAGTGTATTAAAAAACCAAGAACTACCATGAGGCACAAAAAAATTAGGGAGAAGGAGAAATGGCATAATGAAAAGTTTTGCCCATGGGGTGACGACGTCGTCGACGGCTTCTCCTTTTCCTCTTCCTCCAGGAGCAGCAGCAGGACCTGAAGGAGCTGCCAAACCTTTAGCCGGTGGTGCTTTTTGGTGTAGAAATGCGCGCAAAATGCAAAAATCTCAGCCACAAAGGCACAAAAAAAAAAAAAAAACAAAACAATCAAAAAGTGCAAGAAATACTTGTGTGTGAAAATATATGCAAAAATAATGCGTTCGATATAAACACAAGCAAATATATACACCAAGACCAAGGAGGACGAAGGACCTTAATAAGTAAAACATTTCCCTCGAAGAAGAGGGAGCAATTACTCGAGGTCCTTGGCACTGCAGCTGCTGATGTGGCAAGGATATTGCTGCTGTGCGTCTGCAAAATGGGAAGAAAAATGAAAATGATGAAGCTGCAACAATGCTAGATGCCGGCTGGCTGTCATTTTGATAATCTAGAGGCCGTTGTCCCGTGCCAAGACATTCGCTCCCTTTCCGCATTCTTCTCCAACTCCAACTCGGTTGACTTTCTTTTTGGAGATTTATTTGCCAGCAGGCTGCAGCAGCCGCAGGACTCTAAGGATCTGCTAAAGATCGCTGGCGGGGCGTTTGTGGATATATTGTGACGTGTCACGCCCAGGGAGTTTGATTCAGACACCATCAATAGGAGCTAATTATTTTGGCATTGTTCCAACAGGGGGTTTTCCGTTTCCCCGTTCCCCGTTTCCCCGTTTCTCCTTTTTTCCGTTTTCCTGGTTTTGGCAAGCTGTCTTCCTATTTTTGGGGTTCTCTTTCGGGAAATGACCCCTCCTTCACAGCCAAGCGGGAGATCCCAATTAAGAGAAAGTGTCAAGTCAGTTGAAAAATTGGCATCCAGCTTCATTAGCAGGTTCTAGGACACTTTTCAGCTGGCTCTAACCTTTTTTGGCCACCCGCCAGCCTCTTAACACCTGAAGTGCAACAAAGACCAGGCTCATTTGACTAATCAAAGCTCGGCGCAAAGTGAAAGGCAGAGGGAAAGGTCCCTTGCTGGGTAAAATGCAAATCCTTGAGATGTGTGTAAACCTTCAAACCAATTAACTTGCTACCCGAAAAGAAAGCAACTTAAAACGCCTTGCGGCCAAATCACCATGAATTTTGAATATGAATGCGAAGGGATCCCCCCCCTGGGGGGAGTTTGAGAAATCCTAATAAAGCTGGCACACGCGCTTTTCAGCGCCAACGAAACGGAAAATTCGGAAAAGCTGGTGGAAAATGCAAATGGGCTTCGTCGGTAGGCTCATTAGGGTTTATTGATCTCCGGCAGGAGGCAATCAAATTCACATTTCGCAACATTAACATGACAATAGGGTTTATGCAGCCACTGGGATGTGCATTCGAGCGTCTCTAACCGATCAACCATTTCGATCGATCGTCCTCGACTGCATTGATCCTTTCACAGCTCCTCGGGAGTTCGCCAAAACCCAAAGCCAGCTGAAAATTCGCAAAATCGCAGCGCGCGCGCTTAAAAAATGCAATTAAAATCCCTTACGGTCTGTCTGGTTTCCTATTCTCCTTTTTTTTTAGCCCGATTGCCCCTTTCCAGAGAAATTTGTAGCAAACGTCTTTGGTTTTTCGGTCCCCGGTATATCCATGTACGAATAATCGAAAACCCTGCCAAAGGCAACCCTTCCCGGTTTCTTACCCTTTTTCCTTGTTCTTTGTCTGCGATCCTTTTTTCTGCTGGAACTTCGGGGAGTGGCAAGGTGAGGCAAGGTAGTCCTGCGCTCGAGACCGGCAAGGTGATGGCTAGGTGGGGCAGGGATCGGTGAGGTAGGGTAAGGTTTCCTACTCTTTCCAATGCAATGTGTCATGGGGTTTTGTTTGTGTTTTTTTCGCAATTGATTTGCGGAGAAAGCATCGATTGTAGGGCAATTGTGCAAAAATTGGAAAAAGTCACGGGAGACATCCGACTTGGAAAATGTCAAATGGGGAGGGTTAGGGGCTGCGACCGGAAGAACACGTGATTAACCAGGATTTGGGAAATATATATGACAAGTTTTAAAAAGTTGGAGTTAGTAAATACCTCGAGCGTATTGCCACTTGGGTAGTAATTTACAGATGTCCTGAAACCCCAAACTATCTTTAACTTATTTACTTTGTTTTATGAAAGCTGCCCAGTCGGGTGGAGTGACAGTGATCCCTTTAATAGACCAATAGAAGGCTCAACTGGCTAACGTAGCCCCCAATATTTTAACTATATTTATCTAGAGCTCTAAGGAATGTGATAATAAAGTTGTCTATCCGTGGGTTAGTCACCCACCAAAGGTGGCCTACTATTACTACAAATAACTTTCCCATCGCAATCCTAGAAATCCCACGACAAACTCAAGGAAAGTGAAATTGTAGCAACCCTCCACCTTGGATTCGTCACCCCGGGACTGATCAAAGCTGCACAGCTGCTATTTATTTAATTACCAAATATTTATTGAACATACATTACGGTTAATATCATGCTGCTATACTCCATTCCCACTCCACTCCAGTTGGGAAATTGGGAAAGGGATCGCGATTTGGGTGCGTCACAAATTTTCGCAATTTTCTAGGACTCCTTCCTTCCGACTCCTTCCGAACAATGATCATTTCGCATACCCTTCGCATCCCAGCCCTTGCCCAAGATTAGGTAAACAGACTGGCCAAGGAAAAGTGGCTCTCAAGGGTGGCAATTTCCAAGGATCGATCGATCCAAAATCGAATCGATCCCTGCACCCTTCAATACAGATTTCAATATGCATTGCCGGGGGATTTTCTTATTTTTTTACTCTTATTCTTTTGCGAATAATTTATTGCGTTTCTTGAAATTGGCAATTTTGCAATTTGAATGTTGGGCGTTTGGGAGGGTTTGCTCTGGGCTTGCCTTCAAAAGGATAATTAGAAATTCCGATTGCAGATCAGGCCAGATGTCCTATTTTCCTGCAACGCAATAAACCCTAATTAATATTTATTGCAAGGAAATAAACCCGTGAAAAAAAAACGACGAAAAACTGTATTAAATTGAGTGTCATAAGCTCTTTCTGCCTTTGGCACTTCCATTTACATTTATTACATAAAAAATTAAACAAAAAAATCGTCTTTTTGTTTGTTTGTTTCTCACATTTTTTTCCATCAAAAAACTTCTTGCGCCCGAACACGCTTCCTCCTGCCAAATAAAGCATTTTGTAAAGCTAATTTTTATCCCATTTCCAACAAAACATTTTCCCCATTTATAAAATACTTTTAGCTGTCTTTTTTTCTATTCAACGCCCTACCCCTTGTCAAGTAAAGAAAGTATTACCCTAGGCCGTGCCATTGATATGTCTTGGAAAAAATTCAATGAAAAAACAGTCAAAAATTATGTTATAAATTACTGGGAAAAAGGGTAAATTTATGTTGAAAATTTCAAGTGCTTTGTAATAAGGCGCAGTACTTTCTCCCAACCCAAGATCATAAAAAATGCATCAACCCTAGGATATTTTTTCAATAAAAAACCTTAAAGTACAATGGGCGTTCAGAAAAAAGGATGAGGCAAAAAGTTGGCTTGATTATTCGTTTTGTTTAAAAGCTGATACCCTTACTTAGAGTGCCGAACTATTTGTAAGTTTGTAACAATTTATGGAAACTATGTACAACATTAGGATACTGATATATAATTCTATTACTTAAAAAATGTTTTTCCTGCGTAGAGAAGAAAGATATAATGTAACACATTTTTTAAAGACAAAAAAGAGTATTTTAAAGTCGTTATTTCTCATATTATAAACCAGGATTTGTGGTGTTTCTCAAAACAGAACTCTGATTGAAATGATACCCCATAACTGAGAAACCTGAAGGAAGAAACCCAAAGCCAAAACAACTACAAATTGCCGTTACCCAAGAATGCAGCCAAGCAAAAGGCTGCAATCTTAAAGGAAAACATTGAAAAAAAGCTAAGAAAGAGGGCTTGAAAGGACAGAACCAGTAACCTTGCGCCAGTCACTCACCCAGGCCACCCCTCGCCAGCTCGCAATCGGAGTTAAGAAAAAAACTAGAAAAAAATATATGTATGGGTATAAAGAAATCCTCACCCTACTGGATGTGCCAGAAATAGCATTGGTCCTCCTCACCCAGTCCTGCACTGAGTAGCTCTAAGTAAACCCAAAGATTTCACACGCCATGCCGTCAAAGGCGTCAGGCTCATGTTTTTTTTTTCCACGAGATGGTTTTCTGGGAGGGTCTGGCGGCGGGATGCTGGCAAATGCATTTTTTACTTGACGCCTCGGCACAAAGCTGATGCATAATCATTGAACAAGGAAGGAACCAGCCAGCAGCCAGGAGACCCTTATCAGGCGTCGGGAGTGCGAAAAATCGGGTGTCTGGAAAATTCTCATTTGAATATTTCCGCCAAGGAAAATGGAAAATGGTAAATGTCTCTGCGGCGGCACAAATTAATGAATATTTCCGAATACTTTATGAGCTGCAGCTAAGCGATGGGCCGAATGCATTACTAATTCAGTGATCATCATTTGCATTCGGGGCAGGGGAAAACGAGTTCCAGATACAGATACATTTACAACCAGGCGGCAGAGCTGCACTCCTGGGTTTTTTACGTTTCCTGCGATGCTGCCTGCGATCTGAGTGGAGCCACCTGTGCTCCTCCACTGGAGCTACTTAAAACGCAATTAAAACCATGTGGATATGTGGAGCATCCTGGGAAAGTGCGCAAGACTCAGATAGGACAATGGTTCTGTTGATTAATCATCGGAAACGCTTGTCGCTATATTACGTGACGTCTAACCCATTTGCGGCAGCTCGTAAATAATCAATATGAGTTGGGGGGCAAAAGTAGAGCAGCATCCCAGCCCAAATCCATTCCACTTTCAAACCCAAATGAATAAGATTGAAGCTCGACAATCTTGAGTGTCTCGCAACCAGCTATCGGATTTCTCAAGTGTTTGTTTCTTAAACAAAAGTTTGCCTTGGCAACCCCCAAAAAATAATAATACGATCGATTATACTGAGAAGAAAAATCATTAAATTATTTAAATTATAATTTTTAGCTGCCGTAAATGAATACTTAGATAAGTAATCTATGAGAAGTCGAATAAAGAAGCTTTAATAAAAACAAATTGGTTTTAAAAAATATTTTCTCCAGTGCAGGGGTAAGCTCGGAACACTTGTGTTTCCTAGGGGCTTCAAATTTTTAGATTTCTATAAATTTCCATTGTGTGCGGGGGTTTACTACACTCTTTTGTGGCCCTATTTTGTATCTGGATCTTAATGTTTTTTTTTTTTTTGTGGGTCTAGGCGTTATTAATTGAAATTTATGCTGGAACATTTTTAATAGATTTCTCCGTATTTAAATTTGCTTCGTTGGCTCAATGATTTAGTGTAATTGGGAAATGGAGAACGATTAAGATCTCCTTCAAGTGAATTGAGGGAGCGAGAAAGTGGGTTGATTGTGAGATCATCAATGGCATATGTTCCTCCGCTAATTGATCAGTCGTAGTTATGTTCCTTTTGGTGCTTTCACTGGCTAATTGAGACATGGAAAGCAGCCATAAAAGCCAGTGCTTCGATCTAAGAAGTACCCCCATTTCTATCCACTCATTCATTCCTTGAAATTGACTTGTAACCGACAGGACGGAGTTTCGAGTCTTTAATTCTGGTGGTCTTTTGTGGAAATTTGTGTACCAAAAAGTGATTTCCATTATGTTTGTCTCGAACAAAAGGAAAAGACTACAATCACAATAGAAGCATCCCGCCTCTGGAATGAGCAGACAGCTTTATGCGGCATTTCATCTTAAAAACGATATAAAAAAAGGGGAAAAAGCTGTAACGACCTTTGTGATCCGAGCTGTTTAAGGTCTGTCATGGGCCATCTGCAAAGGCGAGTGTAATTCCCATAAAGCAGCTTAAGACACTTTCTATTCTTTTTCGCTTTTCCGGCCCAAAAAAACGGGCACTTAAAATTAAGCATAACATTTTCTACTACGTTTGACGCGCTAACCGAAATGATCAGCGAATGGGATGCTGCCGACCTCCTGGGAAGGGTGGCCTCCTAAAACCTCGTAATTTACATGAAGTGCTGGCCCCTTTTTCCATCCAAACAACCCAAAAAACTGGACCAACCTCTATCCCAAAATCAAACAGAAAGTTGTTACATTTGTTTGCCCCGAGGTCGCGGAAAATGCCGAAATGGGGTGGAAAAGCTGCGATGGGAAAGTGCGCGGATCAGCATCCCGCGGTATTTGGGTTCGTCGGTGATCTTCAAGGATCTGCAGGATGCTTCGGAGACCTCTGTCCCAGATGAGTGTCCGCCAGATGAGGTCACGGATGCGGCTAATGACCGTGCATGAAAAAAGCAATGCCCAGTTGCACAATTAGCAAGACAATGCCTTCAAATGGGCCCCTTGGAGGAAAATTTGCATTCGAAATCAGCTCAGCTTTTTTTTTTATATTTTTATTTGGGATTGTTGTCCCCTCTTGTGGACACTTTCTTTGGACATTTTTATTTTCTTTTGTGATTTACTTGGTCATTGGTCGCGGGACCGAAGGGTAAGGAGGATTATCCGAAGGAGTTCATCCCGCTTTTTGGGATGCTGCGTCATCATTTATCGGCTCGGCTTGACCTATTTTGCCAACGCGGCGAAAGGGGCTATAAATGTCAGTGACGTCATTAAAGTTTCATAATTTATGAAAAGCCGACTCGCCGAATGTATTTCGGCTTTATTCTTTTATTTAAGGAACGGAGCAGCGGTCGTTGACTGTTGCAATTAAAGAAAAATTAGTTTGATTTCCATTTCAAGTTTCTGGAGTTGCATCTTGGAGTGGTTTTCGAGCACGCGCCAAGCCCGGAAGTGGTTCACTTACACTTACCCCACCTTTCCAGCAGCCCAGCAGCCCAGCATGCCTAGCATCCCACCATCCCCTGGCACCTTCTATGCTCCATTTAGATATCTAAATTTAGCCAGGATCTTGAAGACAGTCTCTGTTTTTGTTTGGGGGGGCGTGCATCGTAATTTTGAGCCGTATGTCAGCGTGGCGGGGAATTGGGGCGATCCTGCTGCATTATGCCCATCAACAGTCACTTACTTCGAGATACCCGGGAGCGTCTCGAGAGGGGAGATATCTCCAATTGAATGACAGCTGCTCAGATCTCATCCTGGGGCTTGTAATTTGCGGCTTGACTTTTGTTAAATTTAATTTACCCGAGATCGAGATGCGTGCGGCATTTGCTGCTCCATTTGGGCTACCGTTAGCTCAGCCTTCCCAACCACCCCACTTTGAGTTGCACAAAAAGCGTCCAGAAAGCAGAAAGTATATCCTTTTGGTCGCATTTTAAACTCAATTAGCGCTCATTAGTAAATAACTGGCGGAGCAAAGTGCGGGAATCATTCACAAAACACTTCCACTGGGAAAAAACATTCGAGTAAGGACACCAGCTTTTATTAAACTCTTTCACAGCAACTGAAGCCCTGACTCCTCTCATTTTTCCCTGTGCAATCCAGGATTATTGCCTTGCAGCCTAACACGCAACTCTCCAGGCTCGAATGGTTGCCTCCTCAGAAGCCGCCTGCTTCAGTCCACCAGGCTAAACGGAAACGAACATTGACAACGACAATTGCTTGTTATTTGCAAAGCGAATTCCACCGCTTCATCAAGTTCGAAGGGAAGTCACTGTATGGACTCCAGACTCCACA
Source organism: Drosophila varians (assembly GCA_018150405.1). Taxonomy (NCBI): domain Eukaryota; kingdom Metazoa; phylum Arthropoda; class Insecta; order Diptera; family Drosophilidae; genus Drosophila; species Drosophila varians. Next base: position 7,518,798 of record JAECWK010000015.1, read on the forward strand.
TGGAGGGTTCTTCCGAGGGAGGGAAGGAGGACCGAGGACTCGGTCACACAGTTGGGGCCCTTCATCTTCTTCAGTCGGTGCCGGGGCGTAATTATAATTATGAGATGGGATGGGTTGGCTTTTGGGTTGGTCGGGTCGGGTCTGTCCTGGTCTGGTCTGGAGATCGAAGTGTAGAGCCAAAGAAAGCGCCTGGAGCGGAGAGGAGCAGAGCACATGGTGGGGCAGCATCATTACCGCCAGTCGAGAACCGACTTGAGCTCATCATTGGCATGATTATCAGACGGAGAACGACATCATCAACAGCCGCGCGAATTGGTGCGAGACGCACTTTGACTTGGACAGCAAAAAGCTCTTTATACTCTGTCCATAAATTTAGGAGGTTTTAGCCGAATTTAGAAAAAATATGTATATTCTGCAAGTATCTACAAGATACTTGATTTGGGTGGAAGCTTTTGATTTTTATATTCATTAAAAGAAACCATCCATAACATGGCTTGGCAGTTAAGATATTGAGACAACTCGACTTTTTCGAGGGTAGCGAAGGAACACATAGTGCGTGGCATGTTGTGAGACTTTGCAACACGCTCTGGTGTCCCCCCAGCATCTTCGTCACTTATCCCCACAGAGGATCCAGCGAGAATCCCCAGAGGAGACTTTGTTCCTGCTCTGGTTCTTTGTTGTTCTTGATTTCTTGCCTTTGTTTGTAATGCAATTTTCAAAGCGCGAGAATTACAGCGAAACAAAACAATGAGAATCATCTGCAATGAATGCCGCAAATTGAAGTTGGGGTTTCATATAAGATACTGAAAGAAAAATTAACTTAATAATTCTATAAAATGTTAAAGAAAAATAAGGTACAGAGGGCCTTTGTTTTATAGAACTTAAGGATAATTTTTTTCGCGTGCATGGCTTAAGTTGTGGCTTTACTTTGTTTGTATTTGCAACGAGTCTCTGTGGTTGCGGCTGTGGAGACCTCGACTTGGAGCCCGAGGCCCAGGAATCGGACAACTCATAGCCTGGGGACTGGGAGCAGGTCGGATCGGGACTGACTGGACTTGGACTTCAATTTCAATTTAAATGAAAACAAACTGTAGTCACTTTGTATTTATGTATTTTGTCGTTCATTCAGCTTGTTTGCATCTTTAATGCTTCGTGACTTTCGAGAGTACTTAACGACACAGATGGATGGACCCTACATGGTACATGGTACATGGTACGTGTGCGATGCAGTTCCAGATACAAACTGCACTTGCAATAATATTTCGAAAAATATATAGGGTTTCAGGCTGCGATCTGGGAGGAGAGCGTCTTGGACGGGAAGTGTTAATTGGTTTATTATGAAAGCTGTTAACATGATATTCTCCGAAGTCATTTACTTTTGCTAAATTGCTAGTTTCCTATTTTAAATAGTAACATTGTCCTCAGAGCTTAATGAATCATAATTACTATATAATCTCCTTTTATTTTCTGAAATTCTCATTTATTTTTTTTTTGAGGAAACTCTAAACAAATTCCTTGTCGATATGGTATAGAACAGTTTCCCGTTATTTTAAATGACTAACACCCGACTTATCTGAAACGCATTCCATTTGGCCACCCAAGCATCCCGCGTTCGCCTGCCACAAACTTCACGCCTTACGAAAATAAACAGAAACATGAATGAAACTAAAAACTTGAACTCGAAGTCGAACTCGGAGTAGTGCGATGATTGTGGGAAAGAGGCGAGTCCATGGGTGAGAGGATGAGGGGTCTGGACTAGCGCCTAGGCCAAGTGTGAACAGCATTTGACGCATTTTGCACGCCTTCTTCCAGTTAAAACAATTGTTTGTTTCCACATTTTCTGCGAATGCTTGCCTGGCTCGGAATTTGTACCCCAAGCAGCGACAACATCCTCAGCATCATCCAGTACCCCGATCTCGAATCTCGAGAACGCCAGACAGACACACCAGAATCCCAGCAAACCAGCTGACAAACGGAAATGCTGAGCGCCGTCTGTCATATGTGGTATTTGTATAAGCCAAAGTTATTTTGAATATGCAAAAAATTATGAAAAAAACATTGCTAAAAAATAAGGCAAAAAAAATGTATAAAAGAGGAGCCAAGATAAAGCGAGGGAAACTGAAGTTAAGCAATGAGATTGCTCCATTATGGAATATAAAGTGCAGAAGAATTACACTCTTAGAAAATATATAATATTTTTTTTCAGACTTTTTTAATTATAATATAATTGCCAGACACATTTGTATAAAAGTATCTTTTTAGTTACGCCTTTATTCCCTTGTTTATGATTGTATCTTATTATAACATTTATATCCATCTATCTATTTTTTTTTTGAATTAAGAGTATCTCAAGATTCGTGACTATCCAATATTGATTTTGAAACATTTTTTTGCATAACCCTCACGTTATATATTTGCTCTCGCTGTCGCTGCCTGTTACTTTGTTGTAGAACATACACAATCCGGAGGCTGGCGACGTGGAGAGGAATCCAGATATTCCAAAAGACATTGGGACGGACGGGCCAGACAGTCCAAGGGCTCAACAAAGCCAACAAGTCGATGAGGAGATGGAGATGGCGATGGAGATGGCGATGGCTATACCGATGGCTGTGGCGATGGAGATGGCGATGGGATGGAGGGATACTGTATGGAGGGATACTGTATGGAGACATGCATATTTGAGGATCATAAAACAGGCTCGAGGGAGGGAGATTGCCTGCCAGTTGTGTTGCTTCGCAGGCGAGTGTGAAATTGTCAAGTTGTTTAAAGTTTACGCAGAGTATTAAATATTTGCCAATCGGCGTTTATAGATCTCGGCCGATTCGGTCTTGGGTCTTTTTCGTGGCTCCATCTTCGTTATACATTTTATTTTTGCTCTTCATGTTCCTTCTAATTTTTAGTGTAGCAAAATTTTTAAGCCCAAAAATGGGCGAAGACGCCTTCAATTTGCGTGGGAATCTTCTAAACGTTCGTTTTGGGGGCTTTATTTATTTGGTTTTATTGTTTCTGGCCTCCAGATATCGCCGGGCATGATAATGATGATGTTTATTTGTGTTGACAACAATGTTTGGCGCGCAGCTGTGAATGAGTTTGTGCGGAGGCTGGGCTTCCCTTTGGGGCTGATCCCCCGCTTTCGGGTTTTTGTCCGTTAAAAAATAGAAGCTCCATGCTGGTTTTTTGAGTGGGTACTACTAGGGTGGATCCAACTGGGAAAAAAGGTGGGGATCTGGGATTGAGTAGCCTTTCGGATATTAGAGATTTTCTACTGCCCTTTTTAGCTCTAAATTAGAGGATCCACTAGTAAATACTATCACTTTTTTCCATTTCAAGTCCACTCTAATAGACATTTCTATGAGATACTGTATCTGCAGTATCCTAGGCCTTTTCAATATAATTTTCTGTGTGCTTGTGTGGAGTTTGCTGATGCTGGGGCCTTAGATAAACCAGAGTGGGGGAGTTCGGAGAACCAAGGCTTGTTTTAATATCGCTCCAGCATTTCTGTGGGGGCTGCTGCTAAAAGTACAACCACACACCCAGCTCCAATGTAAACACACAGATACAGACACCCATTGGGACAAAGTGCAGTACAAAATAAACTGGCATGGGCTGCATTAACTAAATGCATTGACCTTTCAGCTCCAGTCTCAGTTCCCCAGTCCTCAGCCTCTCGGCTCGCTTGGTGGCAGAAATACGAGTTTTCCGTGTATCTATCCCCATGCATGTAACAGCCTAACTGCACGACTTGGAATTGGGATTGTATCTGTATATATATATATATATATATATATATATGTATCCTATATCTGTATCTGTATCCCCCACATCCATCCCGAGCACTAGTGTGTGGGGAGTTGTTCTTGAACTTGTCCTGCATCTTTTCTATGTATCGCTCGCCTTGCCTTTTCTTCGGGTTGGCGTTGATGGCCATGGGGGCATTTGATTTGCTCTTTTATATTTTTAGATGATCCCTAAAAAAAAACATAAAAAAGGGTGAAATTTTGAACTTGGGGGAGCCTTTAGTAGAAGGCGGTGGCCAAAGATGTAATTGCCTCAAATTGATGTTAAACTCGGTCTGGCTCTTATCTGAAGCTAACTGAAAAGAAATTGTAATGAGTCCATTGTAGTGAGTAATCCAGAAGGAAATCATTCATATTTTGCCGCACTCCCCGTATGTTCTTTGTCCATTATGCGATCGGAAGTAAAGTGGCATGCCTGACGAATATTAAACACCAAAAAGAAAACACAAATGAGTAAAAAATCGCCCAGACGTCCCGATAATATTCCCACGGGACCCATGGACACACAGGCACAAAAGCGAAAACAAAACCGCCAAGGAACATAAAACACATTATATCGATTCGAGGCTAAGGAACAGCCGTCCTATTTGTCCGAATCTCAAATAATCGCGAATGTGCGCTAAAACCCAAAACCCAAACCTCACTCGATAATGCCGAAGAACAATGCGTGGCAGGCGTATCTTTAATATTTTCTAATCGCTTAATTTGTTTGGATTTCACAGGATACTCAGACAGGTCTATACCAACAACAGTCCAATGGCAGGACCACCCGATCTCATCGACCGACCACCACCAGTCAACCACTAATTGAAGGGCAATCTCTTTATTGGCCGATGAATCACAATCACAGGAAGCAAGTGCACAAAGCGGAAATCTCTCTATTCAGAGCCCTATTCTAGATTCTATTTTTTTTTTTGCACACACAATGGACAAGGATATACGGATGCCGAAAATGGCAAATGAATGGCAGGATCGAACCGAAAAGGACCTGATGATGACGTCCGAGGTCCTAATCTCTCCGCCAGATATCCAGGTTTCAGGTTCAACATTGTTGCTAATTTTCCTCGGGGCTGACCGCAAATAATCGGACAGGAAGCTGAAAAACCCCTCCGAGAATAGACATCATGTGTGTGTGTGGGCTTTAATGTTGGACAATTTCTTTAGCAAGTGTCTGCAGGATATGCCGCAAGTATCCTTTTCTTTTGCCGGTATCTGGATGCGTTCGATTTTAGTGCGTGCTTCGTAAGTTTAAGTGGCTTTTAATGCCTCTATCTTGGCGCCCAATTAATTTTGTCCAATAAAACGAAAATTATATGCATATATGTATGCAGGACCGAGACCGAAAAGTATCTGTGTGAGAGCACGAAGGGCGTTCAAAGCGTGGCGTGGAAACGAAAAGATTTGCAGAAATTTTGGCGCCAAAATGCAAGTTGATAAACCAGTTGCGTTGCATATTTGCCTCAAACCTTTTTGCGCCTTTTTCTCCTCAACGTCTGCACGTTCCAGCCAAAAGCGAATCTGTGTGAGTGAGTCGCTTATCGGCGCTCGTCATTGAGGCAGTCAGTGCGGTCTACATTTATAGCGAGCTTTTGCCAACCTAAACCCTCACACACACTCCGGCACACACCCAGTCTCAGATGCTTTCGCGTTTGAACTGCCAAGGTATGGGGTAAACCCGACTGAATCCTTAATACCCTTTCTATTGGCCTGGCAGTGAACCCCAGTGACCTTTTCAAGTTTAAGGATATTTTCTTACTGATTGATAGAAATAGAAGCTAAGGGAACCCCCAACTAGTAATCCCTTAAATTGAATTGAACATAATTATACCCCACAAGATTGAACCTGACGGCATCACTTAATGATCTCATTCCGCAAACAGGATATGGATACACCACCTAAAATCAAGAGCTGTGAGATTAATCTAACAAACTAAGATAATTGATAGTCTTCGCAGTACATCAGACCAGACAAGGGTATGGAGCACGGGATCCCTTCACCAGAATCAGAATCAGAATCAGAATGAGACGACGAAGGCGACGCATAATTTGTAATAAACATCCAGGACTAATGTGTCTTTCTGCCTCTGCCACAAAGACCAAAGCGCCTCCCCCTCGCCGGGATCCTCGGCAAAAGAGCGAAAACAAGAGAGTCATAAAAATCAACTGCCAAGAATGAACGAAAAATTTGAGCCTTTAAACTTTTCACTTAATGAATCTAAGCGGAGTGAGCGGCATGAGGTCGGACGTGATCGTCGCCGTCATCATCCTCTCGCAGGTAGTAAGGTTGTGCAACATTTTTTCCCAGGAACTTTTGCCGGTTGGCTTTGCTTGCTGGAGCTCTCCTTTGGCTATGGGAGCTCCTTATTGAAGCATATCGAGAACTGGTGGCGCAGCATTCCATGGGACATCCACCGAAAGCCAAGAGCCGAAGCTCCACAAAAACTACCAAAATGCATGCCGGCAAACACCGCGGAGGTATCAAAGCCCTAAACAGCCACGGCCATTGATCAATGCTATTTGTTGTTGCACTGTCTGGTTAGAACTGCAAGTTTACCTGACCAAACCATTTAGCGTGCCAGACACATTTTCGGCGAAATGTTTTTAACAGCCCAAAGTGCAGGGCCGCCAAGGCCCAAGGATTGCCGATCCCAGGCACAGAACGAAACGGATTGGATTGAATCGATTCGAATCCGGACATGCGAGTGTAAGGAAATTAAGTCGATCCCCAGATTTATAAAGGAAGTTTTTCATTTAGGAATTTAAAATCCATTACTTACATATTTCCATTACTTTTAAAATCTTTAAATAACTGAAAGGATAATGTGTTAAAAAAAGTAAACAATAAATTTTAAAGTCAATTATCGAAGACGATTAAGCATACGTTAAATATTTTAAATTTCCAAAAACCCCTCCCTAATTAAGTCCTAAAAATGTATATTAGGTATACTTTATTCGAATTACAAAATACCAATCATATTTATATCTTTTTTTTAGGCTGGTCGGCATTTTGGAGGCCAAGAAGAAACCCAAAAATTCGCCAATACGAGGCCCTGCGTGATTAGAGAACCAAATTGTGCATTTCGCCGAGATTTTGTTGGCTCCATCTCCCTGTCTCTCTGGCTCTTGGTCTTGGGGATCGGGCTTGTGTTTTGGGCTCTTGGGAGGAGTGTGAGTCTCCTCGAATTGGTCTCCTCGTCTCACCCACAATCGCGACATCTTCCTCGTTTATTGAAAGCAGCAAGAAGTACATGTCTGTTATCGCTGTTTGCCGAGATCGTTATGTGTGGTTCCCCCATCTCTCCGGGGTTCTCCGGGACCAAGCTTGTACATATATTTGTATGTGTTCCAAGCGATTGGGTTTGCCTTTATGGTATGAAGTTGGTTCTGTGAAAGACCGCCAAAGTGCAGGCCACAATCGCTTTTGTGGTGTGTGACGCAATTTTGGCGCGAAAATTTGGCGTCTGGAAGTTTTTGGGGTCATACCAAAGGCCCTAACATTCTGGAGAGATGGAACACCCCCTGAAAGAAGGAAAATCCCCATAGCTCTCGGTCTTCCGTTTTCCTTTTTCCTGTTTTCACTTTCGCCGGAAGGAAACTGTCGCTGGCTTCCTTCTTTGAGCAAACTTTTGGCAGACTCCTTGAGATCGGAAATGTATCCTTGGACCTTAGTCCTAAGCAAACAGACAGATTCACCACAAACCTGACCACATCCTGGAACTGAAATGAGAACGGTGACGAATCGGAGATCTTGCCAAGCCGTTAAGCAAAGTTCGATTGACCACAAAAACCCCAAAGGACAGGAGTAGAACCAAAGTGACATTTGGAGGTAATCCAATACGCTTGAAGAGGCTGCGAGAATGGTTTTTGGTCAGGGCTTGTCTTACATAATCGATGCAGGCATGTCGGTTCAAATTGCTTGAGGATGAGCAGGATCAGGAATCGTAAGAGCCAGAAGCAACAGGAATTGGTGGGCGGGACGAAGGGCAGTTAGATGCGAACTTCGTATTTGCCTTTGAAGTGTTTGCTTTAGCGGGAAACCCTCGAGATTTCCGTGGGTGTGGCACCTGTGACTAACTGTTCTTGCGCAATCCTGGATTTTCCGTTTCGTGGAACGGTGAACCGCAAATAGTCCTTCCACTTTTCGGACCTCCGTCCGGTGACAGTTAAATGGCCTGAGAAGGAGATAGTATAGATGACATACGACACTGGGTCGGATAGGGAAAGTGATCCCGGTTTAAGGATGCGCCTATCGGAAAGGAAAAATCTAGGCACTGCACTTGAATCCGTTCGGACACTTGAGGCGAACAATTTTCTCATCATTGCCAATGCGTTGGGTCAATTAATGGACCGACAGATAGGACTCCGCAAAAGGATCCTCCCGCTCGATGGACAAATACCAACAGCAGTATCCTGTTGTGCATTTCGCTTAGTCGTTGACACTCCAAATAAAGTGCAACAACGGCAAAAAGATACTTTTTTTACGTCTAGTTAGAGATATCCCTTGTTGGACAGACAGTTTGACATTTTTGTGTTCCTGTCGCCGCCGTCCTGCGGTGTTCCGTTGTCCTGTTAAGCAAACAAGTGAACCTGAAAGAGTGTTTGTCTGTGTCTTGAGCAGGATCTTAAGACTGGGGGACACATCAGCTGAGCCGTGAGATGCTGGGAAAATTTTTCTTCAATCAGCTGTTGGTCGACACATAAAGATTGTTCTTGGCGACACCGTTATGGGAAAATGGTACCTTGTAGGGGATCGGTTTTTGGGTTTACGATTTTGGGTTTTTGGGTTTTTGGGATCTCTCGACTGACTTGTCCTGAAGTGTAGCTAAACCTGTTTGACTTTTGTTGTTACCACTGGCTTTGGTTTTTTAGCTGTGTGCGCCGAGTCTCTAACTTGTTGCTGCTTTGGCTGGAGGAGTTGTATGGGTGTGCCATTGTCCTGATTTCTGGCCCAACAAAGGCTCAGCAAATCATCAAGTGCTGCCGAGTGTACAAGGACTACGACGATGATGAAGATGATGATGGGAATCGAAGTCGGATTGCAGCATCATTTTTCCAGCTGCCCGAGCGTGGCGAGTGGGCGAAGAAATCAGGGATCAGGGGTCTAGGATCTGGGATCTGGGATCTGGTCTGAGAGGGATCTGGAATCGTACCTGCCGTGTGCTGATCTCACGCTCGCCAAACAATGCCAATGCCAAGTCAATGACAAAGTACTGGGCTGGTCAGAAGAGGACAGGTTATTGTGGATACCCTGGATTTCCCATCACAAATAGACCCTAATAACGCAATTCCTTTGGCCATTGTCTCTCCCCTCGAGGTGTTACAATTGCAGAATTATTGCCCTGGGAAACGGCTCCACCTACGTTTCGTAGGACCACCGAGCGGATTCCGGATCATTTGGGTCCTGGTTGTAAACTCACTCCTTGGATCATTAAATTTTGACAGTTTGGACGGGAGGTAATGACAAATTTTAAATGTTCCGGTTCCATAGGATAGGATCGGGAACCTAGGCAGAAGCTTCTCAAGAACTTGTGACTTCAGAATGATGCATAAAATCCTATTTTTGAAATGACTTCCCCAGACACTTTCTCGACCTTTCTTCGATTTCACTTTTCTCATTTCGCATAGAGGGAAAAAAATGAGTTTTTGTCCGTTACAAAATCGTCTGAGGAGCCGACTGTGAGTGTTTGCGAGTGTGTGTTAATGTTTGATAAAATGCGATATGGGCACATTCCCTTCAGGCCACCGAAACTCCCCTTTGCCGGATTTGAGATTGAGCCTCCCTGCGAGAAAGCGAGAATGCGAGAAAACCGGGAGAACGTGACGCGACTCTCGGAGCTCAACATTGAGCCCTCCCTCCCTGCATGTGTTTATGCCCCCATCTCCGGGCCAGGCCAGACCGAGAATCGGAATGAGAATGAGACTCAGCCAACATAAACGGGAATAACGTATTTTTTCTGTCGGTGTGGCAAACACTCAGGCACCAGCACGAAAATATATTTTGTATATAGGGACGCAGACGAAGAAAGATAGAAAACAAGAGATCCCCTACCCCCAGAAACCCCCACACAAATACAGAGAAAGAAACAACGCATACCATAACTAACATTTTAGTCAAACTACTAAAAAAGGTTTCAAAACACCAAGTAGTATACCTATTAAAATAAATCATACCAGTTGGTGGCGAGTTTTTCTCAGTGTACTACAGCGTAGAGTGTCAACTTTTCAGAACCGAAGTCAAGGCAATAAAAACCATATAATTGAAAACCAGACAGAACCAAGGGAATAGAGAGATAGATCGAGGGGCGAGTGCCAAAGGGAATGGGGCGCACACACTATTAATGCCCCAAAATATCTGAAAGATTAGATGAAAGGGGTTCAGGCTCCCAGAATCTTGGCTCCATTTTAGTTTTTTGGGGGGTGCCTGGACGACGAACGCAAGACACTTATGATTAATGTTCTGGCAAAATTAAAAATATATTTTTAACCCCACATGAACAGCAACGACGACGAGATCGGAGCGGAAATGGAGGAAGTCTTGGTATGGTTTATGTTCTGCCAAAAAGTGTTGGGGTGGATTGGTTAAGCGACTGCTTGGTGGGGACTAGAGGGGGTGGTGGTAATGGAGGGGGCACGATCATGGTTTTGGAGTATGCTCGACATACGGGACAGATCACCAGCCATGAGATTAGTCGAGGGGAGTGTAACGATTGCTTCGTGCCATTTGCACAAAAAAGGAAGTTGGAGTTATTGTAGATGAAATTCTCGGAAATTGCCGCAATTGTTTTGGAGGAGGATGCTGATGAGGGAAAGGGTTTGGGGCACAATATTCCAAATAGATGAAATCAAGCATCTCCGTACTTTATTATTGCAAATATTTAAGTAATCTTATTGCAAACGTTAAAATGTTCGATTATTTTTTCATTTTGCCCAAATAAGTATGCAATACTTTCTTCTCATCCGAGATTAAACAATAATCTATTATTAAATGAATAACAAATTGAATAGTAAATGATAAAGGCATAACAAAAATCTGAAAATTATTAAGTGAATATGTATATTTAAACAAAAAATGAAATGACTCAAGAAACAAACCTTCAAATATAATTGCATTTCAATCACCTTCTCTGGAGTTCATTAAAAATGCATGAGCAATTATCACTTCCCCGAATCATTTCATGGCATTGGCATTTGGGACTGGCCCATAAATCTCTCCAGCTCGAATCGGGATCAATGCACGTGCGAATCCAAAATGTGAAAAAAATTGTTTAGAAAGGCTCAAATTCTTCGGCAATACGATAGCAAATTGCGCAGACAGGAAAGTGGACAACAAGATAAATGACCTGGGCTCAGTCCATAAACGATGCTGTCACTGGGCCAAGTGTGTGCGAAGATAGTTCCCAAAGTCGTCCATAGAACTAATAATAATAAAATGGACAGAAAACTGCTACAGACAGTTTGAAAGAAAGAGTATTGTAAAAGTAAACACGCCAGGATATCAAGTGTATGGATGTCTCGGCGCGATTCGGTTGGGAGCGGATGGTGAAGAGCATGAGTTATGTTCGGCCTGCAAAGGTCTCCAGTTTCTTCTCATCTTTGGGTTTCTGCACTTGCAACTGTAGTCGAAATTGCAGGCATTGTGCCCGGACAGATACGCCAAAGAATCAGACAAGTCCGATGCGAAAGAGAGTATCGTGGGAATGGGCATTGTGACAAAAACAAAAAAACAAGTAGGAATATGGCATTGTCTGCGGGCTTCAAGTGTCGCCATTCGTTCGTCCGTGTTTTCTTAGACAAATGTTTCCAATTTTTTGTTGTACTTGTTGTACCCATTGCTTTCCCACTGGCCACAAAGAAAGTGTAGTACGCGTTTACCATGCGACTCGGCTACAGGAGACCTTCAAGTGGTCAACGCTGGGAAAGACAATCAGAGGCCGTCTAATTTTGTGCGCGGGCCACTTGAGTCCGGGGAAAAATAAAAGAAATGTCTGGGCGTGCGACTGTCCCTGGACCAAAAGGAAGGAGTACTCCTGCCGAAATGTCCAGGCCCCGGGGCAGATGCGTTTCGCGTGCGTGGGAGTCAATTTTGGTCAGTGGAATTGTGGAAGGATGTCGCAATTGGAAGAAATGTAACAATATACTTTCTCACGACCTGTGAGTTACTTTCCCTTTAAAAACAAAAGAGTTCAATACAAGAAAACGAAAATATATTTTATATAATAAGGCTGATAGAAGGCTGATGGACAATTTGACTTTCGAACATGAAAGATAATAAAATATATAGAGAAAAGTAGATTTTTAGTTTTTCCTGTAACTGTAATCCCCGTGCACATGTTACTTTGCACTTTGAACCTGTTATGAAGGAATTAAGTATTATTTATGAAACCCTGCGACATTTTATGGCCATTAACATGGACTCTTCCGGCCGGCGGTCAAGTTCAGCAACCATGAAACGAAAAAGGTCTCCAGACATCGTAAATCAATGGAATCCCAATCAAATAACTGCGATATATACTTAACACAAAGGTACAAATCCAGCGACAGATATGAAGGAGGAGATTGCATGAATGAAATGCGTGTGGAAAGGAAGAATTTCGATTTGAACAAGGATGTGGCAACAATGTTGCTAAGTCTGTGCAAACAGTTGAAAGTTTGTTGCTCCGCTATTTATTCAGAGATAAATCCCGGGCTCTTCGATAAGCGTGGCATGGAGGAGCCCTCGTTTCCCGGTGCTCGGTGCTCGGGGTCGATAGGGCATCTTGGCGATAAAAAGTATCAACTCGGAGGCAGTGACAGAATCTACAAAGATTCGTATTTTTGTGGGCTCTCGATAAAACCTTTACTAACTGGCAGTAATGTTTGTTTGACAAGCAAACACCAGATACGGAGATACTGCCCAGATGCAGATACGCAGATACGGATACATTTGGCCGAAAGATACGAGTTTTGTGACAGAAGTGTGCAAACATATTTGAACTTAGTTAAAAGCGCGTAAAAAGTCGATAAATGTCACTTATCTGTTTGTGGCTGGTCAATAAACAATCAGAGGTCAGAGGAGTGTCGGCCGGAGTCGGGTAGAGGAAGAAAGTTACGATTCTGCGGGTAGTCAGATATAGAAAACCAAAAACATTGGTCATTTCTAGGACCTACAAAACCCCAGATAAAGACTTAAGTCTAAAAAATATTCCAAATTTTTATAAAATATTTTTAAAATGATTTTCGTTTGATGAGAAAATATAGAAATAAATAAATATTAAGCGCCAGCTGCACTTGAGTGACGTCAGCAAGTGATTGTCGCAGTTTTGTTAGCTTAATGAACGCCCCCCTTTGGAAGCCCCACTGTGCTCACCCCCTCTCTTCAATGCCCGCATGCACGCCACTGATAAACCGAAATTTTATGAATGAAAGAAACTGATTTTTGATTGCCTTATAGCCGGCGTTATTTCCAGCTGCTTATCAATGAAAGAGCGCCAACGACGGATACTTTGCGGCTTCGGAGGCGGCGACGATTCTTTTGAAGACTGACCTTGAGTCGTGACTGCCAGAAGATACAAAACTACATATGTACATTCAGAAGAATCAGACAAAATATGCACATATGATATTTCGCAAAACGAAAGTGTGCAAATAATATGAAGACCGAGCCACACACACACACTCTACAAAGTGTATCCACACATCATGAAGTGTATCTGAAAAATCATATTTTATCTTACCACGGAAATGACTACGACGTGCTCAATGTGGCATTGTGCTCCTCCGGTTACCCCTGGGCTTCAGTCAACCGATTCGCTACAATTTCAGTCAGCAATTCATGCAGACTTATCACATATGCCATGCCAATATGTATGTTCATATATTTGTGTTTATTTTATATTATTTTATTTGGTTTTCTGCCTCATTCCATATTTACCAAGCCCGGCGCGTGCTTCGGGTAGGGAATGAAGCATAATATGGGCCTAGCCGGGAGCTATTGCTTTAATTATTCACCCATTGAATACCCTAAACTCTAGTTTAGTTTAAAATATAAGAGATAGTCCAAAAAGCTTCAGACTAAGCTGCTCAGTAAAATAACACAAGTTCAAGGTTACTTGAATAATTATATAAAAATGTAATGTAACCATAGAAAATCAATTAAATTTGTTCCTCTCCCAAAAAATTCATTTGTTCTGACTATGAGATCAAACAAATATAATTATTACTTTTACAACCACAATCAAAAGCGAATTTAATTTTCTCAAAATATTTGAGTACAACAAAAATTGATTCTCTTTTCAACCATCTATGTCGAAATTTCCCTTTTTAAGTCACGCCTGATGATCCTTTCGGCAATAGTTGATCTGCATTAAATATTTGCAGCTGCAACAAACGGCAGTAACCGTAAAATCCTTACTCAAACTTTTAATTTAGCAATAAAAATTAATTGGTCCCGGCATGGAAATTTAAAATTGCTATAAATAGAGATTAAATCTAATTGAAGATTTACTAATCACTATGAAGTGGATAGCTCTGACATTTCTAATTGCTGTGCTGAGACCAGGCTACGGACCCTGGCCAAGTCCTCCGCCAAGATGGCCGGGGACAGGCGACAAAAATATTCAATAATATATAATTTTCCTTTAATGGAGTTGCAATAAAAAAAACCGCAAGAATCAAAAGCTAATTCAGTTTTTTTAATTTTATTTGCGAGCTTAACTAATATTTCAACCATAAAAATATGTCTCAAATTCCTTTTACAATATTTTTTTATAAACTTTGTTACGAGGGAGATCGATGTATAGTGTGTGATAGAGAGGAAGAAATGCATTAACATTTTTTAAACACTTCAACATTTGCAAAAAAATCTGAAAAATCCGTTGGGAGGGATCTATGCTCGATTGCGAAAATATGAAAATTACTTTAAATATAACAACAACAACAATCAAAAGCTACTTTAATTTTCTTATAATATTTGAATACAACAAAAATTGATTCACTTTTCAACCATCTATGTCGAAATTTCCTTTCCCTTTTAAGTCACGCCTGATGATCCTTTCGGCAATAGTTGATCTGCATTAAATATTTGCAGCTGCAAGACGCGACAGTTACCGTTAAATCCGAATTTAACTTTTAATTTAGCAATAAAAACTAATTGGTCCCGGCATGGAAATTTAAAATTGCTATAAATAGAGATTAAATCTAATTGAAGATTTACTAATCACTATGAAGTGGATAGCTCTGACATTTCTGATTGCTATTATGGCAACAAACGGTCGAATTTATCCGACAAGATGGAGAACTTCACGGCCGACAGTTTGAAAAAGTGTTTAATAATCAAAAATATATGAATTGCCTTTAATGGAGTTGCAATAAAAAAAACCGCAAGAATCAAAAGCTAATTCAGTTTTTTTAATTTTATTTGCGAGCTTAACTAATATTTCAACCATAAAAATATGTCTCAAATTCCTTTTACAATATATTTTTATAAACTTTGTTACGAGGGAGATCGATGTATAGTGTGTGATAGAGAGGAAGAAATGCATTAACATTTTTTAAACACTTCAACATTTGCAAAAAAAATCTGAAAAAATCCGTTGGGAGGGATCTATGCTCGATTGCGAAAATATGAAAATTACTTTAAATATAACAACAACAACAATCAAAAGCTACTTTAATTTTCTTATAATATTTGAATACAACAAAAATTGATTCACTTTTCAACCATCTATGTCGAAATTTCCCTTTTTAAGTCACGCCTGATGATCCTTTCGGCAATAGTTGATCTGCATTAAATATTTGCAGCTGCAAGACGCGACAGTTACCGTTAAATCCGAATTTAACTTTTAATTTAGCAATAAAAACTAATTGGTCCCGGCATGGAAATTTAAAATTGCTATAAATAGAGATTAAATCTAATTGAAGATTTACTAATCACTATGAAGTGGATAGCTCTGACATTTCTGATTGCTATTATGGCAACAAACGGTCGAATTTATCCGACAAGATGGAGAACTTCACGGCCGACAGTTTGAAAAAGTGTTTAATAATCAAAAATATATGAATTGCCTTTAATGGAGTTGCAATAAAAAAAACCGCAAGAATCAAAAGCTAATTCAGTTTTTTTAATTTTATTTGCGAGCTTAACTAATATTTCAACCATAAAAATATGTCTCAAATTCCTTTTACAATATATTTTTATAAACTTTGTTACGAGGGAGATCGATGTATAGTGTGTGATAGAGAGGAAGAAATGCATTAACATTTTTTAAACACTTCAACATTTGCAAAAAAAATCTGAAAAAATCCGTTGGGAGGGATCTATGCTCGATTGCGAAAATATGAAAATTACTTTAAATATAACAACAACAACAATCAAAAGCTACTTTAATTTTCTTATAATATTTGAATACAACAAAAATTGATTCACTTTTCAACCATCTATGTCGAAATTTCCCTTTTTAAGTCACGCCTGATGATCCTTTCGGCAATAGTTGATCTGCATTAAATATTTGCAGCTGCAAGACGCGACAGTTACCGTTAAATCCGAATTTAACTTTTAATTTAGCAATAAAAACTAATTGGTCCCGGCATGGAAATTTAAAATTGCTATAAATAGAGATTAAATCTAATTGAAGATTTACTAATCACTATGAAGTGGATAGCTCTGACATTTCTGATTGCTATTATGGCAACAAACGGTCGAATTTATCCGACAAGATGGAGAACTTCACGGCCGACAGTTTGAAAAAGTGTTTAATAATCAAAAATATATGAATTGCCTTTAATGGAGTTGCAATAAAAAAACAGCAAGAATCAAATGCTAATTCAGTTTTGTAATTTTATTTGCGAGCTTAACTAATATTTCAACCATAAAAATATGTCTCAAATTCCTTTTACAATATTTTTTTATAAACTTTGTTACGAGGGAGATCGATGTATAGTGTGTGATAGAGAGGAAGAAATGCATTAACATTTTTTAAACACTTCAACATTTGCAAAAAAAATCTGAAAAAATCCGTTGGGAGGGATCTATGCTCGATTGCGAAAATATGAAAATTACTTTAAATATAACAACAACAACAATCAAAAGCTACTTTAATTTTCTTATAATATTTGAATACAACAAAAATTGATTCACTTTTCAACCATCTATGTCTCAATTTCCCTTTTTACGTCATGCCAGATTATCTTTTCGGCAAAACTTGATCTGCATTAAATATTTGCAGCTGCAAGACCCGACAATTAGCGTTAAATCCGAATTTAGCTTTTAATTTAGCAGTAAAAACTAATTGGTCACGGCATAGAAATTTAAAATTGATATAAATAGAGATTAAATCTAATATGAAGATTTACTAATCACTATGAAGTGGATAGCTCTGGCATTTCTGATTGCTGTTATGGCACCAAACGGACTAGCTTATACGGTAAAATGGAGAACTTCACGGCCGACAGTTTGAAAAAGTGTTTAATAATCAAAAATATACGAATTGCCTTTAATGGAGTTGCAATAAAAAAACCGCAAGAATTAAAAGCTAATTAAGTTTTGTAGTTTTATTTGCGAGCTTAACAATATTTCAACCATAAAAATATGTTTTAAATTCTTTTTTACAATTACGATTTGTTATAAGCGTTATACAACAATCAAAAGCTACTTTAATTTTCTCAAAATATTTGAGTACAACAGAAATTGATTTACTTTTCAACCATCTATGTCTTAACTTCCCTTTTTACGTCATGCCTGATGATCTTTTTGGCAAAACTTGATCTGCTAAAATATAATGCAGCTGCAAGACACGGCAGCAACCGTAAAATCCTAACTCAAACTTTTAATTTAGCAATAAAAACTAATTGGTCCCGGCATGGAAATTTAAAATTGCTATAAATAGAGATTAAATCTAATTGAAGATTTACTAATCACTATGAAGTGGATAGCTCTGATATTTCTGATTGCTGTTATGGCACCAAACGGTCGAATTTATCCGACAAGATGGAGAACTTCACGGCCGACAGGTTGAAAAAGTGTTTTAAAATATTAATTGCCTTTAATGGAGTTGCAATAAAATAACAGCAAGAATCAAAAGCTAATTCAGTTTTGTAATTTTATTTGCGAGCTTAACAATATTTTAACCATTAAAATATGCCTCAAATCCCTTTTACAATATGGAACATATTTTGCAATAATTAGTAATATTTTTTATTAGCTTTATTACAAGGGAAGGTAATATATAGGTAATATATGGTGTGATAGAAAGGTAGAAACGAATTAACATTTTTGAAACACTTCAACATTTGCTAAAAATTCGAAGAATCCATGAAGTTAAAAGTCTTACCGTAAAATTAAACAATTAAATTGTTCTGCCTATGAGATCAAACATTTGCTATAAAAACGTAGAATTTCCAGGACTAAGACTAACTAATAACAATGAATTTGACGATTCTGAACTTGCTCGTTGCTGTTATGGCTCCTTTTTTTCCTTTTCCTCCTTTCACGGATAATACGAATAAATGAAGTATAAATAATCAAAAATATAATAACTACTTTTAATAAAGTGGCAATAAAGAAATATCAGCAATTAAAAATCGTATAATTTATATAAAATCATAGTAGTTCCAGAATAAAGACTAACTTATAAGAATAAAGTGCTGTTCTAGCTCTTATGGTTTCTTGGACATGCCCGTCCATGCTCGATTTTTTTCGATTGGAAAGAATCATTTCTTAAGTTATAAAATATGATAAATACTTAAATTAAAATAAAATATAAAACTTAATAAGTTAATACAAAATGTAAGGAGAAATCCTGAAAAAATCCATTAAAATGTTTTTTAAGCTTCGACTAATTGTGAATGCCACATCTGCACTCGGCTATCATATTAAATAAAATATATTAATAAGGTGATTCAAAAATAGTCCAAGAGCTTTGAAACTAAAAAAAAATATACATAGGTACACACGGCGTGACCTTATAAATTATAATTTTAAGGAGTAAAAAATAAAAATTAATTTGTTTTGCTTGTGACCATTTTCTTACTATAAAAACGTAGTACTTTTAGGACAAACAACAGGGTGCCCTGTTTCCCACGTAAATAAATAATATCGCAGCAAATACGTATTGGAACGAACTTATTGAATTTTCTTTAAATGTGATAGAACCAAAGGCAAAATGGAAGAATTTTTCTTCAGAATAAAAACAGTGCTTGTTGCGGTTATATTTCTAGGTTTGGCTAAAGGCTTTCCTCCGGGACTGCAAGCCTACTTGCCCTATTTGCCACCAGGAAAATAATTTTTTGAATGTACATTCTAAATAAATAATTAAATAAACCAAATGACATGAAGAGGAACTATAAAACATTATTTTCAAAGACGTTTCAAGCTTCGTGTGGACTTTTATCAATATTTTGAATAACACAGCTGTATTTGGCATATCCACCAAGGTTATACGATAACATTAAGGTGCTTGAAACGTATTCCTAGAAATTACCGAATGAATCCATAAATATTACAAGGCGGCAGGCTGAACCACATTCCAGGGATAGTCGGGTTTTATCGTTGCCCGGCCATCTCTCAATGGGATTTCCTGACCACTCCCTGTCCATTGACCAGAATCATTTATTGAATGGTAGTTTCTCTATCTGTGTCATATTCCTGGAATGCATTTAGGTGACACAGTAAGAGTCCCAGTTTGAGTCGCGGCCTCTTCAAAAACGGATGGAGTTCCAGAGACTCCCGCCTGCCGTTAAGCCTTCGCTTCTCAAGGGTTTTTATTATTTTACCATTCGACGTGACAAAGGTTGAGCGGTCAGGTTCGGTTGGATACAAAAACCTACAAATTATGCTTAACAAAAGTGTTAAAATTGCGTACAGAAATTGTTTGGAAAATATGAATTACAAGGCTCTCCGAGCGGGACCAAAACTCCCCGAAGAGTTACCTGCCGCGCCCTGCACGGGTTTCCTTCATTATGTAAGGCATTGTAACAGGTTTCTCAACTGCCTCTTCAGTTTCTATCTTTCCTTTTGTCCCAGTTCAATATTTTTTAAGTGCCTTCCATAAAAAATTATCGTTCTGGTTCGCGCGATCCCTGAAGTGCCAAAGGTGTTAAACAAACAGCAGCCCGATACGAAGCTGTGCGAAAATCGGCCCAGAAAAGCAAAACCTAAAGCATTTTTTCAATGAATGGCTTCCAAGGGGGGCTTGAGTGAAAAGAGGACTTCAGTCAAAGAATCCTTTATGGAAAGTGACTTCTGTTTAATTTGAGAGGTCACTTCAAAGTACTCCTTGAAGACATCTTGTGGTTTCCTAAGACTTGACCTTAAAAATCCTATATTCTATATCCTTTTTTGCTATTCTGTTTCTCTTATCCTGGTGGTTGACGTTAGAAATTTTATTGAACTTGTTTCATTTGTTAAATAAAAAAACAAGGTAAAAATACGTAGCTATTCACCTATGATATTCACCTATCAACATTTTTTTACTTTAGCTATGCCCCAGAAACAAAATTTGTTTGATATTTTTTACCTTTTAAAGGACACGTTTTCACTATCCTCTTAATTGTAACAAAATTCTAGACTCATTCATTGAAGCTAAACAAAAGCCAGTTAAAAACCCATTTCATACAATTAATAACAATAAAATTACACTAAAATTGCAACAACACCGAACACCCCCAACAAGGCGGATGACAAAGGACACAACAGCAACAACAAAGGCCATTGTCACAGGATCACATACACTTGCCAATGAGGCCGCTATTCAAAATATCTCGTAACTCTGTTTCATTCAGGACTATGCTCTATATAGTCGCCCATATGACAAAAGGGCGTGGCAGACTGCACTCGACTCCGAATGCCGGGATAACATTGCACGTGCGTGAGGACAACAATTGTCCGGCGGCCTGCAATTGTGTCATGTCCTGATCTTCTGTTTGTCCCTCCTCGCAATTGCACTGTCCACTGTGCGCATATATCCCTGTACTGTTTTCCATTTAAAATCAGCGATGTGAAAATGTCTCAAGACGTGATTTTTATGTAGTTTTTTTCCTTATTCCCTATCCTCTTTGTCAAGTTTTTTGTTTGGCCAGTTCATTAGATGGCTGTGTAGGTGGGAGTTCATTTTAAAGGACACGTACATGTCGGGAAAATGCCGCCAAATTGGGTTTGAGTGATTTTTCTTGGCAAGCTTTGCCGGCTCAGCTGCGGTCGACTGCCTTTTTTTTTTTGTTGTCTTCGGTGTTTCGAACATTAAACTAATTTATCACCAATATATGCCAGGATCCTTGGTGAAGGAAAGAACACCCCTTCGGTGGGAATCGCACACGGGCGCTGTGTGTTGGGCTTTTGTGTCTACTTACCATAATGAAAACATTTTCAAATATTTTATGCAAAGTTGCCGCTGCAAGGCAATCCTTGACATGACCTTAGCTGAACCTCAAATGCCGCGTCTCCCGTCGCGTTCAATGTCTTGTCCTGAATGGGAATTGCAGTTGCTAGGTTGCCAGGATATCCCATCCCTTACCGGTTGGTAATTTGCAATCTGAACTAGTTTTCAGGATGGCTCTGTCATTATGTAGATTTTCAAGACTGCGATCACAAGTTCCCCCCCAATAAAAAATACGTATAAACCGGGAAAGGAATACTTAGTGGAATGTTGTTGCTGTTAGTTTGTGATGATACTTTGGGTTTGTATTTTCTTCGGGGGTCATCTAGCCTGGTATTCGTTCTCACAGGAAATGTGCTAGAAGGCCGAAAATCCATAAACCTTGAAAGCACAAAGAACCAGAACCAGATAACGATCCAAATTGTATCCACTGGTAAATGGAAAAGGTAACAACAAAGCCGCAATTTAATTTGGCTTGTGAAAATCGAGGACGATCCATTTGCAGGACCATAACTCCTCCTCCGCATCCTTTTCCTCACTGACTGACTGACTGTTCGGGTTTGACTGCCTAAGCCGCAGGTACAAAATGATTAACCTCCGAGCTATTTCCACTGCAATTAGGCCACATCTCGCCGCCCGTCTGGAGATCCCAATAAAAGCCAAATTGAATCGGGAATCAGGAACTAGTGCAGCGAGATGAGATCCTTGGACCTGTAAGGATGCAGGTTGATAATGGCAAAGAATTGCGTCGTCACAGGTTCACAAACTAGGGGGGAAAACCAAGGGTCTAACGTCTCTGGCAAAACCATTTTTTAACATCAAACGAATAAAGGTCACACACACACTAGTGTTTACTTTAGAAAAAGGAGCTCGTGATTTGTTGCAAGATTTCTGTGTAAATGGCATAAAAAACCGCTCAAGAAACCAGAGGACAAGCCGTGGGATCGTGGGATCTGCGGCTCTTGTTGTGGATCTTTCGTTTTCGATGTTGTTAATATTGTTAATGGCACCCGACCTGTTCACAATGTTGGAAAATTAACACAACAACAGCGACCGTGTTGGAGGCACATCCTTGGGAATGTCGGGGCCAAATAGAGGTTAAATAAAAAACGTAATCAAAGCCCACAATTTTTTCCTTTTTATGGCATTCCCTCTTCTTATGAATTGTTCATATTTTTTGGACCATTCAAGAAAGGCAGTGCCGCCATCAGCTGATTCAGGTGTTTAATTTGGTTGACAGGTTGGTGGAACTGAAGTGGGATCCAGAGAATTAGTAGGACAACTTTCCAGGAATTTAGAAAATACCTTTCCCAGATTAAATTGGATCTTAGATATTTGACTTTTCCCCAGAACTACAGGCATTTCCTTGGGGATTTCCCTAATTTTCTTCTAAAGCCTTCCTCCTTTTGCGAAACCTGGGAAAATCGTATTTTGCACAAGGAAATGATTTGCCAAATTTGAGCACAAATATTTTCGTTGGAAATTTAATAAATATTTTATAAAACCAAGAATTAAAATCTTTGTCAAGGTCTCCAGGGAGTATGTGCCGCAATGAATGAATGTTTTCTGTAACGCTTGGATATTCGATTCATAAAACTGTTGCTACCAAATCGTGGCCAAATGAAAAGGCCGAAACGGTGACACGGCTCAAAGCAAAAACTTAGCTGGAATGCGTTGGCCAGCTGAATGTCGCCTCAGGTGACAAATTGCAAGGCTTGTTGCACAGGTTACATTGCCTCCGGAAAAAGGACTTGCCTTCAATGACGCGGCAGGTTTCGCTAGGGAAAAAAACAAAATAAAAATGTGCCATTTCGCACCTTCATAAAAACGTGTCCCAAATGGGTTTGGGCTTGGGTTACGATTTCCAAACCATCAATGGCAGCGATGACCTTCGTTTTTGGTTGCATAACGTCTTGACTGCTGGGCGGAAAGTGGCACATTGGCTCTAATGTGCGATTTGCATTTGCAAGTGTCGTGTGAAAGGGTAGATGGTAGACAGGATACGTCTGTTTACCCAACTCAAATTGGCGGGCCAAACTGAAGGCACATCCTTGGTAAAGGTTCACAGATTTTTACATCCTTCTTCCTGCCAATGCCCATGTCACGTGGGTGTCTGTCTGTGTGTGGAATTGCCACCCAAGTTACACGTAAGCCGAAAACAAGTAGACTTGGCTCTAAAAGAGTTGTCGGCAAGGCCGCAGGATTGGCCTCCTTCTCACGCCTCGGATGCATCCGGGATACATTCGATTTCCAGCTAAAAACGCGGCAATCTCTTTTTTGATATTTTTTAATGGGGCCGCACACTACACTTCATTCATGCAACTCTTGGGCCTTGCCATTCATTCACCTACAATACGCGCAAACAATAAGGACACAACTAGCAAATCTCTACAAGCACTCCAGGAACAATGAGGAGCTGCGGCCCAAGCAAATTTCTGTACGAGGACATTCAATGTTCTCACGTTTATTTCGTACTCATTCTTTCGCTTATTTTTGGGAGTTTTTTCGGCTCCTTTTTTAATGTTGGCTTAAACCTCAAGTGACCGAGGGTTTGATGATGAGCTCACCGGGAATTTGCAAGGCGAAACTGAGGAAGAAAAAAGGGAAAGCGGATACTCAGCCACTCACTCGTGGGTTCTCACATCCTCATCATCCGCCGATCATCCCGGATATAGTTCGATATTTTTTGCGAGTTGGCTGCTTCTTTTATAACGCAATTTCCAAGGAATTCCTGCTCCTGCTCAACACATAATCAGCAGATAATGCTGTTGATTATCTCAGGAATTTCTATTCATCGCTGGCGCAGTGTCCTTAGAGTCCTTCCGCCTCGTATTTCCTCGACTCGCTGTGTGCGGCCTGCCAAAAAGTGAGAATTTATGGGGTTTTCTGGCGGAGGCGGCTGTTCCCTGGAAAGTAGAAAGTGAGCTATGGAGCTATGCGGTAAGTGTGGGAATTTTCCGGCCTTTTCCGTCCTGAGTTTGGCGTTTCTAAGGAATCCCGACCATTAACGTAGATGTTGTCGCATCTCCCTCTCATTGTTTGGACAAAACACAATTTAATTTGATTACAAATCAGAGAAAACAGACTGACAGACAGACTGACATTTGCATTTTGAGAACTTTCCCAGCAACCCCGAAACGGAGTACCCGCATCCCTAAGATACAAACTACCGTAATGGTCAGTTCAAAACTGCAACCGAAGGAAGTCAAAAGATAAGCACGTTTCAGCATTCGAAATCTGTGTCATTGTCGCCTGATGAAGATGAATGATGTAATAATTCCGTCATAAAAATTACGCATACTCAGCATATACATATCTGCAGGGTGGATTTAGGAAATGTAGCTTTAGCTCCAGACCGGACCAAATCAAAGCTAAGAACGAGTAATGGTAATGGTAATGGTAATGGGAATCCTTCTGGGCCAGCTGCCAGCTCAACAAGTTTCCAGGCTGTAGTCGTAGTGGCCCTGCATGCTGTGTGTATATCCATTTTCATTTAGAACTGGTTTACACTCCGCCTAACCGCCTAACCCCATCATTTCCATTTCCCGAAAATCCTAGACAGCAGCTTTCGGAAAAATGGTTTCGAAAAAAGATTTCAGAGAGAGAGAAAATCCATTAGCATGGTCTGCCGGGCAAGTCCATCATAAGCCTTGCCTTAAAAAAGTACTTAAACCCACTGTTTGCCTTGACCCTGCATCCACTCACACACACACACACAATCGCCCAGAATGTATCTCATAGATACATGTCGTGCATCCTTTTTTGTTGGCCCCTGGTTTTGGATACTTGTTTTATGTCTTCGTTTTCACAGCTTGTTGCCCTTGGCTCACCTTTTGGTTTCGTTTTCCACAATCCAACAACTCTGTTTTCGACGTGGGCCAATGTTCGATGGATTTTGTTTTGATTTCGCTGTCCGTTCCGCTGCAGCCCCCCACCTCACCTATCGATCCCCAACCAAGTCCCTTCGATACCCACGCCCATGTCCATTCCCTTTTCCAATTCCTCTTTATCGTTTGTAAAGTCTAAGTGTCGAATTGTAAAGATCAGTCACCTTTTGGTGGATCGCCTAGGCCCTAGGCCTTACCTACATACATAAATGTATATGTGCATATGTAAGGTATCCCATAGATACATAAACATTTACATAACCCTCTCCCCCTGATCATGGCTTCAGTTCACTGGAAAAAATCTCTGATTCTAAGAGGGTTTCCTCTTGGATTTCAATTCAATTAAAACACTTCTTTAAGTAATTCTATTCATATGGGACTCCTTCCTAGCCCCTTTAATATGCCAGGCATGTCGCCTTCTTCCTCCACTAGCTTCCTCCTCTGTGTAATCACTACACAGGCCCAGAGCCCAGAACATCCCACTATTTGGTATACATCCCAGATGTAAGGCTGCACGCTTATTTGTTTGCTTGTGGGCTCCAAACTGGTACTGGCATCCGTTCCCCCAGCGTTCACTGTACATGGATACCTGGCCAGATGGGTACAGTCTTCTCCTCCTGGCTTGGCGTTTTTCCTGATTTTTCTCCAAAGGGCGCACGTCCACGTCCAACAGGTTTGTCTACTACGAGTACGTGTATCTGAGCTTGCCGCCTTTGTATGCTTCTGTTTGGGTTCTTAGAATGTTGTTGTTTTCCTTTCGGCTCTATCTGAACGCCGATCGAGCCCCCCATAAGCCGGAGTTGGCTAGAAGTCAAGTTTATTTACCTCTCGACAGCCCTGTTGGCCGGGACTTTCGATTCTATGGAATGAAACCCGCTGGCAGAAACACGGGAGGAAATCATTTCTGTAAGCCGATTTGCTCCAGCCAAAGACGGAAGGAAGTCGACCAGGTGATGATGCGTGGAAAATATTAAACAGTAGAAATTGATCGGAAGAGATGGGGAAACGACCTCCCTCAATTTGGGAAATCATGAATTTTAATGTGTCATAGACAGGAAAATGTTTTGAAATCGTTTGGTTTAAGAGATAGAAGCCATCAAAGGGTTTCTGTATTATTAGGTTCCTACATATTTCCGATTAGTTCAAAAATAGTCATTATATAAAATTTTTCAATTATCTATTTAATATTTTTTACCTACTTTCCACAGGCCTGTTTTTAGAACCTTTTCAGAAACTAAAAACTCAAGTATCCCGCCCACACAGCCGATGCCAAATTGAGATGCGCAATTTATGGCTAATTGATTTTAATCTGGACTGCCTCCTTGGTGGTCACAAAATCAGCACACAAATCCCTATATATATTACACATAAGTGCAGGAAGAGAGAGTCCTGCAGAAAAATACAGATATGTCCTGATAAGCGGAGACATTTTGCGCATCATCATCTCAATTATCAGGAGCAGGTCTCGGGAAGATCTCTTCCTGGAGCAAATAATTATTGCAAACGCAGATTAGTTGCGGATGACTGGTCGCCCCGTTATCAATGGCACCCACAGTGAGGCCCAGATATAGGGTCCAGTTGGCTGTATCTGAGCTCTCTCATCTGTACCGAAGGTGATTGAAATGCCTGAATGAATCGGACTGTCAACAAAGAGCAAAAAGGATTTCATTTATTTTTATTTATTTTCTATGCCAGTCAGCTGACTGACCCGGGGCCCCGTCCCACTTGAGGTCCTGCCGAACCCAAGATAATATCTAATATCCTCCTACTCTCTCCTGGTTGCATCTATTTTTTTTTGTTTTCTCCTTTTTCTGAATTTTGTTATCTGGGGTACACCGAAGACAAAGGCAAGTTTTGGCGCTCTTTTTTTTGAGCAGAAACAAAATTGTACTGTGAAAGGATTTTTGTGAAAAAGGATTTGCCAGTACTGCTGTTCTTTTTTCGATGGCCACAGGACCGAAGCCAATAACTCTTACCAGTGTGTGCGCATTTCGTAGTCGGTATCTTCGAGCTCACATCGTGCGTAAGGACGGCTTAGGAATTCCGTTTCCATGTCCATTTCCAGAATTTGCATGCACTGGGTCTACACCCTCACAAGGATCGGGGAATATTCATTAAGAAAAGCCAAACAAAACCAAACAAAGCCATGGCCAAGTTAGTTATTCTACGGGGTTCCACAGAGCCTGGTGCTTGCCGGTAATATTTTCAAGTTAAAGCAGGCTTATCCTGGAACAAAGTCCCTGTTCTGCAGTCCTCCATCTATTGTAAATTGATTAACTATCTACAAAGCAACTTGTAGATGTTCAGTTACAGTTTGTACGAGTTCCTTTGCCTATCGAAAGTAGATCCTGCAACCCGAAACCCATTCTGGCTGACCACACATGCGAGGACCAATATTCCAATGTCCGTTCAGTTGGAAACGCAAATGTGCGAAATACCTTTGTTCCCATATGAGATGATCTCGTTTTTGTTGTGCAAAACTCGAGCTGGCATCTGCCAACTTCTTCCTAGTTTCCCAAATGTTTATTCAGATGGATATTCAAATCGCATTGATCCCTGGCCATTGGGCAATCTGTCGTCAAACAGTTGCCGCCCTAAGAACCCGTGCTCATCCCCGGACAGGTTCAGCTCATATGCAAATTATGGCCAAATTGTCGAACTTCCTGGAAGTTGATCCACTGATACACATCTCCGTATGTAATTGTTTTGGTTTTTTGTTTTTTGCACAAGTGCTCGCACTATTCCACCGGAAGTTTTTATGATTTTTTCCAGAGAACTTGGAACACAGTAGCCGCCTTGCGTAATGTTTTATGTTTTCTGAATATAGCACGGAGTTTATTGTTTTTTGATTTTAGGTTTTATTGTTTCGAAGGACCTATGCAGATCTGGTCCGACAAGGCGGCGGAGGATGGGAAAAGGCATAATAGTTTTTCACACTTGGCCGCTAAAATTCAAAGGTCGGTGGATGTATTTTGACTCGGATGTAAATTACTTTGGTTGTTTAAACAGAGTGTTAAGAACAGGGTATAACCATAGATTCGAAGGATGTTTCAAAAAAGAGTTCTATTGGAGAATTTTAGCATTTTGGATATATTTCAGACACTAGCATTAGATTTTCTAAGAGTCTTGAACAATCGAGGTATCGGTCCATTTGATGTCCTTGTATAACGAACCGCAAAGTAAACTTCAAAGATGCAGATTCTATGCAATTTTGCAATCTCATTGGGGCATGCTAATTGCCTTTGGCCAGAGTCCCAAAGAAATGAGTTGTAAATGAGCCAAGAGAAGGTTTTTGCAAACAAATTCTTCACAGCCATAATGTCCTGAGCCACAGGAGTGACGTTGTCGCAATGCTTTGAGGTGGCTGAGCATTCCGCCAGAAGATCATTAATTAACCAGAAGCCAAGGATGGCACATGAAACACACCGACTGCCTAACATTCTAATGATAATATCATCAAAAGGACTTTCGATCCATAACGGTAACCAATCGATTCGCCTCTTATATATTCATATAGGATGAATCTTTAGATAAAAATTAAACACTCAGCACACGCCCACTCGCCTGTCTACGACCACAACTAACAAGCCGTGAAATTATTTTTTATTCTCCCTGGTATATGGATCTAATGGGCGATGGATGAATAAATCGCCAGGTTATGAAAAGGCAATTAAGTGCGGGCAATCAGGGAGCCGGGAAAAGGATACAACCTATGATGAAGTTGGTTGAATGACCCCAGAGATGATCGTGAGAACCTGGCGGCCTAACCCTTCGATCAACTGAATTTTGAAGAGGTTACACATAAAAAATTAGATGATTGCGTTTTAGTGTGTCATTAAAATCGGACTATTTGTATGCGATCTCTTGGAGTGTTTCCAAGTATCCAACGAATCTATTTCATTCCGTTTTGGTCCATCCCATCCTAGCTCAGCAGTTTTTCCGTTAAAGAATCAAAACATATAATTTTCCCCCTCCTTGGGAGACGGAGAAACAGGTATGAGGGAGAAGAGTGCATAGAAAAAATCCAATACATAAAGTCAGTTATATAAAGAGAACAATAGAACCTGTTTGTCGGAGGGGAAAGGTCCAACTGGAATCCCTGGGACCTCTCATATAAGACCTGCTGAGATTTCCTGCTGATGCAAGGAAATGGGAAAAACAAACTCGGGCCCCGAAGGATGGCAAAAGGAAAATGATAAATGCCAAGCAAACAGGTTGAGGACAGGTAGCGGGAGGGGTAGCCTAGTGCCTAGTGCCCAGTGCAGGGGCGTTGAAAAAGGGGTGGAGGATACCTATGTGGCAGTAGCCTGAAGGTTTCTACTGCGTCTGAAGCGAGGCCTGCACGTGGACGCCAAGGATTCACAATGATGAAGCCCTTTTCATCTAAACGCGCACTGCGCACTTCCAAACGTCAAAGACCCAATAACGAGTTTTGTATTCAAAACCCTGGGCCAACATCTTGGGGAGTGCTGAGAAAACGAGTTGAGGGTCTTGTGGTTTTATGGGGGTTTGGCTTTTTCACAGATTACCAAATTATTTTCCATTCTTCTCCATGCTGCGCAGGCGTTCCAATGTAAATGACCAAACAAAGGAGCTCGGGGGAATGTGTGATTTGGATCCTCTGTTGGCATGGGAAAATATTGGGAAAATCAGTTGGAGTTTGTTCCTTCGACCCCAAATCATAGTCATAAACAAAACAATTTCAAATGTGATGCCCTGTAAATGGTAGACGGCAGATAATGGGTTTTATAGTTCTAAAAGGATTGATAGACGATGACTATTCTATACTTTAGCTCTTGAATATTAAATATTTCTTCAAAATTATTTTGTTGACTCTAAAATCCCCTTTATATAAACATGTTAACTTATTGAAAATAATATTTTTTGACCGATTTCTGGACAGACATAAACAAGGCAATACATTTGGGTTTTGTTTTTATTTCAGGGACATGCCAACGAAAGTTTCAAACACATGTGGACGAAATGTTACAGGACATCGGCGGCATAAACAATCGTTGGGATTTAGGACTCAATAAATTTCCGCTGATCCTTTCAAGTCGCGACTCCTGACCCAAAGTCGAAGACAATTCACTGGACACTGCTAATGAGCAGTCAGCCAGGGGTTACTTGAGATTTTATCAAAACAAAAAAACACAGACTTAAAAATCTGGCAGGATAACGGTAGCAGCGATCGGTTTTCATTAGATCCTTCTTGGCGCTGCCGCCCCGTTTTGTTTACGGCTATATGTGTTTATTACGGGCACCCAAAAAAAAAAAATGAGATTTTAAAGGAAACTCGATGCTCCAGCGCGGAATCCTTGAAGTGGTCAGCCTCTGGAAAGAATCCGACCATATGTCGTCGTCATCCTTGTCGCCGGTGATATATGCATCTCCTCGATGGGTTCCTGCTTTCGGGTCTCCATCGTGGGCTCCTTTTGCATGTGGTGTTGATTGAGCAATTTGTGAGCCAGAATATATTTTTGTGTGCACTGATTTGGAAGCTGTCAGCGTGGTTGCTCCAATTTCATGGCCGATTGGGCAAAGTGCATTCTAATTAATGATCGAAGTGGATTCGGCTTAAAACTAAGCCATGAAATTTGAGGACATCTGGCGTCTGCTTAATTAAGGATCAAGGTTACTCGATGCATGGATTAAGTGTTAAGGGGTTATATATTCTTAACCTTCAGGTTTTCAGGACTTTCTTGCTTTCAAACTCTCTGAAAAAACCCGGCAGCTTCTCTTCATTAATTTTCCCAGAATAATGAAATTTACAACCATAAACATTACCGAATATTGGCTTCAAGGGCCACCCAAAATTTGGCAGAGTATCTTGAAAAGGTCATTAGTTGGAATAAGATCGTAAAAATTCGTGACACGCGAAAATAAAGTGCCGCCCACTCAAAGTCCTTTGGCATCATTTGGACAGCCATGAAATTGCAACACAGACGGAGGAGAAGTGGTCGGTGCCATTAGCCGATCCTGATACCGATCCCGATCGGTGCCCAGATGGATGGACCTCCCGGGAAATCAAAATGTTCAATTGCACACAATTGCGGCTGTAGTGGCGTGCAAAAGACAAAGGACAACGAGGAGGATGACCGAGGCAACAAATTTATAGGGACACAAACACCGACTGCCGACAGTCGGTGTCTTAGAATCAAAGTCACTGCGTCATCGGCGACCTCGGCAACCAAAATATATCATAAATGCACACAGGTTTCTTTTTGGCCTTTTATTTTCTGAGGTTTTGCCGCCTTTTATGATTTTTGGTTCTTTTTTATTCTTTGGGGACGTGTTGGTGGTCGAGGACGAGTTCCTGGAAGCCAGCAAATACAAAACGAGTGAGCAAAAATATTATGAGAAATAACATAGGGAGTTATTAAATAAATGCTTGCCAGGGCCCAGTCAATTGTTAATATTCTACCACTTTGAGGCATATTTATTTATTTTCTTGATGCATTTGTTTGCCGGGGTGGATGTTGTTTGACTTTCAAGGCTTCAACGCAGGGAAGGATGCGTCGGAACGATGTGGTGCGAAGGAGTTGGCAAGCCGATTATGATTTGCCACCACACAAGTCGAGGTCAGTCGCGTTTTATGGAGGATTTCGTCGCGGGACTTTGACTAACGTGTCAAATTGCCAGCAGGACACTCTGCCGACCCGGATCCTGGGACAATTTCGCACGGTCGGAAGGGCAATACCTGGCTACGCCTGGCCCACGCAGAGCTATCCGTGCGGGGTATCCTGGCCAGGATCGGGATCTCAAGTCCCTCCAGACACTCGGCTCATTAAGCGTTTTTCGGGCTGGCGCCTATCCCGTAGCGTTCTCTCAGTTTGGTGGCTTTGCAATTAACTGCATTGTTTTTGGCCAAGACGCACGCGCAAGGAGTCTTGTCCCTTTTTCGAAAACGGACTCTGCTGCGACACTCGCTGCGTTTTTCACATTTTTCACTCCTTTGCAACGGAAATCTAATCGCGTTTTTTTTTGCTATTCTGTTTTCCTTATCCACCCGCTGGTTAATTGTCGGGCAGGTCGCAAGACATTTAAACGCCAATCTCCAACATATGGCCAAGTTTCTGCCAATCGACTAACTGTCGGCCAACGCCCCACTTTAAGTTGGCCAAAACATGTGCAGGACAAAGTGCTCCTGTGGAAACGCCTCCGCTCCACAAAATACTTTATTGATTTGGAAAAACCTATAAAACAAAAACTGCCAGA
Source organism: Drosophila varians (assembly GCA_018150405.1). NCBI lineage: Eukaryota > Metazoa > Arthropoda > Insecta > Diptera > Drosophilidae > Drosophila > Drosophila varians. Next base: position 7,551,048 of record JAECWK010000015.1, read on the forward strand.
ACTGCCGAAAATCAAAGACACACATTCTACCTGCCGAAGGACCAAGGACCGATACAATCCTGTGCACTTGAACTAATTGACAATTGAAAGGTGAGAGATTGCAGTTAGCTGATAGGACCAACGGACTTTGGCTGCTCTTTTGTGCCCCGAATTTATTGCATTTGTAAGGCCTTTGTTTCCCGCAAAGGTTTCCCACTGATCGCACCAAAACAAAGTGCCAGTTTCTGGCTCTGACATGGACTATTAATTTGATTTTTATGTGCACTTGCTGCTCTCGGCCCACGCTGCCGTTTTATGGCAGTTTAATATTTTTGCGCCTCGTCTTTGTTCACCAAGAAGCCACACAGGGACCTCCACGAGGTTTAACTATACATGCTCTATATACAAAGGCATATTAACCTCTTCGAAGCGACCTACTTGTGTATATGTTGGGGTTACTTGCTTGTAACTCGATCGCTTTTTGGCAACATTTGTTGTGTTGCATGGTGCTACGTGCCTCCAACACTGGAATCTCCTCAAGTGCCCATTGATGTGAGCTTCCTGTTGCTCTCCCGGCTACCGAAAGGATGAAATGCGTTTTTAATGTGGGAATATTGTGGCGCAAAATGTATCGAGTTTAACCTGGTTCCTGTGAGTCCCGGTAAGAAAATGTCAATAAAACCATGAAGGACCAAGTTCATTAACATTAAGAAGGATTGCTAAACGCAGATAAACTCTAACAATTATATTTATTTTGTTTCTTGGGAACATACTTAATCATTTAAAATTCTAAAGACCACTTGTAACTAGCATCTGCTGTGCAGAAAAAAAGAAAATAATTGCAAAGCCGAGCTTGCCCTTTTAGAGTGAAAGTTTCCACTAGAAACAGTTGCCATATGGCACCGCCTGCAATAGGTCCTGCCACCCACCCAGGTCCTAGTCTGTTTCGAAAAATAATAATTGCAACATTTTCTCGCTAAGCACAACCAGGAGTACACAGTCCTCCCGTTGGAAAGTCACACATGGGCGGCACATTTGGGCGGCAAACCAGGAGTCAGTTGGTCACTTTTATGGGTGAATTACCAAATCGCAAGGAGGGCGCAGCATGAAGTTCAGAGCCAGGATATGTTATTGTTATTTCACCCACCCATGTGTGGGCCAGATGAGACATGGTTGAAAATATCCTTGCGTGCGTGACCGTTACTAACAGGACCGATGACTCAGTGCTATAACGAAATATACTGAAATATATGGCAAGGATATGGCTAGGATAAGGGCGAGGGTGTTGAGGCGCGCGTCAGTTGGTCTGCAAGTCCTAACCCTTAAATGCAGCCGGCAAACGCAGGACTCAAAATTCAAGTCTCAAAACTCCCTCGCTTTTCAAACCACCCTGTTCTAGTTTAAAAACAGCACCTAAAACGGCGGCTGTTGACTCGCCCACATTGCCCAATGGCTGTTATCCTAGAAATATTCTCGTTTTAATTGTTATGCTGATGTTGGCACGAGCCACTATCTGAGTGGCATATGTCCTGGCAACAACAATGAACGATAACAACAACATTAGCGGGCATATTCGTGCCTAGTGTCATTGACTGGAGCTGCTGTTTTTATTTTTTTTTTTGGCGCTCAATTCCCTATGCAGGAAAACTCGCTGCCCTCGGGGGTTGTCGCTCAGGAAAACTGTTAGTTCTTAAGGTTCCTTCACAGTCACCGTCACCATCACCGACACCGCCACCGCCACCACCATCACCATCACCGCCAACGGAACCACCAACAACTGCACCACCGATCACCAGAGCGCAACCAAATTATGCTCAAGTTGCTGCAGCGCTTGGCTGACTCCTGTCTTTTGGCCCGGCCTTTGGCGCTGCCTTCAACTTTGACTTTGGATTCTACTTTTACCTTCTACTACCACGACCTTTTGGGCCACATTTCGTGGAGTGGAGTGGGTAGTAGACACACAGGAATAGGAATGGGCTGGGAGCACGCGCTTCCACATCCATTTCCTCAACTTCCTTGTGAGCACCCAAAATGTAATGAGTTGGCCATGTCAGGTGCTTGAACGTTGCACTGAAGGAAATAAATAAAAGGACTACCTATAGGTTTGGGTTTATTTATTAGGTAAAAAGGTTTTTGGATTCATGAAATTATTAGTTTGTTGTAATTTTCCGAATACACTTAATTCCATAATCGTTTAAATAGTATTCGATCTAAAGTCTAAAAATTATTAATTGATATAAAATATATTATATTCTATAATGAAGGATACTTAGTAATTTCTAGAAATTTTCTTCACTGCATAAATGAAATGACCCCGACCGCGAATGAGACCCCAACCCTCAATGGGCCAAGAATTTTCTTATTTTCTAGCTCTCTCTCTATCACCCACTGTGTTGCCGACTCTTTCAGGCGCGTAATTACAGAGCCCAAGCTGAAGTTTTTCCTTATGGGCCTGGCCAGGTCAAAGAGCCACGGCGACATCCATTCTGGAGCGGTGCTCATTAGACCAAAGCGTTTCCAGGCCCAGTTTCTAGAGGGTGCATAGACATCTGTAGCGATAGCGTAGCACGAGCTATGTCCTTATGTTTAGCGCATTTCGTTGTAATAATTTGAAATTTTGATCAGGTGTTTCTTTTTATGCATTCTGGCTTTCTTCCACCACAGTGGATAGGGAAGTTGGGCAGGGGTGGGGTTCAAAGGGGAACTACTAGTAGCGTTGAGAGTTGCCGAACCGTGTAACGCAACTGCAAGTGCCTTTCTTGGCTCAAAACGCTCAAAGTCGGGAAGCAAAAAGCGCGCAATTTCGGTTTATTTTTTGACCTGAGCTATTTAGCATTTGAACCGTATCGTGGGGGGATTTACCCCAGTCTATAATGTCTGATTTCGCAATATAGCGCAGGTGTTTCCTGTTTCTCAACATCGTGAAATATCCAATTTCTTAAGATAATGTCCACACAACACCCATTTCTCAAACTCAATCTGCGTCGCCCACTCTTATTGCTGCAATCTCTGGGGCACTCCTAGTTGCTCTTTGGCAACACGCCAACCTGATCCTCCTGCGTCGGCTCCAATCTTCAGAACTTATTGAGCAATTTTTGGGCGGCAGTCAGTGCATAAATATATGGTTTCCAAGGGGAGTCTGGCTGAGGGCAGACGATGAGTGCAGTGCGAGTACTAATGAGTGCCAGATCAAAGTCAATTTCGGGGCCCACGTATAGTCACGCAATATTGTGTGGAGGCAGGATGCCAGGATCGGCTCAGATTGGGGAGCGTCAGTTTGGAATCCAACGCAAATTATTTGCCAACTTGCCCTTACCGAAGATGTTGTGGAATTTTAGAAACGCCCCAGCAATTGTAAAGTTCGATGGGGGGGGGCACATAAATTCTTTTTTTTCTTTGTTTTCAAGGGATCGAAAATATAAAATAAGAATATGATCTTCTATTAGTATTTTAGGGTATTATTTCAAACGACTTTTCAATATAGGAAAGGATGCCGTCTTAATTTGTTTTTGCAATTGTACCAAGTTCCTTTGTTATTTCGCAAAAAGACCACCAAAGCGTGCAGGGCACGTACCTACAAAATTATGATCACGGCAAATTGAGTTCTGGCTGAATGGAGTTTTGAACTTTGGGGAGTGCTGTCGAAAATTGCCGAAAAATGAGCCAAAAAATCGTGCATATGCAAATCGAAGCTCAACCGCAGACAAGGGCAAGGCAGGGCGAGGCGCTGCACTGCGGTCGAGGAGTCCTGATATGGAAACTGATCCGCTTAACAATATAGTGCAAACAAGACGGGAAAGTGCATCAAAAGCAGAAACCCGTGGGACAATGGCCAATGGTCAGTTGAAAGCCTTGCAAATGGTCGGGGGAAAAGGTTAAGCGGTCCTGTTCGGTAAAACAAACAACTCCGAGACAGGACAATAGACCGACTACGGGTTCTGGCCTCTCTAATGCAATTAAAATTTCAAATTTTTTGTGTCGTAAGTCAAATGCGGATCGAAGCGTAACCCGTTGGTCAAGCCAAGTGTTTGTTTAGTTGCGGTCAGTTGCGTTTGCTCAAAGGATCAGCGGATATTGTGTAACCGATCCCATCCTGCCGCACAGAGGAGGGGTCAGCAAATCGCGTTAGGCCATCAAAATGTTGAAATTAAGCGTTAAATGGAAAAACAAAAGCTTAATCTCAAGAACAAGGCAATGAAAAGACAAACTAAGCGGCGCACAAAGGAAATATAATTACATAAAGCCTCGGGCACAAAGCATTGGGCACTGGCCATCGGGGTCACTCATGCATTCGCGGCAGGGCAGTTGCAGGGGTTGCAATGGGTTCAAGATGGGTGGGTCGCCGTCTCCCGGAATTCTCGAATATGCCTTGGCCGGGGTGGACACTTGAACCCGTTGTCCGGCCAACGGCGCATTTGTGGAAGCGGCAACCGGTTTCCGGCCACCGCCTTGGCAACTTTTCAAACTGCGGTTATTTGCACAGTTTTGACGCTGGCCACGTAATGAAGATAAACGATTTACAATCAAATTTTATTGTCTTTACACCGCCAGATTGCGTTACTCGAGTTGCGCGCTCAAGGAGCTGGTCAGGGATATTAATGATTGGCTGACCACCACCAAGGACTAGAGGTCTTGGGTCCTGCGGGACCCTACGAATATGCATTTAAAAAGGTGTCTAATGCGCAAAATCCTGTTTCGGCCAGCAACCAGCATGTTCGTCTGAATTATTGAAAAGATTTTAACGGTCAAGGATACGCATGTACCACAATTTTGATTCGTCAAGGATACCTATTTTTTCTTATTGATTTCTTCACTATATTTAATTTATTTAAGATGTTAAAACATACATTATTGTGTACAATAAACAGTGACGCCAAAATAAGATATTCCTTGTGTTTGATTTTGGAATTAGCGGAAAGGATCTAATGATTCAACTAAACACGTTTAAAAGTATCTACATCCTGATTTTGTGTCCTGATAATCGTGACTTCCGCATTTCTAATCAAGAAGCAGTTTCTCAATCCATTTCCCAATAAGGACGTTGAATACGTAAATTTACGTATAACTACGTTTTAAAGGATCTAAAATTTCTATTTACAGAATGGTTCTGAAAAAAATATGGCGCAGAGTTGTGTAAAATAAACAGTGTGTAGCTGTAAACTAAATGTAAAAGATACGTAGATTTTATGTAAAGATACTTTTTGTTTATCGGTGTCAAAGATACTTTTTATCGGTATTCAAAAAGGACTCTCCTATGGGAATATATTGCAGCGCAAGCAATTGTTTTAACAAATAAAATATATAATTAGTTTTATCTTTATATTTATCAGGAATTTTATTAAAAATTTAATTAGTTCTGAATGTAATTGTTAATGACCAAAATATTTCAGCATAAAAACGAGTATTACAAAAGTAATTATAAAAATAAAAAGAACACTTTAATGTATGATTTATGGAGGGAAATAATTTAAGTTTTATGTTGCAGCTTAAAACAAATATAATTTAAAATATATGCATAACTTGGATATCTTCTCGAAATAATTTTTGGGTAATTTTAGTTATATAGAGTGATTTATTGAAAGGCGATTCCTGTTTGAATTTATAAACTGCTTTTAAAAATTATTGTAATGGATATACGATAATCATTATATCATTATGATAGATATATTTCTGAAATCTTAAATTGTTTTAAGAGCAAAACTTTTAAGATTTAAGAACATCTTTACAGATTTATCAAAGTATTTATATACCTACCTAGAACTCATCCAATTTATGGTTTTATGAAAGAAAGGTCTATAAGACGATTATGTCTGCGTAAAATCAATAAAAGCAATATCAAAATGTAATAAATCAGAACCAAACATATCGAACAGGTCTTTATGGGCATTCAAAAACCAATTTATTTTTATGAATTTTTATCTGTAGCTCGAAATCTTTATGATGAAATCGAGCTTGCAATACTCGTCAATTAATTTCAGGACTCTCGTGCAAGAGGGCAGTTTGCAGAGCGATTGGATCACATAATGCCATCCTTAATTGCAGGGAACTTGCCGAAATTGTGGGTAATGAGGAGTAGACCTCCTCGCGCATTTATTTTTGCAACCCTCCGGGACAACCCCAAGTTGATGCTGATTTTTAAATGGGGTTGATGGGGTCGCCCCTATGGAATAACGTATGGCGTGCTATTTTGCTTACGCATCGATTGGCATCTAACTTCAATCAGGACTCCAGCTTGGGGATCTCCCAGGAGTGTCCCATGCTGACCCATGCCAAAAAATAGTTTCAACTAATTCTGCTCATTCGGAAACCAGGACCACTTAAAAGCCCCAGCCCCGAGAATTGTCTGGATCCCAGTCCGAGTCTTGTCTCCCCAAAAGGGTTCACAGAAAGTTGCTGCCTTTGACAAACGAAAACATTTTTATTAAAATTATATTGCTTACTCAAAGTTGAGCAACGGGTGGCTCTGTGGTTTCCTTTTTTCCGGGTACAGGCGCAACCCTTGAGGCCTTTGTCTATGCTTGAATTATGGGAATTCCCCTGCATCTAACCACTCTCCAAATATATTAATATGCAGCGCAGTCTAGCCGCAAAATTTTAATCCTTTTAAGTGAGACCAGCAAGGGGGCAGAGTTTTTGGCGAATCGTTTAATCTTTTTATTGAATTGCCTCCGGTTTTTTTGACAATCGAAAGGATATCTGGGAGTCAAGCTCACATCTGTTTGGCGGGCATAAATCTAATTTTCAATGGCTTGTATGTGACCCCCACAAGTCCACCCGTCTTTGCGTATGCAAATCGTCATTGGTTTACTGTTGTCATAACAATTCCATTAACAAGGACTGCTTGTCTGGTTTGAAATATTTATGAGCTTAGGAAATTGAATTGAATTATTTAGAGCGACAAAAAAGAAGGCCCCCTAACTCACATGACGATTCTATCGGCATCAATATCAGCATCACAGCATCAACGAAATGGATTGGCAAGAGTTTCTTTCCATTTTCATTTGTATAGCCTTTCCTATTCTTGGCTCGCAAATTGCTGTTAAATGTATTTTATTTGGCCGACAGGCAGATCAACCAATCAGCTAAATAATGGAAATATTTTTGGGGAAATACCCCAAAACCACACAAAATGCAGTGTGTCTGGCCTGGTCGACGCCACACGCACCATCGAGCATAATAAATCCGATTGGTATCTGCTCCGGCCCGAAATTTGGGTGGTTGACATTTAAATTAACACCGCACCGCATGGTGTGGAGTTGATTGAAGTCCAAATGGCATTCGGTGGTTGAACGTTGTCCTGTTGAGTCCTTAGTCCTCCGCAGATAATAAACAGTTTTTGGTTTTGACATTTAGTTTTATTTTCGCTGTAAATTTTCATCGATACAAATGAAAATGGAAACTTGAGTATAACTATCGTACTATTCAATTTCGTTTAAATTACATAATATTAAACTATATGTTTGCCATTAATTTTCTCTCTGCTTTAGTTTCATCTTTGTTTGCTTCTTATTTGTTTCCCTCATTTGTCTAGTTGGTGTTTGTTTGTAGTTTTTTTTTTTTACAGAATTCAATAAGCTTCGAATTGAAGTAAAAAGAAAGTGGACTGAAGAATACAATGGGCTCGGGATTTATTTTGGGGTGGAGAAAGGGACAGAGGGAAAGCCGGGCTCGAACACAACAGAAATGCAACGATAATACAGCAAAGTACATACGTATAAAGTTGACTAAACCGATCCACGTAAACTAATAATTTAAATTAGAGACTGCGTTAGAAGCTGGATACCCGGAGCCAGCCAACAATTATACGATTCGTGTGTATGTGTGTGAATATTTCTCCATGTGTGAGTGTGATTGAGTGTGTGTTTGTGAGGGAGATGATGTGTGCTGCCTTGGCAAAGATCCATCAAGATTTCCTCGACTGTCTGTTGGTCAGTTAGTTGTTGCCATCTTAGCAGCCGCTGGCATAATGGAATTGGATTAAGTGTTAGCAAATTTTGAATATGATTTCTTCAGATCTTAAGGGCGCAGGACCTAATCCTTGCGCACCGGACGCTTGCGTGTTTTTGTGGTAGTTTCCTTTAAAACAAGATTTATGGAATCAAAAAATAAAGGAGCAATTTTTAAACACCTACCTCAGTCTGTGCGGGCTCTTCGGGAGTATCCTCCTGTTTGGTCTCCTCGCTATCATCTAAATCAGACTTTTTGTTCTTCTTGGGACTAGCGGACAGAGGCGTGCTCTCCTTGCTTGAATCCCCAGCAGCCCTCTCGCCCGATTGATCGCTATCCTCCTCCTCGGCCTCTGGTTCTGGCTCATCATCCGGCACAGCTTCATCGGATTTCTTGGCATCAGCGGCACCTCGCTTTGCAGCAGCATCCTAAGGGCCACATAAAATATTAGAAATATAATAAGAACAAACACTTATGAAATTCCAAGAAAAAGCTACTTTACCTGACTCTTAGCTTTACCAAATCTAAAGTAGATGGCGATGACCACCAACGCCACAATGGCCACCAGGCCAATGCCCCAGATCGAGGGATAGGCCTTGGCTAGCTCGACTAACTTATTCACGACTGATTCCTACGAAATGAGAAAGCCAAAAAAATAGCAATAGCGATTACGGGTGCAAGTGCAAGGCAAATATGATTGTGTTTATGTAGAGTGTCTTCTCAATATATTTAACTAAATTTAGCAGCGAAAGATAAGGCACATGGGCCAACCTCTTTGGCGCGACGGTACAGATAGAAGACATAGCAACTGGCCGGAATGAGCAGGTACACGAAGTACAGGGCCCACCAGCCGGGCTTGTAGTTCATGCGGCGCATCAGGCGATGCCAGAAGGTTTTCTTCGGATCGAAGTAGATAGTTTCTCCATTATGTGTCTATGTTTTTATGTGAAAGGAAATGGGAAAAGGTTATACTTTAACTTACCGATTCGCGGTCAATATAGCGACGCTTAATATCAAAGCTGTTGGCCGCGAATTCACGGGCCACATCCACATCGTCCGTAATAATGAGATTGTCAAAGAGAATATCACTGGACATGGACCACAGTTCAAGGCCCACAGCGCTCTGAAGAGGAAAGCTTAATAAAATCGGATGGGTTTACTGTGCAGAAAAACCACTCACAATGGGTGTCATTTGGAATGGTTTGAGATCCTCGAAGAAGTCCGGGTTGGCAATCTTCCTAGGTGCCCACTTCCCTTGATAGTTGGGGTTATCGATCATGGGTGCACGCCACTTGCCCTTGTAGTTAGGGTTTGGAATGAGTGGAGCCTTCCACTTTCCGCAGCCAGCAGCTTTTTCACAGACCGGATTATCCACCAACGGAGCCTCCCACTCACCATCAATTTCGGCATCCCAATCCTCGGGTTTGCTGGCCGTGGGGTCAAAGATCATTTCTGGCTCATTCTCCAGCCAACCATCAGGCATGACGGCATTAGTGTCGGGCAATTGGGGTGGAGCATCCTCATCCCAATCGTCAGGCTTCTGTGCCGCCGGGTCTGGTATCTTCTCACGTTCATCCCATGATTCGGGTTTGTGGTCATTGGGGTCATCGATCTCAGCCGGCGGATTAACTGCAGGCTTAAAGTCGGTCAACAGTGAGCCTTCGTTGATAATTTTGTGGTCCACACGAATCTCGAAGCTGTTGTCGGGGCGCACCACCAGCTGGTAGAGATGAGGCAGCTTGTCCTTGAAGGGTTCCTCCAAGCGGTTCCTAAAAGTAAATGACCGAAAGGCTGTTAATTATCGGGGAATTATAAATAGAAGACTCCTTATCTACTCAAGAAAAATCGACAGACTTCAGAATAAAGTCCATGACAGTGACGATACGCCATTAAGGGGGGTTAAAATTAGCAATTGAATAAAATCAAGCCACGTAAGGAGTCAAAAGTATAACTGATAACGTTTATAAAGCATAATGTGATTTTTACTTTGCCAAAACTTACTTGGGCTTGTTGCAGTGCTTCTCGGTGATGGTGCCATTAATTGGATTGACATGCCGGAATATAAAGTGCATTTTCACATCGTTCCCGCACTTGTCCGGTCCAAACATGATGGTGTAGGGTGTTTTGTCATTGAACTACAAATAAACATATTCGGGGGTTGTTTATGGTCTAGCCAGCAGTATGTTTTGGGGGGCAATGGCCCGCACTTACGGTTGTGAGTTCTTCCGTCTCCTTTCCGGCGGACAGAAGCTTTATATACGAGCCACCGCACTCCTGACCCTCCTACAAAAACGAAATGGAGAAGAGATAGTAAAAGAAGTGGGTCAGTAAGCGGGTATTAATTGGATTTGCCCAGCGGCTGATGCAATCCGAGTGTTTCAGCGGTTGAGCGGGTCAGTGGGTGGATGGGTGGTGATAGTACCTGCAACGTGACCTCGTACTGCACCACTAACGGCTTGTCTTGTTTGAAATCGAAAGGCTGGCGCAAACGGGAGGCAATAGCCGCATGCTTGGCCTTCGACTTGAGTACCAGACCCAGGTCGTTCGCCCAAACGATGCGCTGCGGTGACTCCCAGTTCCATACGCCATCATATTTCGATATCTCTTCAGCAATGTCGTCCTTCTTGGCTTGCGACAGGACCCAGTTCTTCCTAGAGGTTTCAACATCGTCAAAATGATCTGCAAAGTGGAACTTCTTGCGATCGATCACAGGACTCTCGTAGGCCAAGTTCTCATCGGTGTTAGCGGCGACCGGTTCCTCCTGAAAGATATGTCCAAAGTTTAAACATTAGATATGGTGCGATAAAATCAGAAACACGCGGTATTCGTCGAGTGAATGAGATAAAAGATACTGATTTTTAAGTAGCAACCAGCTACAGGTGGGGTTAAATAAATAGTGTCCAAGGGCAGGTTTTCTCCAACATTATACTTATTAAATTAAATAAGATTATGAACAATAAGTTTTCTTAAGTGATAGACTAAAACCATGAAGTTTTAGTTAATGGGTTTTCATTTTTGTAGGTCATGTGGGGCCACTACTTTTACGACCCAGACTGTGTGTAAACACTTTCCTCAGCTTTATCACTGGAAAACTCACTCACGAGCATGCTAATTGTGGGTCATAAAAATCAAAACGCCGGCCTCCCCACCTGCTCCTCCCCCTTTTGGCAACCGACCAGCTCAGGCTCCAACTCTCACCCCTTACCACATGCTCTTCTAGTAGCTTCTGCCACTGACGTGTACTTTTTTCGTTTTTTTTATCGCAACTCACCGGCACATCTTCTACAAAACCGTCCTCGAAATCGTCGGACTCCGCCGTTGGATCTGCGGCTTTAGCCCCCGTGGCGGCATTGAGCAGCAAGCAGGAGGCCACTAGCAACGCCAGCGTTGCGCCTTGGCCCATTTTCCACGGCATTTTTGCTGTGTTCCTGTGTTTTCCTAGTTGTAGGCTGCGTTTTCCGGCGACTGAAAAATCACGAATAAGCGAGCAGCGGGGAACGCGTTGCGCTGCTTTACACCAGTTGCCTCGTTCTGCGGGGGCTTGAACAACGAGAATATAGATCTGGCACAACGAACTAAATTGTAATTGCTCTAAATTAAATTAAATAATTTTTGCTTCTCTCGCTGGGCCTACTCAGTGTTGTCAAAAGTGGGTGCGTTAGGGTTGTTGACAACCAAAAAGTTATCGATATACACGACTTGGTATTTTCTTTGGTATACGATGATATTATCGTAGGGCGAAACCAGCTGTTTGTCTTGACAGCATAAACAAATGCTTAAATATAAAAGAACATTACCAAAGAATCAATGACAATTCCAATAAAATAATTTGTTAATGCCCGAAGTTTAAGCGCCAACTTAACGGTATTTATTTTTAGGATATGGTAACATTAGTCCTCTTTCTTTTTCTGGCTCTCTTTTAGTCTCATTATCCTGCGATCCTAAAGGATCATTTTAAATGCTACGATTCAGGGATTTTTTTAGTTTTTCCACCTGGCTTTTGCTTTTCTTTGTTTTACTTTTAAAGACGCAGAGGGCTTTGATTAATAACTTTGCTTTTGCTAATCTCTGATTAGTTTAACGTTAATAACTATTTTAAGGAAACATATTTTTAAGTAGAGGTATTGTTCTATGCAATTCCGACGTTTAGTTATATAGACTTCACAAATTTAGACCCATAATATGTTTTTCTATTGAAACATTGTCCATTTATTAACCATGTATCTGATTCGAAAACAACCCATAGCATACAAAAGAAAAGCGGCAAGTTGGCAATTATTTTAAAAGCTCGGTGGCTCAATTAATGCTCCACCACTGCAATTGCCAAGCCCCCCAATAAACTTGATGGTTCGCAAAAGTTTTAAGCCCAAACACCCCCACTCACGCTGCCGTGGAAAATAAAGTGGCATGCATTTGAGCATAAAATTATAATAAAAATGCCTGGCTTATTGAGAGAGTTTGTTTGTGTTTGTGTGGCAGGGCTGATCGAAGTGGGTGGAGCGGGGGATCTGCCTTGGCCCACAGCCTTTAACTGTGGCAACTTATGTATCTGTGGCACGCGCATCTCCTGTTCCTTCACTTCTATAGCTGCCACTGACAGTTTTCTTGTTTTTTTTTTTGTTTTTGTTATCGCAACAACAATTGTTTGAAACTGCATACAAAAAGCTTTCTGTTTAATGGAATATTTAACACAATTTAAAAACTTTTTTTTTCTAAAGACAAACAAAGACTCGCAGCACACATGCCGATGGGTGGGTGGTGTAAAACGGGTGGACAGAGGGGGCTGGCAACTTTTACTGAAGCGTCGCAGAGGGAAAAACTAAAATTACACACTCAAGCACACTTCTTTTTTTTATGGAAATTGTGTAATGACAGTTAATGAGGGTACTACATAAACAGACACAAGAGCACCTTTTAAAGATGCATATCCTTGAAAGAAACGTACACAAATGTCCGTATTTGTATGTGAGAGGATCTTGCCTCATTCCTGGCATTTCTAGCACCTGTGTATAATCAGCCAGTGTTGTCAAGTCTTGTATTAACAACGGGGCCAAGCTACCAACACTTGCGCTCTGTCCCCCATCGTGGAACTTAAAATGGCGGCGGTCTTGCACACCATATTTGTTGTTTTAATTCTTGTTAGCTTATCGCAAAGTTTGAAGAGATAGAATTCAGTAGAAATTACCATAGCCCAAGTTTCAAACTCCTGGCTAATTTAGAATAACGTTTACTCAGCACATAAATACACGAAACTTGTGCTGAAATTGGGAGCGAGGGAAGCAGCCAGATCCCATTGTGCTCCTATTTTAGAACAGCAGCTCTTGTCTACACGAATTACTCAAAAAACATACTTAACACACTCACCATCTAGCCGGTGGCATTAATGCAGGGGACGGAAGGGTGAGTAGCACGGGTGGCAAGGATCTGCGAGAACGGTACATCAATGTTGATGGCATACCAGAAAACTTTTGTTCTAAGCTTTTGGACAGCACCGGCAAAATCTCAAACATTTTCACCTGCAAGCAAATAGCGGAAGGGAGGTGTTTTCTGTATTGCAGGAGGCCGGCCACGGGGTGGCGGTGTATCCATGTGTGAGAGAGTATCAAAACATATAAAGGAAGCGCCGCTACAAGCGCACGAGTTCAACTTAGTGTGTACTTAACTTCCGTTACATGGCCATCACTACTCCTACAACCGACCTCACACTCTTAACACACATCCTTTCACACGCATGGACAGCACCACACATAAGCAGATGCACTGAAAACATTTAAAAATCAAAATAATTGAATATGTCCACCTAATACTAAAGTAAAACTTGAACTTCTGACAAGCCTTTCAAATAAACAATTAATTTGACTGTGTGAAATATTTTATAGCACACTTATTGGGGATAAAAGAAAGATTTTCTCGTGTAGGTGTTTGTTTGTTTATGCCAAAAGTGTTGTAAAGTGCGGCGCTTTGTCGGCAGGAAACGCTGAAAATTTATTACCGGACAATTTTGCCGAGGGGCATAAAAAAGAAAGCCCCACCGAAAAGGGTAGGGGCAATGGCCGCCGCGGGGAAAGGCTACGGCTCCACATACACAAGCGCACTTTTACACATGCATATGCATAGTTTGCTGGCCGTAAGTGTATGCAAACATGCCTAAAAAATCTGGTACATTCCACGGGGGTAGAGGAAGTGGACGGACGGGGCAAATGTGTAAGCAGGCGGGCCATTTTCCATTAAAAATTCAAAATGCCCGGCGCCCAGCCTGCCATTAACACCCAACCATGGAGTGTGCGAATATCTGTGTGTGTGTGTGTTCTTGAAGGGGGAACTTCTTCAGCGCCAGCCTTCCCTGCCTTCCTTTTCCTTCCATTGCTTTGCTTTCAACACCTGGTTTTCTCACCTCACGCCCGGCCGCTTTCTATGTTCTCTATGGCTGTGTTTGCTGAGGAATTTGCAGCGCCGCCGAAACTGAATTGATTTGTTATTCATGTTTTCTGACTTATGGCCAACACTTTTGGCTTTCCACCTGCCTTTCAATTGGCGCAGCCAATGGCGCCGACTCTTAGACCCAGGCTAAAAATAGTAAAAATTTAATTTGGCCAGGAACGGAATCAAAATTGTGGAGTTTGCTTGAATATTATTATTTTATATAAAACATAGTATAATATTTTTTGAAATAGTTAATATTATAGCAAAAGACTGAAACTAAATGGTTGCATACAATTTTATTCTTAGTATTTTATTAAGACTCAACCTGCCCTGTTCTTTTTTAATAGCTTTGTGTGGGTTGCTTTCGAGTCTCTGGCTGGGCTTTTATGTTTATTAAATTGCCGCAAGGGGGGCATTTAGTGCATGTTTAAAGCTAAAGGAATATAAAAACGAAAGCAATACCATAGAGGTTTTTAGCAAAAAAAATGTATTCCACATACACCCTAAATACTATGATTAAATACGACCTACCATGATGGCCATATCTTGGACAAAAATCATCTGATTGTCAAGAGGAAAGTTCACCTGCTAAAAAAATATCTAAAAGTTTTCATTGAATAGGGTATTGGCCGGGAAAGGGGTCCTGTGGTCTGAGTGACTCCATAATTTTATTATTTTATTATGAACGAGGGTCCTTCGAGTGAATCAACATTTCATATTTTATATTTTCACCAGTTCTTAAACAGAATTAAAAAAATTTTCATGAACAAGTTGGTTAAGATGTGCATAATAACAAAAATGTATAATTGCAATTAGTAAATGGTTCTTTAATTAGGCGAACCATTTAGAAATGGAAAAAAGGATTCATTCAGTGGAGTGGCCAGCTAATTCTAAATTCATTCGGATTTCATTTATATTTCAGACCATTAAGTGCCATTCATGGTCATTTGAAGATTGAACGCTCAGCTATTTATCGCATTAAAGAGTCATTCTTTGGGACAAACTTTTGCCAACCAACTAATTTGCAAGGCGGCTGTCTACCTTTTTCCTTCGCATTTACATTTTTCAACTTGACAATTCTTTTTGAGTTGGGGCTTCGGAATCCCTAAATTTTAATCACCTCAGTTGACAAGTCAAGACAAATAAAAGCGGTTCGCGTCACTCCTTTGGTAAGCAATTCGGGCGTGAAACCAGCAAAGCTCCGGGCCAGGATTCCTGTTCTCTTTGCATTGTGCGGTGCAAAATAATAAATCAGAGCATGGGCGAAAATATTTAAATTTAAATGTTCCGGACCCGAATGTAAACAGGGGCAAGACTCTTAGGCTGGCGGTATAGTCACTTTCATTATTGGAAATATAAATCACTTTCGTTGTTGGCCTACACCCTTTGGGTAATGGGTGGCTGGCTTCCAGGATGAGTGGACGGATGGGGGAGGTCGCTTGTTGTTTGTTCCTCTTCTGGTTTTTTTTTTGTTCCTGATTCTCCTGCTTGTTTTCCTTCTGCGGTGAGAGGGCTGCACGATAAAAACAAACAAATTCATAGCTAATAAAATTGCTAATAAATAAACGAGAATGGCGTAAGCGCAAAAAAGGGACACACGAAGCGAAAACAAAGCCGCCGCAAACAAAATACACCAACAAAGAGTACGAAAAATCATCATCAACACACACACACACACACACACACACACACACATACACACTCACCTGGAAAGGATGGGCCGCAAAAAAAAAACACAAAAACAATATAAGGCTCCAACCTGGTGGCCGCATTGACCAACAGCCAGCGGCCATTTTTGGTGGGTGGGTGGTTTCCAGTGGGTGGTGGCTTGGGTGGGGGAACAGGTTAGCAGACATTGCATTAAATAGGTAATGGGATGGCGGGACGGGGAGAGGAGTCCTTGGATTCGCGTGCGCCCTTGCCAAAAAGTACTGCACATTAAAAAACAAAAAGATATTCACGAAACTATCTGAAATATATTTAGTGAATCAAATTAATTAAATTCTTGGTTCGTTTTAGCTTTTTCTAAATCAAAATTGATTTGTGGTATAGATTTATTTACTGTGTAGTAATTTCGGTGTTACTTTTTTATGTTTTTATCCTTACTTTACTCCCGTTAGCCCTTTTGTTGCTGTTGTTATTTGTGGCGCTGGTTTTTGAAAATTTATTACCAGAAACCGCACATGCTTTTTTAACTTTTCCTCACAGCGGCGGTTGCCATAGTTGCTTCCCCACATTTTTTGGCTGGATATTTTTAATCAAAAGAATGTTTGGCCACACAAATCCAATTACATTCTGATAATAAATGCTTAGCCAATGGCCACATTTGTTCTTATGCAAATCAGCCAACTTTATTAGCCCTTTATGGTGTTTTCCCCCGCTTCATGGTTATTATTTATTTTTTCGACCGCAGGTGGCGAAGCATAAAAAGTGTCCAGGCTGCAAAAGTGAGCGTGAAAGGCAGATCAGGGACATCAGGGAACGCTGTTCGGGTCATCATTCCCTGTCTCAGCCCATAAATCTTTGGGATAAAAATCCGCTGAGGGCAGCGAAAGTAGCTAGCCACTTTGTGACCCACTTAGAGTCCGGTTCTTACTCGCCCCAGAAACTGTCTTTCTGTCTGTCTGATTTACAGACTGACTGACTGACTATCCAGGATCATAGAGGTCATAATTCTTGTGCAATTTCAGCTCGCTATGCTTTTGTCCCGGGTTTAATGACAGAGACAGGAAGCCTTAGCGCTTGTCTCCTAACAATTTGCATTTTTATGGAATTGAGACATTTGACGAGCTCGAAAGATGCCCGTAGATTGGATATGAGCCAGAAATTAATGTGCAGCATAAAGATGGCTCCGCCCAGATTGCAGATCAAGCTTTGATGACAAGTTTGGGACGAGTGGGGCCACATAATTCCCTTATTTTAAGCTTAAATACGACCCCAGCGGGCTGTAAATAACAAAAGAGAGAAAAGTCCCAGCTTTAATGCGAAATTAATAAACCAAAATCAGCTGCTAAGCAATAAACTAAACTAACAGAGCCGGCTTTGCCTTAACCCAAAGGCGACCTAAATAAACACACACATACTCCAGCTTATAGCCAAGGTCGTGCTTAGGCGCGCAAATAACCCCAGAGGGGCGGGTCAGTGGGTGGGTGTCGAAAAAACCGCAGGAGCAGAACGGCAAACGAAATGTGAAGGAGCCGACAAAACTAACCAAAGACAAAACAAAACACAGAGTCAAAGGAATAAACCAAGCAAATAATCCTTTAGCCTTAAAAAACCCAAGGAGACAGGATTTAAGAAAAAATAAGTTTGAATTTCGGGCTTTTATAAGATGTACCGTTGCTTGACGATATCAATTTAGGAGAAGAATACTACAGTAATTTCAAGGAATTTCTAGGAAGGATAAATTCTTAAGAAAAAGTGTACATATGGAAGAAGTGTTAATGAGTTGTATTTTAAATATTCCAAAATATGACAACCTTTTTTTGAATATTCGCCAACAAAAAGAATAGGACTGACAAGAAAAGCCAGGCCAAAAGGAAGGGAAAATTCTGGGAAATCCGAGAGGTGAGGTAAAAAAAGGCATAGCTTCCATGTCTATTTTGTTTGCCTTTGTTATGTCAGCCTTCCCTGGGTATTTATTTTGTTTATTTTTTGTTTTGTCCCTCTATCTATCTTTATATATTTTTTTCGTTTGGTTAAAAGTGAACGCAGTAAAAAAAACAAGCCAAAAAAATGCTGGGAAAAAGGAAAAGTCTACACGGCCGCATTATCCTTTGCTTATCGCGATGCTCCCGCGACCCTGAGCGGGGGCTGTGATGAACGAGGGGGCGTGGCCACATCAGCCTTCCTGGCGTCGTCGACTCTTTGAACTGTGTCTTTTGATTTCGATTTTGATTCGGCCAGATTCTTGTTCATCCTCTGCAAACAGTCTGTACATATTTTTGGCATTAATTTGCCTAAGTGTTGTCCTTGTTCGGCGCTTTAAGATTTCTGCTGACGATAAGCGGGCTAATTTTGTGTAATGAAATAAATTAAAAGTCCGTAATAAACACAAACTGTCGGCAATGACGGCAGCAACAATCAGCGGAGTCATAGCAAATGAAGCGTGTGGAGCTGGTATGGTTGGGGCCACGGCCCTAGGGCCAAGGACTCTTTACTGGCTAGGCAAATTGGCTTGTTAATGAATCATTACGTATACGTCACGTTGTGCATGACAAATGATACTGGATAGCGCAATCGTTGATACAGAAAAATAGGATGAATGGGAATGACTTGCAAAAAGGGGTTGTAATAAATGTATTTTTTTTTTCTGTGAACTAAGGTGTGTCGATTCGTAAGGGACCTCTTAATTTTTGAGAAATGATTTTCTTCCCTTAACCAGTTTAGCCTGGATGCATGCTAGTGTTTGGATAACCTAGTTACTGGATTAAGGATTCAAACTTGAAAGATTTCCAGAGAGTTCAGAACTTAAAATCAGCTTAAAGCCTGGAGGAGAGGCTGAAATGAAGTGGGTAATTCAGATGAGAGGCAGGCAGCCAAGATAAACACAAACTATCTTGATGCCTTTAACTACGAATCAGCCGTCTCTTTCCCCACCACACTTTCCCTCTCTCTCTGTCTCTCTCTGTCTCTGTTTTTCACACATACGCATGAGCGCTTGTGTGCACACAATTTGTTGAAATTGGGATCGGCCTTGCTGTCGAATTTTTGGCCAGCGAAAAGAAATGGCCGCCATCTGCATTTCCGGCCAAAGTATTCCCCATGTACACATACGTGCTCGTATGCTAATTCAAAGCCAAACTATAAATTTGCGAGCTGGCCGCATATTAAAACGTTTAATTCAATATGGAAGGCGTTCTGCTATTCAAACTTTGGCCATCGCTCGTGCGGATCGCTCCGGCCGTCCTTCCATCTATCCCTCCTTTTGGTTTATCTGTCTGTGTTTGTTTAGGCCAAAGCTTAGTCAGGAACACATGTGTTTAACCAAAGATACAGTCTCTCGGGAAAGTTTTCTAACACTTTAATTACATTCAAGGCGGAAGTTTTTGTGGTAAAGCTTTTTAAATAAAAAAAAATAATAATAGTGGTTCATAAATAATCTTTTAGTAAAAGTAGATCTAAATCGGGGATTATAATATTTTCAGGGATTGTAAACTTTTATCCATCAGTGTCGGCGGCAGGCGTGTACTCAAGTGGCATCCACTTGTCTTCGCCCTTTGGCTGTGCCGGCATCTGCCAACGTGCCGCCGCCCCTCGTCCGCTTATAATCTCATCTGCGACACTCGTTGAACTTGTCGCCATTTAGTTAAATCAACAAAAATAATTTTGTCCAAAGGAGGGTCTTTCCCCACACACATCCTCCTCCGAAAACTATCTGCCACACAGAGAGAGGGCTCACGTATTCCAGTCCGGACGGAAGTCGGAAGTCGGGTATATCTTGTCCCTCGCTCCTGCCACATTAACGTGACTTTTGCAGCGCCCAGTTTTATCAGCATAATTTAGTTTGGGCCAACAGACAACAGTGAACGGACCAAGGACCCTGGACCAAGGACTACTGGACTTTGGACCCGTTCAGCTGCGGCCTGCGGTTCACTGCATTAGTTATAGCCCCCTTTGTGCTAACTTATACGGTTTGGAGGTTGAGAATATTACACAGGGTTCACAAAATCGGCTTTAATTAAGCTACGGCTGCTGCTGTCGTTCTGACGCATGAAATATTAAAGTCTTGCACGATATGCGCAAAAAATAATAACAAATTCCTCAACATGCACAATTCTGTAATTCAGTTCCGTTGGCTGGCAAAAGGTCGATTTTGTTTACCACCCATTGAGAGTTGATTGCACACAGAGAAAAATGGATTTTTATTATTAAAAATGTTGTATTTTAGTTTATAGTTGAGCTACTGATCGATTATATAGTTTTTCCATGTTAAATTAATTCAAATTTATTAAATTTATGGCTAATTTTTCTCCGTGTCTTTGGCATAAACAGCAATCATCTTTGTGAAACTTTGTATTTTTGAAGTAGTTAATAAGTCCACCTGGTGCTGAGGGGCTTACAGTGCTAAAGCAGCTCCAAAGTGCAATTCGGAAAGTGGAAAAGCGCAAAAGAAATTCTGCTTAATACGCCAAGCTATGGACTCAATTGGTAGCCCCTTAAAGCCAAAGTAGAGTCGCACAAGTTGGTTAATAAAATCGCAGAAGAGTGTTAATAGGCTTCTCTGGGAAAGGAAAAAGGGAACGAAAAAGGCAGTGACACAACCAAGATGAGATGGAAATGATTTCAATGATTACGGCCTTTCTTGGCGCAGCAATTAGGTTGTGGCAGCCAAGTCCTTGCCACTCATCGAAGTCGAAGTCCTGGCGATGCACTTGGCAGTGCTGACCTCATAACAGCTTCAATCTTGCACCATGCTTATTAAACGTTTGTCCTGCGGCCAAATCCTTGCAATTTCCAAGCTCAGCCTCCCAGTTTTCCGCACCTCCCGAGGCCCTCATTCATTTCTCCCGCAACATGTTGGTCGGATGCTAGAGCCAAAACTGTTGCGGATCGGCTTTCGCGTAATTAAAAATTGCGGCTACCGTTGGCCAGCCGACCGTGCAACTGCCACGGCCCCGCTCTTTAGGGCTATCCACTTTCCCGCAGGAAGAGCGGCAAAAGGATGGCTGTGTTGCCCCTCCTGTGGTGGGTCCTTTTTGCTGACGCTGCCCTTAAATGCGCTTTTTAGTTTAGACCAATGTAAGAGGTTTTAGCTTGCAGCGGGTGTCCCTTCGCCGCCCCGCCCTGCCACGTTGAATAATTTGCTTGCGCACAGCAAACTACAAAAAAAATGGAAAGAATATTTCAAATTAATTAACGCTAATGAAAATGTTTAAAACTTGAAAGTTGCAGCCAGCCGAGTGAGTGGGAAAAAAGGGGGAGACGGGAGTGCGGAGTCGATGGCCAACGGGTAAAGAGTCCTTACTAAGGACTGCAACTAACTTGGCTTGTTTGTTTGCGCGTCAGACAACCCGGCAAGCCTTGCAACCAAAGTAACTTTTTCCTTCGGTTGTTGTTTACTTACGTTAACAAAAAAAAAATATGAGGGAGATTTAAAGCTGCCTTCGATTTCGAATTAAGAGAAATTAATGTTAAATGTTTAATAAAATAACGTTATTTTTTTCTCTGCACATTCCCCATCCTACAACCAATAGTTGCGGTTCGCAAATAAAGCTTAAACTTATTTTTGCACAACTGTTGCACAATCGAACAGAAAGCAATTTTAATAAATTTTATGGCACATTTGTTCGCATGGCACCTGGGACGACGCATCGCTTCCACCAGCCCTGTCCCCGGTCGACGAATTATTTGTGGAGTACATTTCGCATCGCAGTTTCTTTTATTAGAAAATAGTATAATAATTCCAGTAAAGTTGGGTTCGCATTGTTGTGCAAACTGCGAATAACAAAAGAGACTCTCCGTGAAACTTTTCTGTCTTACAAAGAAGGAAAAGTAAGAGTTTTGAAGGAGGACAGTGGACAAGGGCTATGAAAGCAATAATTGGAATGCATATATATTTTATAAATGCATTCATCGCCCAAAAGCGTTGAAAATCTTCTGCCCAGAAATTGATACCCAAAACTTAATTTATTTGAAGAGATTAAGTAGTGATTGGTCAACTGAAAATGTTTAAACATTGAAACCTAATATAAATGTTCATTTTAAAGAAGATTATAAATGATCGCCAAAACGATTTTATATGGAATGCATTTTAAATAGTTTAAAGTGAATGAATTCCCATTGAAAAATCTCTTATTTTTGTATTGCCGCACGTGAAAAATACTCCTCCAGTTTAACAAGAAAACTTTCCCAACTAAAGGGTTCACATGTCCACTTTAATTGCACTCCCAAAGTCCAAGGACTTGGGAAGAGGGGCTTGCTCTGGGTGCTCATATATCAAACTTTGAAGATATATATGAAGCTTAGCAGACATCAAAAGGCACACCCAGCCAGTGTTTTGGGCCAAGAAACAGGACGTAAAGTGCGTGTTTGTTTTGCTGGCCAGTTGCAGTTGGCTCTCTGGCTCTTGTTTTTCGGCTGATGCTGTGTGATGGTGACAGTTAAAGTGGCAACCAAATAAAAGCCAGGAATTCCATGCCACGCCCGCAGGCGGCCCCGTCTCTTTCCGGTTAAACAATGCACTTTTGTCGGGGCTAATGGGCTTGTCAGCGTCAGCCAGCTGTTGCGCATTTTCTTTTTGGCCAAATGCAAACAACACCGCCGCCATCATAATCAAGTAAATGTTGCTGCTGCACCTGACCAGGGAATATTGCGCATACGCCGCGTGGTGCCGCCCGCAAAAATATGAGGGCACGGGGATTAGGCTTTATTTCTTGCTGGCTGGTCGTTCGGTTGATTTAGTGCCCCCGCTTAGGATCCTCGACAATTGCGAGCAACGCAACCGCTGACACTTAACTGTGAAAAATTGTGAATTATTATGGCAGTTCAGCCGCTCAACAGCCGCCCCCTTCCTGATCCCGAATCTGTAGGCAGGCGCCAGGATATTCTCGGGGATTGCCGTTGCCTGTTTATGGCTGCGATTTGTTACGCACAATGGTGCGTGTTGGCCACAAACGTTTCGTCAGCTACCAAAAAAAAAAAAAAAACAGCTAGCAATCAAAAATAGGTTGGAGAGTTTAATACCCTAAATAAGCTTTACGATTTATGCGATAATAAAAAAGTGTTGAACGTTTAATTGTGGTTTTATTAAATATTGCTTTACAGTAGACAATAAAATTATGGTTATGAAAGCTTAATAGAGGGCTTCTTATTTTTATAAAAATAAAGATATTTTAAAGTGAGTGTACAATTACTAACTAACAGCTTATCGCCCCAATTTTGAACTAAAAGCTAAAATGACTTAACCCTTTGATAGAGCATAGTGCTAAGTATAATGAGAGGACAACGGGAAGGACCGGGCAAGGCGAAAGGCCAGCAGGCAACTCAGGTAAACAAATAATTCAAAGTCATTTGTGCCATGACTTGGCCCCGGTTGCCAGCTGCTCCACTCAGCGGCGCTTCAGCTCCTTGGAGGTCCTGCGGGGCGCTGGACAAGTGTGAAAAAAGTGTCAACGCTTTTTGCCATGCCGGGTGATTATGACACTAAAGAGGGGTTGCCGCTGATCTGTTGGAGGAATGCGTTGGATGGCTGAAAACGGAAAGGAAAGTATTTTGACTGTTTTGCAGCTCGGTTTCTGTTTGTTTTTGCTTATATTTTCCGGGTTGGTATTTGTGCAGTTGGTGTTTGTATTCGTTTGTGGTTACGCTGGAAGATAAACGGATTTGCTCGGACTTCTTGGAGTGGCAGGACATTGCTGTTGATTGGGGCAGCTTAGCACAGAGTCAGTGGGGGAACAAGTTCAATTTTATTTATGGAAAGATTCATCAATTTGAAGAATTACAAATCTCATTTGAAGACGCATCGCTTCAGGGATCGAATTTATGCCTTCCTTTAAGAGAACGACCTCGTTGCACTCGCAACCTCATTGGCACCATTTTAGACATGAACAGTGTTTACCTTAAAAAATGGTTCAAGCCACCGTCCTGTGTTAGCCGCCTTTATACCTTCGCTTTTTCGTTTTGCCTCGTCTTGGGTCCTTTTTTCGTTTTCTAGGCGCCTCCGCATGGTGTTGGCGCTTGGGCAAACAAAAAATCTCATTAATCCATTAAGTATACGCCAAGAAAAAGTTCAAAGCGTCTGCTCACACACCCACACAAACTCACAAACATATATACACATACAGATCTCAGACCGGCAAGGACACTTCATACGGAAGGAAGCCCACCGTGTGTATTATAGTAATGCGAGTGTGTGTGGGTGTAAGTTTGTTCTCCGCTTGCCGACACTGTAAAGAAAGCCTTTTGGGAGCACTAATGAGTTTGACATTGTTTCCTCCTAACAAGCAGCAAAGTTGGCACAAACGGAAAGCTGAGGAGGAGGCGGCAGGACATGGGACGGGAAGGGATGGCGGCTAAAATCAGTTGAAGCCGACTGCATAGCCAGACATTTTACCTTGGAATCTTTTTGGCATTTCTATTACGAGTTCCCTGGCGGAGACTCCGGCCCGGGGAGAAGCCCTTAAATGAATTTCATTCCATTTTGCACATTCACAGCGACTACTTAGTATTTTTTTTGGCTTCCGGCTAAGGCCCAAGCCGAAGCCAGGAGATAAAGCTTTAAGGCCATTGGCTCGTGCTGGCGAACCAATTTCGTGTCCTTTAGGTCTCCCATATTTTTTCCCCGATTTTGCGGCATGAGTAATGTCTCCCTTTTGACTCATTTGGTTGCACACTCACTCACTCACTCGCCACCGACTCATGCATGCATAAGTATCCCGGATGGAAACTACGCTTGTCTGGGCCGCTCGCGCTCCTTTCCGGATTCTGAGACTCCACTACGGAAGCTCGGAGACTCGGAGCCCCGACTCCTCCACTTTTGTGCGCATATTTTGGCTCTGCCGGCGTCGATTGTAAATTACGCCCTAATGCGCCCATTTGTATTCTGCAAAAATTGCCGCTTATTGAATATTTAGCGAGCAGTTTAACCAAACACATACCTGACACAAACTTCCCGACTTGCTCCTAATGAACTCATTTGGGATTTCGTACTCGTGCGCCTGCTTTAGACTGCAAAAATCGTATATAAAGCGAACCGAAAACTTTTCGCATTTTAAATAATTAAAGAACAAAAGCCATCGAGTTGACACGCCCCCCGCAGCTTTTCGCTTTATATGGCGTGTAATACATTTTCTTTTGGCGTTTTTGTGTTTGGCCCGATTGCGTATCACATTCGGTTGCCAGGCCAATGAAGAGTGACTGACTGGCTGACAGGCGAAATGAGCTGGGATTAGGGATCCGATAAGCGCTAAACAAGCAAATGAAACTTGAATTGTGCTTGGGATGGGGCCTGGGGGCCACAACAGCTGTGATTACGCTTCATCATGTTTTTTTCCTCCAATTTTCCAAAGCTCTGGAAAAATTACCTTAATTAATCCGCATCAATTGATTTATTATAATAAAAATAATAATAATATTATGAATATCAAACTGCCATCACTGTCATTTGGATTCAATGGCTAGGATTTGATTAGTTTTGAGCTCTTTACCAAGAAAAGTTATCCTTGCTTGTGGCCTGCACATAATTAGAATGAAACTTTATCGAAACGCTCTTTCTTTCAGTTTCGCCATTGTGTCTTTTCAGGGAAATGTCATTTAAAAATATCTTTCATTTGGCTTTGTACGCCCCCGCATTCCAGGACACCAAGACACCAGGACACAGATACACGAACACACGAACACACAGGCAGGACATCCATACACCCACGTCCACAGATTGAGCCTGGCTGGCAATCGATACTTCATTAAGATATCGTGCTCTGGTGCCTAGACGCCTTCCGTTTACGTTTCCCTGATTACTTTGCATAGTTCTTCCTTTCGCCTTCGCCTTCTGCTTTGACTTTTCGGCTTATCTGCCCGCCAGGATTCTCAACTTTTGGGCTTCTTTGTCTTTTAGCCAGTCAGCCAACCAGCCAACCACCCAGCAAACCAACCAGCAAATAAATCGCAAAATCGTATTAGAGGCCTGAAAATTATTTGCCACCGGATGTGTGGCCCAACTGGCTGCCAGCCTATCGTCGGAAGTCACTAACAACGTTCCGCCGTAAAGTGTACGCCGCATGCCGAAGATCTCGGTCCCCGTTTTCAGTTCCAGTTCAAGATCCCGGCCAAGGGTCGAGGCCTGTGTTTATCACATGAACACAATCAAATTAGCGCACATCGAGTGCAAATAGCCAGAGATAGGACCAACTGGTACCAGGCAGTCTGCAGGATATTCAGATTGCTGGATGGGCCACCAAAATAAGATGGAAAATGTACTAATTTAGTTGAACTAATTTATACTAAAAGGTTATTTAGAGGCAATCGAGTCTACAGATTTAATTCCCTTCTTACATTTGATTGGTGGCTGTGTATTCTCCTGGTTAATATTCCAGTTGCATTTCGGCTAAGTGGCCCCGGCCAGCTCATTTGGCAAGTTTGTTGAGGGAACATCTTCTGGGGTGGCCCTCCTGGGGCCATCTTGGAGATGGAGATATCTTCTTGGGCGATTCTCCTGCTGTTTTTGAGTTGATTCCCCCCGCTGCCGGCTTTCGGCCTGCCCAATGAACTTCGACACCGCAGGGGGGTCCTGGGAGCTGTCTCACTTTGTTGCCAGTGCTACTCCACTTGCTCCTGGCTCTGCCACGGCTGGCTCTGATGTCAGGACTTTTGTTGTGTGCTGTCAACGGGACTGTGCAAGAAACTTTGCTCAGTTGCAGTTGCAGTGGCACTCGCTATGGCTGCTGTTGCAGTTGCATGACAGCTCGACAGAAAATATGAGCCGGCAAAGGGCTAGGGCCTGGGGACCGAGTGGCGCTCTGAATGTTGCACCACTCTGCTGCATCCACATCCACATCCACTCCGCTTCTCGCTGTCACATTGTTGTCATGTGGCTGCTGTCATGTAAGATTGCTGGCCATGCTGGCTTCCTGGCAGCCTTCGTTTAATCAACATTACTTGTGCTTAAATCAATTAAAAACTAATTACGTTGCATGCCCTGTTGAGCGCAACTTTGTGGCTTTCACAAGTGCGCCACGAGAGGAATACTCCAGCCCTCTGGGTCTGCCCGACCGAAGGAACAATCCTTTGAGTCTGGGCACCCAAAAGGCGTTAATAGAATTTTCTCTTGCCATTTCGCACCTGCCCAAAAGCCTGTTAAATCCAAAAAAAAAACCCAGTGCATCCAACTGTCGGGACTTTTGCCTTTGCAGCTTTGACTCATTTCGAGGGGAATCCCTGGGGTTGCGGCTGCGGAGTGCAAAAATTAGACGACAAAGGTGTGCAGGATCTCGGTGCGTATCCTGGGGGTTATAACTGCGAAATTTCAGTTGCCACAAAAAGCACACACAAATGTTTTACCCAAAGAATACTAATTACAAATACTTGGTTGGTCCTTTGGCTTAAAAACTTTGAAAAGTTTCGGCGAATAATAATTAGAAATCAACATTTGTGAATTTTAAATCTAATATCATGTTTTTGTTCATTTTCTCAATGGCCCCGGACCACGCCCACAAAATATAATTACAGCCTTTTGATAGTCGTGCCCCTATTTCCACATAGAACCTATCTAAGCTTCGGCTAATCACAAGCTGCGAGCTGAGTAGCTCATAAATATGCATTTACACTTTTGTCCCGAGGACTTGACATATTAATTTTTAATATGCCTTCACTGCCACTGCCTAGTGTTCTCCTGCGCCAAGTGGACAAAGAGCGCCGGCTAATTAGCCAGCTCGCTCAATGGCCAATTGCCACGCAAAATCAGCCAAGGGTAGCGACGGGCGACAACTACAACGACAAGGACTCGCAGAGCCTGTGGCCAGAGCCAGAGTCCGGACCCAGGACTAAACACGGCGTTTAAAGCCAAAAAATAAACAACAATTTAGTGGAGATTAGCGCCGAACACATACACCTCCTGAAGGGGGTGAGTGGAAGGACCTGGCATGGGACACCTTTTGTTTATATTGTTGTACGTGTGCCGGCGTGGTGCCATTGTTTCAACGTTGCCCAGTTCAGCTGGAAACAGAAATGAGCAGGTGGGCGGCAGGATGGGCTCGGGGGGATGGCAGGGCAACTGACATTAGGCTCGAGTATGAATTGAGCCCAGGCTGCTTACATGCATTGGCAGTGCCGTATCCAAACCAAAAGGCTGACTGAAGGGAGGAGACCTGCCTTTAGTTTGGCTAATTGCTTGAAGAGCACACAACAATGGCAAACGGCGATGGCGATGGCGATGGCAATGGCGATGGCAAACTTCCGTTTCCGCTCTCGCTGTTGTGAAGCTGAGTTAAGCTGGCAAACTAATTAGATTCGTGCGCCTCATTGGGCCACTTTTGATTTGTATTACACCCCACTTGCCCTCGTAGCTGCGACTCGAAACTTTCTCCTGCCCGATTTATCTGAGCAGCTGTCTCTGCGGCTGAGAAAAAGGGCTGCATATTTGGTTCAAGTTCGTCCTGGACTTGGGGACTGATTTTTCATCAAAACGAAAAATGCACAAGAAAACTGCGCCAAAACAACAAATAAAGGCAAATGCGACATGTGGCTGCCATGAAAATAAGAAGCAAAAGGAGCAAAAACCTCAAAAGAAAGTTGCAGCCAAAGCCGCAAAAACAAAAAACTTTTGCCACACACAAAAAATACAAAAAAATAAAAATAGAGGAGAAAGAAAAAAGTAAGAGAAACAAAGCTGAAAAAATTATGCGAAATTTAATTTGACTTTTGTTGTGTTTTTGCATTGGTTCTTGTTGTTGGCAGCCACTTTTGCGCTTTCAATTTTAGTTAGCTGCCAGCTGGCAAATGCAGCCCGAAACTCGTCCTTTCCCAGGCTCTCCCTTGGCTTGTACACACTCAGTTTGTATTATTTAGTTAGAATGTAAGAGGCGGAAAGGGTGCTGCAGCATGTGAGTCAGAAATATGATTATCTTATGCAGGACCTGCACTGCAGTCCGGGATTTAAAAAGCCAAAGTGCAATGCCAAATTGATGTTTCCCAAAAGATTTGTCGAGCCTTATTGTAATGGAAAATATTATTAAAACAAAACTTATTTCCCCTTTCAATATTTTCTTCTATAGGATTAACTATAAGAGTCTTAGAGGCACTTTCGTTGTGCCTTGCCGAAGTCCTCCAAGTGCAGCCAAAGTGGTTTTATGTGTTCCCTGCAAATGGGAAAGGCTTTCGCCAAATTTGGTTACATTCCCGAGTGATTGGCGGCGAAAAGTTGGCGTATTTACCTTTGATTTATATTGACAATTGCATTGCCAATAAATGTCTCCCTCTCAGTCTGGGACTTCCCATGCCGTTTAGCTAAACAGAAAAATAGGAAGCACATCAGGTTTAGTTCCGGCTTCAGCTTACTTTGTGCTCCAACGGCAATCTGTGGGGGTCAATTAATAATTTATGAGGACGGAGAAAGTGGAAAGGAGTATGGTGTGTGGTGGTGGTGGTGGTGCTGGTGGAGTCCATGCAATATGCATAATGTGTGCCCTTTGATTTTCTGCTTTGGCATGCACATTTATTTATATTTCATTTTGGCGCTGCTGTCCCTTTCGGTTTTTTTTTGCTGTTTAGCATTTCCTATTTATGTCGAGGACCTGGCTAAGCATTCGCAAAAGAAAGGACTAGCGCTGCCCCGGGGGTTGGTCGAAACATCCCCGTCTCCACCATCCCCCCCAAAAAAAAAGGGGGTGCCTCCCTGTATTATGTATGTGGCTGCTCGGAGATATTTTGTTTTTGTTTTTGCGGCCAGAAATGCTGCGAGTAAAAACTAAAAACAAGCACCGTCGGCATCAACGTTTTATATTAAAAACAACAACCGCAACGGCAGGGGCAGTGGCAGCAACAGCCAGGATCTCATCGGTGGCAAGCCAGCAAAAACAACAAGGATGTTGAAGATGGGGGAAAAAAAAAACGTAATAAAAATAAGAAAAAATAAAGTATTTACACTCGCTTTTAGTGGACAAGGCAACCGCTACACCCTTCACTGTTTTTTTGGTGCCCCCATATGGGGCATGTTTTCTAATTTTTGTGTACGCTACTTTCAGTTGCATGTTGTTGCATTTTATTTTTATGTCGCACTCGTACGCTTTTGACTTTTAAACTCCTCTGTTTAAGTGTATTTAACATTTTTCTCTAATGATACTCTTGGCCAAGTAGCATTCATTTGCACGCTGTCTCTGTCTCTGTCTCCGTGTCTGTCTCCTGTCTCTGTCCCCCTGCCTGTCCTTGTCTCTATAAGCTTCTCCGCTCTGTTGGTAAGTGGTAAAGCTTCCAGTTAGCTGCGGTTGGCAGTTGTCAAAGTGACCTCAAAGAACAGAGAAAGATGGAATCACATGTGAGCTCATCTGTAAGTGTGTCGCTGCGCCCCTCCCTTTCTTCGTACCACGCCCCGTCTCTTTCCCTTTCTGCATTTGTGTGCTAAAGAGCTTTGCTTGTTTTGAGCCTGCATATGTAAATGAGCACCACCCACCCATCCACCCACACAGGTGGGGTGCACCTGCTTCGGCTAATGCATTTGCTTCCCCCTGTTTATTCATCCCCTTTAATGAGGCCTGCCCTCAAGGCCAGCCTGTGTTTGGCATTTAGGAAAATGCGCTTTTCATTCCAGGTCTCGCCTTTTGTTATTGCTTTTTGTTTTATTTTTATTTGGCCAAAAGACAAAGGTAATTACACTTTGATAATAACAAGGGGTTAAGACATTACGGAAAAGGGTTTATATTTTTTGTTGTATTAAAAGTAACCGATCGACTCTGTTACTATTAATTAACATTTTGTCTGTTTTACAGGTTTGATTTAAAACTTTGCATTCGAATACTTCCAAAGAATTTAAATACAAAACACAAATCGTATTGCAAGTTACAATTCCCTTTTTTAGAGGCTACTTTAAGTCCTTTAAGTCGTTCATAGGGACTGCAACCTGTCTCCTACGTATCAAAGTCTGCCTGGCGGCATTCGCCAAAATCGAGCAATCACAAATGGAAATGTCGCCAATTGCAAGCGACGTTGTTGCATGGCAACAGCAACACGACAACGCGAGCCAACATCGAGGACAGGTGATACATGCATGAGCGCTGAAGGAGGAGGCGTGTCCGGGTGGAAGGACGCCCAAAAAGATGGTGGGAGGTAGTGTAGAACGGTCGGACTCGCGTTGATGAAGTACGCACTTGCAGCATCTCGACAACGGCAACGGCAACAGCAACTCATTTGATTTACTTTTCATTTCCGGCTGCCTTGCAACAACACCTCAGCAGCACCAATACAAAGCACGTGTGGCACACACAAACTTACACCTTTACACCCATTCACTCACATTCGTGATGTCCTCGAAGCCGAGCGTTATGCAATTATAACTTTTGTCATTAGCAACTTAAAATGCAAATTGCTGCAATGAAGCGTCGTCAACGTTGTCGTTGTCGTTGACTTTTTCGGCACTTTCTGGGTAGTCTGTAGTCTCTACTTTATTCCCAACCGATTCGGGTTGGTCTCCAGTGGTCCTTCTGGCAGTGGATGCACTAGAAAAAAAGGATATACCAATCTACAAACAGATTCAAAAAAGAAGAGATTTATTTCAAGAAAAAGTATTCTTTTTAAATGCTTGAGTTTAATTGTTTTTTTGACAACATTTTAAGGTTAACGTATTAGTTTTTAAAACAAGTTAAGTTCCCCTTTTTTAGCCATGTTTTTTTTCCAGCTGGCGGGCGTGGCAGTTTCCGTTAGTTAAAGTGTTACGACTCAAGTTTCTGTCGTTGGCTTTTAAACGTTATCTAAGTAGCTCGGCAGACCCATATCAGCCATATGGTGGTGACATGACGTCCAAAAGTCAAGTGGCGTTTTACATACTGGCGGTTCCTTTTTGGCTCGAAGGAAAAGACGTCAACAAGGTGATGGGGAAGAGGTGGCAGGAGGTGGTCTCCCAATTAGCTCTCTGCGTCGCCAGTTAATTTGTAGGAGTTGTGCGCGCTTTTTGTGAAACTGCCATAAAGCTTCCATTTCAGACTTTTGGTTTTTGCCGCAGTTCTGTTTTTCGGCGCTGCGATGGCAACACGCAACACCCCATACATATGTATACCTATACTGCCATAGATGGCAGCAACATTGTTGCATCTGGCTAAAAAAGTAGGGGGGAAAAACTCTGCTACAAGTTCAACAAGAAGTAACCATAAAAGTGTAGAGTGCACCTTCGTGTAGGGTTGAGTGAAAGTTGAACGCCATCCAGCCCCCTGCATCAGCCTTTCCTCGAGGATACTGGCAGAGTCACGTCAAAGAAATTAAACAGAAACTGCGGAGACTTAATGCAATTCTTCAGCCAAGCAGTTAAGCCATTAGGAAGTGTCCCACAACAGTGTTTATAAATAATTCGGCGTATGAGCAATAAAAACGCGGCCAAGAGGGGCCAGGGAAAATGTTTTACGAGCTTACAAGGCATTTAAATGCCGCAAATTGGGTTGTTTTCCGATAGTTCATAATTGACTGGCAATTCAGCATGTCTCGGCCGAAAGCGCCCATCATTCCTCACAGACCATTGACAGCTCAATCGGCCCTCTTCCCACATCCATCCGCAGTCATTCAGTTCATTGAGTTCATCATTTCATTCCTTTCCAAATTCGGGGCTCATTGTGCGGATGGCGGTATTCTTTTTGGCCAATGCCACTTTTTTCGGGCATCGGAGGGCAACTAGTGTCGAATACTGTTGTTGAGTTGATTAAATTGGTGTTAAAAAGTTTAAGTGCCTGTTGGTACAATGTAGGACAGTAAAATTTCATGGCCTTCTTTTCCGCGTCCCGCTTGGGCTTTGTTGCCTTTTGCGCTCTCCTTCTTCGGGCCATAAAAGCACGCCGGCAACACTAACGTGTGTAGTTCAAGTGCGCACTTTTGCCCCACTTACGGGGGGGTGGAGGGACGGTGGCTTTTCGCTCTACTATTCCACGGCAAGTCCTTGTCTTTGGTGGCTGAGGGGGCTGCCATTTTCCACCTCCGCCCCCAGCGGCCATTGAGTTAACGGTTAACGGCTAACGGTTGTAAGCTCACGGATATCCTCAATCGTCAGGCTCCCTTGAACTCCAACAGATAAATTACACTAAAGAACAAAAGTCAAGGATTTTTTGAGGCTGGAGAGAATATCCAGGATTTCACCTACTTTGAAAGGGAAATCAATGAAAAGGATTACCTTTTTTGGGAATATAATTTCTTCATCTCATGCTTAATATTGTTGGGTTTTTTTTTTAGTTAGTCCTGAAACTATAGATATGTTCTTATATTCTCTTCTGGCAATATCCTTGGAAAGAATCCTGCAGTAAAGTGCTGGACCAAGCTCACTGCGGATATACGCTTGCGACACGTGTCTGGGCTGTCTAATTGGCAAAACGAATGAATCTATTTGGCAAGAGTGAGTTTCGCAGCTGACCACTGCAGCTCCACCCCCACACAACCATCCCCCTTCCATCTCCTGTACTTTTCATGGATTTCCGGATCTCCCCCGTCGAGCATTTTCAATTAGAGGGCGAGCGCGCTTTCGATTTGCGTATTATTTATGGCGTCCGCAAATCGTGCACATTATTCATAAGCCCTGGGAGTATGGGCCCAGCTTAATGGGCAGTCCAAAAACTGGGGGAATCGGTCCACGAGGGTAGCTGTCTAGCTGCATAGTTACCCTTCATTGTCGGGGGCTGAATAATCTTCAAGTGCATGAGTTGTTTGCTGAATTTTTGCTTTTGTTACTAAATTGCACAAAGAAATATCAACTTAATTATTTTTATTAAAAGTTTATTTTTTTTATCAATATTCCAAAAATCATCCCTTATTTCCTGAACCTTTAGTGTGATACCATTTAGTGTGTGTTTATTATTCAATTTCTTGTAAACCATTTTTTTCCGGTGCACTTAAACTTTGCATGGGGTCACATTAGTTGAATGAACCTTCCCATTTCCCTTGGCGACCGGATGGCATTCAAATTAAGCGACTTTAATCGGACGCGTTGTCCGACTTGCGGTCGAATGCAACTCACCTGCATTCCCGACCAGGTGCGCGTCCATCTCCACCGCAGACTTACGGACGGACAGGGACATGATATGCGGAGTTGCAACGGATGCCAGCCGCTGGCATTCATTCTCATGTGTGGCATTAGGGATGCGGCAATGTGCGTGAGCTCTCAATTTCAATGATGCACCAAATTCCATCACCAGTCGGAAGCCATAAGCATCTTTCGTTTAAAATTTTCGGGCTTCATATGGTGGTAAAAAACTTTAAAATTACAAAAGGGAAACCTTTCTTTTAGATACCACCTCTAGCTACTGAAACAACAGGTTGACAGGTGTGGGAAATGGGTTTCAGTGCAGCTCCTTGGCCATGTCGCTGCCATTGCTAGTCATTTAAGGACCTGCCCTGCCCACAGCATTCAAGCACTTAAGGCGACCGCATAGCCAAACCAAATGTCAGCCCACAAATCCTCCCAAGTCGTCGGGGATTCAACCGGACATATACAGCTGCACAAGCTTAGTCTTACAAAGGATATGTTAATGACATGGCATTCAAATTTTTGTTAAAACAGATAGGTGCCCTTATAAAAGTTTTACTGGGCGAATTTCCAACTTCTTGAACATTAATTATGTTTGGGAAAATTAAGCTCATTATGGAAACTTCATACTTGATATATGAGGGAATTCCCTGGCGGCCTCCTGTTTCGTTTACCAATTATTCCGCAAAGCAACAGCTCGGCGATTGCGCAGTTAGGACCTCTGTGCTCTTAAATGTTAAGCTTCTGTTGCTTAACAGGATTCTTCCATCCCCACCCCCGAAGGACACGTTCCTTTGCCGTCCCGTTCCTTTGGGCTAAGTAAGTAGTGCACTAGGTAATGGTTCGCATGCCAAGTTCACATTTTGGTCAGAGATAAAATATGTGCCTGAAAAGGCCTTTGCTGAGCCACCCAGTCACTACCCCCTACCCACATTGGTGGCGGTACGATTGCGTGTCCTTTCGCAATTTAACGGGTTTGGGGTACTCCAGATATGGCCAAATATATACATATATAAGCGGTGGCCAGTACTTGATAAAACCTGTTGAAAAGAGGGGTCGTTGATTTATTGACTCGGCCGGGGGACTTTCGACAATATTTTAATTAAAAACTCTTCCCACTCGTCCAGTGGCCTGAAGTTTGCTGCCGAGATTGCAACGAGCTCCACTTTTTTCTTTGCACTTTTCGATTTTATCATTGCTTTACTTTATTTTTCGGACTCGCCAAGTCCCTCAAGTAATTTTTGGCAAAAGATGAAGCATATCGGCAGAAAGATGCAGACACCTAATAAAACTTTTGCGACAAGAGCGGGTTTTGAGTGTAACGAAAACAAAAACAATAATTTTCGAGTTTTCCAGCCAGCTGAAGAGGGTGCTGAACCTGAACTGGACGGTCCCAAGAGTCCTTTGGCATGTCCAGCCCCCTCCTACCTATCCCTGGTCGCAGGGATCTCGGTCTGTCACTGGGACATTTGCAGTTTTCTATTTGCCATCTTGGTTATTGTTGTTGGTGGAAAACTATTTGCCATCTCGACAATTTCCCGCACGTGCAAAGCATCGCAAAACTAAGTTTTTCGATTGCTGCAACCGAAAGTGGGTGGATCGGTGGTGGGTGGGTGGGTGGCTTGGGCTACTTTTGGTTGTGGGCGTATGGATGGTGCGTGGCAGGTACAATATTTCAATAAAATATATTTACGTTAAGCAAGAGGAGAAACTTTCAATGATTTCATATTTTTTTCTTTCCATTGAAAGCAAATTGCCTGCTTTTTGTCTGCCTGTGATGGGATCAAACTATGGTTTTGCACTAAATATCCCCTATGTTTTTTTTTTTTGCCAGAATTGGTAATTAATAACAATTAGATATGGCGCCGCTATCCTCGCCTAATTGTGGATAATATATAACTTTTCCCGCTCCTCCAGCCAACCACTACTTCTCGTACTTTGCGCAATAATTTATGCCAAAAGCGTAATTAAATTAATTAGGATTAACTTTGGCTGTGCACGCATTAAACTAGCTTTGATTAGCTTATGTTTCTGCATACATTTGACAACTTAGACATGCAGATACAAATGTATTTATGTGTCCTTGTATCGGTGTCCCGTGGCCGTGTCCCTGGGAGGATGTGTGTGCGTTTGGCGCACGATTGTCGCACGCTGTTTAATCTGAATGTTGGCTTTGGGTCGCTTCGGTAATCATAAAGATGGAATAAGCGATGAGCTGTCTGCATGTGCCAATTTGGTTTAGTTATGCTCACGCATTGTAGTTGCCGAATCCTGTTATTGTCCTTGTCGTCCCTGCTCCTAACAGTGCTACGTGGCCAAGTCTTTAAGCCAAGCTTTCAGCTTTAATTTGCCATAACTTAATTTAGTTAAAGCTTTTCCGAATTTCGGAGTTCATTTACTTTTAGTTTGTTAATAATATCCTTGATGTTTACTTAAATAAAATAGGAAAATCAAATTACCAACCAAATTTCCGTTTTTATTGACTTTGTGGCAAATTAAGAATTTCCAGTTGCCTATGAATTTAATTAAAATGTTGAAATTGTATTTTCAGTTCGATTCCCTAATGGATCCCTTTAGTAAGCTAAATGTGTTTGAACAAAGAGTCCACACATATTTCTTTGTCCTGCAGTTGGTCAGCTGGCACTGGCCTGGTCTCTTCTAATTTATGTCACGAATAAATGTGTCGCAAATCATTACGTGGGGAATTTTTCTATTTTTTTGATCCTGTTCCTGTGCTTTCTGTTGTTTTGCCATGTGATTGTTGGAGTGTCAGGGCGCTTTATTTAATGGCTTGGAAATGGAAAAAATAAACAAACAAACTCGCACACTGTTGTGGACGGGAGTGGCTGCGATGACGAGGCATTAGGAGTCGGAGGACGTCAGACGAACGAGCCACCTAAATATAGACACAAATCACAAAAACTCGGCAGGCAAAAAGGACCAAAAACAAAAGCAAAACAGGTCCTGCCACTGCTGTTGTTGTCTTTTGGCGGTGGCAGAGAATGAGCACATTAAATCAAAAGTGGTGCATAAAGCAGAAACAGGAGCGTAGGTCAGCGGGCTGGGTAGAGTTTACATGGAGCAAAGAGCATCGAGTTGAAAACACAAGGATTAAAGGCGGCAAAAGGACGACGAAAACGAGGCAAACGTTTAACGCCTGCAGGATATTTATGATCATGAATTTTCTTATTGTGCTCCTAGCTGCTGCTGTAACTGCACTGCAGAAAAATTCTAATTTCTTTTATAAATTTTTAATTATTCTTATTTTTAAAGTCTTTCCCGAGGCTGGATCTAATTTATTTTAATTAGAAAAATCGTTTAAAGGAGTTTGCAGGTCGCTAGCAATTTTTTTCCAAGTGCATCTCTGTTGGCCTTGTCCCTGTCTTGTGTCTTCGTCCGTTCCCTTCGACCCAACAACTCTAAACGATTTATTAAAATGTGCAGCAGAAGGAGCAGCCAGCGATGGCAAAAGACATGCGGCGAGCGGACAGCTGAACACTGAAGGAGCTCCATCCGCCCGAGTAGCCTCGACCTCCTTCGGCTCTATATTTGTATCCGAGCACGAGTTTGTCTGCATCGATGGAACGCCGCGCCCACCAATCGACAGAAATGAGTTATAAAACTTCAATAATCTGAACGAAATATTTATTCATGTTTAGCACGCAGACGACCGGGATGGGCGTGGAGCGTGGAGCTTGAAGCTTGAAGCTTGAATCTTGGGGATTGCGGTATGCAAAAGTATGGCAATGGGATCTGGGAAGGCACCAGAGGAGCCTTGGAGCGGCCATTACTTTATTTACATCATATCCTGCAGGATGTGCTTGGCACACCGTGCACACGACTGTGCGGCGCACTTACAGCGAATCAATAACAAAATAAATCGTTTTACAACCGCAGGACATTGTATTGTGTTACACAAAAGATTGCCAACGCCGTGCCACCCAAAAGGATTCGATGGATTCAATGGGTGACTGGGTGGCTGGTGGCAGGTTGTTTGGGTACCCGGTGCTCCAGCTGCAAGAAGGAAGAAAGGAAACAAGGACTCCTGGCACGGCCAATGAAAGCGAAAGAACCATTCGCCTCGAATCGAATCGAACGGAGCAAAACGAAACGAATAGGTGCAGATAGAAAAAAACTGCATAGTTTGGAAAAAGATGCACTCTTCGTATCCTTTAATGAAATCTCCATCCTTTCTATCTAAGCTTTTCTTTAAACTCAAGTAAATTGTAACTTCTTTAAGCTTTTAAATATTTGTTTTTCCCTGTGAATGTTGAGCAACAACAGAAAACAATACTCAAGCACTTGACAGAGAAAACAAGCAATGAAAGGATATTATAGTAAAAGTATTTATACAAGGAAAGGGACAAAGCACCGCAGAGCTCAGGACACCGAACACTGAGCCAGGTGGCTGGGTAGATGCACTACGACGATAAAGTGAAAGGAAGTAGAAAGTATAAATCGTTGCAATCAATTTTCGCTATGTGCTAGGAATTGATAAACTGCTACGGCTGCAGTCTCCGGGATATCCTCAGTTGAGAGTGGGCTCGTCCTGTCAGTTGCCAGGCTCTATTTGGGTTACCTACATACCATGGGAAATTGAGAACTTATGGGTCACTGTGGTTGGATTCGTTTGTTTTGTGTTTGTCCCAAACACCGGCTGCCTCGTATTGGAGTTTTGATTCTGATGAAATCCCCCAAGGCTGATAAACTTTATGGAACAAAGGCCCTTTTACCGCAATGCATTAATTAAAATGTTTCCTGTATCTATTTTATTTTAAAGAGTGGCTGCTATTCGAATGCTTTTATTATTTTTTTCAATATCAACTAGCTCTTTTCTGAATAAATTTTAAAAAGTACAGTTGTAGAACATCTAAACGATTCTTCTATGTTACCTATTGTATATAGTTTTCGTTTTCGTTCTTTACTGAAGGAATAGCTATGAAAATCACTCTAAAATAATTTGACACTGACGCGGAATATGTGCAGACGACACATGACAGCAAGACATTACGTATCCGCCGCATAGTACGCACAATGAGAGATACATTTATATGAGGCAGTAGCCGTCGTTGAAGTAGCAACAGCATGTCGCGAAAGCCGGCAAAATAAATATTTTATAATTTAATCAACATAAAAGCAACAAAGCCAAGACAAAAAGGGCCCGACCGGAGCAGACGGAGCAATAAAAACGGGAACAAAAAATACTACAAACGTCGCGGTATAATGCTTAATGATAAGCGAAATGCGGCGCGGGAGCACAGGATATGCGGGATATACAGGATATATGTGTGTATAGATTGAGAGAGGCTGGCCTGAAATACTGGCGGCAATAGGCCAAGATGTTTATCACACGAGTGAGACAATAAAAATGGAGACAGATGTTAGTACCGCTCCCATTTCGCAGGCATTTCCCCGCGATTTGCAGCCACCGCTTCCTTTTTCGCCGAGCGGGAGGTCGTCGACTGGCGCTGACAAATGGACAATGTCTGACAGACGACAGGCCCGTGAGCGTTTCGAGTTGGACAAGTTTATATTTGCATTTATTTCTATTAGGCGCACATTTGTCAAAAGCTGTTTACGAGACTCCCCCTTAAAGAAGCGACCCCAAAAAAAAAGATGAAATCTTACGATATCCTTGGGCAGGGATCTTTAATTCCTGGTGTGTGTATGGGGACTTTAAGGTCCTGTTCGATACGATTGGTAACGATTCCTGCCGTTGCTGTTGTTGTTATTTCATACAAAACGGACTCATCAAAGTAATAAAATATTTATTTGGTATTGTTGTGCACTTTTATTTGACATCATAAACAAAACCCACAGAAGTGTAAACACAGCTCGGCAAACGTGTACCCCAGTTTCGGGTCCTGTTGTTGTGGCTGCCGTTGTCTTCCTGTGGGCCTGTGACTCCTGTTGTTGACTTATTTAAGACATAAAGTGCTCACGCACACACACGTTTGCCCTCCTCCCACACACGGGTTAGAGCATTGACACGCTTATGGGTGGGCGTTCCTAAATTTAACGCCTTTTGTTGTGGGGAAGGAAGCTCAGCAAAAATACGAAAAAAATATAGGAGGTGGAAAACAAAACCAAACCAAACTGGGAACCAAGGCAAAAACGCATAAATTGTTGCCCCACCAACTGCTGTAAATGGTTCTTGACATTGCTCCTTCCCCTTCCATTTTGTTGTGTTTTGGGCCTTGTTCGGTTTTTGTTTGGATTTCGCTCGAAATCTATTGACCTCGTAGGCTGGAATCTGACAGACTCCAAAAGCAATCGGTTGTTTTTTTGCGGTAAATTTTAATTTAAATATAATAATTCCTTCTAACTTCATTATGAGCCTAAGCGGATTAGGTTGCCCTGTTATTGGATAATGTTTTAAACTAATTTTGGTTTGTAGTTCAAGAAGAGGTATTAGCAAGTATAAACCAGAAATTGGGTCGTGAAAAGTGCATTTTTATGATAATTGTTTGCATAATCAAATATTCCTATATTATGGATAAATAGTTTCCTTTTTTTCCTCAATCAAGACATGCTAATCTGGGGACTTTTTTTTGCCGGCACAGCGGATGCGGTTTAGACCACAATTTGTTGCTTAGTTATGTATTCGCAAAGGCTGCCATATGCGCCGGTCTTATTGTCCCTATCTACTTGGTCTGCTCCCAATCCACTCCCCGGCTTTTTGTTCCGCCGCTAAGCTCCATATGCTTGGTGTTCTACCAAGTGAGGCTGGGGAAGTGGAGCAGCCGGCGGGCTCTAGACGCAGTTTTTGTTTACGCTGGTGCCACCTTGCTCCTGGCAGCTCCCGGGATCTCGTCCTGGGTCCTGGGGAGCTGCGCTCTCTGGCAGAGCCACTGATTCTGCTGCCGGGCGATTCTGCTTACGTGCCACGCATATAAATTATTGTATCTCGGGCGTATTAAAAATGTACGAGTGCTCATCTTGTTATCCTGTTGTGTAAGCGGATTATGTCAGGCATAAATGTCATGCGTTGAAGCGGCCCCTTCGTCCTTCGTCCTTGCTGCATTTACCTCGTGGCTGCTCTTTTTTTTCCACTCAGTCCCTTTTGTTTTCCATTCGGTTACTTGCGTGGGGGTTTCCCTTTTCTCCTTTTTTATCCGCTTCTCCATTTCATTGCCATTTTGATCCGCCGATTTGTTTAACAGTGTTGTTCCGCCATTTCGCATTACTCTGCCCCCCTTTGAGCACTATTTGCCCGAATTTGAAATTCGCTTTTATTGAAATTTAAAGCCGCCACCAATCGGCGCACGATGGCCCATAACTTGCGCTTAAAAACCGTAAGCCGTTCATTTCGGCAGCGGTTGAGCCGGCCATTTGCCAGTTTCCTGCTTCGAATTTCAGCAATTTCGGCCAATAAACCGAGTGGGCGCCGAGTGTGCAAAAAAGCGTATGCAAATATTACCGCTTTCCGCATGCATGTGAGCTGCCGTTTGCACTAGCTCAATTTTTATTGTCCGCCCAGAAAGTGCAAACGTGGCCCGGGCGTGTTTCGCTCCGGCTTATCGCGGCCATTTTCCCTCCAGGACGAAACCAAAAAAAATAAAACTGAAGACCCTAATGAGGGCGCAGAGCCAATTAAATTGCGCAGGTATATGGAGTGTATAGCTCGCAGCCCCACTCCTTGTTTGCATTTCATTTGCATGACAATAATTATTCGCATTTTGATTGGATTACCTGATCGGCTGAGTCGCAGCTACAAGTTAATGCTCGACAAAGCGGAAGGAAGCAATTCCATAATTACCAGACCTCGGTAAAAAGCGGCCAAGTGAACCGAAAATGTGCCCATAATGAGCCAGAAATCACATCACGCCCTTTAGCCGTCAGTGCCAGTATTGATTCTGTCAATAATTTACGAGAAGAAAACATTAAACTTTTATATTATGAATCTTTTCAAATGCTTACAAACTTTAAACGATTTTCTTTACTAAAAGACCTAAAAAGGTCAAATAAAAAGGATCCCTCAGACTTAGATCCAACTTTTAATTTTTAAATTTCGCTATTTTAATTCCATTTTAATTTCCTCACTTTAAGATTTTTTTTTAAACTAAATGCTATTGTGATTCTGTAAGTCGTATCGACTTTAACGAGGGCCTGGAAGGTCCTTGGGCTTTGTGAT
This sequence comes from Drosophila varians, assembly GCA_018150405.1. Classification (NCBI taxonomy): domain Eukaryota; kingdom Metazoa; phylum Arthropoda; class Insecta; order Diptera; family Drosophilidae; genus Drosophila; species Drosophila varians. The sequence goes on from JAECWK010000015.1 coordinate 7,593,176, forward strand.
ACGCCATAACATAAAGTCCTTACTCACACACACAGAAACACTTGTACAGACTCAAGTTCGAGGCTCACAGACAGAAGCACTTGCGGAGGATGTTGTGTGGTTGTTGTTTTGGGTGTTTTTGAAGCGCCTTTGAAATTGGCGCTATCGTCACCCCTCCCAGTCCCCCCACACACACTCAAACACACTCAAACACCCATAGAGAGTCACGAAAACACACAGACAGACTCACAAATTATTTGCAGCTTATCAGCGCGCTGGCCGTTGTCCATTTTTATGGGCATTTGTTTTTGTTTTCGTTTGTTTTAGTTACCCGAATGGCAGTGTGGGAAGCGAGGATGACGCGTTTGGCAGATGGACCACAAAAGGCTCACCCTCAAAAAAAAAAAAAAAAAAAAAATGACAAAAAAGATACAGTGAGATGGAAAGGGACCCACCCACTTATCGCTTTTAGTTGAACAACACAAGGACATCACTTGAAAATTGCCTAAGTAGTTTTCTCTTCTCAGTTTTAGCCTTGTTTTGCTTTGTTTTATATTGTTTCCTTTCCAGCCATTTGCCGTTGTTGACCTCTACCCACTTTATCCCAGTCAACTGGAGCCGGGCTTTGTTTTACGATATCTGAAAACCTTCCGACAGGCTACCAAATTGATTGTTCCGTACATCATGTCTCGTGCAAAGTTTGGCCACAGAAAACTATCAGCAGTTAACCGCAAATATGTTTACCCCCGAAATTCCCAAAATGTCATACGTGGATTGATAAACCCCAAATGTCAATAAAGTTTTCAAGTTATCTGTGCCGACTCAGTTGGCCTTCCTGCCATGGCAATAATAAATGTGACCTTTCCATAAAATATTCAACTAAATGCGATCAAGATCTGCAAATTAAGTTCTGTTTTATTAAATACGCTTGCCATTTCCTATTAAATGTTTATCGAAAATCATTCATTATTTACCCGTCCAATGGAGTGGCTGATTCTGCGGCTGGGGTATTGGTTGATTGAAATCCAAAGACAATTTGGGGTCAGGAGTCAATGATGATGACCATCAATAAATCGCTCGCTGATTGCCGTCCTCGTGGCTCCTTGCCCCTTGCTCCTTCACTCCTTTGCTTCCTTCTTCTGGCTCCCAGGCGACTCCCGATTCCAGAGTCCTTGGGCCATGAATCGTTATTAAGTGCCACCGCAGGGCTGGACGGGCTGGGCAATTGCGGAAACACTCCCTGGCAATTAATTGGCAGGACGAACGGGACAGCTCGATCGCGCCAAAGTCCAACGGTGCGTATGCGCGAAGCCAGCAAAGCAATCGAAGCTGGCGAGCGGGTGAATTAATTAAATGCATTGAGTATGAATGCAAATGCAATAGCATCTCATTATGCGGCACTTTAAGTTCTTAACTTTTTAATAATCTCAGCGTATATGTAATCTGCTTAATATTGTCACGGCCCAGCGCTGAATAAAATGGAATACAATGCGAAAACAACGAAAAAAACGAAACCGAAAAACCCGACTGGCAAATAAGTTAAAAAGCATTTAATGCAGCGCAAGCATTAAAAATAAATAAAAAATATGAAAATCCTTACGCAGCTGTCGCAGGCGAGGCAGAACGTGGCGGGGTGGTGGGATGCCAGGGTAGTCAGGACGTCGGGCATTCATAAATTATTTGTATTTAAATGAGGCTGCCACTAGGCTGTGGGTTTGTCAACGCTCCTGTCCGCAGCGCTGTCTGCGGCGGCTTTAATTAAATTAAATACAATAAAATACTCGCTAAAGCTGGAGCATCTCCAAGACTATTGCCGTAACTATCGCCATTCGAAAGCTTTTTAACTGCCGCAACGTGAGGTGAAGCCGAGCCCGGCGATTACTCCAGCTACGAGCTGTTGTGACAAACAACCCTGCAGCCCCTTTGATAAGTAGCTGAGTTTTGATTTTTCATTTACATATGTTAATTAGCCCGGCCAGAATAACAAGGAGCGGCCTGTTGGCCAGGCAACTGCGCCCAAGATATGTACGAAGATATGGAAGTGTTCACACAAGATGCTGAGTGGCTTACGAATATCATATTAATTAAGTGCAGATCACACTCCAAGGTAAACACTCTGAAAATATGGGAAAAGTAGGAAAAAGAGTCTCCGCGCCTCAGCCCCTGGCATCCTTGTGGCTGCTTCCAGATAACGAAGGATGTGGCCGGGCTGATGGGGTGGTGGATTTGCGGCATGTCAAGGATTCCTGGCGGTTGTGTCGCGTTATTTTTGTTGCGACTGTTTACCCAAAGCAAAGCCTAATTACATTTGCGCATCTTGACGGAGCTAATTTACAATTTTTATTGGATAATGGAAAGTGTGTATCGCATTAGTGCGACGATAATGCGATATCCGCAAGCTCCAAATTTGTAAATAACAAGTTGTCAATCTCACTTAAGTTATTCGACCTATTCGAAGAGTTTTTGGCAGCATGAAATTCACGTCAAAAAAAATTGAAATGATTTGAAATACACGAGTCCATATTAAAGTACTGAAAGCAAAAATATTATTCAAAGTCGGGTATTTTTAGTGACTTCGGGCCAAGTTTCCAGCCAGCAAACACAAACAATTGACAAAGTTTCATGGCTCAAGTGGTAAATAATACAATAAATAACTTTCCCAAATGAATTAGATGTGGCACAGAGAGAAAGCCAGCTGGAAAATTGTGGCTGGGATGTACTACGTGCCCAGGAGAAAGTCCGCCTAGCAGCTTCATAAATTTCTTATTTTGTTTTAAAGAGCGACAGCTCAGACGAGGGGCTTCCTCACCATTAGCCCGGAATTCATTGACCGCAAAATGATTTTATGACCATCCTGCCATCGTTTCAAATCGAAGAATATCAAACGGAAAGTTGAATGGGGCTAGGACATCTGCGAAGTCCATAAATTGCACAAATGCAGGTAAGGTGCAGGCAGCTATGTTGATTTGTGGTAAAGGCAATTAAATTCTGCATTCGGGGCTAAGGCATCCTGTTTTCGGAAACCAATTGTTGTTGGCACAAAGTTTTTGTTACCATGATCCTGTGTGATCACAGAAAGAAATGTTTTCTTTTCTTGGGCAAATGCAAACTTTTGGCGAAACTAGAAAATTGTTTACTCATCCGACTGCCGAAAGTTTGGCCAACAAATCTGGACAGTTGAGCCAGTTTGACAATCAAATTCTAGGCAAAACAAATTTTGCAAGGTGCAGTTGCAGCCCATTGTGCTGGGACTTCATCCTCCTATGCCAACTATTTGTGTGTTTATTTCTTCTGCTGAGCAAATTACGGTCACAAAAAGAGCAACTTCTGTCATGTTTCCATTCAAGCCGTTATTACATATTTGCATTGCCCAGTTCCGGCAACTTTGAGGGACGCAAAATTGCAAATTAAATGTGAAACAAATTGAATTCAGAATATGTTTACGCAACACAAACCGAATCCCACACATCTCCTGGAGGGATGATACAGATCTTTTGTGGCATATCATTTAAAAATGCATCTGGAGGCAGCCCGGAGCTGTAATTTACTTTATTAACAACTTTCCCTTGTAGTGGAAAACAGAAGCCGAATTCCATCTCCCACTGCCTCAGTTTCCAGCTTAATTAATATTTGTTCTGCTCTGGTAATTTAGGTTGCAGCCCTGTGGCCTCTATCTCGCATTCCTATGAATTTTTGGTAATTCATTAAAATTCAAGAAGGCCCAAACGTGTGTGGAAGTGCAGCTACAAATATGGCAAAAAATAAATATCTTTTTGAGGGCCCCCTTGAAGAAAAAGAAGAGAAACCCTTTCAGAGCCCAGGCTGGGGGCTATAAATAACAACAACAATACGACATTTTCAAGGACATTTTCCTTGTCCAGATGGCCACTGGCTGGAATTTGGTTTATTTTTTGGCTCCTTGTTGTTTCGTTTGGGCTACGAAAATTTATACGACTTGCTAAAATTGCACATAAATTAAATTTATGTTTTATGAGCGTTGTCCGTTGTCCGTTGTCCTTGCCGCTGTCTTATTCCCAGTTTTGTTCTGCCTGGTTGTGTTTTGTTTTGGTTAAGTTTGACTCAGTTTTTCCTTTATCCCTTGGCTTTCCTTTTTTTTTTTTTAGCCGAGGGTGTTTCCTTTTTTAGACTAGGCCGGGTCCTGGATCTAAGTTTGGTTCACGTGCCGGAAAATCGCATTTATTTAATACGCCCAGTAAATTTTCAGCACTTGGAACTAAATAGACGCACATCCCAAGAGAGGGGAATCTTGACCACTTCTATCTGGTCTTCGGAGTATGCCAGTCTGAGTCCCTACATGACATTAATAATTCACTTTGCGCAGTCAATTTGGCCAAATCGCTTCGGCTATTCGGCGGCCTAGGTCCTCCTCTCTTTTTTTTACGTATTCTGTGCTGGGTCGCTGTGTGTTGATGTTCATTATTTTTAAACGTCGCTGACAGTTGTAAATTTGTCAGGCTTATTAACCGTTAAATGTCACTTAACTGTCATTCTACGGCCATGACAATACGACAATAGCCGCCGGCCAAGTAAATAAAGTCGCACAAAAATATGTGCATAATTCTGCACCAAAAATAATACATAAATCGGGCGAATGATAGGTAGGAGGTGTGGAAATCGCTGGAGGCATTAAGTAATGAAAGCAATCTCCCCTCCCACCAGCGACCCACCCCGTCCACCGAATCGTAATTATTTTCCACGTCTTTATTACATTTAAATGCCAATTTATTGCCTTCGATTAAATTATAGCATGCCCTCAGCTCCAGCTGCAGACGAAGGTCGCGGCCATATATTTATGGAAATGATTTATGCAGGAGCCCGCCTGATCGTCCCACCAACTTATATAAGGACATTTATGAGCTTAGTAAAGGATGTGGCTAGTGTGTGGGCTTAGGAGTGCAATAACAATTGGGGATGTTAATAAATACAAGGCATTAAATCCGATCGAACGCAAACTAAAAGGTTCATTGTGTTTTAACATTTCAAAGCTGTCTCTTTTGTTTTTGGGCTGGGATTGTTGGCCTAAAAGCCCGGCTAATAGTGCATGCTGTTGGGCCAGACAAAAAAAACCTATCAGTTGGCTTTCAACAATTTTAATATGCACTCCAAAACGAAAGCGAAAGAAATAGGTTTTCATAAATCTGGCAGCACTTTAATAATTTCCGTTTATCTATTGTAGTTGCAACTTGCAACGGCTGTGCCACAATGCCTGCGTCTCAGCTTGTTGTTTTTCTGGCCGGCTTTTCTCGTTCTGGCCTTCCGCCTTTCCCAGCAGCAGCTTGGCATTTTATAAATCGCTTGACACAGCAGCAACAAGCAGCAACAATAACGACAACATCCTCCAGGATCAGCATCGCATCCAGCATTCAGCATCCAGGATCGGCCAAAGTACAAAACTAAACAAAGCAGCCGGAGACTGAGTCGCAGGCTACTTTGTAGCTACATGGCCATGGTAAAATCGGAGTGGAAAAAAAGTTTTGAGAAGGAGTAGAAGCGTTGCGAAAATATGCACGAATATGAAACATGGCAATAAATATTGTGCAGGCATTAAACGTTTGCCTTATTTTACTTGCAACGGCCAGACAGGCCAAAGAAACATCGAACTGCTGGTATCCTTATCTGTGAAAGTGTCGGAACAAGTGAAGTTTGAAGCAAAGGCAAGGGCAGGAGTAGCAGCAGGAGCTGGAGGAGCAGATTTTACTTCGTAAAGCATTTCCACACCATTAAATTGACAATGCAATAAAATAGCCCTTGGCCAGCTGCTTGCCAGTTGAGTGAAGTGCGTTGCATACTTTCCATTGCTTTCAGCCAGCGACATTAATAACACAAACAAACATTCATCTAAAGTGGGCTAGTGGGCTGGTGGGATGGTGCAGGGGCAAGGACATCCGACTCTGCAACCACAGTACTTTACACGCCAAATTAAGTAAACTAAATGGTTACAAATAGCCAGCCCCGCCTTACTTACCCCACTCAAAGTTTCTGGTGAGCAGAGAGAGAAATTTTAAAGTCCTGAATAGGAATCCAAATATATAAAATATAAGTTTCTTCCTCTGTTCTTTATCAATGCAGATAATTTGTATGCAAAGCCAGAGCAGTATTTCAAAAAGTGAGCCAGCCGAGCCGACGCGTCGGCTGCCAACTCATTGCCAGATATCTCTTAATTCTTAAGTGAAGCGGAGCAATGGAGTTACCTCAAAGTCAAGGGGCAAGACAGCCAGCTTAAATATTTTAGTACACGAAACAAGCAAATCATTTAGTGCGCCCGACTTCCGTTTGCTGAAAGGCAACGGAAACGCTGCCTCCCATCACCCATCCCATGCCTCCTCCACATGCGAGCCAGCTTAGATAGCACATGCAATCACGGCATGTGTGTGTATCAATCTAGTGTGTGGTGTGGGTGTGGATGGGTGGGTTTCACATAATCGCAGCTCACTGCCCATTGAGGCACTTGCAATATGTCAGAGCGAACGACGACTGGCTGGCCAAGATACGAGCTCCAAGTGCAGCACTTTCATGGGCCTTGGCAGCAGCAGCGGCAGCAGTGGCAGCAGCGGGCATCGACCATTGACCATCGACCGACCATCCGATGGCCAACACATTCGACGCCTTTTGTCGGCCAGACCGACACAGCCACAAACAGCAAAAACAACGTCCAGTACAAAAGGAGCCGGCAAGATGAAGCCAAGCAACTTTACATGCAGGTCGGTCCAAGAGGTGTTGAAAGCAATTGGCGTTACAAAAATGTATGCAATCTGCCTCAGTCTCCGCCTCAACCAACAGGACACTTCGAGAAAAAGGTGCCTTGAAATTATACAAGACAACTGGATTATATTTGAGGCGTTACATATTGAAATAAAGCTTTCGTATGAATTTTTTTTAATTTAAAAAATATTAAAGAATCTTCAATAACAATCATATTTTCTTCCACTGCACTCACATGCAGAAAGCATAAACGCATCGAGGCGTTGACACCTACGAGTCCTGGGGTCCCTAGTCCCGGAGTCCTGGGCCAAAAGAGATCCTCCGGCGGCCGGGTAAGGGTGACGGCAGACCAAACGTGCCTGAAAATGTTCAAATTTTCTAGGTTGCAAAGCGTGAAAAGATAGTTTGCCATCAGCTCTAAGGACCGCTCTTTGGCCCCAACCGCCTCCACCCTCGCCCACGTCTTGGGAAGTATCCCGCACCACTTCAAGCCAATACCCCACGACCCAGGAGGCTCTAAGCTGGTGGGCGTGGCTTGGTAACGCGAAAAAAGGTAATTTCTCTTTGAAGAACTGGGAGTGATGGGGGGAAAATGAACTGCTGGAGGCCTCTGGAAGGGCGCTCCTTGTGTATAATGATTTTCCATATACAATTTGTGTGGTTGGGGCTGGGAGGGCCGAGGCTCCGATATGCAAAATAGTACACCATAAAAGTCAGCCGCCTCCCAGAGGTGTTAATTTGAAGGGAAAGTCTGGCAGGATGTGGAGACGGTTGGGGTTTGCCCGGTTGACAGTTCCCAGAGTGTGGAAAAATGTTTGGACTTCTATGAGTGCAGCTTGGGAGTAAAAAGGGAAAAGTTCCGAGGGGTCTTATGGTGATATGGCAACCATTTTTCGGTTGCTTGTTAGTGGCCGAAAAACATTTCTAGGGATTATTAGGGCCGGCTTGATTGGACACAAAGAGATGATTGCGGCTGGAGATGGATTTGGAAGGCCGGGCCAGGATTGATTATTTCTTTGGGCCATTTAAAGAGCGGATTCGTATCCATCATCTGGGCCATAACGGAAATTGCTCCCCATACAGCGTTTGCCTCCGAGAAGTTAACTATTCGCCATAATCGAAATGGCGGGGAAGCATATTTCGTTTTCGTATTTCGGTCCTCGAGCCTGCGGCAGCAGGCCCTCAGGTATCGTTGTCAAAAATAACAACATCAACTCAACTAACTGCCAAAAAGCAGAAAAAAATCCTGGGCGGCTAGGGGGATGGGCGGCCCTCGGAGTAAATTACAAATTAAATCATAAAACGGAAGTGACAGCGTGCACAGCGCAGAGCACAGATTTGGATTTATTACGTGACCAGAAACATTAAACGCTTTGCCATTAACACACGCGCTTTGGGCCAGGACTAGAAGCAGGACGAAGGAATGGGTACTTCGGGATACAGTGAGCAAGGACCCAGGACATGGCGTGTATTCCGATCTCTAGTCGTATCTGTATCTGTTTCTGTTGGGTTTGTTTTTTCGCCTGCTGACCCAGCAAACGAGCTTTGATTTTCGTAATTTAGTAATTTAGTTATCCTTGTTAATTGTTTGGGTGAGTGTGTAAAATATATTTTGGTTACTGCAATTATTATTGGTAGAAATGAATTATACATTTGACCAAACACTTTCGGATGTGAATGTTTCAATATCGGTTGCCAATAACAACGAGGGGCGGCGGAGGCCAATTATTTCTGGCTTCTTTATAGGTGTCCTGGCATCCTGGCGCTCATTATTCACTTTATGCATCAGTTAATTCCGGCAATGAAATACGCTCGTGTCGGTGTCTCTCTGTGATTTGTCAAGCACAAAAGTGTATTGGCCAAGGTATAAAGTAATTTCCATTTAATTGACATAATTGCGCACACTTCACATATTTAATCAATTGTCAAAGCAACACGCACACGCACACTACTTAAGTGGCGAACAGGACACACACACACGCACAGATACCATACTACCCACTCAGATAGGACGAAGGACAATTGTCTGTTGCTCACTTTGCCGTTAAGCTGACAATGACAGCAATGGCAATTTTATTGGCAGGCTCTGGCTAAATGGCCACTGGCATAGATAAATATTTGTTGGCTTGCCAAAGCGCGTTCCACACACACACACACACACACATACCATAAACGCACACCCACACCGAGGCACAAACAGGAGCAACACGTTCACTGTGCTGAGCCAGAGCTTTCACTCAAATGTCACTTATCGCCTCACCGACACCACACAGACATACGTCCACCACTCGAACTTCAACATCTGTTTACCATACATGCCCATATGCATGCACTGAGCGAAACGACATTTATCCTTGCAAGGACATTCGACTTGATTGGAACTAAAATTCAAGAGGCATCTCTATGGAGTCGGTCCTGTTTTCAGTGCCTTTAACCCCAAGATTTATATCAGGATATGGTACCTGTTCAAATATATTTAATGAGTGCTTCCAATACGATTATTTTGTTTGTTTGAAGAATATTCGCTGTTAATTACCAAACACACATACCAACTCCATGTGGGAAAGGAGAGAATGTAAATATCTTCAGGATAGTTCTGTAATAACCCCGAATTTCCGACGCAAATGGCCAAAAGGAACAGCAGCTTGTAATAATTATGCATTACGGTTCATTATTGCAACGACTGCGGCCACAAAAGGTGATGCGGCAATTTAAGACTCAATCAGTGGCAACCACAATAAAGGCATGCGAGGCGGCCCCACAAGGCGAAAGAAAATCACTTTAATTACAATTAATTAATGACTTTTTAAATGCAGCCAATGCACCGTAGGTCGTTGCAATTTACGAGTAGTTGGCTTAATAAGAGGCGGCTCAAAAGGTGGCCCGAAAATATCCTGGCCTGGCTTGTCCCTGTCACTTGGCATACATATATGCAAAAACTTTGCCCGAAAGTGTCCGGAGCAGAAGGGCCAGAGGAGGACTTGTGAATCGACCCTTTTGAGGAGCCGAGTCCGAAACTAACCGAAAACTAAATTTCAAGGCTCATTGCGTGCACATAATGTGGCCAATGTGGGGGAGGCAGGGGTCGTAGGGAAGCCATCCTTTTTCCCCCCTTGAAGGAGATCCCGGAAAAAGCCGTGATGTGATGTGCAGTGAACCTCACTAATGGTGCGGTCAAACACACACACAATCCCGAACTCACTGCCAAAAGTTTGACTTTGTTTGGACGGACGTCTGATGTTCTTCCTCACAGGAGCCGCAAGATTAGAGGATCTGGGGGGCAAAAATTTACATATGAAATACAAAAACGTTAATGATGCGTAAAATGATTCTGTTAGCTTGTAAAATTCCCAGCCTTCTGCCACCAGTCACCAACTACCAGCCATCATCATCGTTCATGGGAAAAGTCGAGACATAAATGAATGAAAAGTCAAATTCTTTGGCCCAGACATCTGGTGCGTGTAAGTCACTTGTTAACCTGTTGATAAATTTATGGGCCTGTCCCATGTCGTTGAGCAGTATTTCACACGCCTTTGATTATCGATTGGCGGAGGAGGTCTACAGCCTCCAAAAACAAAACGCAAAAGCCCCCAAATTCGAGTTCTGGGGAACATTAAAAACAAGCGCAAATCACATGCAAAATTATAAAAAAACGAGCTTCAGACAAGAGGTCCCAAAGGCGTTGGCCCGACAGGTAAAATGCGGATGAGTCTGCCGGGAGGCATAAATCATTCAAATGTGAAAATCTGTTAAAGCATAATGCGGCCATAAGGAACTCTGGATCTCTGGATGTCTGGATGTCTGCATGTCTGTTTGTTCGGAGAAAAACAATCAAATGAAAGCGTGCTGCCATTTCAAAAGGAGATTTGTTTGCCCAAGCTTGGAAACAATAATTCTGTAAATTTGTAGAAGCCTTGGCAAAGTTTAATTGCTGCCTATTGATTATAATTCGGGGTAATGTAAACAGATAACTCGTTGTCCTTGTGTAACCAGGATTTAATGCCACTTACTCGCCTGTTGTTAATGGGCATAGTTGATTTGTCTATTTAGTGGCCACTCAGCTACGTGAATAATTAAAGCGAAAGTTACAACTTTTGACAACAAATCTACTGACTAATTAAAGCCAACGTCGGATTTATGTGTCAAGCGTTTGTCAAGCCAGCCAGGCAGCCAGCCAGGCAGCCAGCAAGCCATCCAGCCAGCCAGTCAGCCAGTGAGCCAGCGGACTGACTGTCACGGCTGGCAGCCAAAAAGTTGGCAGTAACTTTTCCCATCCCTCCCAATCCTTTCCATGCCGCGCACGCTACTGAAATGCAGCTGTGCGATTAAATTAATAACTGCAAAGGATTAAAAAACTAACAGCCATGGCAAGGACATGGCGCCAAGCCAGCTGCTCCTCCCCGGGTGCAAAAAAAATGAGTAACTTTCACTGCAGCTAAGCCGAGCCGGGCTGACTTGCCCCAAGTGGGGGGCAGGAGAGGGTGCTCCCCAAGCTCTCATTTGCATAATATTTACTTATGAGCCGCCCCGAAGCGGCGCCCCTTGTTTCCATCGCCGAGCAGCAGCTCGGAAGAAAATAATTTGCTAAATTATGTCTTAAATAGTTAACAAAGTTTGCGCCAACTACCTCTTCTTTCTTGGCCAAAAGATTTCCCGGCAAAGAGTGCGAAGAGTGACCCTGCTGGCTGGAAAATACAAATCACTTCAGGTAAGCAAAAGGCTTTGTCGCTGCAGGACACGGTACTTTGATGGAGATCCTTTGCCAATACAAACTCTGATCAAAACTGCAAACGATGGGCGAAAACTTAAACTAATTCGCTTAAAGCTAGCTTCAGATGCAGTCGGTTATCTTCACATGACGCCGAAAAGCCTTTCCACGAATCGACCCTCCAATCGTAAATTTCGCCCCGAAAACTTTCCATTAAGAAGCTCAAAAACAGATACGCAAAATTCGGAGTGCTCGTCGCGGGGGCGCGACATTGGCCGTGCAACAAATCACGGCCCAAAACTCAAGGCCCGCATCCCAAGCCCCGGTCCCAGCCGAGGCCCAAACCCATACCCAAATCCAACCGACCGGCCATAATGGAAATCCCGTTGGTTGGTTGGCCCCCCAACCTGCTGGACAGGAGGCAGAAAATTCTGCGAAGAGGGCGCCGGAGCAGGCAGGGAGGAGGCAATCCGGAAAATGAAAGAAGGGAAAATAGACATTGCAGGAAGTGCACGCAGTCTGTTAGTCGGGAAACGAATATCATAATTTACTTTGTCACCCGCTGCGAATTAGCGTGCCAGCCATGTGTGTGTGTGAGTGTGCGACTGGCCACGCCCATTGAGTGGGCAAACAGCAGACGGCAGGCGGACTCAGCGTGGCGCTTAAAAAGCCGGAACATTTTAAACAAAAGCCAAGCTAAAGGCTCTCGAACTCCAACTCTCGAAAACTTTCGGCAAAACCACTTAAAAATTTTGGTGTGCTCTGACTTTAACATACGATAAAGGGTCCGCAGGAGATTGAGGGGCATGCAGCCAATTGGGGCTGGGGGTGGTGACTAGGAGGGTGGGGGTTGGGGCTTGGGGCTTGGAAGACAAGCAGCCATTTTGGCAGCTCCAGCCAGACAAATAAGCCACATTGCAGGCTCAGATTGCAGTCGCTGGGCGAGATGGCGGTGGATCTCTTAACTTTACACAGGAAAAATAATTTAAATAATTGAATTTCAAACTAAACTTGTTAAAAATGTATTATTAATACGTATAATAATAACAAAGTTTAACTGGACTGGAGATCAATGTTTGGAGTAAGAATAATATCAGGAACAGATAGATTTATTTCAAATGTTGGAGTAAAATAATAATGAATTTTTTTTATAAAACCCAAATTTTTCCCCGGGCCAAGACACTTTTGCCACGTTTGTGTCTCCGTGTATGTTGGCCATAATGCAAATTAATAAAAAAGCATTTGAGGCTGAACATTTTTACCAGCTCGGCTAATAAATAACGCGACGGCGACAGCTTCATTTGTTTAAGTGCCTGACGGAGTGGAACCGAACAAAAAAGCAAAAAGCCGCGAAAAAAATGAAAAATATTTTAAAAAGACGAAAGTAACGAAAGTGGAGAGAGCGTCAGACACTGTTTTAATCGCTCCATCAGCCCAGACCCATGCATTTTCATGTAGGCGGTTAAAAAGTCACCTCCCAGCCACACCATATCTGAGTTTTTAGCGAATCTAAGCGAATCTATTTCGGGGCCACAAAGGAAAACAAATGGCTTGGGGCCATAATTAATGGCAACACTTCGTTCAGGATTCAAGGTCCGAGAGAAATTGCTTTGGCATTAGCAGCCAACAAATTATCCCTTATCGAATCGGACTACCGCACTAATGCGAATAAAGCATCCAATACTTTTTATGATGTTAGCTTTCAATATGATTACGATACAACTTTGCACACACACACACACACGCAGACCGTGGTCCAAATGCCATTTGCAAAGTCATCACGTATACGCCACCGCTTACAGTATCGAAGGATGCGAAGGATGAGATGAGTTTGGTAATGCTAAACCGGGCTGACTTGAGTCGAGCTGAGTCGAGGGGCTTTGTTCACTCACTCACATGCATTGCCTTCCATTCCATTTTTATTTTTCCATGGGGCCATTATTTCCGTTGTTATTTGCCATTATGACAATTCAGTTAGTCAAATTCCGTTACGGGCTTAAAACTAATTTGAGATTAAGTTCCGAGATTCGGAGCCATTGGGGATTGCCGTCTGCGGGAATTCTGCAAGTATTTTTGTGCATCAAGGAGCCCGGCCCGGGCCGAAAGGAAAAACGGAAGCCCGAACGGAAAGCGAAAATGTAATAAGTGATTTACATGACTCGAAGGAATTCCACCGCAAGGCACATGAAATCGAGAAATCCTCGTCCTGGTCTCGATTTGAGACGGAGCCAGAAATCGATACTTCATTAAGATACCAGCCACAGAGGCAGCCAAGTCAGTTTCTGAAGTCAGACGGAGAGTCGCAGGCAACAATCGCAATCTGCCCCACCTTCGGTTTGGTGTCAGGAAAGGAGGCCTAACGACCACGCATCGTTGCCTTCTCCTGCTCCTGCTACACGGCCTATCTAAATGGTTAGATGACTGATATGAGAGACGGAATCATGCCATTTTCCAAGCTCCCAGTTCCCATAGAATCCAATGGCTACGGACCATGTGCATTAAAGCCAGGTCGTCGTTGAGTATTTTCGAATCATTTTATTGACCCTCAATGTTTTAGCCCCCCCGACAAAAGTGACAAGCCCAATGAGTGGCGCTGACAGGATGCTGGATAAAAGGATATCTACACCGCTATAAAAGAATTTAAAGCTAGTTATGTTACTATTCAAAATGATCCTTTGGCTATTCAACTACAAAACCAAAACTACATTTATTTTGATAGAATAAATTCGTTATTATTTTAAATATTAAAAACATTTATAATCAGGATCGTCCTTCGAGTGCATTTGCATAGATAGGTGTATACTTTTGGCGATGACCGTAATAATTCACATGGGCCGACAATATCGGGGAATTATCCAACTAAATTTTTCATGCGCAAATTTCGACCGCGTATCAAATGGTTGTCGCGACAAATTGAAAATTTGTGACCCTTTTTAATACTGTTGTCATATATTATAAATAAATTGTGCTACTCCCGGCCAGGTCTACTAGCGGGAGACTAAATTAGAATGTTAGTGGGGGGGTGACCTTAAAACTTAAAGCCCCCTATCGGGGCGGCGTATACATACCTAGTGTATGTATAATTTTAATTATTTAAGCTGGCGACAAAATGAGAACAATGGTGTGCCGGGAGACCAACAAATAATTGCAGCGGAAATTGAAATTATGTTTTGCTTGGTCTAATTTTCATTTGACCCTGGCTGGAGTGTGGGTTTGTATTTTAATTTGCACTTGGTTTGCCTGGTTTGTTGCAAATTAAATGTTGCACACAGGCTTTATTTTTGTGGAGTGGCACGGAAGTGGCATGGGCATGGACTGGACGCTGAATGGGAATCACATTCGGCAGTCGTCTTAATAGATCAAAGCCGATTAGGTGGGTCCACATTGAATGCCATGAGTTGCCTGCCAAGCCCTTAAGCTTGAGATGCGGAGCTGAATATTCATCGGACTCGAGTTAATGGTTTCCAAGTTAACGGTTTACACAATTTGAATATGTGAGCTCAGGTAACTAAACTTGCATAAATATTTAAAATACAAACTGACTTTCCAAGGGGCTTAGTTGGCGAACTGGCTTGCATCATGGTGGACAGTCGATTGTTTGTATTCGCATTTGTGTTGGCCACTTGCATTGGTCAAATTCGGCCAGTTGAGGGCTCGATTCCTCACATTCTGGGATTTTTTATGGGATGCTCTCCCAAAGAAACTGCATCCATTTGTGCGGCCTGTGAGAGGGTCTGCGGAGAGGACACGAACAAGGACTGCGCCAGGATCTGCATTCCCGGTTGCATTTGCAAACCCGATTGGATTCGAAAGGACAAGGCCTGTGTTAAGCTGGAAGACTGTCAGAACCTGGAGTCAATGGATGAAAACTCCATCGGAAATCCTCCGAAGTACAAAGCCAACCGGTCACCACCAACTTCCCATTAAGCTTCAACTTAATTACAACAGTTCCCCCAACAGAGTAAAATCAAATTTCACAACTCCCGCAGCGTTAATTGAAGATTCTTCAATAAGAAAAAAAAAATGGGGAAAAAATAGAAAGGGGGAAAATGCAAACTCGTTAACCCATTAAACCAGCGCAGGACTCAAGCTTGATCCCTTTTTTGTTTGGTTCGAGGAAGGGGGAGTGCGTGAGGCACAGCCAGCAAAAAGCTATTAAGACATAAAACATTTCCAACACCTTCTTGGAACGCCTCCGAAAATGGAGGGGGCCCCGAGCTTGGGCCAGGGCCTGGGAAATGGGGGGGAATTTGTGGGGGTGGGGCAGACAACTCACACGGAAAAGAATGAAGCCGTTCGGCCCGGAAAAGTCTCTGGGAAGCGGGAAAGTGGCAACGGAATGAAATGTTTCTAATTCAACGAAACGCATTTCAACGTAATGAAAATGGAGAAAAGAAACGACGGGCGTTGCGACAGACAGCCACGCCCCCCGCCTGCCGTTGACATTTTTTTTTTTTTTGGACTGACAAGTCGGGTGGTCGGGTGGTAGTCGGAAGTGGGGTGGAGTGGGGCGAGAGGTGAAAGGAGTTTTGGGTCGAAGACGAAGGACATGCGTTTACTGGGCGTGTAGTTTCCGTCATTGCCCTGCTCGCAACACTTTCCGCTTTTATTTTATAATATGAACAATTTCCTCGGCAGCCGATTCATTCCATTTCGTCGTTTCAGTCAGTTCCGTTCGCTTTCCTTTCGAATCGCTGCCACTTTCATGAAAAATGCACTTCAAAACTTTTCAATTTGCGAAAAGGAGCGTCTCGGATTCATCGTTCGCCTTTGCCATTGCTGTTTTTGTTGCTGTTGTTGGTGTTCTGTCGCTCTTGTCGCTAATGACAATACACTTGTGTTCCCCATTTGGGACGAGTAGTTTACCACCCACCACCCAGCACCACCGACCACCACCCAGTGTCCTGCGAGTGTATGCGCGCATTTACGCTTCTTACTTATTTGATTTACGTTTCATTTCCGGCAGCCATATGCTGCCTCGCATACGAATTCACCCAAGGATCTGCACTTGTGCATGGGGAGAGGTCCTTTGCTTCCAATATCTCTCTAACCAAATTATAGAAAAAATGTTGTTTGGCCTCTAAAAGGATAATGAAAGTATTTTATTTTCAAATTTCCAATACTCCAATATTTAGTCAATTTTGGCTCAGTGCATTAGCCTGCATTAGAGTGGTGCAGTGTAGTTGGAGTGTGTTTGGGATGGCGACACATACTAAAAGCCCGCTCCCCCTCCCCCCCCCTGAGCATATACACACGTTATGCAATTATAACTTTTGTCGTTAGCAACTTTAAGCAACTTTAAACGTAAATTGCCGCCGTGAAGTAGCTTTTGGCGCACGCTCTCAAGCCCCGCCATTTTATACACACACAGGACCTGCCACCCACCCACTCGGGTACATTCAGACGATATAGTTTGTTGTCGGCTTTAGCGCAAAGTGTGTGAAAGGTGTTTTATTGAATTAAGTGGGTTTAACGGGATTTCTATAATGCCACCGACAGTCGACAGTCGACAGTCCTGCATATGTATTTATTGTAACTACAGTTGCTAGTTTTTCCCTTTGGCTCCGCTCTCCCGACGACGAGTTTGCCACCACGGAAACTGTGGCACTTTCGGTTAAACTTTCTCCTCATAATGCATATTTTATTTAAATTTTTCAAGAGTTACCAAACCAAAAAATGTGCAAATGATGACGGAAGAGGGTCTGGCGGCTATGGAGAGATGGAGAGTTGTAAATTGTTTGGCAACAGTCAAGTGGCAGGGAATTATTATGCAAATTAAGCTTTGAAGCGCTGCAAACTCCGGGATACTCATACTATACTAAAGACAGCATGCATTTATTGCATGCATGTACATTAAAAACTTGACTTTAACTAATCTGTTTAGTTGGTGGAAATACCTCGACCCGGACCACAGTTACACTTCCGACCATAAACGCGCTGCCATTCCACTTAATAATAATGGCAGGGGCTTTCCATTTTCATTTTTTTCCCATCAGGACATACATGGGAGCGTGAATCGGAGCGTGTTGCATGCAAATCTCAATTCTACTCGAAAGCCTGCACCACCGCAGTTATTCCTCATGTATTTCTCGGCTTTACCGCACTTTGATTGCTTTCACCTTTTTCCTGGGACATGCAAAGGTCCGATGGTCGAATTAGGGCCAGTTACATTCGTATGTCGTGTTACAATTTTGTATTTAGATCGGGCTCTAGTTTCCCTCTTTTAAATATCTTTTAAATATTAATCAGCCATTTAACTGCCACAACACGTTGATGCATGGGGCTCAATTAGGCTGCAAATAGCTCCAAATTGTTTGCTTAATAAACGCCATTCATCAAATCGACACGTCCTTTTTTCCGAAGGGTTCGACAGCGGGCCAACACGCAAAGTTCGTGTCGATTTAACCCCAAGAGTTACTTCTGAAGGACGAAAGTCCCCCCAGAAAATGCAGGCCACGAGGGAAGGCGTTTTTACGCTTGTTTCAAGTAGAAAAGAAGTGTTTTTTTTTTCCTTTAAAGCAATTTAATTATATTCAATCATGATCGTGCATCAAAGGCAAGCTAATTTGCCACATGCGGCGGATCACTCGACATTTCCATCCAATACACTTATAAATACTTATGCATATACAAAAATGTTCATTGTTTGCAGTGGCACTTAGCGACGCAATTGACGTCGGGTCTTCAGTGCACCCCGGGGACGGGGTAAAAAACAATATAAATATTAATGCTATTTGCTTAACAATTCAATTCGGCCGGGAGGGTTCGGGGCGCACTTGGCCGCTTCACACGCCGCGTCAACGGGGTGTTGGATATTAATCACAGAGACACTGGCCGAGGTAGGAATGCCTGATACTATATATTATATATGGGCTGCCATAAACCCAGTAAAAAGTGCGTTTTGTCAACTGGGTTGCCCGGCCCGGAGTGCAGCACACTGGGCGGCCAGCTGCCGAGGGGTTGCACTCGTTTTAGCTTGTAAGCCGATGGAAATACTTTAATCCACTTCACAGTGACACTGAAATTAAACCATTCAAGCACACACACACACTTTGGATAAAGAAACAGGGATGCGGGGCATAAACAACCCCGAAATTGTGGCATAAACGAGGAGCAATCGCGGATGGCATGGCATGGGATGGCACGGGATGGGATGGGACCAATTCAAATTGGCTGCTATCGCAATTATTCATACGGCGGCGACATTCATAAAATGTCGCGCAAGTGCTGGCCGACAATGCGGCTCACAGTTACCGTTAAGCCACGCACACACACACACACACACACAAACCTATATAGAGAGTCGTCCTGTGGAGTTCCCTGGACTGACGTCACTTTGACAGTTGAAACACAAATGCAATTATCACTTTATTTTAAACGATTTATGTGCAACACGGCAGCAGCAGCAGCAGCAACAGCGGCAGCAGTTGAAGCGAGGGAAACAGGACATATACACTGGACACAGGACGGAGGACGGAGGACGCAGGACATGTAGACATGACAACGACGACAGCGACAAACGGAAGCGGAAATGGCAACAAGCGCAGCCACCAAACGAACGCCCGATGTCCGCCGCCTGGGGAATGCGGTCAGCAAAGGTGTGCCGCACCAATTCAGTGATAAAAATACAAAATACTCCAAGTCCTTCATGAACAGTAGGGCTCTGTCAAATTTTTTTCATTTGCGGTTTCTCACTTCAACGGAATTTTTGATTAACTATGACACGACTTTACCAATTAATAAACGCATTAAATAAATAAGAAAATGTCGATAAAGTTTTACAATTAAGGACTTTCATTCTGGATGATCGTGGTTTCGTTCGATAAAAAGATACATATGTGTAATTATATTTATTATATTTTATTTGTAAGGTCGAAAGTCCGACAGCTTTTCGAGTACTTTACCTTTATTTTATAATTTTAGAATGCTTCCATTATGGATAAGATACCGGACAGATCTATTTTTTGATTCGTGCCGACCGTCCCCTGTGGTTTCGGCTGTCAACGAACCGAGGATAATTTAAAGCACTTATGTCCTGCCTCGTCCTGCCATGCTCGAATTTGGGCCGGGCTCTCGGTTTGGTCACTCACATAGACTCGTGCTTATCAATATTGTATTAGATCTGGACTCGACCGGCTGCCTAATGTTTCCTTATGCAATTGCAGCAGATTTCCATGAATGGACTTTTTTCATTTTTTCGTCGCTGACTTATTGAAATTGACAGAAGGTTAATGGCGTTGAATGACGTTGAAATTGAGGCAGCAGCACTGGCAATTTAACACCCCGCTGGGCAGCGCACAGGAGGCGGGAGAGGCCAGAAGCCGGGGCGGGGAGGAAGGACCTCACCACATGACAGCGATTCGAAACAGCCGCTTAGAGCTCTGATATGGAGAGCGAACGGGAGATTTGCGATAAAAAATGATTGCACATGCGAGCGCTTTGGCTCGAAATTGCAGCATTTGCGGCATGGAAAATATATTTCGCAGGCCAGAAGGACTCAACAAATTCGTAACAAAAACCGATCGCAGGGCCTGGGGATGCTGGAGGGGTGAGTTTAGCGAGACAATCAGGCACCCTATGCCCTGGATTTGCACTTGCCGTTCGGGCTTTGGCGGGTTATCAGTGGTCCCGGCCATAAATCACTGTCAAGTGTCATTCGCCCTCGAAGCTCGAGTAGTATCCTTTATCCTCGTACTGGAGCAAACTTTTCCACACAAACACATATAGAGAGCAGTATCAACTTACCACGAACATGTGCCGGAGGGCAAAAAGGTGCAACGCCGGAAGCTGCAGCAGCCACTCAAACGCGCCAAAACCCAGGACACGGAAAATAGAAGTTACGAAAAAAAAAAAAAAATCAAAAAACCAAAAAAGTTACTAATTAAAGTTTGTGCTTGGGGGCAAGGAGGGGAGACCATGAACTTCGTCCCCACAAAACACAGAATCCTACGCCCCGGCGAGAAAGTGTTATCCCCCAATGCCATCAGCGATTGTTTCCGGATAGACCCATCAATGCACTGAAAAATATAAATACCATGAATATAATTTATTGACAAATTTAATTAAATATTAATTGCAAATGAAGTTAGTCATGGGAATATATTAATCCTAGTTTTCTAGTTTAAATATTTGTTTGGTTTAAATGAAGCCTTTTGTAAATATTTTCGTTAAGAAAAAAGCTTGTCGTTTAATTTGTTTTTTTATTTATTTCTCTGTACTGCACCCTTCTCTTGGCAGACGCAGCTTGCATTCGTCATGCATTGGTTAACATTTCGTTGCGCTGTCATTTGGCAAAAACCGCATTGACTGAGTGTGACTTTCCCTCCCTTCTCGCCCTTCTTCTGCCATGGCTAATTTCGTCTATTGTTCATAATTTTTATTGCCCTTGTTGCGAATTAGTTTCGGTTTCGCCCAATGCCTGCTCCCTTATCACTGTTGCAATTTTTTGCAATTTAAAATTTGTTATAAATCGTGGCTGGTTACGTTTAGGGGTGGCTCCTGCCCTGTGCCTTCTGCCTTCTCGGCCATCTTCTCATGCTCAGAGGCGTTGACAACGAAAACATAAAGAGCCTGCGATTAACAGGACTGCGAACACGATTGCAACACTGACTTCCTGGGGGTGGGTTTCTGCTCTGTTTTCCTAATGTGGTTGCGACAGGATGCGCCTCAATGTTGTTGTTGCTGCCGCCGGTGGATGCAGGCTCATTCGGCATGCCGGCTGTCCTGCTGCTCATAGCTATTAAATTGAGGACGATTGACTGCCTCGAGGGGGCATGGCCATCGATTAGAGGCAGGTGCCTGGGCGCGCCCGATAATTGCGGAAGTTTCGTCCTGATCGAACGCCGGGCAGGACAGCAAATTATTGGGTTCGATCTGCGCGAATGTGCCTTTAGTCACCGGTCGACTACAGGACGATAGTATTTGGTAATATTTATGATTAATTTAAATGAAATGACTAAACAACTATTTTTTACTTTTTTCAATACTAAAAGGCCTTAGAAAGGAAACAGTTAAAAAAATGTCGAAGTAAACATATCGTTAAGATGCTTAAAGTCCTTACAATACAAACCGAGCAATTCTCCTGTTAACGCCATAACAATTGCTTACTTTACATCTTCAAAAAAGAAATTTTGTCGAAATGTAAGTTAAAATTTCTGCTGTCAGGAGCAAATGATTTCGAATGAATTATCCTGCTAGATGTTATTTTAATATAGTTCACAGTCCTGGAAAATCTCCCCCATTCGAAAACTGCTTTTAACATTCCTGGTTTCATCAATGTCCTTTTACAGTTCTGTGTGCCAACAGGACATCAAGCTTCTTGCGAGTTTTATCCCCGAATGTTAGCTTGAAAACGAATTCGAATGCGATTCCCCTGCTGTTTAACAATCTGTTATTGTGACTGTTGGGAAGCATTTTCAATGAAAAACATTCGCAGCTATTAACATTCGCAAAAAGGACCTTTAACATTTCGTAACTGAGATAAAATTTCGAAATTGGTTCTGTTGCCAAATAACATTTGCCAAATAACACCGGCCAAGGCTGGTGTTATTTTTCTGTAAATATATACAAGGACTTTTACCTGAAGCTAACATTACTATCAAGGACCTGTAGCTACTCTGCTATTTGTGGAAAAGTAAAGGACCTCTAACAGTTGGCAGACAAGGAAAAATTACACAGTCTGCAACAATGAGCTGTATTGTGATTCTGTGAACACTAAAAAGGACCTTTTAGAGTCCCGTAAAGATAAACGAATCCATTCATGTATGTATAAATGTCACCTGATAAAGTAATTGTGTTTTGGAATCAATGTTGGGGGGAAATGAAATAATAAATTAATTGACCATCAATACAAAGATAACATATATTTTTGACTTATTTTTTATTAAGTATATAGACAAACGCTATTTATTTTTATAAATCATTTTGTTTTTCTTTTGACTTAAGTCTGACTTAAGGGCTTACTGTTGGGCTAAGATCTTGGGTCCTTTTTGGATGTGGGTGAGTTCCGCCCGTTTGGCAAAAACGCTAACTAAGAGAGTTCTCTTATCAGTGATAAGGCTGGCTCGATTCGGAGTTGGTGTGGTGGATTTCGGAGTTCAAAGTGGAACAACAGGAGCGCACACACACTCTCTAAGAGAGTCCTGCGGCCGCTCTCAATCTCGCCAGGACGATGCCGAGGCGTCCACCCGCGCACAAAACTAGGCAACAAACATTTGAGGTACGAAGCACCGAGGCTTCGGGAAATAGCTGTGCGTGGTGGAAATTCGCTTGCAGCCCGACAACGGGCCACGAACCACTCACTGACTGAAGCATCGGTGGTGCACGCTGGTGGTGGTGGTGCGGCTTTTGGCTGGGAATTTATTTGCGCAAAAACGAGCGCCTCAGTTTCGTGTTTGTTGTGCGCTCGTAAGGATGTGTCCGCTGGCGCTGCAGGACTTCGTGCGTTCGCGTCGCGTGTGTGCGCGCCTATTATCCTCATCGCTGTGAGGGCCAAAGTGCCCGACTAGTGATCCAAGCCAGGCCAATAAATCGGGCTAATGTCTCAAGTGTATAATCCCACAAGAATTCTGATTACCACCAGAAATTCTATCTAAATAAATAGTAATAATGAGAGAAGATGAATCAGTCAGTGCATTCGGTGTTAAGTTTTTATTTGTGTTCGAGTGTATGGAAGGTCTTCAGAACCTCTAGTATCCACGATCGTCGGGAATAACCTGTAACTGACAGCCGGGCTTGGCCTATTAAACCAAAACAAAAACTGACAGAGGCAAAGAGAAACCCTAGCAAAAGGTGGTTATCCCCAGTCAAATTGTTGTTTTTGCTGACCCACAATCATAAATCATCTGAATGCCACATTAAGCAAACGGCTTGCCAGCTCCGCTCCGAATCTCCGAATCTGAATTTACATTTTCTGGCTCCAAATCAAATTCGTATTTCCCACTCTAAACGCTTAATAATCGAGAGGGGGAGCTGGGACATAAAAATTCCAGAGTCGTAGCTGCACCGAAGCATATTTTGCATTTTGGGTTGAAGCTTTCCCAGCCGCTCGAGTTGACCCACTTTGTGAAGCATTTTCCTTTTCAATTTGTGTCTGAAAGCGACTTGGCCAAGACATTTTCGGGCAACTTATCCCTCGGCCATCTCAGTTAATTAGTTTAATTAGTGAGTGTCGGGGCGGTTGGTTTGTCGGTTTTGGTATCCAGAAATTGGTTTGCCATTTTCCACGAAGGCCCCACCGAGTCCCTTTTAGGAAAGTTTTATTTTAAAGTGCTGACCCAGGATTCGGTCATGCCCGGCCGCTAATAGCCGACATTATTGTTAAGCGGAGAGATTTGGAGATTTCGGGGATAAAATGTATATATAACAAAGGGCAACCCGATCGACTGCATGTGCCATTGAACAAACACTAAGCCCGCAGCGAACCCTTTTTTGCGCCATTTTTCTTAATTTCTCTGCCGATTCTATGGCTGCCATTTGTTGGGGCAATAAAAGCCAGCCAGCGACTTGAGACATTTCGTCGGCTATTCCGGCATTTCTTCACAACCAACTAACGCCGAAAAATAACAAAATATGTGTAGAGACGGACGGAGGCCAACAATGGGTGGAAAAAAACTAAAATAAATTTATTTGCTTTGCCACTAAATTTGCGCTGATTTTCGGTCGATGCCATTATTGCCTTTACTCTACTTCACTTGACTTTATTCTGCGATGGCATTATGTTTGCCCCACTCAAAAATGTTTGTCAACAAAGGCAGCGAAGCGTAAAAATGGTCATCGGACCCAAGAAAAGTGTTTGAGTGCGAGCGAGTGTGTGTTTGTGTTGGTGTTTGTGTGTGCTTAACCTTTGAAAGGATATTCGGGTCGAGTGTGAGTGGCACACGTTCAACTATTTTAAAATTTGCAGCACGTGCCCAAATTGCAAACATCAGCAAATAATAAAATAAATTCTGTGTAAGCGCCGGGAGAGCCTGCAACTGAATCTAAACAAACCAAATTAGTCTGGTGTCCAGTGTCCTGTGTGCTGTGTCCTTAGCCAGTTTGTTTTTGTTTTTTTTTTTTTCCTCTATTGGCTGGCACATGCTACTTACAAAATGATTAGCGTGTGTGCGGTTGGCATACCATAAATCTGGCTGAGAGCTGTGTAATAATTTCATTGTTGCAGCTGCAGTTTCAATTGCCATTTCGCTTTCATGGCAGCAAGAATTGTTGCAGTTGCACTTGCAACAAAGCCAACTTGTTGTTGCTGTCATTGTCGCTGCAACGGCAAGTGGGTGGCTGTGTCGAGCTGGCTTTGGCTGCTGCTTTCGCCTCTTTGTTGTTACCCGAAAGCAGCAGCACTTGAACCACACACACAGCAAGACTGCAGTTGCACTTAAGCTGCTGCAGCGAGTTGTTATTCCGGCATTTGTTATTCCCCCGCCAACACCCACCCATTGTCTGCACCGTCTGGCATTATAATCTCCATCTATATAGTTGCCAGCAAGTGGAGACAGAGGCACAAATATATAGACACACACTCTGCGAATATTGCCCTCACTTGACACGTGCTTTTCCTCCAAGTCTGGCTTCGGCAACTAAATATTTAAAATCCTTGTATTTTTGAGAGCAAAAATTTCAACACCTCGGGCCTGGGCTAATTAACCAAGTTGCATGGGACGGCTGCATTTAGTTTCCCATTTAGTTGACTGCAATTCTTCCATGTCAAAGCATTTAATTATATTCCTACATTTATTCGCAGTCGCTTCAACTTTTCTCTGTTGGACTTTGCCTGATTTATTTATGCATTTACCTTTTCGTGTTGCTAAGGGAGGAAGCTGCTGTCATGCTGCTGGTTCGTTGTCTTAATTCATTTTTTATTCCAACGTAAATAAGCTGTAAATTACAACTTCTGTTGCTGTTGCCGTCGTCCTTTGCATATTTTGTATGATTCTACACCGGCAATTCCCGGGCTGCTTGTTTCCCTGCCCCATGCCCCATGCCTCATGGCAAATGCAATGCCATATTTTTTCACTCTTCACAGCCTCGCCATATTTCCGCCACACGGAGAAAAAGTGGCAACTTCTTTTATTCTTTCATTAGGAATTAAAATTAGATATATGTTTGGGAAGGAAGGAAATAACTCAGCTAAGGGCCTTACTTTTTATCAAAGCTAATGTGTGAACACAAATTTTTCCACTGTGTGGCATTCACATCCCCCTGAGCTTTCGCTGCCTTTTGCTACTATTTAATTTAAAGTTTGCCCCAAAAGGGAGCGACACCGCCATAAAATGACGGCGAAAAGGAGTAGAGTGCTGGGAGGAGTATTGTCATAACTGCAAATCGGCTACTGACATCTAGCTACTTAACGCCGTTTGCTGCTTTCTATTTTGTTGGCAGCACCCCTTTTCCGGGCATTGGGGCATGAAAGCGGCTCGGAACTGTCTGCGAACCGAACTGGACAGGGCTAATGGCCACTGGCCAAGAACGCGCTCGGAATTATGTGGAAAATTGAGAAAATGTTGCTCAACTACAAGTACCACGACTGTCCATAGCGACTGTCCGGCCGGGAACTTTAATTGCCCGGAGCACATTGCGCCGTTCAGTGCAATCCACAACTGGTCATTATGGGCAACGGATTCGAGTGGGCGGGTGTCTAACTTGTTGAGTGACGGCTTAGGCTGACTGACGGAATGACGGACTGCCACCGGAGATGAAAATGCTTCGCCGGGGGCAATTGTCGTTAAGGTGCTTAGGAAGAGGCGTTGGGTATTTGAGGTCGCCCAGTGGCGGCTATTAATGGGCTTCTTACACCCCGTCTTGGTTACGATTCAAATGCTTCGAAGACTTACCCGAGCCACCTTTGGCTTGGACAGGATCTAATAATGGTGATTAACGGAATGACAACACTGTTCCAATTAAGTTCCTAACACTTAAATAATGCAACTATTTATAGAAAATAGCTGTCAGCAGTTAATGGATATAATTTATTTGAAAATTATCTAAGATATTTTTCTTAAAGATTTAATATCCTTAAACACTTTTAAGTGAGAACGGAAATGCCAGAAATTCTTGTGAAATATACTTTTACTTATGAAAGGCAAATATTTATTCGTAAATGTAAATGTATGTTTAATGTCAACATTTCTTTCTCCTCTTGCAACTTTTACCTTGTGTTAATGTGATTTTCTGGCCACCGCCAAAACCCAAACAACAACAGCTTTGCTCTTCCGAAAAACTCATTTCCACAAACTCACTTTTTGTGCAGTTAACAGAGAATCAAGCACCCATGCAAATATTCGCGAATGCAGTATCAGTGGAAGAGTCATCCTGTTTTTCTTTTTTATATGCCTGCAAACCATGGGTGTGTAATATGGAAAATAACTTCAATTAACACCAGAGGCAGATGCAATATTTTTGCCGTTTTTTATGGCATTAAAATTGATTGCGAAAATTGTTTTTAAAAACGAATTAATGTGGGAAAGTCCCATGTATATCAGGTGGGTCAGTCTAGATGTTTTCATAAAAAACAAAAGACTACTGGAATACTTAATATAAGAAAAGAAAATACAGTATAAAAACCTCTAACTTAGCTTCTGGGTAAAAACGACTTACTTTCGCCACATTCCTGGCTTTTTGTTTCAACTTTTTAGTGGAATCTGAAAATGTGAACTTTAAATTTTTGCGTCAACACGTGGGCGCCCAGGGGATTTGGTGAGGGTCGGAATTTGCTGTGGGTGGTGCCGGTGGGAGGTTAACAAAAAATAAACTTTCAGCCTGCAGCAAACACATTAAAACAAAGTTTTTAAAAGCAACCACAACATTTACGTCATGTGCAATGTGCGGCGGGTTCCGTTGTTGTCAGTCCTTCAGTTGTTGTTGCTGCTGCCGATGTTTTCGTTGGTGTTGCATGCTGCTGCTGCTGCTGCTGCCAAAGTTGAAGCCACCTTCACACACAAAAACACACACAACGCCAACCTACAGTTGTGGTCGAGCTAAGAGTACTGAGACCCAAAGTTAATCGACTACGGTATTTGTTTAAATTTCCTTCTCAACTATATTTGATAGGACACCATCCTTAAATGAAAGCTTTAAGATCTGAGCAATTTTTTCCCCCAAAAGGGACACTTTTATTGTTTTAAACCCAACTGTATACGGGAGGGTGTGGCAACTTTAAGGCGCTCTTTCGTAGTTTTTATAGTCAAAAGCCAAGTTGTTTGGCAACAGCGGTGGTGGCAAGAACAGCGCCAGCAATCGCCATTTGCTGCCACATGTTGTAACTGTTGCCGCATTAAATGTGCAACCCGCCTCTGGCGCATTTCACTTTTACTATAAACCCCGCTTTTATGCTCCCAACACCCCCTTGGACCCCTGACCCCCTTACCCCCTGGGTCCCCTGCATCCTTTTGGCCACATTAGTTGACTGCACACCACCAGCAGAGATTTCACTCCATTTTATGCTGTCAGACTTCCGAGTGCGCCGCCGTTCGGGGCTTTGTGTTGCTGTAAAAATGCCAAATTCATTTTCAGCATATAAACTTTCACACACGCTCCCACACTCGCACACAGTTTATGCTTCCCCGCTGGTCGGGACTGACATCTTTAGTTAATTTTGCAGCCGCAGGAACTAAAACGAAAGGGATAGTGGCCTCGGAAATTTAGGACCCTGTAAAAAATATCTTCTCTGGGAAATGGGAAACAGAACAAACGAATTTAAGAGACACTCTCGTTTCAGTTTCAATTTAAGCAAAATCTCTATTAAATCCCACATCCCTCCTTTGATTTATATTTTGTGAAATTGTATTTAAATTTATTTTTCAATATTTTCCAGCTCGTACAAAATGATAACCTAAAACTGAAATCAGTGCAAACAAAAACAAAGGGAAGGAAAACACTTTACAAAGCTCTACAGATATTCAAATAAAAAACGAATCCAACAATTTAAACATATTTTGATTGGTTTTGAAAAATATAAATGTAAATTGATTTCGAAAAGCCCAAAGGCGATACAGTAAAAGTCGATATCCAACAAAAATCGTAACGCAAACCACCGCAAAAATTGCTTTAGATTACAAAAACGAAACGAAAAAACTCCAAACCAAATACCAAATACCCAATCGCAATCGCATCAACAAAATGACGCTTCGCATATCGGTCGAATATAAAAATCATCAAGGGCTCATCATTTCTAGCTTTGTGCTGCTCCTGACTTTGGCCACCTTGCCAGTTTCCCGGGCCGGACGCATCTTTGGTAAGTTCTTGGAAAAGCATCCGAAAATATTTAACCCACAGGATCTCACACCAAAATCAAAATTCGGAAATCTTCTTGTTTGTGGTGCTAATTAACGCGGGCAGTTTGCAGCTAATGGAATTTTTAATGCCACGAAGACGCAATTTGTAGACGTTTCCCGGAACTACCCGGAAGGACCACCACCCTTGCCTTGGCCCTTTCCGGGAGCGGTTTCTTGTGCCAGAATCTGTATTGGTTTCGGGTCAACGCAGCTCATTGACACAGGAAGTGTCAGTGGGGGTGTATGTGGGGGAGCTCATGCTCTTTTCGTATTAATTATAATTACAGAAGGTCGCCTTTTTATGCCAGTCGACGTCGTTTACATTAATGAGGGACGTCAATGTCAAAAATAAACAAAAGCTTCCAGCACCACCTCCACATGCCACACACCAAATGCCACACACCACATGCCGCCGCCCCACACACTCATTTTTGTACTGTGTTGTATTGAAAATGCTAAAGTACAGGCTTTGGTTGCCATGCTTTTGTTTTCTTTTTGGGCCTTGTTGTCTTTTGCTTGGGTGTACATTTTTATCGAGTGTACGTTCTGTTTGCGTTTGTTTGTGATATAATGAAAATAATTACATTTCTTGTACGTGGCTTGTAATGACAACGAAACAGGAAAACTGGCCAGATTTCTGAAACCGGAGATGTGGGATATCCGGGGAGTGGGAAACACATAATCGTAACTAATTAACCGACAAATAAATAAGTAAACAGGGCAGCAGTTTTGTTCATATGAGAATAATTTACATTTTATTATGGCAGAATAACTAGTTTAATTTAAGGGCAAACTGGCTGTCATAACTACCAAAAAGGGTTGAAACCCCCTATTCCAAACCACACTCAACATCCACTCGAGTCTCTAATTGCAGGCCGGTTTGTCCGTCCGACTTTCTATTTGTCCCTCCAGAGCCATTAGATTCGGTCACAGAACAGCACCAATAATAGCAACTGCCAGGCAGGGCAGACAGTGAAAGCGAACAGGACACAGTTCGGTGAAAAACCAAAACTTTTGTTGACACACATTTTTTCACGTTCCAAAAAACTTTTTTGAAAAAAAGGATGCCATGAAAATGTGAAAGCAAATGAGCGCAGTTCGCTCGTCATCAAGAGATGCAATAAAAATGGTTTCAAAAAATCTGCATATCCTTAAAAAAATTGTTACGTGCTGGTATTAGAGATGCTGGATTTTTGGGGATTATTAAAAATATGTTTAACTGGGAAAAGAAATGAATAATATGGCTGTAAGGTTATGTTTCTAGTTCTTTATTCCCAAAAAGGGATATTAAACTAAAGGGCCTCTTTATGTCATCTTTACATTATGACTTCTGGAATTTGGTTCGAAAAGTTTGTAGAATTCTAAATCTCGAACTTTGGCATCACTCTTAGGGCTGGAAATGTAAACTCTAACGATAGCAGATGAGTGTGTTCGCATTGGCATTAGGTGGCAGTTGGCGCGTTGCTTTTTGTCAGGCATTTTAATGCCTGCCTTCAGCCGCAGCCGCAACAGCAGGGCAATAAAACTGCATGCCGTACAAAAACGCACACAGGACATAGACACGGATACGCCGACAGTCACACAGTCACACATGCATATATACATAGATATATGCGACCATGAAAGCGAAAAGTTTACGCGCTTGTTTGCTATAATTTCGATTGTTTTCACTGCAGCTGCAACGCAGCAGCAGCAACAACAATGGCTTCTGCTGCTGCGACCACGCCCACTCACCCATACAGAATCCAAAGGCTTTCATTTCCCAGGACATTTGTGCACCATTCTGCAGCAATTTTCGTTTTATTGATGCGAGTTGCATTCACCATTGCAGCGAAGTTTGATGTTGCTGTTGCTGCTGCTGATGTTGCTGCTGTTGCTACTGCTGCAACGACAACACAAAAAAAAAAAAACAACAAATAAGCTGCATAAGTAGCACACACTTTTACTTTACTTTTGTTTGCGTTATGTACTTTCGGTTAAGTGCGAAAAATTTATGAAAAACTTTTGAGAATGTTTTCGCAATTAAAGTTCCAGCGACAGAAACAAAGAGCTTCGAACAAAACGGAGCGTACTTGCTCCACTTTCTACATTCGCCATCTAACGCTTTTGCACAGCTCGGGTGTAAGTGGGCGTATAACTGCAGCTAGTTGCAGCTAATTGCTGGCATAAATGATGCCACCCAGATTGTTGTTTGAGATGCCCGAAACAAAGGATTCAAAAGCTAAATGTTTGCTATCTCCGCCCTACGAAATACTCTTTTCTACGATTGAGTTGACTTTGCTAACTACCCATAATACTATTCACCATATAAATTACCACTTTGCTAGCTCTCCCCTATCCAAATCCTGTCACTTTAATACAACATAAACCTAATGTGTAACCAATAAAAACAATGCTAATAGAAGCCCCCATGAATAAGTCAGGCAACAGTTCCAGCATATAAGAATAAGTTGTATTGGCAATTTTTGCCATCGAGACTTATTTATTGAGCCTCCAGTTGAGCCACGTGTGCTTCCCCAGTTACCTGTGTCTTGTCTCCCCAGGGACGGTGCCCATTGTCTTGTTTGGGCCATTTGGAAATAGTCAAGCATTAAGCACAAATCGGCGAATTGAATGTTTGAACGGTAACTTCCCTTGCCGGTGTCTATTAGCCAGCTTCGTGGGTCCTTTGGCCCCGACTCCTTTTCACACATCTGCAATTACAGACGCCACCGTCACCAGGACACTTGCCAAAGTGTATTGGAAGGCACTGGATGGCGCTCACGTCGCAAATCGTTTCGCTTTTGTTTTTAAATTATTCATGTTATGGCTAAGAGCAAAGAGCGATTTAGGACTCCCCCGATTCGGGGCACGCACTTTATATTCAGCTCATTACAACAATGCCGAACCATTGGCGACATTGTGGAGGAGGCGTCGGGGGAGGCGTCGGGGGTCTGAAAAAATGCTGAGATTTTATTTAGTGTAGGCGACGTCCTTGGCGGCTATCCTGTCTGGAGTAATTTCTTTATTAGATTCATTCAGGCCCTCGAGGAAATTTTCACTCGCTCGGGGCAACAGCAACAGCAAAAGCCAAGCAAAGTGGGTCCAGGAGGGTGAGCCCCAGAAGCTAAAAACAATTTTCTAAATTAGTTTTTGCGTTTCTTGCTCGCTGGCTCTCAATAATGTAGCAGAAATTGTTTAAGAATTGCATTGAATGCCTTGGTATTGCTTTAACATGTTTTAAAGCTTTATGAAGAAATCATGAAGAGCTTAAAATCCAGTTCGGATTTTTCTACATATTCCGATGTCACCCATAAATCAACAAGCCCACCGACCAACCATTGCCTTACGGTTATAAAATATTCAATATAAAGAGAAGTAAAAATGTGCAGCGATTGGTATATTTTCGGGACGGCTTTATGACAACAAATTTTAATCATTATAAAATATACAGGAGCATAAAAATTCTCTTTTCGCCCAAAAACACGTTCAATCAAAAAATTGCATCGAATTTTCGGCCATCTTCCATTATGCAATTCAAATAGGTGTATTTTCGCTCTTGCATAATAATTCATATACATTTTAATCAGCGTGTAATTAAGTCGGGGAAAATCGCCAGATAAAATGTGATTGACAAACAAACTGTTAAAAATTTATTTCGTTTGCAGGTTTTGGGTAAAGTGAGGTTTTGCCTCAAACTTACTGGACTTGCAGTTTGCACATCACAAGCAAACACAAATGGCAAATCCATTCGCATTGACAAACTGAAAGGGCAAACACGAACTGCTTTGGCATTTGTTTGGTTTGCCTTGGCAACCCACACGAGCGGCTACACAATAAATAGTGCGGGATATTTGACTTTCCAAAAAACGAAAACTGAAAGCCCAAAATAGAAAATAGTTGCCCCAACCGACCGACATGTTTTCAGAAAGCTCGAATGGCGAACGGTATGGATTTTTCATAATTTATGCGGACAGCATAGACAGGACACCCACAACATAATAGAATGCAGAGGACCCGCTGGCTGGCAATTGGACGCTGCTTTGTTTGGTTCTTGTCCGACTATTGGCATTTTCAATTAAGGGATTTCAGCGGAACTTTGGGTGCACGGCGGCAAAATAATGGTGGACGGGAATCTGCAACGGGAGGCCCATTGAAAACGACACATGCATATCAAATAGCCCGGGTCAGAGGTCCTTGAAAAAAAATTTGATTATTTGCCACGAATCATTGCAGGGGAAATATTCTGAAGGGTATCCAATCAAGCGAACACCGATATTACGTATACGCCGGGTTGATTCGATTTGGACTTGTTTGTGCCATCGTTTAATAAAGGCACGGCTGGTCAAGCAGCTGGACTGGGAAATTCAATTAAAAATCAAAATGCCAAAGTCAGAATATGCACCGGAATATGCATAGTATATGCCCGAGTGATTTTCTACCGAAAAAAGTGCTTACAAAATATTCTGAATGCGATAAATATTGGCAAATAATAATGCTGTAAAAACCAACAAATACTATTCGAGCAATGCAGGAATGGAAAATCTTCTTTGCTAAAAATAAATAAAATTTTGGTCCGTCCGGGAGAATGCAGGTCTCCTTTGTTTTGTTTGGTTGTTTATTGTAACGCTGGCAGAAATTGCAAATAAAATTTTACGCTTTTTACACAAAATTTCTACCACGCTGGCTTTAGCCGATGCTGCTGCTGCTGCTGCTCCAGTTGCTTTTATTTTAGTTTCTGTTCTCGGCAGTGTCGTCGCCATCCTCGTGGCTTGCTTTGCATATCGAAATAATTTAGTTACAAGTTTAATTAAATTTTAGCAACAGTGGCCAAACACAATGTTTTCCAGTCGAGCTGGGCGAAAGTGTTGGGATATTGTTTTATCCGCTGGCTCTATAAACAAAAATTCGTATAATCACATCATGCATATTAAATATATACAATATAAACCATAGTCCATAGTCCAAAGTCCTTCGAAGTAAACTTTGTATTGGAGAGCCATTTGTTATGAGTTCGAGACAATCGAAATTAAATTTTCATTCGAATTATCTGGGGCAAAAGCAAAGGCGATCCGATGCCTTAAAATACACAATTAACCCATTGGGAAATAACAAAATTTATGCAGGTTGTAAAAAAAGTTTTTGGGACATTTTCCGCTCGAGAGAACAAATATAATCACTCGATGTGGGTCATTAGGCAATTTAATTGCATTAAATGTTTATTTAGGCAACGTTTTCAATCGAACTGCATTAAGTTAAATAAACAATAATAATTGATTAGACAATACAAATTACATCAATAAATATTGGCAATTGGAAATGCAGCCACCAGGGAAAAGATTCAACAGAAAAGTCCAAGCCAAAACTAGACAAATCTATAATTTAAATCTTTTTCTAAATTTAAGGTGTGGCTCTTGAAGAGCAAAAAGCAAAAACTAAAACCACTGAATTAGAGTCCTGGGCTCCTTTGTTATTCCTTGTGCCATCATGCGCCCATTATAATCCCAGCTAAGCTGCAGCGATTATTGTCTAAAAAATTCATGTATTTCATTATTAGCCTGTGTGCCAGCGGCTCAGAATTTCCGGCCATCTCGTCCGCCCCACCTGAGGCTGTTCATTTGCTGTCATAATTTAATTTTTGCCACCAGTCGGCAACCAAAACTCGCACAGACTCTCCCCTCACAGCTGGTATCCTGCGCCGGCACATCCTGTCCTCTGTTTTCTGCTTTCCGTGTTGGGGCTCGTCCTTTCACTTTGGCTTGGGCTTTGGCGTTGGCTTTGGCTTTGGCTCCCGTACAGCATTGTCTACAGAAAGTCAACATAATCCACAGAGTCCCCGGCTACGAAAATCCCAATGTGGTAGCCGCTGTGGCTCATTAATCCATGCAGGCGAATGGCCGCCCTCCACCACATGGCTTGTTTTGGTTTTGGTTTTTTGGCCCCTCAGCCATCACAACTACTAAGCGCACTGAACGAAATTAATTCAGGAAAATAGTAGAACTTTCAAAGCTTAATTTGAATTATCCCTGAAGTGTTATATTTTTAATTATTTTTTTTTCTTATATGCTTTGCAAACCTTGTAATATATTTTTCTTAGTGCCGCAGTTCGCTTGGCCCATAAATCAGTGGCCTGCGGGCAGTTCATCATCATAATCATTATCGTGGTCGCTCCGCCAAATGAGCTCTTCCCCATCTGGACTCCAAAATTAGTTGCGTTCCGCGCATGAATGTCACCATTTCTGTCGCTCAATTTGCTACACAAATTATAAACACCAAATGGAAATTGTAATAAAAAATGTGACAGCGGCACGGACTCCGTCATCCACTGACCAGGGGGAGTCCTGTTTGACTGCCTCAAGGCTTCCAGGATACACCAAAACAGAAATAAAAGGGTGGGCGGTGGCTGGCAACTTAAACTTTGCTGAAATTGAAATGCCGCTGGCTTATTTAAGCATTTATTTCGGCGACTGACGACGAGGCGGAAAGTCAATAATGAATAATCCGCCCCCGAGCAGCGCAGCAGCTTTAAGGAGACAGCGGCTAACTGTAATAAAATTCGCATAAAAATCATTTCGTCACAGTTTGGCAGCAAAAAAAATGTTGACCGACTTCAGGACAATGGTTGTCAAAAGAAGTTATCTAAAGAAAAAAGGGAATTTGTTACACTTTTCGGGGGCATTGATTAAAGAGTCGTGTGGTAGATAGAGGAGGCTCCAGGATATATTTAAGCCTTTGAGTTTCTGTGTTATTATTATGAATCAAAATATTGTGTTATCCACTGTACTTGGCCGACTTTGGTGTGGCCCAGTGCCATTGCAGTTGCTTGGCAAGTGGCCCGAAGTCGGTTTTTGCAGACGTCCAAGTTGGCTTGGCCAAGAGCCGTTCGTGATGCCGCGCCTATCACAACCAATTTACTAACGAACCAGATAAATCCAATTTCTGGCCAACAGCAGCTTAGATGTCTGGCTGCAAAAGGGGGCTCGGATATAAAACAAAAATAAATAGTAACAAAAAATAAGCACTTCCTAGCCGGGGACAATTTCCGCTTCCGGTCGACCGGCGCCTCGAAATGACAATGCGGGGGCATTGTTTATTAAGCTTAGTTTATTAAGCTTATCACCAAGTTTATTAGGCTCTTAAAGCGTTTAGCACTATTCTCCAATTCGCCAAGGAGAAAAGGAGACCTGGGCCGCCTTTTGATGTTTTGTGGGGCGAGCGGAACTTTGAGACGACTTTAAATTAATTAAATGAAGTAATTACAAAAGGCCAGGGGGCCGCGTCAAAGGAAGCACTCAGCCAGATTGGAATGCGGTTGGTAGGATGAATTTTGAGCTCGACTTGAGAAACACCTTTGACGACAGCCGGAAGTGTACAAGCTGAAGCCCAACAAAGAGAAAGTTGCATTTTTTCATCAGGCAAAGCCGCAGGGGGCTCCATGAGCACTGCAAGGATTCTTCCCACTGCTCTATTTGCACTTCATTGCAGAGAATTTTAATCAATTGCAGCCAGGCAACAAAGCTCTGGAGATGACTAAGACAACTCCTTGGCCATCCTGGGCATCCTTACACCGAAGATATTTTAATTTCTGTTCCGGTCATTCATTATTATTTGCCTGCCCTTTGTGACTCTAAGTGAGTTATTATGCAAGTTGCAAAACAATTTGATACTAAGTAAAAACAAAGTCCTCCGTAAAAGGGAAAACAGCACATGGCCTGGACATGGGCCGAGGATGGAAAGTTTTAAATTAAATTTCCGACTATGCGTGCGAAGGCCAAGCAAACAGAAGAAGGATGCACCAGCTGCAGTCTGACCCAAATACCAGGCCAAGAATCCGTTTAGTCCTTTTCCCAGCCGCACACTTGATAGATACACGGAGAAAATAAATCACAGATCTTAAATCATCGGCTTAGTCGTGAGAAAAAAATTGAATTCCATTGACACGTTTTTTGAATCTCTGCCAAGCGAATGCTTTTTGCTGTTGGCGGAATCGGAATAGCAATCGGAATCGAAATCGCAATTGTCTCTGGGCAATGACTTTCATCATAATACAATTTTTATAATTTAATCAAGCTGAGAGCTGGGCGATGGAAGCTGGGAGTTGAGAGCTGAGAGCTGGCCCGTCATGGCATCATCGAGCGATGTGCAAATAAAAATAAGTGCGACAATAAAACAAAAGCCAAACAAAAACGTTGCCGTGAGTGGAGATTAACAATGGAGGCGTCGCCTCTTTTACGACCGATGACGATGCGGATGCGGATGTGGATGCGATGTGAAAGCCGTAGCACGCATTTGTCATACACTTTTCGGGCAATAAAGGATCCGGCGAAGGGTTCCCCGGGGCCACTCCACTCAGTTGTTGCTTTTACGGCTGCAGCCTGACACAAAGTAAATATCTCTGAAACGGTCACAGTTCTGGCCAAGTTTTAAAGCGCTCTTTGGAGCTTTGGTCATAAACCTATTCATTTTCATTACGCAATCGCCAGAGTGATGTCAAAGGTCAGGGTACGAGTGTGTCTGCTAATTATACAACACCAGCAGCCCCCCTATAGACACGCACGATCAATCACATTTCCCGGGGACTATAACTAGGCCATGACATCGAAAGGCTACAAAGGGGCGAGAGTCGGAGGGCCATGCATATATTTTGATTAATTGCCCATGGACATATTCGAATTTATCATATAAATATTAAAGCAGACCTGACGCTTTTTCAGGACCTGTTGTGCTAGTACGTGTGCCCAGACACAAAAACCAATTCGACAGTTAGTCGGCTTAAACAACCTTAATACGTTTCATACATGGCTGATGGCTTGTTGCAAACATTTGATACCCATGAATATTTTAAGGGCATATCCAAAATGTATCCAACGAAACAATACAGAGAACAGAACCAGGCTGGCAGTGGAGCGGAAATAAATGCAATACATTTGAATAAACAGGCTTACAGATACTTAAACAAATGCACATGCTAAAATACTGTGCGTGGGTGTGCGTGGGTGTGTGTGGATGGATGGATAGGTTTTTGGGCCATGTCAACCACTTGTTAGTCGCAGGATGAGCAGGATGTTGTTGTTCTGGCAACAATTTATATCCGATTTTAATATTGAATTTCGGCTAAGTCAAAGCCAAATGAACTTTGTTGTTGAAAGCTGCTGGAAAGCAAAAGGGATTTCGTTTTCGGGTAGTTCGTTGTCCTGGCAGCCAGGATTATCTGTGAGTGTACACACACACACACACACACACACACTGAAGCAAGGGGTTTTCATGGATTGCCGGAAAATCGCAATCGGATATGATTTATAAAACATTTATTCACATTCTCGACAATGGCATAACAAGCTCAATCATTGTGCCTATTTGCCTCCGATATATCTGAATCGGGCCGATAATGTTCGCATGGGCCAACAGTCAGTCGCGTTGCCAACGAAATTTGACTAATTAAAGCCACATATGAATAGGCAGGCGGGCGAACTGGTGTGCCTTTCAAAGGAGCAACTTGCTCACGTAATTGCCGGCGAAATCTAATCAGACTTTCTGATGTTGTTGCCATTAGGGTCGTGTGTTGCCGGGAGTTGCCGGGAAAACTTCACATGTTGCGGCCCACGCACAAATGGAAATGCATAAATCAAATTGTTAGACCCTGGTAACCAAGCAGAGATAAACGCGTATTATTATGCCGTCAGATTCAAAGGCACTTTCTTGGATGGGGGTTAGAGGGATATGGGAAAAATAAGATCCTAACCCGCTGATTCATGCCTCTTATCAGCGATCAATCAATTGGCAGGCCAAGGATATTGTGCCATTAATAATAGTCCCAGGTCTGGCTCAGGATTTAGAGGCCAAGTATTTAAGCAGTTCGAGCCTCGAAGGATTCCCTGTTGAAAACTTGCGAAACAATTTATCGAGCGGAACACAAACACACAAATAAGTAAGGTGGTGGGTGCTTCAATAAAAATTATATTCATATATAAAAGATAACCCCTTTAATTGAACGCCAATTTAGGAAACAATCTGGAGCACAGTTTTTATTTGTAATATTTTCTGTTATAATTTGGCGCATAACAATTTCAGAGGCCCACCCTAATCCAAACAGATGCAAATTGATGTCGACAGGCAGCCCAAAAGGCGTTGTGTTGGCACAACTGGAAAACTTTTCCCGGGCAACCGAATGCCGAGTGCAAGGCTCAGATTGCTGGGGAGAAAGCCAGCCGAAAAGGGGAAAACCTCACAGACAGCCAGAGACCAAGTATTGTCGTCGTGGCCAGGCCACTTGGCGCATTCTAGACAAGTGAAAACTTGATAAACTGGGTCAACCGACTCCCATGGCTTGGGGGAGCGGCCGGGGCTGGGGTTTTCGGCCTGGCAGATGGATATGGGTATGGGGCGTGGCATCCCCCAATCTATGCCCCTCTGCTTATGCATGAAAATCAATCTAAATGCAGGCCACAAAGCCTCGCCAGCTTGGTTTCCAATTAATGCATTAAGAGCTCGCCGCCACAGATGGCGATATCGGTTTGGCCGTTGAATCTGCGATTAAGTGCCACCTGGAAGTGTGTGGCGTGGCTCAGGAACTTGACTCCGAAGTGGTTCGCCAATAACTTGGCCACAAGCTGATCGCGGCAGCAACTGAAGTACTCAAGAGTGTGGCTTCTCCAGTCAGCTGAATCAATTTCTAAACATTTTGTTGTATAAAATCGCATGTATGCCTTATTTTGTTTCATTCCCTAAAATTCAATGGCTAAATTCAGGTGAAGCATTATAGTTCCTTACATTAAGAAAATATAGCTCCAAGCTGCAATATGCTGGAAGAAATAATATACAATTTGCACATTGACCGCAGTACCCCGGATCGGCTCGTTGCTGCTTCCTGGGTGGGCGGTTACCTGAAAATGAGCAAGTCAAAGGCAAAGGCAGCTGGTGGCCCGCAGTAAACGTTGACCGCATGATTTGTATCACAAATGGGCCACAAATGGCCACAATATACACTGGGAACAACACACTTACGCATACATGGGGGCACAAGGATACAGGCAAATATGGGGAATAGGCTTATAGAGCGGCCAGTGCAAACATTTATTGCTAATTGCCGAAAGGACATTTGCATAAACTTAACAAAACCCAAAGTTTTCCAAGTAGGCAAACAAACAAACGACTACTTGACCACACACACGCCCACCCTGGCCTACACACACACACACACATCCACATTTTCATTGGCCAGGAAGCGTCTTGGAGGAGGGCGTGGCACGTGCAATTTACCAGCCAATTGAGGCAGAAACCACCCGCCAGCCACCCACAATACCTGCCATAGCTATAAACCAGATTCAATTTGCTGGCTGCACAATTTTAGCCAGGTCCCCCAATTACCAGTTTATAATTGATTTCCTCCGCCTCCGCCCGTTTTTGTATTGAGGACTTTTAAACGTTTTTAAACGTTGTCCCGCCTCACGTCGATCATTCGCATTTCGTTTTGACCGAAAAGAGTTTTCCGCCATCAAATAAATGTTAGAGAATTCAATTGAATGTGAAGCCTTCGCAGCCGAATTTCGAGAATGGAAAGCAGCTCGGCTCAGAGGGGTAATTATGGCCGAGTGCAGTGGCACTTGTGCATTTTATTGGCTTTAATTGCCTTCGTCGCACGCGGCGAATGAGTAATGGCAGTTTAGACACCAGGCGCGTATTCCAACTATGTATTTTGTTAGGCGTTGGGGGCCCGGTTACTGAGGAAACCTCCGCTCTAACGCCTCCTCTTTTCGGACCCAGCAACCATCGGCTGTCGTCCATTTGTCCTTTTATCGCACACGCACATAAATTGACCAAATTAATGCGAAAACTGAACACGCGTCGGGATTGGAATGGATTGGTAAGGGTAGGGTATGGCATGGCATGGGCTTTGCCTGGCATGTGTTTTAATGAAGTGCTCGGTTCTACGCAGGCCTTTTATTCCGACTTTCCCTTTGACTTTCGCCTAACGATGACATCAACCGGAGGCTTTCACTCTGACAAAAGATTTGCCTAAGTGCCCTTATCAAAGTGACAACAGGCGCAACATTTCTTTCACTCTGTCTTTTGTTGCGGCTTAATATGGTGATGGAGGAAAAATAGAGGTATACGGAAAAAACCCAAAGAATCTGATGGCTTTAACTGCATTGATAAAACTTTTCCAGGCGACAAGACCACCCACAATAATTACAAAAGCAGGAAACAATTGGTTTATTCAGTAATAGGTCAACCAAAAAACGGAAAACCAAAAACTATTAGCATAAAGTTGAAGACACGGAACAGGGTCAGGGGGCCGGAGCGCAGGGGAGCTTTAGACTTTTAGACTTTCAGAGAGTCGCTGGAGGAAAGGATGGTATATAGCAATAATGTCTGTGGCATTCGCAGTCTGTCTGTCTGCCTCCTGCTCCACATAAAGCACAGGAAATTGTATTTTTATAGCTGCCCGCAGAAACGGGAGCGAGATGGGAAGAAAGGGAAATGAAAATCTGTTTATGAAGTCATTGTGCCGCCAATGGCGCTATCAAAACCAGCGACTCGCAGTGTTGCTGCTGCAATTGCAACCGGAAGATTCCGGGCCTGTTTTTCGCCGAGCGGCATCTGGGGATTTGGATTTTCTTGCACGGCTTTGCCGCCGGCTCGATTCCCCGCCCTACCCATGCCAGCCAGTGTTTGCCATTTAAATGGAAAATTTCGAGTGGCATTTGCAAACAAAACGTGGCCATGGTGGAAACTCGGCAAAAAGTGGGTGAAAATAAGCCACGACAGGGAAACTCTCAAAGTGTCTGCGAGCAAAGCTCGAAAATTACATCGGGGGTCGACGGGGATTGGTATGTGGCCGGGTTCTCTGCAATTTTTGCAATTACAAGCCGGCAATTTTCATTGTTATGACCGTAATGAAAATGGCTGCAACCATTTTTGGCTTAGCCCGGGCATTTTATATTAATTAATATTAAACACAAGCCGCAGTCAGCGGGGCCAGAGGGGCCAGAGGGGCCGAGTATGAATGAAATTTGCATTTTGACGCTGAAATTTAATTGATGAAAAATGTAATTAGCTGCATGACAAAGTGTGGGCGGAAGCGAACGCATAATGACCAAACCCATAGCTCTCAGCTTTTTGCCCATTATTCGAGACCAAAAAATAAAAGCACCCAAACTAAAAAAAATTAACTACAAGTCCGCCAGCTGGCTGAGTGAAATGTCAGCATTTGTCTTGGCCAGAAGTTGTCGCATTTCGTTAGCCAAAAAAAAACGAAACGAAACTTTGAAAGCACTGACCGCAGCCAACTTGGCCAACTCCAGACTCTCCAATCCCGACACCGACTCCGACTCCGACTCCGACTCTGACTCTGACTCCGGGCACTTAAAATATTTTATATTGACATTGAGTCGAGGGCAGCCAACTAAAATGCGAGGCAAATAAAGCTCCAGCTGTTCTGTGGCCATTTCATTATCGAGTTGAGTTCCATGCTAGCCATGAACCCAAATGCAACAAAGTTGCCACAAAAAGGATGCCCTTCTATGCTACTTGGCTTTGTTCTGTTTAAATGGTGTTTGCAGCGAACTGAAGCATTTGTTTACTTCAATGTCATTTGCTCTGACAGCCAAAATAAAGTATCAACTAAGGAAAAAATACTCCACTAATGATGAATTCTCAATGAAAATATTGATTCCATGTTAAAGTCCTGGTGCTCGTCTTGACTTTATCCCTGCGAAAAGCTAGAAAAATATTTATATATAACAAAAAAATAAGAATAAACGACAACGCGACGACAGACACAAACATTTTTGCGAAGCAAACTTTTTCACTTTTCGCAGCGCTCCGTTTTTTACTGGCATTATTTTGGGTTGGTTTACTTTTTCCAGTTTTCAGCATTTCATTTTGATAAATTGCAACCGCCCCCAACGGGTCCTTGTTAAGTGGGCGTGTCAGCCAAATGCCAGCCCGCCGGGCTAACGAAACTTGGCTGCACTGAACCGCTGCCAGAGCTCTTCCTGACCCAAATAATTTCGGTTCGCAATTCGAACGAGTTCGGTCATTGCAATTTAATTACTGTTTATGCATAATGATCGTTAGTTTTGCCTAATTAAGCACCACTCGCCCGGCAATGATAACATTTTCGAAACTATTTTCGCATAGCCGATGCCCTGTCAGTTGTCGAGGCAACACCTCAAATTGAAATGGAATGGAATTGCATTGGGTCACAATAAATTATGCAAATCAAGCAATTCCCCACCTTGCTTCGCACCGTTTTTCGCTTCGCTTCGAAGTTCCCGAGCCCGGACTTTGTCACCTGTCAGCTCCGAGGCAGGGCAAAAACATTTACCAATTTACATCAAATTTGTATGCTCATTTGCTAAATTCACAAATTAATTGCCGTCACAGGAGCCACTGCTGCTGCTCGCCTGCTACACATTCCATATTACGCATACGCCGCGTGGTCTGGCACTAAATTTCCCACTGACTAATGAGGCATTGACCAGGCCGACCGCATATGCCGATAGTTATTGAAAGTTATAGAGCCGTGCGATGCAATCGGTAACCGACATTGTGTATTGCCACTCGAGCATTAAATTCGAATCTAATCGCATGGTCTGGAGCAGCTATTACAGGATGTGAAATAATCTTTCGAATGGTGAATCCGAATTTCAATAAACAAAAGCGGATGAATTAACTATTAAATACCAAAGCAGTTCCCAACTCAATACCGTGCTAAACTCTGCCTTAAATATGAAGTAAGTGCCACCAATTAATTGGAGCAGCAGTGATTTTAATCCGGCTGTCACCTGCTGGGCGGCTCCGTCGGAGAACCGCCTCGAAATGTAATTTCCTGAATTGCAGTTTTGAATACACAATTCGCCCCATTCACTGAGGGTGCTTCACGGCACGGCAGACGACGACGTGCTTATTGGAGTGACTATACAGGACCTCCTTTCCCTTCGTTCCCCTCAAAAAAAAAAAAAAAACTCACACGCATTGAATATGGGAGCGGAGATGGGAGGGAGCTGGGGCGTTGAGGACTCTGAATGCTTGAGTGGACAGGTAATGGAAGCTGTCAGAAACTGCGACATCACCGCTGTCAGTGGCTGGTTTGGCTCCAGTTTTATATTATAATTTCCATTTTTTTTTTCTTTATTTTTGTGATGTTCTCGGGCAAACAAAGAGCGGAAAAGGAAAATATGAAATGCGTGAAAGAAAAGAAAAGATGAAATGTATTTGCCCAGCCGCATGCAAATTTATTCACTTGGACGCAAATAATACAATTTCAATGGCATTAATGAAAACAATTTTCATAAATGAATGAAACCAACAAAAAATACAAAATGCCAGGCACACTCGACGATCCGCATTTAATTTGGCTGCATGCGAAGTAGCTTACTGTTTAAGTGGCAGTCACTTTATTTCTTTTAATCATTTTATTCAAGATTTTATTTATTTGAAGCCTTACTTAATACACAGGAAAAATTAACAGGGATTCGAAGTTTTAAGCTAAACAAATTCAAAGGCCATGGATGCGTCGATGTTTTTGTTTAATTTGTTTAAATAAATTTTGGCCTATCGGGAATTAGCATTTAATTTTTTTTTGTAATTCAAATCTATATTCAAAATAGGTAAGAGAAATTTAAATAAAAGTATCTGATGGGTAGGAATAGGTAGCAATTATTCCTGCTGTATGTAAACTTTTTTGGGTGGGTGTGGTCAAAAGTTGAACACTCGAACACATTTTTCAGGATTCG
The DNA here is from genome assembly GCA_018150405.1 of Drosophila varians. Classification (NCBI taxonomy): domain Eukaryota; kingdom Metazoa; phylum Arthropoda; class Insecta; order Diptera; family Drosophilidae; genus Drosophila; species Drosophila varians. The sequence continues at coordinate 7,637,572 of JAECWK010000015.1, forward strand.
ATGCGGCGGCAAAGTTTGCAGACGAATATTGAACGCGGAGAAAACTGCTCAACCGGATTAGAAGTGGGGGTGGGCAGTGCAGCTCATTGGGGCGTTTTGGGTCGTTTATGGGCGCTTTGGCGTAATTTCTATTATTTTCCATGGCCGGCTCTGGGCGCACTCAAAAAGCAAACAATTAAATGTCCAGACTGCGCCCGTGGGCATGCTGTGAACAGAACAAATTGAGGTCAGGCCAGAACGGGTGAAAAGCAGTTGGCAGAAGGCAGAAGGAAGCTATGGCAGCCACAGCAAAGAGGAAAACCCAAACAACAGTTAAAAGAAAATTGGCTGCTGCTGCTGCTGCCGCTGTTGCTGCTACAAGCAACCACAAAATGAAGTCGACTGGGAGAAGCTGGGAGAGCTGGGAAAGCTGGGAAGCTGGCAAACCCAAGGCTGAGCGAAATGAGAAGCTGGAAGCGGAAAACTGGGACCTGGCCATGGCCACACGCCAAACACTTGTATTTTGGGGTCATAAAAGCCAGAGAAAATTGTGCTAATTAACCCTAAAAGAAAGCTTTTCCCACGCGGCCGTGTGTCCGGGTCCATGTCTTTCCTCTGCTCTCCAGTGTGAGTGCATTTAAAATTATTTTGCACATTATTGCCGCTCATTGTTTTTATAACCCAATTATTATACAACAAACAGTTTGGCTGCTTAGAGGCCTCGTCTGTGGCTAAAATGTTGTGAGTGCTGCTTGCGGGCTATGCAAAAATAGCATTTATTGTTATGCTGGTGCCGTCAAGTGGCCATAACACGCATACGACACGTTGCCCCTCAAACCAGGTTCGCCCAAATATGAGTAATTAGCCGTAAAAATACAAACAATATAATATTTAGAATGTGATTACAGGTTGCTATCGTTATGATAGCCATGCTACAACAATGAATCACAAACAATTTATCAACTAACAACTTTTAATGTGTGTTGCCAGTTACAAAATGGAAGCACACCCACGCCCACACTACTAGCTAGCTAGCTATGAAAAAACAAACAAAACCTTCAGAGGTACGGGTGTGGGTGTGGGTGCGTGTATGCAAAACACCGAAAAGCAAACGAAATTCCGTTACGAAAAAAACAGAGAAAAGAAATCGTACACACGAGGAAAATACCTAAACAAACAGCACGTGGCTCCCAGGATAACCCAGATTGTTTCGCCTAAGAAAACAAGACCTGGAACTCCCCTGGTCTTTAATAAAATTTTTGTGATAGTGCGCCAGCATGGTGTACCGGTGGAGAGAAAACGAATATATAAAAGTGCTTATGCCGGGAATTACTATCAAAAAGGCATTAAGCAGCCATATGGGGCAACGATAAATGCGAGCAACTAAATTTAAATTTAAGCGGTTGCCAGGCACCACCCATTAAACAGGACAGGGGAGTGGGTGCCTGTGAAGTGGGGCATACAAAAGCACTGAAAAAAATTTCAGGAAAAATTATTAACAACTAAATAATGTGAACACTTTATAAAATGCGATGGTTTGCAATTTATTTTTTTTCTTGAGGATTATTTCTCTTACAGCTTTTAGTTATTTTTTTATAGTGCATCCCAGATAGATAGGTAAGACATACGTGTGTACCCACAGCGGATGTGCGTGTTTTCAGTCTGACTGGCTGCCTGCCACCTCACAACTTCCTAATGCCGCAAAGTCATTTGGTGGCTTGTGTTGCGCCTCTCGGAACCGACCGACAAGCAAACAAACACCCGGACAGCATTGAGTTAAGGTGAAAAATATGCAAAAGGCAAAACAGCACCGAAAACACTGAAAAACGGAATCCCTCAGAATCAAACGGGAAAGGAAAGCGCCCATGCACGCACAAACAACTTGGCGCTGATCATTTATAATGCGTTCGCGTTCGGGACAACACGGCGTATGGGTAACATGTTTTTTCCACTAGCTGGCCATGCATTGTATTAGCCGCTTTGGTGTTTGCCGTTGCCGTTGCCGGTGGTAATGGTTTCGGTGTTGCCATTGGTGTTGTTGTCGTTGTCACTGCTGTGCGTGTGTTCTTGCCATTAGCCGGGCTTCGTTTAACGCCTGGCTAGGTCGTCCTTAGTCCTGCAGACAGGTGAATGAATGCTCGATGCTCTTAATTCCCGGAATCTTTTCAAAGAGCCTCTAATAAGTGTGTATCGGAATTTCTTATTAAAAACTTTGGACTAGAGGGATTTTTAATAAGGTCTGGTAATTCCGAGAAAGTGTATTAGATTTTCGGCTCCTTGTCTCCCACGTTACACACTTTTTCTTTTATTTGAGTTTCTTCTGCCGAACAACATATAAATAGACGCCACGCTTTTCATCCATTTTGCCATTTCTGGCGCTTTCCTCGTCACTGGTCCGACGCTTCGAGACGATGATAAATTAATTGGTTTTTTATTTATGACGCCACGCCGTTGAGGGGCATTGCCACTCACCATCCTTCAACAGCCTTGGCTTCTGCGTATTTTGGCAAATTGTCACTCCCCAGTGTCTGGCCTGGATGTGTGAAAGGCTCTTTTTGTTCTCGGGCCCGTTTCATTGTAGGCTAATTGATTTACGCCCAGACGCTGGCTGTCATCGATTGATTGAGAGCAACAAACTGCTGACCTGGTCCAGTGGCCAAATTAAAGCAGCTGCCACTGACAATTTATTAGCAAATGTAATGAGGAGAGTTTATTAGCCGTCCGGCTCGTGTTTGCTTCTAATTGAAATTTACATGCACACCGGACATTGGAGCATATCCTGCTGACCATTCCCGACTCCCGAGTATGTGTAGGCAAGGCAAACAATTGTCATCATTAAAACAACGACAAGGATGCACAGGACTAACACAAGGAGCGCAGATGGCCGGAGAGGTCGACTGCCGTTCATGTGCATCTGCAAGACAATAAATAAGGACAATTTGCAGCTGCAATTATTATGAGAACCGATAAGCCACCTAAGCAGTTCAACATGTGCTTAATGGGCTTCCATATAAACAAGACAACCTTCCTCTCTATATGTGGCAAAGCAATCTGGGTCAGATGCACCCGGAAATGTTAAGTAGTTTCTGGAGTGCCTCGAGCTACTCTGATTTAAAAGCGCACCCGGGGAATTACTCTTAAAGAGGTATTAGACCGATACATATTTTCAGTACCTTTCCATTAAGTATGGACTAGAAGCAATACTTATCACTGACTACTGGATCGTACTTGAGCCTCTATAGGAAATGAGTCCCTGTGCAGTTGATAATGAAGTTTCATCTACTTAAAGCCGTTCTCTCGGCTGCTTTCAGGATCAAAGTGCTTCGAATTAGTCGGCACATATACAATTATTTAAGACCTGTCTGCCAGAAATGTTAAGTGCTCTGTGGTCCGAAAAGGAGCAGTTTCAACACCAGTATTCTCCCGTATTGCAGGCGTTTTCGTCATTGGCCCGAAAACTTGTGGCCTTTGCCTGTGGCCTGGCAATTTCGGAAACCAATTTGGCCAAATCCAGGCGAATGCCTTTGAAAGGCTGCCCCAGTAGCATCAGCAAGCAGCTGGCACTTCGATCAGCATATGAGGATATTCAGTGTCATTAGCCTGGCTTAGTTGCACACAAAAATTAGACTAATGAAAACAAATGGACATCTAGATTAATCCAATGCTATCTGTCGCCTTATTTATAGAATAGCGAGGAAATAGACCAGCCGGAAAAGAATAAAACGAAACCCAAAAAAAAGAAATAGTCATTGTGACCCACTTGTGGGGAATTTTGTTCCAAGGCAAACCACTTCATTAGCCGGGCCACAAAAAGTGCACATCATGGTGGGGTGGGCAGGAAAGAGCAAAAGCGAAATCAATACGAAAGTGGTGTCATTAGTGGGGCGATTCTTTTTTTTTATGCATCCCCAACACGCGAGCTCGTCCCCTTCGCTCATAAAATGATAAACTGCCAGCAGTTTTCAGCACTCTGCCAGCTAAGCTTATAAACAAATAATCATGGCGCATTTTAATGAGCAAACCAAGCGCTTAATAGTTAATGTTGTAAGGGAGAGCCGTTGATGAGGCTGGCGGGCCCGCGATGTTGCTATTCGTGTTGCTGTTGCTGTTGCTGCTACTGCTGCTGCTGATGTCACCTCATCCTTCTTACAGCTGCCACAGCACGCACAGGCAAACAAGCGCTGGATGAGTGGCAGACAAGAGCAATTTGCATCTGAAGGCATTTAAGTTTCGCATGCTCTGTAATTAAAATAATAAACACGCGCAAAGTGCATTAGAAATTTTAGCCGGGAGCTTAAGAGGCGTGGGGGAGGGAGAAGGAGGGATAAGCCACGCCTCCAACTCGCAATCAAATGAGTCAGCCATCGCCCATAACAAAAAGCAAACGACAACAGCAACAGCAACTTTGACTGGCGGCTGAAAAGCCAGCTAGACAACGGCCCACGGTGCGTATACGCAACGCTTCACACTTGTTTGTTCTGCTAAAACGACGGGCTCCGTTTATTTGCGCGGCAAGCTCGTGCTATTTGTGTTGGCTGTTTCACTTAGAGCGCGCTGCCAACCTGACCTCAGGTGTGCCACCTCTCCTTTGGAATGGGGCCAGGACAATGGATGGGTGGGTGGATAGACAGGGTCCATTGTGGAGGCATGCACCACACACTTGACCTGTAAAAACGGTTACAATGGCATATGCACGGGAAAAATAATTCGAGAAAATAACAATTAAAGGATATACAATATAAATCTGCTTAAGGTGACCTAAATTTTGTGGGTTTTGTTAGTTTTAAATCCAAATAAATAAACGCAAGTTTCTTTTAGTGGCAAGACCTGCATTTCTTTCGGTGTTCAATAGAAACCAGGTCAGCATCAGGAAATGCCAAAGAAATGAAGCTTGAGGTGTTGCTTTTCCTAGCCTTTGAAGATTGTTTGCTTCAATTTGCCACAAATTTCAATTCGAGCAAGTGCACCGAGCGAAAGAAAAAGAGTTCTGCGTCGCCTGCCCCTTGGCATTTACCCTTCGTCATTGCAACATTTAAATGTTTCCAAGTACTTAGCAAAAATGCTCCTGCCAGGCAGGAAAAAAAAAGAAATAAACCAAAAAATAGAAATAAAAGCCCGAGGGCGACACAATGAGACACTTTTGCATTTCCGTCACTCGCACACAAATACACACTCAAAGCAATCCTTCTGCTAAACACTGTGGCGAAACAAAATATAAAAATTACAACAAGTGCAACTTGGGCCTGGGGAGGGTGTACTTTCAGGGGGGCGTGACCGGGGTTGACTGAGTGGTTGGCTGCCCGGCTGCATTACATCTGTAGACGTCAACTGTGTCAGCCATGCCTGATGTTGCAGCTACTGTTGCTGCTGCTGCTGCCGCTGCTGTTGCAGCGTTGAGTGCGTCTGTCGACGCTCGAGTGCAACAAACACAGCGCAACATCTGATGCTGCAGCGAAGGGTGTATGTGTGTGTGTTGGGTGGGTGGGTGGTTGCACTTGAGAGGCACTGTGTCAGTAAACAACTGACCCACTTTGTGATGAACAGGCCGCACCACCACCAGTGGCAGCAGCACACTCTATTTATCATATTGCACGCTGCGTAGAATTCACAGAGTGTAGCATACTTTTTTGGGCAACAAAACAGGACGAAACGCTGGCAAAATAGAGAGTTGAGATGCGAACTTGGATGTTTTTTAATAGCCCTAAAAATACACCTAACTCTTAAAATATTATTTTAACTTTGATAAAAATATGGATTATTATTCAATTAAAAAAATGATTATACTTGGAAAATATTTACGAAATGTTCACCAGCCATTATTATAAATAAATGTTCGAATCGTTACTTTGGCTATTTATTTTGGCAACAACGGGTAACACTTATAACAAAGAGAAGGTGAGGGGTGGATGAATAAAATATGCGGCATTTAAATAGCGCAAAAATATCTATGAAAATATTTTTGTTGGCCAGACAACTCGTTCCGCCCGCCTGCCCGGCAGTCCGCCAGCCCACCTCCCTTTGCTTGCATTGTTTTCATTCGCGGCCAAAATAAATACGTTTTCCATTATTTTCACTCACTGCTGGTTGGGTTTTTGGGGAAATTTTTGAATTTTCGCTTTTGCCGGCTAAAGCGCGGAGTAACTGCGTTGATCCTGAGCGAACATTTTCCTTTTGGCATTTTGGCAATTTGTCAGCGCTAATTTCACGTTGATTATCTTACACACCCCCCTTTACCCACAAGTAAATGTATATGAATGTGCTGGTGTGTGGATTTAAATACATATTTACTTGGATACGTATTGTGCATTATGTTATCATGACTGCTCCACTTTGCTCCACTGTTGTCTTTGGCTTTGCTTTGGCAAGCATTTTTCCGCTGACAATTAAATGAAAGTAAGATAAATTGTCGCATTTGTTTACAGTTCAACTTGTCGTTTGTGTTTAATTTAAGCGAAATTGTTTGGGTGTGTGGAGCGGCGCAGCAGGATTCTGGTTAAAGGGAACGAGCCGGGGCCAATCGACAAGATATAGTAAGGCCGAAACGGGCTGCCAGTTAGCCGCTTTAATTTATTAGACAAGCTGAGTTCGCGGCATACGCCCTGCCGCAAATATTTCGGCAAGGATAAATTCCCTAGTGTCGTGTAATTTGTTGTTCAGTTTGCCCCAATGCCAGTGGGCGTCTTGTGTGGGCGTGTCAATTGGCTGAGTTTGGTCCTGTATCTTGCTAACTTTCAATGCGAAACTTGTGTCCTAGTTAAAGCAAAAGGCATTAAATATGAAACTGCTTCATAGTTTCTCGCAACACTCGAATAGCCTCTCGAATTAGATTAATATAAAAAAAGATTTTCCTTTGAAGTCCGCACTGGTTAACCCGCATGGCTCGAGTGCAAATACAAGTGCATGCGGGCGCTCCATTAGCATAAACTTTAAGGTCCTTTGCACATACACAAACACACTGGGACACGCGCGGAAATATGGTTAATGTCCTGCGGCAGGAACAGCAACACTCGAGAGCGCCAGTGTTTTTCGAAGGAAACTCTCGGAGCATGGAAAGCCAGCGGGCCAAGCTCTTTAATGACGACCGGAGTTAAGTAATTTTCCTTGTATTTTCCGGCAGAGGCCTCACGCCAGAGCCGCTGGCTTAATGCGCTTGTACCTGTCGCAGCTGCAGCCCGCACTTTGTTCCAGCTGTTGCTCCTCCAGCTCCTCATCCGCCTGCCAATGGCCGTTGGTGTCATTTGACTCGCAATTACCAACCACCCGTCCTGCTACTACCCACTTTCACACCCATTCCAGCCACTCGAAGGACGACCTCCAAGTGGCCCACTCCCAGTGCTCCTTCTTCGTTTTCTACTTGAGCACAATGTAAATTTGATTATCGCTCAGGCAAATATTTGTCAGCCACTCACTGCTTATGGGGTGGGGTTTTTTTAAGTGGATGGGGAAAGGCTTCCTGGTCTAGCGGGGGCTGCTCTGGGGCGGCTCTGAATTGGCTGCCAGCTTTGTCACTGACATATTTATCTAGACGTTTGCCGTTGACATTTTTGTTCACAGCCACTGAAGCTGATTCCTTTCATCTACACTGGGGGAAAGTCTTGCTGTTAATTTGTAAATAATTAGTAGCTATATGGCTTAAACTTTACGTACGATAAACCCTAAAATCAATAACAAGATTCATTGAAGAGATTGTATTTGAAAGAAATTTCCTATTCCCTCCGTGTACGAACTCGACTTTTGTTAAGCCCGTCATGATTAATTAAAACTTGCCCTCTATTTGGTATTGTATTTTGCTCCTTGTTGTTGGTGTTGTTTGTTGTTTTTCCGGTCGTCCAGTGTGAACATATTCCTTTTTTACCACGCAGCTTTTCAACAAATTACACCAGGGCCTCTCATTTTGTTGGCCTTTATTTTGTCAACAGGGCCAGTGGGGCGGCAGGACACGGGCAGGGCAGGACAGATAAAGGCGCAAAAAAAGTGGGCGGGCAGGGCTATCGGATTGTATCCTATGGATATCACAGACAGCCCCGATGGGGGCGTGCCACCGAAAGTTGCGGGCAACGGATTTGGACTCATTAGGCTCGTTCGCAGCCGATGTCGCCGCTGGTGTGAAAATTGCGCAAATATGTATAGAAAAGTGACTATATGTGTGTGAGGAGAGGGGGTGTTGGCAGGACGAGTGGGCGGGTGTCTATGTGTAAACACAGGACTTAATGAGAAAAGAACTTACTCGGCTGTTTGAGTTGGTCCCTGGTCCCTGGTCCCCCCGGGTCCCCGGTCCCCGTCCTGGGTCCCCTTTTCTGGCGCTTTTTGTTTTCGGTGATGTCGGCGGGCTTTATTTAGTTTACACAGCTCAGGTGTTGGTGGAAGTGTAAATAATCGTGTGTGTGTTTGTGTGTGGATAGGCCAAAGAACATGCAATATAATTCCCTTTCGATTTTTCTCCTTGCCGTATGCGGCTTCGAATTAAAATCCCATTTATTTGCACTCTAAATTTAATAGTAAAAGATAAAACGTTTTATGCAAACTCTGACTGGGTGGAAAATCATTTTTTTTTGACTATCTGTGAATTATCTAATGTTATGGTGAAGAAAATAAAGAATGCTTATCAAAGCAAAAGCCAAACGATTTAAATTAATTTCCATGGCCAGAAATAAATCATTGAGTCGCAAAAAAGTCTGGAAATTTTTCTCGCTGGATAAGCCAGTTTAATGACAAACTACTAAGCAAATCAGCTTATGATGGAAAATCAAAAACATAGACTATAATTAATAATGCAGATTATTTTTGTATTAATGGTATTTTATAATATATAACATTTAACAAAGGGAGACCGAAGGGACACAACAACAACACAGCTAATTACTTTCTCATTATGCAGGCTATTTAGCTTTAATTACACTAAGCTCCCAGTAACGAGAAGGGCGACAAGCCAGCCCACACAGGCACCCACTTGCACAACGGTGGCAAGGATATGGACCCAAACAAGGACACGTGAGGAGAACACTCGAAGCGCTTCTAAACTAGCAAAAAAGCGCTCAAATTCTCAAATTCGCCGGGGAAAAGTGGCAACAGCATTTCAGCATTTGAGCCTTTCACTTTTCACCTGCCTCGGTTTACGGCTCTGTTGGTCCTCTCGGCTTCGCCCGCTGGCAATTCCAATTTACAGCGAAAAATTTGCAGAATTTTCCATTTGAATTTTTCGTCCTGGCACCGGAGGGCGATGGGTGCCAGGGGGATATGGTCTTTTGCGCCAATTTACCGGGTTCGCAGCCAAAATTATGCAGCCATAATGAGGCGAGCTGCCAGGATCCAGGCAGTGTATTCTTTACGATCAATTTTCAGGCTTTCAATCCGGTTTCAGTTCGCCAGGGCTCGGTTAATTATATCAATTTAACAAAGAGCAATGGCGAGGAGATTTTCCATACGCACCTGCCGAAGGCAAACTCTTTGAGAACAAATACACAGAGCAAAAAATATGTGCAATAGTCTGACTTAAAAATAAAATATTCACAAACTCTTTATTTATTCTGCTCAGTGCGTGTGTGGGTTTATTTGCATTTTAATATGGCACGAATTTTATGGGGCTTTCATATTGTTGTAGGTATTTATAATATATTTTCCCTTTAAGCCGCATTTGTGTAATGAAACGGAAGGGATTACCGCTGGCCGCCGAATGTCGGTTTGCCGCTTCCCCCTTACAGCCCACAGCCCACTAACCTTCAACTTTCCGCCCACGAGCCGACATCCCAGCTATCAGGCATCCATCCTTAACCCGCTCCCATCCACTTTCAGTCTGAAGTTTAACGAAATTGAAACACATTTGCCTGACAGTTGCCATCAGCTTGGCTTCAATTTGATGTCAGCATTATTGACTGATCCTTGGGGGCCGTCCACAGGGCTTCTGTCTGGATCGCATATACATATGTTTACCCAAGGCTGAAACACTTCAAGTTGCCAAGTTAAAGTTAAGTGTTCAGGCAGTGGGTGTGGCATTGCGCCCGGCTCAATCATATTTCATATTCGCCACTTGTCAGCTTTTATCTCGTTTTCGTCATCCCAAGAAGTGCCCATCTTTTTCCCAGTTCCAGCCACCCAGCCGCCCAGCCATCACCCCCTGTCGGTTGTCATAATTTCATTATTTGCTGCGTTCAGGCATAAAAAAAGGGATATTGTCTGGCTGTCTGTGTCCTCATCCACAAATGTGTGAGTGGGTTTATGCGTAAGTGTATGCGCGGGTGGGTTGTCATGAGCACGATGCTTGCCTGTCCTTTCCATCGATGTCTGCACACGCATTTATCCTTCTTGGCCTCCTGTGGCAGTCGGCGGCCAGAAAGTGTCTATACAAACAGTAGACTGGCAGGACTGATACGCAGAAATTCAGATAGACGGACGGCTCTACGCAGGTACACATGTCGAAAAATAAAATACATTAAATAAATATGAGTTTTGGTTGTTCAACATCAATATTTTGCCTTCTTTGGACCGCATCTTATTTAAAAAGATTTTTAAAAATAAAGTTCTCTTTTCAAAACATTATTTTTGTGTGTGTATTTCATTCAGTTGACTGACTGTCGTCCTGGCCACGTGCCCCAAGTTATAAGGCTGCCCGGAGACGCGAGCCAAGTGTCCACAGCCTGACCGAAACTTCAGTTTTAATTGGATAATTACTCATCCAATTCGGGCTTAAATCCTGGCTGAAATCGATGCACCACGCCGAACTGGGGGTTGTTCAAACGAATGGACCGAAAGGAGGGGCGATGCGAGGCGAGGCGAGTCCTTATTCAATGCTCCCTTTGAACTTTCAACTCAAGTGGCTGCTCCAGTTAAACCGTTTGCTGCGATTTCCCCCGTCGAAGCGCTCGGAAAATTGCATCGAAATGGTTTCCAAATAGATGCACTCCAAAGTGTGCGCCATAAAAGGTTGCAACTTGTTGGTTGCACGCACCAAACCCAAAGTCCATTCAAAAAGTATCTAAATGGGGTGGAGAGACGCAGCTAGGGGAGCCCCGGGCGACACCCGGAATGTGCTGAAATTGAAAGCCAAATGCGGCAAAGTTGTTGCCGATGGGGTTAACTGGCGACTGACTGCCAAATGGCACTTCCATTGACAATGTCTGGGCTGCACATTAAATGTTCTCCTTTCCGATGTTGCTGCATGCAAATGATCCTTCAATAGTTTCCAAGCAACAATACGGCAAATATTATACGGAGTGTATGCGATGGCTTGTCGGTGTCTGCATCTGTAGTTGAGTTCCTCAACAGGAGTCTGGTCCTGTTTCTCCCCAATTGACATGACAACGGGTCAGATGAGCTCGCAAGATCCCAGAACAAACAATCAGACGGAGCTAAGTGCTGTAATATTTGTAAAGCTTTCGAGTGGCACTGAAAATAAATTATTTTACTCGAAGAAAAACAAACAAAAAATTCGCATTCTAAACATACTAATGTTCCTAGTATCCCTTTTCATTTTCCTTTAATTTGAAGGAATTTTTACATGAATTAAAAATTGAATCATGCTAGTGCCTTTCAGTGTACAACTGTTTCAGTTGAAACTCCAAGCACTGAAGCATAAATTCAATATTTTCATCCTTCATGCGCTCTGGCGAGTTTTCCGCTCGGATTTCAAAAGCAAAGGATCTTTTGCCATGACAGCCGTCCTGCCTGCCCGCCTGCCTGCACAATAAAGTCCAAGTCAACTTTCTGCCCGCCGTTGATTAGAATCAACATAAATAAAATTAATTGTTGCCGGGTGAGTTGTCTGGGGGTTGCATTCAATTTGATTATTAGCTCAATCCTGATTCGGAAGCCGAGGGGTGATCCTTTCTGGTCCGACCACTTATTTCGATTTTGTCGCTGGCTAATTTTCCTGTGGTCTAGCGACCAATCCCTTGGGCACCCATTTGAATGGCACAAGATAATTATAATTTATTTACAGCGCCCGTCTGTCTCAACTGTCTGTCTGACTGACTGTCGCGTTGTTTTGTCGCTTAATTGCCAATGTCTACTGGCCGTTGCGATTCCAGAAAGTCGTCAAAAAAGGCGCCACCCCAATCGTAAATTGCCTGCAATTGTTTCCTGAATTCGGGGCCATTGCATCAGGAAATTAAACTGCGATTCGTCCTCCGGCTTTGGCTGCCAGGACTCATCTGTATGCGTCTGTGCCAATATGCAAAATTCACAGGCCCACTTTCAACTGGCACTGAAGAAAATGTTACATCGAAGTCTCTTCCATTTGCCACTAGACCAAAGAACGTCTGGGACCTTTTTTGAAGTGTATAATCCAGTTACCCATAAATTACAGCCGATGTGAGCGATTTTCAAATTATGCAAAAGTCTCTGGAATTTAATTATGACCAAGGCATAGACGTCATAGGAACTGGATCGACAACTTATAAATAATCCAATGATCGTTTTGTAATTCTTTGGGGTAACCCGTAGTCCAAATGAACAAAGCATCCATTGATTTTCAAATAATCACCCTGGCCCAGTGTCCAAAAATCGGAAAAAGCCAAAAACAGTACCCCGAAAACCCAAAAACCATTTGCTCGATGGAGGACACTCGAAATGCAGTCGTTGTGGCAACCAGTTGAGTTGCAAGTGGCAATGCCACTGCCACTGCCACTGCCATTGCACCAGTGCCATTCATGGCTAATGGGTGGGTTTTTGGCATTGGTGGAGCGGCTGTTGTCATTGCTGGGTTTTCAGCATGATTTCTCAATTGCCGGCTAGTGCCGGCTCCAAAGTCATAGCCCAAATGAAATTCGAAATCCGCATTTTAGCCTGGGAGGAGCTGGAGTTGGAGTCGCATCTGAAGATGGAATTGGAGTGGATGTCATGCCTGATGCTTATTACCAACACTTGGACGCTTTGGCAATTTATGCAGTGCAATGTGGTGCATCTGCAGCTGCCAAAGCTGCTTACGTTAAGTCCTTGGCCAACTGCCCACAGGGCAGTCGATTTGTTGTTTCTATAATTTTAATTGAAGGCCCCGTACGAGAGCGAGTCGACTACGGGTTTCTCGTAATTGCAATGCATTTTTGGCAATTTCCAAAACAAATATTGCTCAAAAGGATCGGTAGGTAAGCTGCTGCTGCTCCTGCTGCTCTGGCATGCATGAAACTAACTGGGCCTTGAGGTGGGTGTGGGAGTGGCTCGGCTCACCTGGCTGGAGGTGGACTGGGACTGGGGACTGCACCGACCAAATAGTTTGGTGCATAAAATTGCTTTCAACACTGCCACTGACATTAGGGGAGGGATTTCAGGAGTAGGGGGCGGGGCACTACTCCGTAAACATGTTATGTAATTAAAATGCCTTGCAGATATTTTGGCCAAACATTTTGCGGCTGCTTTTCGCTTTTGTGTGCCAAAAAAATGTTCCTTTCCAAATAACTTGAGCTCCTCTTTTATCCTCCCTCCATAAGGCTCCCAGCGTATCCCACTCATGTAGCCTCAACTTTCTCAATGGAATGCCCCAAATTCTGGCAAGCTTTCACCATTACTTGATTTTCTCCTTTTTGGTAACCTCTTTAGAGTGTGTTTTGGTACAGAGAAAAAAATGTGTGTGTACTTTGCTTCTACTAACTTTAACCTTATTTTTTTTTTTGTTGCAGACGTCACAAATCTGGACTACGTTAAGGTGAATGCTGAGGCGGGCAAAAACGTGACCATTCCGTGTCCGGGGGTCAACGAGCACTCCTTGGTGGACACCCTGGTGTGGAAAACCGCATCGACTACCATTGCACAGTTTGCCAATCGGATACCCCTGCTCCACAGTCCAAGGGTAAGATAAAAACATAATTAATTTAATAAATTTAAAATAAAATAAATTGCTAAATGAAGTACCATCTCCGCTTTGAATCCCATCATTTTGTTCTGTGCAATTTTCACTCAAAAATTGCACCCTCGCGTCATATTAGAATTCATTTCAACACTTATAGCTGTTCCCTTTGGACGGGCGATCCAAGGGCCCGTGATATATTTGGCCCATTCCCCGAGCAAAAACGAAGCTGTTAAAATAATTGATAGCCGGTTGCCGGGCGGCTGTTTGAACTTTGCCCTCCGCCGCCGACAATGGCGATGACTACAAGAAAGTGCAGCGAAAGCCCCGACAACTAAGTGGCCATCAATGCTGGGCCAAAGGGGGCAGCACGGGGCCAGAGTGCAGCCGGCACGGCTAATATATTTTAAATGTTTGATAGTTGCACTAAAACAAAAGCGACACGGCGCAAAAAAATGTTCAAGTGGCTGCCAGATGGCAGAGGAGAATGGGGGAACCAGGCCCGAAGTGATTGCAGTGGCCTTAAACGCACTCTGGGGGCCATTGAGGCGGCGCAAACAGGATGATGAAGTTGCCCCTTCGTTGGGAACCAGATGATTGAGGGCCCTGAGAAATTTTCACTGACAAAAAATGATAAATCTTTAAAAGTAATCTTACAATTAAAAGATATAGAAGAAGATAGCTGATCACAAAACTCTCGTTGATATCCTTTTAAAGCTCATACGTAAAAATTTTTTTCATTATCCCAGGAAAATTATAAGTTTCCCCCTCGTGTTTGAAGTCTGTTCTAGTGCAGAGGAGAGAGTGCTCCTAGCTAGCCCGGCTATGTGTTAAATGGCAGGCTGGGACACTTGAGCTGCAGCCAAAGTTGGTCCCAATCCGGCTTCACATCCACGTCGGTTCGCATTTCTTGGCCCGAAGAAGTTTCCTCCAAGTGCGGCGGCTGCTTCTTTGGCCCGGCTATTATGTGTATTAAAAGTTTTTCACCTTGGCACAGTAGCTGCTTCATTTTATTACATCTGACACATGACCCCCACACACGCCCTCAGCCCCAGCCCCAGGGCCAGACCAGAACCCTGTTGAGCTATTAACTTTTGTTTTATGACCGAGACTAGAAATGATTCATGTTTGCACAATCCAAGCGGACTAAGGAGATCCACTTGCCCAAAGGACTTGGAGGGATTTGCCTCTACAAGATTTTTTTTTTCTTTTCTCTCTGCTATCCCCCAAAAATGTTCCCCTTCCATCCTAGTGGTGCTTTCGGTCTGCTGGGCAAGGCGCTCGGTCATGTGAGGAGTCAAAAGGGCAATGAATGTAATTAGAGTTTACTAGAACACAGAATTGCAAATTAAAAATTCCGCATGCGAATATTCTCGAAAATATTTTCGGGGCAATGTCTAATAATGCCTGTCGACCAATATATTCTCCAGAATGCAATCAGCCGGCACAATATAGAGAACCCGGATCTTCTTTTATCGAAAATTATAATTTAAGGGCATGTATGCAGTAAAAGATACAAAAGTAAGTAGCAGGGTCGGACATGTGAGTTAAACCCAGAGATTTTGGTTGCAGCCCCAAGATACACAGGTCAGATGAAATAATGTAATTTTCCCATTCGAATCACACATAGACTGTTGCCATAAATTCTGCAGGCTCTCAGCAATCGGTGATGGAAATCCTGACCCCACAACAACGACATGGAAAGGTGCATAGATTTGTGTAGGCATTGGATTTGTTTTCAGCTTCAAGTAATTTCAGAATTTTCTGCAAATCAGAACATAACAACCGGCAAACTATCTCAGATGAATTTACTGGCATTTAGTCAACAGAACGTGTGCAGAAGGATAGTTTAATTATGAGGAAGAGAAGTGAATTTGTGGCCAAAACAAATTGGCCTCAGATACTGGACAAAGTTTTAGGCCGAGGCCGATGACAGGCGCTGCACTTTGGCAGGGCATCCTGCGGAGGATGGACTGTCCTATACGAATTCTTCTTATTCAAAAGTTTGTCATGGCCAAAGTGGAAACTCGTGTTGCTATTAGTCAGCCAGAGCGTCTGGCGTCTAGCGTCTGGCGTGCGGAATACTTCGATTTTTAGATCATGGAGCAAAAGTTCTAATTAACTTCCTTAATTCCATTTCAGATACAACTTTTATCGGATAACTTTGGACTGCAGTTCTCGCCCTCTTTGGCAAGCGATACGGCGGAGTATATATGCTTGGTTAACGATCGTCACATACCAGAGGCCATTGTGGATTTGCTGGTCCAAGGTTGGTATTACTTTTAATCTATTTTATTTTTTTTTTTTTTAATTCATTTGTCTCTTAGTAAAGCCCTCATTTACTTTAATGATTTTTCCGGTTTACTTGACCAACATCCTCTTCCCCGAGATTTCATTTCATAGGCAACTGATGCCTCGCATTTTATTTTCCTTCGATTTCTCACTTGTCTTCGCCCTTGCCCTCGCCATCGCCATGGGCATCGCCTTGAAATGATTTCCATTTGCATTTCACTGATAGCTGACGGTCCTTTCATCCTGCTCCTGCTCTCTCTCTCTCATGCTCCTGTTTTCTTTTCCCGCAGATGTGCCCGATCCGCCGGAGCGACCATTGTTGATAAGTTTCACATCACGCTCCGTGAACTTATCCTGGGCGCATTCGCAGCATCCGCGGAATGCGCCCGTCACGCATTTTATTATTGAAACGCGGTAAGTGTTGCCATGGAGGGGATTTTGGGATGGGTTTTGGGATGAGTGGGTGGTAGTGGGCTGGGATAGTTTCAAACAACATCAAAAGTGATGCGAAAGATCGGCATTCTAGAATTAATATTTTCTATTATAAACAAAATGTCAAATATTTCCGGCCAATAAAAAGACATTTTTAATAAATAATTTCCCATTAAAGGTTTTTAAAAGTTGTTGTACGGCTAAACATTTTCGCTTTTAGCTAGAAACTAGCTAGTTGGACAGACTTCCGCAATGTTTTAAGCTGATGAAGTCCCAATGGATGGGTGGGTAGTGGGTGCTTGCCGGTAATAGGGTGGTGGGGATCGGTGAAGGGCGCTTAAGTGCTGGCTGTGGCGATGATGGACGCACGGGGCATGATTGACACATGCAAAGGAGCTTTGCCAATGGATGCAACCGACCCCATTGCGCTAATGAATTAGCGCCTCCAACCACCCAGCACACTCCCGTAATCATGCCGCCCACTCTGCCGTATCCCAGGCTTACAGATTTTACGTTGGTTGGCTTAAGCCATAGCTTACAAATTAAATTAAACTACAAAATCAATACAAACTTGTATAAATACCGTAAGTCGATAAAATACTCGGACGTTCATTATGAAAATAAAAATTACTGTTAAATCTCTGTGGCCCGAGATATCCTGGCCCAGGAGTCCGGTAGTCGTTTAATTAATATGTAAAAGGATGGCGGCGATATGCATGACTACGGGGGATACGCACTTCACTTGTGCTCCATTTAAATAGAAAAGAAAACACTGGCGGGCGTATAAAGCCATCTCTGCATCGGTGAATGGGTGGCTGCATGGGGTTCCGGGTTAAGTCAAGCCCACACAGACCCCCATATATGGGCGGCTATTTTCCGAATAACTTGAACTCAATGCGGGGTATGAAATAAAAAAGCGAACGTACTACAAAGGCCAAGCGAAAATGTGGAAAAAAATACCAAAAAGCGAAACTTTTTCAATAAATTTCCATCAACTGCAGCGGCTGCCTCAGAGCTGCCGTTTCACAAGGGGTAATGGGCGGCGTGGCAACCAGTCAACCAGTGGGCGTGTCCTCGACAAGACACTGGGTCCACGGCACAATCGATGACAGCCAACTGGAAAGCAGAGCCTGCGGTGCATTTATGCAAAATAAGAAATAACTGCACCCATGCAAACACTGAAGGAAATGTGAACACGAGCCGTCGCCTGCCAAGTGTACCTACACTGAGGGATAACAAGGACAATTTACAAATTTTTATAAGTAGTTGTAATTAAAATCAGTTATTTTTCTAAATGGAATCGTTATACGTATTAAACCTATTAAAAAATAATAGTTTTCATATAGAAGTTTATCATTTTGTTATCAAAACGTTTTTTTTTTTTTGAAAGCAACATCCTTTGGAGCATTTTGCGTTGTGTGGCTTACACGCGGTATAGCATACTTTTTTGGGCAACGCGTACACGAAATGAAGCTGCCCCATCTCCATCTCGATCTCCGCATCCAGCGACGTGGAGCTGCAGACTGCATTTTATGTAAATTCCCACCGAGAAGGAAGAGGGTGGAGTCCTTGATGCTGTCCCTATACTGCACCCCCCGCATCCTGCAGAAGGAGCAACGCCTCTTATTTACATTTACGCTTGATTCGGTTTATTTGCGCATATGCAGGAGGCGGGGTGTGGGGGGGTGGTTCAATATGCACATTGGGCTCCCATCGAAATTGAAAGACGTCAAAGATGATGATGACGATGGCGATGGCGACATGCTTACGTTGGATTTGGCCTGACTCCCTGGCAATTGAAATGGGTTGAGTTGCCCGGCCAAGCGTTAAGTCTATCCATAAATTGCTGCCCCTCATCTGTTGCACTCACATGGCCTGCTGGCGCAGTAGAAGGGACAGGGACAGGGACAGGAACAGGGACAGGCAGGATAATGTCATCAGTTCGAGGATACGCAAGTGTGTGTGTGTGTGTGCATATCGATGTTTTGTATTTCGAATATTCCACTGGCATAACTTTCGGTCAACCGAAAACTGGGGCAAACTTTGTGGCTTGCCACTCCACAACTGACATGTTTATCAACTGCTGTGAATACTGCATTTCGATTTCAATCCTGCTGATGAAGTGCAACCAAAGTAAAATGGTTGCCCCATAAAAATATCCGCCTGACATTAAATACAGTCCGCTGATTATTCAAAAAATAATGTCTATTGAAATAATTCACCTGCATTCATAGTAAGGACTTTGTTTGGTCCCCGTACTTTTTGTTGATCGAACCAAATTAATTAATTCCTGCAATTGTGAAAATATTTTCGTTCCATACAAATTTCTGTTTACTTTGAAATTGTTTATCATTTTTAATTTCATTAAAATGCCATAATTAACTTCTGAATGTTAAGTATATTTTTTATGCAAAAAACTTAACAAGGGCTCTCGGTATTTTTGCTTGGAATTCATGTCCTATCTGCCTGACGACTATTTGTCCATTATCTTTAAGGAGAAGGGCCCCGAAGTAAATTTTCCTGTTTCAACAACTCGTGTGCGAACTTTGGCCTATAGCCCCTGGCCGGATAGATGCGATATCCTGGCAGAGCAAACACAAGCGAATACTCAGATGCATAAATAACTCTTATTCATTTATTTAATATGGAAAAAAGCAGGCAAGCAAACATTTTTAAAGCTGCTTACCAAAAGGGAAAAAACAGCCCCGGCCATAACTACAAAACCAACATGCAAAAAGAATGCCAGACATGTCCGTGGAAAGGCCGCAAATTTATTTGCCATTGTGGTTACTTTGCCCATGCTGGCACAGAATCTTTCCCCTCAGCGTGTGCTTTTTTGTTTTTTAATTCCTGGGATCGAGGACCAGTACGTTTTTCATATGTTTTTCATCCTGGCGATACATGATGGGCGAACGGTTTGCTGCCGTGCTTCATAAAGTCGCCAAACAATTTTTTTACGCCTGGTCCGTGCATATTGCATACACTTTGAATGCAGCGTATCCTGGTACCGAGTCCCCAATTCCCCGATCCACTTACATACATATATCCACTAAATGCCCATTGCCAAGGCAAACAGATGGGCTCCACTCGGCACGGAAGCTGCCCGCTCGCATTTATTAATTTTAATCATTTTTTTGACACAATTTCCGTCCTTTACACTTTTTGGAGAGAGGGATAGTGAGGGGTACTCCCATTTATTGGTTGCCGCCATTCATAAAAGGTTCAACATTTTCCGTCGACTCGTATTTAAACAATTTTTAATCACACCATAAAAGCAGGATAAGGGATCAGTAGTCTCGAACTCATCGCCCTTTCCACTCGAATCAGTAATCCCCATTAAAATCAAACTTTAGAGACGGGGACCAGCCGACTCGACCGCAAAATGTATGCAGCCCCCGAATGGGAAATGTGCCAAAAAATATGCTAAAATTATGTGAGTTTAAACCAAAATTTACTACACTTTGAAATGTGCCATGAAAAATGTTCATTGTGCGAGCGGCTGCGAGTAATTTATATGCAGGGCAACAACAACAATATCGGCAGGATTCAAAATATTTCTTTTTTTCCTCGCCTCGGTGGCTCGTAGGTGGGCGGGCTCTATGTAATATTGCTGACTGGGTGGCGCATAAATATTTTAGTGCCTATGCGCGGCACACATTTCATTCCCGGATCCTCAAAAGGACCGCCCCACCCACAAGTGTCATGCAAATCCGCATCCGTTTTATATACATTTTCATAATGCATTTTATCCCCATGGTTTATGTATATTGGGCACCTACCCCTTAGCAGATTGCAGCCGTAAAATATAGATATCTGGATCTGGTCCCATACAGATACGCATTATGTTCTCCAATTGAACTGGTAATTGCAATATAAATGCACAATAATGAAATGATTCGTTTATATAATATAATTCGGTCGAATCAGGCTGTTTTGTTTGGCCGCTTCTCATTGACTCGATTAATTGAATCAATGAATTTTCCAAACGAGTGAGTCATCATTATGAGTACACTTGAAAATAACTTAACTTTGGTACATAAAGATTTTATGGTGTTCAAAACGGTGGAGAATGATATCTTAAAAATAATATTAAAAGGGGAAGCCTAAAATAGCAGGAAGCCCACCCCCGCAAGGACTTTATTATTTAGATATTAATAATTCAAAACAAAACCTAATGATAAATGTTTTTATAAGTATACTAATGAAAATGATTGATTTCCGTCTTGCAGAGAGGGCGAGGACGGGATCTGGGAGCAGCTGGCCCGGATCTACACCAAGACGAATGCCACATCATATCAGGTGACTGGACTGACGCCCTTTACCGTCTACAGCTTTCGCCTGCTGGCGGTCAACAAGTTGGGCATCAGTCCTCCGTCCAAGGAGTCCTACTACATTGTCACCCTGCGAGAGGGTGAGTTATGCGCCAACTTCTACCCACAAAACACTTTATTATAGGCCGGATCATAAACTATTCGCACAACATACGCGTTATACGTTTATATGTTTTATATATGCGGAGGCAAAGTTACGCGACACATGACATAACAATTTTTACAATCGCATTAATTTTTCATTTCAATTCCAACGACTTGGCCTGACTTTTAAGTGCCGTCAATGAAAAGTTGTCACTCCCGGTTTGCCCGGCTCCATTCCACAACTGCCAGCAATTACGGCCTCATAAAGCCGGAGTCTCCTCACGTTGTATACGTTTAATTATTTTTCCGCTGACGGTAGGCCATGGCAAGCCCGGCTAGGCCCGGTGTGCCGTCATTTTATGATGCTCACCTGCCTGGGAGGCTCCTTCTGCCATCGACTTCCTTTTCCTGGCAATGACATTAAATTTGTCCACCCGCAGCTTGAAAGGAAACTACAATTGCGGTCAAATGGATATGTGTAGTCTTAAAGAAAACGCTTTAAATACGTATACATTTTCCAATAAACTACAGTTTTTAAAAGCTTTAGTTCTTATTACTTTTCTAAATTTTCAAAATAATATTGAAAGCAATTGTTTACAGTCTGTAAAACAATTACGACAAAAAAAACGTACATTTTAGTGTCACTTTTCATTTCATTAACATGCGATGTCAAAGCCTAGGAAACTTTCCATTTAAAAGGTTAAAGTTGTGTGTAATTTCGTCCTTTGTCCTGCTGGATGCGCTAATTTGCCTCCGAAACTGGCTGACATTTCACCTGCTGCTATTTCAGTTCCTGTTTCTGTTTCTGTTTTGGTTGCTGCCCCAGACAATGATTAATCGTATGGCCGTGCGTGCCCCACATATGTATAATATCCATATCCATCCGCCCCGGGATACTATAAATGGACTCCAAAAAGTCACAAAACTTTCCGTAGGCTTTAAGAGCGCGAGACACATTAATCAAAGTGAAAGTAGCAGCAGCAGCAGCAGCAGCAGCGACAAGCTATTAGCAACACATTTGTCTTGCGGACATTGAAAATGACTTTGCCACCAGGCATTCTCGGTTTTCGGTTTTGTGCGGCGTGAAATTCCGTTTATGTTGCCGCACGCACAATGGAATGCGACCCGGCGAATGCCGAAGCAGTCGTAGCTGGTGAAGCTGCAACACATGCGGTTACAAATTAGTCAATAGTGTGTGTCCTTCGCTCCAGAGCTCATTAAGGTCCTTTTGCGTCGCCGGCACCACCTCCTGGTGGGCCACGCATGTACACATGTACCTTCATTCAATGCGGTCGCCGTCCAAGTTGCCAATTTGTATAAATTAGGCCTGCGGAATGCATAAATTAACCGAATGACAAAACCGACTTGATGGCAGCCAACAATATGGCATATTCCCTTTAAATCTAAGCATAAACTTTTCAATTTGCTAAGCAAACTTCTGGTCGCAGCGTCAATGTCAGGCCGAACGACACAAAGTATCTTTTAATTTATTTATAAATTCATTAAAGTATGCAAGGCATTTTCGCCCCCGAACCGGATTGTTGGCAAAGTGCCAGATCATCCTTAGCCAGGCTTACCTGATACACTCGAGTATTATCTGCTTTATCAAATGTATAACCCAGCGATTTGCTTCTGCCAAATTGGAGACGTTTTCCAAGGATTCTCCGAGTGTACCTGAGCAACACACGCATCATTTAACTTGCGAGTAATGCTCGCAGACATGGCCAACATTGGGATGGGGGACAAATAGGCAAGAAGTCCAATCCTCCAGCCAAGCTAAGCCCAGTTGCTATCCAAAAAGCGGCCGTGGCACTTGCAACTTATGTTGCGTGACAGTGACAACTTGACAATGCCACAGACAACGTTCCGCTTTACATGACAGGTCAGAGTTTTCGGGGCGGAGGACGAACGAAACGAAACTTTTGCGCGGCGTTTTTAATTTCGAATTTTTGAGTTCTCCGCCCGAAACTTTTACCCAAACACCCCGGAAAAGTTTTCGGGCCCTAACCCAATCTCATTCATTCATTTCGACTTAATCTCTTGCAGCTCCCACGGGCAAGCCCATACCCACGACGGCCCACAACACGTCCTCCACCTCGGTGTACATCTCGTGGAAGCCCCCGCCGCCGGATACGATTCTGGGCGAATTCCTCGGTTATCGAATCACATATCGACCGCGCGATCGGGACCCCAATGATACCAAGGAAATCTACATTCGGGACAATACGGTAGAGGTAAGTCCTTTTTCTCTTTATTTTTTTAAACATTCATATTCGAATTTAGTCGTACAGGCCAACGGTAATTGAATTTCATGATTTCTGACACTTTGCCATGTTGGAAATGCAATACTGAGGTTCGAATGCAGTGAGAAAAAAGATTACTACTTGTTTTTTCCCCTTTATTTATGACTATTTGATATGGAGAGGATTTTTGTTCAAAACCAATCAAATGTTATATATAATAAATTTAAATTTTCCAGGGATTTCAATAAAAGTTGACAGTGCAGCAATACAGGGCAACATTCCAGGTCCTGCCCCGCAGCGTCATTCAATTTCGCGTTGGTTTCGGTTCGTGTCAGTCTGCCCCGCCACGTGCATATCATTTTCTATGCCACAAAAACTGGAGGGTTTCGCCACCATTTCGATTTTCGGGCTTTAAGTTTGCCTGCAAATATTTTTTGGCTTGTCATTCGCTGGCTCAGAGTCACATCAGCGGCGTATTAAAAAGTAATTTACACCTGGCCGAAAGCAAAACATTTCCCATGCATCAAACGACCCAATCCCTACGCACACAGCCAGAGCTAGGACCCACACACAGACCTGGAGCAGGGTTACAAGTGTTTTTCGGTGGGCACCTGTCAAGGTGCTACCAGGGGGCATTCACCATATCTCGTTTGGGGGCCACAATATCACCGGCAATTTGTTAACGATTAGCTCTCAGCTGGGGCTACTTTGCTTGCCACTTCTGTCTAGGCCCAAACAGTGGGTGTGGTGTTTGGTAGCTGGGCACGCAACTTGGCTAATAAAATAACAGAGAAGCATAGGGCGGTGCCCGAGTAAATAACTTGGGAATACCTCTCAGCAAATGTTTCTTTGTATTTATTTTTAGTTACGACTTGAAGTTTCGAAAAGAAAAAATTTGTGAATTCAAGAGGCACTCCTCTCAATATTCTTGGGAGCTTTTCACCCTCGCGTCGCGTTATCCTTCAGCTATGAGCCAAACCACTAGCCGTTCCCAGGGGCCATTTAAGCCAAATTCGAAAGCCGAGCAGAGGGAATGCATTTCTGAATTTTGCCGGATGACGAATGCATTCGCCATTGGGGCGGGTGGCTTAAAATATGCAAAAATTATTAGCGATAATGCTCACGTACGACACTCGTCGCGACGCAGTGGCCGAAAAAAAAAAAATGGAAGCGGGCGACGGAGTGGGAGGACGCTTGATTGCCACAAGCATGGCACGCTTTTGTGCTCGAGTGCATATTTTGTCCTTATCGCGACGAGGCCCCCCAGTCACTATCTGTCTCATTCTTTGCGCCTCCCGAGGCAGGACTCTCCTCCATTTTTCTCTCTTTTGCATGTCGCTGGCATGTTGAAATATTATCCTTGCAGGCAGAAACGTGCGACTTTAGTTATACCTATTTTTTTCTATGGAAATCACTGCACTTAGAAAGAAGAAGTGTCTTTAAAAAATAATACAATGATAAATAGAGATCCTGTCCAAAGATGTTTCTACCCAAAATTATTTACAATAACTTTCCTAAAACCAAAAATTTAATCTTACATTTGTTAAGTTTTAATTTCTACATTTTTTCCCCTAGTGCTTGTGTGTTTTTGAGCTCAAGTCATTTGGTGGAGTCCAGGACATGGCTTTCTGTTATTCCCATATCGCAGCATCAGCGTTGGGAAGCCTGCGGCTTGCGCCGACCTGCCACGCCCTCGTTACGCCCTCGCATGCTGGCCAGCCAGGATTCACATTGAGCTGTCACGTGTATGAGGTGGAAAAGGAGGTGGCTGGGCTGGAGTTTTCCAACATCGCTGGCAGGGCTAAATTTGCCAATTTTCTAATTAAAATTTCTGCGCCGTAAAGCATAAATTTCGCAACTTTCACGCAGATAAAAGCCGGAAAGTCGAGTCACACGATACCTCAAAGGGCTTTCGCCCAAGCGGGAGTCCTTGCAGAAAAATGCTGAAAAAACTGTCCGACACCGATATTGTTGAGCAGAGTCAAGAACAAAAAAAATAATACAGAAAACTACACATAAAATGAAAGGTTCTAGTATCCTGTTTTTTTTTTCCGGGCTTCCGGATTTGTTTGTCAGGTGAAATTTGCATCCGTTTGTTTGGCCATTCTTGTGCTTTTTTTTGTCAGTTAGTTGAGCCATCAAGGACATCAACGTGTCAGCACTAATTAAGGCGGAACAGAGAGAAATTTAGATGCTTATCTCACAGCTTCACACTTCCGAAGTTATGCAATATGGCTGTGAAAGTTGGTAACTTTATCAATTACATTATATCAATTAAGTGGCCCTGCCCTTGGGCACATCTTTCCGCAACTTTCTGCGCTGTCCATGAAAATAAAAGCGGCTGTAAATTTTCGGCCTCATTGGCTGGCGACTAAATAAAATGGAATTATACGAGCGTCCAACATATAAAGCCACTAAATCCAGCCAATGAAGCTTTTATACCCAGATTTACAGATGCGGTGGCGAAAATAGTTCTCGTCTCTTGGGTTGGTAAAATATTTATAGTAGAGTCGAGTTAATCTACATACGACTGTAGCGAGGTGACCTTAAAAGTTTATGATTCACGCTCTAATTTGTTGGCTGCATCTTATTATGTTGATCTCGACTGTGAAGACCAGTGAGGGGTGAGAAGGATAAGGATAACGGCGATAGTAGTTGGCGCCGTCTGAAAAGCCGTCTGAAAAGCAGGCACTTAAGCCGTTGGCATGGCAGTCAATCCGCCGCTTAGAAGAGCCTGGAATTCGCATAGAAACCCGTTGGTTTTGCGGCCCAACCGCAGACACACACACAACGGATACAGAGCTCCCAGGATACAAGACCCAAACCGAGCCGTGTGCCGGGAGCCGGGGTCCAAGTGCGGGAGCGCCCTAATGTATCCTACATAATTTCGCACTGACCGTTGAGTGTGTGTGAGTGTGTGTGAGTATGTGTGAGAAAACCACTCTAAGTCTGCGGCTTGTTTTATGGTTTGGCACTGCTTTTGACCTTTGGTTAAACTTTAATCAGCCGCACTCTGCTCGCGAAATTCACGGACAAAGCCAAAGCGAAGCAGATACGCTTATGGCAAATCCAGGATTCATGCAAACACTAGTGTGTCTGTGTGTGTCTGTGTGTGTGTGTGTGTGTGTGTGTGGGCTGGAACGGCAATTAAGGCAAGGACTACTGCTCGTTGCCCAAGCAACTCAATTTCCTTTTGCACCGACATCGCAGCACTGCAAATCAATTTTAAGTGCTGCAATTTTCATATTTGCCAACGGCAACGCACAAAAGTATGGAACGCGCAATTTCCGCTCCAAGCATGCACAATGCCAGGGGGCGGGGCAGGACTCGTGGCTGATGGTGCCCGGGATGAGGCCGGGACAGGCCAGTATATGGTTGAGTAGGCAGTGATGGCGGTGGTGGGGCTGGGGCTGGGGCTGCTGTTGCTGCTGCTGCTGCAGGAGAGCAGCACTTGCTGCAAGTGCTCCACTTTATTTTGTTATGCGCCTTTAACGGCCAACAAATGAAACGTCTTTGGGTTGCACACACAAAAAAAATACAACAAGCTTTATAATAAATTCAAAATTTAATAGCTCTTGGCTTACGTTCGAGAGATATTCGAAGAAAGGACTGGCCGCATCTTCTGCAAGTGTACATTTTCATTTTTTTTTTGCATATAAAAGCACCAATTTAAATAATTCTTTCAAATTTCCTTCTTGATTGCAGAGCCATGAGATACAGGATCTGCAGACCTACACCCAGTACAAGGTGACCGTGCAGGTGTTCAACCCCGAGGGTCTGGGGCCGGAGACAACCATCCTGGTGATGACCGACGAAGGAGGTGAGTGTCGAGTTTCGAGTGCCGAGTGCCGATGAATATGCAAAATTCCTTACATACTCACATTATCAATGATGCATGCCGCACAGTGCATCGCAAAAGGCCACTTCGATTGGCATCCAAACGAAGGCCACAAGTCAATAAGTTTCTCGACCGACTATTTTTCACATATCTGGGAACCGCAAAATTCCAAATATTACGGCTTATTGACATGCCAGACAAGTGACCAGCCAGTCAGCCAGCCAGCCAGCCAGTCAGCTAAAACTCTGATACGAAAAGAAACTTATACATCCTTTTCGATACGTACATAACGTATAGATTCCTTGCTATATTGTACAAATCCAATTGAAGATGCAGATCCATGGCAGCGTCAGAAACAAATTTTGCCTTTGTGTGCAGTTTTTAGTTTTTGCCAGCTTCCTTCGCCTTTCTCGCTTCAGATTTTCAGATGTGGATATGAAGGCTGGGAAGGCTGGGAAAAGCAACTTTGAGACTCGCTCAACCACAAAATGCCTCGACCATGCAATGAAGCAAACAAATAAAAGTTTAACTCAGACCAGAGGCTAAGGAAAATATGTTGCAATTTTTCATATTTTTCACCCCTCCTCCGAGCAGTTGGAAATCCGCTGCAGACCGCAGGATTTGGTGTGCGAACGAACTGTATCAAAGTGTAAGGATACTCTCACAAACAAATACGAAAATACAAAATAAATATTGCTTACTTAAACTTTTGCCATATGCTGCTCAGTCAGCAACAAAAATTGGCCAGGCATGTCCTTTCTATTTCTGTTATTTCTCCCTCATCCTCTGAAATTCGTTTTCATTCCTTTGAATTTGGGTATATTGTTATTTTATTTTAAAAGGATGTGTTTGATGGATTAAATATGTAATCATGAGGAACTTCTATTCAAAGTAAATTATAATTATAGGTCTGTTTGGTCCAAAAAAAAAATGACATATTATTCCGATTAGCGGGTATCCAGGCGTCGCTATGGACTTCGATAATAGCTCCTTTATCCCTTTCGTCTTTGTTATGGTTAGTCCCTTCCTAGTCCTTCGATTCCTGGACCGGCACGTGGATTTCCGCTGGCTTCGTTTCACTTGATAACACCAGACGCCGCCGCCGCCGATTGCGGAAGTGTTGATGCCATAGACGCCGGCCGTCTGACTTTTTCGGAACGTAAATTATAAGCAGTTGGTCATAAATAAATCGGACGGATAAAAAACTCCGCCGCCGTGTGCGAACGAACGAGCTCCCCCATCCCTGGAAAGGATGAGGCGATTTAATTTCCTGCAGTCAGCGCAAATCTGTTTGCATAAGCGCGCCGAGCTGTCTTCGGCAAACATTGCTCCAATGCGCTCCAAGTTTCTTAAGCGCTCTAAGACCCCGAAACTCTTTTGAAAGTTGCCAAAGCTTAGCGGCATAATTAGCATAAAATGCTGCGGAAAATCCTTTGCCATCGTGGGACTGAATCCGAGATACTTGGGCTGGGCGGCGCTGAGCGCAGTCGGAGTTTGCCGGAAACCAAATAAAATCAGATTCGATAAAAACGAAAATATGGTGGGAGTCCCGTATGGATTTGTATCTCTCATTTTTTTTTTTTTTTTTTATGATTTGCTGCCCCCTGGGGTGGGGTGTGGGTAAGCTGCTTTTAGAACCAGAGAAGAGGGAGGGGCGAAGATATAGCGAGAAAATATAACTCTGGACTTTTGCGACAGCTGGCATAACTCTGTAATTTCCGAATTTCCACGTCCCTTTTCCATTTATGTTTGGGATGTGCCAAGGCAACCTGGCAGGTGCAGACGGGCAAAGCTTGCTGAGGATTTTCACCGGCTTAGGCAGCAACTTTAACCAAGGCCAAGACTCATCTGCTCCGTTGCGCCTAATAGAATTTGGCCAATGTGTGGGCGTGGATGTGCGCGCGGATGTGGGTGGGGCTGATGCGCGTGGCATTTGATTAATTACCCTCGAATATTCGCCACAAAGCCGCCGTCAATATTATGGCCCACAAAACGGAAGAACGGAAGTTCCGGGCACAAAAACAAAATTCAATTTAAATTACCCAAAAATTGTAGGGGTTTGTCTCTGTGTTCTTGTATCACTTCATATTCTTGTGGGTAAGAAAGAATTTAATTTTCAACTCAAGCTCAGAAGCTCGTCCTGTGGCGAACTGTTGCCTGCAATGCGACCACATGCGGTGAAAATTATGAAGCCATGCAGCAGAGCTTAGCAGCAGCGGGTCAGAAGGAATCCCGGGGCAAATGGGCGGAGGACAAACGGATAATGTCCTCGGAGGGAACTCGACTCAAGTTCAGGGCGATTGCAAAACAATTCTAGGGCTTCACAAGCTTTGCTCTTCGACTTGAGCCGCTCGACAGGCCGTCTTTGATTAGATATTTTCCACTTTCTTTCCGTTTGTCTGCCTTTGTTATTGCGTTTTAACTTTTGACATTGGCACGAGCTTACTGGCCTCGTCCCAATCCCCCACCCACCCCACCTACCAAATAGTCTTGTTTTCCTTGCTAGCCGGCACGCACTAGGATTTCAGTTGGCCCGGTCTGGGCCGGTGCTTGTGGCCAAGTTGATATTTCCTTTTGTTGCTCTCTAGGTTTTTTTCCCCCGTCTTCAGTATCTGCAGTGCAGACAGCTCAAGAGGCGTTTTCGGCCCGGCCCCAAACACTTGTCGCTTGACAGACAGCAAGTCAGTCCAGGACAATGGTAATGGCTCTGTGCCCTCTTTCCGGATAACTTTGTTTCCATTTCTTACGTTTCGTTTCGTTTCGTTTTCATTTTGTTTGTGTGCATGGCCAACACTCGATAGTCTTTTCGGGCGTTGTTGGACAACTTTTGACTTTAACGCGTCTTGTTACCCGGAGCCTTGCTTTTTCTGACATGGCCTTTGCACCTTGAGCCATGCAAGAGGTTAGCCGGTTCGAATCAGATGAAGTGAACCGGTTGAGGGAGAATAAACAAGTGGCAGACGGTAACTGGAGCCGACTGACAATGTCCTGGAAGGCAGGCTGCAATATAATTTGTCTGATGCCCGAGGGCATCTGCCTGATGCTCTTTAAATTCAAATTTATAATGCCAACAACCAGGAGCTCCTGAAATGGCTTTGAGCCATTTCCCTCTGACGGCCAAAATGCAAAATCAAGGCAACCAAAATAAGCGCTCCATTAGGCACGCTTGTTAACCTTCAGACCACTTGAAGAAATATTACTTTGTTAATAAATCTGTAAGGAGTTTGAAGGGTGTATGATGGAGACTATTTTCTAAACTTTAAGCTTAGTGTTGTTAGGCACTTTATTATATGAAATTTAAGCTTAATATAGTTTTTCAACAGTGTATATCCATCTGGTATATCTTTAGCCTTCAGCAATTTATCACCAGTCGTTAGTCAACGCCCAAAATGGGGCGTGGCAACAGGGTTTCCACAGTTTCCGTTGCATCTTGTGCATCCCAGAAAATTAATAGACACACGTACAGATCCACCTGGGCAAACAGAAAAAAAGTGGAAGAAAAATCCGCATTGCATTTGAGGAAATGTTGCCACTCATTCTGAGTGGAAACTAAGGTAAATGGAAAAATTGAAAATGGAAAATCCATTTGCCCGGCACGCGGACTGTCAAAAGCTTGTGGTAGACTAACCAGAATCCAGCATCCAGGATCCAGAATCCACCGGCGACTAAGTTTCCTCAGCGCCCTTAGTTTTCGACTACAAAATTAATTACCTTTGGCTACTTTCAACTAGCTGCGGTTCGGGCTCATCGAGGTGGTTACATTGCGTTGCCGCCCACTATCCCGCCATCCCACTATCCGCCAGCTCCCACGGAAAATAGGAAACCACCTCGAAAAGATGGTTCAGTGCATCCGCCGACTGCTTTTAAAGCGCCAGCCGCAACGAATGGAAAAAATTACGGAGAGATAGCGGAGTAGGACCCGAATCTATGGGCACAAGTTTCCTTCGTAGAAAACTGCGGGTGGCTAGCGGAAGTGACAAGCTGCCACGGGGCGGGGGAGGTGGGTGGTAATGCAACTGCAACAAGAACAACACCAGCGGCAACAACCAGAGTAGATAAAACACCAGAGAGCGAACTCTCCACGGCCATAATGAATATGTAATACACTTTTGGATTAAGGTATAATTAGGGGAAGGACCAGCAAAAGGATTAGAAGAGAGTTAGTTTGCTAAAAATTAGTATTTAAAGTAGGTAAAGGCAATTCTACTTTAAAGGAAATCCATAAATATTATCCTCCCCATATTGGTTCACAAAAAAATGAACAAAATATGCAAATTTGCGAATTAACCTCTCTGGGTTGATGGCCTTTTTGGGGAAGGGTAGCAAGATGCCCGCAGCAAGAAGCGCTAAGACAGTCTGGAGCATCAAAAGGATGGGGCGGCCCAGGGAGGGGGGACTTCGACTCGAAGGACGAAGGACCTGCAGCGGATAAGGTACAACGTGAAAAGTATGTTTTAATAAAAGCGGAAATGAAGCAGCGTTACCGTTATTTCCTGTTTGCGCACAGTTTTGTTTGCGGCAGAGGGACGAACTAAAAAGGACGAGGGACGAAGCTCGAAAGGAAGGGAAAAGCGAGCTAAGGCCAGCTGCATTTTCATTCCCTGCAAACCAAAAATGATAAACCGCAAACCACTTAAAAAAGTTCCAAGCAACAGCAACGCCAGCGCAGGCAGCAAAAACTTTTTCCTAAATAGACGAAATTAATGAGCACCATCACGGAGGCGGGGAAGGAACTCCTGGCTGGCGGCGGGTCAGATCAGATTCCCAGTCCTGGGATAAGTTTCGAAACGAGCCAGCTGAGTCCCCCCATAGACTTACGTATTCATTGATGAAATTAATTTTAAAGGAATCGATGGGTAAAAGATGTCAAATGGATTTCTTGCTTGCCACAATTGCAATTACTTTATGACCCGAAAACGGGGGCTAAGATCGAAACTCTTATGGGAATGGTTTTCCATCTTGGAATTCCATTCTACCTTTGTGCTTCTCCTTATCTGGCGCTCTACATCTCCCTCTCGAATAATATGCGCATATATCCTTTCGCTGCCTGTCGCCTGGTGCCTTCATGTGGGCGAGTTTCCCTTTCGGAAAATCAGGCTAATAAAACATTTGCAAGCAATCAGAAAGTTTCAGCGCCCTGCGATGGTTGTCATTGCATGTTCCCCATCCCCCATTCCCCATTCCTCATTCCTCAGCGACTTCGTTTCGTTTTCTGGCCTGTGGCATGAGGCAACGTTCTGTGATGCAAAATGAAAGCCAAATGGCCCTTTCTCCGTTTCGCCGACTTTCGAGGCACTCGAAGCCAGACAAGTCGCCTGCCAAAATGAAAACGAAATGAAATGTTCGGAAAGTTGTTGAAAATCGTATTCACCGTTGACAAATAATTTCATATCATGTCTGCACTTTTCTTTTTCTTTTTCTTGTATTTTTTGTGTTTTTGGCAAAGAGTTTCCTCTTTTGCACCGCCTCTGATTCCTTTCCTTTCATTCCACTTTGTCTGGGGGATCAATTTCATTTGATTTTGTTCACCTTTTGCGGGACATGAGACTATGTGCACGAGTCTATTAAAGGACCCCACAGAGTCTCGGATCTATTTAAGACGAACATGCTAAGAAAATTCGATGTCCTTCTTCAAATGAAAACAATCATTCAATCCAAACATAGATACAATCAATTAGAAAGAATGAGTTTTGAACATCATTTAATATCTTGCGTGTTTGTCTGACTGATTTATTGATATATATTGAAGTTAATAATATATCTTGTGGAAAGTAATGACACTTTTCTCCAAGTGCTATCACCTGTCGCCGCCTTTCCTTTTCAAACATTCATCTCATGGAAGTTTTTGACAAATTCCCTGCTCTCGCTGCGACACACGCTCAATCACTTTGGCCCGAGGCGGATTTTAAAGTCTTTAACTTTTCTTTTGACTTTTTGTATTTTGATCCGATGGAGGAGAACAATCTTTTCCCCAGTTTTTTTTTGCCCCAGACTGAAGTCCATAGTCAAAAGGATTGCAATAACAACAAAAGCAAACAGGCAGTCGGCAATCTTTTTGATGGCACCTCCTGGCATGTGTGTGTGTGTGTGTGTGTGGCAGCACTCAGGCGTGCGTGTCTGTCACCGTTCATACATGTATGTGTGGGTGGTCCTTTCCTGGCCTGGTGGGTGGGTCCTTTCCTGGCCTGGGGACTTTTGCCGCTTTTGGCTTCGGCAAAAGTGCAGAAAATTTGTGCAAGTTACGTGCTTGATTACATTTTTCCAAACTTTTTTCTTCCCGTCCATTCTGCCTTGCTCCATTTTGGCCATTGACGGGTGTTCGATAAGGTTAAGGTTCGCATAGTTTGGCTATCACATGTGCCCCCCAACCATCACCGACAGTATCCCTCCCACATCCACATCCACATCCACATCCTCGTTCCGCCCCCACAATTCTCCGGCCATTCGATGGCATATCGATTAATGCATAATAGACCTGACACCTGAGCATCGCACCTGGTCGCTCGCACAAAAAGCTTTTAACAAATTGTGGTCGTGTATAATCGGCTTAAATTAAACAAATCTTAGCAATTAAGTGCCTGCCATCCTGGCATCCTTAAATCCCCAAAACAAACGCAAATCAAATGGGCAACAAAGTAATCAACCTAGGGCAGATTTTGCATGACATTCGGCCGGAGAGATCGGATTACAGCACATTCTCAAATTTCCGTAACGAACACATGGAGGTAAGCGCCGATAATTCCCTCAGAGGATTGCAGTTTTTAAAGGACTATCACAGTTTTCTTTTGCGTAATTGGGAAACATCAAATGATTAACTGACTCGGCCGCAACTTCGATTGGTTAATCAAGAAGGAAAGGGCGAAAATGGGAGCTGAGTTTGGGAACCACATGGCGTATGATTGATTTTGGCCAAGCAACTTGTCTCTGTGCGGGCTCTCAGCCGTAGGACTCACAGCATGTTGCAGTCATGGTCCCGGCTGCTGCTTCTGTTCACTCTGTTAAATTAGTTTTGCACTTTGTACATTGTCAGTGGCATTCTTTACATTTCTTGTTTGGCCTCAACCCCAGCTTGGTGTCCTTCGTGTCCTCCGTTCCGTTTAGATCCGTTCCCAACTTTCGGCAGCTCTAACTCAGTTATCCTGCCCAGCTGGCTGTGGTCCATGTGTGTCAGTATCCTCATCTGTATCTGTATCTGTATCTGTATCTGTATCTGTATCTGTATCCGTGTAGCTGTCTCTGTGTAGGTCTGCCCACTCAACTTCAGCCTGTCATGTTGCACATCCTCTATGTTTCATCTGGCACTGGGGAAAACAAGTTCCCTTTAGTTTGTAAAAGGTTTTTAAAACTAAAATCTATTTGCTAAAAAAAAGTAAATATCAAGAGTTTATTTCAAAAAGATACGAAACATTTGGCAGAATCAATATTTTATGTTTATTATATAAACAAGAAGACCTCTTATTTTTTTTAGTTCCATCTGTATCAGTGTTTTCTCGTGGTTAGTTCTTCGCCGCAGACAAAACTGAGCATATTTATTCCTAAATGGGCTGTGTTTACTCCTCCCCCTCTACTTAGAGTCCTTCTTCTACTTAGGCCTTCGTAAATCAGCTCCGGCCAAAGCTATGAAATTTATTTAAATGCCCAAAAGCTCGTAATAAAAGAGACGTATGTAGATTTATGCTGCCATATGCCAAGTGCCAAGTGAGGCTGAGACCAAGAAGGCGAAACATTTTGGGCCAGGTCGGGCCTAAGCCCATGTGTGTCTGGCACTGATTGCCACACACTCTCTGAACACACACACACACACAAACTCCCTCACTCCCATTTTTGTGCATTTTCATTTGCAGTTTTGGCCCGCTCCCCCACGCACTTAGCCAAATTGCACTCGGCTCGGTGTTTTTGGCTTGGTAAATGTCTTCGCGCAGTCGCCGTTTTGCCGGTTTTCCGTTTTGCCATCGCAAAAGCGTTAAAACCGCATTTGCAAACTAACACCAGTCCTGCCACATATTTGCCCTGAAATTGTTGCCCAGGCCCCCGCTGCTCCGTGGCACGGACACTTTCTCCCTTGCAGACCGTTTCCCAGGCAGTTGGGCTGCTGCAGCTTTTTGTGCGTTTTTAAAATGTAAATCCTGGAAATTTTATGCACATTGTGCAAAAGGACCAAAAACACAAGGATCTCCCCCCTCCACAGCACTCCCCCCTGCTGTATTTTTTTCTCTCTGTCTGGCTGGCTTATATAAAATTTTGTAAAATTGCATTTACACCACAAACACATTTGCATTTAAAATGCGCCCCGACTGCTGCCTGGTTGTTGTTGGTGGCGTTGTTGCTGGTATTACAACTACAAGAGACCCGATTTCATGCCCCGCCAACGGACAGCGGAAATTTTCAACCCACACAGGAACACAGTGGTTAAAAACGTGTCTAATTGTACTTTATTTAAAATATAAACAAAACAATATTAATCTATATTTTTTACCCTATCCCATACCTTTCCAAATATCCTCTTTTTCCTTTTCAAACATTTTCTTGCATTCAGATAGCATATTTTCCCCATTCCACTGTCCATCTGCTTGAGCCAGTAGCTTCTTGCATTTGTTTAGTCTGGCTGCAGTTTGTTGCAAATGCCTTGTAGCCTGGAAATCCTGTTTGGCAATATCCTCGGCACACAACATGTCAAGTTCCGCATCTGCTGGCGGCAGCACATGGCCAACACTTTTCGCTCTCTTGGCCAGCTTTATATTCCTTTCTTACCGAGCAAGTCGGGCCAGTCGAGTTAAAGTCAAAGCGGCATTAATTGAATCAGAACGTTCGTTTGTGGGAAAATTATATTCCAGCTTTTGATGTAGCCAAAGACGGAAATCCTTTGACACTTTCAAAAGACGAGAGGAATGGGGGGAGGGAGGAAAATGGGGGCTTAGCAGCCAAGAATGGTGATTACAGCTTAGGACGCAATTTAATTATAAATAGCGCCAATTAATCAGGGCTTTGTGCCTTGCAGTTAGCCAGCACAATGACAACCTTGAACGTCCAGGAATCCCGGCCATTGTCTTCACCTGTTTCCCGCCATCTCTCTGTTGGCCAGTTATCCTGATTTGCAGCCATTGTAAGAGCCCGTCTTGGCCACGCCCAACGTTTTGCATAACTTACGTTCCTGACAACCTGGAGCTTCCCTCCATTCTGTGCTACGCGTTAATTTTATTCTTGCATTTATGGTATGCGGATTTTTTGCAAGCCATTCATAAGGCGATTAAGTAGATATTCTATTACCTTTATTTATTACCTAAAACCTACACTACTCTTTAAAACAAAACGCAGCAAAAAGTGAGTTTTTTGCGTAAGAGGAAACATCAAACGACCTTCGCACATATTTCATACACAAAATTGTGACAGGATGTTGACGGGGTAGATGGTTTCAGCCACCAATATACACAGAAGTGTATTTATTTTGCTTTTTGTTTCGCTTTTGGCCCTGCTCCGGTTGCCCATGCGGTTCCACCAACGTCGCGTAAAACGTATAAATTTTATTCAATTTCTGTCATTTCGCAAAATGTATAAACACATCACGATGCCTACCACCCTGACTCGACCGCATACCGCACCTGAGCCGAGCATCGAACCCCAAATACCAAACCAAGGACCTGCGCCAACCAAACCAAACCAAACCAAACCAGAACAGAACAGAGCAGGCTTCCCTGCCTGCATTGTACATTTGCGGTTATGTGGGATTTTTGGGTACCCATCCACAGGTGGCGGGAAAAGTATAGCCGCACTAAGGACTTTGCAAAAATATAATTTAAAAATCATATCCTTACGGAAGGTTAAACAGCCAAGACAAAGGTTTAAACAAAAATTTAATTGTTTGAAAAGATCCTTTTGGCCTTTGCTGCCAAGTAATATTATTTTGGGAGCAACTGTACCTACACACATGTGTGTAGAATCGCTTAACCTGAGCGTTACGTATACGCCGCGTGTGCCGCATGACCAAAAAGCACGCGCCCCAAATATTATTTTCAGTTTTCTGCCACATGCCCCGTACTCGAGCAACGGAAAAGTATTTTGCGCTTAAAGAAGCGCCCGGAAACGGCAACGGATGTGGCCCGAGGAATGCAAATAAAGCAAATATGTATGGGATGGCGGAAAAAAAGAGCGGAAAATGGGAAAAAACAGAGTCTTGAGCCGGGCCGGGCACAAAGAGAAGCACAAGACGCTGGGATGTCGAAGCCACAGAAAAACCCGGCAGGGATGGG
Source organism: Drosophila varians (assembly GCA_018150405.1). NCBI lineage: Eukaryota > Metazoa > Arthropoda > Insecta > Diptera > Drosophilidae > Drosophila > Drosophila varians. The sequence continues at coordinate 7,674,795 of JAECWK010000015.1, forward strand.
TTTAGATGGGGGCGGGGCAGGGCACTCGCCAGGAAGCCGGGCTAAGTAAATTTTCAAAACATTTTGCTCGTCGTTGCGCTTTTGTCGCATTAGCGTACGTGATAACGTCATGGAACAACGGTCCCAACAATAGCTGAGTAAAAAAACAACAAGCTAAGCTAACCCATATGTATGCTAAGATCCTTACCACACCCACACCCACACCCACACCCATCCGCCCACTCACATGGCTACACAGAAACAAAAAATTATAAGGGCCGTCAAACTATTGTTACCAAAAACAATCAAGATGGATATACTCTTTGAATATCCTATCAATAAATAAATAATATCCTTAAAGAGTAAATATTTTTCTTAAGGAGAAGCAAGCCTTTTTCTCTGGGTTTCCTTATTTTTCGCATAAATACATGTTTTGCAGAATCCTCACTATTTTTCCACCACCTTGCTTGTGCGTATTGAATTTATTTTTGTTGATGCCAAGAAACGCCTTGGAGAAGCCCGAGGAAAAAATCGAATCCTCTGTAGATATAAGAAATACAGATATTATCGACACAAACATAAACTTTGAAAGCAAAGTTTTAAAGTTCGGGGCAAAATATATTTTCAATTGCTCCAAGTAAACTAAAATGCAGCACAAATTTCAGCGAAATTTCCCCATAATTGATGGCTTTGGTTAAGCTGAAAACCCATCGATGCCCCACTTTGAGCCACTTGACTGAAGCATTAGAAGAAAGTTTCCAAGTTGGGGAATACTTATATACAACATTTTATATACGTACACTGTACATACATATATCGATGTCTGCTTTGGTAGCATTCCAATGCTCCGCCACAAATCAATGTAAATGGCATGCATACATTACTCATACGCAGTGTGGGACGACGAAGGATTCGAAAACTTGCAGCTAATGATGCTTCAATTGCTGCTTCTTATGAGTTGCAAAACGTTGAATGAATGAGCGCCATTGCATTCAATGGGCCACGAGAGTGTTGGGACTGGAGTTTCCGATGGTGGGGCTGGGGCTGGGCTGGGGCTGGGGCTGGGAGGTTTGAAAAGCGGGAAAGCTCCCCCGAGATCCCATGGCCCTCAAGTGCAGGGCAAGTATGAGCCAGGGTTGTGGAATGGCAACGGGATGATGACGACACCAAGTGCAACACCCAAAAACGTTGCTGATAATGATGCATGCGGCAAATCAATTTTGTTGTATTATGCCAAAAGTGTGCTTCGCACTCCGCAGCACACAGTACACAGAGTGGAGGGGCGGAAAGTAGTCGGAAAATTGGGAGAAAAATTGGGAACGGGCAGCAGCATTAGCACTGAAGTTCCACCCACACGCTCAGCTTTTATGTTGTGCCCTCCACTCGCTGAATGATTTTCGTCTATTTTTTTTTTTTTTGGTGTGTTTGTTTGGTTTTCTGGCTGCAATTTTTTTCCACATTTTTTTGCGTCCTGGCCTTGCTGGCTTGCTTTTTATGTGTCACGCCCCTGCTGCAATGCCATTTTCGTGTCGTAATACTTAAGGGGCATGTGGCATGCTGTAAAATCCCGCTTCTCTTTTCGGTTTTTAAGTGAAGCCTTTCTCAAGGAGCTGCTCCATTGGATGTGTAACAAATGTTGCACTTTCTTGTGTGGCTTTTAACAGGGTTCTTGCCTGAAGAAACTGAAGAATTATTTCGGTTGCCTCCAAATGGGAATAAATGTTTGCCAATTAAGAGGAACTTTAATTCCATTTGAAAATTGCGTATTCATGTTTTTGCAGAAGCCAGCCGCATGAAATGACTGAATTAAAAGCCATACAAACAATTCAGACGTATGGTAAATAAGTTATTACCCACAAATTTCACAATGCAAATATTTATGTTTGCTTGCAGTTACAAAAAATCATAAATATATATGGGCAAAACAAAGGATCAAACAAATTGATTAACCTTTGAATTCCAGCAGACAAAATCTGCAAAAACAGGCAGCATAAAATATTAAATTTTGTTTTTCAATAGATTGCTAGAAATGAAAATTGAATTGACGTCGTTCGGCTCAAAAGTTTCATGACCCTTAAACGACAATTTAAACGAAAATCCAAAGCCAGGGACCAAATAAAAAACAGCTCTGGCTCTTTCCATTTCTGCCTTCGTTTTTTGGATGTGGACATGGGCAAACTGTTACAACATTTTCATTTTAATCTTATTAAAATGTTACACTCTGCAGCCCCCTCTCTATCACTTAATGTCCTGAGCACACTTTGGTATTGAAATAAGTTTTTAAATTAATTTTTTGTTAGCTAAAGTTGGCCAAACTGTGCTGAATCAGACTCTGCCCTTAGCCGCGTCTTTCTCTTCACTCTTTTTGTGGGGCAGCAGGGAAAGAAATGGGCGTGTGAATGGACCAATTGTGTTCCATATTGATTGAATCCACGGGACAACGCCGCCGGGAGGCCGGTCTCTCTCAGTGTGTATAAACAGCAATTGTTAGCTATTTGTTGCTGCAAAATTGAAAAACTTTTGCTCCCGGCCTGCCTCTCCGAGCCTCTGATTGACAGAGATTTTCGCCCAAAGGAAAATAAAAAAATAATGCAATTAAAATATAATTGTTGCCTGGACGGATTTGAAAACCTACTTCGGTGGCTTCGCCCCAAAGTATAAAACAGACTCTAATTGTACCGGAGCTCTTTGTGAGAATGGGAATGCCCCGAAAATTGGAAACCAGGTGGGGGCTATTCTTTTTGGTAGACCCCCATTATCACTCCCCCACCGGTGTCTGTTTGAATTTCGTGTGCATTCCATTTACCACATTGTTGGAAACGCTTTTAACTGGGAAGTTGCACCCAACTTTTCGCCCTTTTGGCGCACTACCGCATAAATCACATAAACAACAGTCTCTGATTTTTCGCATATGATATTGTGATTTCCGTTGGCAAAACAAAGAAGTAGATGGATAACCATGCAGTGGATTTCCTGGAATAAATAAAAATAAAAATGCGGCAAACAAATGCGAGCCAAACCGAACCGAACCGCAGCGAAGCCAAACGAAATTCGTCCGTGATGAGTAATAAAAATCAGACTACAATGAGGCGACAGCTGAGTTATTACATTGCCTTTTTGGCCATGATTTGTTATGATTCCTCCTGAGCGGTTTGATTGCAGCTCCCTGGCAACAATGCAATGCATTTTATGCTCCCATTAAAATATCTCCCTGGCTTCCTTCCGCATCCTTGTTTTACGCGCTTGCCAAAAGTCGGGCGCTTCTCCCTTGAATGCACTTTGATTTCCAGATTCTGTTGATAAAGTTGCGAGAAAAGACACAAAAATAATTTAGAACCCTCGACATGTCATCCATCCCCCACACACAAGTTAGTTTCGTGTAATCCTGTACCTCATTGCTTATATCTCTCTGGCCATTTGCCATTTTTATTTCACTTGCCACACTTTTTCCTCCGTCCCAGAAAGCTACATTTTTCAATTTACTTGGGGACACACACTCCTCCCAGACCTAGACCCAAAATAACGAAAACGAAAAAAAAATAAGACAGAAACCCAGGCAGGCGGCAAAACTTCTGAGCTCACTTCGACGTAAATTTACACATTTTTCTGCCACATTAAGCGGCCCAAGCCGGGCCAAGACAGCCGGCCCGGCTCGACTCGAATTTGGTTGAGTTGGGTCGTGTTTCGGGCATGAAATTCCCCAAAGTGCAATAAACATGCGCGCTACAGTCGCACACATACACATACATTCTATACGGATATGGTTACTTTCTTTTTGGCCCACTTTCGGAAGACACTCTCGAATGTGAAAAATTCAAACAGTGTCTGTTTTTCAAGGCTCTGGAGAGTGCTTACGAAAATATATGGATTTATTGGTTGATGCCTATTCAATTTTTTTAAATTTTCAACTGAACAAGAGCTGCAGAAACTACTTTTAAGGACTTTCGCCCGAGGAGGACGAATGAATAATGAAAGTAAAGTGAAAGCACACAGTTGCCAATATGGCTTGCCAACATTTTTCCTGGCCAATTTTGTTATCTAAAACTTTTCTATCGAGCCCTTTAAAAGAAATGTCCCAGACCCAATCGACTGGCGAAAGTTTTCTATTTATTCTAGTTTTCTCTGGCTAAGTTTATAAATACGTATATGTATAAGAAAATATACGTACACAGCCTTGGTCTTGTTAAACACTCGACGGCTAAGGGCTGCACAAATATTTATTGTGTCATTGATTTTGCCGCTAAGCCGTCGACGGGCTTCCAGCTCATTCTACTTTCTTTCGGGTCCATGGCCTTTCCATTTCCTTTTCCGTATTTATCCAGAGCACTATGCAGCTGTGTAGTTGAAAGTGGCGGGACAAATATTAAATATCGTCCGGAGGAGGATAGGAAACTTGAACTCGAAAGGACTTGCCAGCTGATTGGATGTGAAATTACATTACATTTTACACAAGGCTATTAAAGGGCCTGCAGATAGACTAGATAATTGGGCCATTATTGGTTGGTTTAAACGTAAATCACGAAATTAAATTGGTTACTTCCTTTTTTAGCAGAAGTCGCTTTTTTATGTTAATTTTTAACTTGTATTTCGCCAATATTGGATTTATTAAAAAACTAATTAAAATAAGTAGCGGACTTGATTAAGTTACACTCTTTACAATCACATTTGAAGCGAACTTATTTATTTGATTTAATTTTATTAAAATACCAACACTCTTAGCTCGTTAATTAATTAAAATTCTCGTTCTCCCCTCCACTTGCAGGTAAGTCGATGCGTGACGCGTAACGCAATTTATGCCCGGGTATGTCAATATATCAGCCAATAATTTGCGTATGACTTGTCAGTGGTTTAATTAAAATGAACTGCTCCATAAAGAGCTCAGCCCACACGCAGTCGCACCTGGTCAACCGGTGCAAAACGAAAATGCACACAGGTGCACACGGCGAGGCAATCAAATGGTGAGCGATTTGAGCGCCGGACAGCCAATGGCGTGTAAATAAAACTAATCCCGGGTTGAGCGACCGCATAAATCAGCCACAGATCGAAAGGGTCAGGGACTCCTGCCTGTGCCGGGCAGGTGATCCAGTCAGGCAAATGTAATTATAAATCATCGGCTGCTCAGCCGCACATATGCAATATAAAAAGTAGCTGCAGGCCTAATTGGTTCGCCATGAGTGAGAATACACAATATGCATCAATAATTCATAAAATTAAATAGCTTCCTTGGCAGGGTTGTGGTGATGGTTCGAAATCGAGGCTGTCGAGGCTGTCGAGGGGGTGGGCTCCTGATAGAGTCAACTGTTCTGACAGGTTCATATCACGTCACTCATACGCCCCGTGTACTCTGCACCTGTCACATAAAAACCATGCGCCATGCGTCTGTGTTTATTTAGACAAACACACACACATACATACAGTAGATGACAACATCATAATAATAAATTAAAATATTAGCGCTTAATTAAAATTATCAATCCTCTCAGACCACGCGTCCTATTTGTCACATGGGTGAAGGTCTCATCGGCAACGAGTCCCCTTCTCTTCAACCGACGCCCGGCAGGTCCTCTGGCAACATTTTGCGTGTTGCCATGGCCCGGCTTAAAAATAATAAATATTTTTCAACTAAATCCATATTTATTTAATGGCATTCGGGGGCCCAAACAATACAATTAATTAAGTGTGGAGCTTTATTGTTTATTCAACGAGTCAGCTTCACGGCTAGCCCCAAGGCTTTGTCCCATGTGGGATTTTTGAATAATGACAGCAGGGTTTTGGCCATGACAAAATATTTTTAAACAATGTAGTTTATCGGCTCTTGAAAAAAAGTTGACCGCAATTTAAAATGAAAGTAAAGTGTGCCGCCAGGTTTTTAGATGTCAATAAAAATATAAAAAGTTAGTGTAATCCATTAAAGGTCAGCCGTTTAAATCAATTTCAATTGCGTTTACTTTAAAGTTTGTTTCAATCATCTGATTTCAAAGGAAGTTATATTACTAGCAACCATACGAACTTGCCTGGACCCTTGCCAGCTCATTTTTCACCTTAGTTAACTAACTGCAAATAGGATTCGATTGCAGTGCGCCTGGCATATCCGTACGTGGATATAAATCAATCAAGCTCCATTCAATTCAGTTCAGCTTTCCCGACCTGCGTCGTCCCAGGACTCGGAAGGACTAATCACACACCCGCCAGTGGCCAAGGGGTTGGTGTCGTCTTTGTAATGAGTGCCAAGGATCGATTTCCGTTTGCAATAACTCAACTTCCAAACACGAAATTCAATCTATTCCGTTCCGAATGCAGGAATCCAAGCTATCATGGATGGGGTATCTAAAGTTATACCTTCGCATACCTTTACAAGTGTTTACAGTTATTAATCTGATTATATTTAACGGGCAGAAGGAGTTATCCCCGAGAGCCGGATGGCAACCTTATCTGGGGAGGTGTCCTTCTGCTCCCCTCACTTGATCCTCATCCGACTGGCGCACATTTCACTCGAAACTTTTCAAGTGCCCATATAAGTAATGACATATCAGTCTGACGACGACGACGACGACGTCGACTCTTCTTCCATAAGAGTGGGCGGTGGGTGGTGGGTGTATGGTGGATTGAAGGTTGAGTGCTCCGAGAAGCTGGCTTCTTGTCAGTCGTTTTGCCAATTGACAGCATGACAAGTGAGCAGCATGAGAATTCAACTCGTACATACGGAAATATGTAAAGTAAAAACAACGAGAGCCAAAAAATGTTTGCTATAAAAAGTTTTCAGCTGCGACAACTTTTGCTTAACTTTTGCCAGCAAAATGTGCAACTCTCGGTCTCATCGCACATATATTTCAATATATACATATATATACATATATAAAATATATAAAATTTGTGCTTTGTTTTATAGGGACTGTAAATGGAAGTGGGTATTTGGTGTATGTCCTGCTCAATCTTGTTGGCAAGATTTAATTAATCAATTATAACGATAACAAACTTTTTTGCCCAGCTGGTAACATGACAGTTTGGGGAAAAAAAGGAAACCGGAAACCACAGACAAATCCAAATGTCACAAAACTCTTTAACAATTTAAACTAAAAAGGGCAGACTATTATTTTGTGGCACGAATATATGCATATGGGGCGTGGCGTTTTGCAAATTGATGCATTTCAAAACGAGCCGGGTGGAAAGCAATAAATATACATGCTCCAGTATTTTTGTGACAGCTTTGATACACCGTTTTTTGGGGCACTACTGACTGTACTCCAATACACTTGGGCGGCATAAATCCAAATTAGAGAATTTAGTGTGCAATATCAATTAATGGAGTCGGAGAGGAAAGCCACAATGCCTTCAAGTGACTTTGATTCAGCTTGGTAAACCTTTTAGTTTCAACTCAATCTCAACGGAAGCCTCTTGACAATTAATTGAAAAATGGTTGTGGACCGAAAATGCTTGTTGAAAGACCACACAACTATTGAGTACCCCAGCAGCCCCAGCATCCCCAGCAGCCCGAGCAGACCCAGCAGCCAGGAGCATCCAGGCATCTCTCCTCTGGCCATTGTGGTGTGTATTGCATAAAATATGCCAATGTTCTCGGCTATCCAGGGGATTCAACGACAACTCATTCATCACCATTTGCTTAAAGTGACGAGTCAACACCCACACGAACACCCAAAAAGCCCCAGCACTCCGGACGCCGGAGTGAGCATTTTTTAACACTCATACGCCCCTTTGGCCACGCCAGACACTCCGATTTCCCAGCTTCCTACTCTCAGCTCTCCGATCCTTGTTCCATTTCTCTCCATTCTATATTTTGTCATATTCCCTGTTGCAGCTGGCATTGTTGTTGTCTTTTAAGGTTCATCAAAGCTTCAACATTGTTTGGTCACAGTTGTTGGCCAACATCTCATCCCATTTCCAAGCCGGAGCCGCTCTCGTTCGTCATACTTCCGTAGCTGTCTTGTGAAATTTTTCCTGTGGGAGTTAAAATATGCACAAGCTGATTCCCTTTGCCAGCTTCCCCTCGAATTCCCCTCGTATTTCCCTCGTTTTCCCCCATAGTTTTTGTCGTTGGCCTGACTTTTTCGCTTTGGCCCGAGAAGAACCAAGCACTTGAAAAATATTGGCAATCAGGATTGTGTAGTTTCGTAAATACATTTATTTTCATCGATGCAAGCTTAATAGATAGTTTTAAATCTAAATCTTGTTTATATTAGGATTAATTTCAATATGATTTAGCTTTCTTGCTTAGATAGTTATTCTCCCCAAATGGTATTTTTTTTTAAATACAATTTTATATTTCCAAGTGTAGTTGGCCTGGTAGCTCTGTGGAACCGAGTAGTTCTGCTCCAGTGCATGTGCAACTTGTCTGTTGTTTATGACGCCCCTCTGCTGCCACACTGCCTGCCCCTCTCTGCACCCACTCTCGGCCCCCTCGTGTCAGATAGTATGCGTGTGTCATCATCATCATCAACATCATCATACGTCTCGGTTTTGTGCTAAAATCGCAGGCATATCATCTACACACAGGAACAACAAATGCAACCTGGCTTAAGCGAAAGGAAAAAGAAAATGCATGGCAGAGAAGAAAATGAAGGATATATATAGGATATACGTTGGATATACACAGATATGAGAAAAATATCTCAACATTTGGCAGGTGCATCAAACAGAAACCACTTTGCCAGATGCAGCCATGTTTCGGGTTGCAGATTCCAAGCTTAACCTTTTCATTTTCACCTTTTACTTGAAACTCCATAAAGTTCTTTTATGTTTTTTATATTTTATGGTTTTTCAATCGCCATAAAACTTGCTAATAACTGCTTATAAAGTTTAGCATCCGGGCGAGATTCTTCTATAAAGTTTCTCTTATCCCTATTTTGTCATAAAGGTTTAAAGAGAAACTTTACTAATATATCGAATCTTTTAATGAGTTTATTTTAAAGCGACTTCAAAAGTAGAAGTAAAGTAAATGACATAAAACTAAAGTCTCTAATTAAATTTGCGTACATGCTTGAATACTTTCCATCCATTTATCTTTTTGTGCTCATTTTGTGCTTTTTTTCAAAAAATAGCAATCCAAAAGGAGCAGCAAATATTTTTCAATAAAACTGCATTTTTCTATGGAATTTATAGAAGTTGCAGTGAATGGTGAAAAGAGGCAAAGTCGAGTGCCGGGGAAAGTTACGGGCCACATTCTGCAAAGATTGTTTACTGTGAGTAATGGCCCAGACAAATGGCAACCAACTCGGCAGAGTCCCTCCGAGCAATCCCCTCAATCTTTCTGGCTAGTGATTTCATTGTGAGGACGTTGCTATGCAGATCATTGCAGCGACAGAAATATTATTATGCCAGCATTATGTTCACAATGTTGTCTGCCATTTAGTCAGCGCCAACGCCAACAACAGCAACTGCAACACTTTCGACAACTCGGCACTTGCAACAGGACTGTGGCATCGCCACAAAGGCCAGAAGCATGTCATATGTGGCCCTGGCTTTCTGACTGACTATCTGACTGACTGACTGTTCCCCATTATGGCAATCATAAATTTGAAAACCTGGTCCCTCAGTCGTTTTAGCCGCCTGCAATTGATATGTCTAAGGACCTTGGGTGGATCATGTGACAGGTGGAAAGAAAAAACTTCGAAGGTGCCGAAAAAGCCACAGTTTTTGTTGCAGTTGCATGTGAATTTCCATTGAATTTTCATATAAACTACAGACAAGGCAGTCATTGTTGCTTCTAAAATAAAGTAAAAATAACCTTTAAACCTTGAAGCCTTGGAGGAAAATATGAAAGCCCCGTAAATCCTTTAAAATTACCAAAAAAGCAGTGAAATGCAATATTTTTCACTTATTTCGACAGCAGCAAGCGGATAATTTCCGCTGCTTTGTAACGTCGGGACCCGGACAGGAACAACATCAGCAAATTGCGATGAGTGTGTGAGCATGAAATTAAATTCCGTGCAAACAACAATAACCCTTTGAGGCAGCTAGAAAGCAGTTTAAGCATCAGTAGCAGCATCATCATCGTCATCATCATTATTGCCACAGCAGCAATAACAGTAGAATTTTCCGGAAAGAGGGTGGGGGTCCTGCGAAAAAGAGCCGCTGGCCAAAAAGGTACCAGCAAACCAAATAAATTGAATCGAATTTAATGCCAAAAGTGCAGCATATAATTGGCTTAAATCTACGGGTGGCAGCCACGTCACGTCGCACTCAATAGTCCCTGAATAAACTGCAAGTGCAATGCACTAAAACACTGAGGGAAAATTGTTGTTATAACTTTACCACAAAATATCCTTCTTAAACGGAAAAGTATTTACTTGAAATAATTATTATTTTAATGAGTATATGAATTGCAATACTGTGTAATGTTTTTACAAGTGCATCCTCACGGCACGCACCCACACGCTCATATTCAGGACACCTGACCACCTCCTTTGGCGCGGCTGCTCTCTCTCTTTTTCAGTTATTGCCTTTGTGCGTTTGGCGTTAAAAGCGCAAAATTCAATTTCGTTTTATTGTTCGTTAGTTAAAGAATGGGACGACACGCGGGCGCAAAAAGACTAGGACAGTGGGGGGCGTGGTAATTGCATTTTGCCCACCTGCACCCGCTTGGTTACCTTTCGGTCCCGTCACTGCAACATCCGGGGGTCCCGCCCCCGACTGCGCACAAACAAATCATAAAACAATAATTAACCCAGTGCTCGGGGCCCAGTGGTAGCCACTTTGATTTCCGTTAGTAGCAGGCCAGGCCAAATGCCAACTGTCAAAGCGGTAGTTTGGACATCGATTCGAAGTCATGACCTGGCTTGAGCCACTCTCCTGTTCGATTCCCAAGCAAATGCAACATAATTGACCCACTTAGCTCGGGGCACACGGATTGGCTTTGTGGTTATGTGAGACCATGACTGGAGATGGGACATGTCCCCACTTGACTTTGATATTGACCGCCCACAACATGGCCTGAGACTCCGGGTTGTTTGGCAACTAGGAGGCCTTTTGGGCAATTGTCGATTCGAAATTATTAACCACTGCCATCTTCTGTTTGGTTTTCAAATCCGTGTTAACGGAAGTCTGGATATCAGATGGAGCTAGGGGGATAATATATTCATGGCCAAATTCGAATATTACTGTAGCTCCACTGATGAAGAAGCATCCTCTCCATCTTCATCTCCCTCCATCTCCATCTTCATCTCCATCTCCATTTGGTGGAATCTCTTATTCATATGCTGCCGCTCACCTTTATCAAAGAACGCTTTGCACATAAATTTTCCAGCGTTTTTGTCACAATTTCTTATCTCATAAGCATAAAATTAACAACCAGCCAAAATGGCGACAAAATCAACATAAGACCGCCCCGAAGTTGCTGGGATTTTCACAGCCAAGGATGAGGTGGAGCCGTTTTTGGTACTGAACGTTATTTAAAATCGACGCCTGCGGCGCGGCCATAAAAATTTGTGCGCGATAAAACGGAATTATGAACATGAAGACGACGGAGTAAGGACAACAAGGACAATAGCGTGGGTGCGAGTGAACGACACGTGTCCTTATTAATTTTAATGCATATTAAAAATCACATCCCTCAGGACACTCCAAAATAAGAGCGAACTGCAGGTTTCTGTATCAATAAAGAACCAAAATGGAAGGTAACCTTATGTATTCCGAGCTCGTAAAACCCCAAAACAAAAAAAACTCAGACACACACGAAGGTAAATATTTTGAAAGGCCCGGCTTAGGTTTATTAGATTTCATGAAGCTCATCTGAGCTAAGCTTGATGGTCTGCGGTTTACTCATACGGCTTCCGTTTTTGTGTTTCTCTTAAAATATCTAAATAGAAAACAGATAATTCATAAAATATTTACTAAGTGGCTAAAACTCCCAGGCACACAGACAGGACACAACAGGACTTAAATCAGTCAATGGGAGTGGGAGTGAAAATGCCGATGGCAATGCCTGCTTCTGCTCCTGCTCCTGCGAAATAAACCGAGTTTGTGCCACAGTTGTGGTTATAATTTTTTTAACCACAGAATTGTGCCCTAACATTGGAAAGGGTCTCTTACATTTTAGGCCCAACTTGAACTTTTGCCTCCGAGAAATGTCCTTAGACCCGGCCATGAACCTTCATTGGTAGAAAAAGATCTTCAAGGAAAAAAGAGTTTGTTCAATTCGACCTTTTATCCAGCCAGTGAATTATACGGCCTTGTTCTCACTGCTGCTCACACTTTACAGATAAATAATGCACAAAAGTTGTTCATTTAACTTGGCTTGTTTGTTTCATTTCATTTGGTCTGCTGGTTTCGTTGTCTTGTTCGGCTCTCCATCCTTATGGCTCCTTGTCGGGATTTGGATTTGGCCTGCCATGTGCCACGAATAAATCTTGGGGACGCGGAAGGGGCCAGGGTTGTGGCGGAAAAACGAAGAAGAAACACAAAAAAAGTTAAGAAAACTCATTCACATAATTTTCCAGTTTATTGTAAGCCGGAGCTGCCTCTGCCCGTTTTCCCGTGTTGCGGCATGAAATACACACACCTGGCGAACAGAGTGTGCGGCATAAACCTGCTCTAATTACCAGGACCCGAAAGCGAAGAGGAGCGGCAGCAAAAAAAAAAAAAAAAAAAAACCATAAAATATAAATAAAAATCATTCATTTTGTGCACGTTGCTTGGCCGGGGGCAGGTCCTATTCCTGTCGCTCCTAAGGCTTCCGGCGACTCCTTCTGTGCGTTAAATTTTTATAGCCTACACTTGGGCGCCCGACCAAGTTACTGCCACTTAATGAATTAACATTATTTTGATGGGTTTTATGCTTTTTTCATACTTTAGCAGCCCGAACTCCATGATCTCACCGCAGCAGCTGCGGTTGCCATTGGCTATTGGTCATGCCAGGCAACACCTCGGCCGGGCTTTTAACTTTTTAATAAGCCACAAATAATAAGAGTGCAAAGAAAAAGTATTATATTCGAGCGCAAGCATAATTCAAATCATTTCATTAACATTTTTCGGGCCCACATCCCTTTTTTATTTTGTTAACTTGAGGCGAGGGAAATTGCTTTTTAAGTACTTAACTTCAATGCAAGCGCCAAAAGTTTTGGGGCTGCAGCATAAACACTGGCGAAAAAATGTACAAATAAAAAAAAATAATCCTCAAAGGATAGGATATCCTCTAAAAAAATCTATTTCAACTGTCGTGGGCAGGATATTTTTTTCGCAGCGGCACAAACCTTAAAAAATGAAGTGCTGTAGCACCAAAGTGAAAGTTTTTATTAAATGCATAAAATGAGTCAAAGTCCTGGACCGCCAAAGGCTATATGCCACATCCTTTTATGCATGTATACGTGTACAGAGTTGAATGTACGAGTATTGAGTATGGGCGTGTTGTGGCTGTGTGTGTGCGTTTAGGGCCATAAATCTAAGTGCTTTAACGCCTCTGGGGCGACTTGGAAACGCCTACTTTTGTGGCTGATGTAACTGCCAGTTACTAAAGCTCCTACGTGTGGGGGCGGTGTGGCAGGAGGTGTGCGAGTGTGCGAGTGTGTTGGTTACCCGCTACTGTTATAATGAGTTTTCAAGTGGTTCCCTGCATAGGCAGGTAATTTCATTCTAATGCCTAATGATGTATCTTCCGTGGGTGGAAACTTGCACAATGAAGGAGGAAGGGGGAGACATCAAGGAAAGGTCTTTTATTGATGCCTAACATGGTTAGTTAACCAAATTATAATCTCCATAACCCTAAAGGTTTTTTGCGAGTATTATTTTTTTCCGTGTAGCGTATATTTAATTTACAGCTCCCTCCCCATTCAGATAATAACTAATCAGAGCTTCAGTAGAATATTACAAACTAATTACGGCAGATAAACGCAATCTGGGTTATTAGTTTTATAGATAATGGGAAAACCGAATATCAGCTATCTCGACCGGACACAGATAAGCAATTATTTTAATAATAGAGGCTATCTAAGGTAATTGAATGAATATTGAGCGAATTGGAATTTGAACTTCGCGCCCATTTCTAGAAATTCCCATAAAGTAGAAATTTCCTCACTCGCTAGACTCTAAAAGTGAGCGAGTTCCCTCAAACACACCCTCTCTGTACGACTCTCCCTGCGAGTGAAAGAGTATCTAAAGCAGCTGCCGCATCTGACGGCGAGTTTATCCATAAGCACCAAAGCGGCACGCCGCACCACGGCGAATTTATCTGACAGTGTGGTTCGCCTCTCTGTCTCTTTCTCTGTCATCTTCATCAGTCGCCGTCGTAGTCTCGTCGCTGTGGTTTTTATTCTGATTGTGGCCATGCAAAAAAGGCAAATATCCAATGAAAATTAAATAAAACCCTCAATGAAACCCACTAAAACTCAAACAAAGTGCTGACAAGAACAAATGTCTAGAGTGTTGTCCAGAAAACTGTGAAAATCCAGCGGAAAAGTGACTGTGAAAAAAACGGATGGGGAATCTTGCGCAGCAGCCGCCTTTTTTCCAACCCGTATAGAATCCCAGAAACTATATAGAACTCTTCAGATACTTTTGTATCTTTCTTTATCCCCAAAGACTTAGTCATGTGTGATAGATGGGTGTAAAGTGAAAAAGATACAAACAATAAAGGCCATCATTTGTGTCACACATATAATATAATAACTGGAGAATCCGATATAAGCTGCGAATGTGCTATGTGCTATGAAAAAAAATAAAGAATATATTGTAAATTTTTGGATTCTTCTTGGCGTGCTGCTGTAGCTTCTTCAGCTCGGTCGTGTTTTTTGTTGTTTTCTTCTTTGTTCCGCGCAATGTTGTTGTTGGTGGTGTTGCTGTTGTTGTTGCTATTCGCATTTTGTGTACCTTTCAAGAAATCAATAAAACAAAAAAGAACTCACAACTCGTAAGCCCAAAGGCCAGGCAAATTCGCTCAAAACGAGTCTCACCTCTCGGCTCTCTTCTGGGAGAGCCACCCAAAACCCCGGCTCTCGCCGAGGCTCTTGTTTTGTTGACATTTTACCGCTTTGTCTGCGGCGAATGGAGCTCGACTTGAAAACCATTTACAAGGCAAATTATGTCAATAATTCAGCATATTGAGCAGATGAAACCACCGGATGGGGGTCCCACAAAGAGCAAAAAATTTCACAAAAATATAACAAAGAATATGGTAACCCCTCTGCACTATTCAAAAAAAAAAATATATATATATAGTTGAACTGCGCAATTCGCTGACAGTTAAGTGACACAATTCCGGCTCGGCTTTTGGGGCTGGGTCGCATTTTCTGCAGCGAATTTAGATTCTCCCCCCTTTGCCCCTTACGGCTTTTCGCAGCCGGATTTGTATCTGTAGCACGTGCACTGCGACTCCCGGATACGGCTCTATTGATTTTTCGCACATCCCACGTACTCCTGTTTTCCCGTTTCCACATTTCCCAGTTCTTGGTTCTTGGTTACTGGCTCCTGGCTCCTGGTTCGTGGTGCATGCGCATTTTCATTTCCCTCGTTATCCTGCGATTTCGCAATCCTAGTGCACTGACCTTAGCCCATGACTGTCAATATTTTGGGCCAGACTTGGGTGAAAAATTGGGCCTACAATTGAAAAGATACATTACTTTATCTCAATCTTTATGTATCTTGTAGATATTTTTTTTATTTGGAAAAAAATATACATATATGTAGTATCTGTTACAGTATATGATACTATCTATAAGATTCTAAGGACCCTAAGGATCCCCACCTGGCTAAAAACTTTCTATCACTTCACTTTTTCTCAGCTGCTTTTCGCTCCCTTGAATGCAGCATTAAGTACACATTTGTTTGGCTTACAAATTAACGCCATCCGAAGTGCTGGCTGGATAAACAAACAAGTGATTTTATTTCATAGCGCTCACAATGTGGGCCATTCATAAGAGGCGATTGGGGGCTCCGCTACATAAACAATCTGCAGGTAGTACGGGTAGCAGGTTAGGCCAAACAGAAATAGATACGGCCGCTGGTGGGGAGATGTGGGTTATCGGGGAATCTCACGCTCATTATGGAGCATTTGGGAGGGAGTCGAGAGTTTGTTTGCACTGAAGGTAGTGAGTTTGTGGCACGCGAGTGCTTCCAGGAAAATGCATCAAACTGCTCTGGGAAATAGGAGGTAGTGGGGAGGAAAATCGCTCCAAATAGGAGGTCTAATAATAGTTCAGAGTTGGGCAAGTTGATTTTAATTTTAACGATTATTTTTATTAGTTGTAATTTATAGGTACACCCAGTTCCAAAGTTAATCACCTTTTCAGTTGAATTGAAAAGTAAAATTGAAATCGTTTCCCAGTCTACGACGAAAGTATAACAATAAGCCTATTTCAAGCCACTATCTCTTCCCATAAAATCAGCCTACGTTCATTTAGATTGTCAGGTGAATGCTAAGACCTTTCTAAGCCATCTATATCCGCTGCCAATTGCGACCTCCGCCCACACAGTTCTTCCGGTTGCCTTAGAAATGCGGTCCTCCTTGCCCAAACCATTTCACTTTTCGTCACAAAATATATTGTATCTTGTATGGATGGATTGTCCATTATTTGAGTATTTCTATATCTGTGGCAGTGGCCCCATGTCGTCACAACGAATCCATTTGGTCTAGCAAAGTCTGCATGTGTGTGAGTGGAAGGCACACACAGATACTAGTGGAGGCGACGACTTCCCACTGGTTTCGGTCTGCAGTTGTCAGGCAATTTGCTTTCTGCCAATTGATTTCTGTGTCCCCCGTCCAGCTCTTTGGGTTTTTAGTGATTTTCAATTATCTGTCTGTTGTTGTCATAGGCGGGCGGGTCATCGCGGCCTATCGCATGCTAATCGGACTTGTCCACTTGGAAGTCTCTGACCCGTTTACCGTTATTAAGTACTTACGGGCCACAAATGGCCGACAATTGTCGCTTGATTGGCCAATTTCCCTGACCGGGATCAGCGACGCGACTTCCCCTTTTGCCACTTGCCACTTGCCTCTTGCCACGGACTTTGTCTTGGAGCGGTTTAACCATTTCATTTTATGGTTTCGCCCCTTCTCTCCAACGGATTGAATAATCTTTTGTGTTTCTATTTTTATAAAACCATCGTACTTGCGGTTATCCAACACCAGTCTGTCTTACACTTGGAGATTTTTACATAAAACCTTTTTTTTTTTGATAAAAATATCCCGCATTTGCGGTTACTTTAAATAACTATAAAAGCTAAAGGACCTATGCAAAAACTTTCAATTTCTCCGATTATTCCCTGTTGTTTCTCCCCGTGTATAACTAAATAGTATGCCTCAAAGCTGGCTCTTTGACTCACTTTTTGCATGGGGGGCAACTTGATGAGCTGCTAATTAGCCACACCGTCGACAGCGGCGCCAACTGCAGCAGCGACGCCGACTGCGGTTGCGGTTAGCTGGCCAAACACGAGCAACATCACGTTACTATAGCCAGCTCGAAGACCCAATGGATGGATATAGCGTGCGGTGGCTAATTCTGAATGAATCAGCACGAGCTCCCTGTAATTTGCACTTTGTCCATTACAGCGCCTCGCCGCACCCCGCATTTCCGCCCCGGTTCTTGCCCCCTTTTTTTGTACAGTGCACAGTGCAATTGCTGGGCACAAAGGGAAGAATAAAGAGAATCGGAAAAAGTGCTGGAATTTCTCAGTTTTCCGGTGTCGTTAAGAAGTAACCAGTCCAATTGGAGTACTTATGGATTGAGATAGATTAGTTTCAGATATTTTGGAGGAATGTTTCCGAATAATTTTTGTATAATATTACATAGTATCTTCTACATATATTGAATTTTAAAGATAATAAAAGTTTTTTTCTATATTCCTATATTTGAAATTTCTCTCGAAATATTAAATTTTGTAGAGCAATTTGTTGA
Organism: Drosophila varians; assembly: GCA_018150405.1. Classification (NCBI taxonomy): domain Eukaryota; kingdom Metazoa; phylum Arthropoda; class Insecta; order Diptera; family Drosophilidae; genus Drosophila; species Drosophila varians. The sequence continues at coordinate 7,692,614 of JAECWK010000015.1, forward strand.
AATTCTCTATCCATAGAGCATCCACTGATCGCCTCGGGCCTAATCTCTACGCCCAATCATTAATTTTAGTCGATTTTTTGCGGCCTCCTCCCCGCGCTTCTCCCATTTTTAGCCCCTCCGGCCATAATCTTAGCCCACAGATGGTGCACACATGTCGTCAGCGAGTCGTTTGTGGGCATTGCCAATTTGTTGGCAAACTCTTCATATTGTATATATGTCCATACATATATGTAGTGTATATAAAGATATTTATTTATATATGCACGCCATGCACGCAGTCGCACAAGTGTGAGCACACTTATGGCCGAGAGTGTATTTTTGATGCGGCTGCATCTTTCCTGCCGGATGAACCCCATTGAACCCAAGGGATTCAGAACAAAAAAAAAGAAACAATAAGGCGCAGGAAAGTGCGAAGAAAACGCGATAAACAAAAGCGGCAAAGAACAGAGATCAATAGCAAAAGAAAGAACTAAAAACAATGGTCGAGGAGGAGTATTGAAAAAATCCAATAAATTATCATAAATAAAAGTAAAGCGAAAAAAAAAACAGAGAGCTTGTATTTGATGGGGTTCAAGCTCGGGTTCAGATACTTTTCTTTTTTTTTTTTCTGGGCTGTGGCCCGCTTTGAAAAATGTGTTACACAACAACAGCAATTTTTTACAACACGAGCTGGGTGCGAAAAAAAACCACAAAACTCGGTGAATCATCGGAGATAAAACAAGCTTTTTGTTTAGTCTCTGGGGTGTCTTTAACCAATCATTATGTTGTGTATCTCTAGTGCCAAAATGGAAATCATTTAAGTCGCATCAATTAAGAACTAACCATAACACCATAGAAAAACGAAAACTATAGACTATAGACACCAATTATAAAAAACAACGCACAAAATGTTGTAAGCAAAAAAGAAATTCCTGAAATTAAAAAAGTCCTGCTAACAAGTGGGACGAAACGCACAAGTGAACAAATAAACAAGTAAACAAAAACGCACAAAGCGAGAGAATCTACGTGGGAAAAGCTAGATTGCCAAGTTTAAGGATCCACCATGTCACGCCCCCAGCACGCCCTACTGAGAGCCATCTTCCAGTTGCTGCTCTTTGCCAGCATCTCGGAGCACTGCGCCACCGCCCAGCCCACCGGCTCATCCGCCTCCTCGCCATCGCCCTTCACAGCACCACCATCGCCCACTGTCCCGGTGGCCAGCAATGCCAGCTCTTCCGACCGCAATCTGGCCGATCTAGTCAACGCCGAGGCCGAAACCACCGGCTCCGGCTGGGAAACCCTCGAGACTGACTTCAACATGGGCACCTCCATACCCGAAAGCTCCACCGCCCAGAGAACTACCCAAAAATCTGAAGAGCAGCCGCCAAAGAGCACTTCAGCCACCTCGATCGAGCAGCAGGATCAGCCCCCGGAAGTGCCGGCCACCACATTGGCATTTGCGAACGCAGTTCCGGTTCCGGTGGCGGGTGAAATGGGCAACGCGAACGGAAACGGAGTGGGCGGAGGCAATGGCATGGGCTTTAACGATGCCACGCCTCCCTACGCAGCTGTCGATGAAAATTATGGTAAATAGATGTATAATAATATTTAATTGGGAAAGCTATCCATTAACAGAAACCCAAAAATAGTATCTTCTTTCAAAATTAATGTTCTAAAAGCAACAATAAAACTCTTGGCCGATACAAATACGTTAAGAATACATAATTTAGGAGGCGAAAATACGGCCTTAGGCCAGCTCGGGCCAAAGAAAAACAAAAGTTCAATAAGCTTTCGACAAGAATTGGCAATTATATAGTTGCTCAACTGGGTTCACTGACACCACAGAACTTTATCGACTACCGACCCCCGACTACCGACCCCCGAACCCTGACCCCGTGGATGGCCCCTGGCTAAAAGAAGAAGAACTTTTAGTTGCCCGGTTATTATCTGCCGGAGGGATACAACAATAAAATACATAGATAAATCCAAAACAAAACACAACAACAAGAACATCGGCAATTGCTTGCATACTTCAAGGCAATTAAGAGAGTTTTCATTTCCGGTTTGGCACGCAGCCCCTTTGTTTAGTTGGCGTGGGCGGGGCAAACGTCAACAACTGCCTGCCGTCGTGTAATATGGCAAAATTCTCACGCAAAACTTTTAGCCTCGGCCAAATGAATTATTTAACATTGTTTTTGCCTCAGCGCCAGTTGCTAGTTTGTATATATTTTTTCCTTTTTTTTCGGGTCCTGCCTCATGAAATATGCGTGGGCATTGACAAGCAGACGTCTGTCTGCTCGTTAAAACTTGGCCAGCGGGTGCCAAGCAGCCACAATTCATCGGGACCGAGTCTATTCCTTATCCCCTTCCCCTTCCCTCCACCAAACGGGGGGATTTTACCCCATTTTTGGCACTACAGGACACGCGATACTCGCAGGACACAAAACAATTAACAACTTAACTTTTATGGCCCACAATTATTTGGTATTTTATTGTTAAGCTGCAGCCAACTATTTTTATGGGCCAGTCGTTAAATTAGAGTCGCTGTTGAAAGCTTCATGGTCTTAAATGGGTCTCAAGAAATTTGGCTTAAAGGGAATTTGCATGCCACCCCCACCGCATAGATTTTCTGGGCCATTTGCGTGTTTTTAAGCCGGACAGACTGACACTTGGCAAATTGCATGGCCATGGCTAAAAGCCAGCTGATTTTCTGGTCACACGCAAAACTTGTATTAGGTTGCATTTTGGGGCAGGTGCCGCAGCCGCGGCCACGCCCCCCAGAATACATATGAAAAAAACAAATGGGACAAGGATAAAGCTTGTAATTAGGACAAAAGGAGTGCTGCAGCTAAATGGGACAAGGTCTTTTACTTTTAATCGTTGGAAACTTATTCGAAAGATATATGTTTATATTTTGAATTTCTACTCTCTCGCAATTAGACTAATTAGACTGACCTGACCGGTCAAATAGATCGTTTAAAAATGTATTCCAGACGACCCAAGCTTAAATTAAATAATATATTATGAAAATTGCCAGACAACGTCGCCACTTGAACTCTTCGCCGACTGCCAATAATTATTATCTCAGTCATTTATTTTTTTCTCAGAAACTTGGCGTCTCTATCAAATGCTATTTTGTATATATTATAGGCGATATTTGTGCATTTGTCGGAGCAAATGATAAACGAGACTTGCGAGAAACTTTCCACAAAACGAAACTTTTCTATGACATAAACAAAAACTTGAATAATTTGAATAATTGCTGCCGGAGAATTGAACTTTTGCCTCGCCTAAATTAACAATCCAATTGATAATAAATTTGAAGGGAAAGCCTTAGCCTACAGGTTTTTGTAAACTCATCTTTTAGCGAAACACTTTAATTAATAAACCTGCTGATTCAACTTTTTCACAAATCATTTTTTGGACCGCCCTCCTGCGAGATTTCCACCAAGTCATTAGTTTAATTAATTGTTCGGTCCAACTTTTGTGCAGCCAAGTGCCACGAGCAGCCTCGCCACTCACTTGGCTGGCTGGGTGTTGAGTTAATTTTTTGTAAATTCATTTCCAAGACGCAACTGCGAGCTGTCACAGATTTGGAGTAATACTCTCGGTCTCATGGCCCCCAGTGAAAAGTGCAGCTCATCAAGTGGTGCCACCAACCAGGAACCACTTCTGCGCCCCCACTGGCGCGATAAGTTCACGGGAAGAGGACGGCTTCAAAAGTACTTACAGGCCTCTTGAACACTGAAGGGTGGCCCGAAACTGAATCTGAAATGGGTAGATGGGGCGTATTCAGCGAATGGTATCTGTCGGATGCAATTTGCCAGCATTATGACAAACAACAGTTGGCAAACAACTGTGACAGCCGAAAACTGGCCCACATGAATGGAAATTAATGGTGAATCGCCGAATGAATGAATGGGTATGAATTGCAGATGACATCACAGTGTAACCGTGCCAATGTGATGATATTTAATATTTTATCTCAGATTACAAATATGCAAATGCAGAGCAAAGATAAGATCTTGCCAGGGTATGACTAAACGAAATAACATTTTTCATGAAACCCTAACTCTTCCTGACCAATACCGCAAGTTAAATGCGTTGCACTTAAATATTCCACTCGCAGCTCCAACTTTGGGCAAAAACCAACCACATAAACTGGTCTCTGTCCACGATCTTTGGCTATAGCCGCACTCAAAGACCAAAGACCAAAAGACCAAAAGTCGGACATGTCGCAGGCGTTGAGAAGTTTCTAATACAAATTGGCACAACTTTAGAGCTTGTCAACGGCAAACAAGCTCTAACTTTGCTGTGTACTCTCGTATTTTGACAAATGATTTGCGTCTTTTTCGGCCCAAAATAAACCAAAAAACCCAACCGACATAAACAAAAAATAAAATAAAAAAAATAAAAACACTTGCCGAAAAACCGACGAAGAGCAACGAAAACTTTGATTTTGAACTTTATCCACTGGAAACTTTCCCTCCATCGACCCACAGAAGGAAATCTCACAGGACACTGAGTTATGAACATGACTTGTCAAAAAATACATTAAAAGTGCAAAGTAGTGGAGCAGTCAGCTGCGGAGGATGAAAACAATCATTTAGTAGCCAACAAATTTGGCCAAACTAAAAAGCATAAATCATTGAACTTTTACAGCTCCCATTCTGCGTTTATTCTGGCTGCGTTGAAAAACATCCATCAATCATTTAGCTGGCTTTGCTGCTGTCTTGATTTTAATTTGCAACACACTCTTGAATCCTTGAGCCTTGAATCTAAGGACTTTTGTTGCACACACATCCCGAAAGGCGTGAGGCGTGCTCAAGGCGCTTTTTCTGTCAAGTTCGAAAAATTGATAAGCCAGCTGACTAGACTACCGAAGCACTTGTCTCCCCTTGTAGCAAAAAAGTGGAAATCCTGTGGAAGTTTATTCATCCTGAGTTGCGCTTTTCACAACCTGTCACTGGGGTTTCCCGCCGCCCTTTTCCTCAATCCTGATATTGCAAAAAAAAATGTTGCCTACTTATCAGATGCATTGTTGTGCCGCTAAATTATGAAGGAGTTGGACAATATATTATATTTAATACATTTTTAAACTTTTTATACTCTATTGAAATCCTAAAAAAAACTTTAAGAGTTTTAGTAAAGTTCCCATGCCGACATTTTAACTTTAACAACGCATTGTTAGACCCACTTCTAGAACATGAAAACCTTTTGATAGATGGCCCCTGTCACAACAACAAAGCATTCTGAAAAAAACAAAACAAAATCAAAATCAAGAAAACAGATAAGCCTTTTTTGCTGGAAACATTCTCTGCTTTTTATCGCCCAACCACGTGCCAACCCGCATTTAGACACGCCTCCTTCCAAACGGGCGCTGGGCGAGGGGTAGAAAGAAGGGGCTTTTGGGGGGGCAGATAGAAAAATGTTGCCTCGGCGACAACTTCCGCCTAACTGCACTTCAACATGTCAATTCTTCTTGTGGGCCCGCCGCCCAGATGGATGGATACAAAATACCAACCCTCGGCCGAAACGCCTACGAAAAATGCCATTCGCAGATCAGCTTGCACGTATGTGTGCCTGTAATTTCACCTCCACCTCCTTTTTTTCTGCGCTCCAAGGCACTTGTCATGGACGCCTTTTGTCTGCCAGAAACCCCTTCCAAAAAAAAGGAGGAAAAACCCTGATGGGCTGGTGTGAGCGACGCTTTAAATCATAAACACCTTGTTAGTGCAACAACTCGACACTTTGAACGTGACATTGATGCCTTGTTTTGTGCCGGAGCCGGTGCCCGAGCCCAAGCCCGAGCCCAAACCCAAACCCAAAACAGTTTCCGTGTCTCAAGCATCGAAAAACAAGCGAACTCCGGTCGGATGGTTGGCTTTTTGGGTGTGGATGTGGCCGAAGAGCGTGTGAGAGGCCGAGGTGATGGTGCTTCCATGTGCAACTTCCTGCCGATAACCTTTTCCACACACCACATGCCACAAAAGGCCGTTGGCGCTGTTGGCCTTATCGTTTCGCTCCTGGCCATGAGCCATAAAGCAGGGAAGTGCAGCAATCACTCCGTAGACATCAGCAGTCTGGGCCAGAAGCTCGTCCTTAATTAGCCATAAATTTCCAACATAAAACCCCAAGCCCATATTAAAGTTTAAGCAAAGTAATAGAAAATATTATGATTATAAACTTTATTTCATTTTTTTTTTGGTGGTTCTGATGTACATGTCGTATACGTAATATTTTGAAGTCTTAATTAATATATATAATATTTAGTATTACAGTACATATATTAATATATTACTACCTTTAACATTTAACAATTAAAACCACTTACAAAAACAGGCACACGTCGTATACGTAATTTTTTGAATCCTCCAAAGGTCTCCTTTAACAATAATTGTATTTTCTGTATGATATTATTTTTATTTTTAAAATATTTATTAAATTCTAGCTTTAAAGAGTTCAAGAAAAACACACGGCGTATACGTAATATCTTTAATGGGGCAGATATTCCTGTAATTTACACCCCCATTGAAGTCAGAGCCCTACGGATGTCTTACCGTTGACCCGAAACAGACACATGTCAAAGGTTTTCAAACATTGCGAATTAGTGAACATTAGTGTTCCGTATAAAAATCCAATCTAAAAGGGTCATTCGCCGGATTCGAACTGACAACCCGAGAGGCAAAGGCACTTTGAAATATATCGCTTGCCTTTGCCGTTTGTCTATTTCTGAGCATGTGAGTGAGTGGGTTTGGTTGTGCCACAAGGTGTTTAAGTCCGTTTTGAAGTGTGTCAGTTGTGTTTCTGGCCTTTGTTTGTGCATTTGACAGTGCTTTGTGTTCGAATAAGGCCGGAGGTAAATTCGCAGCCTAACATGTGCCATTATCTTAATTACAACAGTTTAATCAAAGTGTCTATTCCATTAATGTAAATTTCGGTAGAATTTGATGTGATTGACTCAGAAGTAATTTGAATGGAAAAGTTGCAAACTTGAATTTTTCATGAAATTCAGAGCAAAGTTTTTCGACTCGTAGTTTAAAGCCATTCATTCATGTCTGTCTGCCATCAAAGTTCAAAAAGGTTCGCAAACACACACACACTTTTACATATGTGCATTCAAAATGGCCGCTGCGTTACTTCCGCTAAGTGCTACAGGCGGAGCCTTTTGGTCCATTCACTGTTTGCTCTTGGCCATCAAAGCTATGGGGGACAAAACTTTTTAGCTTTATTTTTTTCGCAGCTTGTTGTCGCTTGCTGTTGCCTTTTTTTCTTTCTTTTTTTTTTGGGCTTTATTTCGCATAATTTTTGTGCCTTTGAGGAGGAAGAAGGAGTCTTTGACGCCTTTTGAAAGGCAGTCACCTGGCTGTGCGAAAATGTGTGTGTTTGTGTTTTTCCTCTAATTGTTTGTTTGTTTGTTTCCTCACCCGCTCGCACCCTGGGCTTGCATGTCTCCACGCCCGCCGCCTTTTGTTTAGTTTTTACGTCTGGCCAAATCCGTAAAGCAGCTCGTAAAGTTAAGCAACAACAATAAAGCCCGAAGAGCAACAACTAAATAAGGCATATGGCTAACAATAAGAGCGGCCGGGGCCCCCTTCTCCCAACTTGTTTTTATTTCTTAGTGTTGTTGGGCCTGGCTCTTCAAGCTGTTTGTTGTTCTTATGTTATTTTTTTTTTTTTTGCGAGGCTCAGACAACTTAATGCTATTTGCCATACCCACTCGCACACACATCTGAACACACGCTGAAATCAGAAATAAGGAAGATGGAAAAAAATAACACCTTGAGCACACGCCAAGGCGCGCCACCCCCTCAAGTGTCCTTTTTTGTTTGGAGTTTTTAACAACTTAAGCACGTCGTGGGTATTGGTTTTCCAGGCGCTATACTATATATACATACATATATAGCGCCACTCCTTTCTGCTGATTTTTCTTGGCTCGTTGTCGTTGTCGTAGTCGTAGTCCTAGTTATTTTCCTTTTTACTTCCTGTCTTTGGCCTTTGTGAAAATAATCACGCGCGCTTTGAGCGTGCTCCCCTTGGTTTTTTGCCGCTTTTGAGGATTTTCCTTTGCTTTTTCACACTTGGTTACTTCCGCCGCTGCCTGGCTGAGCAAATAGTGGGAAAACGCATCCATTGTTTTCTTTTAATTTGCCCAGGCTTGTCAAATGTTGAGACATCCTTTTTTTTATCTATTCGTTGAGATTTTGAGAAGGGAGTGAGGAATGGTCCTGGCAACGGCAATTCATATTAAACTTATTAAGCTGTAGTTTGTCAGTTGTAACGCCTGATTTAATTGCTATTTGCTGGCTAAATTCTCAATTATTTATGGCAAACAAAGCCCATCGGAAGCACTTAGTGTCTACAAACATTCCCCTATGTCCACCTGCTGAGGTGAGTTTCCAGCTGCCATCTGCGAGTGGCAAACCTATTAACTTTTCTGTCCCTACATCCTTCCCCCATCTCCTTTCTCCGCCTTTGTCGGCTTTCCCACTGCGAGGACATTTATCGCTGACACCCACATGTGTGTGTGTGTATGTGTGTTTGTGGAGCACTTTGTTGCTTAATTGATTTTAATACAACTACCCCATTCCTCAGTTCCCACTGCCCCGCAAATACCACACCCCTTAGTCCGCAAGTGAGTCCATCGCCTTCATAGTTCGAGTTCGAGTCTATAAATTGGCTTTTTCCTTTCCCTTTTTGCAGATGCAGCAGCTGCCTGTCCATTTCCCATTTCCATTTCCGTTTGCAATTGCAAAGAGCACAGGCCAAGGATGAAGTAGAAGAAGTATTTGAAGCAGGAATGGAAGTAGAAGGAAATGATGGAAAAGGATGACGGAAGAGAGGTGCAGGGGGCACAAGAAAGTGGCAGGAGCAATGGCAAAGAAAGTAGAAACGCCATTTATTGAATTGTATAAATTTCTATACATTGACATCGACTGTTTATTTTGCCCAGCCAACTGTTTAAGTGTGTCTGTGTATGGGGAAACTTTTTTTCTTGTCCTTTACACAGAGAGAAAAATTTAGTACTTACACACATTTGAAGGCTTTCATTTTGAAATCCTGAGATTAATGTTAAATGTGGTTTCCCTTGTTTTGTTAGTTTTCATTGAAAACTCCCTATTACTTCTCCCATTTTTTTTTTCAAGTGCAAGCATTTGCATGGCAAAAGTCTCGAACAGAGCAGAGTAGGGTCAAGTGCCTGTTCCCGCCCTCGGGTCACTCATTTGTTCTTTTGATTGCAGAACGTTTTTGCCCGGTTGCCGGGCTTTTGTTGTATTAGTAAAATAAATTACCATTTAGTGCTTTTTGCCACTTGCACACATACATACATATATACACAATACATATAGAGAAAAGGAGCAACCCCTTTGGCTGTCACACATGGTCGAGTGTTGTCCTTTGGCTTGCAAATGAAATTATTGCCAGGGCTTTTGCATCCGCTGGTTTGCCGGATTATAAGCCACCATCTGTATATCTAAATCTATAGAAGGGGCTGTATGTGTGTGTGTGTGTGTGTGCGGGAGTATCTGTGTGAGGGAGTGCAGGCCATAATAAATTGCTGGCAATCGCATTTCCGTTTCTTTATGCGCTTCGATTACGTTGCGCTTTACTTGCGCCAATTCTTTTCTTCTCTTCCAGGCGCCCTCCTTCCAGTAATTGAATATATAATTTTTTGTTCCCCCAACACACACACACACACACACACATGTCCTAGCTGCCATTTGAATATAAATTGTTTTATCTTCTGCTGCAAAATATTCATTTCAATTTATTTTACTTTCTTTCATTCGATGGGATTGCTTTGCCTCCATACTCCCCCTACATTTCCTGTTTTATTTTTTGTTTTTTTTCGTTTTATTTAATAAATTATTTATGCATTGTCATTTTGGCGTCATCCGCCTTTCAATTTTCTATGTCCACACGCTAAGTACGCAAACATTTTGTACTTTCAAAATCCTCATTACTTTTTAAGGGTGTCTCAAAAATGGGTTCATGCTATTCCTATTCTAATAAGCATATTTTATTTAAGAATTCTACAATTAAATATTGAGAAAAGGGGAGATTTCAAATGAAAATCTTGGTGTACATCAAAGGTTCTAATGAATCGGTATTCATATATTGTAAACCATTGCATAAACAAAATTGCTCCGCTCCTGTTTGCATAACTTTGCGGTTCTAAGCCAAAAAGTACAAAGCCGAACATGGCCTAAGAGCAAGTGCAAATTTAACTTTTGACTTTTTTGTACTTATCCCCCAACTTTTGTTTGCCTTTCTTTGCAGTGCCAAGCAAGCCCCAGAACCTCACCGTACTCGATGTTTCGGCGAACAGTATTACAATGTCCTGGCATCCACCGAAAAATCAGAACGGAGCCATCGCCGGCTACCATGTGTTTCACATTCACGACAATCAAACTGGTGTGGAAATTGTGAAGAATTCTCGCAATTCTGTGGAGACACTCATTCATTTTGAGTTACAGAGTTTACGTAAGTTTAAAAATATTCAAATATTAAAAAAAAAATATATATGCTTTCGAAGTCGGTAACTGAAGGAATTTATTAGCTTTTTGGGCATCAAAGGCTGTTTATTTTAACCTGGGCGATTGGCCCTCGTCAACTTCAACTACAAACTGTCAGAAATTGAACGCCCACGGCCTATTGAAGTCCCCGCATCCTTTTCCATTCACTTGTTCATTGGAAAACCCTTGAACCTGCCGCCAGGAGCTATTATTACCTCTAATTAAAGCTCTAGTCAAATTGTTTGCCAGCTGCTTTGTAATTAAATAGTTTCAAGTGCTCGCTGCCACTCGCTTGCCACTTTTTGTTTGTTAACAACTTTTGACGCTTATAATTGTACACCCAGAACGCCCACCAGCCGCCCACCTTCGCTGGCTGATTAAGGCGTTCTTGGCTCTTGGGTTTTTAGAGCCCGAAAGCATCACGAAAGGCATCCGCGAAAGAAGGCTCAGGATTCTGGATAAAATTTTGCATTAGATGCCATTTTGGGGCCTGGGAGCTATGCAATTAACTTGCAACAAAGTTATGCGCCGCATTCCACATGCACCCACATTGTTTAATTTAATTACACGACTCGGATGAGTCTTATACCTGCATCTGCAAAATTCCAAAGGAGCAAAGTCTGTGGCATGCAGGTTTTTACTCAGCCGCCGCCGCCGCCGCCGCCGACACTGCCACGGCCGACACTACCGCCATGGCCGCCATGGCAACGTTTAATTAATTCCAACTTTAATTTAAGTAGATGACAGCCGGTCTCCTTGTTAATTAAATCCCATTTAAACTGACAGCTTCGCTTGAGATAATTTGTTTTCTTTTAGCATTGCATGAAAAATCAATTCATTGTTTTTGTGGCCGCAGTCGCGTGCGTTTCCGTTGAGCAAAATTTAATTATAAAGCCGAATAAAATCCGTCGTCTTGTTTCTGCGCCCTGGTTTCTGGCTCCTGTCACCTGCGGTGACACTCCTCATAATGAACACTGCATGCCCGGCCAGTTTCCAATATGGAGAAGCAAAAGGATGCGGCAGGTACACTGTTAACCATTTTGACTGCACCTGACATTCTCTTGAAGTATTTACGACCAATAAAAGTCTCCACTCTGGCATTGGATTATCCTCAAATTAAAGCCATACTCGAAACACATTTAAAAATTTTAAATTTATATTACAGGACCCTACACCGACTACCGGGTGATTGTGAAGGCTTTTACCACCAAGAACGAGGGCGAACCCTCCGACCAGATCGCCCAGAGGACCGACGTGGGTGGTCCCAGCGCCCCTGCGATTGTGAACCTCACGTGCCACTCCCAGGAATCGATTACCATCCGTTGGCGCAGGCCCTACGAATTCTACAACACAATCGACTTTTACATAATCAAAACGCGGCTGGCGGGACAGGATACGCACCGCGATATAAGGATTAATGCCTCGGCCAAAGAACTGGAAACGGCGGTAAGTCGATTATTAATCATAGAAAAGTGTATTCAGGATAAAATTTAACGACAGACGATCGAGTCATAAAACGAAAAGGGAAGGCACCTGGACTGATGGGAGTCCCTTTGGAGTAGAACAGCCATATTTCATCCGCAGGTTGGCAGACAGGCGTTGTTAGCAACCGTTTTATGGCCCTGCCAAGTTGGCAACATTGTTGTCCGTTTTGTGATATGTCAATCGTGTCGGCTTATCGCAGCCATTTTGGCCCGGCCCACAACTTAAACAACATAAAAAAGCGGACAAAAATTCCATGATAAACTGCCTAATACAATAGATACGTATGCATAGAGGGCGAACCAAATAGAGAGCCGAAAAAATAAAATTCCGGCAGTAATAATTGCATTTTTATGCAACAAACGGCATACAGAAAAGTCCACCTGCGACGGTAACTGTAAATATTTTTTAAAAATATTCTATGCCGAAAAAAAATGAACACACGTGTAGAGGTTTTGGGAAGGGAAGGGCCAAAAGTGTTGCATACTTTCCGCTGCATCGCAACCACACACACCCACCCACAACCTGGGCAAAAAGGATACACGGATACGGCTTACCCACCTGCAAAAATAAATTAAATTTATGTTGTTTTTCCTGTCCGCCTTTGTGCCGCGTCTTCCCCCTTTATTTAACGCCAGAAAAGGACGAAAAAAATGCGAAAGTAAATAAATAAAAATAAAAGTTTGTCATGGGGAATGTGGCGAGGCAAACAAATTTCCCAACAATAAAATGTTATCACACACATAGCTGACTTTTTCCATATCTCTGAAACTGCAAGTTGGGCTCTCGTTTTTGGCCCTAACATTCTGAAAGCGTCTATCTTTTTCTGGTTACTCTGTCGCCTTGCCTCGGCATTGGGCGGCAGTCTTGTTTACTTTTTATTTTGGCCAGTTGAAAATATTTTTGTAATTGAAATATTTTGCAGCGGCAAACAACGAGGTTTTTGTTGAACAACTAAACAGGAATGGCAATCGTTTCTACCTTTGTTTTTTCATTGCTAGTTTACACGTATGAGTATGTGGATTTATGTTGAAAAGAGAACAGGTCCTTTACAATTTATTGCAAAACTAAATTAAAACATATATTCCCGATATTCATATTTCACGGCAATAAATCAGAATATCAGAATGAATAATAATTAATAGGAAATCCACAATAACTCTTGAAGTAAACCTTAAACTAAATTCCGACTCATTTCCTTTTATCCTTTCAGATGATTCTGCAAAATCTAACAACCAACTCGTACTACGAGGTCAAAGTGGCAGCCGCAACATTCAGTGTCATAAATCCAAAGAAAATTGTGTTGGGCAAATTTTCGGAGTCAAGGATTGTAAGTAGCGCATAAAGATATCAAATTCAAGCACACCCACATGCTGGGGGGTCGGGGGCTGGGGGGCAACCCACACCTGCCACATGGCGGAAGAAAGTTGGCATTTTGTTTTGAAACGGTCCAAAATGCAACGCGAAGATATACGAAGAGGGCGTGGCATGCCATAAAGTTAGCAACCTCGGCGTTGTCAGTTTCCATATCAGATTACATGTCCAAAACGGAAGCCTGGAATGGCTGCAGGAAAGTTATTTAGTTGGAAAAATCCAGTCCTGTCCTGGAAAAGTAGCTTTTCCTTTTTGATGGTGGTCCTTTTGGTGGCCATGCATTATTGAACCGTACCCCGGGGCGTATGCGTAATGAGAGGCTTGTGCGCATTAAATGGCCTTTACAACAATGGCCACGCCTAGGCCAGCCGTGTTCGTTTATTGACATTTAAGGCCCGCACAGAAACTCCTCAACTCCTTGAAACTTGTCATAACTACATCCTTAATGACATTTCACACACAGACACAAATACTGGCAACACACACGAGCCGGCCACAAAGTTTGTTGCATGCATAAAATATAATCCAAAGTTGTGGCAAAAATATAGCAATTTAGTTGACCTCAACTTAGGGATACAAACAAAAAAACGTAGGAGAGGCAGGACGAACCGCAGCGACACGCCCTCATAAGTATGCAGCAATATTTTTTGTGACTCTTGCTTTCTCCCGCCCCCCCTTTCTCCACAACCTCATTCATAATTCATTGCCGACGTTGTTGCTGGTGTTGTTGGTATTGTTGTTGCCTGAATTTCAAGTGGCCTGCACCTTTTGGCCGCATTTACATGGCCCGCTACCACTTTCCGCTTGACGCACACCACGTCCCAAGCAAATGGCGCTCATTTAAATCCTTTCGGTGTTGCCTTTTTCCGAGTGCCAGGAAAGATTGTATGCAAAAAAAATAAACCGGAAATAAAAAAGCAAATAGGGAGTGCGCCAAAAACAAACAAAGGGAAGCAAAAATCTACAAAAATAAAGCTCAAATATAAGGATAACAGGAGTCTACACATATATTTGTTAAGAAAATAGCTCACATGATATTTTTATCCTTTCGTAGATACAACTGCAACCGAATTGCGAGAAACTTCAGCCTCTGCTGCGTCAATCGCATAATGACTACAACCTGGCCGTCTTGGTGGGCATAATCTTCAGCTGCTTTGGCATCATTCTGATCATCATGGCCTTCTTCCTGTGGAGGTAAGTGGCGCTCTGTGCCCCAATCTGACTAAAAATATAGCTACAGCGAGAACAAGTGCACATATGTGGAGACGGCGAACCAGAAACAGCTGCCTTTCCTCACATCTACGCGTGCAGATCCATAAATAAAAGCGGGAAAGTGTTGTCAAAGTGTTGAGTGCAAAGCGATGTCCTCCCACTCCCTTTGGATTGAATTCAAAAATAGACCCTCGACGACAAATCAAGTCTAGCCACAGCAGCTATAGGAATCTCTATTTTTAAGCATTTACTTACAGAGTAGCATTCTTGAAAAGTTTACAGAAAGGGTGCCGGGAAAACCAAATAATTCCTGCCCATTAAAAGTGATAAAGTGTAGATATTTTCCGTGAAGCGTTAATAACATCATTAGGAGGAATACTTATCCAATTAGTCCTGCTCATTCCAGGATATTAATTACCATACACATCAACCAAAACGAAAAAAAAATAATGATAAACAGAAAAAGCGGAAGAGCAATAATTAATCCTTTCGCAGTGTCCACTCTTTCCGATCCATAATTACAGAAATATCTTTCTCGTTCCCTTGAAATGAAAGCCTCCAGTTACCACAAACTGGAAAGTGGAGGTGGAGGCAACTTCATGTTCGAGGAAAATGTTAATTAAAATTCAAATCGCAAAAAAACAAGAGTCCGAAGCCAAACACAAAGACAAGCAAAACAATTTTAAGTTACTTAAAATCTTTATTAAATGTAAAAGTGGTTAACCCATTGCCCAGACCATACCCGGACCGGGACCCCCAGACCATTCGCATCCGGCACTCGCCTTAGGCCCCTCCCACAAACAGAACCCCAACCTTTTTTCAAGTCCGCCCCCTCACTCGTACCAAAAATTGGAGACGACAAAATGTGTAAGGAAAATGAAAAGCGTTTTTCCCCAACTTCAATGGAAGGAATTTTTGCATATTTTCTGTCGAAGCGATTTTTTATGCTGCCGCGAATATGCCAAATGAAAGTTACACACCCACCCACCCACACAATTTTCCCCTTCTCGAGTTCCCTAACAAATTAATGCCATTTTATTTATTTTTTACAAATACCCTCGGAGCAAGGCAGCGACCATAACAGCGTGAGAAACGGAACCGAGAATCAAGGGGTTGTGGGTGGATGGAAGGCTGGTGTGCTGCCCTGCCCATCCCATCCCATTTTTCAAGTTACCCAAGTTTTAGAGCGGAAAAAATTATATTTTATTAAGCAAACAAAGGCGAAATTCTACAATTTCCTTTTCAATGCAAACAAATAAAATGTGAAGAGCCAGAGTGCGATGGGGAAACCAGAACAAAAGTCATGAAAAAAAAGCTCTGAAAGAAAATGAGAAAAAGGGTTCTCGTTTTATTTGAGGGCGAGAAAGAATCTTGCAGAACTCAATCCGCGACTCTTGGCGAAATCATTTACATTTGCAGTGCACTAATCAACGTTTAGTGGCAGCCACTAGAGACCTGAATGGGGCCTGGGGCCTGAGGCCTGGAACCTGGGGCCATGGAGAAGCCACCGGGGTGTGGAAATTATTTCAATAACTACTGCTGCGGCCTGTGGGGGGTTAGCTGAGTCCTAGCCACACACTAGAGCATTTTAGCCAAGTAGAAATACTTAAGGAATTTCTCATGGCAACAAATTGCTAGCACGAGCGGTAGCCTAGTATCTTTCGACTAAGTTTGAGGGCTTAACAAATACCTAGATTGCTCTTACAACCTCTGGGTTTAATGGGTTTCCAGAAATATTTAAATTTCCAGTCACCATCATTTTATTCAGTGTTAAACTTTGAGGTATATTTTCTGGTAGAGTATCCCTATATTGTATGTGCCCTAGGACTAATATTCCATTCGCATTCCGACACCAAAATAAGAAAAACTTTTCCCCCTTTTTCTGGGCCTCGACGTATGTTGGCCTCACTTATATATGGCTTTCATATCTGATGCAGTTTGGGAACATTGTTTTTGTGTCGACGGCTTTATTTGCCAGCCAGAGTTTTGGTGTGTGTTCCTGGTTTTTCCTATAGAACTTTTTCCTATGTCAAAAATAGAATAGCAGAGTCGGACAAGAAATTGTTGTGGGGCAACGTATTGGTAACTTTTGCCAAAAAGTTCAATTTCATGACAGCCACGGAAACAGTCAAATGTGGGGATTGTGGGTGGACTTTTCCCGCTTCCCCGACTTTCTCCCCTTTTTTGACTGACTATCAACTGATACCGAATCACACAAATACCAGGGGAGTAGTCCAATGTTATCAGCTTTCCAAGGCGGAGTCAGTCGGTTGCTAATGCAACTTTTGTTGCGGAAGTTGTTTGCCGCAATTAAACGATTAAGAAATATCGATTCTTTATATAGCAACACGTACTGCTCAATGTGTATCTTAATTGATTAATTGATGAGCTATCCGGGTGGAAACAATGGCATTCATAGCAGAAGTTTTAAACTTAATTAAGTAAACTTGAAAGGGGGGGAGGGAAATGCAATAAACCTGTAAATAATATATGACTGTAACGAGAAGGTTAACTTAAAGTCACAAATGACAGTAGGGATTTGATAGTTTATTGAGCAAAGTAGTAAATACTTATAGTCTACAAAATATAGCTATTTCTTAACCAAAAATAAAAAATAATTCTCTGAAACATTAGCAGTTAACACATTTGCATCCAAAACTAAAGCAAAGTATTTAGCGCAGACTGTAATATCGTTTTTTTATTACATTCCTGTCTGAGTTGTTTTTAGAATACTTTATCTTCAGTAAAATGAACTCATAAATTTCCAAATACTTAAAAAATATGAGTATCTAATAATATTTCTTTAAGCCCTACATGAAAAAAAGTATGAAAAGCTTGTAAAACAAAAAGTATAATAATAGTTGGTCTTTAACCCATATTCACTGTATGGGCTGTAGATAGGGCCAATACGTTTTTTATTGCCACTAATTTTTTACCTGTAGACTCTTATCAAAACAGCTGATTAAGAGCTTAAAGCTTTCTCCGGGCCAAAGATCAGGCAGCTGGCAGAAAGCTATGGCATTGTCGATCGCGTTGTTCATGGCGTTGCTCGTAGTACCCATGAGTTCGGTTGTCTAGTGTCTAGAGAACTCTGAAATGAGTGATTCGTTTGAGATACCCAAATTTCGGCGACGCTCCCAAAAACAAAACAATAAAAAACCAGCCCGAGGAAAATAATCTTTAGGGTCTTCGATAAGCGACAACAGATACTATCTACTTTACAACTGTGTGTTATTGCTTTTATTTTATTTTATGGTTGAATAGTGATTTTTTTTTAACACTCAGAGCCACAGCCTCTTTGGAAAAAGTGTGTATTAGAGTGCGGTTTTGGCAATTGCGTACTATATTAATTTTGCAATTGCTCGGGCGACAGCATTGCATTGCCAACATGACGTAATTTGTGTAAATATGTAAGGCCCGCCAACAAATAAAGCTGCGAATACCTAAAGCAAAAAATAAAAGCGGAAAATAAACACGGGCATGCAATTCTAGAGAAGCAACACATTATGTCAGGTGGTGGCAGGGAAAAACGCTGCAGCAGCCCCATGCTACCAGCAGCAACAAAGGCAACAGCAACAGCAACATCTGCAGCAGCAGCAGCAGCAACACCAAGGTTGTTGCGCCGCAAATCGCAACGTGGAAATTGGTTTACGTAAGTGTCGGACTGCACCCTCCGGGAAAATGATCACCAAGTGGGTCACTTAGCGCATTTCTCACGTGTTCGCCAAATAAAAATTATGGAAGCACTAATAACCGATGTCTGGTCGCATACTAAGCGACAGAGTCGAAACGGAAGTTGACAAATAAAAATAAATAAATAAACTTTTTGGTGCGCAATAGAGTGGCAGGAAAACAACTGTCGTTGGTAAACAACAACAGAGGAGCAGTAGCTATAGATTCGTATGGAATCGAGAAAACATATGTAAATATATGTACATAAAGCAGGAATTTATTATATCTCTCTCTCCTGGGTTTTGCCCCATTTATTTATTTATTTCTTTTTATATTTCTAAAATCAACAAAGGCGGCCTATCGGTCTCATGTTGATAAGGAATATTGAAACAATTATCAAAGCTGCTCTTGTTTATGTTCGAAAACTCCGCAGGGTAAACAAGAAATCTTTGAATAATTCCGCGGAATTGCAATCAACGACAGATCATAATCATAGCTTTAATGTGTAAAGCAAATATTGAGAAATAGAGGAAAACCAAGTGGGAATAGGTACAATTTTATGCCCTCAAGAAATACATGAGAATCTTGGTCAGAACATGTCGTAGTTCATAGAATATTGTGTTGGATCCTGGCGCCCAGGCTGGACTGGCAACAAAAGCAGGAACAGCCAGTTCATAAGTTTCCTCGAAACTTCGCAAGTTCTAGGAAGAGGTCTTCACTTTCCTCGGTTGAAGGAGTGCACTTGTGCGAAAGTTTTGTGCTCCTTGTAATCGCTTAAGCCAATTACAAAACTTAACCTCAATTTGTACATAGACAGGACACAGCAGCAGGAGCGAAGCAATAATAGCCCACCTCTCAGTCATTGTCGTCGCTCATTTAGAACAGCTTAAAGCGAAAATTTTGCACAGGTTACAAAATATCCTGCCATCGGATCGGCGACCCAGTCCTTTGGCGAAATTATTTGCTTATGCCTGGCTGCATCTGAATTTCATTAGTACTGACCAACTTCTGTCTCTATCTTTGGCCTATCCCCCTCTCTTTCGCTACTTATTCATGCATTTTGATTTTGTTGAGAGGCTGGCTGGTGGCCCGGTGGCCACTGGCCCACTGGCCCACTGGCCACACCCACCTGACACCTTTCGCTGGTTTGGAGCAGACTGATTGCAGCTGTTTCATAATTTCCACAGTTCACAACTTTTCCAAAGAAAATTGTTTTCTCTCTGATAAATAAAATGTAGATTTCTTTGAAAGTAGCTTGGCATTTGTGGCGGAATCATAAAAGGATCAGGGAGTGAATTTGTGACTGGTCAGTGTGATTTCTGCTCCAGTTACTACCACACCTAATAGGATTAAAGGTTTATTTGAAAGTAGACTCGAGTATCTGAAATATATTTAGGTCAATGAGGAGTGTTTCTCTTTCACATTTCGATATCCTGTTTACAATGTTAATTAACGCAGAGCATATTCCTTCACTCCTTCCAGCAGAAAGTGCTTCCATGCGGCCTACTACTACCTGGATGACCCGCCACATCACCCGAATGCCCCGCAAGTGGACTGGGAAGTGCCCGTCAAGATTGGCGATGAGATCCGAGCTGCGGTTCCTGTCAATGAGTTCGCCAAGCACGTGGCCTCCCTGCACGCCGACGGAGACATTGGCTTCAGCCGGGAATACGAGGCAATCCAGAATGAATGCATCACCGATGACCTGCCCTGCGAACACTCCCAGCATCCAGAGAACAAACGGAAAAACCGCTACCTTAACATCACAGCCTGTATGTCCTTACAAAGTTTTTTTTAAATAGAAATTATATTAATTCCGATTTCCAAAAAAACAGACGATCATAGCCGCGTTCACCTGCATCCCACACCTGGCCAGAAGAAGAACTTGGACTACATCAATGCCAACTTTATTGACGGTTACCAAAAGGGACACGCCTTCATCGGCACCCAGGGTCCTCTGCCCGACACCTTCGACTGCTTTTGGCGAATGATTTGGGAGCAGAGGGTGGCCATTATCGTGATGATAACCAATCTCGTAGAGCGAGGACGGCGAAAGTGCGACATGTACTGGCCCAAGGACGGAGTCGAAACCTATGGAGTGATCCAAGTGAAGCTAATCGAGGAGGAGGTCATGTCCACCTACACAGTTCGAACTCTTCAGATTAAGCATTTAAAAGTGAGTTTATTTTTACTCTTAAGATTTTTATAATTTTATTTAATTTATATTTTTTCGTCCTTAAACAGCTCAAGAAAAAGAAGCAGTGTAATACCGAAAAACTTGTCTACCAATACCACTACACCAACTGGCCGGATCATGGAACTCCTGATCATCCGCTGCCCGTTTTGAATTTCGTCAAAAAGTCCTCGGCTGCCAATCCCGCTGAGGCCGGACCCATAGTCGTGCACTGCAGGTAAATATTCTTAAAATTTATCCTTTTTTTTAGGAAAGAAAACTAATTTGTATCCTTTATTTATTGTAGCGCTGGCGTTGGTCGCACTGGCACTTACATCGTTCTGGACGCAATGCTCAAGCAAATCCAGCAGAAGAACATCGTGAACGTTTTCGGTTTCCTCCGCCACATTCGGGCCCAGAGGAACTTCCTGGTCCAGACGGAGGAGCAGTACATATTCCTTCATGATGCTCTGGTTGAGGCTATTGCTTCCGGTGAAACGAATCTGATGGCTGAACAGGTGGATGAGCTTAAGAACTGTACGCCCTACTTGGAGCAGCAGTACAAGAACATCATCCAGTTCCAGCCAAAGGACATACACATCGCCTCAGCCATGAAACAAGTGAACTCGATCAAGAATCGCGGTGCCATCTTCCCCATCGAAGGCAGTCGGGTGCACTTGACTCCCAAGCCGGGTGAGGATGGCAGCGACTATATTAATGCGTCCTGGTTGCATGGCTTCCGGCGGCTGAGGGACTTTATAGTGACCCAACACCCGATGACGCACACAATTAAAGACTTTTGGCAAATGGTCTGGGATCACAATGCACAGACCATTGTGCTGCTATCCTCTCTGGATGATATAGTGAGTAAAAATAATATTTTGTTCAAAATTTCAAGATGTTAATCTATATGTTATCCTTTAGAACTTTGCCCAGTTTTGGCCGGATGAGGCCACGCCCATCGAGAGTGATCATTATCGCGTCAAGTATTTGAACAAGACGAACAAGAGCGACTATGTGAGTCGCGACTTTGTCATCCAATCCATCCAGGATGACTACGAGTTGACGGTGAAAATGCTGCACTGTCCCAGCTGGCCGGAAATGTCCAATCCGAACAGCATTTACGATTTCATTGTGGATGTGCACGAGCGCTGCAATGATTATCGTAATGGACCAATTGTCATCGTTGATAGGTAATTAAACTTTTAAATAATAAATACTTGAGAAGTTTACTTACCAACGCTTGGAATATCCTTTAGATACGGTGGCGCCCAGGCCTGCACTTTCTGTGCGATCTCATCGCTGGCCATCGAAATGGAGTACTGCAGCACGGCGAATGTGTACCAGTACGCCAAGCTGTATCATAACAAGCGACCCGGAGTTTGGACCTCCAGCGAGGACATCCGCGTCATCTACAATATACTTTCATTTTTGCCTGGCAATTTGAACCTGCTGAAGCGCACGGCGCTTCGGACTGAATTCGAGGATGTGACAACGGCCACGCCGGATCTCTATAGCAAAATATGCAGCAATGGTAATGTTCCTCAGCATATCATACTCCTCCAGCAGCAACAACATCAACAACAACAACAACAACAACAACAGCAACAGCTGCAGCTGCAACAGCAGCAGTTGCAGCTGCAACAAGCACAGACAACACCTCCTTCTTGTAGCTTAAGTGAACTCAATGAGACAGTCAGCCCACCAACAAACGATACTAATTCAAGCCTATTGCCCATTCTATCATTGTTACCGCCCACAGTTGTTCCACTATCCAATTCATCCACACCACCACCATCACCACCATCCCCACAAACCATCCAATTGCTATCGCCATCCGACCTGACCACCCCTCCTGTCACATCAACAGCAATTGCAAGCAGTGCTACTGGCGCGACAACAACAGCAGCAAATGCAACACCAACGACACCACCAACAAATATCACAACACTACAACAACCATCAATACAACTCGCATCCCCGAACAGTTTAACCCATACTAATGCCAATTTCCATACTGTTACTAATCCTGCTGCCGAATTGATGGAACTCAACTACGAACAACAACAACAACAAATGCTGGCTCTGATTCAACAACAAACGCAACTCCAACAACAATACAACACGCATCATCACAACGTTGGTGAAATGATGGAAATCACCGGAAATCACAACGCATCACCGGAAATAACCGCAACCGCCATGCCGGATGTCCCGACAACGCCATCACCAACGATGAACAACAACAATAACAACACGAATAACAACGCGATCACAAACACAGCAGCGACAGATGCTCAAAACTTAGATATTGTAGGCTAAACTAAAGATAAATTTACAGAGGGAAATTAAATCATTTTATAAATGTTTAATATAAATATTTAAATTTAAAGCATACACTTACGTATACATAGCGATGTATTTATTAACGTTTAAGTCGTTTAAGTGAGAACATGGCGACTAGCGCATTGTCCATAAACTATTCATACGTAACGTAAGCTCCTGTTTTCTTTTAATTTATTGTCTAACTGTCTAAATTATTTTAACTATCTTTATTTTATGCTTTATTTACATTTACACTCAGTCACCAAATATACAAACACTATCGAAGCAGTTTGACAAAACAGAAAGAACAAAATTGCACAAATCGAACGAGTAGATCTAAAATAAACATTTTTCTAATCATTTATACTTACTGATTGAATAAGTAATATTCGTTAAAGCAGGCAAATGCTGCACACACTTGTGCCATGATTTTTTAAGCTCCTACAAGCTCCTATTAACATAATAATACATACTTCTTAGTTGAATTACTGCGTTAGACAAGTTGATTGATCACCAATTGCATTTCGAATTGATTCAGTGTCCGTCCTAGTATCTGTTATCGAACAATGTTTTTTGTTTTTCCACATTTCTGTCCTCGTGTAAATGTGTTCCAGTTAATAGACTCAGTTTCACTCGAGCGAAAATCTAGGAGAACCTAGCTTAATACCAGGCAATGAAGCGAATATTGACAAATGTATTCAGAGTTATTCAGAGCACTTTTAAACACGGAGCCCATCACCACCACCACCCGTCGTCACTCCTTCACCAAGCATCACTGTAAATCCCAAAAAAAAAAAACTAAATTAATATATAGAATCACGCAGTTACAGCACCAAGCACAACAGCCTCCCAATATATAAAAATGTAAATAGAAACTGGGAAAAATCAACTAAGTTTAAGGTAAATATATTGTATAAAATAAATGGCAGCGATAACTAATTGTAAAACTAAAAATACAAAACAAAGTATTATTAAATTATGTAATTCATGTGAAACAGTGAGAAACAAATGAAAATCCCAATGAAAACTTAAATTAAAATATTGTTTTCTTTTCTTTCTGATGCACAGGGCGTTCCCCCGATTACAAAAGCCTCATATTATTCTGTACAGTTCTTAAATTTAGCCTCCGATGTGGATATTTATTAAATTAAAGTTGGCACTCTTCAATGTCAGAGGATATGTGCGCTAAAGTTATTCAAATAAAAGGGATTTAGTCATACAACTTGGGAATGCAAGGAGAGTAGTAAATACTTTTACATTTTATATGTAAAACGAAAAAGGAAAATTAAAAGAAAATGAAAATATATGAAACGATAAAGAAACATGTTTTAAAGACTGGTTTTTTGTACACTTTAACTTAAATAAGCATGTATACTGATTATGTAAATGAACAAATGTCAAAGGTCCTTCAGTTTCCTTATAGAGTTATCCCGTTTCCACCCAATCAAATGTAGTTAGACTACTCGAGGATATAGCGATCATCACCATTATGGTGACTAGTCTGTCCTTTCAATCCGAATCTTATCAAGGCGAAAGCGTTTCCAATCCAATCATTTGCCAGCTGGTAGGTAGCAAGTAAGCGGCGTCCCATATTAACCAACTAATGACCAATTTTTGTGTGGAGATTCCGTTTCTTAGGCACTAGTCCGACTTAGGCTAAGACAACTTAAACGCTAGAAGGCTTGTAAATTCTCATACTAACAACGGCAAAGGTAACAAATGCTTCATCTGTAATATACAAAAAGAATCATAATTTCGATATTAATGATAGTATTGAGAAACTACGCATTTTAACTGTTGAAGACACATGAAAAGTAGGATGTACGAGGGAACTATAGGTGGTTATTTCTATACGTGGATGTTTAGGTATGTGGCATATGTACATAATGTTGTATGTGCGTGATGTAAGTTCATCGCAGCCAAAGCAAAAGCTTAATCAACAGAATATAAAGAAGGCACTACAAGTAAACAGAAATTCCCCCTAAAATTAATACTGCACACACCCAATTTTCGAGCAAATGGAAACCTTTCCAAGACTAAACTACCTTCACACATTAACTAAAGAAAGCAAAAATGATACAAAACCAGAAAGAATTATCTAATTGACGGTGTTATGCAATTTATAAATGTGATGAATGTCAAAGTTAAGCGTAAACAAATTAAACACAAATCTAAAACTAAAAGAAATCAACCGAGAAACCGAGAAAGAGTTAAGTAATGAGCTGAATGTAGCAAGAACTTAAGTAAGCATGCCCACGATTTTAGAGCTAAGCGATAAAGAAGATGATAAATAGCCCCAAAGACCATAGATTTTAATAAAAAAAAAAGTAAGAATTTCTAAAGAAATTCGACCATTTTCGCAGCTTGTAGAGGGATGTTGAGTCCAATGTGCAAATTGGGCGAATGTCTCGCGATAAACAAAATTAATGATATATAAATATAAATAAATGTATGTATATGTACATCTAAGCTACTCGTAAGCCAATGAAAAGTTGAAAAGGATGCAAAAAGAAATTATGAAACTAAAGATTAATGATACAGACAAGAATTGAAAATTGAAAAAGTCAAAATAAAGAACATCTAATTGCAATTCGACCATTCACCTTAACTGGGCGTAAGGGTCTCCACAGCGAACTCAACCTTCATCAGTCCATACTGGCTTCGGGGCAGGACATTGGGCGTCCACGTTATTAAAAGACCGTTTCCCCTTTGTTGTTTTGGGGCATCTTCGAATATGACCTTTGCCATGTAGAGTTTAAGTTTGGTGTACATCGTCCGTTTCCTGGATTGACCCGGTACCAGGGGCTTACTAGCAGGACGAACATATGGTACAAAATGACCGTCTTTGTGGCGTTCAAAGGCACGTTCCAATTGAATCGCAATCTGGTAAATGATTTAAGTTATTAAAAATAACAAATGTGATGGTGAAAATTTACATTTGAAGTTTTTAAAATTCGCTTGACAGTGTAGGATGTTGTGAAGTGCCAAACGTACTTGGTGAGACCTTTATGTTTCCCAGTTTCCACGACCATAACTTTGTCCAATGGACGCCGTTTTATTCCTGCACTAAAGGTCTTGCTAAAGTGCGAGAAAATCTCCTTTGAATTAAAGAAGAAAAAGAAGAGAAAATGGTAATTTCCAAATTTTTTTAAAACTATTTTAGCCTCACCCTATGAACATGAAAGTTTTGCTGAACGGTACGCTTGGAAATGCCTACCAAAGACAACTCCGTCGGCTCCAGACTTTCGTTTAATAACTCAATAACATGGTCCAGCCATGCTGAGTAGGATAAAGACGGTTCAACCGAAGCATCCATACACAATGTTTCCACTATAGGCCTGGATTTGGCAGTAGAACTACAATCGTTTACAATTAAGTCCCTTTTCGCTGGTAATGGAGGCTGCTTTCTGGACTTTACTTCGGTCACGATTTCTGAAACCTTCACCGGCGTCTTCTTAACCACTGCTATGGTGGCCAACTCAATTGGCAGTTGATCGGCCACCACCGCGGGAGAGGATTCTGAAATTATGGATGGCGCTGCCAGGATATTGTAGGGCTCACTAATCAAGGGAAGCTGAATTTCCTCGCTGGACAGATCTATTTGATCTGTGGGCTGAAACTGGTCCATCAGTTCGATGTTGCAGTCGGTCAGCTCTATTGGCTCGGCATAAACGTTGCAGTTTGAGAGGAGCTGTGAATCGTTGGCATAGTGGACAAGGGCGTTGCTGGCAGTGGAGGAAGTGTGGCTAGAAGTGGCCGCCTGCATGGTGTCCAGATTAAAGACTCCATCGGACAGATCCGGCATTGAAAGCTGAAAAGTGAATCGTTTAACTCTTATCAAACGAGAAGCTTCAACAAACTTACGTCCAGATGATCTCCAAAGACAAGTATGTCCACCTGGGAATCAAAGTCATCGACCAGGTTCAGTCTCAAATCCTCTGTCGCATCGTCCCCCAGTGGGGTTTCCAATTGTAGTGGCATCCAAAAGGACTGCAGTCCGTTGATGAAGTTTCCATAGAGACGTTTGCCCTGCGGAGAGCTGAGTATGCCGGCCAAAACGAGCAGCAGGTGGTCGCATATCTCATCCTGCATTACCAACGAATTATCCGGTTCTACGATGATCTTTAGCTTCCTGCAGGCGCAGGCATAACTGCCTTTACCGCTGGTCAGGGCGGTGATATGCAGCCTCCCGGCTGGAAAGGATTCAGAGCGCTCGCACTTTACGGCGAATGTTGTGGCATTCAGCCGCTGGACAGCCGGGATGCGATCCTGCTCCTCGGACTGATTGTACAGCTGCCAAAGCTGCTGCTTCTGCTCCTGGCCAATGTTAAGATTCCATAGGACCTCGCGCGTAACCTTGAAAACCTGAGCTTTTGGCAGTCCTGAGTCTAGTTCAAGGCAGCATTTAACATGGGCACAATCCCTGGTGGGTACTGCCAAGGATTGCTTACAGTCCTCGGCATGGCACACTGCCTTGCTGGAAACCACTGCTGCATTCGGCTCAAGGGAAAGGGTGATGTCCTCGATAACCACAAAGATGCGCGGCTGCTGATCCTTTTCCTGGGCTCTCAATGAGTAAATAGTGGTGCCCGGTTGCAGGGAAACCAATTGCACTACGTCAAAAACATTCTTGTGCTGGGGGCATTCTGTGTTCCCGCAACGATTTCCAGCTCGGTTGCCATTCAATCTTCCACAGTGAATGCACTTTCGCACTCCCCGCATCGTCCTTTTGCTTAATTTTCTGCCCAAAACAGACTTTGCCGGTTGTTTGTTTACCTTTTTGGCCCAGTTGCGGGAAAGGCTTGAATAGTGTTGAAGAATACTCCACTTTTAAAAATGTCACACAAACAAAATTATAAAGGTTTTTTAATTTAAAAAAAAACCTGTTTTTAAGGGATTTCAATATGGTTTCATTTCTTGTATGCTCTGTTAATGCTGGTTTAAATTAAATTCTTAAAAATAATTTATTTAAAGTGTTAGGCAGCATTCAAAATTGGTTAGGTTCTTGTCCAGGATAAAACGATTATTGTGCTAAGAAAGTGCCTTCTTTAGCGAACCGATAAATTAATCGGATCTAAAAAAACAGCTGATATCTTGCAAAAAATGTTTCCGAATGTTTAAAAATAAATAAACTTGTTAACCGCAATTATGACACATCCCGCAGAATCCCAAAAGCGCCCGCGAAAGTATCCTTTCGAGAAAATGAGGATCTCTGACCACACTATTCTGGACACCATTGAAGGGCGACACAATTGTCGTCTCTGCCACAGATCCCGAAAGTTTTTCTGCTACAATTGCCACATTCCTGTGGGCGACTTGGAGGAGCTTCTACCCCGGCTTCAACTTCCCCTTCAGGTGGACATAATTAAGCACAAAAAGGAGATCGACGGAAAGAGTACAGCCGTCCATGCGGCGGTATTGGCGCCGGAACACGTGCGAATCCACACTTTTCCGGACATACCCGACTACAGAGACGAGCCGGGTGTGGTACTGATCTTCCCCAGCGCCAAAGCTCTGACAGTGCCCCAGCTCTTCGATAGAAATGTGCAGCTCCAAATTGGAGACAACTACGGACTGCCTTACGGACACCACATGGGCACCTTACTAAGGAGAAGAATGGACGAGGTGGAGCTACCTGGGCAAGACCAGCAAGTTCCAACAAAGCGCACCTGGAACCTGGACAATCTGCCCATTCGTCGAGCCGTTTTTATAGACAGCACGTGGAACCAAAGTCGAGGAATCTATGCGGACGAAAGGATTCGCGGGTTGCGAACAGTGGTGCTCCAAAACCGACTGTCCCAGTTCTGGCGACACCAGCGCGGCAGTCCACGTTGGTACTTGGCCACCATTGAAGCCATTCACCAGTTCCTGCTAGAAGTACACGTCAATGCTTGGGGCTTAAGTGCCAGCTACCAAGGCTTGGACAATTTGGAAATCACAGAGGGCTTTCATCAACTAGCAGCTCCCTTAAAAATTGAAGCTCCACGAGGGGACGAGGATCTGGCATCCAGAACGTCACCCTATAATGGGCAGTACGACAATCTCCTGTTCTTCTTTGCCAACATGTACGATCTCATCCACAAATATTACGATCACAACGATTTGATATCCTACAGACGTCCCATTTAGAGTTTTATATTTATACGGAGAGAAATACACGTGGCCTAAGTCTACTTCTTTTTCTTCTTTCCTTCGTCACCCGACTCGGAGCTGGAGGACTTGGCGTCCGTATCGATGGCTTTCTGCCACTTCAGGGGATTGCGACGGTACAGGGGCCAGGGTGGAATGGTGATCTGGAAAGGGGATTCAAGAGGTTACCCGGAAGGGAAATCACAGCATAAACTCACCAGGGAAGAGAGGACGAATCCTACTCCCAGAATGTAAACAGTCTGCGAGAATTGCTGGACAAAGGCGCCATAGATTAAGCCCACAATTCCGAACACGGTGATGATGAGCCGGGACCAGCGTTCAGCCTTTCCTTGGCCCACAAAGTCCTGGGAAAATGAGATTCAATAATGTGTTGCGGGATGCAGGGATGTTTCACTTACCATATGCGTTTGTACGTCCAGCATTTTGTGAGAGATTGTAGCTAAAATTTATTAATTTTTCACGTAAACAATCTGGAAGCGGCACGTCAGCATATAAATAGTGTGGCCGTTTCGGATTTTGGTGAAACGTCTTCGAAATCCACCCCCGCACTAACCACCAGGAAGAACTGCTTTAAATTATTGAACTGCTTAGTTTTTTAAAATATTTAAAATTCGAAAACTAAATTTTTGATTGGAGTTAAGGTTCCGGAGCTTCAATAGCTTGGAAGAAAACTATTTAGTTGTAGTACAGAATGTAATGTTGTTTTTTAATAAACTTTCGTTGTTTATACATTTATTTGTACATTTTGTTTCGATGGCGGCTCCGACCGTGGACGTTCTTGATATGTATTTACTAATAAATAGAGAAGCTTCGAATAACTACGATTACAAATATAAGGCGAATGTGTGTGGGAATTCGTAGGGATTTGTGATCCCCTATTCAAATGTTTTTTGGACAAGGATTTGTCCTTAATTATCCTTAAACCCTAGCAGCCTTTGTACGGCGCAGATGCACAATATTGATCAGGCAAATAACCAGCCAGGCAAATAGAGCCATCCAGGCAAAGACCATGGTGAAATATAGACAGACGGCGGTATTGATGCGCCCATAACGTCGCCGCTCGTACGAGATGCTCTCCACCAGATAGTCCATGAAATCAAAAACGGCAGCACACGAGAGTCGTGCTTTGATCACCGGCACAATGTTGCCCACACCTTGGATCTCCTTCAGGAGCGACTCCCTGTACTGTTTGCAGGTCACTTCGAATCCGTCCGTGAAAATGGCAGAGTAGATGAGCTGGTAGATGGCCATTATCACGGAAATGACGGTAGCAGGGAGCCCTTCATTTAAAAATTAATCGTGTTTTATAAAAGTATTATATATTTTATTGGATGTACTCACAATAGTAGGGGGAGAGACCGTCGGGAGTTAGTTCGGATTCAGTGGTTACCACAATCATGTCACCAGAGCTGTAAAATACAAAAATAATACAATATTTGAACACTAATATTAATTTATGGCTGCGTTACTCATCCAGAGCACTCTCATTATTAGCATGAGGTCTAATTGGAGACCCCAACTTTGAAGGAGCATGCCAGTCTATCCGATTAACCCACTTGACCCCCAGACACGTCCCAGAGGGGAATTAGAATACAGTGGGCCACTTACCGTTGTCGGATGGTGGCTGTGCCGGCCTTGGGCTTGCCCCGCCCGATACACATCCGATAGCCATGATAGATTCCCAGCACCACGGCGAAGAGCAGGGGCAGCAGCAAACCGTAGGTTGCGAAGTAGCAGTAGGCGATGTTGCCGCCCTCGAAGCTGTTGAAGGTGCTCTTGCTGTGGAGGACACAGCCGCAGTTGGTGTCCGGGCAGGCGTTAAGGACGTAGCGCCAGTGTGTCCAGGCCACCGCTGAGGTAATGCAGCAGATCAGGGAGGACACGATCGCCAGCGGGTAGAAGAAGGAGAGGGCTCGCTCCGCTGCATAAGACATCTTGAGTGACTGAGCTTCGGGTTCGGAATGAGATGGTTCGCTGTGGGTGGGATGGCAATTGGGTTACATCTAATTAATTGGATAATTCTCTGCCCATCCAATCTAATTGTAAATGCCTATAATTTGCTTAGACCTAAAAATGGTTGCGGTTTTGTTTGTTTTTTTATTCAAATTGATCAAGAATCTAAATAACAGCCAAGCAGTTTGGAAGAACCCAAACGTTTTTCATATAAAAAAAAGTTTGTTTTCGAAAAGTATCTTTTATGATGTCAGCAGATACTCAAAGAACTTCAAAGTTTTATATAAAATATGTTTTAAACAGAATAATTTCCAGCTAGCTGACCACCCCCAATGGCTTAATTCTTCGGGTCGAGACTCTTCTTCTTGTTCTGGCTCTTTGGGCGTCTCTCTTCCAACAAAAACACACACACATTTCGAAAAACTGGTTGCAACCTGCAACGCGCACTGTACCAGATATAAACAAACTAATTTCGGTGTTATTCCAAGTGCCTTAGTTTTCTTTACAGAATCAGAAAGTGTCTCGATAAACTGAAGTATCACATTTGTCACAGAATTCACAATAAGAAACAGAAACAAACTTATGACTGGGATACAATGCTGATACATCAACCGTCCACACCTACGTTTATCTTCTAAATACACTAATATTTGTCTGATCAGAAGCGTTGGAGCTGCCGCTTTCCGTTTTAAAAGAGGTTGGCAGTCCCGGCAGAGTAGCCATATTTCTCCAAAATAACCGCTATTATTTGATTTCAAATTCAAATAAATATTTTATAGACTCTGAAGACTGTAGAAGGACTACTCCATCAGAAGATGCCACTAATGTTTCCTTGGCAGGGATATATTTAGCTTAAAGGAAAAATTTTACACACATTTTATAAAGAATGAGCCTTTAAAAGGTTTACAATAAACAAACCATTTGTTAGGGAGTTGCTATTTTCTAATGCTTAGCTTTTAGTTCTTTCCAAATTTGTATTTTAAAGTTATTACTGATTCATAATTTAGTATAAAACTGTTTAAATATATTATCGTATTTCTTAAACTAAAACTGCTCTGTCAATATTCGCCCTTTTCTAGAAGTAATACATCTCCCTTCCCCTAGAACATAGCCATATACTAGCCATATATGCCGACTGCGCCAAATGACGCCTGCACTCGCTATAGAGGATCACCCTGATCACCTCTATGCCCCGGTAATCCCTCCATCGAAACCATCAGACCAACTAGACGAGTGGATTTTGGCATAAACCATTTTCCGCGGACGCCTGAGTTTTCTCAGTTGCCAGAGAGTTGTGGAGCAGTCAAGTCCGCGTAACAAGAAGCCCGGTAAATAGCGTAGAAATCGACCAATATCCGAAGAATTTGTGCTATTAATTTGCCAGTAATTTGACATCAAATTAAGTGAAAGCTAAATCTCAATTTGCCAAGAATTTCCGCCCCCCCACAAACATTGTTGTGCGAAAGTTACGACATTGCACCATCGAGAGGTGCAGCCTCCCAAAAATGTACGCCCAGAGCCAAGCCAGGCGGATCGCCTATAAATAACCCAGGCAAAGGGTACAACAAATTCTGATGTGTACTCGCAAATCAAAAGATCACCGAAATATACACAGAATAAACAAAAAATTTGCATAATTTACCTTGGCTGTTCTGTGCAGTGGGCCATAAAATAGATATTTTAATGAACTGACTGCAATCCGAGGCAAGGCAGCAAGTAATTAATTAATGGCTTTTGTTTTCGTGTTCATTTATTTGTAGAGTGTCTAATAAGAATCAATTAATAACATGGGTAATTATGTGTAATGTGTCGCTTTTAGCCCCACTTAGTTTTTAGAATAGTTTTGAACAATTAATAGAAAGTTGAAATATATTACCATCAATAATATATATGGGATAATATTGTAAAACTTATGATATATTGCCTAGAAGTAATACATCTCCCTTTGATTGATTGTAAAAGCCTCTTAGTTTTTGCCTATTTTATGAATGAATGCCTGCTAAAAATATATGTTTTAGGCGCCTACAATACTCTCTCTTACGTACCGGTAGAAATATATATGTAGAATCCCGGACCCGGATCCAAAAATACATACACATTTACACCAGGGTGTACAGACAGTGCCCGGCTGATCCCATCCATAAGTTAGCCACGTTCCCATTACCACAATGGATAATTGGAATGTTTTGGCAGCCCAAACATCATCCCAGGCCATTGGACGCGACGATCCCGGTGCGGCGGGGAAGACCCGACTGGTGAGTGAATGGCATTAGTATAATATATGTATATAAATATTTAGTAAACAAAACAAAACACTGGCACTAGACAGATCGCCTTTGTATATAAAATTTGGCAAACAAACAATGTGATTGCTTATATACTTGGGGCACAAGATCACTGAGAAAAATAATATAGTAATATCTAAAATCGAAATAGATAAACAATTTAAGATTTGGTAAAAATATAAAAAAGTTTATAATTATTGGATACAAAGAAGAAAAAACACTCATACGCCATGTATGCCAATCGAACAATTCTTATCATACAAGAAATCATAGTGTCTTTTAGGCTCCCACCCGGTGGGTGGCTGGGAGGAGTCTCAGAGAATGCGTATGTGGTATCCCCAGTGGTGTCCCCCTACCAAACAGCTGATGAATCCGCGCCAGATCCGCCGCTGCTCTCAGACTCGTTCTTCTGATCGTTACTGGCCCTCGTCTATAAATAGGCACCTGGTTCTCTTGAGTCGATTGCCTGGCGGGTCTTTTGGAGATTCCGATGTCGATGCTGATGATGAGATTCCTCGGCTCGCAGTAGCGCGAAAGTAGCTCAGTCCGACGGATACTCCTCTGGCAGACCAGACCACGCGTGCCGTTCCTCTGTTTATATCTATATTTTATATAAGCAAGTGCTTATCCACTCCTATATACGCACATATATCGGTCAAGGAATGGACATTTCCACGGATATTTGGGGTCAGCTGGCCGTCGAAGCCTCGCAGGTCTACCTCTCCGATGGCACAGTTCGCAGTCCCTTTGCCGATACGGTATGGATTCTTGTAAAAAATGGTCTTCAATATTACTTCCTCTCCGTCCCAAAAAAAATATATAGCTGGGAGAGATGCGTTTCAAAAGAGTGTTTTCCTACACAGCAAATAATTATTAAAAATTTTGGGATAGACCAATTTCTCTCTGTCCCAAAAAATCAACAATTATTCTTTAAAAACTTGTATAGTTCTAAACTACTTTTAAGTTAAAAGACATTGGAAGATTCAAAATAGGTTTAGAAAATAGAAATATTAATTTTGAAAAACTGTTTTTTTAACTAATTTTCTAAACCTTTAAAAATGTAAGTATATATCCCTATAGCTTTCGAAATATCTACTTTTTTTGTGGTGTAATTAAATTATTTTTGTTACTCGCAGACCATCGAGAAGCTGCCCGACAAGGTGCTGCTGCACATCTTCTCGTATCTGTCGCATCGCGAGATTTGCCGCCTGGCCCGGATTTGTCGCCGATGGCGACAGATAGCCTACGACACACGCCTCTGGAAGAATGTGTCCCTACGGCCGGAGGTCTCTGGACTACACGTCGGCTCTCTGGAGATGCTGCTCCAGCTGATATCCGTGAGGTTCGGGCCCACCCTGCGGTACATTGAGCTTCCCATTGAACTGATCACACACACGGTGCTCCACGAACTGTCCGCCAAGTGTCCTAATCTGACCCACATGCTGCTGGACTTTTCCACAGGTGGGTCTCTCAAACTCTTCCTTATTTATATGTTTTAATTTCTATTTATTTTTCAGCTATGCAGCTCCACGATTTCAGCGAAATGCAGGCCTTCCCCACCAAACTAAGGTACATGTGCATCTGCCTCTCCGAGGTGATCTTTATGGAGGGTTTCATGCGAAAGATATACAACTTCATCAATGGCCTGGAGGTGCTTCACCTCATTGGCACTTACGAGAAGTGCGAGGAGGAGGAGGAGGAGATCTACGAGGTCATCAATGTCCACAAACTCAAGTCCGCCACGCCCAATCTCCGCGTGATTAATCTTTATGGCATCAATTTCATCGATGACTCGCACATCGATGCCTTCAGCTCCAACTGTATTCAGCTGGAGTGCCTGGCGGTTAATTTTTGCAACAAGGTCACTGGATCCACCTTGAAGACCCTCATCCAGAGGTCCAAGCGGCTCACCTGCCTGCTGATGAATGGAACCAGTCTGAAGTCCGAGTTCGTGATGCAGGCCGAGTGGGACAAGTGCGCTCTGCAGGAGCTGGATATCACGGCCACGGACTTGTCCACCGAGTGTCTGGTGGATATGCTGACCCGTATACCCACTCTAAAGTTCCTATCCGCTGGTCAGATTAATGGATTCAATGACAGCGTCCTTAAACAGTGGGTGGAGTCGGGAAATACTCGGTGGGTTTCACATATTTTATATTATTCCAATCTTGATTAAAGGCTTTTGTACTAGATCCCTTATCTCTCTGGACCTGGACTCCTCCGACAACATCACCGATGAGGGTCTACTCAAGTTCCTGCAGCGTCAGGGCCACCAGTTGAGTGCCTGCTGCCTCTCCGGAATGCCTCACATCACGGACCAACTTTGGATGAGCGTTTTGCCGCTGCTCGGAAACTGCAAGTAAGTATAAAGAATTAAAAAATAAACAAAATATGATTTTAATTACATTTATATCTTCAGGATCATCGTAATGGGCACTGCCGAAAAACTGGGCGTGAACATCCATGTTGATCAGCTTATGGACACCATTGCCTCTAATTGTGGCAACTTGGAGCGACTGGAGCTGCGCTGGGATCCGGACAATCTTCGCTTTCTCGGACAAGAGCCAGAAAGCCATCGATATTCTCCGTGTAAAGTGTCTCAAGCTGCGTTGCATGGTTCTCAGGTGAGTTGATGACGGAAATAAATTAATTTAAATGATATTAATTTAACAATTTTGGTCTGCCAGCGATGGTCGCTATTATGAGACGGTCAAAGCCAACTTCGAGCGTGCGGATCGCATTACTGTGGTCCGAACCACCACTTGCTGTCGGGTTTCGCCTTACCACTTGCTCCGCAACTACAACGATTTGATTTTCAACTGAAATGGATATTCTAAAATAGCATACAGTGCGTTTTCCAATCACAATGAAGCTAAAAACTAGTTCAAGTTTATGAATTGAAACTAAAGACTTAAAATAATGAATAACTAATGAAACGCACTGCTCTTGTTGTTAATATTCTTGTTGTCCCATCCAAAATAACTCTAGTCAAAAGGCCACGCAATTGTTTCTGTGAGTTTTCGCTTATATAGACTGTTTTTTGTTGTTTTCTGTATTTTCCGCTTCTTTCGTTTAATTACATTAAATCTAAATAAACGTACATAGGTAATTTAAATAAAAACAAAACAAGGATTTGCTTATTCAAGTTATTTTTACATTACAAAATTATACAACGTAAGTTTTCGTTTTGTTTCTCTTTTTTTTTTTTGTTTCATCGGTTGATTTCGAGTTTTTTTGTTTTTGTTTTTAACTAGTTTTACTTGGTAACTTGATTAAATCATTTTCAGACTTCACCACATACATTTTTTTGTTTTGTTTTAAATCTGCTGATGGTATTTTTACACTGTTTCATCCGCTGGAAACTTAGGCCTACATTTTTTTGTGTCGGTTTCAACATTTTTGGATCAACTTTTTACCATAAACTTAACGTACATAGATCTCTGGTTCAATTATCTTCGCATTATGGTTCAGCGCGCTATTATATGCATGGTATATAATTTAAATAAGCATGGCTTCGTGTGGTTTTTGTATATATATATACGTAGATGTCTCTGTGCCAATGGGGATCGAAGGTGTGCTTTGGGGTGGCTGGGTTTTGGGGTGTCTGTGTGATAGGAATAGATTTGTTGTCTTTGTAGAATTGGAGAAACGCTTGTTGCTAAAAAGAATCGCATTTTTACATAAGTACACTAACACACAGAACATTTCCAAGCGATAAGATAAAGAGGATAAAGAAGGTATGCGGAGTGCATTTTCCAGCTGCTCACTGCTGGTCCTGCGACATCCGAAACATGTGCGTCGTATTGCTGGCTGCCGCCGTTGCCACCGCTGCCGCTGATGTAGCCGTGGGTGGAGGTGGCTGGGCGGATGCCGTGATGTAGCTGGCATTGCTGCTGCTGGCACTGACATTGCCATTTCCTCCAGAGGCTGCCAGAGGCCTTGTTTCCAAGACAGCGTGCGCCAGTTCCGCCACGGATGACTCGGCTGCGACTGCCACTGGAACATTCGAGGCGTTGGCAGCATCTTGCGCTTCTCCGAGTGTTCGCTCAGGTGACCGACGTGGCGCCTCAGCATTATTTCCATCCTATAAATGTATAAATATAAAGCGTTTCTTTAAAAGGTACAAAACTATACTTACGTCTCTTGGATAAATTCGCAGAGGCTGTTCAGCTTGAGCCGCCGCAGCTGGTTCCGCTTCTGGCGCACTTTCCTCTGCTTTATCTGTATACATCATAATCTCGTGGCACAGGGGGCACCGGTCTTGCACGTACAGCCATTTACGCAGGCATACCCCATGGAAGAAGTGACGGCATCTTGTAATCTTGGCTGAGTACATTTCCTGCAAAAACAAAAAACCTCAAAAGCTGTTTTAAAAGCCAAAAAGTTGGAATCCTTGCCTGGTAGCAAATGGCGCAGACATCATCAAAGGCCTGTAATTGGGCAGGAGTTGCCTCTGGCAGAGCCGAGATCTTGTGGACTGCCGACCGCCGCTTCATGAAGACCGACCACCCTGCTCTGGCCTCGCACCAAATGTTGAAGTAGGCATGGATGCACATCATGATCGCTCTGATGGCGCCGCCTGTAGCATTTTGGGCTATCAAGTTATAGTTATCGATACACAAACTCAACCAAATAAAAATATTACATGCACACTGAACATAAAAGCTGGACACGTACACAATGGATTCTCCGGAGGGGATGCACAAGTGCCAATGAAACTCGATTTGCGACAATGCGACAATGGATTCGATTGCTCAGGTGTAAATGTAACTGGACGAGGACGCTCCTTCACTTACCCGATTCAAAGACCAGTATCCAAGCCCCGTTAATGAACAGAAGGATGCCGAAGCAGAATTCCACCGAGTTGCCAAAAGCCCGCACATAGTAAAGGTAGTCGTCCAATTTCTCCCAGAAGAACTGGCGACGAGCATCCAGCAGGAAAAGCGTGTAAGTGGCGAGGGAAACGAGCACCTGAAAGAATTCAATGCATTAGAAAAGTAAAAGCTAGATAAATTGAAGAATTACCTTTACGATTACTTCAACTGAGAATGCGGTAACCGCCAGCAACCACGTGGAGATAGATCTCTGCGTCCAGAGGTAGTAGAGCAGGGACACGGGCATCACCACGAGAAAGGCGCAAACAGACAGGGCCCTAATATGACGCTTCCGCGAGGGATTTCGCGCCGCGCTCAAGGACATCAGAATGGGGGACACAATGTTGTGCAGGAAGTGCAGCAGGGCAGTCATCAGTAAGCAGAGATTTCGACAGAGGCGCACGAAGCGCTTATCCGGGGTCAGCGAGGTTAGTCCTGTTTGCAATGCCAGGATGTAGAAAAGTACCGCAGAAACGGTGCCCAACGATTTCTCCTCATCGGTGTCGTAGGTGAGTAGATACCATTGGAAGCCCCGTCCTATGTAGTGGCATATCATCGAAATGACACCTGTCATTCCCAGCACTGCGGTCAGCGTTTCACAGCCGTCGACTAGAAGCTTCTCAGTTGCTGCCATAAAATCCAGCGACTGATCGGTTTCTGCGGTGGCCAAAGCATAGCCACCTTGAAGTATTCTACAAGAAATAATCGTATAAGGAAATGGGAAGGTTTTTCAGAATTTCAAACTTACCTAATTGTCCAAAATACCCTCAGCACATTGGGCACATTTAGTCGCTGCCATTCGTTTTCGATGAGAGCGGACAGCCCAAAGTTGGACACAAAGTTCATCGCGTACTGATAACCATTGTAAACGGTGCGACTTGCTTCCATGGCGCTCTGCATCAGGGTGATCTTGGTTAGGATAATGGGCGTAAAACCGGCCACCACCGGTAGGTGCTGGATGATTTTCGGCGGCAGTGGCAGCATGGCTACCATGATGGGACTAGCAAATATAATGGGCATAGATTTCTGGAGCAGTTCGAATCTGGGGCCCAGGTGAATGTAGGCAAACAGCATGCCCATGAACCACTGAGCTATTAGATGGGGCGCCAGCGACATGACCACTCCACCAGAATCCAAAAGTCGCGTCGTATTCAGCGACATGAGATCTTCCAGAATGCAGGGACTCTTCTCCATCAGAGCTAAGGCACTCACGTTGGACCAGTAGGAGAGGAAGGTCAGGCCGAGCGAGGTGAGGAACATGTACACCATCACCAGGTGACGGGTCCACAGCATGAAGATGCAAGCGGCGGAGAGGAAGCCTGCAAACCATAGAAAATTAGTGAGTCAACTACGTCTTTTAAAAGGGAAAAGGGGTTCAAAGTCTGGGCGATAAGCGACCATTGGATTTGGATTGTTTCGTCAGCGGTTCGCGGAATGAACTCAATGGTATGTTTTATTTATAATTTATACGTTGATTGTTTTTAAAAGTTCGTTCTATCAGAATTGTAGTGAAATAATGTAGGGGAACTTGTTTTCTTCTGGCTGATTCAAAAACAAGATTCCAGGTATTCTAAATTGTACAAACCATATTAAGCGATTAAGTTACATAGATTACATTATGCCCTATCAAGTCTGTACTAGGAATTCTTTTTCTTACCAGGAATATACAAATATAAAAATATGAAATTGACTTTCTTTGGTGATCTATTTTTCTTATTTTTTCTTAATAGTTACAAGGAATGTGCGTTAACCTAATCTTGCAAGTTGATAAAAGGCTCTTCGCATACT
This sequence comes from Drosophila varians, assembly GCA_018150405.1. Taxonomy (NCBI): domain Eukaryota; kingdom Metazoa; phylum Arthropoda; class Insecta; order Diptera; family Drosophilidae; genus Drosophila; species Drosophila varians. Next base: position 7,732,398 of record JAECWK010000015.1, read on the forward strand.
GTGGTTCAATCGTGATTTGCGAAAAGTGGACCACAATGTCCACGTCATGTCTAATAATCGTAGTTCACGTACTAATTTGCTCTAGGTCATGTCACCATTTACGAATCTTAGTTTTCGCTATTCTTCGTCATGTGGCCGTGACCGGTGTTGACCAATTCAGAACTCACCGAACAGGCAGATGACGAACTTGACCGTTGTGATGCTGAGCATGTCGGAAAGCGTCTCGTCGTGGGCCAGCTCATCCATTAGAGAGTTGAATCCTGAGCTGAGCATTCCATGCGACTGCGCCGATCTGGATGCGTTTTCGATGGACTGCTCAAGAGCGGCTTGTGCCGCACCAGCAGGTGATGTGGCCTGGTCCGCTCCGTCACCGAGGCCGAAGAAGGCCTTGATTGTGGCGAAAGCGTCTTGGCTGCTATCTACTGAGCTGAGGGAGGGGGATTCCGTTGGCAGGGATTCGGACGAGGCGGTGACACTGTCTGATGGAATGGACTTTTCCGGATAGAGGCGTGTGGGCAGACCCATACCGATCTTGAGGATTTCGTCGATAACCATCACCGGTGGCACGCGCATCATCACGTCCACCAGTCCGAGCACCTTCGTCCGCATGGACATGGCTATGTGGTTATGGCTTCACCGGGTTCTGGGTCCTGTTTCCAGGCTCCTTGGCCTCCAGTTCCTTGCTTCTCCGCCTCCTGTTCCAGCACCTGTTTCTCTTCCTTCTGCTATTTTGCAAATCCAATCTTTCGCTGATTCCGCGTGACTCGGCACTATTACCCGCTCGGTTTCAATTCCAATCGCCTTTCAATATCTGGCTGCACACATTTGGAGCGTTTGTTTGCGCTGCTGTTGAGTTTTGTGGCCTTCGTCTTGGATTTTTCGATTTCGCAAAAAAGAATCACACAGTGAGGGCGCAGGTGTGAGTGCTTTTGCAAGTGTGTTGGGACTGTGTGCCAGTGTGTATGGGTGAAAATATTAAATTAAATGGTAAAGGTAGAGGTAAAAGGCAGGCTGGCCAGGTGGTATTGTTTTTCGCTATCTTTTTGTCTCCCTCGTTTTCCTAAATCGTTGGGTTAGCGATGGCTCGCTTTGTAGCCAGACTTTTCCTTCGATTTTGCCCGAACTTTACACTTTTCACAATTTTGTTTTTCTCCTCTACTTCTTCCCCTTCTTCGCGTGCAGTGTTGCACAACTCGTTTAGCTAGCTAGAGATGACACTTTTTTTTTTTATCGGCTGAGCAAGTGTTGAGCCGGAGGCGCTCTATTGGCGGGAAATTCAAACGTAACCGGTTCACCCGTGTAACAATTTTGTTGATAGAGAAAGTCTACGCTCTTTTGGTGGTGCGGCGCTTAGTGTACGTGTCGGGCACAAGCACTGAAAATTTGAATAAAAGAGGATTAAAATTAACTGTCTGATTACTGTGGCGAGACCTGCTGACGATTGACGGACATACAAATTATTTGTTCTGAGGCTCCTAAAGTTTTTACTTTTAAATTTTATATATTATCAGATTTTTTCAGATTTTTTATATATTTTAATAAGCCGATATTGATTGAAAAATGTTGCATACTTAAAGGGATATTTCCCCGCCAAATATTGAGACTCAAAACCCACTTCCGGTCCCCGTTTTGCATAAAATGCCCGCAGTTCCTAAGTAGTTTCTAACAAAGGTTCCCCCTTTTAAATATTTCCTGCATTCTTTCAAATGTGCCCAATTCCAATCCGTATCCGCAGACCCCAACTCATTTATTTACGTGCATTTCCTCAATTGCTCGGCCATTAACTCTTGCCATTTTGAACCTTAATTGTTGTTGTTCTAAGTTGTTTGTGCCACATAGCCCCCGACCAGAGCCGGAGACCCTTTATTTTCTTATGCAAATGCACAAATTGAGGCAACAGCAATGCAGTCCGCTTCGTTTTGGTCTCCCAACCGAACGCAACACACTCGTAATTATGCGCAATTGTTTAGCGTTTAGCTCGGAAAGTTCAACTAACATAATTGATTTTTCATGCCGCGCCACAAGAATTTTAAACAAACTGCCCCCCGGGTCATAACGAACAAGAACCAAGACGGGAAATGCATACTTGTTGTTCTTTATTTTTTGATTTCGGAGAAAAAGGATAAACTATTATGATTTCTTAGATATTGTTTTCATTTTAGTTAAAGTTTTTTATGATATATACATCACGAAATAATAACCTTTACCATTAGAGTATTTAAGATTTCGAGGTAGTATCCTTTCGTACCCTATTTTTCGTCCTGGCTTATTTGCATAGTTTCGTATTGCCTACTTGAGGGGGCAGCAAATTGCACAAATTACGTCGAACTGGGATTGCTAACAGTTAACACACCCAAAGACAAGCAGAGGCGACCAAATATGGGCCTCATATATTTAATGTAATCAGTGTAATTGTCATTGCCGCTGAGACCGGGGACCAGGACCTCGATATGGAAGCTGCTCTCGAACCGATCCGATTGGATCCTCTCTCTTTGCGGGTCTCACGCATGGCAATTGTATAATTTATCGCTCCAGTTCTAATCGGCAACTGTCAGCCGGACAGCTGACCAGGCTCGGGATCGGGCTTGGAAGCGGAGTTGGAGACGTAGCTGGAGACGGAGACGGAAGCTTGGTCGCCGATCTCGGGGGAACGATTTAATTCGCTGGCCATATAAGTCGGAAATTTGTACGTTGATTAACGCGCCAATCGTTTTACACAACAACGTACAAAGTGTCGATGGTCTCGATGTCGTTCGGGCTCCATATTTCCCCCTCCTGGTTTTCCTCCTTTGGCTGCTGCAGTAGCTCCGATCGCAGTTTCATTTTCCCCCCCATCTGTGTGTGATTTCATTACACTTGACGGTGCACAGCAAGAAATGGTTTAATCTTTGGAGGTTTTCAAGAAAATAAACAATAGAGAAAATTCCGTAAATATTTGATATTTTGGAAATGGGACTCCTTTTTTTTGTGTGCATCCAGGAGCAGGACCTATATGCGATCATGTGAACCAGTGCAATGCGTTCCCAGCATGATTACCACTTTCAGATAGCCGGTGGATAGGAAAAGGCAGCTGGAAACCTGCTGGGACGCCAAATGAATTAGCTGCCGTTAAGGCCGCCAATGGGGCTGTAAGTGAAGCTCTCCAGAGATGTGGCTTTCGGCCAATAAATACCTTTTCCACAAATTAAATTAAATAAATTATAACGATTAAAGTTTGGAAATGGAATATCGGGACTATTTTTAAAGGATTATTATTACATTTGATGTAAAGTTCAGACCCTCAAACATCATGGCTGAATAGTAGATTTTCCAGTAAAATCATCAAAATATAAATCTTGACTAAAAAATAAATATTCTTCAAAATTTTAAATAGTTTAAGTAATCCCTTGAAGGGGGTTTCCCATCTCAACATAATCGTAACTCAACTCAAACATATCTGTAGTATCCTTTACCCCATTTCCCCATCGTTATCCCTTCTGACTTAATTGGATGTCTTCAAAATTCAGAGTTTGTCATAATCGTCTCACTGCGGAACTGTCTCGTATGTTTTATTGAAATGGTTTTGGCCAGGTCCAGTGGCTGGAACCAAAAACGATGGTCCAATTATCTTTTGCATTCGGCGAATAATTAGGAGCTTGATTGACATGCGGGATAAGGAGACATACACTTGGAATGCCATAGCAAATTATCGAACGGCTACTGTGCTGGGCCTGATCCACAAAAATCAAAGGCCGTAACGACGGCGAGGCAAGGCTAAGGATCGGGATTTGGATCGGATGTTGGTGATGTGGGGATGGGGGCTGGATTTGAGGACGACGACAACGCCTTCCATTTATTGGCTGCTGCTGTTGCTGCGCCTTTGTCTGCACATAGAGTGGTAATCTGATGCGGGGCAAGATACGGAGGTCGCTCCAAAACAATGACCAGACCGCGATCCGGGATCCGGGATGGAAACCCGTTTGTGGCAGCGCAGCAATTACAATATGTTTAACTACGTCAGCGCCTTATCTGCAGCTCCAAGGACCTTCACTGAGAGAAGCGCTTTAGTGTTCTAAGAGGAAGAGTTAAAGAAGGATCCTTGTTAAGCTTAACTTCTTCCTCCAGTGTAGGCTTGGACATTTTGGGAGTCACTCCCTTGGCCCCGCCAGAACTTCCCCCGGACCATGTCAGCGATTAATCCAGCCGACTGGCTGCTGCCCCATCAAACGGCTTGTTAGGCTTGGACTTGGGATTGGGAATGGGTTAAGGATGAGGATGTGGATGAGGATCGAGTCGAACGGAGCCGCCTCATCATCGATTGTGTTATCGATGGCGTTGCCGGCTTTAGCCTCCGTTTTGGGACTCTCGACCTGGCCCGGAATCTCATTTGCGATTAAGTTCTTATGGCCACTGTGCACATTTCGTGGAAAGTTGGCCAGCAGATCTTTATTGTTCGATTGGTTTATTTATAATAATTAGGTGCGCTGTCCCAGCGACTTTGTTTCGCCCAGCACGAAGTGCTCCTCTTTAGTATTTTATTTTATTTTCTTTTATTTTTTTCTTTTAGTTTACCTTATCGACCGTGGCTGGCCCATAAATTCTTTAAGCTCGCACCTTTTTATTGTGCGCACTCACACACACGGCCTGGTAGATTCTGGCCCGGCTTTTTGCAGATTGCAATCGCAGGCTGCGCATGCGCGAGGACCCGAGAAGCCACTGGGGCCGAGGAGAACCAGCTATGGAACCTGCACCACCGGTAGCCCAGCCACCACCGGGTGGAGCGCGTTCCCTTTGGTAAATTGCTCACATTAGCAGGTTGTACGACTTATTAAGTAAGCACAATTTGCGTGGTCGCCGCCCAAAAAAAAAAAAAAAAAAGCAGAAAAACCAAAAAGACAGAAGCGAGTGAATAAAACAAGGATGGTATCCAGAAATAATGGGCAGCCGTTAAAGGTGGCGACCAGGAGCCGCCTAGTCCGACAAGTGATTGTTTTATAATTGCAATCGCAATTGCAGTTCGATCCGCTAAATTGGCCCCGAGGTGGATTCACTGTTGTGGGCTGGTCGGCGAAATTGGCAATCCATTTGAATGAATAATTGCTCAATTATAGCCACACCACATCGCTGAAGTGGCTAACGAGTCACACTTGCTGGGCGGAAAATTGTTTCGGAAATTTGTCTGACTGCAGTCAGCATGGGTGCAAGTAAAACTTAATTGGAGCAGGCTGGATGGAAGTCTTTGGCCAAACTGGTGGTTATATTCTCCATCTACTAAGTAAACAGAGTGGTCTTGTTAGCTTTACAAAGGGTCAGTATTTTCTTATAACTCTTAAGGATTATTCGATTTTTTAAAGTCTCTTAATTAAACATTTTTATATCCAAAAGCTTAAAGGATAAGCTAATCTCTGAGCTGCTAAACCGAAGATTGCTGCATATTTGAATCACATTTTTAAGCCAATGAAGAAACAGAGCCAGAAATATTTTCGGATCGGGCGATTTAAGCCACAGATTAGCCAAAGTCAGAGAAGCGCGACAAAAATGGCGCTAACCCCGTGGAGAGACAATAAGAGGCAGTGGAGACACTACCGTCGACGGTAGCTGGAGATGGCATTAGGGTGAAATCGAGAAATGAAACTGGACCAGTTTGAGCGGAAGCAGCCTATGGCTTGTGATGAGGATGGAGCTCTGGACCTGGACCTGGACCTGGCTCTTGGATCTGCGCTGGGACGGCAGCCGCTGTCTGCGGGCACGTAAGAAATTTCATACTAATTGGCATAAATACCAAGTGTTGGGCAGAGAGACGTGGCTGGCTTTGGCCCGGCGACACTGACAGACTGACGAACTGACAAACTGACGCACTGATATTGAGATGGAGCAAATACAGTCTGAATTTTATAGATTGAATTTTTGGGAGTAGAGTTTTAAGGGGATCAATCGCAGACCTCAATCATAGATAGTTAAATAATCTTTCCGTTCAGCTACTTTTTTTTAAATTAAAATATATTTAAGGAAGGCTCATTAATATAATATCCCTATGAGGCTCTACTGTCAGTATAAAAAGCTGGGAAACGCTTGTCGATGGATCTTCCTTGGCAATCATTAATGTTGCGGATATATCGATGTGGGCTGTGCGCCTCTGGTTGTTTTTTTATTGTTTGGCTTTTTTATTTGTGTTTCTGGTGTTGGTGCAATGCTGGAATGCTCATCGAACCAATTGAAATTGCTGTGACAACAATAAAAATTCAACTTTGGGCCTCTTTTTGTCGATGTTGCTGCCGTCCCACTCTGGTGGATGTTGCTGCTGTTGCTACTGATGCTGATGTTGCTGATGTTGGCATTGCCATTGCCGTTGTTGTCAGTCTGGTTGACTGACTGACAATTAGACGTTGCTAAAATGTTGACTGATCAAGCGATTTGTAGCTGTAAATTCATCTCTATTTCGCTCTGCAGCGAGAGTTCATGTCTGCCTGTTGGTTGTTTTAGTTGCTTGGGAATGTTGCTGCTGGTTTTTGTCTTTTGCCAGCAACCTCCCAGCCTCCCAACCTCCTGGCCTTCCTTACCACTTTTACCACCCCCCTTCCGGCACTCTTTTTTATTGCCTTTGTCTGTTGTCCTGGCCTGGCCCGGCCTGGCGGCTACTTGTCGCTGTTAAAATCCAATTAATCGAACAATTTACTTTGGTGCGTTTAGCGATGGTGTTGCTATTGCCCGGTTATCTGGGTATGGATGGTGTTGATTTCTTGAATTCGCAATTGATAGCTGCTATTTTGAATAATTGATATAAATTTACATAATTTTTATATTTCAAGTTATTGGATTTTTCCAGGCTGAGTAGAATATAAAAGTGATGGTACTCATTAGAGCCTAACCCTTTCCCCTGCTCATTTGGCCAACGATCTGTAAGTGTTAAGGCATAAATTACGAACCGCCAGGAACATGACAGGCCAACAAAATGTGGACTCTGCCTTTCGGAGGCCAAAACAAATGGGCGGCCACCCTTTTTGGCTGGCAACCGAGCATGATTAGTGTCAATTTTTGTCACTTTAATAGCCTCGTTTATGCGCCTTCCACTCCCGGCCCAGAGCGCTTCGTTCGGCTGCATTAAAAAAGGAAGTGTGCCCTATAAAATAGGCCAAAAAAGGCCGCTCCAATGCAGCGCGACGTTTTCATTAATAGACGCTCGAATATCAAAGTGAAAAACTTCAGAGTCATGCCGCGGAGTCTGCTGCTGCTATGGCTGCTGACTTGCCATTCGCCCGCCCCATTAAACCACAAAATTTATTGCGCCAACTAAAACGAAATCTCAGCATCTGACATCCGAAACGTTGGCAGAGAAATGGAGTTGGAGGTCCTCGGGTCTCAATATCCGCGATCCGCCGTCCAAGGACTCCCCTTGGCTATGGGGGAACAACTTAATTCAAGTGTTGTCACTTTGTCGTGTTCCATAAATGCTGAAAACGCTGCTCATTAATTTTCAAGTGTAACTTTTATTAGGTATTTAAATGCTTGCGAGCACCAGGCCAATGGCAACATGCCGCATCCCATAAATTCGACGGCCGAGTGCATCTTTTTATGCCACTTCACATATATCCAGCATCCAGCCACATGTTGCAGCCACCCCAGCCAGCGTGTCGCACATACTTGAGATTGCATTAGTCGGTTTCGCACCACTCCCCTCCACTCAAAAAAAAAAAATATCAAATAGGGGAGCCACACCAGGGGGAGCGTAGAGTGATCAATGCCACCTCATCTTCCCGTTCACAACCCATTGCATTAATAATCCATAACGCCCAAGATCATGGGATTAGAGATGTGATCGTGAGAGAGATTCTGTTTTTTATTTTGTTATATTTATATAAAAATATAGGGATATATGGATATTAGTTTATAACTTCAGAAGAATAGTATCAAGTATTGGTTCATCTATTACAGCTCCCATTAAAATAACCATTAAAAAACCATGTCCCTCTCTAGTTGCCACCCACGAAAAAGGCATCCGAACCAATGTCGATAAATCAAGAGTGGCAGCTAGCATATAGGAGACACCTCCACTTCAAAACACATCCCGATCCTCACTCCAGAAATCCCTGAAATCCAGCAAACCAGAGAAGTCCGGGTGAAATATCGTCGCTGCTAATGCTGTTAATGAAACAACGTAATTATGTATTAGGAGGGGACATTTAGAGGAGCACCCTACTTAGGGAAACTCCGGGTCGCGGAGCACATTAATTATCCGCCGGAGAGCGGAAAAGTGAAAGTACTGTGGTGGGGTGGGGTGGGGTGGGATGAAAAAAAACAAAACCCCCGAAAAACAACAGCAAACAAACCCAAGACAAAGATAAATACAAATGTTTGGTGGTAAGTGATGTGCATATGACATTATGTATTAAAAGGATTTTGTGTGTTTTACATATTAACCATCCACATATCCCCCCATCAAAGGGGCCGCCTTTAGTGCTTAGGAGGGGTACAAAAAAAAATATATATATCGAATTGAATTATTTGCAAATTAAGCGAAACAGTCAGCAGGCACTTGCCACGCCCCCAGAATGAGTAACAAGGCGTTATGCTTGAACTCATCTGAACCCGAGCGAACAGGCGACGATTGGAGCATTTCAGACTCGGCGGCCCCCGCGGCGTTTGTCACTCGCTTAGATAACATTGTCATTAATCGTTCGCAATTAATTATCGGCTCTGGCCGGGGCTTTATTTTAAAGTAGTTATTATTATAACGAACTGTCAACACCTACTTATACAAGCCAACAAGTGGGGGCCAGTAGAGTCGCTTGATACTCTCGGGTATCTGTGTGTCTTTTGGCTAGAGATGCCCGTTTGGCTTATAATTTTAAAGCTATTTAAAGGGGGTTTTAAATATTTAAAAAATTAAATGAAATATATATGTCTTTTTAGTTAATTTATCCTGTTTATTCCACACTTTAACAATCCTTTAATCCTTTAAACCGAAATCTCATTTAGGATTTTCTTTATAAATATCCATAAATTGGATATTATCTACGTATAATTGAATTTTATTTAAAAATATATTCTCCAATTACATCTATTATATATATGTATGTTAATGCCAACACTGACTCCCCTTTCCCAGTTGGGTGGTCGGTGGATTTGACTGACGGTGGCCCGGCTCGAAATGTCCGAAAACCCGTTTGTCCCGCTCCTCGATCCCGGCATGTGTAAATGTATGTTAATTTGCCGATCGTTAAATACGAAAATTTGTTGATTTTATTGTCAGTTTGGTTTTTGTTTTTGGCTTTTGTCTTTTGCATCTTTAATTGGTTAACCATATGGCTTCGATCTGATTTGTTAACGTTAACCTGTAACTTTTTTTTCTTACTTCTTGTGTGGGGTTGTTAAATTAGCGTTTTATCAGGCGGACATTAAGGCTTAATTATTTGGTTTATCTCTGGCTGTAGCTAGATATTTGTGAGGCTTTACATTATTTTGGGATATATCTCTTTGAGATGGAATATTTTCTTTTAGGTCATGTATTGCAACTTTGTTTGCAACAAACTATGATTCCCCCCTCTCTCCAAAAAAACGAAACATTGGCACAATTGGAATTTAATGGAGTCAATTTGGTGTTTGGTGATGCATAAACTGGCCAAGAGCTGATCCTGTTGCTCCTTTTGGCCGTCTGCTAACAATGCAGATCAAGAGATGAGCGCGTCCATTTCGGTCTGCGGATCGGCCATTGTTTCATTTGGCATGTTGCGGAGTTTTAGGAGTTCACTAAAAAGACAAATGTGGTGTGCGGATGCGGATGATGCGGGGGCCGCCAGCGGAAACTTTCGGTTTGGCGAACCAGTAAGCCAAGTCAACAAGCCAAGAAGCCAAGAAGCCAACAAGCTAGCAGCTAGCCAGCCAGTCAGCGCGTGTTAGTTCCACTCGTTAAGGATTTACGAGCAATTTTTATCACTTTGAGGATCGCTGACAAATCCGGCAACAACAACACCAGTTCCTTGCAACAATGCGCTGCAATGCAACATGCGCATAATAATGGCAAGTTGTCCGCCACACACACACGTACATCCAATATATTGGAGTATTGGTACATCCTACGTTCAGCTGGAGGACAGGAAGCTCGCCTGTCTCATCGTTGTCGCTGATGTGGCCAAAAGTGGCCAATAAAACCCAAGCGACGATGTCACCAACTGCAAATGCAACTGCAACATCAGCAGCAACAGCAGCAGCAGCAACAGTTGCAGCAGAAAGCAGAAGCTGCGGCAACGATGACGACGAATTATAGCAAAGTAATCGCAGTGGACTAAAGCCATTGTCCATTTTTTCGAATACTCTAAGTGAGAATATTTAAAATTTAACATTAAATATGTAACAGATGAATAGAAGAACTCCTGGAAGATACAAACTGTATGTCAATTAAATTATTTATTTAGCAATATAATAAGCTTATTTAATATTTAAGGCTTAACACAGAGTATTTAAGAGTTAGGTCCTTATTCCTTACTTTATGCACTTCACATCCTTCCATTTTTTTACCCCTCAACCACTATTTCTTTGGCCAATATTGTTGGCGGCTTTCGGCGTTGATTTCCCTTCCAATTTATGTGACATATTGATTTTAAATTGATGATAGTCTATTTTGCGTTGGCCAGCCATCGGATGAGCGAACAAAACCGAACGAAACCAATTTATTTTAGCCATTTTAAATTGGCATTTTTGCTGTGCGTTCGCCATGCCTTGGTAGTTGGTGGCCGATGTTGTGGCCGGTCACTAACTGGGCCTATATGACTTCATCAGCCCATTGTCGAGGCAGACGAGTTGGCTGGGAATCGAATGGGAATTGCGATTGCGATTGCGAATGCGAATGCGAGTCCTCTATCCCATTCATAGGTGCACATTTAAATGCAAATTTAATTCAATTAATGATGCATCAAATGCAGTCAATGCCTAATTGCCATGCGATGATCGTCGTCAATGGCTCTTCCCTGTCTACCCTTCTCCTTTATGTTATGTGTGTGTTTTTTCTATTGCTCATCCTGAAGGATTCGCAGGCGCAGGAGAGAAGCAGCTGTTGCAGCTTGACAGTATTGATGATTTAGTAGTTGGTGCCGTTTTGTTGTCGTGCCTGTGGCACCATAGGCGTAATTAGACAAGCATTGTGCAAAAGCGTTAATTAAAAACCGCAAAAAGACACAGCAGCCACAGTGGCAGTTGCCATTTTTCCACCGACTATTGATTGCCAGCTGCGTCAGCGCCATGGCTTCACATGGACACTCGCAAATATAATGGCTTCTTTTCATTTCCACTCTTAGTGGAAAAATATTGACTCTTTACTATTATTCTTGGTTCTATTTTCTTCAAGTGCACTGGCTCTGTGTGTGCCTTCGTAATGAGCCCGGTCATAGATTGCGTAAGCTCTCCGCGGATGCATCTGCTCCATGTCCACATTTCCCAGTCCCCAGGTTCCCCAATCCCAAGGCTCCAAGTCCCCAGTCCCCATTAAATATCCAACCATCAGCAGCAGGGGCTGGCGCTGCTGCCATCAGCTAATAATTTCCTTTTAAATGATCTCGCTCCGATGCTGAATGAATGGAGGCTTCATGCGTATTTATGAGCCCAACGTTTCCCATTTCGATTCCGATTCCTGCCCTCTGCCCCTGTCCGACCCACGTTTTTGGATTGATTTTGACGCCAAACGATGGCGTCTTGGGCAAAAGATATTGAGTTTGATAAATATATTCTTGAAATCTTTTTATCCTTCTTCTCTGGCGCTGAGAAAGCTGTCAAACTCCTTCATTTAGTTTCCACATACAAATTTTATTATTTAAAGAGCAAGTTTTTCCGGAGGAATCTAAACACTTGAAAACCAAGAGCAGAATCATGACTTTCTTGAAGATGTCCAAGGATGCTACCAAGCTTCTTCTTTCCCGTGGCCACGTGATCCAGTCCCAGTGGCATCGGGAGCAGAAAACCATGCCAGTTTACGATTTCAAGTGTCCTTTTCCGCCAAAATGGGGCTACTCGCCGTTCGGACGCGATCAGAAGAATTGGGCCGAGTGGACTGTGGCACGACTGGATGATTTATTGAACTGGGGCCGCAAGGGCTCCATTTGGCCCATGACCTTTGGCCTGGCCTGCTGTGCCGTGGAAATGATGCACATCGCTGCTCCCAGATACGACATGGATCGCTTTGGAGTGGTTTTTCGGGCCTCTCCGCGTCAGGCGGATTGCATGATAGTGGCCGGAACTTTGACCAACAAAATGGCTCCGGCTATGAGAAAGGTCTACGACCAGATGCCGGAACCCCGGTGGGTCATATCGATGGGAAGTTGCGCCAACGGAGGTGGCTACTATCACTACTCCTACTCGGTGGTGCGGGGCTGTGATCGTATTGTCCCGGTGGATATCTACGTCCCGGGCTGCCCTCCCACCGCCGAGGCCCTAATGTATGGAATATTACAGCTGCAGAAGAAAATTAAGCGAATGAGGACTCTTCAGATGTGGTATAGAAAATAACGACCATAGGTTATTGAATAAAGTAGTTGAAAAAAGTCTCTATAATAGTGCCAAGGTATCGCTTGGTCCTGCCAAAGATCCCGATCCTGATAGGCTCATCTGCTAATCCCAAACAAAGTCAAAGAGTTAAGCGCATCAGTTCCAGGATATGATGAAAATCCTTTTTTTTTTTGGTTGAAAAGTCGCTTAGTCAGCGAAAGAGGGCTCGTGCTCACCTGCACTCGAACAGGCTTGAGGATCGGTGTCAGTTACACATATCAGGTCCTTGGAGAAATGGAAGGGAGTCCTTCAGACAATGCCCAGAGACAATAAACACTTTTGGCGACACTCAAGTGGAAGTGTCGATGAAATATGAAGGGTTCTTGAAACATATGAAAGGATTCTGTTGTTTGTCGGTGGACAAAAGCCGAAAATCCTTTTTGCGAATCTGCCGACACGGAGCACTTGAACTTGATGGGAACATCATTAAATCCTCGCTCTCTCACTATTTTCGAGTGCGGCGAGTGCATTAAATTGCAGGACAACGGGCGCATTAGTGTAATCCTTGTGCGACACACCCACAAAACTGGAAAATCTGAAAAATAAATCGATGAATGGAAAGTCTCTGGGCGAGGCATGAATGAAGGACCTCATTCATCGACAACAGCGAGCGCACAGAGAAAAGGACCTGCCCGGCACTTGATGCCCGAAATGGGAAACAAAGACGCAGCATGCTGGGGATCCTCGGGATCATGGGAATTCGAATTTATACAATTCCGTTGAATAAGAAAGGCTGTGGAAAAATTAACTTGTCTCAATCGCACAGCAATAAAAATTAATAACAAAGCCACTGGCAGCATGTTCGACTCCATTGTGCAGGCATTAAATAAATTTAACAGCTCAATGACTTGTCGAAAGGTGGAGAGAATTCGGGGGGGGAATCGGTGTCGGAGACGGAGACGGAGTCGATGCAGTGAAGCGTACGAGTCCAGGCAACCATATCTTAATTAGCAGACCTCGGCCTACATTAACCTTAATTTTTGCTCTTTTTTATTTGCCAATTTCTGGTTAATTGCGGCGAGGCGCCAACGAAAAAGCTTCCAAGTTGCAGATTCATTCGAGTGTCCAGCGGCGCATGCTCAGGAATTGCAGTTGAGTGAAAATTTGTAGCCCTCAAGGATGAGGGCTTACGACCACCTAAGTGGGTCCTACCTGCAGATTTTCACCTTCAGCCGACTGCATTCAGCGACTGTGACCCCCTTTCTTCTGGATAGGCTTGGGTTTTGGGTTCGGCCAATGTTCCACGGGTCATAAATTACGTCAGACAATTTCTGAAATGCCCAACGAATTGTGTTTAACACCTAATCGCCCGTAATGCGCTCCGGCCGATTGTGAGGTCCTCCAAACCCGCCTGACTCGCCGCCAAAAATGGGTGCAACAATAAAAATCGAATAGCAGCATCGAATCTCTATGCAGCTTCAGTCATTCATTCATTGATTCATTCGGGCACTCATTCATTCATGGCCTCATAATGAAATTGTTGGATGTCATCTTCTAAGAGTTCTCATTTCTTTTTGGCATTGTGCTCGGCCCAAAGATTTATGTTCATGAATGTAAATGCCTTCCTCAAATTTTTTTATTGGCATTATGGGGAATTGATTTGTTGCCTCGTTGGGCTCTTTCATAAAATTATTATCACACTTTTGGGGAATCGGGGACGATCTGATCTGCTTTCTATTGGGGAGAATTATTAAGCTGATTTTAATTGCGTTCCTTTGCTTTAATCGGCTATCGTAAATCTAATTTAGTGTTCTCCAACACAAAATCTATGAAACACAAAACAAAATTTAGATGTTTCCTAATTATGCAACGAACGATCTTTTCTGAGTGCTGCGATCGAATGTTTTGTGTGTTGTTTTCGATCCGATTTGATTGAAATTTATCGCCAATGCATTGACTCACTCGGCTTTCCTACGATCTCCGATCCCTAATCTTCTCCAGGGCGTTGGCTCTTGTTGCTTTCGAGCTGTTTACATAAATATCTTAGCCCTGACTTAGCTTGGACTGCCAATTTTGGTCTAGACCCTCGACTCTCGAGGGTCTGGTCTAAAGCCATAACGATCAACTTGTTGTGATCTGATCTTGTCCGCATTGGCCTTACCGAGATCATTTGTTTAATAAAAGTGAAAATTTGTTATTTAATGCACTCGGTGTTTGTCGGCGCTTTCGGCGATAGGAATCTTGATTTATATTATTAGTTTGACTTACATAAGATCAGCGATTCAGAAACTTTTCCCTAAACTTTAACAGGTTCAATGTCGCAAATCAATAACACAACATTTATTTGTTTAAAAAGTGTCCCAAAAATTTCGTTACTAATTTAGGTACAACATATCTTTTTTAACGATTCCCAAGGCGAATTATAAATTAGTTTTGATGTTTGTCCCCTTAGTCCGCATGTGACCAGTTCCGTAATGATCTTCCTGGCCGTGGCCAGCACTGTGTTGGCCCAAATTAGTCGCCAAGCTGCCAAAACGTTTAGTACGCTGCTCTCACCAGAGGATCTTTACCCGCAAATTGTCCATTTGTCATGCAGACAATAACGTTGACATACATTCGGCCAGGTCCTTTGTTTTTGTGCAAGTCCTCCTGGCTGGTTCTCGTGGGGGGAGACCGCAGCGGCCAAACTCGTTGCCTGCTGCAGCATTGCGCAATAAAACGAGAGTCGCCAAGGAATTGAGGAGGAGAATCCATCATTAATAAGCCCTAAAGTGGCTGCCCGATGGCCGCTCCAGGCGGGCAATAAAAACAATGGCCAAAATGGGCAATGAGCGGCCAACGCACATCGCAGCAACATCTGCACTTGTTGCTCTTCTTGTTGCCTGCGATACACTGACAGAAACACGCAGATGCTACATTGATTTAAGCTTCTTTAGAAGGTCTAACGTACACGTCAACTACGCCCTAGCTTATATCAAAGATTATCTTGTATTAAAAATGAAAATTAACCATTTTTTAATTCATTTTTCTGATGTATTTCAGTTACTGTTGCAGCTTGCAAACAAGTTGGCAGAAAAAAGCAGCAGCAACAGGAGCCTCGAAGGAGGTAAAAAATAAAGCAAACCGCTTTAGGCCATTTAAGGCAACGCAATTAATTATTTTTTAACTGTTTTGTCATTTCGGAATGCAACCAGCAGCCATCGTTGGCCATCGATTGGTCCTCGTCCTCCGATCTGGCTTTGGCTTTTGGCTTTTTGCCTTTTAGCCTTCCTGCTGCGGCCAAAAGGACTTTGACATGGCCGCTGTAAGGCAGCAGCTTTCGCTTGTTTGATCGCTTGATCGGTTGATCGATTGATTGCTGCCGTCTGTGGCAGCAACCTGCAATGTGCAACCTGCAAAAAACAAACAATCACTGCACCGAGATTGTAAAACGCGTCTGTAACAAGCCGTTGCGTTAATTTGCCGCTGCTACCGATTGGCTACCGAAATGCCAGCTGTATCCCAAGACTGAGAAATAGAAAGTTTTTATTTTATTTGGTTTGTGGCCAAGAAAGATGGCTAGACACACACACGAGGGCCATAAAATATGCAAAATGTTAAATATATATAACAAATTAAACAACCAGTTGTCAGGGGCCCATGGCTGGGCAATAAAAGCAATAAAAATTTATAAATACTTCAGTCAGCCTCGAACAAGTTGTTGGCCGTCTGGTCGGGCTTATTTGCTTTGTCTGTTTTGATTATAAAAAGCATTCAGCTTTAATTTGTCAATTTCTTAATTGGCGTTTCGTACGTTCCACATCGCAATGCTTACCAGCCAGCCATCTCAAGCAGCCATCTCTGTCTGGCTACCAAAAGTTTATGCGATCGTCGATTTCGGTTTTCTGTCGCCTTTTTTCAGGCCCAGATACACGTACTCACAGATACACAGATACAAATATGTGCAGAGGCCACGGTGCTGCCCAGTGATAGAAGAATTTTAACAAGCTTCGGTGTTTTGGAATTTCGTACGTGAAGAATCCAAAAATGTTTTACGCAATTAAAGAATCTGATAAAATGTCTACAAGCGACGATCCCGATCCCGATCCCCAAACCCCATTCCCCCATACGCCCAATCCTGCTGAGATGAGGGAAAAAACGTTGATTTGGCCAACTTTCAGGGCATATCGATCACATGTCCGTCGGTAAATATGACAAATTTCGAGGAACCACCATCGCCACAGAGAAAATCAGAAGCGAATGCACATCAATATCGGCTGCGATCGCGTATCTGTATCGCTCAGACAGTGCCAGTGTTTTGTTGTGGCACAAACCAATTAAGCCGAGATTAATTGGCCATGTCAAGTGGCGTAATCGAGCGCGAACACAGGTTTGACATTTCATAATTATTTCAACTGCCTGACTTTGACTCTACCAATCTTGTCCCGTCGCTCATGATCGATCAATCTGTATCTGTATCTGCTCCGTACTGCTCCGTACTGGATGTATCTGTATCTGTGCGCCTCTAGAGATGCCTTGTGATAGATACATACTATACCTTTAGGAATGCCTTGTATAATTGTGTGTTTTGATATGTTGATTTCATGCGATAACCGCATGTGGCCATTTGGGATTATTAATATTTTTTGGTAATTATGTTGTCAGGTTGGTTTATCGGAATGTCGGTTTGAATGGAAAGGCCACGAGATCTTCAAGAGATTACCTGGCGTTTAGTCTACTTTAATCTGTTTATTTGAATAAAAATGGAATTATAGATATGTATGTATATCTATATTGTAGAATTACTGCTTTATATGCAAATGGAATCTGTGTCATTTGAACCTGTTGATCTTTCAACTTGGCCAATTTCAAAGATCGAAGCTTTCCATCTCTGGCTCCATATTGCAGACATTGCCAATCTCTAGGGGATCAGTTCCCTTCGATTCGAAGGTGAAAAGGACTGACTGATCGGATCAATGCTGAACCACTTTGTTACCAAGAGTTCAACTTTCTCTGGGCCAGTGGCACTCCGCGCCCAGTTTTATCACCTATCGCCCATCACCCATCGCTCATCGGATCCACACCCACTCCGATACAGGCTGCTTTTCCAGCTCCCTCCGGCTCATTTTGCAGCTAATTTGACAACAATTTACTGTAATCACAATCGATTCGTGTTTGCCAATTTTTTAATTGTTTTCAATCCTCTTTTCTTCCAGGCCCAGGCGCGGGCAGAGGCCCCGAAGCCAGCTCCCGTCCTCACCAGACACACGATCGAGTAATTTACGATGGCCTCATGGTGATTGGGTTCGCCGGTGGAGCGCATGACACCCAAGCCCAAGGCAAGAAGGCAGAAGGCTTAAGGAAAGCCCCAAACCCTAAATCGGGCCGAGACTCATACTAAAAGCCAAAGCAAACAAACGAACTCCATTAGCAGATCTTTACGGGGCCTGTCTGTGGTTAGTTCGTGCGAACTTCTAGGAATTATGTTGTTCCAATTAAAATAAAAATTAAAATAAAAGAAGACAAAACAAAAGGCAGCCAGCCCACAGTCGACACTTGGGCCCCCTGTCCTTCCTGTCGTTGTATCGATTTGTGAAATGGTCGTCGATGGTTTGGAGCACTGAGAAAAACGGGGCAATAAATGGTAAAGTATTGTTTGAAAATTAAAAAGAAGAAGATCAAATAGAGCCACAAGATTATCACATTTTTTCCCCCAGTACATTTTGAGAGGTGGGGTGAGGTGGCGCTGGCTGATTTCCATTTAACCTGCTGCACCAGAGACCCATGGATTGGAGGACCGGGGACCGAGGACCGACTGCTGAAATGCTGGGGCTGGAGTGCAGCTGCACCTCGTGGATGCGGCTTGATTTCTTCGCGCACGATACGAATCGTGGTTGCCTTAAAACGACTTTAATATGTAAATTCGATTTCGGAAGCCAAAGTAATTAATACTAGAATGCAGCAGCGGCCGCAACAGGCAAACTGAATTTAAAATTAATCCAAACAAACGGATAAGAGAGGCAAAGATCCAACCGAAAGGCAGCAGAAATGTTAATTTGCGTTTCGTCTGCGTTTCTTGGCTGTCTCTGGTCTCAGGAAGCTACATTCTTACGATCCGAGGTGAGAATATTTCTCAGCATTGCGTCGATTATGCCGGAAATTTATGGCCCAACCAAAGGGATTTCTCCTGGCCCTTCTCGGGTTGGGGCCCTGGGCTGGGGGCCGGTCCATTCAAATAAAAATTATGCTTGACATATTGGTATAAGTTTTGTTTTTAATTATGAATGGCGTTCAACGAAGACTATCGTGTGGGGGCCCCCAGCTCTGGGCCACTACGGTTCTATGGGCCTGCTGTGAAATCAGAGCTCGTCTTGGGTTCCAGAAGAGTCACATTTTGAGATAAAGATAAAGATCTTCCTTTTGGAGACACACTCACAGCGATACCCATACGAATAATGAAACTCATTGATGTAGGTAAATTATCGCTCTGTTCTTAACGTCGTGTTTTCGTGTTTTTTAATTGGACTTTGGGAATTTAGTGAAAAATGCTAATTAGTTAAAGGGTTTCTTCGACTCTTTCTCGTTCCTCGGCTCTTTCCAGTCGTTTGGGATTGCATTTCATTGATAATATTGAAAACTCAACGAGCGGATTCCCTGAGATTTACGTTGATGCCCCTGACTCTAGTGACCCAACCATCGACGGCCCCCATCGTATCCCATCCTTTCTATCTATCTATAAAATTAGATTAGCAGTTAATTGGTTAATGTGCAGCCAGCAACGTTTGTTAATTGATTCTTGGAAAACTCGACGAGAAAAACGAGCGGATTAAAAAAAAAAAAAAAAAAACGAATCTGGTTTTAATTAAATACTATTTAGGTGGTGGGGACTGGTGCTACCGACTCTCGCATGTTGCATGTTCTCCCCGATTTGGTGGCATAAAATTATCGTCTTTTGCTTTTGTGATTTTGATATACGAGTACTCGGATTGTTAATCATTCTTCGATACTCCAAAAATATCTTTTTTTTTTTGTGAATTCTTCGGCTATGCCCGGTAGCCAAGAGATTTTGTTTTTTTTTGAGGGCTTTGTCAAGCTTTTGCGTCCCGAGAATTTTTGGTTTTTTGAGTTTTTGTCTCACTAATTGGTTTTATGGGTTCGCCTTTGAGTTTGTCACTCTTGGCTGGTCATTTGTCGTTTCGTATCTCTTTGTAGATGGCCTGGCAATCGGCGTTATTTATCCATTAAATAGTTTATAATTTTATGCGAGGTCTTGGCATTGTTGGATTTCGATTTCGATTTCTATTCGACTCTGCATTTGTTATCTAGGAAATATTTTGATCTGGCTGATAAGCCGGACCGGGCTCGTAAAACGTTTTGTTCGTACAATGGATATTATTTTCCGAGAGCCCATGCCAATTGGGTCAATCCACACACTCTGCAGCATTCACGTCGATAAATTCTCTAACAAAATGCCATTGCCACTTGGCCAGATGCAGCGGCAACCACAACAAAAACCACTTGCCACGTCCAACCGTGGTGCATAATCAACATATGGGCGGCTGTTCGAGATCCGAACATGTTGTAGGTTGTCTTGTCGTTGCCTTGTAACTCGATAGTTTTGTAGTTTTGTGGTAGCGCACTCATAAATTAATCCCCACCGTCCCCCATCTCAGGTCGCATCTCAGGTGTTAATCGGGCTCCACAAAATACTCTATTCCTGTGATGGGTATAGGGGGTTTCCAGGGCGTTATGTATATACATTTTAGATCGAATTTTCTTGGGTTAATCATTTAAGAGAAGTTTAATATTGAGTTTATTTATACAATCCCTAATATACTATGTAGTCTTAAGTATTATCAGTGTCATCTTTTATAAAGTTTTTTGATCCTTTAAAACTTCTCCAACACAAAAATAAGAGCATCTCCTCTTCGCCTCAATGGCTCAATAGCGTCCCATTTATTTTCAATTTTTTTCCTTTTATTTATAACTATTAGCCTTAAAGCGAAAAAGTCGATTTTGGCTTTTACAGTTTGGCTCTCGGTCCCCCCTTCCAAGGTTTCTGTTGTTATTTTTTTTGGTTTTTGCTGACTGGTCGCTATTTCTAGTTATTTATTGCACGAAAGTCATTCCTTTTAATAGTCATGCAAATTAATTTTTGCTCATTTGTACAACAATAAAAATGTTAACTAATTAATTTTGATTGAAATTTGCATGCAAAATGCGAAAATCAATTTGCACGCGTCGCTTTGTATTGTTTTCTCTCTTCGGAATAGATTGCCGAGCTTCGATAAGTGGCTGGAATTTCGTATTTATGCATAAATTCGAAGCTAAATAATAATAAATATAATTTTGTGAGTGTGTTTGGGATTTAAACAAAGTCAAACAGACACGCCATTGGGCAACTAGTTCAGTTTTTCGAAAGCGAAAGTCCGCGATGGGCTGGGGTTGATAGCCCGCCGTTCGAGGGGGGATTTTAATTGGGGGGGGGGAGGAGGAGGAGGAGGTGGATTTCAAAATATCCAGATTCTCTTTGTTTGGGGGATTAGAACAAAGACGGCGAATATCCAATTAGCAGAGGAATAATAAGCGTTTCGGCAAAACGGAAGTTATGTTAATTAATTTCGACTATAAAATCCACACTCCACCAAATCCAAGTTTCGAGGCGACAAACGATAGCGATCTGGCGAGGAAACCGAAAACAAATGGAATTCCGAAATATTAACGATAGAGCCTGCCAAGGCAAGGAGTCACTCTTGCCCCAAAATGTATCTTGTATCTCAGCATCGTCTGCCGGCTGCCGCTACCGCTGGCTGTCTTCTTTTGCTGACTTTGCCCAATTATAAGCTAAAGACATTGAAATTCGCTTTATCGCGAAATTCGTTTGACCGAATGCGAGGAAGCCGCTCCCAAAAGGGATCGCTACTATATATAAATATATATATGTATATATACATATATGTATATATCAAATTAGCAAACATTTTATATCTGTCAGCTACTGTTCTCCCTAATTAATAACAAGATGCCTTTTTAATTCCATTTCGTGCGTTTTGCGCGCCGTTGCTCGTTTTAATTGCCCTCGACATTGCCTCAAGGAACTTTTGCGGATATGTGGATCTTGGGATCGGAATCGGATTTCTTTGGGTCTCGGCCGGGGCTCGTTACCAAAGAGGGTGACTGGAAGGAGCCATCAGAGCCAGAACTAAAAACCAGAAGCTCTGGAGGAACCCTCCCGAACGGATGGACGGAGAGGCGCCTTCGTGTTATGATGCACTTAATCGCTCCGGCTTGTAATTATAGCTAATTTTTTCCATTTATCTATAAAGAGCTGATTCTATGAAATTATTATTATTAATTTATGGCCAGCAGCGGCGGGGGATCTCATATTAATGTGGCAGTGTAAACAAATTATGGAATCGCTCGAGTGCAGTAACTCGTTGGTGGAGTTCGAAAAGGAAGTTAGGAGCTTTAAGTGGCCAACTATTTTTTTAACTCCTTTGGCCAATTACCATTTTTTATGGCTTGCGAATCTGTTAATTAAGAGTAATAAACATTAAAATGGGGTACTTGGGTATTGCAATGATTTTATTTAAAAAGTTTTAAACTGGTTTTTAGTAAGTGCTTTAAATATTTGTTAAGTTTCGAATGCCACCTCCCAAAAACAGGAAAACTATTATTACTAGAGCACTTTTACAAAAAAAAAATGAGTTGCAACAAACTTGCAACGTGCCACAAGTCACCCAAAGATAAACACTCCAATTGTATGACACCAAATTGACGCAAATGATATCCCAAGATCGTGGTGCGAACAAATCCAAGTGCCGTCGGCTTAGCCTTTGCAGTAACTTGGTCAACTGAACGGCCCAACTCGGCGTGGAAAACCCATTCGCAACATACTGACCATAAATCCAGCTGGTCGAGACATTTAAGCCAACATTTGGCGGCCAACAAGCGCCATACACTGGCCAACTTTACGGCCACAAGCCGAGTTGAGTTTCCCCCCCAAAAAACGGGGTAAAACCTGTTTTTGGCCAACAAGTTGGTTAACAACGAAAACCCGTTTCGATCGCAATGGTTACCGCCTCCCCAGATAGCCGAGTAGGAGGAGCTTTCTTCGGGCCGAAACAGCCAAGTCCCCAAGATGGTGACTGGACAGGAAAATGGTGGCCAACGCTAAATAGCGATCGAATTTATGGAATTATTTCATTGTTCTAGGAATTTGAATGCCTTGAACAGCAAAATGGGGAAAAAATGGGAAAAAAATGGGAAAAATGGCCACAATGGCTGCAGATTTTGATAAACGATCTGAAGGCTGAAAGCGAATCGCGGAAAGGGAAGTGGTCTGCATATTTATTGGATGATTCAAACAATCGAGGAGTTCGTAGAAGCAGCCACCAGAGCTAAGGATCCTTGAGGGGCGAGAGTTAGGGAGAGGGCGTGGCAGTTGGCCAGTTTCCAGTGTAGTTGGCCCAGAGTTGATGGCTTCATTATGCAGTTGCCAGTTGCCCCTTGGCAGTTGGCGTTTTTTCGAACAAATTGGCTGTGCAAAATGCTGATTTAATATTTTTGCCAATTAAGTTTCGCTAGACGAGGGGAAAGGAAAGGGAAGGGAAGGCTGCCATAATTGGTTTGGCAGCATAAAAATCACATGAATTGTTTGCCAGTTGCATACATTTCCGCTCCATGGCAATTAAATGGTCACATGGACAGAGTGTGTATCCTTCACATACTCGAAAATGTGCAAGTATGTGCGAGCACCTGGTCCGGGCCAGAGCTCCGCCAGAGATCATCAGCAAGTGCAAGTAAATTGACTGCCGTTTCTGTGGCTCTGGCCACAGAGCTTGTCCACGTCTTGTCATTAAATGCTTGAACAAAATTATCTTGTTAAAATTACAAATAACACGAACATGAAGTAATAAAAACGTACGGAATGAATAATGTGCGCCACGTTAAATCGCTGCTGACTGACTGGGACGATCCTCATCCGAAACTGAGTTGGTAAACCAGTCTTTTCCCATCGCCACATCACCACATCTCCACATCCTCACAGACTCTTCTGGCATCCTTCATCCATCAGGGGCCGTTGTTAGCCCGGCTTGTTTGCCGCACTCTTGCCAGCATTCTTATAACTTTATTTTATGTGTCGATTTTTAGTGCTCGCTGCGCGGTTGCAGTTTCGTGAACTTTCCAAGTTAATTGGTTAGCGATTTGAGAGCGCTTGTAACGACTGTAAAAAAGACGATGATGATTTCCTCATTCGCCATGTGAACTGGCTGGCAGTGAGTGAGTGAGTGCCTCAGATTGGCCAAATAGTTTAGGCTCCACGGACTCTGGTTACTGGATCACAAGATGGTTTCCATGGGCAATTTTTCAAGAATTTACTTAAGCTAGTGAGAAAGAAATTTTAAAAAATATATGTGATTTTTCCTATATATCCATATATAATATATGTGATCTTTTAATCTTTAAATCCTTCCAAAACTTCCAATCTTAACCCAGTCAAGAGCTCCATTAAAATTAGCAAGTATTAGAAAATCGAATAAATCGAACGCCTCAAAATAGTAGTGATTCCGATTTGAAAGAGACTCCACAAGGGGTGGCAAGTTAGGCGTTGCAACTACACACACACAATTAGCTCCGTCACACTCCCCTAAGCGGCACCGTACTTGCTCTCACCTTTCCCCAGGTATGTTGGCATTATCTCCATGTCGGGGATAATGCTTAAAGTTCCGTTACCGATTTTATGCTCTTCACGTAGCGCACTTAAGCTTCGGCAATGCCAGCGTCGTGACCGCCGCGTGCGGAGTCCAAAAAAGTCAGCCATCCCATCCGCACCAATTCCATAACATTTCGTACCATCTCCGGGTATTCGGTCAGGTACGATGCCCTTCTTTCACTTTTGCCCCCGACTCGGCTTGGCCTGGGTCGGGTAAGGGACTGGCTGGCTTTTAGTGGATAGTTAAAACTGCTTTATGTCTTAATTAAAGTTTATAGCGCGTTGTGCCCAAGGCGTCAAAAGAGAGTCAATGCGCATTGGCCGCCGCCCGTTGGGTTGCTGCTGGCCAAGATCCACCGACAAGCCGGCCCAAATGAGTTTTCCCTTTGGGCCGTCTCTAGGCACTCAGAAAAATACCTTTACTTCTGGCGGATGAATTTTCTTTACTATTTATCTCCAATGTAAAGCTTATAACGCAATGTTTAATTTTCTTTTTAATTCATTTAAAATATCCTTTTTTTGTCAAGTGTTTGGCCAAGACGGCGAGCACCTTGGCATGTGTAAGTGTTGGGCATGTACAAATCGCTTGATTGGCTTGCACTTAATTGCCAATGGCTTGCAACTCCCACTTGAGTTTGGACCTCGGATCAGCCATGCTGCCATGCTTTTTTCGTTAGCCTTTCTGGCTTTGGATGGATTTTTTTAGTGGCCGGCGAGGTCGTGTCTGCGGCTGCTGCAGCTCCTGCTAATAGGCAATTAAGCTTCAAGTGCTACCTGCCATTTTGTTGCTGTGGCAAAAGTGTTTTTGTTCCGCGGCCATGGCTAACAAAGCCTGCCTAATGCCAGTCTCTAAAAAAAGTGGAAAAAACGGGTTAGAGTTCAATGTAAGTCATTAGCGAGAGGAATATTTGACATGGTTCCATCAATAAATAATTGGCAGTTCATACTTATTTGAGCAGAAAATGTATTAATAGAAGACACAGACTTCCTTACCTCTAGACCTGTTTATATGTCATATTAACCAACTCAATAACCGTGCAATTATTTTATGTTATTTGTCATTTGCGATCCTAAATACTTGACCATCTCCTGCCGTGGACTCCCTCTGCCACCCGATGTGACGCAATTAAGCCAACTTCCGCTGGAGATCGCCGCTTTTGTCGCCGCTTCCGAGGCAGCTTTCTTCATATTTTGAATGCCTGGCGACTCCATTAATTGCGTATACGCCGTGTGTAACGGTCGTTGGGCAAAACGTCTTAATTAACTCGCCGCCGCCCAGCTTTCCCTCGCCTTCCCCGGGGCATGCCCTTGCCGGCTCTGTCTCCTCGTTTTTATAGCGCCTCTCGGTGCAATTATTATGATTACTTATTATTGCTGCCTTTCATTTTATTCCGTTTCGTTTCGGTTTGTTTGCCGGGCTCGTTTTATTTTAGTAATTTTTCCTTTTGGTTTTTTTGTCTTGGAGTCTCGGCGAGCCGGCAATTTAATGGCCGCGCACCCAATTGCAAATATTTTCCAAATTGCATTTCATAATTTCAGAGTTTTTTCGTTAGCGGCCAACCAGCCGAGTTATTTTCCAGTCAACTTGACTTCCTTTCAAAGGCCAGCCGATGCTTTAGTTTATTGTCACAAATTAAGAGGATAAGTAACCGTGGAAGGGTGTGGGGGGCATTTCTGGCCGGGAAACTCCTTTTGATGCGGCAGCAAATTGGCAGCTTTGAGTTGCAATGCCGCCAGCGTTTTGTGGCTGCAACCTCTCTGTTATTTTGGCCAATAAAATTAGATCGCATTAAAGATCGCATTAAAGTTATCCCTAAAAGCATATAATCTTTGAGGCCTCAAGTGCCGCTTATTGGTTGTTCATTTTTATGTAGTTATACACTTTAAACAAAATGTAGGAACTCTGAGCTACATGATTATTTTTGAGTTTTTTTGAGGATTCGTCAAAATATACAATTTTTTTCGTGGGAAGCTGAAAGCTTAGTGAATAATTACTGCATTTTAGAAAACTCCAACGAGCAACAAATTTCCGTTTTTGAATTGAAAAGTGGTGGAGGGAAGAACAATTCCATCAATATGCAAAATTTTTCAATTAAAATTGGCCAGCCAAATGGCAGTTGCAGCACAAAGGGCTAAAAGATAACTTCGCCATATGTACAATAAGGATAACAGCAACAACAACCAAGCAGCAGCAGCAGCAGCGGCAGCAAAAAGGACGAAGGCTCCGGTGGAGGAGAGGCTGGAAAAGGAGAAGACCGAACGCACAGCAATCGACGGCAATTTATGTGCAGTCAGCGCCATTTTCACTTCATTGTATCGCGACCAACGGCAGACAGCAAAAAATTAATAAAAAGCCAAGTAAAAAATGGAGCAACAATAAAACCGAAATGGCATCGCACACACACACACAGCAAAATACAAACAAAAACAGAAAGCTGCAAAAAATCATCATGAAGAAGGTGTAAGGAAGGCATTGTGAGCGTCAACAGCAACAACAACTGACAGGAAATTAGTTTCCATTTTTTGATGAATGCTTCGACAGGATTGCTCTGCTGATGCTGATGGCGTTTTTTTTTTTTTTTTTTGTTTGCCATCATCCTTTTTTTACCACTCCCGTTGGCGGCGGGCTTCTTCCTGAACTGAATTGAACTGAACCGAGCCAGGATCGTCAGCAGAAGCATAAATTGTCAGCAAACAAAACGTGACAACCGCTAGCCACGCTTCACTCTGACAGCAAATAAAATCCTTACAAAAAAATTATATATATGAAGGCAATGCTGCAACTTCCTTTGGAACATTCATTCAACAATAAAATATTAACAGCGGCTACATAAAATATCAAACGATTGTGATTTATTTCGGCTTACGAAATCAAGGATACCTATTAAAATACTTTTTTAAAATCTTCTATTTATCTTAATCTGTAGTTAAGTCATATATTTCATTTAACATTCCAGGGTGACTCTGTCCATCAGAGAGTATCCTTTTGGGGGACATCCAGGAACTGCCACAATCAGGAACATCAATTGGCAGCTTCATATACAACAGCCATAATACCTTCGGAATATACAAAAAAAAATACACATATATTTATAATCTGCTATAGAAATCAAGTTATAGTCCCATAGTTTCCTGGAAGTGTTGTCGAAGCTTTTCAGAAACACATAAAGCTTCACAGCTTGTCACTTTATATGCGAGCATCATGGGGCATATAACTTCCAACACATGCTGCCCAGGGAGATGTCGGGTGTAGAGAGAGAGAGAGAGAGAGAGAGAAAAAAAACAAATTAACAAATTAAAGAAGCGGGTGTCATAAAATCATGGACCCACTCCATTAAATTACTCGAATTTCGTGTCACAAGGAATTGATTTATTTCGTGGCCGGGCCGAGGCATTTAAAATGCGCTTTTGATTTACAAATAACAAATAAATGTTATGATGAGTGGGATCTTTGGAATGCCGCCGGCAGCGGCAGTGGATGCCAGATGGGAAACCGAGGGGGAGCAACTCCCTGGATGGGTCTGGGTATTGGTCACGCTCGTAAAATGCCAACTAACCGTCGAGAGCCACCAAATGTCTTGAATGCTGATTAAACCATCTCCCTGGTATGAAGATATCCACTTAATAGCCCATTAAGACGTTTGCCAGCTGTAAATTTGGGGATGTACGAGGCATCGGGTATGGGCTCTGGGCTCTGGACTCTGGACTCTGGACTCTGGGCGCTGGAGTCTCTGCCTAGCGGGCGGCATTAACATCTAGCGAGAAACAATAAATCCTTATTAAATGCCCAGCGAGCCGCACCAAACTATTAACTGATTTTCTTTTGAATATTTGGCCAGCAGTGCATAAATCACTTTAACAGCCGCACACCATCTCCCAAAGGGCAACTCTTTCTCGGATTTGTGACATTTTAATTACTGCTTAAAATATTTGATTTACTGTCGATTATGATCTAACACAATTCCTGTTTATGACGGCCTGGAATAATACTTCCAAAGGCTCTAAGTTGGTGTGAGAGGTAACACAATCGATAAAAAGGTTTAACGTTTATTGGATTCTATTTTATACACTCAATAGAAAACTCACGACTTATTCTTTATTCTAATTGAGAATTTATCAAAGACACCATCTAGTTGTATTTGTAACAACTTTATTGAATAATTAATTGATTAATTCGTACTTACTGAATATTATACCAGTTTTATTTATTATTTAAGAACAAAATCATGTCACAAGTTCGTGCCCCAAAGTGGTAAAAAGCCACGTTTGAATTTATTATGTTAATCCGAACCGTTAGTGATTGATTTGTAAGACTGGTTGGCCAACATGCTACCAAGATTGTTCTCTGGCTCTTGGGAGCTTGTTTAAGCAGAATGCAACAAATTCATTTGTTAATTATGTTGCCGTAGCAATAATTATGCCACGATCAGTAACACGATCAAAGGTTAAGCTCTGGCCTGTTGGCCATGTTAGTTGCAATCACTAAATACCTGGCTTACAGGACCGAAGAGCCTGAAATCCGGCGAGAGCCTGTAAAACTGATCGTGAAAATCAAAACAACATAATCATAAAATGCGCACACTAAACGTGGCGTTCTTCTTGTCCTCGTAGTTGTTGTTCCCGATCATTGGTCTCTGCGTTCAAATGGCACTTGGCCCAAAGCGTTGACTCTGGCAGCCGATAAGATCGCTGGTAACAGCAACAACCACAACCAGTGGAGCAGTCGGAGCAGCCGACTAGCTCCTAGCTTCTTAGCTGCACTTTTATTATCTCCAGGATCGCTCCATGGGCATGCAAATTTCCGATGGTAGCCCAGGACTCGGCTTTTTGGCTCTTGGTCCAAGCCAACGCATGCCGTAAATCACCACTTTGGCTACAGCAACAAGAGCTGCAACAAATTTACAACAACTATGCCGTGCCGCAGTTGCACGATCAAAAAAGTAAATACAAAAAACGAGAAGACCGGCAACAAAAACAAAAAAATATAAAAAAATTGATCCTAGCCAGCCAGGAGTCATGAATCAGTTTTTCATAGAGTTTGCCTTTTGTTTGCCGACCAGGCGATAACTTCATTTTGCGGCTTAATATGCTTGTTGAGGGCCAAGTAAGTAGTTGTAGTTGGCAAAAGCGTGAACTCTCCAACACCTTGAGCATTCTCTGTTGACACAAAACCAAAAGGCTTTCCCTCCTTTCCACAATAGGCCCCAGACCCCAGGACTATGATAATAATTTTTGCAATGGCCCGCGGCTGTGGCTTTTGCTGCTGCTACTGCTGCTATTTTTGCTGTCGATTAAGCGGCGCGACAATTTTCCATAGCTTGCAAATCTTCTTTGACACTGAGCCAAAATTTAACTTTTTTAGAAACGGATTAAGGATTAATATGGATTAGTCTTGGCTAGACCAAAGCCTGTCCCTGTAATTTTAGTATTTGTAATTTTTAAAAGCGTTTAACAATCTTACCCTTAACAAACTCAAGACTTTTAATAAGCCCCCACAATTTTTCTTAAGTGCCACCCATACACCGCCTGCCTGCCTGCCTGCCACCACCCACTCGACTCGCGTTTGGGTGCTGAGTGTTTTACAGCCTCTGGCACTTGCATCCTTATGGGCCCAAAAGGGGCACGGCCCCGTTTTCCGCCAGCCCCAAGCCCCCGTTCCGCCCTCGCCGGCCCTGGCACTTTTGGCCCGGAGTCGTGAGCTGGCGGCACGATTTTCCATAGCACATGCTGCGTTCTGGTCGCGGAACGTGGCCGTTGGCTGTTGGCTCGTTGGCTTGTTGTCTTTGTTAGTGGTAGCAGTTAGTTGACTGCACTTACCACTAAGTTAAGATGTTTTTGTCTCCGCAGTCTGTCTCGGCGAGGTGTATGCGCAATTATCGTGGACAGGCCGAGTCCCAGGGATCGAGGGCTCCATGTTTCCAGCAAAGATCCAGCAGCCAAAGCGACTCCATTGGATGCTGGAATGCCGCTGCTTAGTTTTTCTTTTTATTGATTTATGATTTGTTTAACACAAAGGCGCATTACAATGGCCAGAGTGGTGAGGGGGCTTTTACGAAGAATTTCCTGGGCCTGTGGGCCTGACTGGACGCTCATAAGCCTTTGGCCATGCAATGCATTTAAAATTGTCTTTACCAAAATTTGATGGCAGCCTTAAACTTCATGCCACATTTGGTCGCTGGCCGCTGGCCGTTGGCTGTTGGCTGTTGGCTGTTGGCTGCCACAGGCCGCAGGCTGCAACAATAGTTGCAATCACGGACCCGGTCCTGGCACTTTCAACACTCATAAACCAGGCTTAACTTAACATGAATGCAGCTCGGGTATCAAAATATTTTATATGCGGAGTCCACTCCCCTCCTTGCCCCTCTCCTCTAGTGTGTTACCAAAAGGGATTTGGCAGAACGAGACAAGAATTTTTTTGTTGCATTCTGCATTTTGCATTTTGCGTGGCTGCCTGCGCATTTTGATTGGAGAGCCTGGGAGGATATGGAAATGGGATGTTTTCATTCGGCCAATTTATTTAGTGGACCTGCAAAAATTAGACAACTGAATTAATTTCGAGGACGACAAAAAGCTTGAAATATTGTAAGCCAGAGATTAGAGTCCAGTGGATTGTTGGTCATTTCGGATGGCTGTGTGGGTTCGTTAGCAAGGGCGTGGCCTGAGGCTCCTGTATGGGGGGAACCCTATTCTTAAACCCTGACGAATTCCCTTCGACATTAGCTATGCCCCAAAATGTTGGAAATGGATTTAATGCCAGATCATTAAGCCTGTCAGTTTCCCACTTCAGAGTGCGCTGCTGAAGAAGTTCTATTGACATGAGCCCCTGCCATCCGTGTCCCCCAGGAGTGGAGGCCCGAAAAGTGCCAACTAAGCATGAATTGTGATAAGTCAAATTGTAAACAAATCAACGATCTGCGTCTGGTGGCTCCAAACTGTCTGGCATATTAGCCATATAGCTGAAAGGGCCGATGACTTGGCCCAGACGGGTTGTCTGCCGGGGCGCGGATTGCATTGTTGATTGATTTATTGAAGATCTAATCGCGGCCAAGGAAATTGTAATGATGAAAAATTAATTCTCGTCAATGGCGAGAGGATCACTCTGACTTCTCATGGTTCGCCCTTTCAATGGGTGTTAAAGAAAAGTCCCGATCAAAGGTCGTTAACAATTATTTATTGCTTTGCCAGGGAAAATGCCCCATACTTTTCCCCTTTATTGCTTATCTTTTGATTCACTTGACCAGGTTCTGATCGCACTTTCATCGTTTGGGCTCAATCATCGCTTATTGAATTGAAAGCCATTGGGCTCGATGGGAAAGCCAAGCATTTGGCTTTGACAATTGCCGCCCCCAAGAGCGTTCATAATTTCCAAACTGATTAGGCATTCATACCAGCAATGATTAATAACAATTGCGGCCAAACATTGTTAACCTCAGGTTAATTTACGCTTTAATCAATTGGGTTCATTTACACCAGCCCCGGTCCCGGTCCCTTTCCTGGTCCCGATCCCAGGCCCATTCCCATTCCCAGTGCCAGGTCTGGGACGGTCTGGTCAATTTCGTGAGCAGAGCCCTCCGGGGCTCCCCGATCGTCTTGGAGTCAAAACACTTGAGATAATTGCAAATTGAATTATTGCTGAAAAAGTATATTGAAAATGACTATATTTTGTGCTACAACACATTCAAATTGATGACTTGATTGATCGTCCTGCCTCGATGTCTTGATTAAAGGAGCGCCGCCTTTCGCACCATGCTGAGCTCCAAGCCCCCCTCCCCACCATCTGCCCCTCGTTGGCGGAGCGGCGCTCACCTGAAATTAAGTTAAACAAATTTTATAACACCTTTGCTCCGGCACACTCGCCACTTACTTGGCCGCATCCCGATTGGAATGCAATCAGTTGTGATTTTTTCTCTCGCCTCTCCTTAACAAATGATGATGATGCCTCGGGGGCCCCTGCTCGAGGATCAGGTGCATCATCGGGGTGGCGGGTGGGGTGGTATGTACATACATATCTCGTAGATTACTCGCGTACTTAACCTCACTCACTTATAACAATAAACTAAATTGCAGTTGGCCCGACGACTCCCTGCCCATGGCCCCTTGTCCGATCGGAAACAAAGTATGTGGTGTATTTTGTAGTTACATCTGTGTAGTTGTTAACGTAGTTGCATCTGCCCAGCTCCTCCTGGCCTCCCCTGGAACAATGAGCACTGTGATTAAGTCGAACGATCGGCTGAAAGATCACAAAACATAGCACCGATCGTTTTGATCATGGGGCGGCATAGTGGCCAAGTTAAAAGGAGGCGAGGTGGGTAAGAAAAGTTTTCACTCAGTACTTCCATACTAAGTAAATAGTAAGTAATTAGTTAATTAGTAAATATCTTCGACAGGCCGGATAAACACCCATACAGTTTGTTGGCAAACTCTATAAGCCACCCTCGCTGGCATCTTTCACGTCCCCCTATAATGATCGGCAATTTCAAAAACACCTCAAACCAATCAAAGGGGCAGGCGGCAGGGGGGGTGCAAATCGAGTGCAGAGGCGTCGACACCCCCGCTGATCGGTGATCGGTGATCGGTGATCCGCTCCAGTGAGCTGTGGCTGCCCAGTAGGATATTTATCGTGAATTGAGTAGTTAAATTACTCAATTTTGATGCCCAGTGCCGAGAGGAGGAGGCCCGAGGTGTCTGCCCAGTTAGTTATCAGCTCCGAGACGGTACAAATCTCAGGGCCAGACAGGCCAAATAAACCAATCAATTACATTAGGTAACCAATAAAAAAAGGGAATAACAAAATATTCTATTTTGTTAGCCATGCTAGTACTTCCTTTGAGTCTAAAAGGCAAAGGTCTAGGATCATGTAGAATATATCCCTTTAGATCAGATATGGGAGTGGCAATTAGTGCGTTCTCTTTTTGGACGACTGACAGAGAACCAGGTCGGCTGCACTTTAATTAAAAGACGATAAATTTGCCAATCTCAATGGCCAGGAATTGGCCTTGTTCGAACTCCAACGAGAAATCGCTCCCGACAGGCCCGATCAGGGGGCTACGGGGCCAGGGGATGCTGGAACGGAGTGATATTTATTTATTGTTTGTACCCAAAGTGGCAACACAAAAGCCAAGGTGTTAATTTGTTGTTGGCCCAGCCAGTCCAGGAATTGCACTTCAAAAAATCACACTATCCTTTAAAAATACATAAACGTGAAAATAAGTTTGATGCCCTATAAATAATAAATCGAATTATTAAAATATAATCATTTGTTTTTGAATTATATGTATATCGTATACATTTTTGGATAGTGTCCTGGTTTTTGGAACTGCCGCCTGCCACAAGTCGGAGCTCCCATTCATGCCTTCTTGGCCCGCGCATTTTGGCCTTTCATTGACGCTAACGAACATTTTTGTCCGATTTAATCCCATTTCATGGTGATCCTGCACAATTGGCGGCCGAGTTTGCGCCTCGTCTTGCAAATGGGCCAGAAGCCTGGCCCCAAAAGAGTGGCCCAAAGGCCGGACTCCCGGCAAGGGCAATTTATTTGGCGCGCATGCAGACGACGACAACAAATTCGAGTGCCAAATGATGCCAAGCTGGTTTTTGGACTCGGATTCGGATTCGGTTTCAGTTTCGTGGGCTCCCAGTTTAGGTTGACGTGATTTATTGGCCCACTGGCACTACCTGAGGGCGTTTTGTCGCAAATTAGTTGCATTCGGCTTCTGTTAATTTAGCAACTGCTAGAGTGCCTCAAATGCAACGCAAATTGCGATAATTTATCGAAGGTTGCCGCGTTGCAAAGTTAAACAGAAATTACGGCCTTTTGACAGCCAGCCTCCAGCATCCTTCGATGCAAAAAAAAAAAGGATAAAAAAGAAGCAAAAACCGGACCTGCGGCCCAACAAATCAACGCCTCAAATTGCACAATTTATGCGTTTTAACCCGGCCCAGCCGCAGGGGCCACCTTCAATTTAATATTTTATTAATTTGACATATCAACTCGATTGTGGCTAATTGCGTTAAACGAGTATCCGCCGCTCACCTTGAAGGTGTGTCCAGCGTCCAGCCCGAGTTTAAGCTAATTGTGTGTTTAATCATAAAGTAATTATGTGCATTGAAGGTTGATTCGAAGCTGAAGGGCCTACATCAAGACTTTATTCAAGTAACTAGTTTGGGGTACCTCCTCGCATTAAAACTTTATAAAATGGCATGTCAATGATTGGGTTTCATGGACCTTTTACTTGCATCCCTCAAGGGGTTACTCTTATCGAACTTATTTGCTGGATGCGCTTGGACGGCCCATTAATCACCCTCCCTCGATGCGGTTACCCATCTCCCAGGGGATAGCTGACTTCACCCATTGTTGGCCATTTATCTCCGGCCTGTTTGCGGTTTACTTTTAATTTCAAATATTGTACATCTATTAGCAGGCCATTATGGATGGCGGGTCGAGTGTGTTGCAGCACATGTCAGTCTACTCCGTGTATCGGGATATCAGCCAATGTCAGTCAGGCACTGGGCCGTGTGACACCCGACCGTCGCCATTGTTTTTCTATACAGTTCCTGAACCATCCTTTCTTATAACCATTCCACCATCCATTCAGCTATTTGCTCAGGCTGCCATCCTCTTGTGTCTTAATTATGTCAGCAGGCAATCGTGTGTTAATAATCGTATATTTATAATCGTATTAGCCGATGTCGGTGGCTCTAAAGAGGACATAACAAAAAAAATGTAGGAAAGAATGAGCCAGGGACAGGGCAAATTTGTTCAATGGGTCTGAAGTAATGAAAACTCTGCCATAATTTTTTATGCCATTCATTGGCACTTTGAAATCAATTCATTTTCACTCGTCTCCTTCTCCCCAAAATCCAAGGTTGACAATCGATTCTTCGAGGGTCATAATACAGATTTGTAATGCTTACTGCCAAAGGATCAAATGGGAATTTCTGCAGGGCAGATGCAGTAGGTTCTTCAAAACTGCCAAAGGATGACTAATTTTTATAAGGTCTATAAACATTGATATTGTTTATTAAATGATAATTCTCCAAAAAGTGACATCTGATCGCCTTGGCTAGGAGCCACATTCCAATAAGGATCCACTTCAAGGATCTCCCGCCGAGTGCATAAATCACAACAAAATCAATGGGTTTCCTCTTCAAAAACCGAAAACAAGGCGTTTAAAATCCAAGAAAACATTTGACACCAAAAAAAGAAGATAATACAGTAGCGGCAGGATAGCTTTCATGTGTTATATCCTTGCATGTCCTCTGTGTCATTCGATGCCAACTGTTTGTTCAATCATATTCACAAGAAACTCAGCTCCATGCTTTCTGGATCATTAAGTTCCATTTAATAAACTGCAATTTATTTTTTTTTTTCTACAGTCCTTCGTCTAATTATCCTTGAATGGCATGGGGTACGGTGGCAGGCCCTATGTGAAAGTGAAATCACGCGCTAACAATTGAAAGGATTCATTAATAAACTGTTTAATAGCATATCCATATCTCGAGTAGCTGCAGCCGCCGTATGTCCTTTTTGTCCTGGTCCTTATTAACCCTCAGCCGATACCCCTAAAAACGACGCGATGCGCGGCGTAAAATGTTATACGCTTCGTTGCATTGAAATTCATTTGAAAACGATTTTTCTTTCAGGCCACTTACACAAAGCACAACAAAACTGACACACACACACACATGCGTGGATTCGGAGTGAAGTGAAGTTAATTTATTAGATATTTTGTTCACATTAAATGGCAGAAGGACATCATCATCATCGGACCAGAGTCGGAGTCTATTAAATTCGTGTTCTGCCCTTTTGTCTGGCTCGAGTGCTCGAGTCCTTGTCTCATCTGCTGGGGTTGTTATTTGTTTGTCTGCTGTCTCTTTGGGTGACTCCGACTTTGAATCGGGATCAGGATCGCCGCAGGATCAAAACGGCAGCCACACTGAGCAAAAAAAGTCAACGGGGATTTGGAAAATATTATTTATATTAGTTGACTATTGGAACAATATTTATGGAACAATATTTAATGGACTTAGCACCTATAAATTAATTACTTAGCAGATGTACACTATTTCTGTTCTATTTCTTATTAAAATTATTCTTTAATATACATCAGAAAGTTCCAGATTTTTTCTCAGTGCAGATTTAGATAGATCACTGCGGCTGCCGCTTTTTACCATTGCCCTGCCATCTTTGTCGCATTTAATTTTTCGTTAATTGTGAAAATATTTATACTCATTTGTGCATTTTGCACCTTTTGCCTCGTCCCAGCGGTTCCTTCGTCCTTTCCGAAATCCTCCCCTATGCCGGGGCTAATTTAACACTCGAGGGTTGGTCAGAGGACCCGGGCACTGGCCTGACTTGATTGCCCAACACAATTCCTACACAAAAGTCATTAGGGGTTAACTAAAGTGGCGATGAATTTACGAAAATTTTAACTTGATTTATAATGGAGTCCTCGGTTCGGTTTGCCGGGTATTTTCCCGTAATGAATTCCATTTAAATTAACATTGAAATTTATTTGTGTACTTGAACTGGGGGCAAGTAGCCAGCTTGACTTTGCCATCTTTTCGCCATCCCATCTGTCGCATCTTAAAGATTGTCTAGTTGAGATAAACCAGAATGCTGGTTGTGTTTCTGAAATGAGTAGGAATTATGTTTTATTAATGCATTTTCCATAAAACAATTGAAGTTTTAAGTCAATTAACTTTGGTGTTATATCCGTGGGAAATCAATAAGAAGGATACAAATATTTTTTTCATTATTTTATGATTAAGTAGGTATAGTTTAGTAGACTTTTGTCAGCTCATTAATGTATTAATCTTGAATTAGAAATAATTTATAAATATAGTTTGAAAGTACCAAGTATTCCTGGTATCAGCTTCTGTGGCTGCCGCTGACACGCCCGACATGCGATGATTTATTGACGTGGTCAAAACATGTGTTGGAAGTGACAGCTACTTGCGGCATCTGTAACGCCGCCGGCGCTGACGCCTCCGATTCCCTATTTCCCGGACTATATCCCATTATGTTCCGCTATCCTTGCTCAAAGCGAGAAAAGAAACTCCGCGTGTGGTTGCTGCATTTTCACGGGAATTGTGTTGTTGCGGTTGCGCCCAACTTGTCTGCCACTAACGATCCTTGGCGCGGCAATCAGTCTGATCTGAACCGAACCGAATATATATTTATATTTCCCCACCGACTCACTTGCCTCTCGTATTTCCGTCGTCCTGGCATGGGAATTTCCCGAGGCTCGTAATGGGATCAGGTTCTGGGATCCTGAATCATCGATCCTCATTAGTGGCTCTATAATTATCAATTATATTCAAACAATTAATAAACATTTGTAAAAATTAACAATTTGATGTGCTCTTCTATCAGGCGGATGCAGCTGCAAAAATTTAATTAGGAATTAAATAGAATTTAAAAGATGAAAATTGATGTTAATAAATTTTTAAGCATTAATCAGAACAACTTAAGATAGAAGGCGAATTTTGTTATAATATTTATTTATACCAAAAGTATGGAAACATTCTATATAGTTTGTGCCCATGTGGCTTCACATTTCCGAGTGAGATTTTAATCGCTGGCAGTCAGATGCTCGCTGGGCATGGGTTTCCCAAACAGCTCGGCGATCCGCTCGGCACGCACAGTTAGCTGCAAACAATGGCGAAATTTGAATGCCAGAGCTACGGCCATGTCAGGCGGCCATTTTGCGTTGAAAGGATAACAATAATAATACCCTCAATCGGAGCTACCCGCCTGACTGGATGTTAATAATGTCATTTTGGCAATTGACCGGCATGAATGTGCCCAGTCTCCGATTCCCCCTCACATCCCTGGACCTCCAACTATCAGCAACTCCCTTTTGCCAGGCGAGACAATCGCCGCCATTAATGCAATTGCCGAAATGTCATTTGCATGCCGGACCTTCCCAGCCATTTAACTGGGAAGTCGGTAGACAATAACAATAAATTTGATGAAAATTGTATAGACATTTCATGCCTTGTGTGTCAGTAGTTTGATTAAATTGCCTTCATGTATTACTCGGAATAAAAAGGGACTTGTATTTATGTTCAGGGGTTGGAGATGGATAACTTGGAGATACTTCTTCCAGACTTAAGTACTCGAAAATACAGATGTTAGACCTAATTTAAAAGCAAACCCTTTGTTCATTAGACACCATTACAATCCTTGCCGATGGCGTGAAGAATATGAGCCATATTAATGAGCCGTGCCATGGATGGGCAACTCCCCCTCTGGAGAAAGCATTTTTCTTGCATCCTTTAACTGTAAGAGGATCCTCAAAGAAAGCGACCGTGGCGGAATGTGCGACAAGTGTCCACCTCTGGCGCCAGTTATGGTTGTGCTGCTTTGTGGACACACTACTCCCTCTACGGAGAAAGCCGTCTGCGTGGCACAATATTTACCACTCGAGAACCTTTCTCTAATCGGACTAACTACCGTTTAATGTTTGGGCAAAGTCCGAGGCACGCCTTCCCCATGGACCAACAGCTGCCTTACAAGAGTCTCATATTTTCCGATGCATGAGTAATTTTCCTTCGTATTCGATAATTACATTGGCAGCCTGAACTTGGCGCCATAACTCAACAAATTAGACAGGCAATTTCAATTTGGGCAACCAGGAAACCTAGCAACTCAAAGCCGATCGGAATAAAATCGAAAGTTATCAGCGCTAATTGTCAGAGCTGGTCCATAAATCTTGCCGGGCTCGAGACTAGTGTGTGGGGTGTGGGGTGACTGGGTCTTCAAGTAGGGGTTATCTCTTCCCTAACCGCCGCATAATAATTACACGTCTTTTGTGCGAGTGAATCGAGTGGCGGCGATAAGCGTTTTGGGGCTACTCAAGCGTTATGCCTTCCGATTAGATGGAGGCGACAGCCTCAATAGCATTCGAAGTGGGGGACGTATTGTCGGACTATCCCCGAACTCCGATAACACTCGGATGGCTGTCAGCGGTGTTATCCTTTTTATGCCCAATTACAAGCGCTATGTTTTAATTTGGACCGATAATGGAGAGTGGGTCCCGGGGGTCTAATGGAAAACTGTTGATAATTTTCATAGCTTTTTGAATTAGTTGATTGCTGGGGCTGCTCGGGTTTATTGAACTTCCAACAAATCCATAGAATATTCTTAACAAATATGTTTTGATAAGCCGTGGACAGATTTATGTTTTCTTAGCAGCAGAGTTTTGATTCCTCGGTTTTCCAAGATAGATCTAAGAAAGTATTCAAATATTTAACAAGAATTATTAATAAGTAATATTTAAATTAATTTTATATATTCGCATTTCCAAGTTAATAATTGCAATAAACCTAATTAATATAAAATTTTTGGTATGATAGTATTTTGAGGTAAATGGGAATTTTTTGGATTTGGTTTTTGGAGTAGGCTCCCTGGTCCCTGGCTATTGATCTGCAATTGCCTGTGAAGACAATGAGCCAGCATTGTATGGGCTGCACCTTTTGGCCGCAGGTCGTCGCCGTCGCCGTCGTCGTCGCAGAAAATCTGCTGCAACTTGAACGGCCAACAAGCGGCAAGGCATTGTCTGGCATCTTGGCCCTGTCTTTGGGCCATTGTTTCTATCAGTGGCGGGCATTGTTGGCCGTTGCGAAATACAAAACAAAAACGTAACAGAAGAAAGACAAAATTTTACACCTCTTTTGTGAGTTGGCCGGCCGTGTTTCGATTGTATTTTAAATAGGTTCAAGTGAAGCGCATCTAATTGCCAGCGTGCCAAGTGTGTTTTGGCCTTAACGCCTCCCGGGTCTTTGGATATTCCCGAAAATCAAAAAGGTGCTGCATCCCATCCCATCCTGCTGTTCATTCGTTGATATATGAAGCGTGTCAACTGCATCTTTAGTGGTTTTTAATTTGAAAATTGTTTTGGTCACTCCTCCGAACCGGCGAAACTCGAAAGCCAACTGCCGCCATTCGAGGGGCGTTTAGCGTTTGTCCAACAACTGGCGGTACCTTTGGCCCATAACCGTATTACACAATTCAGGAGACTCTCGGACCCATTGTCCAATTGTATCAATTGCTTGTTGGCACTTTAAAATTCCCTTTAAATCGGCCAGGAGAGTCATGCATCCCGCATATAAAGTCCTTGCCAACAATCTGCAATTAAAGCATATGTTCCAAGGATCTTGGTGAATCGTCTCATTATGGAGATGTTTATCGGGCATTTGTTTATCTGTTTTTCAGTTTTTCAGTTCTCGATTGCTGACAGGAAATGTGAAAATCCCCTCCAGTCCGATCCGGTCGCGTATTTTGTGCGGGAGGTTTTCTGCACCCTCATTATTTTTGGCTTTATGACGAGTTGTTCGAGCCAATTACGTTGGGATTTTCGACTCGGGGATCTGGGCATTTGGGCATCTGGGCATCTGGGCATGTCATTAATTGATTTGCGACAGGGAAATAAAACAAGAATTCATCGCCATAATTGGCAAACAACGACAAAGTTGTCAGCTGTCCTGAAATCTGCATATGAAATGCAACATTCGGGCTAGTCATGTCCAGCTGGCAAATGCATTTTTACCTTTTCAATTTTGAAGTGTGTGTGGTCAGCTCACGTGTCAAATGTCTTGAAGGAGTGGATACGAAAAAAAAACAGAGAAGAAATGCCCAAAAATGATTTAATAATGAACTCGTCGAGGACAATGTGACTTGGAATGGATCAGCCATGAAGTGCGATTCCCTCTAAGCGCTGCTCCCTTGACATCCAAACTCTGCTGACAGGCCAATTGTTTGATTGTTTCGTTTTGCCAGAAATTCTGTGAAAAATCCTCCAATGGATACACTGGATATGGATGGATATATGCAAAGGATACACAGGCACACACTTGAGCTCTTTCAGGCGCTTGATGGGTGTCAGAAAGGCAGCAATGGCCTACAAGGGGATTAGCCGGATTTGGTTCTTTGTTCGCCGGAGATCAGCCAATTTGAAAGTCAAAGTGCAAACAGCATTATGCGCTTATGGGCCATACAAGTTGAACTCCTTGATTGATCCTCTTCATTTTTAAAACAGCTGCCAGAGTTCTGCTTAACCTGCGAATTGTCATTTGGGGGCATTGTTCCCAGACGAGGGAGCAGCGTAATTAAAAGATATTTTTTCGTCCTAATTCCATTCTTGCTGAAAGCCACACCAAATCGGATTTTAAGGTGGTTATAATCACAGATGAATTACCTGTGGGAGAATATATTTTGCAGGTTTTTCTTTACAAAAAATAGACTTAAATGTAAAAATATTCAAACTGAATACCGGATGAAAGGGTATTTCATTTCACATCAAGGACTTCAGTAACTGGCACCATCTGACTCGAGGTTTATTAATTAGGAAGCCATAAAGCCAAAGCCAAGTAGCCCACAAATTTTAATCAGCCAAAGGCTGGAACCAAGGACGCCGCACCCAACTGATGTGGGTTAATTTTAACCTTAACCCAAGTGTCGACATTGTTGTCTCTTCTGTCACTGGCTATTGATATAGTAAATTTCCAAAGAAATCTTAGAGATGCGTGGCGGTTGATAAGCGTGTTGCAGCAGCAGCGTTTAGTGGCAGATGCAACTGCGCTTTATTGTGTTTCGGATTTTGGTTTGGGCTTGGGTCTTCATTCTTCTCCATGGAGTGGACCTAGGATTTCTTGGTCCATACACACCCAAACCAAATCGTTGTGTTCATTAGCCGCCATAATTTATATGAGCCAACATATTTATTGAATGTTTTGGCAGTCGTTTTAACGGCTAGCTCGAGTCTCCAGGCCTGTGTCCAACATTTGGCTGGGCCCAGCTGCCTGAAAGTGAGTGTCAAAAAGTTGCATTTAGAAAAAAATCTACAAAAAGTATATTTCAATAGCTATAATGGTCAACGGATAATTTTAAATAAAATTCGAAGGCCTTTATAGACATATTTTCACCTACTTTTATTCCAAACAAAAATTTTCTCAGTGCCTCGAGCGAGTGCCATAAAGTTGGGACACCATATACACATTCCAAACAGTTGCCACGAGGTCTAGTCTTAGTTTGTGCCACCGGGGTGTGGTGCCTAAGCGTCTGTGAGTTTTTCGAGTTTTTGGTTTTGGGCTAAGCTCACAGCATGCAATTATTTTTTTTTTTTACTTTTAGGTGCGAGTGTGAAAATAATAAACCTGCCAATAGTGTGCAGAAAGTGTCATGCGGTTCCTGGGCAACGCCACCTTTATTTTGTTCGAGTGAGCACTTGAGAAACGAGGCTATCCAGCTGTCCTGGGAGGAAAGGATGGGTGGGAGGAGGCAGCCTCCTTTCTACCTGCTACCAGGCACTCGAGACGCTGTGGGTGAGATCAACCACTGAGCTGATGCAAAAGTGATGGATGAGGCGAGACGCAGGACTCAAGTGCTTGTGGTGTGTCCTTTTGTTTGAGTTAACATTATTCTTTACTTTAAATACCAATTAATAACTGCAGCTGAAACTGGAAACTGAAACTGGAACACACAAGTGGACGGAGCTAAGTTAAGTGCAAATATGGTTCGATCTCTTTTAGGTTTCTTACACTTGAAAAATGAATAGGTTCTCTACGTTATCCTGTAATTTTAAGGAGCTATTTTTACCCAGAATATAATATTCCACCTTAAGATATATTTTCCCATTTTATATCCTAATTTCTTTAATGCATTTTATGATTTTCAAAAGTGTAATTCTCTCTCTTTTATCTTGAATCTGGCGTGAATGCGTCATAATCTTGCCACTTGAAAATGATCGCAAATATTTGTAGAGCAACCGCTGACGGCGACGATGAATACGAATACAACTTGAAACAATTAATGTGGCATTTGTGTTACGCGGCATGACTTTCGGCTTCTGCGCTCAGATCCGCACCTT
This sequence comes from Drosophila varians, assembly GCA_018150405.1. Classification (NCBI taxonomy): domain Eukaryota; kingdom Metazoa; phylum Arthropoda; class Insecta; order Diptera; family Drosophilidae; genus Drosophila; species Drosophila varians. Next base: position 7,775,418 of record JAECWK010000015.1, read on the forward strand.
CGCAAACAAATGCTAATGGGTATGACAAGTCGACCGCCGACCGCCGACACCGGCACCGCCACCGACACTCAATTACTTTGCCAAACATGGCCAAGACGGCGAACTTGGCTCTCAGCGTCCCAGCATTCGGAATATTTATGATTTGTTTGCTCATCGGCTGGGACGTTCCAACTACCAGGCGTCAATATTTGCCATGCAAATAGAGAAAGATCTGACCACGGTGAGAGGTCCGGCATTGTCAGGTGTCCCATGGCAGTCGGCAGTTTGCAGTCGGCACTTTACTTTACAAAATACTGGGATACCCACTGGATCGCCACTTCTTTATTTTCGGAAGCCAATACCACTGGCAACATCTATTATGACTTCAAAGCGGCAACGCGCGCCAATTGTTGTGGCAGATTTTCTTTAAACTTTGACTCACATTTGCCAATTAACTGCGACACTTTGAGTGTGCGGAGCTACTGGGCTCTATAAATAAAACCAATCTAAGGAATGGGGCACACAAAATCCACTTTATTTGTGGGGAATATTAAATACACTAAGTTAAAAGGCACTGCCATGCCCAGAGTCACTTCTTGACTCATCTATTATATTAAAAGCTTAGGACAAAACTTTTTTTATTTCCTTAAACTGTGTTTCAGATGTTTTTTTCTAAATCCGAAAAACCCTTTCTTTTAAAAAGAGTATCAAAAAACGAGCCGCGCGTGCATTCAAATCGCATCAATGGATCCTCGAACGAGGAGAACAATTGACCAGCCTCAGTGTCCAGTGTCCGGCCTTAACTTTGAGTTTGGCTTAGAGTCCGGCAACAGAAACGGCTTCAGTTGGCCAGGCTTACAAATGGCAAAGGAACGCTGGCGGCTGTGTGCGATGTCAATTAGCAGCTACGGAATGACACTTTATGTGCGTCGCGCGAGAAGCTTCAGATCGGATGCGGATTCGCAGGCAGCTTTCCAGCCAGGCCGAGTCCTTGTGCAAAGTGCAATCAGTGCAAAGCAGAAAGCCAACGAAAACCAGCGACCATGAACGGGCCAACGCAGTTGACAAACAAATGTGCCGGACCAAGGAGCCAGAGATCTAAGGCAAACAAACAATTGATATGGCCCAGACGGGGGCTAAGAGGCTGCCAAGCTGGTAGTAGCACAAGGAGAAATCATTTTAAAAAGTATTAATTTTTTTAAATAATTAGGAGAGAAAGTATTTTTTTACCCTCCATTATAAAATCAAAGGTTGTTGCTTCCCCCTGCTCCTTGTATTTTATAATTAATGTTCGAATTTTATTATTTTACTTATTAAATAAACTAAACTATTTTGTCCAGTGTATGCCTTAGTTGTAGAAAACAGTAGGAGCGATTGTCCAACTCAAGTTTGGAAGCTCCTGAAGGCGAGCACTGGGATGCTGATACTTTGAAGATACTTCGCTCGTATCGCCGCAAAGTGACTTGTAAACATTTTAGCAACTTTTCAACTTCAACTTCAATCTGAAGGCGGGCCTAATGAACTGCACTGTCCATTGGCCGGGACATGGGGATCGTGTGATTGTCAGTGCAGTTTGCAATCGCGTCTGCAAATTGACAAGATAAATACATTTAGCTAATTTGATTTTAGCTGCCCGAGTTTGGCGTTCGGATTTGGTTTTCCCTTAAAGGAAGCTGAAAATTTGTACGCATAAAGCGCAATTAAGTTGTAATTAAGCAGCACAAAGACCAGTTTGCCGACAGCAGTCCCATTTATGGAGAGAGCTTGAGCAATATCGCTGTTTGTCGTTGTCGTTGTCGTTGTCATCGTCCTCCCACACGAAAAACAATCAAAATTCATTAGCCAAGCGACGACAAATAAAGCCAAGGGCTCAGAGCTCGGGGCTCAGGGCTCAGGGCTCAGACTCAGGGGGTGACTTTTGCACATTTAATGTAAATATGTAACCAGGACAGCGGGGGAGGATGGCATAAAGATTGGGGCCATGGGTGAGGTGGTGGAATGCTGGCACAAAAAAGGCGACAGAACCGCACATCCTGCGCCAGGAAGCAGCCAGCTGAAATTACAAAAGTCAACCCCCAAAGGGGCCAGGGGCAGAGGGCCATAAAAACGCTTGAAAAGCGTATGCCAGCCACCCACAAAATCCGCCCCATCCCCCTAACCTCCCACAAGGGCATCCCTGGGATGTGGGAGGCCAAACCGAAACCGAATCCCAGGCCCGAAGGCTTTTGAAAAATTGCAAATTGAATTAAGCCAAAGTTAAATGGCTAAATGACTCGAGCCAAGTATCCTTCCAGCCATCTTCCAACCAGCAGCCACCAGCTCTCTTGGCTTTCAAGGGGGAAAAGCGAATGGAACTGGGGATTGAATTGGTTTGGGTGGCTTGTGGGCTGTGGAGGCTGCGGTTTGGCGTATGATAGAAGCTAATATGCTGCAAAGGATAAGGCATACTCCGAAAATCAGGCAACCATGGGCAATGCCAAGACTTTAAACATATTGAGGGGGATTAAATATATAAAATAAAATAAAATAAATAAAATATATAAACTTCAGACAGTTTTTCCATAGATATAAAAAGCAAATGTTTAAAATCCAAGAAAGTAACAAATACAAAGAAAATATTAGTTATTATTTATTTACCAATTTTTAAATATCATCCAATTTATCCTTTCTTAACAAGCTAAGTTTCTTTACTCTTCCACTGTTCTCGACGAGAAACCCAAACCAAAAAACGGAAAAACCAACGCACCAACTTGCGTCGCTTTTTCCCAAGGCAAGCCAAGTTTCTGGGCCTGGCCCGGTCGGTGTTGGAGTGTTAGTGTTAGTGTTATTTACCAGGCTAAATTATTAAACGATTGTTAAACGAGCGGATAAAGGATGAGCGTGAATGATGATGATGATGCTGCTACCCAGGGAGGAAAACGGAAAAAAGCCAAGGGGGAGAGGCTGACAAGAGGGTGTAAAGTCCTGGGACCGGGGAAACCTTTTGGGTGGATGGGAGGAAGTGGGAGGCGGCTGCCTTGTTAGCTTGCCAGCTGAAGGGGAAATTTGATATTAGGTAAATTTATTTGATTTACATTTTTATGGGGCAACCGCTCGCCTTACAGGGTGGTGGGTGAGTAATTCCAAGCCGGGTGGAATTTTCCCTGTTGTTTGCCAACGTCGTTGTCGTTGTCGTCCTCCTGCGCTTATCTCACTTAATGCCGGCAATGAAGATAAGAACTTGTCTAGGGTAGAATACGGAATAATGCAATGAACACCTTATAGAATAAATACAAAATGAATTAATAAAAAAATGGCTTGCGTCTAAGCAGAAGCAAAAAAAGAAAAAAAATCATAAACGAGTTTTTGACGCATGTCAGAACATTTTTTGTTGGCAAATATTTAGCAAGCTAACAAGGTACACAATACAATAGAAAAATGTATTTCAGATACTTGGGTATTACCAGGTTACTGATCCTATTTGAATACCAAACACAAATTATTTATCCATAAGATATATTAAAAATTGATGAAAACTACCATATTTTTAACACCTTACAATCCTTATGAAGGATCCAATTTTTTTCGCTGTAAAAAAGGAACGACGGAGGGGAAACGGCTGTCAATCAACCACCCAGCGACTCAATATCCACCCACCCGGGCAATCAGTGCCAAATCAGAACTTTATTTATTTGCTTGTTGTTTGCCAAACATTTACGCCATCAGCAAAACGACACCCGAGAGCTCGTTAAATGCTCAGCCATGCGGATGTAATTCAATAAACGAGCGCTGCGCCATCATCAACACCCAACCGTTTAGCAAAGCGTGTGCATGAGTGTGAGTGTGTATCTGTGTGAGGCAGCCGCCGCAATTGCCACAACAGCCGCTCTGACTAAATGACTGACTGACAACCGCATTGTGTGTGCTTGTGTGTGTGTGTGTGAGGGGATGGTTTATTTACTTGCCAAACAACCCCTCGAAAGCATCCCCAACCACTACAGCCAGCCGCCATCTCTTTTCATCCTGGGTGCCCGGGCTCAATAACGTTTATTGAGTCGAATTTCGCACCAGCCTCGCTTGTCCTTCGTCCTGCGTCCTTCTGAACTGTCAACATGTCAACTGTTGGTTGGGAAGGTTGTTTTCGGGATGTTGTATTTGCTAGGGGTGGATGGCATCGCTTTTTCGGACTGTTTAAGCGATTTAACGCATCGCAAGGATAATGAAATTTTGATTATGCACCGCTTGGTTGCTTTCACCGCCTGTGACTGGTGGCTGGGTCTCGACAAAATTAGCTTCATTTAAAAGATTCCCTTTGATAGTGGATGATGATGGGGTTTAAGTTCAAGGGATGGTTAATTATTTTGAGAAAGGGAAAACTCAAAACCCCATTAGCCATTAGTATTTTACGAAAAAATATCAAGATTAAGAGTTGCTGGTAACTAGTTATAAACAATTTGCTGAATTAATAATTACTCACTCTCGGATACAAACAATAATGCAATTCAATTCTGAATTAATTGCACAATGAGACACCAAATTCTCATTTAATTGGTGGACATAAAACAAAGCGCACAGAGCCAAAGCAACAGCCCACATAAGTAGGCAACACCCACGCGCTCGCCATCACACAGCCTCCTCTTCTCCTCCCTCTGGACCATACGTTTTAAGTGAATAAAATCCAACACGAATCGGTCGGCGGGAAATATAAATACGAAAAAATTATGAAAAACTATCAAAACATTTATATACGAACTGTGGAGTCTGGGGCTCTCTCAGATCCAGTCGGAAAGTGTTGTTAAAAGAGCTTTTTTAGAGCCAAGCATTTGTTCTGTAATGAATTCATTGGAGATTTTTTTAAGAGCACTACTATTAAGATTAAATATGTACAAAAAAATTATTACAATAATGTATTAATCTTTGTTTTTCGGTATAGACTATTTTAAACTCAAAACTATATATTTATATGCAAAGGCCGAATAATATTTACTAGATTAAGCTTGGATAATGCCTTTTCAGTCAGTAAAAATGTTCCATTTGGCCATTTCTGTGGCCAGCACTGCACGCAGCCAAATCGGCGGCCATTTATCAATTGACCAAGTTGGCCGAAGCGTGGACTTGGTGTTGGTTGTTGGTGCTTTTGTTATTGGCCGACTTGCTGCTGCTTTGCCGGTTTCGTTTCATCTCTGGCTGGTTGGCTAGAAGGGGGAGTGACTCGCTTATGATGTTTATTGAAAAATTAATTTGCGCCCCGTTTTTGTATTTCTTTTTTCGGATCTCATTTGCGTATTTCAAAGCGCAATGAATAATGATGCTGGTTAAGTAGAGGAAAAAAGAAAAGAAACACTCGACGTGCTTGGCCTGAGAAATTAATATTTGTAATTGGCTATAATTGTTTATGCCAACGGCCACAAAACTTAAGAAAATGAGACGAAGACAATGATATTAATGAGCAGTGGCCTGCCCAGCCGGCATCTCATCACATTTTGTTGCCATTTCGAAATGTTTAATTGAAAAGAAAGTGACATTGCTGGGCTTTATAATGAAGTGCTCAACTTTGGGAACTAGGGAAATGTTTTAATCAGTGGAATGGGCTATGTGAAGGGTCCACAGATCATGTGTTAATTGAATGGCTGGGAAATGTGTATAGATTATAATTGGGATTATTGTTGGGTTTCAATTAGCTACATTTAGAAAAAATAACAGGAATCAATAAATAATATATACAAATATACCTAATCAATATTGTTGTATAAAAAATACCAGGCTAATTAAGATAGAAATTCATTCGCCAACGGTTCTAATTGAGCTCCTTATTTGACTCCCAATTATCATTAAAATCCTTTAACCAGCTTTCGCCCTGTCAAGACTCCACCACCACAATACTTCCCCCACAAAGTCCCCTTTCACCCCTTTTGGTGTCCTTTCTCGCAGCGGAAAACAAAGGCAACGCCGAACAATGGCTGGCAAAAGTTTTCAAGCCAACAATTTCACATAATAATCCTTAAAATGAGTTTAATTTGTAGAGTAAAATTATAAAAAGAGTGGCATGGGAAACGGAAAAGAGTGGGGGAGCCCTTTATTTTATGTTATTTATTCACAAATCCCATTATAAAGTTTCATTTTTGGGCATTAGACAAGATCGAGGATGGGGGGGTTGCAAAATTCCCTATAATCCTGCATTTCTCTTATTTATAGGTATGTCCGTGTGTGTGATTGATTTGCCTGGGCCCAGGGATGCTCGATTTATGTTCCTCGATACGATTTTTATGGCTTATCTTTGAGGTGCGCACCGAAGGATACATAAAAGAGCAAAGACGAAGGACCAGAAGGGAGAAAAAAACATAATTTCCTGACCGAGATTGCAGCTTTGCGATAATACCTACTGGCTGCCATCGTCTCCCTTTACGTTTGACGATGCTTTGGTCCTGATAATGATGGGCTTATTATTTATTATATTGTTATTTTCGGTAAGGACATTTATTAGCCCGTTGCTCATACGCCATGTAGTACCAATTAAATTTGCTTCCCCCTCAAACACTCACAAAAGTGTGGAAGCGATGGAAACCAAAATCACAGACTTTTCGACGACCATGCCGCCAATAATGTCAGTCAAATGAAGTCATGAAAATCCAAAAAAAGCAGAATGGAATAATAAAAGTCGAGAAAAACCAAGGAAAAGCGAGAAAAAACAAAGTGGAAATGGACAAGCGATTGCCGCCGCTGGTTATTATAAAATGCTAATACGCGCAGCAGCTCCTAGACAACAAAAAAAAGTGGAAAAATGCTTTCAAGATTGAATTATTCAATTATTATTGGCCACGCCCAACTCACCACTCGATATTGAGGGATATACCCGTCTCAGTCGGCGAACTCACCACACTGGAAGCGAGCGAGCGAGAAAAGAAGGCGGCGCACAACCAGATACACGCACACATGGCCATCACAAAAAAGATACGGAACAGTTAGGCCAATAAAAATGGTGTCGCCGCTTATGGTGGGGCAATGAGCTAGAGCAGAGCCGGTTTCTGAAACCACCACCGTTGTGGTGTGTTGGTGTGTATCTGTGAGTAGCAGCAGCAACAGCAGCAACAACAGCACCAGCCCAGCTAGCACCCGCCGCAGTAGAGCCAGTTCAAAAACATTTCAGACGTGATCTCGAGAGGACGTGTATCTCTGAGTGCGCATTTTGGGAAGTAAAAAGTATCTGTAACGCCGCGAGTATCTGTGAGTGGGATTGCGAGTGCGCGAGTGTGATTGTGTGTGTGCTTAGCGCGTGTGATGAACGAGCGCATTAATTAAAAGATAATCAAAACAAATTAACAGCACACACTTGTCCCAATGAAACAATAACTGTTATACTAAATATAAAAAAAAAACAAGCAGTCAGAAAGAAAGCAATTCGTAATCGAAAAATCGAACGAAAGGCTTTATGTTAAAGCTCTCCAGCAAGCCGACCCCAGCGAGCATGACAGTGACAGGTCTGCGCCAGACGATGACCAGCCCCACGGTGCCGCCGACTAGCAACACACCCGCGGGCAACATCTCCAGCAGCAGCATCGCCAGCATTTCCAGCAGCAACACCAGCTCCGGCAGCACCACCGGCATGGGCAGCCTGAGTCCCAGCCATCCGGCTGGACTGCATCCCTTGACCAGCCCCACCTCGCCGTCGGCATTATTGCTGGCTCACCAGCAGCATCTACTGGCCCAGGCACAGCAGCAGCACCAGCAGCAGCAGCAGCAACAGCAACAACACCAACAGCAACAACAGCAGCAGCAGCAGGCAGCTCTCCAAATGGCCGCCGTCGCTGCAGTGCATCCGCCGGCCCATCACCTGCACAAGACCACCTCCCGACTGAGCAACTTTAGCGTGGCCTCGCTTCTGGCGGACACGAGACCCAGGACGCCGCCAAGTCAGACGGTGGGCGATGGACCCACGAATCTCTCCAGCTCGGCAGCCACATCTCCCGTCTCCCAGGCCAGCAGCACTCCGCCGCCGACGGCCAGTGCAGCCACCTTTCATCCGGCCGCCGTGGCCCACCATGCCCACTTTCTGCAGGCCGCCCATGCGGCAGCAGCGGCCCATGCCCAGCACCAGGCCATGGCCGCCCAGCTGCGACATCAGCAACAGCAACAGCAGCAGCAGCAAGCAGATGCCAGAGCCAATTCCCCGCCCGCCTCCACCAGCTCCACACCCAGCTCAACACCTGTGGGATTGTCCGGGCCGGGAACCGGACCAGGAGCCAATACCACGCCCGCCAAGAACGAACGCCACTCTCCGCTGGGCAGCCACACAGACTCCGAGCTGGAGTACGACGAGGAGATGATGCAGGAGCACGAGCATGACCCCGACCACGACGAGGAGGAAGACTCCATTGTGGATATCGAAGACATGAATGCGGATGACTCACCACGCTCCACACCGGACGGCTTGGATGGCAGCGGCGGTGGCAAGTCCCTGGAATCACCGCATGGCGTTGGAAATCCGCCGGGATCGCAGATGCCTTCGACGATACTGACGCCGGCGGCTTTGGCCTCCGGACATGTGCCCATCCGCCCTACTCCGTTCAGTGCCCTGGCTGCCGCCGCGGTTGCATGGACGGGAATGGGAGCGGGAGTGCCATGGCCGGGAGCCCGACAAATGCCGCCCTTCGGGCCGCCGGGTCTGTTTCCGGGCCAAGGATTCGGAGCAGGAGGTAAGTGTCGCTAAAAGTTTGGTTTTTTGTTTAAATAGGAAAAGATAAAACTTATCAGAGACAAGTGCTTAGGCGGATAAGGATGTAGGAAGTGTAGCAAAGAACAATCCCTATAAATACAGAAAAAAAGGATAAAGTGAGGAAATTTGCATTCCAGGGTCTTAATCCATTCGAAAATTTAAGATTCCATTGAAATTAAGTAGCCTAGGAAATACGTATATAACCTCGCAGAGCAAAATTCGCATTAGCCAGAACAGAGATATTTAAAAACGATTTATTTAATGGATGTATGCCACTGATGCACCACCCCCACATCGCTGTTCCATCCCCATATTGCCCCTTGTGGCAACTTTATCTACACCATTTTGTGTCGCATTTTAATTCAATTAACTGCTGCCCCTCGCCTTAATTGGCATCGATGGACACGAGGTCCGCCTCCCAGAGAACTGCGGGTGCTCCATCATGGCCACCTCATCATTATCATCATCATCGTCATCGCAATGATCGTGACTGCAGGCAGTAGTCAAAGTGCGTGGCAATTATTATTGCGGGGCCTTAAATAAAACAATGAAATGTGCCTGATTGCTGGGCCCATTATTTGATGATGATGGCAGCGACGCGACGCGTCGGTTTTGATTTGACTCAATTGGCTCTGTCTGATTATTCATTGCACTCGCTTACCGCTGCTTTTTCGGTGTTTTCCGGTCTAACAGCCATCAGCCAGTCAGCCCCCCCTTTTTTTCCCAATGGAAATCTAATAATAAACGCATAAAAAGCCGACTGTCTAACTGACTGACCAGACTAATTGAAGCGAGTCTAGCGGGTTAACTAACCGATCTCTATCTGCATGCACAGTTCACACTTTGCCTGCATTTCCTGGACTCTCCAAGGCCCCAAGACCACTCACAAAAAAAGTAGACTGTGTGGAAAACCAGGGAAAACACCCGCTTAAGTCACACTTTGATGCCGGACTGACATGTGAACTTAGGTTGGCCGTCGCGGACTTTGCATTTCCGCTTTTTAAAGTTGCCCAAACACTCCACCTTCAGTTCAGCAAAAAGTTTGGCAAAAAAGTGTAAATTTGCTTTTTATATGCAGTCATTCCCCAAACAATTGTTCTTGCTCTGGTTTTTTGTAGCCTGCGGCCTGAATGTTTCACTTTTTGCCACTAGACAACAATGTTTTATAAAGTTGTCGGATTGGTAACCAAAAAGGCGTCGTCTTTTGGATATTTTGCCGGCTTTTAACAAAGTTTGGGGCCTTCCAGGGGCCTCAGAAATTTCAGAGTCTATAAAATAAAATTGGAAATAAATCAATCTCCATGTAGACCATCGTTTCTATGGGCTCTGCGCCATCCACTTGAGCTATATCTTTTGTTCGGATGAGATGAATAAACTATTCCAAACATTTGTCGCTTATTTTGTCATTTGGCTGTCAACTGCTGCATGTCTATATAAAATATTCCCGCCCGGACAACTTCATTTCGTTTCGTTTCATTTGGCAGCTGTTTTTTCTGGATCGGTTTCTGGTTCAGGTTGAGGCGCAGGTTCCTGTTCTCCTGCCTGCCTGCTTGCCTGCCTGCAGCGTGTCTCATTAGCGCAGCAGGTTGCTGTCTTTTGTGAACCGATGATCCCCTTTTCAGGTTTTCCTCTTCCTCTGACCCGGCCCGCTATCTTTTGCGGCATTATGTCAAGTGTTAGGTACTTAGTGCCTCAGGGCCTTAGTAGCTCCAGATAGAGGTTGAGGTTGTATCTTTTGGCTACCGTTTGTCGGCTCCTTTCGATTGCATTTTCATGGCCTATTAAATTAAACTACCTCCGATTAGGTTTGGGAACACACACACGCTCCGGTTGTTGTGTGGGCCTTGGTGGGCTATTGTGGGGGGAACGAGAACGAGAATTCCTTGTTCTTTTTGCCAGCCATTTGATTAACATTTCGTGTTGCAAAATGGGAATTCCCTTTTGTGCCTTCATAATTTAACTAATTGCAAGCGCAGCCAAGTCACGTATACGCCACCCCATACCCCACACTCCACACCCCCAGCTATTCACCCCCTTGACGGCCGCCACGCATTGCAGCTGCAATTCTTGGCAGCCATTATAGAAATTAATTTTCAAGCTGAACAAACGAGCAACAACTTGGGAGTCATTGCATAAATACATAGAAGCAAACAGCACACGCACACGTACGCCAAATACCAAATACTAAATACCAATGGGAGAGCGAGACGGAGTGTAAACTTGGCTAAAACGGTGGGTGTGGCATGTCAGCTACGCCCACCCGAAACACGCAATTTTCAACAGCCCGGCAGCAATTTGAACGTTGACAGACGGCTGCTGGACAGAAAAAAAAAGCCCCAGAAGAGGAGTAAGAGACTGGCAGAGGCGTCTGAAGAGGGGGGTTGGAGAAAGAGCTTGGAGGAGTGGTTTAAAGGGGGAATTTGCATGCGTTTTAACACCATTTGCAAGGCTCGGAGCCGAGAGTCAAAAGCTAAAATAATATTTGCATTCTGCACGCCATCTAACGTGCAAAGGCTGTACTAAATACACACATGCAACACATCGAAGGGGCCCCAAATTGATGGGGGCGGCGGCGGCTGGGGCGACGGTGGCGGTGGCGGGGGTGGTGCCGGGAGTGGGGCCCGTGTGGCGGCGCAGACATTTTGATGTATGTTTTGGTAAATAAAATTTATTTGCATTAAATTACCAAGCCAGACAAAGCGAAGGTGAAGGCATGGCCTGCCACGGGGTGAGGGGTGTGCAACTGCAAGGTGTGTGTATCCATGAGGTTGAGAAATACATACGTTTAGACAACGGCAAGCATTTGCTAAATATTTGTAGACAATTGGTAGTTCAACTAATTTGAACTGCTGCTGCTGCTCCATACTACAGATGTTGCTGTTTTGGCTTGAGATGTTGCTGTTGGTGTTGCTGTTGCTGTTGGTGTTGCTGCTACACCTGAGTAATTAAATAGCATTTGGAAGTTGTCATAAGCAGTGGCCCAGCCCACGGGCTATCTGGAAACTCTTATCTTGCCCAGAGGCAGCGAACTTCATTGCAAAACAGTTCCAATGGCTACAAAGTTGGCACGCAATGTGACAAGATTTGCCAAGTGTTGCAAGTGGGCAGTGCAATTACATGGAGAAAAACAATTTTCCTTTTACCCTTATTACCTATTATACAAGTAAATACATCCATTGAATATCCTTTCGGTGTAGCTTAACTGAAGCAACAGGTTATTAACACGCACCTGATTAATTAATTGACTCGTTCAACCGGTGTTAGGACCTATTCCAGCGATAATAAATCCCTTCTGCTGCTAATCATTCATTTAGCTGGCCAACTCCTATTTGGTGCTAATTAAAATCCCTCATTATGAAATCGGTTCGAGCAGGATGGACATTTACCAATGGCCCAGAGCTGTTGCCGTTTTGACCGTAAGCGTGTAATTGCATTAGCCATCCAGCCGGCGATCCGACCATATTGCCCAACAGCGATTTTCACTGCAAAAACTCGGCACTGGCAACAGTCAGCAGGCAGGAGGCAGGAGGCTGGAGGCTGGTGCTATGCGAAAACGCTTTAATGAAGAATTAATTGCCAGCAATTTGCACCGCAAATCAATCGAACGTTGTCACCGTCGGCTATATACAGCCATAGTCACCCTATGGGGAGGCGATTGCTTTGGATATTTGGTATTGCCATTGCCCCAACGATACGCGTAAATTTCACAATTGCTTGTTGCTTGTCTCATTTGCTGCCACTGCAGCTTTTGCGCTGGCTGTGTTGTTTTTGCTCTGGTCTTATACGATGTCTCGTCTACAATACACCGGAGAACTCAAATTAATTGAAAATCCATTACAAACATAGGCTAAATGTCACAATTGGCGTTTGTGGCATGTATTTGCTCTGGCAATGGCGACGTATTGCCCCAGCAGCGGCACCAACAGCAGCAACATCACGGCAGCAACATTGCACCAGCAACAACAATGCCTATAAAAGAGCAAAAAGGCGAAAACAAGTCTCGCACTCTGGTTTCAACGTGCGTCTCTATCGCTCCTTTTACACTCAAAAAAATATTTAGATTTTAAATATTTAATATATAAAAAGATGTTAAGAAACTTCTGCTCCATAAATATCAATCTGCCGATGTATTTAAAAGCATCAAAATGAGTTGGCGTTTTAGAGAACACCTTGATTTTTCCCCAGTATATCTTTCTGCAGGTTTTGTAACCAAGAAAAGGCATTCCGTGTTCAGTGGGCGGGGCGGCCAAGAGGGGCGGGAAATGCAGCTCACTTGCAATGGAAACCCCATTCCAGCAATTTAGCGACAAATGAGCAATTAATTTTGAAATAAATGCAAACGTTATACGCCAAGGCAAAGAAACCCATGATTCGACCACGAATTGCATATGAATATTGAAGCCAGCAGAGAATATAAATATTATTGTAAAGAAACAAAACAAAAAGACGAAAATAATGTGAATCGTAAAATCGTAAAATCAGAAACCTGTGACAAAAGCGAAAAAAGGCTGTAAAGGTTTGGCCGCCTCGTTTATATGCTAATTTGGCAACTAATTTATGGTCGATACAACAAGAGCGACAACAAAATACCAAACAAAACAAGCAACACACCAAACAAAACAAAAAATCAAAACTTAATACAAAAGAAAAGGAAAATATGCTTATATTTATAGAGTCAAAAATTTCGGAATATTGCTGCTGCTGCTGCGTTGCTGCCCCATCTGGGGCTCATCTTCATTATAAAGTTTGGGATATCTGGAGCCCGAGTGCATTGGTGGCTTTATTGGGAGTCTTCACATTTCGTTTCACCTTGTTAGGGGCTATACGAAATGCTTTTACGACCTGCAGCACAGATCCCCGAGCTGAATGGGAAACAGAAACCAAGCCAGGCAGGCACACAAATAAGTGAAATTATATGCATATCAGCCGATAAGTCCGAGGCATTAACATAACTCTGACATGTCACACTAATTACTTAATGAGCCGGTCGCCCGTCCAAGTTCTCCCATAAGCCGGAGTTGATTATTAGTTTTGATTCCGTCGCAAGTTGGTTTTTTATGGGCCTATGGGGCAGCCGGGGACATTTATTTGTTTATCGGAAACATAACGTGCCACAAAATGTGTGTGAACACATCAAGTTTTTAAGAAACAGCGAATTACAGCGATGAGTTCTTCATCTTCGGGATAATACACTGAGAAAACCGATTAAATACTTGCTAATCTTTATTCCATAAAAAAATCTTAATTGATTCTAATTTATGGTATTGAAAAGGTTTAGCTTTAAAATAATTTGTTGTATTTATTCGTTCCATGATTAGGTGGCTTTAAGATTTTTTTTGTTTAGGTGCAAGGACTCTGAGGGCCTGTTATTGTTGTTTAATGCTTCGTTTCCCATATGCAAAGCATAAAAAGCAATTACAAAAGCATGCAACTCGGCCACGTTTGTCACTCAGCAATTTCAATTTGTGCAATTTTGCGTAAAATTAAAGCGTTGCATATCATTTGCATTTGTCTTTATTTTGATTCTGCTGCCCTGCCACTCGGTTTCCTCAAAACAAAATGCCCAATAAATTACGCGTGCCTGGGCCTGCTGGATTCGGGATCGGGGACTCGGGAGTGGGGCCTGAGAGTTACGGATTGGGAAGATCTGACCCGGACTGACTGCATCTTTAAAATGCCATTTGCATCTTTGTGGTTTTGGCGCAGCCCCGATGGCAAGCTCATTACTTTCATTAACAACACTCCAGGCGAATGCCAAGCGGCATGCAACTTGCAACCAACAGCAGCTGCTGCTGCTGCTGCTGCTGCTTCCAGCCCCCTTTCCCTGGGATTTGTAGTCTTTATAAGGCCTGCACGTTTCTTTTTGCTGTGTTTTCTTTTTTTTTTTTTGTGCCTGTGCGCCTTTGTTTGCCAAAACAAAATGCCCAAATTAAAATTGTTTTGCTGTGGAGAGAATCGAACAGAGATATTGTTGTGGTATGAGAAAGGGGCGTGCAGGGGGATGGGATCCACTTGGGGAATGCATTTCCCGTCGCTGCAGCAACTGCGACTGCGACTACGGCTGCTGCTGCTGCTTTGTCTGACAAATAGTTTAGACAGCAAATTTATTGGCCACTTAAAGGAGTAATTACCGTATATTGTTGCCGCTGCCTCTGTCGCTTTTAGCCAATTGACAAGGCCAAGGACAGCCGGAGTTGACAGGCCATTTCATTCAGCATTCGCCGGCATATGCCAAGGTTCAAGTTCTACAGTATAGACTAGGAAAAGAGAATAATAAGACTTGTATACAATTTTACTGAGCACCTGACTAATCAACACCCTTTTTTGTCTTCTCTTTTAGATGCCAACGAACCGCCAAGGATCAAGTGCAACTTACGCAAGCACAAGCCGAACCGGAAGCCCCGCACTCCCTTCACAACCCAGCAGCTGCTCTCGCTGGAGAAGAAGTTCCGGGAGAAGCAGTACCTGAGCATCGCAGAACGGGCAGAGTTCTCCTCGTCCCTCCGCCTGACGGAAACGCAGGTGAAGATCTGGTTCCAGAACCGACGGGCCAAGGCCAAGCGTCTGCAGGAAGCGGAAATCGAAAAGATCAAAATGGCGGCGCTGGGACGAGGGGCACCGGGAGCCCAGTGGGCCATGGCCGGCTACTTCCACCCCAGCCTGATGCATTTGGGATAAGTGGCGGCCCAGTTGGTGTGCGAGCACGATCACCGCCAGGATCTCGGTCGCCATCAACGCCCCATGCAGAGCCATAGTCCCAATCCTGGTAACCAAAAAGCCGCCGTAGCTGCTGGAGCGGAAACCCCCAAAATTTTGCTGTGATGTTAGCGCATTTTATGTTACGATACTTTCAAATGTTGTTTCAAATGCACCCTGTAAATACGTTAAGCGACGAAGGAATCACAATACTTACCTATTAACCAATCGAACTTTGTATATATCGAAAAAGAAAAGCAAGCAGACAAATGTTTCCTAATTGTACATAAAATCTAGCATGTAAACACAATCAATTACAAATTTCGTTTCTTTTAACATTTTTTCGTTTCGTTCGGCGGAGTAAAGCCAACAAAATCAATTGACAAACAAGAAATACAATTAACTTATTTTTGCCCAACTCAAGTCAATAAGCGTAAAATCAAGATTAACTTAATTGATATTTGATTGTATTGTAATTTGCATTGTAAGTCAGTCTAGCTAATGGATCGATCGTGTATTTAAAAAATACTTATAAGCATCTAAACTAAACTAATCTAAAGCTACAACTATGCCGTTAAAATTACATTATTATAATACCGCAGACCTATAAACATAGTTCATAAATCCATAATATACTATATAATATACATATAGCGTTAATCCTCTGTAGTTGTTTAATCATAAATCATTTAAAAAATACAAAAAAAAAACAAATGTGAAAAAAATAATACGAAACATTTAAAAAGAGAGCAAGTGAAGAATCATACAAAAATCATTGAAAAAATATATAATTATACAAAAATTCAACAAATTCGTTTGATTGAGTCATTTTTGCTGTATTTTTGCTTTGTTTTTTAACTGGAAAAGTAAGTAGCATCGATGCGATAAGACAATTTCAGAATAAACTTTGATCATTAAGCTGGTATGGGTTTATTTTCTTCCTAGAAACATGAATACATTTATTAATTTATTAACTTGATGCAACAAAGTATCAATGATCGACCTAGTTGAAAGTCTGGAAAAAAACATTTTTATGATTAAAGTGCGAAGTGTAATTTTCAACAGGACGGTTGCATAAGATTGAATGGCACTGATGCAATATTAATAATGTATTGAAATTGCAAAACCATAACGCGCCAGGAATGGCGAGTGTTAGAAATGAGCCACAACGAATGGATGAAGAAAAATTTTTGTAGAGTTAGTTAACAAGAAAATTAGATTAGATCCTATATCATTCCATATTGGCGTATAATTGGATCACAATCCGGAATTTCACAAGTTTTTCGTTTAGAAATCGTCAATTAAAAACGGAAAGAGTATCAGCGTTGAATGGAGGCTGTCAGAAGAGTCGGGGCATTCTTATCAGGGGGCAATTAATATTTAATTAATCAGGCAAGCGGTTGCCGAGCAGAGGAGCTCGGGCCCGGGCCCATATGGCGTATACGCAATGCAACTCATTTACTTAATCGCCAAGTGGCAAAATACTGAGGTTAGACGATCAGCAATCAACGAATTAAGATTACAATTGAGAGATTATCAAATTGTTTGCATTATAATTTTTATTCCAGCGCGATTTGTCGAGTGTCAGGCGGGGTTCAATAACGAATCTGTTTTTTCTTTATTCGTTGTTGACAGTTGGTCGAGCGTCAATAGTAGCTACCATAGCTATATGGCAATAGTTGCACGATTTGTTGTTTTTTGTTTTTTTTTTTTTTTTTGCTCGCTCTGACGCTTATCGCATTGAATTAAAACCCAATTAATTTAATTACAAATGGAAATAACACGCCGACGGCGTCAGCAGCAGCATAACCGCAGTAGCGACAGCAGCGGCGAGCAACACGTCAAATAATTTAGCTTTTTGATTTATTTACGAATGGGCAGCAAGTGTTGGTATGCCGGATAGGTGTGACTGTGTGTATTGGTGCGTGTGTGCTGAATAAATAAATTAAAATATTATTTGCCAGCTTATTGCTGATAAGAGGGGCGAAAAATTCCACAAACTATGTAGGTTTATACAAATATTTGTGCAATAAACTTTTTAGTTGGCTCTATGGCTGACGGTTTTCCCAGAGTCAACGCGATATCAAATAATTTATTTGTACCACTTTCGAAGCGAAAGCTGCCAATAATCATAAATTGATTTGCCAAAGGAATATTTAATTGGGCCATCTAATTACCAGTGGGCCAGGGTATCTAATTGTCGTTAGTAGACTTGACCCATTTCAACCCGGCCTTGTTAGCAATTCATTCGATTTGAATATAATTTGTTAACAATTAAAATGCAATCGTGTGATATTTTATTGGGTAGCAATAAAATCATTAATTTAATTATGCATTTATTATTCATCAAATATTGATAAATGCGTTCGCCAATAAAAGCGGAGAATTCTCCGCGGCAGCCGTGCACTTTTTATCTCGAATGTCAAATCGGTTGTCGCCGCAATTAATTACGCGTATATAATTACAATGCCTGCCTACGCTGACGCCAGCGGTGACGCCCCAGTCCAGATCCAGGCATAGGCTTCCGGGGCAAGGGGGGCCAGGGAGCGGCGTATGGAGGCCCCTCGTCTGTTTATTAATTAGGCTCGGCTACGCCTTCAGGTAGCCGCAGGTGGCGCTGGCATGCAAAACGCACCGCGCCGGAAAGTGCAATGCGTTAATCAAAACGTAATCAAATCATTTGGCAAGCAGTAACAGCCAGAAACAGAGACTTGGCCAGGCACTGAAATGAGACAAAACTGTAACTGAAACGAAACTGAAAGAAATTTCTATAAAAACTAAATAAATTAAACAAAAAATGTTTGGCAAAAGAATATTTCATTAAGCATTAATTAAATTAATTAAACATACATATGTATATAGCTAAAAGTATGATTAATATGTTAACAAATTTTTACTGTGTAAGCCATATCAGGAAAATGAGCTCCATCGGCAGCACAATCAGAGCCTGGTCACATCGGTAGCCTGCTGCGATTTTGGCCGAGTCCGGCAATTAAGCTTTATATCGGGCCTAATGGACCGAGCGCCGCCTGCGCTGATTGCGGGCATTTGTTTGGCGACTTCGTCTCTCTCTCTCTCGCTCTGCTGGCCGCACAGTGTCCAATCAAACGTATATATCCAGTATATATGTATCCAGGGACCCCACGCTGCCAAGTTGCTGCCACGCTCCCCCCCACGGCACCCATTCCCCGCCCCCGCTGGAATCACAGCTTGATATTAACGCCCAACTGTGAGGCGGCGCATTTACAATGATAATATTTGTGTTCAAAGTTATCAATGAGCCAGCCGCCAACGGGCCAAGAACGGGCTAAGAGGGAAGAGGTCTCGACCAGAGACAGAGTAGTTATGATCCGATTACAACTTGATTTCAGTTGTTTCCTCTTAATTGATTAGCTCCAGACTAAAATTGAAAGAACATTGTTGGTACACAGACAAGAAACAATTAGTGAGCCTTGTTTTTATTTTTAGAAAAGTGAAATTTTTTAAATTGGTTTTATTAGAATTATCTTAAAAACAAAACTTCATTCATGGATTTCTTACGCTCACCCTCTGGGAGTGGAAAGCCAAGCATAACATTTTTTAATTAACGCCCACACACACACACCCGTCCATGCAAATGAGCTCATTATGAGCTGATTATGCAAGATATATCGTCTATTCCCCCGGCTCCTGGCCAGATTGTAGTTTTTCCAGACCAACACCAACAACTTCATCAACTGACGGCAAGTTCAACAGACGAAGATTGCCCGAACTCGAGGGGATAACGAAACGGATTCACAGAAGATTCATTCATAAAGTCAAGCGAAATGGAAATCCGTTTACCTAACCCGATTTTGGCTGGCCAACGCATAAACTTGGCCAGATCGTCTGCCCTGGTATATAGCCGTATAATCGTAAAGACTCCTCCATCGGAGTTGGCCAGACGGCATGGCGATCTCATAGAATGCCTGGCCATTAAGTCGAATGGAGAGCACTCACAATTACCACGAATAAATTGAGGTAATTAGGTAATAAAAATAATGTTTTCACCTCGTGATATATGAGGCAGCCGCAACTGCAGCAGCTGCTCTCCATCGTTCCCAGAATTGTGGCAACCACCTGATTGGAAGGAAATAAACTGTAAGTGCTCCCGTCTTCGTTCTAGCTCCATATGGGGCAAGGCGATCTTTTGAATGATTGGAAAATCAACAACAATCTCTGGGAAAATTATATTGCA